>CM040118.1:321308611-322604945 GCA_022559845.1 Amorphophallus konjac
CCCCCCCCCCTCTTGGGTGTCATTGATCGTGGGACTTCACTATCCCTTCTCGGTGAAAGGGCATCCCCTCCAGTGTGGCATGCTCGATTCGGCCATCCCCACTATAACACCCCTCGCAATTTTCTAGAATTTAAATAGATTTTTTAAACATTTAATAGGCTTAAAGGCTTAACTGGGCTAATTTATGGATTAATAAGTAAAAGCCTTTGATAAAAAAGGCCCAAATATTAACTAGATGGTTAAACCCACTTAAAAAGGGCCTTAAACCCAAAAAGTGAGCCTTTTGGCCCTAGCCCAAACAAAAAAGGGATAATTAGAAGGGGAGTTTGATTAAAACTAAAATCTCAAAGAATAAGGCAGGTCGCGATCTATCGCGCGACCGCGTTATGAAGGTAGCGGTCGAGCCTCGACCGCGATATGATTATGAAAACGGAAAGGGGTAAAACACGGAAAACTCAGATTTTTATCCATGAGTTGGCCATGATTTGATGTAATCTAAAGAGTAAACCTACCCAGGACTCTTAGGGGATCAACTTGACACCCCATAGGACTCCTAATTCGAACTAAAACCCTAACCCTAGGCCAATCCCTATAAATAGGCCGCAAGTTCGTCCGACGCGAACCCTAGTTTTGGATCACGAAGATCGAAGGTATAGTATCATCTTCTTAAGTTCATCCTTTAGAACTTTTTATTTCCCTTAGTGTCTTCTAACGTCCCTCCAAATTTCATGATAGGAGGATGATCGGCTGAAAAGTTAGAGCGTGCGGAAGTTGCTATTTCTACGCAGGACGCGCAGGAACAAGGGCTCCCATCCAGGGAGAAATTTGAAGTCTAGGATCAACCCTAGAGGTAGGTTGTGTCATGGTCGGCTTAAACATGATGATAGGATTAAAAGCCCTCTGTTTTCTCTCGTTTTCATGTTGTATGCTCGTTGTATTTCATGTTTTACCATGACCGTGCAATAGGGCTCTAGTTCATGGTGTCCATGTAACCTTAACTAAAAGATAACAGCTTTTATTGATCACCTGCCATTGTCCTACGTTATTTACATGTTAGCATACTTTTCCTCTCAATTTTACCTAGTTTGCATGTTGATTAGCCATAGAAAAAGGGTATTCCAAAGGCCGGTGTTGTCTCTGTTTAACAACAGAGTGATAGCAGTCGACCCAGGAGCCGCGACTTGAAATCGCGGTTGTTAGCGCAGCGAAGAGTGATATAGAAGGGGGGGGGATGAATAGATCACTCCCGATTTTAAAAAACTTCAGCGGAATATTAGTTCAACGGTTTACAACCCTTCAGAAATAGCACAAAGAGTATTGCTAACGCAGTCAATAACCAAGACAGAAGAAGTAAGAGCGATTGAACGAGCTGTCCACAGTCAAACACAATGCCAAGCAGATGGAGAGCACAAACGATAACAGCCAACCACAGAGGAGACAAGAATTTTTAAGGTGGTTCGATTGTAGTCCATAATCTACATCCACCCCTCACTCCAACTAGAGTGAGGCTTCCACTAGCCACGGCTAGAAACTGCAGACTCAGTCTGCGAACACAATGCTGCCACACAGCTTGATCAGGGGAACAACCTCCCCTCTTCCTCCACACCGGAGGGATACAACCAGTGACAACAGTCACTAGCAAACTAGAGACCGAGGTCTCTCTTCCTCCACCCAGGAGGGAACCCACAAGCGACTCCTGTCACTTGCAAACTGGAGGATCAATCCTCCCTTCCTCCGATCACAGGAGGGTAACAATATTCGACAAGAAAGATGAAATGAAAAATGAAAACACGAAAATCAAAGCACAAAAATCCTCTCTGAAAATAGGAAACAATGTAGCTTCCGAAGAAGCAATTCTTCAAACCACAGACACTGCTCTCTCTCTCTCAAATATATTTCTCTCAGATCTAGATGAAATGGAATTCTCTGCTCTCTCTCTTTTCTGGATCGTGCAGCCTCACAAGAATGCCTTCTCCTCTTTCTTTCATGATCAAGCTACTACTGAAAGAAGATGCTCCATATATATAGCAGATGTTGGGCGTGTGTCCTTCAGGTTCCCGCCCAGAGAGCACCTCGGATCACGTGCCAAGTACCACCTCGGATGACGTGTCCAATCATCAGCTCAAAACATTCTGCAGGCAGAGACAATAGGAATGTATCGAATTAGTTCAGTTCAAGCTTTTAACAAGGCGTGTATAGACTTTAGATCAGCATATAGGCAAGTATATACAACGTCAGAATGTATAGACTTGAAACCCTTCAGCGACCTTAGTGTATAGACTTGCAGAATGTTGCATTAACATAACAAAGGGGAATGTGTAGACTTCAGTGTAATTCATGAAGCAATCGAATGTATAGACATGATGTGGCTGTATAGACTAGCAAACACATGAAGTAGCAAGCCAATGTATAGACACTACTGTATGGACTTTAAGCGAACGCTGTACAGACTTGATAATTGATGTATGAACATTACAGAAGGGAATGTACAGACTTTTGAAAGCTTGAACACTGCTATGTATAGACTTTGTACTTTGAACGACAAAGCATGCTGTACAGACTTTGAGCGTTGTATAGACTTTACGAAGCACATGCCAAGGCTGTACAGACTTCAGACTTTGAACGTGTGTGCTGTGAACGATGTATACACTTAGCCCTTGAAGGATGTACTGACTTGAAGAACCGAAGCCCACGATGTATAGACTTGGCGTTATGAGGCATGCAGGCTGTATAGACTTGCGATGCCATGAAGACAATGTGAAGACTTGTGAAGCTTGAGGCCAATGTACAGACTTAGAAGTGAAAACCAATGTATAGACTTGAACATCTTCAAGGCACAATGTGCAGACTTTACCAATGTATAGACTTGGAGTTCTGAACGTAGGTAAAGACTGGGAATGTATAGACTTGACGAATGGCTTGAAACACAGACACGCTGCCAATGTATAGACTTGGATAGTGCTGCCAATGTATAGACTTGGATGCCCAAAGGCAATGTATAGACTTGCAAGTGTGAGACGCTGAAAGAGACGGTGGATGTTCAGACTTTGGCAGTGTGCAGACTTTGCCTACATGTGAATGTATAGACTTGAATGAGACGCTGATTGAGACGTTGGATGTACAGACTTGGGCTGTACAGACTTTGAGCAATGAATTGACTTAGCGAGCGCCAGGCCGATGTATAGACTCTACCAATGTGCAGACTTTGCCTATATGCAGTGTGTGTGCAAGACAGTGTAGACGAAGTATGAGACACTGAGACACTGTATGGACTTTAGACATGATGCAATGTATAGACTTCTAGGACTGCATGTTGTGCCATGTATAGACTCTGAAGTCTTGCATGCGAACAGGATGTGTAGACTTGATGCAAACGACTCTGTACAGACATGGCCAATGTACAGACTACAATGCACAGACTTTGAACAAGTATGCTGGCAGTGTATAGAGTTGATCAAGTAATGCATGTCTATATGACAACCACATGAACTGTACTATCCTAAGTGATGAAGCATGAATTAATCTAGAGATAGAAACAGATTGATTTATAGTGTGAGACATCATCAAAACCGTAGGGATGCAACAATCTCCCCCTTTTTGATGATGGCAACACTATGAATCAAGCAATATCAAGAGTTCACAAGAAATTAACACTCAAGGCAAATTTAAAGCAAATGCATGCAGAGCCAAATTAAACACTACTGCTGAAACACTTCTTTCTCCAAAGCCACTCCCCCACAACACACTCTCAGGTATTTCCATGACAAGCTATTCTCTCCCACAGCTCATGACAGCAAACTATTCTCTCCCCCACAACTCATGATCTACTGATATTACAGAGCCTCTCTCCCCTTTTGACATCAGCAAAAGGAAATGCAGAATATATGAAAGTGCTGGAGACATGAGGAGGAAGTGCAGTTAACATCTTAGTGTAGAAAGGCACGAGCAAATCTTAAGAGAATAAGTGAGGTGCTAAACTCAAGTGAAGATTCTTGAACTCTAGTAAACAGTAGAGAAATAGAATGATAGAAAAGTTTATCAACATACATAGTGTATGATTTAGAGCAGGAGTTAACAAGTATGGCATGATTTAACTGAACAGGCAACTATCCCACGAGACAACAAGAGACAAAGTCAGAGAAGGTGTTCTCAAGGTATTGAGGACAAGCAATCCATTAGTTGCATAACTACAAGGGATGTTTGAGATGATTTTCAAGAAGACCAATGAGTAAGTTGGTAATTCACTCTTTTGACATTAGGGAGACACCTTGATTAGAGGCCTGAATCCCCAGTTACTTAGTGTGAGTGCCTCATTACCTCCTCTTTTTTTTAAATGAACAGAGTTAGTAACTGTGGCTTTTGACATGAGGAAACACCTTGATTAGAGGCCAGAGTCCCCAGTTACTCACCAGCTAGCCACCATTGCTCTGTCATGTCTTTTCATTCATTTTAAGCATTTGACACCTCATGACATAGGAGAAAACTTCATTTCATTGATGAAGCTCCCAGTTTCTCAGTGACCAAAACAGGACATTGCTATTCAGTTAAGCCCTTGTGTTGAGGAGATGGAATGATTGAAAACAATACCAAAATGACTATTTCTTGAAGTGAATCTTGAAGTCTAGATTTCAAGTTGATTAGGTCAGATATCAAGACATACAGGTTTTGGCCAGAACCAGAATCATTGGCAATGTAGGAAGATATACTTTATACAGTTAATCCAAATCTCTGAAGGAATACCAGAGGAAAGATTCTAGCTGGACTTTAGTATCACTGACTTATAGACTTAAGAGATGAGTGAGATTCTACTGTCTGAGAGAACCACATAATTCAGTCATGAAAACCAGCAATGACACACATCTGGTCAATCCTTTTGAATCTGTCAAAGAACTCTCCCTCTCATAGCTCAATCAACTCCCCCTTAATCATAGCAGAACTGAAAGCTAACCAGTAGACATACACAACTCCCCCTCACAAAAAGAACAGATATCACATTTAAGACAACTTGTATAAGCCTAACTCTCTTCTCAGAGTAGTGAATTTTTCATTATCCAGAGGTTTAGTGAAGATGTCTGCAATCTGATTATCAGTGCCTACATGAATCAGTTCAAAATTGTTCTTAGAAACCTCATCTCTTATGAAATGATGCCTTATCTCTATGTGTTTGGTGCGTGAATGCAAAACTGGATTCTTGGCAAGATTGATGGCACTGGTATTATCACAATAGATAGGTGTGCACCCCAGGTCTACTTGGAAGTCCTGAAGCTGGTGTTTAATCCATATGACTTGTGTACCATAACTCCCTGCAGTCACATATTCAGCCTCAGCAGTGGAGAGGGCCACCGAGTGTTGTTTCTTGGATCCCCAAGAGACTAAACACCCACCTAAAAATTCACAGTGACCACTAGTGCTTTTTCGGTCTAGTTTACATCCTGCATAATCTGCATCTGTGTATGCAATTAAATCTAGTGAGTGTGTAGCAGGAAACCATAGACCAAGTGAGGGTGTAGCTGACAAATATCTAAAAATTCTTTTCACTGTAGCTAAATGTAATTCAGTGGGTCTAGACTGATACCTTACACACATACCTACACTGAACTGTATATCAGGTCTAGAAGCTGTCAAGTAGAGTAAAGAACCAATCATACCTCGATAGAGTTTGGCATTTACTTCTTTACCTGTCTCATCAGCATCCAGTGAGGTGTTGGTACTCATAGGTGTTGTTATATGCTTCAGGTTGATCATACCAAATCTCTTGAATAGTTCCATTGTGTATTTGGTATGGTTGATGAAGCATCCATCCTCCAATTGTTGTATCTGTAAGCCAAGAAAATACTTTAGTTCACCTACCAAGCTCATCTCAAATTCAACAGACATCATTTTAGAGAATTCAGCACATAATTCACAGCTAGTTGATCCAAACACAATGTCATCTACATATACCTGAGATATGATGAGATCGGTATTTGTACTCTTGGTAAATAAGGTTTGATCAACTTTACCTCTCTTGTAGCCCTTGCTGATCAGAAATTCAGTCAGTCTTTCATACCAAGCTTGAGGGGCTTGCTTTAGACCATACAAGGCTTTGTTTAACCTGAAAACTTGGTTAGATTGAGGAGAAAACTGAAAACCTGGGGGTTGTTCAACAAACACTTCTTCCTTGATGATGTCATTCAAAAAGGCACTCTTCACATCCATTTGCTGGAGTTTTATGTCCTTAGAGCATGCAAATGCTAGCAATATTCTTATTGCCTCCATCATAGCAACAGGTGCATAGGATTCATCGAAGTCTACACCAAATTCCTGACAGTAGCCTTTGGCTACTAGTCTGGCCTTATTCCTGGAAATGATTCCATCTTCATTCATTTTGTTTTTAAACACCCACTTAGTTCCTATGATATTAACACTATCTGGTCTTGGAACAAGTTCCCAGACATTATTTCTTTCGAACTGACCTAATTCCTCACTCATAGCATTGACCCAAGCTTGATCAGCCAAGGCCTCTTCTACAGATTTGGATTCTATTTGTGAGACTAAAGTAATTAGATCTTCATTATTCATATTCCTAAAATGAGACCTAGTCCGAAGAAGATCTTCAGGGTTTCCTATGACATTATCTATCGGATGGTCTTTAAGAAATCTAACATTTATTGAAGACTCACTTGTTTCTCTTGGTTCTTCCTGGTTGGGAGGATTTGACGTTCCACTCGGCTGAGTCTTTTCTTCTTCTTGGTCTTCTAGGAATTCCCCATCATGATTGGAATCCCTGTCAAAATTTTTAAAGTTAGAAACACCTTTCTTTTCACTAAAAATGATGTGTGGAGACTCTTCAACCTTCTGGTCTATTTTGTTAAAGACCGTATATGCCCTAGATACTTCAGAGTATCCTAAGAATATTCCAGAGGAGCTTTTAGCTTCAAACTTATCTAAATCTTTCTTGTCATTGTTATGAATAAAGCATTTAGCTCCAAAAATTCTAAAATGAAACAAGTTTGGTTTCTTACCTTTTAGTAGCTCATAGGGTGTTTTCTTGTGAATGGGTCTTACCATGGCCCTGTTGATTATGTAAGTTGCTGTATTGGCCGCCTCTGCCCAAAACCTCCTTGGTAATTGACTTTCAATCAGCATGGTTCGGGCCATCTCCACAATAGTTCTATTTCTTCTCTCCACAATTCCATTCTGTTCAGGTGTCCTGGGAGAAGAAAACCTGTGTGTTAGTCCTTCTCTTTCACAAAGATCAGAAAATATGGAGTTTTCAAACTCAACTCCATGGTCAGATTGAATAGAGCAAATCTTGTGTTTTCCTTCTTGTTTGACCTTATTGAAAAATTGATTAAACTTTTGAAAAGCATCACTTTTATTGGCTAAGAAAAAGATCCATGAATATCTAGAATGGTCATCAATAATCACATAGCCAAACCTATTCCCATTAAGACTCTGAGTTCTAGTAGGACCAAAGAGGTCCATATGGAGAAGTTCCATTGGTCTAGTGGACAATGGCTCAGATCTTAGCTTGAAAGAATTCCTGGTCTGTTTGCCTAGAGCACAGGCATCACATGATTTTGAAATGGAATTGAATTTAATTCTAGACATGCCTCTAACTAAATCATGCTTGACCAATTTATTTAACGTAGAGAAGCTAGCATGACCTAGACGTCTATGCCATTCAAAAGCATCATTTTTAGAATTAGCAGATAAACAAAGATTTGATTCAGATTCTACATCTAAGTCTATCATGTAGACATTATTAATCCTATTGGCTACAAATTTAACCACATCAGAATTTATTTCAAAGATTTTGCATGAATTATCATCAAACACAACCCTGTGACCCTTGTCACATAACTGACTAATGCTAATCAGGTTGTATTGAAGACCTTCCACAAGTAGGACTTTTTCAATGGAGTTTGTGGAAGACTTACCTACTGTGCCAACTCCAATTATCTTACCTCTATTCTTTCCTCCAAACTTGACCAGACCCCATACCTTCATCTCTATCTTGCTGAACTTGTATCGGTCTCCTGTCATGTGCCTGGAGCAGCCACTGTCGAGGTACCACTTGCCGACCTACACAAACAAAATCAAGCAAAGTGATTTGGAACCCAAGATGATTTGGGTCCAAAGACATTGTTCAAGTCTCTGATCAAATGTTTAGGAATCCAGATTTGCTTTAACATGGTTTTCTATGGCACCTTTACTTCTGGTTTATTGTAATTATAGTCGGGGTTCTGTCCAGCTGGTCTGGAGAAATAAGTTCTATTCCATTCATTAGTCTTCCCATTCCTAGGATATCTCCTGTAAGCTTGTTGATTAACAAATTTTTGAAGATGATAGTTATTTCTCCAATAAGTCCTGTTTGGACCCATCTGATTTTAGTAATTCCAGCTTTTCTTCTGATCCTCTTACTTGGTCCATCTACCATTTTTGTTCTGATGAGTGGGCTTAGTGAAGTTCTTCACAAAATCCATTCCCATTTTAAATGGTTGACCAGCACTGTTTATTAAAGTTTCTTTCTGACATTGAGTTCCTTGACTACTGTTTGAGCTGGATGGTGTGTCCAGCTTCTCTTTTCCCTTCTCTGGGCAGAAAGTGATGGTTTTGAATTGTAGGGGTCTCTTGTTAGTTGGGTCATAGCCTAGACCCTCCTTATTGAAGTTAACCCTAGTCCCTAGTATAGCATCCAGACTAGTTTTTCCTTGGACAAATTTTTCCAAAACTTTCTATTTGTCTTCCAGCTCTTTTTGAAGAGATTCAGAATTTTTTAGAAGTTCAGCATTGACTTTCTTAACAGCTTCATATTTTTCTGAATTCACTTTACTTTTATTCAGGCTTTCTTCAATTTTGATTTTGAGTTCATTGAGCTGGTTTTGACTGTCCTGGTTTTCTCCCTTGAGCTTTTCATTTTCTTTTCTTAGGGAAGTTACTTCTTCCAATTCTTCTTTTAGTTTCTGATTTTCTACACAGATTTGGGTTTGTTCTTCAACAGTGGTATTGAATTTTCTTTTCAGAACCCTATGGTCTTTATTAAGTGAATTGAACTTATCTAATAATTCAGCATAGGCATCTTCCCAGTCATCAATAGAAAAATTTTCAAAAACATTTGTTACCTCCTCTTCGCTGTTTGCCATTAGGCAAATTCCTTCTTCATACTCCTCTGAGGAAGTGCTTTCCGGATCTTCTTACTCATCGCTCCACGTGCAGACCATTGCCTATGGCTTCTTCTTTTTCTACACCTTTGAGCCCTTCTTCTGAAAGTAGGGACCCTTCTTCTGGAGATCTGGGCATTCCCCTTTCATGTGTCCCTGTTTGTTACAATGAAAACAAGTCAGTCTCTTATTATTTCTGTCCTTATGATTGCTAGATTCAACATTCTTACTAAAGGAGTATGGCTTCTTCCTCCTAAAGGTTTCCCCCTTTTCCCTTAAAAATTTACTGAACTGTCGAGTGAGCATTGCCTGCTCCTTCTGGTCGAGATCGGAAAAACCATCGGACTCACCGCTACTGTTGCTGCTACTGCTGCTGCTACTGCTGCTGCTACTGCTACTCTTGTTACGGGATGCCTTGAGAGCTACATTCCTAGCCTTCCTGTCACTTCCTTCACCACCTCCTTTGAAATTCATCTCATAGGTCATGAGCGATCCTATGAGTTCATTCACTGTCAAAGTCGTCAGATCCTTTGACTCTTCAATCACGATGGCCTTAGTGTGCCATGCTGGGGATAGGGATCTAAGAACTTTTCTGACTATATCTGCCTCAGCTAGCTCTTTCCCTAGCCCCTTAAGAGTATTCGTGATCAAGGACAACCTGGCATACATTTCAGTAATATTCTCCTCTGCATTCATCTTAAACAATTCATACTTAGAGGTGTAGAGATTTACCTTCGAAGCCTTCACTTGAGCTGTACCTTCGTAGATTAGTTGCAGCTCATCCCACATTCGCTTGGCTGTCTTGTAGGATGATATGCGGGCATATTCATCTGGGTGAGCAGCACACTGGATGATGTTCAGCGCCATCCAGTTGAGTGAAGATAGCTTGACATGATCATCTGTCCACGCGTCCTCATTCGGTGGTAGATCACACAGCCCAGTTGTGATTACCCTCCATAGCTTGTGGCTCTGTGCCCGGATGAACACCACCATCCTATTTTTCCAAAAGAGATAGTTATTACCATCGAAGAATGGGGGGCGACCAATGGATTAACCTTCAGGAATGAAACTTCGAGGACCATTAGCATTTCCCTGACCGTTTGCCCACATGATGCAAACCTGCTCTGTAGCAACCCTGGTAAAATAAAAGGAAGATTTCAAGAAAGATTAAGTAAGTAAATGATAAGAACCAAAATGAATAAATAACAAGTCAAATGTAAATAACGCCTCTCAACAAGGCGCGATTTAAATAAGAAACGCCTTCACCTGAGGCGTTAATTCAAAAAGTGACGCCTATACCAAAGGGCGTCAAATTTCAAAAATGTCCAAAACGAATAAAAGGAAAGGGAAAGAAACGCCCTCTTCTTGGGCGCGAATTACAAAAGAAACGGCACAGGTCAATACGTCAATTAGAATTAACGCCCTAACCTAAGGTGTTAATTGCATTGGTGTTCCATTCGAACCAGGAGACTATCCAGGGTAAGTTTTAGGATTGGTACGTGTTTGATTGAATATAGAAGGACTCTATCAAGGAAATATATCTTCCAATCAAATTCTAACTCTATTGGGATTCCAAAAATCCTATAAATACCTTTCTAATCGAACCTGTTCGCTATTTTTGGCGAACCGTTCTGCTGCTGCTGTACATGAAGAACAGGTTGTTCTTCTTCCTCTGCCATCGGTTATGGATATGAAGAATATTAATGTTCTTCATCTTCTTATTCTGTAGGTTGCCTGCAGCAAGTAGTAAATCTCTTGTCTAGTTGAAGAACGTGGGCTCTTCATCAACATCCTCTTCATCCGTTTACAGTGAAGGAGGAAGCTGTTGATTCCTCTACGAGCAAAGAAGAAATTTCCTTCCTGTGCTCATCTATTGTCACCTTCGCACCATCTGGAGGCTGCTATTACCTGGCTATTGGATTGCTGTTATCCTTAGAGTTGCCATTTACACCACTCTCAGGAGACTCTATTTAGAATAGAGTATCAACTTTCTTCACGTAATTTCACCCAGATCATCATCAGATAGGTTCTCTCAAGTTACTTAAATTTTGTTAATAGTTGTTCGTTATCTGTTTTGATTGATTCTTTGAGATCATTTGTAAAACGGAACCGGAGCAACCGGAGTACAACCTCAATTCAGGCCTTAGAGCCACTCTTCATTTAGTCCTTCGGGACATTTATAGTCCTTTGGGACTTAGCAATTTCATATTTGCTCAACGAGCTGCACGATTCAGTACATTCATTGCCATATCCAAAGAATTTCAGAATGAAGTTTCCAAAGTCTCAGCTGTTTCGCAGCCCAAACAAAGATAAATCATGATTGTATTGTAGGTTTTCTTAAGGATTGTAGCCCAAACTAGCATAAAAATTTATGATAATATCATCTGTAATTCATGCATATAGTTTTACTGCGATTTAGAAGTTTTCTGGAAATTTTGGAAAGAGGCGACCCTCTCTCGGGCGCTAATTCATGTTCTGACGCCCGACCCAAGAGTCGTTAATTTTAAGAAATTGATAAATACTCATGTTTATTCTGGAAAGGAATGAATTAACGACCTCCGGTAGGTCGTCTTTTATAAAAGTGATGCCCCTGGCTAAGGCACGTTTAATCAAGATTACATAATGAAGAAAATTTCAGCAAAATAGAAATTTATAATGGACGACGGTTATAGAAGTCGTCAAATTTAAAATAACGACCCAGTGAAAGGCGTTAATTTACTTAGTAGTGACTTATGTTAAGGCGCTAATTTCCTGTGTAGTTATTTTATATTGTTTTCTGTGAACTGAGGGTTTTATGTATATATAAATATAAGTATCTAGAACTATATTTCCATTCCGTGAATATAGTCTCATGTTTTACGATGTTTTACCGATTACCCCTCAATTCTCAGTGATAGATGAACCCTCCATCGGACATTCCGTTCCTTTGGACTGGTGACTGTATCATAGAGACCTCTGTAAGACTCCGCTAGCTTTGGATTCCCTCAAAGCTGCCGAGCGGGTTGTACCATAAAAACTCATTACACTATTTTGCCACGTCACTCTAAAGAAACATGGTAAACTGGCCCTCATGATATGCTATGTGGATGTCATGAGAATATTCTTAATGGGATGTGGATATCATACCATTAATATGATGTTCTTGTGGACCTCAATTCTATATCAAATGGGTGACCATCTATATATATGGAAACTTATTGGTTATAGTACCCAAATTAGGGAACCAAATCCCACCCAGTTTTAATCGATATTCGGGATTATACCGTTATTATCATCCTTATGCATCATGCTCAACTTTTGAACTCTACTCTATCAAAATCTATCTTGAATTTCCACAAGCTTTTTCTTGAAATTCCATATTGGCTATACTATAAAGTGGATGTCTAGATCTATCTTTAATACTGTGCATATAAGGGCCCGATCTGGTCCTGGGAGGAGCGCCCAAAAGTACTAGTGCCCATAGGAGTTGTAATGATCACGGTGTCTAGCATTGCACCGAAGTACTTTTTCTCTTGATCTTTGGCATTCCGCACACTCTCTCTCTTTCTCGCGTGTGTGACTTGATTTGCGTGACTTTACTAGCGTGGCCCGACACAGGCAAAATACTTGCGTGAAATAGCCAATAATCTATAAAGTCTCTCATGAATATCTCTTGTTTAAGACTCGCTTGGAAGTTTTGCACGACGTGTTATTCTATTGATAATTTTATTTCACTTGCTCAGTTATTTCTACATGCATAGTGCATTTACATGTGAAAAATTATAATTACTTAAACCCATTGCTAGTTCCTGAGATATAATTCCTACTGAGCGTTCGCTCACTCAGTGTTTACCTACTTTTCAGGTAAGTCCGACGACGAGACTCAATCGGACGGGGAAGGTCAAGAGTGAAAGAGATTAGAGCTTCTCAAGCGTCAAATAGTCTTATCTTTTTTATATTTTCTTGAGTCCATTTTGTACTTTTCTTTTTATTAAGTTTAGCATTTTCAAGGGATTGTAATAGAAATACTTTTGTGAAAGGATTGGGTTATCTTTACTTTTGCGCACTCTGTCTTTGTGTTGAATACACTAACTCTCTGATTGACATGATCGATATAAACTCGTCACGTATCTCCGGGTTCCTTCCGCGCACGGGGCGTGACAGTTTTTGTGGTATCAGAGACTAGGATATTCAATTCCCAGGAAACCCAAGTCCAAGGATAGATTTAAACCTTTAACCAGTGAGATTGGGTAGAACCAAGGGTCAAGTTAACTTAGAATCAAAGCCTTTGAACATCATCACGTATCAATATAGTTATTGTAATTGTAGGACAATGGCTGCCGAACGTGCCCAGTGGCGCAACATGCAACGCACTCTGTAAGGCATGACCCAGGCACTTCAACAAGTGGCACAAGGAGGTGCACATCATGGAGCAGGAAATCTTCACCAAAGCTTCAAGAACATGAACCCTCCTAAGTTCATGGGATCCACTGATCCAGATGATGCCGAGCACTGGATCCGAGAGACGGAACGTGTTTTTAGAGTCATGCAATGTTCGGATCAAGAGAAGGTCATGTTAGCCACATTTCAACTAGAAAGAGACGCCCGATGCTGGTGGGATTCGGTAGAAGCCACATTAGATCAAGGACAAGTTACTTGGGAGGAGTTTGTTGAACATTTCAACAATAAATATTTCTCAGATCAAGTTCAAGAGAAGAAAGCCGCTGAATTTGCCGCACTTAAGCAACGATCTCTGTCGGTGGCTGAATATGAAGCGTAGTTCTCAAGGCTGTCTCGGTACACTAAACACTTAGTTAGTACTGAGAAGATGAAAGCTCGAAGATTCCTTAATGGGATCAGGCCCCAATATATCACACAACTGGCACCGATGGACATACAAGTCTATTCGGAGATGGTTCGACGAGCCCAATTACTAGAAGATGCCATGGAACTATCTGATAGGATCCGTGGGAAAGACAAGAAGGAGAATGTTACTAGCTCCGGCACCTTCAAACCCAATTTCAAGAAGAGGCCAAGTAATGGAGGTACTCCCTCCCAGGAGCAAAAGTTCAAGAAGACCAAACCTTTCTCCATCACCACTACACCTTCTAAGGTGGTATGTAAGCACTGTGATAAGGCCGGGCATAAGGCCGAAGAATGTTGGAGGAAACTTGGAGCGTGTCTCCGTTGTGGGAGCCGTGATCATCAGATTCCCGATTGTCCCCTACTCAATGATCAAGCCGGTGACGGAAAGCGCCCGGTGAGAAAGAATGCTCGTCTCCAAGCTATTAAGGAGGCGGAACAAGACGAAGGCGGACTAGTAGAAGGTACACTGAAAGTTTGTTCCAAGTCTGCACATGTCTTATTTGATACGGGTGCATCACATTCTTTTATTTCCAAGAAGTTTGCTGACCCACTACCTATGGAACCGGAATGGATGAAAATATTTTATCTACTCCTCTCGGAAACGAAACCGATATTACTCACCATTATCAAAACTATGAAGTCTTGGTAAAAGGAAGAAATCTTCCTATCAACCTCATATGTTTAAACCTAAAGGAATATGATGTCATATTGGGAGTAGACTAGTTATCTAGGTATCAGGCAACTGTGGATTGCCGTAACAGCAAAGTTACTTTCAAGGACTTTCCGGAACTAGTCTATTCTAGCCCTAAGAGTCGGAGCAAGTCACCTCTTATTTCGGCTCTCCGAGCTAGCAAGCTAATAAGGAAAGGATGTGTATCTTTCCTTGCATTTGTCACCATTAAGGAGACTAAGGAGACTAAGCTAGAAGACATCCCAGTTGTGCAAGAATTTCCGGACGTGTTTCCGGAGGATTTGCCTGGATTACCTCCACAAAGAGAAGTTGCCTTCACCATCGACTTGATCCCTGGTGCTGGACCAGTTTCTAAGGCACCATATAGGATGTCCCCTGCCGAACTCAAGTAGCTGAAGGAGCAATTGATGGAACTTCTCAAGAAGGGATTTATTAGACCAAGCACTTCCCCGTGGGGAGCACCTGTGCTATTTGTAAAGAAGAAAGATGGATCCATGAGGTTATGCATCAACTATCGACAGTTGAATCATCTCACTATCAAGAACAAGTATCCACTGCCGAGAATCGATGAGTTATTTTATCAAATATCTGGATCCATGTATTTTTCGAAGATTGATCTCAGGTCGGGATATCACCAACTAAGGATCAAAGATGAGGACGTTTATAAGACCGCGTTCAGAACCAGGTATGGGTACTATGAATTTGTTGTTATGCCTTTTGGACTAACAAATGCCCCTACTGTCTTTATGCAGTTGATGAATAGTATATTCAGGCCTCATCTAGATCAATTCATAGTGGTTTTCATTGATGATATATTGATTTACTCCAAGACCAAGGTAGATCATGAGGAGCATTTGAGGATTGCATTACAGATATTGAGGACAAATCAACTCTATGCAAAGCTCAGCAAATGTGAGTTCTGGCTAGAAGAAGTAACTTTTCTAGGGCATGTTATATCAAAAGATGGCTTATCTGTAGATCCATCGAAGGTTGAAGCTGTAAGAAATTGGGAAAGACCGACCAATGCTAGCGAGATCCGTAGTTTCTTGGGTCTTGCGGGCTACTATCGGCGATTCATCAACGATTTCTCCAAGATCGCCGTACCCCTCACTAGGATAACTCATAAAGAGATCCATTATGAATGGAGCGAGGAATGTGAAAGAAGCTTCCAAACTCTCAAGGATCATCTGACTACAGCCCCGGTCTTAGCTCTACCAGTTGAAGGAGGGAAGTCCGAGGTATACACTGATGCATCTGGCATTGGCCTCGGATGTGTTCTAATGCAACAAGGAAAAGTTATAGCCTACTCTTCTCGCCAATTGAAGAAGCACGAGGAGAACTACCCAGTTCATGACTTAGAATTGGCCGCAATAGTATTTGCACTGAAGATATGGAGACATTATCTATATAGAGTGTAGTTTATTGTATACTCCGACCATAAAAGTCCTAAGTATCTCTTCTCTCAAAAGGAATTAAATATGAGGCAAAGACGTTGGCTAGAATATCTCAAGGACTTCGACCTCACTATACAATATCATCCTGGAAAGGGTAATCCTGTAGCTGATGCCCTCAGTCGAAAGCCGAGAGCACTATTAGCCAAGTGTATGATACAGGAGTGGAAATTGCTAGAACAATTCTCGAAGCCGGAGATAAGCATGGATAAGGGAAACAAAAGTGTTACACTATCTCACGTAAGCATACGGCCAGATTTATTCTCAGAAATACAAGGACTTTAGGATGATGACCCGATATTAGTGGAAATCAAGGGCAAACTGGAAGGACAATCTGATTTCCAATTAGCTTCAAATAGAAGGTTGTTATTTAGAAATAGAACTTGTATACCGGATTGTCCAGAATTAAAGAAGAAGATCTTAGATGAAGCTCACAGATCAAGGTACACGATTCATCCAGGATCTACTAAGATGTACCAAGATTTAAAAAGGACTTTTTGGTGGCCTAATATGAAGAGAGAAGTCACGGACTTTGTGTCTCGCTGTCTCACATGCCAATAAGTCAAGGCAGAACACCAAAAGCCTGCCGGTAAGCTACATTCTCTAGATATTCCCAAATGGAAGTGGGAGGATATCGGTATGGATTTCGTGATGGGTCTGTCTAAATCAAAGGGAGGACATGATGGAATATGGGTTATCATTGATCGATTGACCAAATCAGCACACTTCTTGCCAATCAAGAGTCGATGGTCAGTTGATGTTCTTGCTGCCTTATACAAAAAGGAGATAGTCAGGTTGCATGGAGTACCTATTTCAATCGTGTCTGACAGAGATCCCCGTTTTACTTCTCACTTTTGGAAGGGTTTACAACATTTGCTAGGGACGAGACTTAACTTTAGTACAGCTTTTCAGCCTCAAACGGATGGTCAGACCGAGAGAACTAATCAGGAAGTTGAGGATATGCTCAGAGCTTGCATCATTGATTTTGGCGGAAGCAGGCATGATCACTTGCCGTTGGTTGAATTTGCATACAATAACAGCTACCAGGCAAGTTTACAAATGGCACCTTTCGAAGCTTTATACGGTAGGAGTTGTCGATCACCCTTATGCTGGGACGAAGTTGGAGAGAAACAACTATTAGGTCTAGACATGGTAAGGGATACCACCGAGAAGATACAGTTGGTTAGGGAAAGACTGCAAGTAGCCCAGTCTAGACAAAAGGCTTATGCCGACACAAGAAAGAGAGATCTCGAATTCCAAGTCGGAGATCACGTTTTTCTCAAGATATCACCTGGACGTGGAATAAGGAGATTTGGTGTTAAGGGCAAGCTTACACCAAGGTTTATCGGACCTTTTGAGATACTAGAAAGGGTTGGCGAGGTTGCTTATCGCATCGCTTTACCTCCTCAATTGTCCGAAGTACATAATGTATTCCACATATCTATGTTGAAGAAGTATGTGCACGATCCGTTACATATCATTGATCATGGAGACCTGGTAATTCAGAAGGACCTTACTTATGAGCAAAAGCCTATGAAGATCCTCGATCGCGAGGTATGAACATTGAGGAATAAAGTTATTCCCATGGTTAAGGTGCAATGGAGTAAATGTTCAGAACACGAAGCCACATGGGAGACCGAGGAATCCATGAGGAAGCGATTCCCAGAATTATTTTAAGAGGTATATACTCTACACTCTCTAGATATATATATGCGATTGAATTTGGGGACCAAATTCTTTTAAGTGGGGGAGGGTGTAGCAACCCTGGTAAAATAAAAGGAAGATTTCAAGAAAGATTAAGTAAGTAAATGATAAGAACCAAAATGAATAAATAATAAGTCAAATGTAAATAACGCCTCTCAACAAGGCGCGATTTAAATAAGAAACGCCTTCACCTGAGGCGTTAATTCAAAAGGTGACGCCTATACCAAAGGGCGTCAAATTTCAAAAACGTCCAAAACGAATAAAAGGAAAGGGAAAGAAACGCCCTCTTCTTGGGCGCGAATTACAAAAGAAACGGCACAGGTCAATACGTCAATTAGAATTAACGCCCTAACCTAAGGTGTTAATTGCATTGGTGTTCCATTCGAACCAGGAGACTATCCAGGGTAAGTTTTAGGATTGGTACGTGTTTGATTGAATATAGAAGGACTCTATCAAGGAAATATATCTTCCAATCAAATTCTAACTCTTTTGGGATTCCAAAAATCCTATAAATACCTTTCTAATCGAACCTGTTCGCTATTTTTGGCGAACCGTTCTGCTGCTGCTGTACATGAAGAACAGGTTGTCCTTCTTCCTCTGCCTTCGGTTATGGATATGAAGAATATTAATGTTCTTCATCTTCTTATTCTGTAGGTTGCCTGCAGCAAGTAGTAAATCTCTTGTCTAGTTGAAGAACGTGGGCTCTTCATCAACATCCTCTTCATCCGTTTACAGTGAAAGAGGAAGCTGTTGATTCCTCTACGAGCAAAGAAGAAATTTCCTTCCTGTGCTCATCTATTGTCACCTTCGCACCATCTGGAGGCTGCTATTACCTGGCTATTGGATTGCTGTTATCCTTAGAGCTGCTATTACCTTCATCAACATCTTTTTTATATTTTCTTGAGTCCATTTTGTACTTTTCTTTTTATTAAGTTTAGCATTTTCAAGGGATTGTAATAGAAATACTTTTGTGAAAGGATTGGGTTATCTTTACTTTTGCGCACTCTGTCTTTGTGTTGAATACACTAACTCTCTGATTGACATGATCGATATAAACTCGTCACGTATCTCCGGGTTCCTTCCGCGCACGGGGCGTGACAGTTTTTGTGGTATCAGAGACTAGGATATTCAATTCCCAGGAAACCCAAGTCCAAGGATAGATTTAAACCTTTAACCAGTGAGATTGGGTAGAACCAAGGGTCAAGTTAACTTAGAATCAAAGCCTTTGAACATCATCACGTATCAATATAGTTATTGTAATTGTAGGACAATGGCTGCCGAACGTGCCCAGTGGCGCAACATGCAACGCACTCTGTAAGGCATGACCCAGGCACTTCAACAAGTGGCACAAGGAGGTGCACATCATGGAGCAGGAAATCTTCACCAAAGCTTCAAGAACATGAACCCTCCTAAGTTCATGGGATCCACTGATCCAGATGATGCCGAGCACTGGATCCGAGAGACGGAACGTGTTTTTAGAGTCATGCAATGTTCGGATCAAGAGAAGGTCATGTTAGCCACATTTCAACTAGAAAGAGACGCCCGATGCTGGTGGGATTCGGTAGAAGCCACATTAGATCAAGGACAAGTTACTTGGGAGGAGTTTGTTGAACATTTCAACAATAAATATTTCTCAGATCGAGTTCAAGAGAAGAAAGCCGCTGAATTTGCCGCACTTAAGCAACGATCTCTGTCGGTGGCTGAATATGAAGCGTAGTTCTCAAGGCTGTCTCGGTACGCTAAACACTTAGTTAGTACTGAGAAGATGAAAGCTCGAAGATTCCTTAATGGGATCAGGCCCCAATATATCACACAACTGGCATCGATGGACATACAAGTCTATTCGGAGATGGTTCGACGAGCCCAATTACTAGAAGATGCCATGGAACTATCTGATAGGATCCGTGGGAAAGACAAGAAGGAGAATGTTACTAGCTCCGGCACCTTCAAACCCAATTTCAAGAAGAGGCCAAGTAATGGAGGTACTCCCTCCCAGGAGCAAAAGTTCAAGAAGACCAAACCTTTCTCCATCACCACTACACCTTCTAAGGTGGTATGTAAGCACTGTGATAAGGCCGGGCATAAGGCCGAAGAATGTTGGAGGAAACTTGGGGCGTGTCTCCGTTGTGGGAGCCGTGATCATCAGATTCCCAATTGTCCCCTACTCAATGATCAAGCCGGTGACGGAAAGTGCCCGGTGAGAAAGAATGCTCGTCTCCAAGCTATTAAGGAGGCGGAACAAGACGAAGGCGGACTAGTAGAAGGTACACTGAAAGTTTGTTCCAAGTCTGCACATGTCTTATTTGATACGGGTGCATCACATTCTTTTATTTCCAAGAAGTTTGCTGACCCACTACCTATGGAACCGGAATGGATGAAAATATTTTATCTACTCCTCTCGGAAACGAAATCGATATTACTCACCATTATCAAAACTATGAAGTCTTGGTAAAAGGAAGAAATCTTCCTATCAACCTCATATGTTTAAACCTAAAGGAATATGATGTCATATTGGGAGTAGACTAGTTATCTAGGTATCAGGCAACTGTGGATTGCTGTAACAGCAATGTTACTTTCAAGGACTTTCCGGAACTAGTCTATTCTAGCCCTAAGAGTCGGAGCAAGTCACCTCTTATTTCGGCTCTCCGAGCTAGCAAGCTAATAAGGAAAGGATGTGTATCTTTCCTTGCATTTGTCACCATTAAGGAGACTAAGGAGACTAAGCTAGAAGACATCCCAGTTGTGCAAGAATTTCCGGACGTGTTTCCGGAGGATTTGCCTGGATTACCTCCACAAAGAGAAGTGGCCTTCACCATCGACTTGATCCCTGGTGCTGGACCAGTTTCTAAGGCACCATATAGGATGTCCCCTGCCGAACTCAAGTAGCTGAAGGAGCAATTGATGGAACTTCTCAAGAAGGGATTTATTAGACCAAGTACTTCCCCGTGGGGAGCACCTGTGCTATTTGTAAAGAAGAAAGATGGATCCATGAGGTTATGCATCAACTATCGACAGTTGAATCATCTCACTATCAAGAACAAGTATCCACTGCCGAGAATCGATGAGTTATTTTATCACATATCTGGATCCATGTATTTTTCGAAGATTGATCTCAGGTCGGGATATCACCAACTAAGGATCAAAGATGAGGACATTTATAAGACCGCGTTCAGAACCAGGTATGGGTATTATGAATTTGTTGTTATGCCTTTTGGACTAACAAATGCCCCTACTGTCTTTATGCAGTTGATGAATAGTATATTCAGGCCTCATCTAGATCAATTCATAGTGGTTTTCATTGATGATATATTGATTTACTCCAAGACCAAGGTAGATCATGAGGAGCATTTGAGGATTGCATTACAGATATTGAGGACAAATCAACTATATGCAAAGCTCAGCAAATGTGAGTTCTGGCTAGAAGAAGTAACTTTTCTAGGGCATGTTATATCAAAAGATGGCTTATCTGTAGATCCATCGAAGGTTGAAGCTGTAAGAAATTGGGAAAGACCGACCAATGCTAGCGAGATCCGTAGTTTCTTGGGTCTTGCGGGCTACTATCGGCGATTCATCAACGATTTCTCCAAGATCGCCGTACCCCTCACTAGGATAACTCATAAAGAGATCCATTATGAATGGAGCGAGGAATGTGAAAGAAGCTTCCAAACTCTCAAGGATCATCTGACTACAGCCCCGGTCTTAGCTCTACCAGTTGAAGGAGAGAAGTTCGAGGTATACACTGATGCATCTGGCATTGGCCTCGGATGTGTTCTTATGCAACAAGGAAAAGTTATAGTCTACTCTTCTCGCCAATTGAAGAAGCACGAGGAGAACTACCCAGTTCATGACTTAGAATTGGCCGCGGTAGTATTTGCACTGAAGATATGGAGACATTATCTATATAGAGTGCAGTTTATTGTATACCCCGACCATAAAAGTTCTAAGTATCTCTTCTCTCAAAAGGAATTAAATATGAGGCAAAGACGTTGGCTAGAATATCTCAAGGACTTCGACCTCACTATACAATATCATCCTGGAAAGGGTAATCCTGTAGCTGATGCCCTCAGTCGAAAGCCGAGAGCACTATTAGCCAAGTGTATGATACAGAAGTGGAAATTGCTAGAACAATTCTCGATGCCGGAGATAAGCATGGATAAGGGAAACAAAAGTGTTACACTATCTCACGTAAGCATACGGCCAGATTTATTCTCAGAAATACAAGGACTTTAGGATGATGACCCGATATTAGTGGAAATCAAGGGCAAACTGGAAGGACAATCTGATTTCCAATTAGCTTCAGATAGAAGGTTGTTATTTAGAAATAGAACTTGTATACCGGATTGTCCAGAATTAAAGAAGAAGATCTTAGATGAAGCTCACAGATCAAGGTACACGATTCATCCAGGATCTACTAAGATGTACCAAGATTTAAAAAGGACTTTTTGGTGGCCTAATATGAAGAGAGAAGTCACGGACTTTGTGTCTCGCTGTCTCACATGCCAATAAGTCAAGGCAGAACACCAAAAGCCTGCCGGTAAGCTACATTCTCTAGATATTCCCAAATGGAAGTGGGAGGATATCGGTATGGATTTCGTTATGGGTCTGTCTAAATCAAAGGGAGGACATGATGGAATATGGGTTATCATTGATCGATTGACCAAATCAGCACACTTCTTGCCAATCAAGAGTCGATGGTCAGTTGATGTTCTTGCTGCCTTATACAAAAAGGAGATAGTCAGGTTGCATGGAGTACCTATTTCAATCGTGTCTGACAGAGATCCCCGTTTTACTTCTCACTTTTGGAAGGGTTTACAACATTGGCTAGGGACGAGACTTAACTTTAGTACAGCTTTTCAACCACAAACGGATGGTCAGACCGAGAGAACTAATCAGGTAGTTGAGGATATGCTCAGAGCTTGCATCATTGATTTTGGCGGAAGCAGGCATGATCACTTGCCGTTGGTTGAATTTGCATACAATAACAGCTACCAGGCAAGTTTACAAATGGCACCTTTCGAAGCTTTATACGGTAGGAGTTGTCGATCACCCTTATGCTGGGACGAAGTTGGAGAGAAACAACTATTAGGTCTAGACATGGTAAGGGATACCACCGAGAAGATACAGTTGATTAGGGAAAGACTGCAAGTAGCCCAGTCTAGACAAAAGGCTTATGCCGACACAAGAAAGAGAGATCTCGAATTCCAAGTCGGAGATCACGTTTTTCTCAAGATATCACCTGGACGTGGAATAAGGAGATTTGGTGTTAAGGGCAAGCTTACACCAAGGTTTATCGGACCTTTTGAGATACTAGAAAGGGTTGGCGAGGTTGCTTATCGCATCGCTTTACCTCCTCAATTGTCCGAAGTACATAATGTATTCCACATATCTATGTTGAAGAAGTATGTGCACGATCCGTTACATATCATTGATCATGGAGACCTGGTAATTCAGAAGGACCTTACTTATGAGCAAAAGCCTATGAAGATCCTCGATCGCGAGGTATGAACATTGAGGAATAAAGTTATTCCCATGGTTAAGGTGCAATGGAGTAAATGTTCAGAACACGAAGCCACATGGGAGACCGAGGAATCCATGAGGAAGTGATTCCCAGAATTATTTTAAGAGGTATATACTCTACACTCTCTACATATATATATGCGATTGAATTTGGGGACCAAATTCTTTTAAGTGGGGGAGGGTGTAGCAACCCTGGTAAAATAAAAGGAAGATTTCAAGAAAGATTAAGTAAGTAAATGATAAGAACCAAAATGAATAAATAATAAGTCAAATGTAAATAACGCCTCTCAACAAGGCGCGATTTAAATAAGAAACGCCTTCACCTGAGGCGTTAATTCAAAAGGTGACGCCTATACCAAAGGGCGTCAAATTTCAAAAACGTCCAAAACGAATAAAAGGAAAGGGAAATAAACGCCCTCTTCTTGGGCGCGAATTACAAAAGAAACGGCACAGGTCAATACGTCAATTAGAATTAACGCCCTAACCTAAGGTGTTAATTGCATTGGTGTTCCATTCGAACCAGGAGACTATCCAGGGTAAGTTTTAGGATTGGTACGTGTTTGATTGAATATAGAAGGACTCTATCAAGGAAATATATCTTCCAATCAAATTCTAACTCTTTTGGGATTCCAAAAATCCTATAAATACCTTTCTAATCGAACCTGTTCGCTATTTTTGGCGAACCGTTCTGCTGCTGCTGTACATGAAGAACAGGTTGTCCTTCTTCCTCTGCCTTCGGTTATGGATATGAAGAATATTAATGTTCTTCATCTTCTTATTCTGTAGGTTGCCTGCAGCAAGTAGTAAATCTCTTGTCTAGTTGAAGAACGTGGGCTCTTCATCAACATCCTCTTCATCCGTTTACAGTGAAGGAGGAAGTTGTTGATTCCTCTACGAGCAAAGAAGAAATTTCCTTCCTGTGCTCATCTATTGTCACCTTCGCACCATCTGGAGGCTGTTATTACCTGGCTATTGGATTGCTGTTATCCTTAGAGTTGCCGTTTACACCACTCTCAGGAGACTCTGTTTAGAATAGAGTATCAACTTTCTTCACGTAATTTCACCCAGATCATCATCAGGTAGGTTCTCTCAAGTTACTTAAATTTTGTTAATAGTTGTTCGTTATCTGTTTTGATTGATTCTTTGAGATCATTTGTAAAATGGAACCGGAGCAACCGGAGTACAACCTCAATTCAGGCCTTAGAGCCACTCTTCATTTAGTCCTTCGGGACATTTATAGTCCTTTAGGACTTAGCAATTTCATATTTGCTCAACGAGCTGCACGATTCAGTACATTCATTGCCATATCCAAAGAATTTCAGAATGAAGTTTCGAAAGTCTCAGCTGTTTCGTAGCCCAAACAAAGATAAATCATGATTGTATTGTAGGTTTTCTTAAGGATTGTAGCCCAAACTAGCTTAAAAATTTATGATAATATCATCTGTAATTCATGCATATAGTTTTACTGCGATTTAGAAGTTTTCTGGAAATTTTGGAAAGAGGCGACCCTCTCTAGGGCGCTAATTCATGTTCTGACGCCCGACCCAAGAGTCGTTAATTTTAAGAAATTGATAAATACTCATGTTTATCCTGGAAAGGAATGAATTAACGACCTCCAGTAGGTCGTCTTTTATAAAAGTGATGCCCCTGGCTAAGGCGCGTTTAATCAAGATTACATAATGAAGAAAATTTCAGCAAAATAGAAATTTATAATGGACGACGGTTACAGAAGTCGTCAAATTTAAAATAACGACCCAGTGAAGGGCATTAATTTACTAAGTAGTGACTTATGTTAAGGCGCTAATTTCCTGTGTAATTATTTTATATTATTTTCTGTGAACTGAGGGTTTTATGTATATATAAATGTAAGTATCTGGCACTATATTTCCATTCCGTGAATATAGTCCCATATTTTACGATGTTTTACCGATTACCCCTCAATTCTCAGTGATAGATGAACCCTCCATCGGACATTCCGTTCCTTTGGACTGGTGACTGTATCATAGAGACCTCTGTAAGACTCCGCTAGCTTTGGATTCCCTCAAAGCTGCCGAGCGGGTTGTACCATAAAAACCCATTACACTATTTTGCCACGTCACTCTAAAGAAACATGGTAAACTGGCCCTCATGATATGCTATGTGGATGTCATGAGAATATTCTTAATGGGATGTGGATATCATACCATTAATATGATGTTCTTGTGGACCTCAATTCTATA
This sequence comes from Amorphophallus konjac, assembly GCA_022559845.1. Taxonomy (NCBI): domain Eukaryota; kingdom Viridiplantae; phylum Streptophyta; class Magnoliopsida; order Alismatales; family Araceae; genus Amorphophallus; species Amorphophallus konjac. The sequence continues at coordinate 321,334,185 of CM040118.1, forward strand.
TCAAATGAGTGACCATCTATATATATGGAAACTTATTGGTTATAGTACCCAAATTAGGGAACCAAATCCCACCCAGTTTTAATCGATATTCGGGATTATACCGTTATTATCATCCTTATGCATCATGCTCAACTTTTGAACTCTACTCTATCAAAATCTATCTTGAATTTCCACAAGCTTTTTCTTGAAATTCCATATTGGCTATACTATAAAGTGGATGTCTAGATCTATCTTTAATGCTGTGCATATAAGGGCCCGATCTGGTCCTGGGAGGAGCACCCAAAAGTACTAGTGCCCATAGGAGTTGTAATGATCACTGTGTCCAGCATTGCACCGAAGTACTTTTTCTCTTGATCTTTGGCATTCCACACACTCTCTCTCTTTCTCGCGTGTGTGACTTGATTTGCGTGACTTTACTACCGTGGCCCGACACGGGCAAAATACTTGCGTGAAATAGCCAATAATCTATAAAGTCTCTCATGAATATCTCTTGTTTAAGACTCGCTTGGAAGTTTTGCACGACGTGTTATTCTATTGATAGTTTTATTTCACTTGCTCAGTTATTTCTACATGCATATTGCATTTACATGTGAAAAATTATAATTACTTAAACCCATTGCTAGTTCCTGAGATATAATTCCTACTGAGCGTTCGCTCACTCAGTGTTTACCTACTTTTCAGGTAAGTCCGACGACGAGACTCAATCGGACGGGGAAGGTCAAGAGTGAAAGAGATTAGAGCTTCTCAAGCGTCAACTAGTCTTATATTTTCTATATTTTCTTGAGTCCATTTTGTATTTTTCTTTTTATTAAGTTTAGCATTTTCAAGGGATTGTAATAGAAATACTTTTGTGAAAGGATTGGGTTATCTTTACTTTTGCGCACTCTGTCTTTGTGTTGAATACACTAACTCTCTGATTGACATGATCGATATAAACTCGTCACGCATCTCCGGGTTCCTTCCGCGCTCGGGGCGTGACAGTTTTTATGGTATCAGAGCCTAGGATATTCAATTCCTAGGAAACCCAAGTCCAAGGATAGATTTAAACCTTTAACCAGTGAGATTGGGTAGAACCAAGGGTCAAGTTAACTTAGAATCAAAACCTTTGAACATCATCACGTATCAATATAGTTATTGTAATTGTAGGACAATGGCTGCCGAACGTGCCCAGTGGCGCAACATGCAACGCACTCTGTAAGGCATGACCCAGGTACTTCAACAAGTGGCACAAGGAGGTGCACATCATGGAGCAGGAAATCTTCACCAAAGCTTCAAGAACATGAACCCTCCTAAGTTCATGGGATCCACTGATCCAGATGATGCCGAGTACAGGATCCGAGAGACGGAACGTGTTTTTAGAGTCATGCAATGTTCAGATCAAGAGAAGGTCATGTTATCCACATTTCAACTAGAAAGAGACACCCGATGCTGGTGGGATTCGGTAGAAGCCACATTAGATCAAGGACAAGTTACTTGGGAGGAGTTTGTTGAACATTTCAACAATAAATATTTCTCAGATCGAGTTCAAGAGAAGAAAGCCACTGAATTTGCCGCACTTAAGCAACGATCTCTGTCGGTGGCTGAATATGAAGCGCAGTTCTCAAGGCTGTCTCGGTACGCTAAACACTTAGTTAGTACTGAGAAGATGAAAGCTCGAAGATTCCTTAATGGGCTCAGGCCCCAATATATCACACAACTGGCACCGATGGACATACAAGTCTATTCGGAGATGGTTCGACGAGCCCAATTACTAGAAGATGCCACGGAACTATCTGATAGGATCCGTGGGAAAGACAAGAAGGAGAATGTTACTAGCTCCGGCACCTTCAAACCCAATTTCAAGAAGAGGCCAAGTAATGGAGGTACTCCCTCCTAGGAGCAAAAGTTCAAGAAGACCAAACCTTTCTCCATCACCACTACACCTTCTAAGGTGGTATGTAAGCACTGTGATAAGGCCGGGCATAAGGCCGAAGAATGTTGGAGGAAACTTGGAGCGTGTCTCCGTTGTGGGAGCCGTGATCATCAGATTCCCGATTGTCCCCTACTCAATGATCAAGCCGGTGACGAAAAGCACCCGGTGAGAAAGAATGCTCGTCTCCAAGCTATTAAGGAGGCGGAACAAGACGAAGGCGGACTAGTAGAAGGTACACTGAAAGTTTGTTCCAAGTCTGCACATGTCTTATTTGATACGGGTGCATCACATTCTTTTATTTCCAAGAAGTTTGCTGACCCACTACCTATGGAACCGGAATGGATGAAAATATTTTTATCTACTCCTCTCGGAAACGAAACCGATATTACTCACCATTATCAAAACTGTGAAGTCTTGGTAAAAGGAAGAAATCTTCCTATCAACCTCATATGTTTAAACCTAAAGGAATATGATGTCATATTAGGAGTAGACTAGTTATCTAGGTATCAGGCAACTGTGGATTGCCGTAACAGCAAAGTTACTTTCAAGGACTTTCCGGAACTAGTCTATTCTAGCCCTAAGAGTCGGAGCAAGTCACCTCTTATTTCGGCTCTCCGAGCTAGCAAGCTAATAAGGAAAGGATGTGTATCTTTCCTTGCATTTGTCACCATTAAGGAGACTAAGGAGACTAAGCTAGAAGACATCCCAGTTGTGCAAGAATTTCCGGACGTGTTTCCGGAGGATTTGCCTGGATTACCTCCACAAAGAGAAGTGGCCTTCACCATCGACTTGATCCCTGGTGCTGGACCAGTTTCTAAGGCACCATATAGGATGTCCCCTGCCGAACTCAAGTAGCTGAAGGAGATGGAACTTCTCAAGAAGGGATTTATTAGACCAAGCACTTCCCCGTGGGGAGCACCTGTGCTATTTGTAAAGAAGATAGATGGATCCATGAGGTTATGCATCAACTATCGACAGTTGAATCATCTCACTATCAAGAACAAGTATCCACTGCGGAGAATCGATGAGTTATTTTATCAAATATCTGGATCCATTTATTTTTTGAAGATTGATCTCAGGTCGGGATATCACCAACTAAGGATCAAAGATGAGGACATTTATAAGACCGCGTTCAGAACCAAGTATGGGCACTATGAATTTGTTGTTATGCCTTTTGGACTAACAAATGCCCCTGCTGTCTTTATGCAGTTGATGAATAGTATATTTAGGCCTCATCTAGATCAATTCATAGTGGTTTTCATTGATGATATATTGATTTACTACAAGACCAAGGAAGAGCATGAGGAGCATTTGAGGATTGCATTACAGATATTGAGGACAAACCAACTATATGCAAAGCTCAGTAAATGTGAGTTCTGGCTAGAAGAAGTAACTTTTCTAGGGCATGTTATATCAAAAGATGGCTTATCTGTAGATCCATCGAAGGTTGAAGCTGTAAGAAATTGGGAAAGACCGACCAATGCTAGCGAGATCCGTAGTTTCTTGGGTCTTGCGGGCTACTATCGGCGATTCATCAAAGATTTCTCCAAGATCGCCGTACCCCTCACTAGGATAACTCGTAAAGAGATCCATTATGAATGGAGCGAGGAATGTGAAAGAAGCTTCCAAACTCTCAAGGATCATCTGACTACAGCCCCGGTCTTAGCTCTACCAGTTGAAGGAGAGAAGTTCGAGGTATACACTGATGCATCTGGCATTGGCCTCGGATGTGTTCTAATGCAACAAGGAAAAGTTATAGCCTACTCTTCTCGCCAATTGAAGAAGCACGAGGAGAACTACCCAGTTCATGACTTAGAATTGGCCGCGGTAGTATTTGCACTGAAGATATGGAGACATTATCTATATAGAGTGCAGTTTATTGTATACTCCGACCATAAAAGTCCTAAGTATCTCTTCTCTCAAAAGGAATTAAATATGAGGCAAAGACGTTGGCTAGAATATCTCAAGGACTTCGACCTCACTATACAATATCATCCTGGAAAGGGTAATCCTGTAGCTGATGCCCTCAGTCGAAAGCCGAGAGCACTATTAGCCAAGTGTATGATACAGGAGTGAAAATTGCTAGAACAATTCTCGAAGCCGGAGATAAGCATGGATAAGGGAAACAAAAGTGTTACACTATCTCACGTAAGCATACGGCCAGATTTATTCTCAGAAATACAAGGACTTTAGGATGATGACCCGATATTAGTGGAAATCAAGGGCAAACTGGAAGGACAATCTGATTTCCAATTAGCTTCAGATAGAAGGTTGTTATTTAGAAATAGAACTTGTATACCGGATTGTCTAGAATTAAAGAAGAAGATCTTAGATGAAGCTCACAGATCAAGGTACATGATTCATCCAGGATCTACTAAGATGTACCAAGATTTAAAAAGGACTTTTTGGTGGCCTAATATGAAGAGAGAGTCACGGACTTTGTGTCTCGCTGTCTCACATGCCAATAAGTCAAGGCAGAACACCAAAAGCCTGCCGGTAAGCTACATTCTCTAGATATTCCCAAATGGAAGTGGGAGATATCGGTATGGATTTCGTTATGGGTCTGTCTAAATCAAAGGGAGGACATGATGGAATATGGGTTATCATTGATCGATTGACCAAATCAGCACACTTCTTGCCAATCAAGAGTCGATGGTCAGTTGATGTTCTTGCTGCCTTATACATAAAGGAGATAGTCAGGTTGCATGGAGTACCTGTTTCAATCGTGTCTGATAGAGATCCCCGTTTTACTTCTCACTTTTGGAAGGGTTTACAACATTCGCGAGGGACGAGACTTAACTTTAGTATAACTTTTCATCCTCAAACGGATGGTCAGACTGAGAGAACTAATCAGGTAGTTGAGGATATGCTCAGAGCTTGCATCATTGATTTTGGCGGAAGCTGGCATGATCACTTGCCGTTGGTTGAATTTGCATACAATAACAGCTACCAGGCAAGTTTACAAATGGCACCTTTCGAAGCTTTATACGGTAGGAGTTGTCGATCACCCTTATGCTGGGACGAAGTTGGAGAGAAACAACTATTAGGTCTAGACATGGTAAGGGATACCACCGAGAAGATACAGTTGATTAGAAAAAGACTGCAAGTAGCTCAGTCTAGACAAAAGGCTTATGCCGACACAAGAAGGAGAGATCTCGAATTCCAAGTCAGAGATCACGTTTTTCTCAAGATATCACCTGAACGTGGAATAAGGAGATTTGGTGTTAAGGGCAAGCTTACACCAAAGTTTATCGGACCTTTTGAGATACTAGAAAGGGTTGGCGAGGTTGCTTATCGCATCGCTTTACCTCCTCAATTGTCCGAAGTACATAATGTATTCCACATATCTATGTTGAAGAAGTATGTGCACGATCCGTTACATATCATTGATCATGGAGACCTGGTAATTCAGAAGGACCTTACTTATGAGCAAAAGCCTATGAAGATCCTCGATCGCGAGGTATGAACATTGAGGAATAAAGTTATTCCCATGGTTAAGGTGCAATGGAGTAAATGTTCAGAACACGAAGCCACATGGGAGACCGAGGAATCCATGAGGAAGCGATTCCCAGAATTATTTTAAGAGGTATATACTCTACACTCTCCACATATATATATGCGATTGAATTTGGGGACCAAATTCTTTTAAGTGGGGGAGGGTGTAGCAACCCTGGTAAAATAAAAGGAAGATTTCAAGAAAGATTAAGTAAGTAAATGATAAGAACCAAAATGAATAAATAATAAGTCAAATGTAAATAACGCCTGTCAACAAGGCGCGATTTAAATAAGAAACGCCTTCACCTGAGGCGTTAATTCAAAAAGTGACGCCTATACCAAAGGGCGTCAAATTACAAAAACGTCCAAAATGAATAAAAGGAAAGGGAAAGAAACGCCCTCTTCTTGGGCGCGAATTACAAAAGAAATGGCACAGGTCAAGACGTCAATTAGAATTAACGCCCTAACCTAAGGCGTTAATTGCATTGGTGTTCCATTCGAACCAGGAGACTATCCAGGGTAAGTTTTAGGATTGGTACGTGTTTGATTGAATATAGAAGGACTCTATCAAGGAAATATATCTTCCAATCGAATTCTAACTCTATTGGGATTCCAAAAATCCTATAAATACCTTTCTAATTGAACCTGTTCGCTATTTTTGGCGAACCGTTCTGCTGCTGCTGTACGTGAAGAACAAGTTGTTCTTCTTCCTCTGCCTTTGGTTATGGATATGAAGAATATTAATGTTCTTCATCTTCTTATTCTTTAGGTTGCCTGCAGCAAGTAGTAACTCTCTTGTCTAGTTGAAGAACGTGGGCTCTTCATCAACATCCTCTTCATCCGTTTACAGTGAAGAAGGAAGCTATTGATTCCTCTACGAGCAAAGAAGAAATTTCCTTCCTGTGCTCATCTATTGTCACCTTCGCACCATCTGGAGGCTGCTATTACCTGGCTATTGGATTGCTGTTATCCTTAGAGTTGCCGTTTACACCACTTTCAGGAGACTCTGTTTAGAACAGAGTATCAACTTTCTTTACGTAATTTCACCCAGATCATCATCAGGTAGGTTCTCTCAAGTTTCGTAGCCCAAACAAAGATAAATCATGATTGTATTGTAGGTTTTCTCAAGGATTGTAGCCCAAGCTAGCATAAAAATTTATGATAATATCATCTGTAATTCATGCATATAGTTTTACTGCGATTTAGAAGTTTTCTAGAAATTTTGAAAAGAGGCGACCCTCTTTAGGGCGCTAATTCATGTTCTGACGCCCGACCCAAGAGTCGTTAATTTTAAGAAATTGATAAATACTCATGTTTATCCTGGAAAGGAATGAATTAACGACCTCCAGTAGGTCATCTTTTATAAAAGTGATGCCCCTGGCTTAGGCGCGTTTAATCAAAATTACAGAATGAAGAAAATTTCAGCAAAATAGAAATTTATAATGGACGACAGTTACAGAAGTCGTCAAATTTAAAATAACGACCCAGTGAAGGGCGTTAATTTACTAAGTAGTGACTTATGTTAAGGCGCTAATTTCCCGTGTAATTTTTTTATATTGTTTTCTGTGAACCGAGGGTTTTATGTATATAAAAATATAAGTATCTGGCACTATATTTTCATTCCGTGAATATAGTCCCATGTTTTACGATGTTTTACCGATTACCCCTTAATTCTCAGTGATAGATGAACCCTCCATCGGACATTCCGTTCCTTTGGACTGGTGACTGTATCATAGAGACCTCCGTAAGACTCCGCTAGCTTTGGATTCCCTCAAAGCGGCCGAGCGAGTTGTACCATAAAAACCCATTACACTATTTTGCCACGTCACTCTAAAGAAACATGGTAAACCGGCCCTCATGATATGCTATATGGATGTCATGAGAATATTCTTAATGGGATGTGGATATCATGCCATTAATATGATGTTCTTGTGGACCTCAATTCTATATCAAATGGGTGACCATCTATATATATGGAAACTTATTGGTTATAGTACCCAAATTAGGGAACCAAATTCCACCCAGTTTTAATCGATATTCGGGATTAAACCGTTATTATCATCCTTATGCATCATGTTCAACTTTTGAACTCTACTCTATCAAAATCTATCTTGAATTTCCACAAGCTTTTTCTTGAAATTCCATATTGGCTATACTATAAAGTGGATGTCTAGATCTATCTTTAATGCTGTGCATATAAGGGCCCGATCTTGTCCTGGGAGGAGCACCCAAAAGTACTAGTGCCCATGGGAGTTGTAATGATCACGGTGTCTAGCATTGCACCGAAGTACTTTTTCTCTTGATCTTTGGCATTCCACACACTCTCTCTCTTTCTCGTGTGTGTGACTTGATTTGCGTGACTTTACTAGCGTGGCCCGACACGGGTAAAGTACTTGCGTGAAATAGCCAATAATCTATAAAGTCTCTCATGAATATCTCTTATTTAAGACTCGCTTGGAAGTTTTGCACGACGTGTTATTCTATTGATAGTTTTATTTCACTTGCTCAGTGATTTCTACATGCATATTGCATTTACATGTGAAAAATTGTAATTACTTAAACCCATTGCTAGTTCCTAAGATATAATTCCTACTGAGCGTTCGCTCACTCAGTGTTTACCTACTTTTCAGGTAAGTCCGACGACGAGACTCAATCGGACGGGGAAGGTCAAGAGTGAAAGAGATTAGAGCTTCTCAAGCATCAACTAGTCTTATCTTTTCTATATTTTCTTGAGTCCATTTTGTACTTTTCTTTTTATTAAGTTTAGCATTTTCAAGGGATTGTAATAGAAATACTTTTGTGAAGGAATAAAAGGATTGGGTTATCTTTACTTTTGTGCACTCTGTCTTTGTGTTGAATACACTAACGCTCTGATTGACATGATAAGATATAAACTCGTCATGCATCTCCGGGTTCCTTCGGCGCTCGGGGCGTGACATGCTCTGATACCAAATGTTAGCGCAGCGAAGAGTGATATAGAAGGGGGGGATGAATAGATCACTCTCGATTTTAAAAAACTTCAGCGGAATATTAGTTCAACGGTTTACAACCCTTCAGAAACAGCACAAAGAGTATTGCTAACGCAGTCAATAACCAAGACAGAAGAAGTAAGAGCGATTGAACGAGCTGTCCACAGTCAAACACAATGCCAAGCAGATGGAGAGCACAAACGATAACAGCCAACCACAGAGGAGACAAGAATTTTTAAGGTGGTTCGATTGTAGTCCACAATCTACATCCACCCCTCACTCCAACTAGAGTGAGGCTTCCACTAGCCACGGCTAGAAACTGTAAACTCAGTCTGCGAACACAATGCTGCCACACAGCTTGACCAGGGGAACAACCTCCCCTCTTCCTCCACACCGGAGGGATACAACCAGTGACAACAGTCACTAGCAAACTAGAGATCAAGGTCTCTCTTCCTCCACCCAGGAGGGAACCCACAAGCGACTCCTGTCACTTGCGAACTTGAGGATCAATCCTCCCTTCCTCCGATCACAGGAGGGTAACAATATTCGATAAGGAAGATGAAATGAAAAATGAAAACATGAAAATCAAAGCACAAAAATCCTCTCTGAAAATAGGAAACAATGTAGCTTCCGAAGAAGCAATTCTTCAAACCACAGACACTGCTCTCTCTCTCTCAAATATATTTCTCTCAGATCTGGATGAAATGGAATTCTCTGCTCTCTCTCTTTTCTGGATCGTGCAGCCTCACAAGAATGCCTTCTGCTCTTTCTTTCACGATCAAGCTGCTACTGAAAGAAGATGTTCCATATATATAGCAGATGTTTGGCGTGTGTCCTTCAGGTTCCCGCCCAGAGAGCACCTCGGATCACGTGCCAGGTACCACCTTGGATGACGTGTCCAATCATCAGCTCGAAACATTCTGCAGGTAGAGACAATAGGAATGTATTGAATTAGTTTAGTTCAAGCTTTTAACAAGGCGTGTATAGACTTTAGATCAGCATATAGGCAATTATATACAACATCAGAATGTATAGACTTGAAACCCTTCAGCGACCTTAGTGTATAGACTTGCAGAATGTTGCATTAACATAACAGAGGGGAATGTGTAGACTTCTGTGTAATTCATGAAGCAATCGAATGTATAGACATGATGTGGCTGTATAGACTAGCAAACGCATGAAGTAGCAAGCCAATGTATAGACACTGCTGTATGGACTTGACAATTGATGTATGAACATTACAGAAGGGAATGTACAGACTTTTGAAAGCTTGAACACTGCTATGTATAGACTTTATACTTTGAACGACAAAGCCTGCTGTACAGACTTTGAGCGTTGTATAGACTTTACGAAGCACATGCCAAGGCTGTACAGACTTCAGACTTTGAACGTGTGTGCTGTGAACGATGTATACACTTGGACCTTGAAGGATGTACTGACTTGAAGAACTGAAGCCCACGATGTATAGACTTGGCGTTATGAGGCATGCAGGCTGTATAGACTTGCGATGCCATGAAGACAATGTGAAGACTTGTGAAGCTTAAGGCCAATGTATAGACTTAGAAGTGAAAACCAATGTATAGACTTGAACATCTTTAAGGCACAATGTGTAGACTTTACCAATGTATAGACTTGGAGTTCTAAACGTAGGTAAAGATTGGGAATGTATAAACTTGACGAATGGCTTGAAACACAGACACGCTGCCAATGTATAGACTTGGATAGTGCTGCCAATGTATATACTAGGATGCCCAAAGGTAATGTATAGACTTGCAAGTGTGAGACGCTGAAAGAGACGGTGGATGTTCAGACTTTGGCAGTGTGCAGACTTTGCCTACATGTGAATGTATAGACTTGAATGAGACGCTGAGTGAGACAATGGATGTATAGACTTGGGCTGTACAGACTTTGAGCGATGAATTGACTTAGCGAGCGCTAGGCCGATGTATAGACTCTACCAATGTGTAGACTTTGCCTATATGCAGTGTGTGTGCTAGACAGTGTAGACGAAGTATGAGACACTAAGACACTGTATGGACTTTAGACATGATGCAATGTATAGACTTCTAGGATTGCATGCCATGTATAGACTCTGAAGTCTTGCGTGCAAATAGGATGTGTAGACTTGATGCAAACGACTCTATACAGACATGGCCAATGTACAGACTACAATGCAGAGACTTTGAACAAGTATGCTGGATGTGTATAGAGTTGATCAAGTAATGCATGTCTATATGACAACCACATGAACTGTACGACCCTAAGTGATGAAGCATGAATTAATCTAGAGATAGAAACAGATTGATTTATAGTGTGAGACATCATCAAAATCGTAGGAATGCAACAGCGGTTGCTCGACCAACCGCAACCTCCAGCAGGCAGTCATGGGAGAATCGCGATCTGTACTATCTGTTGTGCCCCTTAGGCACAAGCATATGCTATTTTGTTTTGATGATAGCAACACAGTGAGAGTATCATAGTGAGTCAGTCTTTGTGTTTAGTGTACATGCATTACAGGTGCATTACTGCTAGTTACTGCATATGATCTTGCATTTCATTCACTAGCTGAACTGAGCACACCAAGTCTATACATTCGTTATGTCTTGTGCATGCATCATTTAAAGTCTATACATTGTCTGGTCGCTTACACTCAAGTCTATACATTCCCATCTTTACCTCCGTTCACTGTTTTAGCACTTCCACGAAGTCTATACATTCTTCACTTAAAGTCTGAACACGGTTGCCTTGATGACCAGCAAGTTTGTACATTCTTCACTTAAAGTCTGAACACGGTTGCCTTGTTGACCAGCAAGTCTGTACAACGTCTGCATATTGAACATAAAGTCTGTACAATGGTTGACGGCATGTCAGTGCATTCATTTTTTTTATGCATACTTCACCTTGTGCACACTGCATTACACATCAGCAAGTCTGTAGAACGTTTGCACATTACACACGTTCAAAGTCTGTTCATCCGTGGATGACATGCCTGAGCATTCAGTATTTGCTTCAATGATAAGTCAGTGCATGATAAGATCCGTCTCACTTAGCGTCTCATGTTGTGTCTCATGCAAGTATGTACATCGTCTGTCTGCACACACAAGTCTATACATTCTTTACAATTCTGCGTCTCATGTTGCGTCTCACTTAGCGTCTCATGTTGTGTCTCATGCAAGTATGTACATCGTCTGTCTGCACAAGTCTATACATCCGCATGCTAGCAAGTCTGCACATGGTTGCTTTGATGCTGCATCAAGTCTATACATCGTTGCTTGTTCATGCATCATTTCTAAAGTCTATACATCCTTTAGTGGCGTATCAATGCAATGTTTGAACATTGCATCGGCCAAGTCTATACATTGCCGCCTGTGCTTGTATCACTTGCCAAGTCTATACATTGCCGCCTGTGCTTGTATCACTTGTCAAGTCTATACATTGCCGCCTGTTTAAACTTCAGACTTACTCGATGCATTCTTTTCTTTTCCATCAGAGTTGATTCAAACTGACATCAAATATAACCTGATAGGACTTATACTCGAGGAGCTTAATGAAGGCACGTGATCCGAGGATAAGGGGAGTACCAGGATCGTGACACGTGTATTGAAGCCTGCTGAAATGCTGCCACGTGGTCAAGGCTCTCTGGGCGAGAATCTAGAAGCCACACGCCCTCCTAATTGCTGCTGGTATAAAATGAAGACTTCTCCATCAGGAGAAGGTGATCGTGACTGAAGTAGAAAGGGCAGAAGCAGAGAGCGAGCCTCCACGATCCAGAAGAAGAGAAAAGAAAGTAGAAGAGAAAAGAAAGAATCAGAGAGTGAGAAGAGAAAGAGGAAGAGAAGAAGACAAGAGAGTCTGGAGAGTTTCATCAGAGTTTGTTCCTCAGATCTTTGGTTCAAAACCAGATCTGAGGTTGCTCAATTGTTTGAGCTTTATTCCCTGCAGGGATATATTTTGTGCTTTATCGTATACAGCTTTCAGTTGCTATTTTGTTTCCCATTTGTGTTTTCTTTTAAACCTTTCTTCAAGCTGTTTGTCAGCGGAGCAAGCTGTGTTGCTCAGCGTTTGCAGTGGAGGATTCCATTGGACGGGTTAAGTTGTAGTCCCCAGCGGTTGGCAAAGCTGTAATGCCCAGCGGTCAAGCTGTGAGTCAGCGGATGGCTAAGCTGTATTGCCCAGCGGAAGCAAGCTGTGATGCTCAGCGGTTGTAGGCAAGCTGTGAGGCCCAGCGGTTCAAGTTGTGAGTCAGCGGAATCCACACTCGGGTTTGAGTGTGGGGTGGACGTAGGTCTGGAGGACCAAACCACCTCAAAAATCATATGTGCAGTGGGTTTATTGCTTTATTCTACTTCCGCTAGATGAATGTTTAGGCGCGCTATACATATTTGCACTTTAGTTCAAAAGAGAATTTGATTAGTTCTTCAGATTGTCTAGTTTTGTCTAGCTAGCGTTCTAGATTTTTAATTGAGCAAAACTTTTAAAGGGTTGATTCATTCACCCCCCTTCTGAATCCATCGCACCGAACCCAACAATTGGTATCAGAGCGGGTTGCTATGCATAGGATCTAACAATCCGTAGCAGATCCTGCATCTTTCGTGGTGCATTTCAGAGTGGGTTTCTTGAGCTCGTGTTCTGCTTCACTGACTTAGTGCCTTGCTTTACTCATCTGGTTTCGGTGCATTTTACATCTCTCGATGGCTCCACTTCCTATTTTTGATGGTTCTAATTTGACATCGTGGTTAGGCGGCCTATGCTTTTACATAGACTCAATTGATCCAAATTTGTGGAGTCTCATTTCAAAAGGCCCACATAAGCTCCCGCAGGATCATACCAAATGGTCGCATAAGGAGAAAGTGAAAAACAATGAAAATAGTATGGTCCTAAACATTCTAAAAGCCTCAGTTAATGACAATCTGACTTTTCTTGTCGCAGGATGTACATCTGGAAAAGAGATATATGACAGAGTCATTTCTGCGCATAACCAACAAGATGATACTTGCATGATGGCTGACCAGAGAAATGATCATGAGGAAACTGCATCCAAGGTAAGCTCTGAATCCGAAGAAATTTCGGTTGATGATTTATGGGATATGAATGAGGAACTCTCTGAGAGATGTAGGAAATTAAACTCTGAGAATAAAAGGTTGAAAAATAAATTTGATCAGGAGAGTTCAAAAGCTTCATGTGAAAATTGCTCAAAATTGAAACAATCTTATGATGCATGCTTGTCTGATATTCAGACATATAAGGAACAAATCTGCTTGTTAAATAGTGAAAATCAGGAATCTCTGAAAGCAGAAAATGAAAGATTGAAGGAGCAAAATAAAAAACTCATGGTCTTAAATATCATTATGGGTGAAAAATGGCTTGCAATAGAAAGAGATAGGTCAGTGACTCCTTCTCTGGAAGGTGAATTTGAAAGACTAAAAGAAATACTGACTGTCTATGAAAAGGAGAAAGCTGATTCAGAAAGTCTTATTGTCTCCTTAAAAAATGAAATCCTTGAATTGAAGAAGACTTCATCTAAGACAGTTAAGGCTAAAGGGAAAATGAAAATAATTCTTGAAGATGAAGTGAGTAATCAAAGTGAAAGGGTTGATAATGGCTCTGGAGTTAAGAATGTTATTAGAAACCAGCTATACACCACATTTGTGCCGAGTTCTAAAGTAGTTGGTCCCTCAAATCAATCACTGAAAGAAGCTGCTGCTAAAAAGGTTCAAACTCGAAATGAAAATGTGAAAAATAAAAAGAGAAGAAACAATTTGAATGTTGAAAGATTTCAAGCCAATTCATCTGCTGTTAAAAAGAATGTTAAATGTTTTTACTGTCACAGACTTGGTCATCTTATGCATGAATGCAACTTAATGAGAATTGATGACCTAAATGCTGTTAAACAGAAAACTCATGCTAGAAATTATGTTTCTAGGAAAAAGAATTTGAATTGCTTTCGCTGTAGGAAGTTTGGACACACTAGGGTTGCAACATGTTGGGTGGCAGGATATCAAAACCAGACTGGTTTTGTTAAACAGAATTTTAATTTTATTAACAAAAATTTTCATGCATATGCACTTAGAACTCCTGCTCATAGGAATGTGCACAAAATAAATTTCAGAACTGCTGCATCATGCCACTACTGTGGTCAGATAGGTCATTCAATGAATGATTGCCATGTGATGAGAATTGATGACCTTCATGCACAGAAATTGGCTACCATACCTGCTAGATATGTCACTGTCATGTCAGGACCCAAGACATCTTGGGTGCCTATTTGTGCAAAATAGTTTGATAACTTGCAGGTGTGCCTTGGTGGGAGAAATAAAAGGGGTTGAATTAACCAAGGCACTCAAGAATGAAAACCCAATGATTGCACCATTCAGGTCAGTTCCAAAACTCTGTGTTTAAATCTCATCATCTGAAATTGTGAGTCAAAAAGGGTGAATTTCATGTTGATTTGTTTGTTTGATTTCTGATGTTCTCTTCTTGTCTAGCTGATCAGTCTGCATTCCAGACTCAGCTACTGAATTTAATTTTGCATAAATTTAATGCTCTTCTCTTGCCACTTATTGCACTGAGTACATAAGATGCTAGATGCACTTCACAACCATTTTTGTAGTCGATGCATACCCTGCACCGAGTTTACTTAAACCCATATTCATGGTTGTTCATACATTGCATCGAGTATGCTTCTCACATGTTTGTGCATGTATGCACTTTGCACCGAGCTTATTCATGTGTTGCACTGAGTTTGAATGGTTCATTTAGTGCATATAGTCGATGCATGTGTCTAATGTCTGCATATATCATTTGCATGACTATCAAGGAAGTTGTTCAATGCATATAGGACTGCTTTATATTGCATATCATCAAATTTAAAAAATTTGAAAAGAAATGATTCATTGCATAGCATAATTGTTGCATCTTGGTGTCAGGGGGAGATGAGAGCTAAGTTCAGTACATTGAATCTTTTTCACTCCTCATAGTCCCCATTCAATTCATTCATATTCTTTGACATCATATGCTCTTGGACCTTAATACCTATTGCTATCATTTCTCTATCACCTTCACTGAACAACAGTATTGCTTCTGGTTTAGTACATTGAGCTGTGGTTATTGCAATTTTTCATTTATAAGAATCACACTTGCAAATTGAAAAGAACTAAAGGTTTAACTTTTTTAAATTGAAGAGTTAAGTGTCTGCACTTCAGAACTTGAGATAAAAGAAAACCTTTATAGCTCTTAATCTCTGTCTCATGGTTAGAATAGAAAAAGTTTTTTTTTAATGCCTGAACGTGTTAAACTGGAAATGTCTAGAAAAGGTGAATAAGAGTGTGTACTATTTTTTAAACAATCACTCTAAAAGAAATCAGGGTAGCAGTAATAAGATCATCAATGTAAAGAGCTGAACACATTGACAGAGTAATGGCTGAATTGCACTGAGAAACTGTGATCTCCTCCAAAGAAGCAGGAGAATTCATAAGTCATGAAGTGCTTTAGGCAATCTCTGTTCATAGGGTCAAATCTATAGGGGGAGTCTTCACCAAGTAACTGGGGGTACTGGCCTCTGATCAAGGTGTTCCCTTAATGTCAAAGGTGAAAATTGTTCCATTGTAGGTCTTGATCTGAAATAGATCTAGTAGTTTATGCCTAGTAACTGGGGGTACCTGCCTCTGATCAAGGTGTACACCTAATGTTAACAGCATAAATGTCACTGGTCTATTCACTTAGCTCAGTTTCTGAAAATTAAAAGGTGAAAAACAAACTGCTGTAACCCTTTGAAATCAAAAGTCATTGAGTGTAAATTATTTTTCTCAATACATATTCAAGTTGCCTTTCTTAAACTTCCATGGTTAATCACAAAGGGTATTGTTTCTGACTTATCTATTAAAACCATGTGCCCTAGATTCATTGCTATAAATGGAGTCTATAACTCTTTTTCAGTGGTCAGCTGCTTTACTCTATCTTTATCATTGTTAAACCTGAATTCTTTCAAGACTGTATATTGCTGACTCTTATGCTTTAACAGTTGTCTATAATCATGCTCACTTTCTAAACCAATGCTTCAGCTGTTTTGTAGTGACCCCTTACCTTATTCATGTTCTTTCTCTCCTATCTTTAGATGTGTTTCATCCGTTCATATTCCTTTCTCAAAGGGGGAGAAACAATTCAGGGGGAGTTATACATTCAGGGGGAGAATGGGTTGTTCTAAGGGAAATCTGCATGCATACTGCATTTTGCACTCATGTTCACACATTTGTTTTCTCTTTTTGATTTTGTCAAAGGGGGAGAATATTTGATTTGGATTGGTGAATCACTGTCACTTTGTTTCACTTTGTTGCCATCATCAAAAAGGGGGAGAATGTTGTGCCCCTTAGGCAAAAGCATATGCTATTTTATTTTGATGATAGCAACACAGTGAGAGTATCACAGTGAGTCAGTCATTGTGTTTAGTGTACATGCATTACACGTGCATTACTGCTAGTTACTGCATATGATCTTGCATTTCATTCACTAGCTGAACTGAGCACACCAAGTCTATACATTCGTTATGTCTTGTGCATGCATCATTTAAAGTCTATACATTGTCTGGTCGCACACACTCAAGTCTATACATTCCCATCTTTACCTACGTTCACTGTTTTAGCACTTCCACGAAGTCTATACATTCTTCACTTAAAGTCTGAACACGGTTACCTTGATGACCAGCAAGTCTGTACATTCTTCACTTAAAGTCTGAACACGGTTGCCTTGTTGACCAGCAAGTCTGTACAACGTCTGCATATTGAACATAAAGTCTGTACAATGGTTGATGGCATGTTAGTGCATTCATTTTTGTTGTGCATACTTCACCGTATGCACACTACATTACACATCAGCAAGTCTGTACAACGTTTGCACATTACACACGTTCAAAGTCTGTACATCCGTGGATGACATGCCTGAGCATTTAGTATTTGCTTCAATGATAAGTCAGTGCATGATAAGATCCATCTCACTTAGCATCTCATGTTGTGTCTCATGCAAGTATGTACATCGTCTGTCCGCACACACAAGTCTATACATTCTTTGTAGTTCTACGTCTCATGTTGCGTCTCACTTAGCGTCTCATGTTGTGTCTCATGCAAGTATGTACATCGTCTGTCTGCACAAGTCTATACATCCACATGCTAGCAAGTCTGCACATGGTTGCTTTGATGCTGCATCAAGTCTATACATCGTTGCTTGTTCATGCATCATTTCTAAAGTCTGTACATCCTTTAGTGGCATATCAATGCAATGTTTGAACATTGCATCGGCCAAGTCTATACATTGCCGCCTGTGCTTGTATCACTTGCCAAGTCTATACATTGCCGCCTGTGCTTGTATCACTTGTCAAGTCTATACATTGCCGCCTGTTCAAACTTCAGACTTACTCGATGCATTCTTTTCTTTTCCATCAGAGTTGATTCAAATTGACATCAAATTTAACCTGACAGGACTTATACTCGAGGAGCTTAATGAAGGCACGTGATCCGAGAATAAGGGGAGTACCAGGATCGTGACACGTGTATTGAAGCCTACTGAAATGCTGCCACGTGGTCAAGGCTCTCTGGGCGGGAATCTGGAAGCCACACGACCTCCTAATTGCTGCTGGTATAAAATGAAGACTTCTCCATCAGGAGAAGGTGATCGTGACTGAAGTAGAAAGGGCAGAAGCAGAGAGAGAGCCTCCACGATCCAGAAGAAGAGAAAAGAAAGTAGAAGAGAAAAGAAAGAATCAGAGAGTGAGAAGAGAAAGAGGAAGAGAAGAAGACAAGAGAGTCTGGAGAGTTTCATCAGAGTTTGTTCCTCAGATCTTTGGTTCAAAACCAGATCTGAGGTTGCTCAATTGTTTGAGCTTTATTCCCTGCAGGGATATATTTTGTGCTTTATCGTATACAGCTTTCAGTTGTTGTTTTGTTTCCCATTTGTGTTTTCTTTTAAACCTTTCTTCAAGCTGTTTGTCAGCGGAGCAAGCTGTGTTGCTCAACGTTTGCAGTGGAGGATTCCACTGGACGGGTTAAGCTGTAGTCCCCAGCGGTTGGCAAAGCTGTAATGCCTAGCGGTCAAGCTGTGAGTCAGCGGATGGCTAAGCTATATTGCCCAGCGGAAGTAAGCTGTGATGCTCAGCGGTTGTAGGCAAGCTGTGAGGCCCAGCGGTTCAAGCTGTGAGTCAGCGGAATCCACACTTGGGTTTGAGTGTGGGGTGGACGTAGGTCTGGAGGAGCGAACCACCTCAAAAATCATATGTGCAGTGGGTTTATTGCTTTATTCTACTTCCGCTAGATGAATGTTTAGGTGCGCTATACATATTTGCACTTTAGTTCAAAAGAGAATTTGATTAGTTCTTCAGATTGTCTAGTTTTGTCTAGCTAGCGTTCTAGATTTTTAATTGAGCAAAACTTTTAAAGGGTTGATTCATTCACCCCCCTTCTGAATCGATCGCACCGAACCCAACACTATTCACGCCAAACAGTGATCAGGTCAAAACCTTATAATTTATTGTTATATAAAGTGATATCTACACCAAATTTCATGATGTTTAAGTTTCCTGTTATATCAGGTTTCGACAGGTTCATGTGTTACGCCGTATCATGTTTAAAAGGTTTTTTTTCATTGTATGCTAATTTCACCATAAAACTCTATAGTTTTGTACTAAAGGACTTCCAATTCTTTTGATGGAGCTTTTACACATCGGTCTATGTTTTGCCACGTTCACTATCGATCTCTTTCTTTCATAGTTACTTGCACATAGCCCATACTCTGGTAAGTTTGCTATTAGTCACTTGCACTTGATAGGAACACCTTCTTGGACATTGAACGCCTCTCCATTGGATATTCCTTCTGTCGGACTAGGTATTCGTGTTTCAAGGCCTCTGTAAGACTCCGCGAGCCTGAGATTCCCACTAGGACACCGAGCTAGTTGTACCCTAAAAGCCCAAAAGCTAGATGAGCACTTCATGATCTTTCTACACTTTGTCCTGATCTCGGCCAGTCGATCAACCGCGACCTTCAGATCGCAGCAGGTCAATGACCATGTTCATCCAGTGTGTTGGTTGAATAGTCAGTCGATCGATTTCCTATTTCCAGTCAACCGAATTCCATTCTAAGTCGATAGACCTTGATTTCCAGTCGACTGAGTTTTCATGAGTCAACAGACTTCTGATCGCGGACTAGTACCTGACCGCATTCTTATTATCGTGGTCTGATTGAAATCGCGCTCTATCAAATCCTGTCTAACCCGAAGTTCTGACCAAAGGGTTGATTGTGTTCAAGCTCAGACGATCTTCTGATGGTCTGGAACTTGAAACATTATTTATCAAGTTATTAATTGTTGTTCCCCATAGATGGCAATCAAGAGGAGAGGGGTGAATTGATTGGCGTTAAAAATTTTAAAGATTCAAGAGATTATGTAGATAATGACAAATAAGAGAACCAAACCACAGCTCTTCTCACCCGATGATGTATTCACACGAACAAGGAAAATATTACAGAATCCTGTTGCTTATAACTATATATGCAATTTGCTCCTCTCGTCAAGAAGCCCACACGAGTATAGCGTAAATAGCAAACCATGATGGACACAGAGATTTTAGGTGGTTCGGGTTCACAAAAGTGCCCCCTACGTCCACCCCTCACAGAGTGAGGATTACTTCCACTATGTAGTGAAAAGATCAGACATACACGCGTTGTGCTTTTCACAGCCATACACACACACACGCGCTGCGACCAGCAGACGCACACACACAGAGTATATATCGAGAGAAAGTGTTTGGATATACATGACGCTCTATGAACTGCAAAAGATTGATCAGAATGTGGACAGTATGAACAATCAAGACGCTAGAAATCCCTCTTGAATGATGAACTCTTGACTGTTCTTCTGTTCTTGGCTGAAGTTGCAGGAAGATGAATGATTCCACAAGAAGAAGGGTCAGAAGATGATGCTCAGGTCAGAACAGCCATTTCTCAGCTTCAAACTAGGAAGGGGATCTTTGAATCTTGCATGAACACCATCAAATCTGCATGAAACCAGTTGTTCCTCGCACTAGGAGCACCTCTCCCCATTTTTCTTCTCCTGCAAGCACACAAGGATGAAAAGATGAAAGATATTCCCTTATCTTCTATTTGGGTCGCCCTAGTGATAGGGTTTATACCCCCAAGGCTGGAGGGACACGTGGAGGAATATTCAACCTAGGACCAATAATTTTAGGGCACAAAAGGATAGGTGTTATTGGATTACGAGCCGGGTTTGAAAAGCTCGCATTTGGTCAGATTCGGAAAGGGTTGACCCCCAAGGTCGACTCCCTTACCCTACGTACCCCTTTAGATATAGCCCAGGCCAAAAACAGAATGGGTGAAAAAACTCTCCAAGCAGAATCCTTCAGTTTGTGAGCAGATAGAACAACCCAAAAGAGGGGTCGACCCCAGGGGTCGACACCCATCACAGGCAGCCCTGAAATCTGTTTATCAACAGATATCTGCACACTAGGGGTCGATCCCAGGGGTCGACACCCTTCCTAAACAAAACAAACCCTTGATAAATTGCATCAATCTGAAATATGTTAGACCTCACCTCAACCCCTTATGATATAAGACTATTCTGAGTATCTACTAACCTGCAAAAACACATGAACTCAATCGATTTTATTCGGACATTTAAAAGTTAATAATTCAAAGTGAAAGCCCTCGCCTTGGAACTTGACTTAATCCCTGCATATTGAAATGAACCCTCATGATAAGGTTAGCATTGAGCAATACATTTCAATCAATCCACAAACCTCAAAGCTATAAAATGAAACACATGATAAGGCTAGCATTGTGTAATTCCATTTTAGTCAATCCAAAAACTTCAGTGTTCTAAAATTTCAGACAATCAACAAGTCAAAAACTCAGTCATGGCTCACTTAGAATTTAGTCATCATCAAAACTTATAAATTCAAAATCAATCATCTGCGGGGTTCAATATTCTTCCGCTTTTTGATGATGACAAAATGCTATGTGTCATATAGAAGGAAATGTTCAAAAGACTGTGTACCATAAAAGAAAGGTAACAAAAAGAAACATTCAAAGATTATGGATTTGATCAACATAGGCATCACTACCAACGAATTGCCGATCATGTTTAGAGAATTAAGTTTGGTTATTACAAACACCAAAAAGAAATGTATGTTATGACCATGACTAGATGAACACCTAAACACCAAAGTCAAACATTACCAATCTAAACATGACTCAACATGACTCATCTGATTGACAGTACTAATGAGAGACACGCATACATACAAGCATGCAAGACAAACAATACTTGTAGCATAGCATACATAGCACCAAGGAGACTCTCCCCCTTTGACATCATCAAAAAAAGATATGGAAGGTAGGTAAGCAAAATGTGTATCCCAACTAAAGCTTTCTGATCTAATCCATCGGTGGAGTAGGTGGAGATGGTGGACGTCGGATATAATCCACTATATCATGGCACATGGTGGATTGAGCATTCAAGGCTTCTTGCATATTATCAACTGAATTTGTGAGAGACTGGAAAGACTGGAGATATGTTTCATGGTAAAGCTTCAAATCTGCAACATCCTTGGAGAGAACGGCCATTGTCTCCCCAAATGAGTCCATCCGGTCCTCCATTGCGTCCAGTCTTGTGTGTAGCTATTGTACCCGGACTATTTCCCAGCTAGGATAACAAGGAGTAAGGGCTCGGACATTTTCCCGAACACCTTCAAGACACGGGCTACCTAGCCCTTTCTACAACCCTGCAGGTCCACACGAGGGTCCCGACCAACTCGCCGTGACACGCGACGGCGCAAGCAACTGTTCGGGGTCGATCCCGGCCACTCTCATACAGGCTTTGCCCGCGGTCCATATGGCCGCCCGGGACCACCCGGGGGCGCCCCGACTCCAAGCCACGCCACGTGGCATCCAGTAAAAGAGTCGCGGGCCTACTCCGACACCCTTCATTCAACTCTCCAAGGTCAAAGGGAGACCCGAGCATGTCAACCACAGGCTTCGGAGGCCCACAGCACGCGTGTACGGCTCACACACGTGTGTCTGACATTTTTTCAAACACCTTGTGGGCACGTGTATTTCAACCCTTCTACACAAGACCACAGGCCATCCCGTGGCTCCAGCACACTAATTGGGTCCTACAACGACCCCCCCACCAAGTCAGGGCCACCCCCGACCCTCAGACACGTGGCAACGAGCCACTGAACTTAGTTGGCCAACCCAAGGCTACCCTGCCAACCCACCGTACAATGTGGCACATAGCACGAGGCAAGGCCCATGGGCCCAAGGTGCCTCCTCACAGCCCCTGTGGACTTCTACCCTTGGCCCTAGGCCAAATCCAAGGCCCGTCGGCCACTTACGCGGCTCGTTTGGCAACCTGGGGTGTGTCGGGCATTTACCCGAACACCTTGTGAGCGGCTACTCTGACTCGAAGAAAAACGGCCCTACGAGCCCATGCCAGCCTCCCGGAGTTCAAAGTTCATCAAAGGACATCCCCAGGCAACACAAGAAGACCCCCGGGGGCCATCCCTCGGGGTTACGGCCAGCCCGGGGCCAGTTCACCCAGGGGCATGGCCGCGCACCCCAGGGAGGGCGAACTCCCTGGGGGCCGTGCCCCTCCCTCTAGCCCGGTGGTCCCACGACCCCACTCAGCCCGGTTCATCCAATTATGGTCCTACAACGTGGTTCGTGTGCCGTATCGGTTCGAGGAGTTGACACATTGACGTGGGAGCGCGAAGCGACAGCACGCGGGGATTCTGCAAGTCAACACGCACACAAGCCTCTGCAAGCTCCGCGTATCTTTCCACCCACTTGTCCTTTTCTTTCTTAGCCAAATTAGGAAGAAAGAAGACCCAAAAATCAGATTTTATAGGGTGGGGACCACCCCCCCTCTCTCCTTGGATCGAACCCACCTAAACCCCCCATGGGGGGGGGGGTTTACGCGGATCAGCTGGCCCCCTGGCTGGTCCGCGTAAACCCCCATCCAAGGGGGGTTTACGCGGACCAGCTCAGACCCCCTAGCTAGTCAGCGTGAACCCCTTCTCCTCTCTCTCAACCCGTGTAACCCAGTGACACTATTCACTTGGGTTTACGCAGACCAGCTCACACCCCTTAGCTGGTCTGCGTAAATCCCTTGTGACCCTTCAGCTTCCCCTATAAAAACCCCTTAGGAGCTCAAGGGGTAGGGCATCCAAGGCATCCAATCCAGCGAGATACACAAGATCGTCCGGCACCCGGCAAGCACAGGACTTCAAGCGCGGCTCCGAGCAGCGAGCTAAGGAGAATTGTGTGTGGGTGACTTGTTCGGCGGTCTAATACACCGGGGGTATGTTGTTCGCACTCCCCTCACGCCGTATGTAGCCGTCACACACAAGTCAACACCCACCATGCGTGAGACATTGTGATATGGGCGGACGTCCCCTCATGCCGGGATTTCCCCTCGCACGCCCGCCAGTTGCAACCACACACGTGCCATGACGTCAGGCTCACTCGCAGTCACGAGGCCATGTCTAACCGCTCAATTTGAGTCGTGACCGACCCTCGCCCAGATATCGGATCGACATATCCTCCCAGTCATCCAGTCATAGGCCCCCGTTCGGCACCATGGCTATGGCCCACGCCACGGGAGGAGCTCTCTATAAACGCAGATGTGTTCATTCATCACGCATTTACCCGGGGACCGACTAGCACGTCGGAGTTGTCCCGTGGCATGCGCCAGTTGTACTTTGGCCATTACGGCTTTCTTGTAAATAAATATACGTCTCATCACAACACCGCCGATTGGACGAGTGCTCTCGCACCCACGTCCTGGCCTTCAGTCTTCTATCTACGCCACTCGACATCCGTGCCTAACACCCTAACCCCAATAAACACCCCCTGGTCTAACACGCACCCATAGTTGCTAAATGCCCCCTAGCCCTCTTCCCACGGCTTCGGACACATATACAGACTTTTCTTCAGCTTGGAACGAAGGTATTCAGATTCAATCCGATGTAAATAAACAACGGTTGCTTGCGACCGGTGGAGAAAGACGTCCAGGACATGATTCCCGCAATCGCCTACGCACTCGCACCCATGGAACCTCTTCTCTCCACGTGTCGCCTGATCGCTCGAGCCCATGTGCCGTGCCCTGGTGGCGCTTCCCCGGTCAAACCTTGGTTCCATGAGTAATCATCGAGAGATCGACTGGCACGCCCACACCTTGTCCGGTTAACCCTTATCCCGACATTTCCGTGCCATTCGACCCTTTTCAACTTTCTGTAAAAAGGAGAGTGTCTGGTACCGCCATGAGAGGCATGCAACCGCAAGGAGGATACCCGAGATATATCAAACTCCAGTATCTTCCTTCCTCGCTGTATCCCTTCCCTCACCCCGGTTAACCAGCATAAAAAAAAACCCGCGCGATAGTAGTTTTCTGACATCCTCTGGAGTGAGTTGTACATTAATATTTTCTGTTGCTAGTTGTGAGGGGCCAGGTCTATCAACTTGTTCCTCTTCTTCATCTTCATCTGAATGGGCAACTTGTTCTTTGTCCTTGATTGGCCACAGGGAACGTACAACCTTGCCACTTTCATCCTGCTCATACCCCATATTCTTACAAATGGAAGAAATTGTGTAGATATCTGCATCTCTTAGAGATTGGTGAGCTTCTTTCTCTAAACTGATGCCAAGAGTGCGAAAAACACAAGATAAGGCAGCAACAAATGGTAGAGTTCTATTTTTATTCCGCTTACAGCTGATGATGTGCTCGAAGATGTGGGCAGAGAAATTTATGTGATCTCCAGACCTGAGATAGTAAAATAAGAACTTTTGAGACTCTGTAACTTTATCTGTTCCTCCCCCTCTTAAAAGCAAGATTGTAGTTATCATGTGATGCAAGATGCACTGAAGGGGGGGGGGGAGCTATTCACATTGAGCTTGCTAGTTGATTTGTCTCCCATAACCGGTCATCATATAATAAAAATCTTCTTCTTCAAACACGACTTGATCATAAGTGTACCCTGTATCATATGGCATATACCAAATGCTTGTTCAAGAATTTTTTTTTAAGATGCGATAAACTTTACCATTCAAAACTGTAAATACGCTGTTATCTTATTCAACCAGATTTCCATAGAATTGATGAACAAGATTATAATAAACTCGCCTATGCTTTGACATGAAAGAGTATAGATTCGGCTGAGATTTAATCATATGAACCAGTTCTGGAAGCGCTTTGTCTATATCCTCGAAATCGACAGCTCTTGATCGTAGCATTTTGCGATCCATAAATCTAAGATTTGCAGACATGGTAGATTTCTCTAGATCTTTCATTTCTTTGCTCTTTGCCCAAGTCTCTTTTTATCTTAGTGATTCCTCCCCCTCACGATGTCGCTTATTTGGAGCCATAGGGACTACTCACGCAACAGAACAGCTCTGGAATAAAACATTTGGACTGGTTGGTTCAACAAGATGGAGCCCTCACCGTGGATGTGTAGGTTCTCCACACGCCACGCACATCTCCAGTCGGCACAGGCTTGAAGGAAATGCCTTGATAGCTCGGTGAAGATGCAGAGCGCGGGTGCCGCAAGATGAAATCACTGCTAGGGCTTGAAGGATTTTGGGTGGCCAAGGGAGTTTTAGGGTTGAAAAAAAGGGTGCCACAGGTAGTCTAGAGGGCTTGGAGAGGCCTTTAAGCAAGTGGGGGTCGACTTGGGTTCGAATGGAGGACCCCCGAACCAGTTCGTTTCACGTTTTGGGCGCAGAACCGGAAGGGGTCGGCCCCAAGGGTTGACCCTCGCGGTGACAATCTCTACCCCAGAAAACAGACAAACAGGGGTCGACCCGGGGGGTCGACCTTGTACAGTTTTGTGTTGAATTTCAAATGAAAATAGATTTTGAGTTTCCAAAAAAAAATATGGCTCTATCTCCCATTGATTTAAAATGAATGAGAATGTATGAAGGACCAAATAACCTGGTTTTAATCAAGTGGGGGAATAGTTCTAATGATATAGAAGTTTATATCCAATATCTTATTCTCCAACCTTTTGAACACTCAGTTTCAATCATTGAGCTCCAAGGGATTTCACTTATTTAACAAGGATGATATGTGGCCTTAGAAAATTCAAGGAGTGGCCTTTTGTCATGCATTCATGCAAGAGGTAAAAATACTCATACAATATTTGTTGAGTTCTGGAACCGGGCGGAGTTATGCACTCACGCATAATGAAAGCTTTCAGATAAAATTAATCCATCCTTCCACTAATCACTATTTTATATACCTGATACTCACAAACATGCAAATGCATAATTATGACATGCAATGTAATCCCAAATGCAATGTAGTGCATAGATGATGAAATGCTAGCTAAGGTGCCTATGACATGAAATGCAAGACATTCACAAATGCAGGACATTCACATACCTTCTATTCTACACACACCTAACCCTCTTCTGAAGGAGGTAAATTTTTCTTCACTTAGAGGCTTTGTAAAAATATTGGCAATCTGATTATTTGTATCTATGAATTTTATTTCCACATCTCCTCTGCTAACATGCTCTCTAAGAAAGTGATATCTAACATCTATGTGTTTAGTTCTGGAATGGAGCACTGGGTTTTTGGACAAATTTATTGCAGAAGTATTGTCATAAAGAATTATTGTTTTTTTGATAGAGATGCCAAAATCAATCAGTTGATGTTGGATCCAAAGCACTTGGGTCACACAACTACCTACGGCCACGTATTCGGCCTCGGCAGTTGATAGAGCCGCTAAATTTTGTTTCTTAGAGGCCCATAAGACCATGCAACCTCCTAGAAATTGACAATGCCCACTTGTACTTTTACGATCCACTTTACAACCCTCATAGTCAGCATCGATATAAGTTAGCAAATAAAAACAAGAACAGCGAGGAAACCAAAGTCCCAAATCACAAGTACCAGAAATATATCTGAAAATCCATTTCACGGCCGACATATGAGATTCTTTTGGATTTGACTAAAATCTTGCACATAAACATACAGCAAACTAGATGTCTGGCCTACTGGCTATCAAATATAACAAGGATCCAATCAAGCTTCTGAAAAGTGTTTGATTAACTGATTTATCTTTGTCATCTTGGTCTAGCTTAAGTGACGTGGACATTGGAGTTGGCTGCGACTTAGCTGTGCCGAGGTTGAATTTTTTGAGAAGCTCCTGTGCATATTTCCTTTGACTGATAAAGAGACCAACCTTCATTTGCTTAACCTGTAGTCCCAAAAAGAATGTCAACTCACCCATAAGACTCATTTCAAATTTGCTTTGCATCAATTTTGCAAAGTCTTCATTAAGATCATCATTAGTGGAGCCAAAGATAATATCATCTACATAGACTTGGACAATCAAGATTTTCTTACCATTCAACTTTGTAAAAAAGGTTTGATCAACATTACCTCGTTTGAACCCACTTTGAATGAGAAAAATATTAAGTCTATCATACCACGCGCAAGGTGCTTGTTTCAGACCATAAAGGGCTTTCTCTTGCTTGAATACATGGTCTAGGTACTCTTGATCCTCGAACCCCGGTGGCTGCTCCACAAATACTTCTTCCTGAATGTAGCCATTTAAGAAAGCACTTTTAATATCCATTTGAAAAGGCTTTATGTTAAAGCAACAAGCAAAAGACTATAAAATCCTCACAGCCTCAAGTCTAGCTACGGGTGCAAAAGACTCATCAAAGTCAATTCCTATTTCTTGGTTGTAGCCTTTGGCAACAAGCTTGTCTTTGTTTCTAACTACCACTCCTTGATCATTGAGCTTATTTCGGAAGACCCATTTGGTTCCTATCACGGAGTGGTCGTTAAGCTGAGGCACAAGGAACCACACCTTGTTCCTTTGGAACTGGTGCAGTTCTTTCTGCATAGCCAAAATCCAGGAATCATCCTGTAATGCTTCTTCTACAGAGTGAGGTTCAGACTATGAAATCAAAGCAATGTAGTCTAAATTTTCTACTTCCCTTATTGACACCCGTTTTTTACCTATGAGTTGGGTCATTCCATTTACTATCATTTGTTGATGCCTCGAGTTATCCATTACTCACTGGGCTATTTTCGGGCATGTCTTTGGACTTATTTTATGAGTGTCTCCCTCCCTGGCTAGGTCTACTCTCGAATTCGGGCTTAATGAGCCTTGATTTCGCTTGATTTTAGGGTAAATGGGCCAATTTATCTTATTTCATTAATTTCAAACGTCTAGGATATACGCGATCTAACGAATGGCCGTTCAGTTATGGGGCAGTCTGATTGGAACCGTTTTGGATATTTATTTGATTTTTTGAATTTTCACTGACAAGCCTTTGCATAGTCCAAGTTCAGCCGTTTATTGCCATCGAACGGCCTGTCTTTAAACCGTCCAGTTCCCAGAGTCCTAAACCGGTGAATTTTCCAGATAATTATCTATTTATCCTACTTTTTTGGATTTATCACCGACACACTTTACACGGCCTGCAATAGACCCTTCCATTCATTGGGTGGTCTATCATTAGACCGTTTTATCCTAAAGAGTCCAGCGTCGTGATAGCCGGTCAGTTCGGTGGATAATTAAGTGATTTGTTGATTTATTTTATTTACCACCGACAGAATTAAGCGGTCTACCAATGGACCGTGTATAGAATTGGGCGGTCTATCGAAGGACCGCGTACCTAGCTGAGATCTGTGGAATATGTGGGTTTTCTCTCTCCATTCATGGTTAAACCTCCACCTTCCTCTGCCATTTTCTTCACGGTTTCCCCACCAAATGGTGTGCCGTTTGATTCTGGTGGAAGATAGAAGTATTATCTACGATTTATCTTTTATTATCTCGCCTTAATTCCCATTGGAAAACCCTAATTCGGGGCTGGACTTTCAGGGGTCTATAAATAGAACCCCTAGTCCAGGCTTGAAGAGGGGGGGGGGGATCCAACGTCGACGTCGAAGCTCTGCCGAATTCTTGAGCGAGCTGTAGCCAGGGAGGGAGGCTTTCTACATCGTTCTAAGCCTCTGGTTCAAGGAAGTAGTCTTTCGTTTTGTGTTTGGTCTAGGCATTTAGTCATCATTTCATCCATTGCACGCTTCTTTTCATCATCTTCTCCCCACGTTTTTGCACTTGTCATCATCATTTCTACACCCCTCCTATCGTTTTCACGCCCTATAGGGGTTTAAAAACCACCCTAGGTATCGCCCATTCCATGCTATTATGTAGATTTTCCATTCTTTCTATAGTTGCTACATATTCCAGGGCTAATTTGGGTTTTATTTTCTTGTCCTCTACGTTGTTTCACAGGTCAGCATCAGCACAGCACGAGGCTCATCCCCTCTGGCCGGCCGAAAGGGGTGGAGGATCAAGTCCTTCAACTTGGAGTCTGACGGTTTTGAACGATCTTCTTCCGTCCGTCTGCAGATCAAAGCGGTCCTCCACGAAATGTCCAGATCCTATGAGCGGCCGTCTATGAACCGTTCTGGGGCCAATCCAGCCTTCGTCCTACTTCTCTCTCCAGCATTGTGAATGGCCTATCGTGCGGCTGTGCCATCCACTGAGCGGTTCTCCCTGGACCGTGTGCTACTGCCAGCGCTGCACTTCAGGCGAGTGTCTTCTCCCTTTCCAAGGTACGGGTGCATTTCCTTTACATTCTGGATCTTGGTGGCGATCACAATCACCCACACACCTCTCCACACCTTTTCTTTCCTATAATTTTGCTTGCCTTTATATCTTGACTTAGAAAGGTAAGGGAAAGAAGAAAGAAAGAGGGGGGAAAACATGTCAACATCCCATTTTTTGACGATCACGGTGGGACGCCTAGTGCCCATGGTGCTGTTGTTTTGCTGACATGTGTTTTATGCTTGGTTAGGCTTTCTAAGTTGTTTCAGGTTGCTATTTCGTCCACCCCGGGTTTCTATTCTCGGAGGTGTACGCTGTTCCTTCAGAACCACTCAAGTCTTCCCGCGGCTGGATGAAAGGCCGTGCTATTATGGGCTCAGGTGCGTTCCTGTTCTGATTGCTGTAACGCTGCTATTGATTCAGCGGTCTACTTCAGGCCGCTCGTGTGTTTCCAGGGTCGGACGATAGACCGTTCCTGCCACCTCACGAGTGTTTGAGTTTTTGTGAGCCTGCTTAGATTCAGCGGTCCTTGTTGGACCGTTCACTAGTATCCACGGTCTGTCCGAAGGCCGTGCACGTTTGCTGGCTCAGGTACGTTACTATTCTTCATACGCTTGTGGCTTCACTGACTCTTTGTGGTCTGTCCAGGGCCGTTCCACAATTTGCACAGTCGGTCGATAGACCGTCTAGTCTTCTCAGGTACGCACTAGGCTTGGTTATTTCAGTTCACCTTAGTTCTGTGGTTTTATTATTCATTTACTGCTCCCTGTCACTGTGCGGTCCTTCCCAGGCCATTTATCTCCCTGAGCGGTCTTCCACCAGACTGCGTTTGTGTGCTATAGTGCACCCGGGATTATCATGTTGATCATTATTCCACATCATGTTATACTTGTTTGGGTGCTAGTTTGATCTCCTCTTATTATTATTTATTTCTGCATGATTATTTCCACACTTGTCATAATTGATTGGTCATTGTTTGCTAGTTCTAGGCTAGACTTTGCATGCACTTCAGTGCGCATAGGATTCATACATTTTTATCACATTGTAGTTGCCTTCCTACCTTGGTAGGGGAACCTCTCGTCTCCATATTCCTTGGAGCCGACTAGGTGACCTTATCCGGGACCTCCGTAAGTCCCTGTGAGCCGTGGATTCCCACACGGACGCCGGGCCGGTTGTACCTTTTCCACCCCGTAGCTTTGCATGTTGCATACGTCGTGAAAGAGTTAACCATAGATTAACACAAAGTTTGGACCTTGTTCCCTATAGGTTTCCTATTTTGAGGGAATTGGCCTTAATTCAAATCATTAAAAGGCCCATCGAAACTTTGGAAAAATAAAAATTGACGATCATATCAACTTGTTTGATCTTGGTTGAACCCCCCTCACACCCGTATTGTTTGTTTGGGCCTATCCAACCCCATTTGTGTTATTTCGTGCTGCATCTCCCATCATCTATATAAAATTTGTTATTAGGCCCATTTAGGCTAGACCATTCTGTGCATCCATTTGTTTAGTCCCATTGTCCTAGGTTTATTTTTCTTTCTTTTCTCCTTTGCATTATTGAGTCAATCCCCTTCTTTAATTCTCGCACCCTTTACTTCCCTCATTGTATTTCCCTGATTTTTCCTATATAAAGTCTCCATTTGCCCTCATGGAGCGCTATTTTTCTCCTATATATTACTCTTCTTCTTCCCCGTCTTTCTATTCCTGCGTGGATTCCTCTTCCCATATGGGCCCATCTTCTCGTGGCCCTTCCGATCCGCAAGCAAATCTCATGGCCCACCTATCACCTCTTGCTTGCCAAATGGCCCCGGTTCAGGCCCAAAAATTCATTGCTAATCATCTTAATGGGCCTTATTCTCATAACGAGCCTCCCTCTTCTACTCTTAGTGGGCCCCCTTCCTTTAACAGACCCTCTTATTCTCTTAATGGGCCCCATGTTGCTACTGGCCCAATCAGTCCTTATTCCCATGGTCATGATCCTTCCGGGCCCATGCATCCTTCTATTCCTGGAATGGGCTTTCCTTCTTCTTAGTCCGGATCTCCTTATCCGGCCCAATATCATAATCCTGGTCCAAATCCACACTCTCTTGCTCAGGCTGGCCTGCATCCTTCCCGATCTCTCCCCATCGAGAAGATGATTGCTCAAGCCCAACGCCAGCTTGATGAACTTCAACGTCAAATTAATCCCAAAACTTCTTTGAGTGTCCCGTTTGCATTCCAAGGTCTTCAGCTTCCACCGGTTCACAAATTCCTGCATATCGTCACTATGGTGGAGTCGGTGACCCCTACATGCACTTGAAGGAGTTTCTTTATGAGTCGGCCCAATTTCGACTTGACCAACGCTTGATGGCTTATCTGTTTGGTCTATCTTTAGAAGGCCTAGACCGGGATTGGTTTTTTGCATTGTCGCAAGATCAAGTGGTGAATTTCCAAGCCGTTCAAAAGAAATTCCTTCAGCAGTATCAAGACCAGGTTGGGCCCAGGTATTCCATGGTTGATCTGGCCCATGAGAAGATGAAGCCCGACGAGGAGTTCTCTACCTTCGTCGACCGCTGGCGTCGCCTGGCTGCGTAAGTCTCGGGGCATATTCTAGAGGGAGAACAAATCAAAATGATCATTTCTAATGCAACACCTGAGTACCACTTTATCTTAGCCTTGAACGATATCACCTCATGGCAACAGCTTTATAGCCGAGCCCGCTTCATCCGTCAACAACTCCTAGTTTCCCTTGACCCCGAGTCCCCTCCACCTTCTATGCCCACATAGGCCTCCTATACAACACCTTCCATGAGTCAGCCATCCACCACATATCCTTCCACAAGTCAGCATTCCGCTCCCCCACACCCATATACCTTCACATATCCCTCCACATATCAACCCTCCACGAGTCAACCTTCTGCCTCTTCATACCCGCATGAACTTCCACCTTCGGTCAAGAAAACACCACACCCCGAGCAGGTGGATGCCCTCTATATACCCCCTCATCCTGCTCCGCATTTTCCTTCACCAAATCCTTCCCTTAGCCATGCGCCATTGCCTACGCAACCTCCGCTTCCATCCCCGCAACCTTCTCCATCACCTTCCCATATCCCTCGGCATCCACCATGCCCGAAGCGGGCTCCTTCTCCATCGTTGCCAGAGTCTCTTACAGACATTTTTAGGGCTTTGATGGCCGCTCACGCATTGCAGCTCCCTCCGATTGTGCCTTGCCGACCCGCAGTCGGGGATGTGTTTCAATATTATGAATTTCATTGCTAGCAGAGGCATTTGGTTGAGGATTGCCTCGAGTTTCATGAACTTGTTTATGGTTTGGAAGACAAGAATATGATCGATTGGGCCGCCATGCATGAAGATATCTTAAATCTCTGCAATAAGCAGCAGCAGCAGCAAGAAGTGCCGCCCAGGCAGCCATCTCCACTACAAGACCAGGGGCACCCCTGTGATTCTTTATCTGGTATTGCACCCGCTCCGTCACCTACTCCATCACCTGTCCCCTCCCCTATGTTTTTGTCCACCTCGTTGCCTACCTCATTACCCTCTTCATCTCCACCTACCCCCTCACCTTTACCATCTCCTACTCAACCTCCACAACCTCCACCAACCCAAGCCTCTGCTCAGGCGAGTGCTACCTCTTCTTCCTACTCCATTTCCACCATTGCTTCTACTCCCGACGCCACTCGACGCGTTGTGTCGATGCGTCGAAGGTGGGTGTCACGACTCTCCAATTTCTTCGCCTCACCACCACTGTTACCATCCTCACCTCGACTACCTCCATCGACCACATCACCCTCTCCACCATCTCCAATACCCCTACCGCTATCACCATCGTCTTCACCGCCTCCTCTCCCAGCGACCCCTCTTCCATCACTTCCTCCATCTCCACCACCTTTACCTTCCCCATTGCCATCGTTGCCCGAGCCTGAGCAGGCTATACGTATACCCACACCTCCACCTTTGCCTTTACCCTCTCCTACGCCTCCACCTTTGCCTTTACCACCACTTACGCCTTCCGAGCCTTTACCCACGCCTTCCAAGCCTATTACCTCCACTTCTCCATCCCTTTCCACCCCACGGAGCGGGTGTGCATTATCTCTAATGCCTCTTGGGTCTAGTCCCCAGGGAGATAATGAGCCGAGCCAGGTTTCGATTGTGCATTTCAAGATTCAAGATGTCATTTGCCGCATGCCAATCCGGGTCCTGGTCCCTGGCTATTTTGGGGATAATGAGCCTGCATTTTCAGAAATTGTTGCAAAGAAGAGTTCACTTGCACTAGTGCAGTTTCTTCACAAGCGAGGCCAGTGGCAATCTCATTGCTCGCCGGGGATTCACTATCGATGCTGTTATTTCTCCTCGCTCCATTATTGTTCAGTTCACTGGCCGAGAGGGGTTCTCTACTCGGATTGTGCTAACCCATACGGCCGCCAGGAGCCTGATGGATTCCCTATACAAGGGGCAATTGGCCGTATCTTCTGCACTTCAAGACATTCTGCACTCGTTATGCAATCTCCCTCGGTTTATTGGTGAATCGGCCACGTCAACGCCGCGCATTACTCTCCCTCAGTTTTGTCCTGCTCTTCTGGTAAGGGAGTTATGCTTCATGCCCGATTGCCGAATGGAGATGCCGAATCTCATGTTGCTAGTGTCGAGTGACAAGACTATGTGGTTTTCTGATGTTCATCCTAAGGAGTTACTTATTCAAGGATGTCTGCCTATGGTTAGCACCGGGTGTCTAGGGGCAGCCACCCCGATAAAACTGCATATTCATGACTGGGCTAGGCCATCTGCCAAGTGGGCCCGTTATATGAAAAGATGTTTCAAGACAAGAAGGCCGAAGGTACGGGTCCGCACCAAGCAGGCCCATGTTCAAGAGATTGCTGCTAAGAAGAGGCAACAGCGCAAGTACAAAGGCGGCATGTTGTGCACTCGAGGGGCCGCTACTTCTTATTCTCCTTTCTTCCATTCATCATTTCTTCTACTTAACTCCCACCCTTGGGTGGTGTATTTACCTTCTCCTAATCCAATTTCTGTTGTTTTCTCCTCTCTTTTCAGGTCCTCAAACCCCCATTCTTCATTCTCCCCTCATCCGGAACCTCCGGATTCTCCATTTTCTCATGATTCTAGGCCTCGGCCTATGTCATCCTTTCATCCCACTTTCGGGGCTTCTTCTGATCCTTCTCCTCCGGTATTCCCGGGTTCTACTTCTCATTATCTTTCCCTGACCCTGTCGGGTGACCGTCATTCTTCTTCCCCGACCTTGTCGGGTGTCTATCATTTCCCTTCCCGACCTTGTCGGGTGTTTATGCTTCTTCTCCCGCCTCTGGCGGGTGATCGCTACTCTCCTTCTCCGACCATGTCGGATGATTCTTATTCTCCTCTTTCTTCTTACTCTCCTCACCCTTTCGGGTTCTTGCCCTTTTTCATGCTATTTTCGAGGCTTTAGCCCGCCTTGATCTCAGTTAATCCCTGTTTATTCTGTATCTGGTTCCTTGTTATCAGGGCCTCAGTGCCTTAACGAGGGAGTTCTAGCCCTCGTCTCTCTTCCTTTTTATCCCTTCTTCGTCCAGTATGATGTCTGCCACTCCTCTGTGTCGAGGAATCCAATCCTTTGCTCTCCTTTCATCCTTTATCCTAGCAAGCAAGGAATACAAAGCTACTCGCGCTCCTCAAAGCTCGATGATCGAGATCGCTTCAGGATGCCGATTTCCACGCCATGGATTTGTAAAGGTATCTTTATTTTGTGCAAGAAACGTGCTTTCATTTCCATTATTTCTATTGTTTCTGCACATGGTTATAATGTTAATTCCTTAACATGATTGAGTGGCTTTAGGAGTCTTTGTTTAATTAGATCTTAACTTTGTGTCAAATAAAAAGTTAGCTTCTGCAGCATCCTTAGGCTTGTGATAGCTCCGCGCTGGGAGTCTAGTTTCTTTCCTCGATTGTTGAGGGTGACCTTTTGTACGGGTTTTTCACACACTACACGGAAGCCATAGCCGATTCTCTTAGGCACACCGTTGCTGCTTTGGCCATACTTGGGTATGCACAAAGGCCTTTTCTTTTCTCTGCTCAGTCGAGTGCAGGGGCAAGAGATTGCAGATGAGATGACTAACCTAGGCGCTCCCTAATACGAGAGAGGTCTCAAATAGGGGCAGTCTTGACCTTGAAAAATGAGCTTTCATGTAATATCTCGCCAATAAGGGCTCTCAAAATCAAAATTCAATGAATCAATATGCAAAATTATGAAAATAAAGGCATGGCAAGAGTGGCAGTACAGTTCCCCACGGGACGTCATGAGCCCGGTCGCATGCGTGCCTGATAAATATGGGTCTAAAAATTAAAGACACAAAGTCTCGGCGCAACAGGCTGTATCTTTGAGGGGTAGTGCCCTGGAAGGGAGTCGAGTCCCAATATCTCCTATCCTGCGTAAAGCTTGTCTCTAATTTTTATTCTATTTCTCCCTCTTAGGCTGGGTTGTATCCCAGGTATGGCCTTAGTAGGGGCACCGTTCTTTAGAGGCGGTTGGTTGTGGTGAGCCACCCTCATATGCACGCCCTGTTTAAGGGAAGCCTTTAATGAGGGGTAGGAATGACGGTCCCTGGCTAGTAGTTTGAGCCCGTATTTGGGTGCTGCGGATTGCTATTTCAAATATTTTTAAAAAAGGAAAAAAAAGGAAATATTGCCAAAAATCAAAAAAATGAGATATTATCAAAAGTCCAAAAAAATCAAATGTTGTTCAAAAACAAAAAAATCAAGTATTGTTGAAAATTCAAAAAAAAATCAGGAAAATTGAAAAATCTAAAAACATTTATCTTTTTATTCCTTTCTATCTATTTGTTTTGAGGACGGATACATGATCTGTTTGCTAAGTGTATAGGTTGTAGGTGTTCAAGTTTCCTTGCTCTATCTTTCGCTCTGCCTCCTGTTCACGACTGCTGATCTGTTCTCTCTTCTTCAATCTATATCTCTCGATCTGTTCTCGCTTCATCTCATCATGTCTCTATGAGAGGGCATTGCCTCGCGATTTTGAACTTGGCAAGTTCTGCTTCATCCGATCTTGGGGCTTTGATTGACGAATGTGTTTGTTATCTTTTGTCCCCCGTGTTGGTTGTCACACGTGTTTATGTCTGTCATGTCTTTGTTTCATGTGTCTATGTCTCGCACGTGTTGTCTTATGTCCCACATGTCTTTGTCCCACCATGTCCGTGTCATCCCACACGTTGTCTTATGTCCCCCGTGGTGTTGTCCCACATGTCTTTATCCCACCGTGTTGTGGTGTTGCCTTGTTCCACCGTATTCTTCAATCTCACGCATGCTTGCCATTTATTCTTGTGATGTTTGTTATGCTGTTATGTTTTTTGTGATGTTATTTTTAATTCATGTTCAGTTATGTTATGTTATCCTCATGCTTGTTCATGTGGTTGTGTCTTATTCAAAAATCCAAAAAAATGCCATTTCGCCTGCACAGGTAAGTCAGGTATGGCCTTCTATCCCTTCTCATCGTTGCATTACTATATGGTATCTATATTATTATATTATCTCGAGAACCGGCTGGTCATTCATGTGTTCCAGGATCTGACGTTCCTCTTTAACAAAAATAATGATGATCCAGGTTCATATGTTTAATCACCAGATAGGCCGTTAGGTTGGGAAAATTGGAGGACGATGGTTCTGTCTCGCACGCTGTGGTTGCGGATAGTGTCCTGACTCTGATTGTTCCGGTCTAGCAATATTATTCTAGAGTATTTTCTATTTTACCCTTTCATTGCATTTGATTTAATGATTTCTTTTATTTTAGACCAGCATACATTATACGCATCTTTTGAGCATTCATGACCCATGGTCTGTCTGAAGATGTCTCATTTGTGATGGATGATTGTGCGTTCATGGTTTTGAGTAAGAGGAACTATTCCACGTAGAGTTGTAAGATTTTCTCTGTTCTATTCACCTGGTTTGGTTGACTGAAGGCCCTGTCTGGAGTTTTGAGTCCGTTTCTTTACGTTTTGCTGCTTGCTCCTGTCTCCTCATTGGTCCGAGGGATTATGTTCCTCATGAGGTTGATCGTGTGTTATCCTTTTTGTTTAGTTAGTTTCTCCAGACTGGTGTAGTTTTGGTCCGATCGTTCCTTGTGTTTGGTTCAGAGTTTTTCGGAAGATTCCTACCGCTCGTTGGCAAGGAAACGGGTGTCTTTTAGCTTAACGTCCACTTTTCAGTGCACTCCGCTTCATTTTTGCTTCATCTCCATGTTCCATTTCGCTTTCGCTTCACCTCTACTCGCTCCCCTACAAAGAGGACGTTAAGGAGGGGCATCTGTTGACACCCGTTTTTTTACCTATGAGTTGGGTCATTCCTTTTACTATCATTTGTTGATGCCTCGAGTTGTCCATTACTCACTGGGCTATTTCCGGGCACGTCATTAGGCTTATTTTATGAGTGCCTCCCTCCCTGGCTAGGTCTGCTCTCGAATTCGGGCTTAATGGGTCTTGATTTCACTTGATTTTTAGGTAAGTGGGCCATTTATCTTATTTCATTAATTTAAACGTCCATGATATACGCGGTCTAACGACTGGCCGTTCAGTTATGAGGCGGTCTGATTGGAACCGTTTTGGATATTTATTTGATTTTTTGAATTTTCACCGACAAGCCTTTGCACGGTCCAAGTTTAGCCGTTTATTGCCATTGAATGGCCTGTCTTTAGACCGTCCAGTTCCCAGAGTCCTAAACTGGTGAATTTTCCAGATAATTATCTATTTATCCTATTTTTTTAGATTTATCACCGACACGCTTCACACGGCCTGCATTAGACCGTTCCATTCATTGGGTGGTCTATCATTAGACCGTTTTATCCTAAAGAGTCCAGCGCTGTGATAGCCGGTCAGTTCGGTGGATAATTGGGTGATTTGTTGATTTATTTTATTTACCACCGACAGAATTAAGCGGTCTACCAATGGACCGTGTACAGTATTAGGCGGTCTATCGAAGGACCGCGTACCTGCCCGAGATCTGTGGAATATGTGAGTTTTCTCTCTCCATTCATGGTTAAACCTCCACCTTCCTCCGCCATTTTCTCCGCGGTTTCTCCACCAAATAGGGTGTCAATTGATTTCGGTGGAAGATAGAAGTATTATCTACGATTTATCTTTTATTATCTCACCTTAATTCCCATTGGAAAACCACAATTCGGGGCTGGACTTTCAGGGGTCTATAAATAGAACCCCTAGTCCAAGCTTGAAAGGGGAGATCCAACGTCGACGTCGAAGCTCTGCTGAATTGTTGAGCGAGCTGTAGCCGGGAGGGAGGCTTTCTACGTCATTTTTAAGCCTCCGGTTCAGGGAGTAGTCACTTTTTTTGGTGTTTGGTCTAGGTTTTAATAGTCTTTTCATCCATTGCATGATTATCTTCTCCGTCTCCTTTCAACGTGTTCATTGTTTGCATGTCATTTTCACACCCCTCCTATTCGTTTTCACGCCCTATAGGGGTTTAAAAACCACCCCAGGTATCGCCCCTTACGTGTTATTATGTTAATTTTCCCTGTTGTTCTATAGTTGCAACACATTCCAGGGCAAATTTGGGTGTTGTTTTCTTGTCTCCTACGTTGTTTTGCAGGTCAGCATCAGCACAGCATGAGGCCCATCCCTTCTGGCCGACCGAAAGAGGTGGAGGATCAAGTCCTATAACTTGGAGTCTGACGGTTTTGAACGGTCTTCTTCCGTCCATCTACAGATCAGAGCGGTCCTCCACGAACTGTCCAGATCCTGTAAGCGGCCGTCTATGAACCGTTCTGGGGCCAGTCCAGCCTTCGTCCTGCTTCTCTCTCCAGCGCTGTGAACGGCCTATCACGTGGCCGTGCCATCCACTGAGCGGCTCTCCCTAGACCATGTACTACTGCCAGCGTTGCACTTCAGGCGAGTGTCTTCTCCGTTTCCAAGGTACGGGTGCATTTCCTTTGCATTCTGGATCTTGGTGGCGATCACGATCACCCACACACCTCTCCACACCTTTTCTTTCCTATAATTTTGCTTACCTTCATATCTTGACTTAGAAAGGTAAGGGAAAGAAGAAAGAAAGAGGGGGGAAAACATGTCAACATCCCTGAGTGATGATCTTGTTCTAACTCCATCTTCCATATCTCCAATCACATTTGTCGCTGGATGGTCTCTAGTAAAGGTCCACTATCTTGGTAATTGTGGTTCTTCTTGATTTGCTTGCTCCAGTTGCTCTTGTGTTTCTTCAGCATTAACTCATTTTTCTGCGGAGAAAAACATACATCTGATTCTTCCAATATGGATAATTGGAACCATCAAAAAATGGAGACCTATGAATCGAGTGACCTTCGGGCAACATCCCCTTGTTCGCCAATTACTGGATCTTACTCTTATATCGTGAGATCAGTAAAAATCAGAGACCAGATTCTGATACCAATTGTTATCTCTGGTAGATGGCAATCAAGAGGGGAGGGGTGAATTGATTGGCGTTAAAAATTTTAACGATTCAAGAGATTATGTAGATAAGAACAAATAAGAAAACCAAACCACACCTCTTCTCACCCGATGATGTATTCACATGAACAAGGAAAATATCACAGAATACTGTTGCTTATAACAATATATGCAATTTGCTCCTCTCGTCAAGAAGCCCACACGAGTATAGCGTAAACAACAAACAACGATGGACATAGATATTTTAGGTGGTTTGGGTTCATAAAAGTGCCCCCTACGTCCACCCCTCACAGAGTGAGGATTACTTCCACTATGTAGTGAAAAGTTCACAAAAGTGCCAGTCGATCAACCGCGACCTTCAGATCGCAGCAGGTCAATGACCGTGTTCATCCAGTGTGTTGGTTGAATAGTCAGTCGACCGATTTCCTATTTCCAGTCGACCGAATTCCATTCTAAGTCGACAGACCTTGATTTCCAGTTGACTGAGTTTTCATGAGTCGACAGACTTCTGATCCCGGACTAGTACCTGACCGCATTCTTATTATTATGGTCTGATTGAAATCGTGTTCTATCAAATCCTGTCTAACCCGAAGGTCTGACCAAAGGGTTGATTGTGTTCAAGCTCAGATGATCTTCTGATGGTCTGGAACCTGAAACATTATTTATCAAGTTATTAATTGCTGTTCCACATAGATGGCAATCAAGAAGAGAGGGGTGAATTGATTGGCGTTAAAATTTTTAACGATTCAATAGATTATGTAGATAATGACAAATAAGAGAACCAAACCACAGCTCTTCTCACCCGATGATGTATTCACACGAACAAGGAAAATATTGCAAAATCCTGTTGCTTATAACAATATATGCAATTCGCTCCTCTCGTCAAGAAGCCCACACGAGTATAGCGTAAGCAGCAAACCATGATGGACATAGAGATTTTAGGTGGTTCGGGTTCACAAAAATGCCCCCTACGTCCACCCCTCACTGAGTGAGGATTACTTCCACTATGTAGTGAAAAGATCAGACATACACGCGTTGTGATTTTCACAGCCACACACACACACACACGCTGCGACCAGCAGACGCACACACACAGAGTATATATCGAGAGAAAGTGTTTGGATATACAGGACACTCTATGAACTGCAAAAGATTGATCAGAATATGGACAGTATGAACAATAAAGACACTAGAAATCCCCCTTGAACGATGAACTCTCGACAGTTCTTCTGTTCTTGGCTGAAGTTGCAGGAAGACGAATGATTCCACAAGAAGGAGGGTCAGAAGATGATGCTTAGGTCGGAACAGCCATTGCTCAGCTTCAAACCAGGAAGAGGATCTTTGAATCTTGCATGAACAGCATCAAATCTGCATGAAACCAGTTGTTCCTCGCACTAGGAGCACCTCTCCCCATTTTTCTTCTCCTGCAAGCACACAAGGATGAAAAGATGAAAGATATTCCCTTATCTTCTATTTGGGTCACCCTAGTGATAGGTTTTATACCCCCAAGGTCGGAGGGACACGTGGTGGAATATTCAACCTAGGACCAATCATTTTAGGGCACAATTGGATAGGTGTTATTGGATTGTGAGTCGGGTTTGAAAAGCTCGCATTTGGTCAGATCCGGAAGGGGTTGACCCCCAGGGTCGACTCCCACTACAAGAAAAAGCGCTTTTAGCGACGGCCATATTCCGTCCCAAATTCGTCGCAAAATCCATCGCTAAACGTTCTTGCGACGGACTGGCGACGGACTTCGGACGGAATATGGCCGTCTAAAAAAAGGGTCACTAATGACCGACGAATTTTATTTCGTCCTAATATCCGTCCCAAAGTAGCGACAGAAAAATAATTCATTGCCAATTTCATCGTTAACGAGACAAATTCGGACGGAAACTTCCGTCTCCAAATCCGTCTAAATATTGCGACGGGGAAAATCCATCTCAACATCCATCTATAAATTACGACGCAAAATAGTTCCCGTCGTTATTTCCGTCGCAACGTATACACTGCAATAGAGACGGACTAAATTCTGTCTCCCTATCGGTCTGAAACTTCCCAACATAAATTGGAGACGGCCTAATTTCCGTCGTTATTTCCGTCACCAATTTCGCACGGTTATCATTTCCGTCCCTAAACCCGTCTAACGTTTGAGACGGATCCGTCTCAAAATCCGTCCAAAATTTATTTTCTTCTTTTTTAAAAAATTCCAAATTTTTATTAAAAACCTGTTTACAAAATCATCGAAAATAAAAATACATACGAACAAAAATCTGAAATCAAACTTAATTAAAATTACATCAAATATCAGAATAAACTCATCAACGTTACATAAAAAAAATTTGGCGACGGAATCAACAAATGTCCTCCATATCGTCCATATCTTCATCCCCACCGCCCTGCTCATCCCCTCTAGTACCGCTCGTAGAAGGATCCTCCTATATTAAAAAAAACATACATAGATAAAAAGATTAGTATAAAGATAAATTAAATATTTTATTAGATTACATGAATTTAAATCAAACATAATATCAAAGACTGTAAAGATATCAATTGTAGAACCTACTTCTTTGAATTATTTTAAACTAAAATTTGAAAACTAACATAGTTTTGAATTGAGTTATTTGAGCGTGGGGCTCAAACCGAATGTCCGGTTTAGAATCCGTCAGCTCTGACAAGTCACGCCTACCTCCCAGGTCGTGTTGGAATGATCGGAATGCCGGTCGGATCAGTATTTCACATTCTGGACCCCCGGACCCCGGCTGCTTTGATTTGAAACCAAGTGCATTTACAAAATGCACTTTTGAGCGTGGGGTTCGAATCGGATGTCCGATTTGGAATCCGTCAGCTCTGACAAGTCACGCCTACCTCCCAGGTCATGTTGGAATGATTGGAATGCCGGTCAGATTAGTATTTCACATTCTAGACCCCCGGACCCCGGCTGCTTTGATTTGAAACCAAGTGCATTTACAAAATGCACTTTTGAGCGTGGGGCTCGAACCGGATGTCCGATTTGGAATCCGTCAGCTCTGACAAGTCATGCCTACCTCCCAGGTCATGTTGGAATGATCGGAATGCCGGTCGGATCAGTATTTCACATTCTGGACCCCCGGACCCCGGCTGCTTTGATTTGAAACCAAGTGCATTTACAAAATGCACTTTTGAGCGTGGGGCTCGAACCGGATGTCCGATTTGGCATCCGTCAGCTCTGACAAGTCACGCCTACCTCCCAGGTCGCGTTGGAATGATCTGAATGCTGGTCGGATCAGTATTTCACATTCTGGACCCCCGGACCCTGGCTGCTTTGATTTGAAACCAAGTGCATTTACAAAATGTACTTTTGAGCGTGGGGCTCGAACCGGATGTCCGATTTGGAATCCGTCAGCTCTAACAAGTCACGCCTACCTCCCAGGTCATGTTGGAATGATCGGAATGCCGGTCGGATCAATATTTCACATTCTGGACCCCCGGACCCCGGCTGCTTTGATTTGAAACCAAGTGCATTTACAAAATGCACTTTTGAGCGTGGGGCTTGAACCGGATGTCCGATTTAGAATCCGTCAGCTCTGACAAGTCACGGCTATCTCCCAGGTCGTGTTGGAACGATTGGAATGCTGGTCGGATCAGTATTTCACATTCTGGACCCCCGGACCCCTGCTGCTTTGATTTGAAACCAAGTGCATTAACAAAATGCACTTTTGAGCGTGGGGCTCGAACCGGATGTCTGATTTGGAATCCGTCAGCTCTGAAAAGTCAAGCCTACCTCCCAGGTCATGTTGGAATGATCAAAATACCGGTCGGATCAGTATTTCACATTCTGGACCCCCGGACCCCGGCTGCTTTGATTTGAAACCAAGTGCATTTACAAAATACACTTTTGAGCGTGGGGCTCGAACCGGATGTCCGATTTAGAATCCGTCAGTTCTGACAAGTCACACCTACCTCCCAGGTCGTGTTGGAACAATCAGAATGTCGGTCGGATCAGTATTTCACATTCTGGACCCCCGGACCCCGGCTGCTTTGATTTGAAACCAAGTGCATTTAC
Source organism: Amorphophallus konjac (assembly GCA_022559845.1). Classification (NCBI taxonomy): domain Eukaryota; kingdom Viridiplantae; phylum Streptophyta; class Magnoliopsida; order Alismatales; family Araceae; genus Amorphophallus; species Amorphophallus konjac. The sequence goes on from CM040118.1 coordinate 321,378,658, forward strand.
AAAATGCACTTTTGAGCGTGGGGCTCGAACCGGATGTCCGATTTGGAATCCGTCAGCTCTGACAAGTCACGCCTATCTCCCAGGTCGTGTTGGAATGATCAGAATGCCGGTCGGATCAGTATTTCACATTCTGGACCCCCGGACCCCGGCTGCTTTGATTTGAAACCAAGTGCATTTACAAAATGCACTTTTGAGCCTGGTGCTCGAACCGGATGTCCGATTTGGAATCCGTCAGCTCAGACAAGTCACGCCTACCTCCCAGGTCGTGTTGGAATGATCGGAATACCGGTCGGATCAGTATTTCACAATCTGGACCCCCGGACCCCAGCTGCTTTGATTTGAAACCAAGTGCATTTACAAAATGCACTTTTGAGCGTGGGGCTCGAACCGGATGTCTGATTTGGAATCCGTCAGCTCTGACAAGTCACACCTACCTCTCAGGTCGTGTTGGAATGATCGGAATGCCGGTCGGATCAGTATTTCACATTCTGGACCCCCGGACCTCGGCTGCTTTGATTTGAAACCAAGTGCATTTACAAAATGCCTTTTTGAGCGTGGGGCTCGAACCGGATGTCCGATTTAAAATCCGTCAGCTCTGATAAGTCATGCCTACCTCTCAGGTCGTGTTGGAATGATCGGAATGCTGGTCGGATCAGTATTTCACATTCTGGACCCCCGGACCCCAGCTGCTTTGATTTGAAACCAAGTGCATTTACAAAATGCACTTTTGAGCGTGGGGCTCGAACCGGATGTCCGATTTGGAATCCGTCAGCTCTGACAAGTCACGCCTACCTCCCAGGTCGTGTTGGAATGATCGGAATGTCGGTCGGATCAGTATTTTACATTCTGGACCCCCGGACCCCGGCTACTTTGATTTGAAACCAAGTGCATTTACAAAATGCACTTTTGAGCGTGGGGCTCGAACCGGATGTCCGATTTGGAATCCGTCAGCTCTGACAAGTCACGCCTACCTCCCAGGTCCTGTTGGAGTGATCGAAATGTCAGTCGGATCAGTATTTCACATTCTGGACCCCCGGACCCCGGCTGCTTTGATTTGAAACCAAGTGCATTTATAAAATGCACTTTTGAGCGTGGGGCTCGAACCGGATGTCCGATTTGGAATCCGTCAGCTCTGACAAGTCATGCCTACCTCCCAGGTCGTGTTGGAACGATCGAAATATCGGTCAGATTAGTATTTCACATTCTGGACCCCCGGACCCCGGCTGCTTTGATTTGAAACCAAGTGCATTTACAAAATGCACTTTTGAGCGTGGGGCTCGAACCGGATGTCCGATTTGGAATCCGTCAGCTCTGACAAGTCACGCCTACCTCCCAGGTCATGTTAGAATGATCGGAATGCTGGTTGGATTAGTATTTCACATTCTGGACCCCCGGACCCCGGCTGCTTTGATTTGAAACCAAGTGCATTTACAAAATGCACTTTTGAGCGTGGGGCTCGAACCGGATGTTCGATTTGGAATCCGTCAGCTCTGACAAGTCACGCCTACCTCCCAGGTCGTGTTGGAATGATCGGAATGCCGGTCGGATCAGTATTTCACATTCTGGACCCCCGGACCCCGGCTGCTTTGATTTGAAACCAAGTGCATTTACAAAATTTACTTTTGAGCGTGGGGCTCGAACCGGATGTCCGATTTGGAATCCGTCAGCTCTGATAAGTCACACCTACCTCCCAGGTCGTGTTGGAATGATCGGAATGCCGGTCGGATCAGTATTTCACATTCTGGACCCCCGGACCCCGGCTGCTTTGATTTGAAACCAAGTGCATTTACAAAATGCACTTTTGAGCGTGGGGCTCGAACCGGATGTCCGATTTGGAATCCGTCAGCTCTGACAAGTCACGCCTACCTTCCAGGTCATGTTGGAATGATCGAAATGCCGGTTGGATCAGTATTTCACATTCTAGACCCCCGGACCCTGGCTGCTTTGATTTGAAACCAAGTGCATTTACAAAATGCACTTTTGAGCGTGGGGCTCGAACCGGATGTCCGATTTGGAATCCGTCAGCTCTGACAAGTCACGCCTACCTCCCAGGTCGTGTTGGAATGATCAAAATGCCAGTCAGATTAGTATTTCACAATCTGGACCCCCGGACCCCGGCTGCTTTGATTTGAAACCAAGTGCATTTAAAAAATGCACTTTTGAGCGTGGGGCTCGAACCGGATGTCCGATTTGGAATCCGTCAACTCTGACAAGTCACGCCTACCTCCCTGGTCATGTTGGAATGATCGGAATGCTGGTCGGATCAGTATTTCACATTCTGGACCCCCGGACCCCGGCTGCTTTGATTTGAAACCAAGTGCATTTACAAAATGCACTTTTGAGCGTGGGGCTCGAACCGGATGTCCGATTAGGAATCCGTCAGCTCTGACAAGTCACGCCTACCTCCCAGGTCGTGTTGGAACGATCGGAATGCCGGTCGGATCAGTATTTCAAATTCTAGACCCCCGGACCCCGGCTGCTTTGATTTAAAACCAAGTGCATTTACAAAACTCATATAAACTGAACCCATAGAAAAGACCCATGGAAAAGAATCACATGTGCCGCTTGTGCCGTGGTGGTGGATGCATAAGGGAGAATTCCCGCTTGGGAGAGCAGTGCAGTGAGTGCCTGTAGCATGGTAGACTGCTGGGTAGACATCTCCTCTCGGAACTGCCGCTGCATCTGCAGCTGGAAATCAGAAATCTGGCTAGACATCTCGGATCGGACGATGTCTCTGACGTCGCTACTAGAAGTACTGGGGGCAAAATGAGGTATACTGAAGGTAGAAGTACTGGTTTGGGCAGAGTTCGAACTCACACACGATGATATCACCACGCTGGAGTCCATGCTGTCCCCAAAACCATATATTCGGCCCTTCTTCGGTACACCAGCTGCGGCCACCCATTCTGCCGGATCCAAGTCTGGCTGCTCCCCCTCTCCCTCCCCGTACTTCTCTGTCACAGCTCTGCTATATGTTTCCTACAAATAAAATAAAATAATAAGTCAATTTCATATGATTCAATCTGAATTAAATGAACGGTAGAAGTTGCACAAGAAGATAAACTTACCGCGACTGAACGAGCTTTCGTACTCACAAATTGACCTGTCGCCTTCTTTTTGTGTGTTCTGTCGAACACCTCGAGGAACGTCGGAGCTCGATTAAGCTCCACAGCCTATTATATAGTTCATAGTAAAAAATTGTCATATATGTTAATAAAATGTAAGAAGATTTGAAACATTACTTACCATTTTATTTTTATGAGTCGCAAAAGGGACGGACCCACATGTATGCAAATTTTCCTCCGGCTGTGACGCCCTATTTGATTTTGCTTTTTGGGACTTTTCTATCCACTTGGGGTCGGCAAATTTGTCACATAGTATCTCCCAATCCTCCTTCCTCATCCATAGAGGACGGTGCTCCTTCCACAGCTGTCGGTCTTCACTCCCACCAGTAATTTTTTGGGCCTTCTTCTGAGCCGCATATACTCTCTTTCGATAATTTGTCTTCACAGTGGACTCCCAGCCAGAACGACATCGTGCCGCATCATGTCCACCAGTGAATCGATAAGTCCGCTGTAAATGAATTAAGCTTCACAATTAATAGACTGTTGTGAAATGAGTTTGGAAAAGACTTGAATTAAATGACATAGTTACTTACTAAGAACATGTCGAACAATGAATCGCGGACGCCCATCGGAAATTCTTTGTAAGACAAATGTGGCCCGGGCACATGTGCCATTACTAGGCTAATAGCATGATGGACAGCGGTGCAAGGTTCTAATTTTTTCCTGCAATTGCAAATGTCAAAGTATTCATATTAGAAACTTACCGCTAATAATTAATGAATGTAAACTAGCCTTATAAATATACCCGGAGATCCAGCAGGGGCGACGTCCATCATGGACAGTGCCTCCCTCGTGATGACTACTGGCATCGTCAACTGGCTGCTGAGTGGTGGGGGGGGCCCTGTAGAAGTCAGAGGTGGTGGGAGGGTTGTAAGAACCAATTTTCATAAGTAAATGCAACATGTTACTGAAAATTAAAATAGATATACCTATAGCGACAGGTGGTGGGAGGGCACTAGGACCTGTAAGAATTAATTCACATTAGATAAATGAATATTTTGGTGGGGAATCATTAATTTCCATAAGTAAATGCAGCACGTTACTGAAAATTAAAATAGATATACCTGTAGTAGGAGCTGGTGGGAGGGCACTAGGACCTGTAAGAATTAATTCACATTAGATAAATGAATATTTTGCTGGAAATCCAAAGAAATACATAGGTGGGAAAGCATTAATTTCCATAAGTAAATGCAGCACGTTACTGAAAATTAAAATAGATATACCTGTAGCGGGAGCTGGTGGGAGGGCACTAGGACCTGTAAGAATTAATTCACATTAGATAAATGAATATTTTGCTGGAAATTCAAAGAAATACATAGGTGGGAAAATATTAATTTCCATAAGTAAATGCAGCACGTTACTGAAAATTAAAATAGATATCCCTATAGCGGGAGCTGGTGGGAGGGCACTAGGACCTGTAAGAATTAATTCACATTAGATAAATGAATATTTTGCTAGAAATTCAAAGAAATACATAGGTGGGAAAGCATTAATAACCATAAGTAAATGCAGCACGTTACTGAAAATTAAAATAGATATACCTGTAGCGACAGCTGGTGGGGGTGGCGTCGGGACAGGTGGTGGGAGGGCACTAGGACCTGTAAGAATTAATTCATATTAGATAAATGAATATTTTGCTGGAAATTCAAAGAAATACATAGGTGAGAAAACATTAATTTCCATAAGTAAATGCAGCACGTTACTGAAAATTAAAATAGATATACCTGTAGCGATAGCTGGTGGGGGTGGCATCGGGACAGGTGGTGGGAGGGCACTAGGACCTGTAAGAATTAATTCACATTAGATAAATGAATATTTTGCTAGAAATTCAAAGAAATAAATAGGTGGGAAGGCATTAATTTTCATAGGTAAATGCAGCACGTTACTGAAAATTAAAATAGATATACCTGTAGCGACAGCTAGTGGGGGTGGCGTCGGGACAGGTGGTGGGAGGGTACTAGGACCTGTAAGAATTAATTCACATTAGATAAATGAATATTTTGCTAGAAATTCAAAGAAATACATAGGTGGGAAAATATTAATTTTCATAAGGAAATGCAACATGTTACTGAAAATTAAAATAGATGTACCTGTAGTGGGAGCTGGTGGGAGGGCACTAGCAGGAAGTGGTGGTGGCGTCTGTACATGTGGTGGTGAGCCGACACTTGGACCTATAAAAAAATTCTTTTAAGTTAGTAAACAATTAAAATATTCATATAGCTAACTTATTGATCAAATATACCTGTGTCTGAAGAAGATGCTAACGAGGAGGGAGTAGCGCCCCTCTCACTGCCTTGTCTCCTCCCACTCCTAGTACGACCTCCTCGCACCATTTCCTTATTAATAACAAAACAATTAATACATATTAATCCAAAATTATATAAGGCTAGACAAATGTTATTTAAAATTATGCTTAAAAAGTTAGAATCAGCTTACTAAATTATCAAAACATGCCTCCCTCATGTTGATATATCTAGCTCATCATCTTCGTCATCCATCGTAGTCTCATCAGATTGGAACTCTTCCTCTTCATCTGACTCCTCCTCCCCTCTAACATGAACATTTAACTCCGTCGGATCGATTTCTTCCACTTCATCTTCCTTACGTAATGACAGTGGCTCATCAGATTCATCCAGATTAACATGTGTGGAGCCGATAATGCCAACTTCATCTGATTGAAAATATTCGACGTTGCCAAGCTCTGAGACATTTTGACTCATATTTAACTCATAAGTGGGAAAATATTTTGCTTTAACCCTGCAAACTGCCCACCAATCTTTATTCTTGGACGATGGATACCTTGAATAATACACTTGGTGGGCTTGTGCGGCTAAAATGAACGGTTCATAGGTATTAAGTTTGTACCTATGTTTGACATCGACAATCCCAGTAGACGTGTCATGTCGAACTGAATTAGGATCAAACCAATGACACTTAAATAAGTATACATGATTGTCTCGTCCCAAATACTGAAGTTCTATGACTTCCTCAAGAATACCATAGTAGTCTAATTCCACTTCATTGTATACACTTCCCTTAACAGATACGCCGATGTTCATCGTAGACTTACTTCGTCCATAATCCCTCGTATGAAATCTGTATCCATTCACAATATATCCTGGATAGGCACGTGCAACGTTGGAGGGGCCATAACTTATCTCTTGTACTCTCTGATCACTAATGAGACCTTGTTCAACCTATATGTCAAGTAGAGTAGTTAAATATTTTTGAACAATTACGTCAACATTAGTAAATGCAATCATATATATTGAACGATCGACACTAACTTGATATCTCAACCATTTGGCAAAAAACTTCTCGCGTTCTTTTTCAATCTCTACGTCCTGGATATTTGGACATTTTTGTGCTAATTCTGAATCAAATTGTCTGCAATATAAATGCACTACTACTTTAATTGAACTACAGAAGAAGGATGAACAAGTCATGGCATTGCTGGAAATGTGGGTTAAGAACCTACTCAACATAAGGTTCAATCTCAGTACAATTCAGAAGAATATATATCTCAGCAGCGTACAACTCTCTATCTTCGAGCGTGCGGGTCGAGCAACATCCGAAAGCACGTCCAGGATGCTTAAATATGGAATGCCGATCTGACAAATCATCAACTCCCCCATCATCATTACGTGCAGGTCGAGTATGACGAGTTTGAATATCTGGCTCAAAGTACATGGAACAGAAGTTCGAAATTTCTTCAATAACATATGCCTCAGCAATCGAACCTTCCACCTTTGCCTTGTTGCGAACTTTCATTTTCAATTCATGCATGCACCTACAACAACAATTCAGATGGCAATGACATGTAGCGACCATGGACAACATGAATGTCTTCATGAAAATTCTCGCATACCTCTCAAATGGATACATCCATCGGTATTGTACTGGCCCTCCGACAATAGCCTCGTATGGCAGATGGACGACCAGGTGCTCCATCGAATCAAAGAATGCCGGAGGAAATATCTTCTCTAACTTGCAAATAGTTTTGACCACATTTTCTTCAAGAGTTTGTACGTCCCGAAGTCTGAGTTCTGATGCACATAAAATCTTGAAAAACTGACTCAGCTCGGTCAGTGCTCCCCATATAGGCTTCGGCAACAAATCACGAAATGCAATGGGCAGTAGCCTTTCCATGAACACATGACAGTCGTGACTTTTCAGACCATATATTTTTCCCTCGTTAACATTCACACAACGGGCTATGTTGGATGCATATCCATCTGGAAATCTCAATTGTTTCACCCACTGGCACACTTCCTTGATCTGTGTATTATTAAGCACGTAAGCTGCTTTTGGCTGCACAACCCTTCCATTTATGTTTTGTAGTTCCAGTTCTTGACGTTTACAAAGCATCTTTAAATCCATGCGCGCTTTGGCGTTGTCCTTTGTTTTGCCTTTAACATTCATGACCGTGTTGAACACATTATCAAAAAAATTCTTCTCGATATGCATGACATCTAGATTGTGTCGTACAAGAAGAGTTGACCAATAAGGCAATTCCCAAAAAATACTTTTCTTGTTCCAGTTGTGATCCTTTCCAAAACTATTCAGTTGTCGTGTGCTACCAGACAATTGTACTACATCTGGTAAATTTTGCACCCGTGTCGCCATATGTCGACCCGACACCCGTTGCAAGTCTGCTTCATCTACTTCAACAGTATTTTTTTTAAAAGAGTCTTTTTGCCTTCGAAAAGGATGGTCACTTGGTAGCAACCGCCGATGGCAATCAAACCAGCATGCTTTTCCACCATGTTTCAATACAAATGATTTGGTATCTTCCATACAGTAGGGACATGCTAACCTCCCATGTGTGCTCCAACCAGATAGCATTCCATATGCAGGGAAGTCACTTATTGTCCACATCAGTGCAGCTTTCATAATAAAATTTTGCTTCCTACGTGCATCATAAGTAACAACTCCATCACTCCATAAAAATTTGAGCTCATCAATCAACGGCCTGAGATATATGTCCAAATTTTTTCCGGGACTTTTTGGACCAGGAATTACTAAAGACAAAAATAGATTTTCTCGCTTCATGCACATGTCTGGCGGAAGGTTGTACGGTGTCATGAACACTGGCCAACAAGAGTAAGATGCCACTGAACCACCGAATGGATTAAAACCATCTGTGCATAAACCCAACCTAACATTACGTGGCTCTTTTGAGAAAGCAAGATGAGTACGATTGAAGTGGGTCCAAGCTTCACCATCGGCAGGATGACTTATTATATCATCGGCACGGCGTACTCTGTCATTGTGCCATGTCATATGTACAGCTGTCTTTGAGGACATATACAGCCGCTGCAGCCTAGGCACAAGAGGGAAGTATCGCAATGCCTTGTAAGGTACATCTTTTCGCTTTGAATTGACACCTCCCTTAGGTTTGAATCTGTCATGGCCGCAAATAGAACATGATATCTTATCTGCATCATCTTTGTAATATAACATACAATGATTCGGGCATGCATCTATTTTCAAATATCCAAGTCCTAGCTCATTGACCATCCTTTTTGCACGATAATAAGTTTCTGGCATCTTCTCGTCTCGAGGCAACATACTCTTGATCAAGAGGAGGAGACGGTCAAAACAAGTCTCACTGATGTGAAATTCAGATTTCAAGTTCAACAACTGTGACACTACAGACAATCGAGTGTGCTTTTCACAACCATCCCACAGCGGCTCATCAGCATCCCTAAGTAGTTCATAAAATCTTCCGGCTGTCTTATTCGGCGCTTCCTCATGAACATTAAAACTAGGACCAGCAGCATCTACAACCATATCCACGTACCCACTTGTGCCTGCAATATTGTCGGGCTCATACCTCAAGAATTGCTCACCATGACACGTCCAATTCGTATAACCATCCACAAACCCTTTCTTGTACAAATGATGTTGCACATCCCATGGTGAACGCCACCTCAAGTTTCTACAACTTGAACAAGGGCAATGAATGTGACCGTCGCGGTCTATTGATGCGTTTGGATTCCCCAATGCAAACTGAATGAAACTCTCAACTCCATGCTTAAAATCATCCGACACCACCCGGTCAACTATTCTACGATACATCCATGAACGATCTGTCAACATTTCGCCTGCACCCAATAAATGTTAATACACAAGTAACGTTTAAATCATTACTCTTGAAAATAAACCCGACCCATTCCTCACATCGTTGGTCGCAGACCATTTGTAGTTGGATGAGGACTATTATTTAGATTATCACTTTTTAACCCATCCATGAAGGTTTGATCGCACAATCAATTACTATATGTGTTGCACAATTTACTGAAAATTTCGGCAGCATCTCCCCACACTTCTCCGATATACCAAAAATATTTATTGATTTTAAAGTTTTCTTAAACACTTATAAGTAAGTGGTTAAGAAAACACTCAAAATCAATAAAGGTATATCGAAGAAGAGTGAGGAGACGCAACCGACATTTTCAGCAAACCATACAAACACATATAGTAAATGACTGCCTAAGTGCGATCAAACATTCACAGACTGTCCAAACGGGACAATTCAAGACTTTGAGGTAGATATATACATTCTCATAAAAAAAATGAGAACATACACATCAATCCCAAAGTCTTGAACGGGAAGGTTCATTGACACGGGTTTAACACGCTCTCCTGAGGTGCGTGTAATGTTAGGTCGCACCCACGCACCTCAGCTCACATGGAATACCCCATGTGTTTATATAACATAAAATTAAATAACATCGCACTTAACATTCTGCATACATCCATCTAAATAATATCTAATTTAAAAAAATACTCACATGAAGAACATCAAAGCTAAACAATCCACATTTTTGAGTCATGTCAACATCAAATTTCTATGCATATCCATCTAAAAACACATTTATATGCAATTAACATCCACAAAGTTTGGAAGCGAAAGCATAATTTTTAGAGTATTTACCTATTGCTATAAGTCGACTGTTGCTGTTGACGCACTAAATTTTAAATAATAATTTTATTCATCTATTTATCTAGTTGTTTCGTTTGTTTAGTGCGAGGGCAGCCCAGAGGGTCCCTTTTTTTTGAGGTGAATGATCTCATTTAAATGAGTTCGGGTCTGCCGACCTAGGGAAGGGGCAGCCTAGAGGGTCCCATGACCTGGAGATATGCCGCTATGATTCCCTCTTTTTTTCTTCTTTCTCTCTTTCTCTTCTCTCTTTCTTTTTCGTTTTACACAAAGTAGAGAGGGGAGGCTGTGCAACTTTGTTTATTACATTAACATTTGCCTTATATGTGAGTACATGGCTCCTTTGCTGCCTGCCATTATATCCCAAGAGCAAAGAGCTTTTGTCAAAGGACATTTCATTCTGGATAACATATCTCTTTCCAGACAATTGGTCAGGGATATTTATAGGAAGGTCCATGGTCATAATGTCATTTTCAAGTTAGACATGGCAAAAGCGTATGATAGGATGGAATTGGATTTCACTCTTTCATCGGATGCGATATCCGCCTCCGCTATTCTGAAAATAAAGCGACCCTGATAAGGGAATCTAATCAATTGTTAACAAGGTTAGCATCAATGTTCTTCTGCTTAAGTTTGCATTGGCGTCGTGTTTTTATTAATAACAAACGCTAAAATTAACCATATCTATGTTTTGCTTAGAGCGTTAAAGCCAGTTCTCAGCTTTTATTAATAACAAGACGTTTGTTTTGGAGTTGAAACGTCAAACGTTTCATAATTCCAAGAGGGGTGAACCAATTGGGATTGGATGTCAGTGACATTTCTCTACCATCTTATGTTGACAAATTTTTGAATATAATATAATCAATTATAAAAGATTGTGATTTCTCTCACTCATCGGCTTTAACATAATAAATCACCAGCATAGAGCAAACTGTCCAAGTTTGTCCCGGTACTCCGGAGTCTCTTATGAGCTCTCATGTGGGTGATAAGGCCAATCTCAACCGACATATCCAACATAATAAAATAGAAACACCATTTTATAATTAGCTTTCGTAAAAATAATCTTGTGAGAATAGAATCTTATGTTTGTATATATATATATATATATACATGCCATCTCAACGCAGACAACGCGAAAGGAAGATAATAAAAAATAAGCTGATAAGAGTTTATATATATGTCACATGGTTAATAGATATACATAGAAGATAGAACCCAACTAGCCAGTGCCATTAAGAAAAACACATACCGGCCATCTACAGGCAAATTAAACATAATATCTCTGTTTACTGAAGAAATTAAAATTGAGGATGATCTGCCAAATGGGGCCATCACACAAGAAAATTAGGTTTTACACGTTGAAAAATGACTCTTACTTGATTACATATCAACTAAGTTTCAATCACCCAACTTAGCTTTGAATCGTTGCCAAGTGTTGATAGATTTATTTTTATTTTTTGACTGCTTAATTTGGATCCTTTAATGGAGGGGGAGGGGGGTGCGGTGGAGGGGGGTGGTCGCAGGAGGGGGAGGGGGGTCGCAGGAGGGGGAGAGGGTGTGGTGGAGGGGGAGGTGGGTCACAGGAGGGGGAAGGGGTGCGGTGGCGGGGGTCGCAGGAGGGGGAGGGGGGTACGGTGGAGGGGGAGGGGGGTACGGTGGAGGGGGGTCAGCAGGCGGGGGAGGCCTGTCGGTAGAGGGGGTGGCAGGAGGGGGAGGGGGTGTGGTGGAGGGGGAGGGGCTACGCTCGGGGAGGGGGGTCAGCAAGAGGGGGAGGGCTGCCGGTGGAGGGGGTGGCAGGAGGGGGAGGGGGGTCGCAGGAGGGGGAGGGGGGTTGGGTGGAGGGGGGGTCATAAGAGGGGGAGGGGGTGCAGTGTAGGGGAGGGGGTCGCAGGCGGTGGAGGGAGGGTCGTAGGAGGGGGAGGGGGTGCGGTGTAGGGGGAGGGGGTCGCAGGCGGTGGAGGGGGGTCGCAGGAGGGGGAGGGGGGTGCAGTGGAGGGGGATAGGGGGTCGCTGGGTGAGGGGGGTCAGCAGGAGGGGGAGGGAGGGGCTTACCGGTGGGGGGAGATGATCGAGGCCGGCGGTGACGGCGTAGCTCCTCCGGCGACGGCGGCGATGGCGCACCTCCGACGGTGACGGCGGCGATGGTGTGAGAGTGAGAGGGAGAGGGAGAGCGGGGGGGAGTGAGAGTGAGAGGGAGAGCGGGGGGGAATCGAGTGAATTTTTGCGACGGTATTTGGGACGGAAAAAATTTTCATCTCAAATTTAAGACAGAAAATAATTCATCTCCATATCCGTCTCTACTTTCAGACGTCTTAATTTTCGTCTGCAAATCCGTCCCTAATTACGACGGATATTCAGACGAATAATTTTCTGTCTTAAATATGTACACGAAATAGGTTCGTCTAAATTTACAGACATATTTGCGACGGATCAATATCCGTCGTAAAATGAAGTCGCTAAATCCGCTTTTTCTTGTAGTGTCCATTACCTTGCGTACCCCTTTAGATATAGCCCAGGCCAAAAATAGAATGGGTGAAAAAGGGGGTCGACCCTCGGGGTCGACCCTCTCCAAGCAGAATCCTTCAGTCTGCGAGTAGACAAAACAACCCAAAAGAGGGGTCGGCCCCAGGGGTCGACACCCATGACAGACAGCCCTGAAATCTGTTTATCAACAGATATCTGCACACTAGGGGTCGACCCCAGGGGTCGACACCCTTCTTAAACAAAACAAACCCTTGATAAACTGCATCAATCTGAAATATGCTAGACCTCACTATAGGTGCCGCAAGGTAGGTAGGTGCCGCGCACGATGGCGTGCGTGTGTCCTCCTCCGAACTATATTGCTGCTACCTATAGTGCACGGGTTAGAAAGAAAGAAATAGTGATCACCAGAGGCTAATACCCGAGTCTCACAGGGATAGGATGATCGCAATGCCCTTGAAGTGGGAGATGTGAGTTCTTCCTGTCCTCGCTCTCGGCCGGCCAAGAACGCGGAGCTCTGCGAGTCGGTGACGAATATCCTGCAAATTAACCAGCAAATAGAGAATAGACCATTAGACTGTGGAAGTGCAATAAATGCTCAAACCAAATGAAGAAACATGCAATTGGGGGTGATCGTACCCCGAAGGGGGGCAGGAAGGGGGATGGCCGAGACTTTCAACCATCCGCCTTCCCTATGTTTTGGATTGGAAAACCTCTTTAGAGAAAGGGATCTAGGCAAATCTATCATGCATGAATGCATTAAAACAAGCTAAAGAGCAACAAAATAGAGAATAAGGAAGAAAGATAGGGTTTACCCGTCGACAAACAGGAGGCGGCCAACTATGTGGCTGTCAAAGATGATGGGCATCCATGTCGATGGCCGCCCTCAACATGGATGAAGCTCTCTCCCGGCGGAGCTCCTCAACTTCAGAAGCAGTTCTCGAGGAAGGTCGGGAAGAGTGACTCCGGTGCTCACAGCCCCCTCTCCCTCGGTTCGAAGGAACTGACAGCCTCTCCTCTCGAAAATGCCCAACCCCCCATGAGATTGTTTCGAACGGAGGTTTTGTATGTCGGGCTAATCTCCCTCCAAAACCATTTGAAAATAGAGTGCGTGTGAGGCCACGTTAGTCTTGAACCCCCCCCCCCCCCCCCCCCCGAGTGGGAGAAGTTGCGGAGGACATCCCCGGAGTGGGCAGATCGTGGAGTTGACGGGTGGTTGACAGGAGGCGGCCAAGGTTCTGGCCGTTCAAAGGAGCTGGGCGGCTAGGTCGATGGCCTTCTTGAAGGTGAGGGCGGCCAACTGTATGGCCACCTTGAGATGTGGGTGGCCAGCTCTCTGGCCACCCTGGAATGGGCTGGGCGGCCAACAGTCTGGCCACCCTGGGTTCTGGGCGGCCAGCACCCTAGCCGCCTAGAAAATAGGGCATGGATCCGCAAAGGGATAGGGTGGAGTCTACCTAAACAAGGATGAGACTCCACACTACCAATCCACCAAGAGAAAGTGTCACTTCTATGATGGCTAGACAAAGGTCCGCGAGATGTCCGGAATTAGGCGTCTACACTCACCTCAACCCCTTATGATATAAGACTATTCTGAGAATCTACTAACCTGTAAAAACACATGAACTCAGTCAATTTTATTTAGACATTAAAAAGTTAATAATTCAAAGTGAAAGCCCTGGCCTTGGAACTTGACTTAATCCCTGCATATTGAAATGAACTCTCATGATAAGGTTAGGATTGAGCAATACCATTTCAATCAATCCACAAACCTCAGAGCTATAAAATGAAACACATGATAAGGCTAGCATTGTGCAATTCCATTTCAGTCAATCCAAAAAATTCAGTGTTCTGAAATTTTAGACAATCAACAAGTCAAAAACTCAGTCATGGCTTACTTAGAATTTGGTCATCATCAAAACTACTAAATCCAACATCAATCATCTGCGAGGTTCAACATTAATTAACTATTGAACTAAGGAAGATGTCATTATGCTGCCGAAATTCTTTTGTAGCACAACGTCCTTTTAATCATTCTTGATCTCTTTTTCAAGGATTTTGGTACGTTCTTACCTTGCTTACTATCACCCTAAAGGCATTATTGAATTTGATATTCTTGGCCGAACTTATTGACATTTCTCATAGAAGTAACAAGATTTATAACTTGAAGATGCAAGTGCGAGCACGGACTGTGTCCAAGGGCTCTAGTCTAGCCCCCTTGGCAGATGGCCGAAAATATACTGAAAATCATGGGGTATAATGATTACTGGCATCACATTGTGCTGGGAGTACTTTTTTTATAAACTGACAAAATCCACGAGGAAATTCATGAAATTACATGCTTGCTTGAAATGTACATTCTCGTTACATGCTTGATATATGACTTTCTTGTGCATAGCCTTCTTAAGGTTATGAAAAGTACATTCTTGTGATTGAAAGGCCAACTTGTATTCTTGCTAGATCATGATCGTCTATGTTGTGGGAGCTCATGTGGGATAATGTGTCTCATGTCATGTCTCTTTTGACTCAATTATCTGAACTTAATTTCCCATTTTGTTTTGATGATTAGCAATAATACATTTTATTTTTCAGCTCTTGGACTTTGATAATAATGACTTCCTGAAACCATTCTTATTATGTCAACACTATTAGCATTTCATAGATTCATGTGCATGCATTTCATACTAAGGTCGGTGCACGTTAATGTAGATGTGCGCATATAAGTTGGTGCACCTTTTGCAGACAGCACATAAGGTCGGTGCTAGCTATGTTTCATGCATACCCAAGGTCGGTGCTAGCTGCGTTACATGCATACCCAAAGTCGGTGCTGGCCGCGTCTCATGCATATCAGGTCGGTGCATGTTTTACCTAAGGTCGGTGCATGTTTTACCTTACGTGTATAAAGGTCAGTGCACCTTTTCTCTCATGCATATAAAAGGTCGATGCATGATTTTCCTTACGCATGAAAGAGGTCGATGCATGTTTTGCCTCACGCATGAAAGAGGTCGGTGCATGTTTTGTCGTACGCATATAAAGGTCGGTGCACCTTTTGCCTTGTGTATACAAGTCTGTGCATGTACTGTAGCACACTCAACTAAGGTCGATGCAAGTTACTGTTTGTTGCATATAAGGTCTGTGCATGTTCATACATGTTGCATATAGAGGTCGATACACTTTTTGCCAAATGCAAAAAGATCGGTGCATATCTCATTAAGTCTGTGCACTTGTGAGTCTCGACACATGAATTCATATCAGGTCAGTGCATATATGTGAGTCCCGAACACATGCAGTCAAGTAAGGTCTATGCACACTAGGCATGTCTCGACACAAGCTGTTACATATAGTCTAAGCATACCAATGCAAAGGTCGATGCTAGTGTGTCAAGCCTTTATATCAAGTCTGTGCATATTTCGTACTTATCCAATTTTCATGCCTATGAGCTGCTTGATAAAATGCCTTTTGTTTTGATTGGCAGGGACTCAAGTCACTAAAGGACCCATGATCAAACGCGTGACAGACAGCATGCCTCACTTAAGTGGCACGTGATCCAAGGTGATTCTCCAATCAGATCTATCAGACACTTGAGCCGCGCGCTTCCATTCATCTGACACGTGGAAAGAGCATCTGCATCTCCTGACACGTGGAACTTCACCAGAGCCTCATGTACTGATTTTTTGGGCAGGAAACGTGTTTTCCACGCGCCCTATTCTTGCGAGGCTATATAAAGGGACCAGATCTCTCAGATCAGGTTTGCGAGAGATAAAAAGAAAGGGAGAGCATAGAAGCAGAGAGAAAGAGTTCGAGATTGAAGACTGAGCGCTGAAAGCTGAGAGTCGAAAGAAGAAGAGCCTGCGGTGATAGTCGAAAAGGAGTGCTGTAAGTTGGATAGAAGGTCAGAGTGAGAAGAGGTTGTGAGAATCTGTCTTTGTAATTGACTCCTGGATCAAATCCAGAGTTAATTTGCTCCTAGAGAGCTACATTGTTTTCTCGTTTCGTTCTTTCCATTTTATTTCCTGAATTCTCTTAAGCTATGTATCAGCGGGCGAGGGTGAAACCTCGGACAGTGAAGCTATAAGGCTCAGCGGTAGCAAGCTGTGAGGCTCAGCGGTCTGGGATATAATCCCCAAAGCTGCAGATCAGCAGTCTGTAGGGATCATATCCCCGAAGCTATGGATCAGCGTACTTAAGCTGTGTGACAGTAGTAAGCCTTACTCAATTGAGTAAGGGGTGGACGTAGATCTCTGGATAGAGATCGAACCACCTAAAAATTCTCTTCTCTTGTGTGATTGATGTGTGCTCCAGTGTGCTTATAGCTTCTGTTTGCTAAGTGTTTAGATGAATGCTTAGGAGCATTTAAGAGATACATGCTTTCACTTGTTAAAATTGCTATATGAGATTCTTGCTAAAGCTCTTCATCCAGTAGGTATATCAAAAGCCTGGGTTGGAAGGATAGGTTACGCCTATATGGAATTCCACCTCTTGCGTGAGGCTAGCCTCCACCATCGTATCGTACCTGGATGTTTGGCTGACTGTTAAGTGCAATTATCGGATTTCTCTTGATATTGCTGAAATTGATCTATTACTGAATTTGAAGATTCTATTCTTACTGTCTAACATTTTACAGCAATCTCTCTAGCTGTAATTGTGCATTGCCCTTCATGCATAATTGTTAGCGTGCCAGTTTGTTCTGAAACTTATATCTTATAATTGATTTACAGTGGTTAGTTTTTATTCCGCATTGTCTTTGACTGCTATAGACTTTTAGGGGTAGATCTATTCACCCCCACTCTACATCTTAGTATCCATCTATTCCAACATGTGGTATTAGAGCCTAACTCTCCCTTAGGGCTTTACATCCTGGAGAGATTTGTTATGGATGCTAAAGGATTGATCGCTGAGGGTCATTCTACAAGTAAGCCACCATTCTTCAATGGTAATAGTTATGCTTACTGGAAGAATAGGATGCAGGTCTTCCTGCGTGCAAAGGACTACGAGATCTGGAAAGTAGTCAATAAGGGTCCTTTTGATTTGCCTCCAGACGAAGAGTTCTGGATTAAGGAGCATATCCGTAAATCCACCTTGAATTGGGGTGCCATTAATGCTATAAAATGTGCACTTCATTCCATCGAATTCTCCAGAGTCTCTTCTTGCAACACTGCTAAGGAGATGTGGGATAAGCTAGAGGTCATTTACGAAGGGACGTCTCAGGTTAGAGAAACCAAAGCCAACATGTTAGTCTCTGAGTATGAGGCTTTCAAAATGAAGCCTGAAGAGTCAATATCTGAGATGTATGCGTGTCTGAATGTGATTACCAATAGCTTAAGAAGTTTGGGAAAAACCTACATGGAGTATGAGTTGGTTAGAAAGATTCTAAGGTCCCTGACACCCATCTGGCACACTAAGGCCACTGTAGTGGAGGAGTCTAGGAACTTAGCTACGACCACTGTAGATGAGCTCATCGGTTCTCTCATGACATATGAGTTGAACCTTAAAAAGGTTGATGAGTCTGAAAAGAGAAGAAAACCCTTAGCTCTTAAAGCTAATTCTAGCAAAGGGTCGT
Organism: Amorphophallus konjac; assembly: GCA_022559845.1. NCBI lineage: Eukaryota > Viridiplantae > Streptophyta > Magnoliopsida > Alismatales > Araceae > Amorphophallus > Amorphophallus konjac. The sequence continues at coordinate 321,396,770 of CM040118.1, forward strand.
CTAGTGAGTATAGCTGCACTAGTTCTGAGGAAGATCCGGATGAATTTGCAATGATTACCAGAAAGTTCAAAAAATTCTTGAGAAAAGAAGGGAAAGGGCTGAGAAGAAAATACTTCTCTGGAAAAAGATAGTCCAAACATAAATCTGATAATGTTAACAAAATTGATGCCATAGTTTTTTACAATTGTAGGAAAGCAGGACATCTCAAGGCAGATTGTCCTGAGCTCAAGGATAAGCAGCCCAGGTGGAAGAACAAAAGGGGAAAAGCCATGGTTAGCACCTAGAGCGATGAAGAAGAAGAAAGTCGGAGAAGCTGCTCTGAAAGTGAGAAAGAAGAGAGGATATGTCTGATGGCCAAGAGTAATGAAGGCAAGGAAGATGATGTAGAGGTATTCTCCCCATTCGAAAACTTTACACAAAATGAATGGGACGATGTATATGCTGAAATCCTTGAAAAATATGAAAACATGTGTAGGGAGAACAGACATTTGAAAAAGAAAATGAATTCATTAGTTAATGATACTTCTCTGTCTTATAAGATTGCATGTCTAACAACTGAAAACTTAGAGCTGAAAAACTCCCTTAATGAAGCTGAATGTAGTAACATCATGTTAATTGATTTTAAAAAGGAAAATGAGAATTTACTGAACACCATTGATGAACTTAAAATGAGAATACATGAATTTCAGGAAGAAACTAGAATAGCAACTGAAAAATATGAAGCTATCAATGGTGTAAATGCTAAACTCAAAAAGGTCATTGAAAATCTGGAACAAGAAAACAAGGATAAGCAAAAATCCTTTGAAGGCATGACACAAGGAACAGAAAATCTAAATGCCCTCTAAGGAACAAAAATAAACTTTAGAAAGGAAGGTTTGGGTTTCAACCCAACTAATTAGAAAAGGTTTGATGTTAGGTCAATTTCTTTTGTGGCTGAAAAAGGAACATCACAACCTTTGATTCAAATGACTTCTGGTGAAAATCTGAAATCAACTGAGAAAGTCAAGCCCAATGCCAAAGACAAGGACAAAGGGTAGATAGAGGTGTCTAGGGAATCTTGCTCACACACTCCCACACCTCATATCAAGGGATAGATTAGGATTCAGACTGTTAAGGCTAGAGTCCAAGGAAAATCCAAGCCCAAAATTGTCCAGCCTCAATAGAAAGTCAGAGGCAACTCCAAACCTCATCCAACCCGTAGCACTACTGGGTTCAAATCCTTTGAGAAAGGTCTAGGTAGAGGCATCTCAGGTCGAGGTCATTATCAGAATACTTTGACCCATCCTTCTTTCTATAATTCCTATCACCACTACTCTGATGGGAGAGGTCAAGGCAATCTCTACATGAGGTCAATGCAGTTCCTGAACTCCTACTCTACAAAAATGCATAGACTCTATCCTTGGAACTCCGATGTGCAACCCAGGCACAAAATCTTCAGAAGCTAGAACTCTTACGGCTTTGTCAAATTCATGCCAATTCAGCCTAGGGTTCCCTATGCTTATACTACTTCTAATACTCATTGGACTGATCACTGGAAAAGAAACTTTCAGAATGGGCTTAAGAAGAAAATTGCTACACCTCAAAATAAATCTCCCAAAATTAATGGTGACAAGAAAAAACAGACCAAACTGAATGATAAGAAATCCACAACTGACATAAAGAAGCCAAATCAAATGTGGATACCAAAACATTTACTTTCTTGTCTGCATGAAATAAATGCTTTTATGGGACCCAAGAAGCTCTGGGTTCCAAATCATTCTACTTAATTCCCTTGCAGGTATGCCTGGCAGCCAATCATAACAAGTGGTATCTGGATAGTGGCTGTTCCAGGCACATGACCGGAGATAAAGAAAAATTATGCATGCTGGTGAAGAAAGATGCTGGTCATGTTACATTTGGAGGTAATACCAAGGGAAGGATTATTGGATCGGGAAAGGTTTGTAAGTGCTCTTCTTGTTTAATTGAAGAAGTTTTGTTAGTTGAAGGTTTAGCTTATAATCTTCTTAGCATAAGTCAACTATGTGACAGAGGCCATAAAGTTGTATTTGATTCTCTTGCATGCACCATCTATGAACCCAATTCTGAATCTATAAAATTTATTGGCAAGAGAGTTAATAACATCTATATGGTAGACTTAGATGATGCAGTACACTCTAATCCCTGTCTCAGTGTTAATAAGGATGACCTAGCCTACCTGTGGCACCGTAGATTAGGTCATGCCAGCTATAGTGTGCTTCATAAACTGAATAAACATAGTATGGTAAAAGGACTTCCTGAAATTTCTTTTAAAAATGATAATAAAATCTGTGAGGCATGCACCCAATGTAAACAGACCAGAAAATCTTTTAAATCTAGAACTGAAAACCTGTCTTCTAAACCTTATGAGCTAATTCACATGGACTTATTAGGACCCACTAGGCCAGTTAGCTTATCTGGAAAAAGATATGGTTTTGTGCTTGTTGATGACTTCTCTAGATTCACTTCGGTTTTCTACCTGTCTCACAAAAATGAAGCCTTTGAAGAATTTCAGGAGTTCTTTTATAAAATAAAATAGACCAATGATCATGCCATTTTGAATATTTTATCTGATCATGGTGGTGAGTTTTTTAACTCACAATTTGATGATTTCTGTAGGGAGAATGGCATCAGTCACATGTTCTCCTCACCAAGAACTCTAGAGCAGAATGGAGTAGTGGAAAGGAGAAACCAAACCTTAGTTGAAATGGCTCAGACTATGCTGGTAGAAGGGAACCTACCAAGGAAGTTTTGGGCTGAGGCTATTAACACTTCATGTTACATCATTAATGGAGCCCTGGTAAGACCCACTACTCAAATGACTCCCTATGAGATTCTTAAAGGTAAGAAACCTTCTCTAGCGCATTTCAAGGTTTTTGGTTGTAAATGTTTTGTTCATATAAACTCCAAACGAGACCTTGATAAGTTTGAACCTAAAAGTGAACCTGGAATTTTTCTAGGTTATTCTGAACATTACAGAGCCTATAGGATATATAATCTCAATTCTAAAACTGTTGAAGAATCTCCTCATATAGTGTTTGATGAGTCAGAAAATAAAACTAACATCAGTTTATGCAGGGGCAAAGTAGATGGAGAAATTCTACAAACCAATGAGGCACCGAATAGAGATTCTGCAGAAGAGGCTGAAGCAGAAAATTCTTACACTCAGTGGTGAGGACACCAAAGCACGAGTACGGCTCGACTCAGTGAGCCGTCGATATCGGACCCGCAGCACTACTCGGTCGACACCGACCTCTCTGTGGCTGGGGGACAGTCTGGAGTCGCCACCGGAGCACTGATACTTCAGTACGTATTTTTATATGTATTTGTATTTTATACGTATTTGGCCATATTTGGTGTGTATTTAGCATGTATTTGGATTGTATTTGGTTTGTATTATCTTGAGTTTTTATATTGGGTCAATGGTAGAATAAATGACCATGTATTTGTAATTTTTATTTATTTCGGTCTAAGGGGGGGAAAGTATGGTCCAAGGGGATTAATTAATGGAAGCCCCTTATGTTGACTCATGAAAGGGGCGCCCCCCTCTTTGTCTCCACAAGGGGATTTATTTAAACTTTGTTTAATCTCCCTTCCCCATTACACCCCCTTGACCAAGGGTATTCTAAGTCTTTTGGCTAGGTCTAAGGTTTGAATATTTATAGTCTCTTGTTGTATTTTGGTGGAACTAAAGAAGAAATTACAAGAGTATATTACTTTGTGCGCACCCCCCTCTCTCCTTGTGTTCTTGGTGTTCTTCCCTCTTCCTCCTCATTTCTTCTTCAGATCTGATCCTCAATCCTCCACCTCCCTCAAATTTCTTCTTCTTCCCTTTTTCCTCTAACATCTGTGAATGTTCACCGCCGCTGCCGTTCGTGCCGCTGTTGAGCCTCCACAAGCCGGTCATCATCGTACTACCCCAGAACTTAGAGTTGCAGGACAACAGCTTGGTGAAAGGGCTGGTACGAAAGATCCGACCGTTGGATCGTGATGAACCTTTGAGGGTAGGTTCCCCCTATCATAAGACATTCCCAGTTTAATTTTTAGGTTGATCAGTGTTCATTTGCCCCCTCTCCCAGCTACCTGTTCTTTCTTCTCAAAGTCTGCTTGTGTGCAGATTTACGAGATAGATCTTGGCATCCGATTTTTCTCACCCCTCTATGGTTGTCAAAAATTTACAAAAAAACTATGTGCCTCTCCGTAACCCTCCCCTCTACCCACCATACAAATCCCATGTCCTAATTCGTTCATTTGATCCTCGGTCAAAGCCCTTGATCAGGATGTTCAAGTTCTGTCCAGCCTGTTCTGTATTTCGGGACAGTGTGCTCAGTCAATTTGCAGTCACTCCCATTTTCATTTCAGTTGTTGGATGAAGCTATAATTCCAATATGTCTTAGGATTTTGCATCCTCTTTCCAATGGTACCCTTTGTGTCCCGATTCGACATCGGAGTTGGCCGTACCAGCCGATCTCGTCGGAGCGCGCAAATCTGGCCAGAAGCTGAGCTGCGGGACAACCTTGGAAAACAAATCCCAAGAAATCGCCCACCTCCACTCCAGTAACCGCTGCTCCCAAGGATCGACCCGGGACACTCCAGGAACGCCCCTGCCAGTCGCTGCAGCTAGGATCCACCCCGGACGTCGCCGTACCAGTAGCGGGTCCCACGTACTGTCCTCCGGGCCCGAGTGAACCGAGCTGAACCGACCGACCTCATCCACCCGAGCGCCACCGACTGCTGCCCGCCAACCCAAGATTGGTGCTCCCGGACCCCACGTTTCGCCTGTTACCTCCCTGCGTGGAGTGGGTTGTAGAATTAATTCTGTAATTATTAATTATTGATGTACCGGGAGTTCCGGATCTCGGCTGGGAAGTCTTCCCCACACCCCCAGCGTGGAGGTACACTCGCCACCCCCTCTTTGTCGTATTTGCTCAGCTAGTATCCATTCTAGAATGCTGTTGCATGTGCGATAGTTTACTTCCTAGCTAGTTTAATATTAATCACCGTTGTGAGTTGTGAGAGCGGACCCGTCCTGTGACTCATTCCGAGCACGAGAGTGAGCTGACCACCCGAAACTCAAAGCCGGTTTCCCAACCATGCAAGATCGTCACGTTTCCCTCACCGAGGATGACTGTGAGTTAGTGCTTCTTGTTTGGGGCATGATCGCCTCTTCTGGAGCTCGTCCGGTGCCGCGTCATAGTGTTGTTGCTGGTCGCATCGTCTGAATAGTCGAGTCGTCCGATAGAGTCCAAGGTAGTAACCCGTCCGAGTCGAGTTCCGTAGTCGTCCCTCATCAAATTGGTATCAGAGCCAGTTTGAGTCTAGGGTAGTCAGTCCCAAGTGCTCCATTTCATCTGGTATATCCAAAGGTATTCCTGGAACGGTAGGCTACGCCTATTGGGAAAGGGGCACACTTGAATGAGGATCAAACCTCCGCCTCGTACCGGATTTTGGAGTGTAGGTTGTCCGTATTTTCAATTAGTCCGTCCATATAGGTCATACTGAGCCCCCCCCCCCCCCCACCTTAGCTCCCTCTAGGTCCTCACCCATTGCATGCCAACCCGTGGAGGTGCCCAGTACCATCGCCATGACACTATGGGTGACCCCCGAGGTGCCAACTCGGGAGGCCGAACTCTGGATGACGTGGTCGCTCTACTCATGGAGCGCATGGATCGGTTCAGGCAAATTAGTAGAGAGCATACCGAGCGCATAGAGGGCCGTCTCAAAATCATGGAGGACCGTGCCGAGGTCTCCGACCGATCTATCCAATGTATGGTCGGAAGGATGGAAAATGTGGAGAGAGTCCCCCGCCAGGAGCTCCCCGGAGCTGTCCTGGCCTCACAGGTGCCCCCTCTGGCACTTGTTATCCAGCCCGCCCCACTTAGGGCTGAGGAGCGACAGCCACGTGCCCCCGATGTTGAGGACTACGGGTCCGAAAATGAGTATGAGGGAGATGGCCGATGCCACCGTGGTCACTGACCACAAAGGGATGATGAGGACGAGTGGGTCCTTAGGACGGTGCGAGCAGACCCTCCCACTTTCGACGGGTCCTTGGACCCAAAGGTCTATCTTGATTGGGAGGCCGGCATGGATCGGTATTTCGAGTGGTTTGAGATGTCAGACCACCGCAAGGTCAAGTTCGCCAAAATGAAACTGTTAGGGTAGGCACAAACTTACTGGAGGAACATGGAGAACCTACTGTTTCACCGTCAGGAGCCCCAGGTAGAGACATGGGATGAGATGAGGTCCAAACTTAGGAAGAAGTACCTCCCTATCTCCTACTGCCAGCGTCTCATAGACAGATGGCAGAGTCTCACCCAAGGAGACCAGTCCGTCTCCGATTATGTTGACACCTATTTTTTGTCGGTAAGTTGAGTCGTTCCTTTTACTCCCATCTGTTGATGCCTCGAGTTGTCCATCACTCGCTGGGCGTTTTCTGGTAAATCATGGGCCAGTTTTATGGGTAACCTCCCTCCTTGGTTGGGTCCGTATCGATTCAGGGCTTAATGGGCCTTGATTTTTGGTTAATTGAACATGTTTATGAAAATCAAGTGTCCAGGAGCATGTACGGTTCATCCTTAGCCGTTCAACACTTGGGCGGTTAGATATAGACCGTTCATACATTTATGGTTGATTTCTGATGATTTTCTGAATTTCCACCGATAAGAATTTATGCGGTCCTAATCTAGCCATTCAACATAATGGACGGATGAATAATAACCGCTCATATCTCAGAGTCCTACGCTTGGTAATTTTCTCAGATAATTATCCAAGTAATTGAATTATCACCGACAAGGCTAGAACGGTTTGTCGTTGGCCGCTCTACGTTTGAACGGTCTCAATGGAGCCGTTCTTCTATGAGAGTCTAACGGCGGGGGTTTCGGCCAGTTCGAGGGATAATTGGGATTATTTTCTAATTATTTTGAATTTCCACTGACGGGTTTGGACGGTTAGTATGTGACCGAAAATGAGTATGAGGGAGATGGCCGATGCCGCCGTGGTCACCGACCACAAAGGGATGAAGAGGACGAGTGGGTCCTTAGGACGGTGCGGGCAGACCCTCCCACTTTCGACGGGTCCTTGGACCCAAAGGTCTATCTTGATTGGGAGGCCGGCATGGATCAGTATTTCGAGTGGTTTGAGATGTCAGACCACCGCAAGGTCAAGTTCGCCAAAATGAAACTGTTAGGGTAGGCACAAACTTATTGGAGGAACATGGAGAACCTACTGTTTCACCGTCAGGAGCCCCAGGTAGAGACGTGGGATGAGATGAGGTCCAAACTTAGGAAGAAGTACCTCCCTACCTCCTACCGCCAGCGTCTCATAGACAGATGGCAGAGTCTCACCCAAGGAGACCAGTCCGTCTCCGATTATGTTGACACCTATTTTTTGCTGATAAGTTGAGTCGTTCCTTTTACTCCCATCTATTGATGCCTCGAGTTGTCCATCACTCATTGGGCGTTTTCTGGTAAATCATGGGCCAGTTTTATGGGTAACCTCCCTCCTTGGTTGGGTCCGTATCGATTCAGGGCTTAATGGGCCTTGATTTTTGGTTAATTGAACATGTTTATGAAAATCAAGTGTCCAGGAGCATGTACGGTTCATCCTTAGCCGTTCAACACTTGGGCGGTTAGATATAGACCGTTCATACATTTATGGTTGATTTCTGATGATTTTATGAATTTCCACCAACAAGAATTTATGCGGTCCTAATCTAGCCGTTCAACATAATGGACGGATGAATAATAACCGCTCATATCTCAGAGTCCTACGCTTGGTAATTTTCTCAGATAATTATCCAAGTAATTGAATTATCACCGACAAGGCTAGAACGGTTTGTCGTTGGCCGCTCTACGTTTGAACGGTCTCAATGGAGCCGTTCTTCTATGAGAGTCTAACGGCGGGCGTTTCGGCCAGTTCGAGGGATAATTGGGATTATTTTCTAATTATTTTGAATTTCCACCGACGGGTTTGGACGGTTAGTATGTGACCGCCCATCCTGTTGAGCGGTCTATCGTAAGACCGTTCATCCCGTCGACTGTTGAATTTTAACAGATTTTAATCCTTTTATCCATGGTTTTATCCCCAACTTCTTTCATCAATTCCTCCACGGATAATCAACCATTTTGAGTGCCATTTCGACTGGATAAAAGATGATTCATTTATCTACAATTTCTATTTGATAATCTCGTCCCGAAAATGGCTCTGAACCCTAGTTTCGGGGCTGGCTTTCTAGGCTCTATAAATAGACCCTAAAGGCCGGACTTTGAAAGGGGGAGATTTTGGTCGACGGCAAAGCCCTGCCGCATTCTTGAGCGACCTAGCACCAAGGAGGGAGGCTTTCTATGTCCATACAAGCCTCCGGTCCAGGGAGTAGTCGATGTTTAGAGTCGTTTGTGTTTTATAGCTTTCGTCACTGTTCATTGCATGCATTGCTTTCTCCCTACGTCCTCCTTAGTTTTTCATCACCATGCACACATCCACCTGTGTTTTTGACACCCTAGGGGTTTAAAACCCCCCATGTATCCCCCTTTCCATTTATTTATGTTCAGCTCTTACTATCTTGACATTTACTACACCATTTAGTTCTAATCTAGGTGTTATTCTTGTGTCTTCACGTTGTTTTACAGGTCAGCACTTCATCAGCACGAGGCCCATCCCCTCTGGCCGACTGGAGAGGGTGGAGGTGAGCCCTTTTGAAACTTCTGGAGTGGTGGACTTGAGCGGTTCCTGACTGCCAGTTCAAGAAGACGTGCGGCTCCTCCTGCACCGCCCTTCCTCTTCTTGCGGTCTGCTTCAAGCCGTCCACCCTCCAGGAGCGCTTCCTCCCGCACGTTTTGTAGCACCCTCAGGCGGTCTATCATAAGACCGCATGTCCTGTAGGTGGTTCTTCATCAATCGCGCATCTTCCCAGTGCTGCAGCTAGGCGAGTGTCTCCCCTTCCTTTCCAAAGCACGGCATGTTCATCACGTCCGACGCTTTGGTGGTGATCACGGTCACTTTTGTTTTCCAGTCTCCTTTTACTATTCTTCACTTACTCATCGCATGTTGATTTATTCATAACACCATCTTCCTTTAAGTAAGAGGAGAAAATATATCTACACCCCTTCTTTTGTGGCGATCACGGTGGGACACCTAGTGCCCATCGTGCTTGTGATTTGTTGACCCCTCTTTCGTTGTGTTAGTCCCCTTTTGGAGTGATTGCAGGTTAAGTTGCATTTTCTACCTTCTGGAACGTGAGCGGTTCTCATAGAGCCGTTCACGCTTTGGGCGGCTGACCATCCACGGTCCTTCCCTGCGAATAGCGCCAGTTCTCCTACGAGCGTGCTGTCATAGACGGCCCCCCATCGACCGCCAAAAATCGCAGAACGGTATGTTCCTGACCGTCCATATTTTTGGCACAGGTATGCTTCTGGGTGTTCTGACTGTAGGTATACGGTTTGTGAGGATCCATTCCATATCTTACGCGGCTATATACAAACTGCTCTTCTTGGTATGTTTCTCATCTCTGCCGTCCTTCATTTCCAGCACTCTGTGATTCTTTTACAGTTATTTTGTAGTTCTGTTGCTCCCTGGATTATGCGGTCCACCCCAGACCGTTTATCTTATTATGCGGTCTCCCACAGACCGTCCTTCTGATGCCACAGTGCACCTGAGGTTGCTTTGATTGCCATATCTATATTGTCTTTGTTCTCCTTGGTGCCATCTATTGATCTTCCCCTACTTATATGTTATTGCTGTCTACTTGTTTTCACCCTCGCGTGTTTATTTTGGTCATTGGTTGTTAGTTTCTAGGCTAGATTGTGCATGCACTCCGGTGCGCATAGGAACATCCATCTCTTTTCATAGTAGTTGCATTCCTACCGAGGTAGGGTTTCCTCTCATCTCCATACTCCTTGGAGCCGACTAGGGGACCTTACTGAGGACCTCCGTAAGCCCCCGTGAGCCATGGATTCCTACACAGACGCCGGGTAGGTTGTACCATACCACCCCCCAGTCCAGGGTCTGCATTCGTGCGAGAGAGAGTCCTTTAGAGTCTGCCAGTTCTCCATTCTCACCCTATTTAGGTACCTTGTGGTTAAGTGAACTCACATTTTAATTAATCCACCAAGGTCCTAAGAGAACTTATAAAAATCTTCGCGCATAATTTGGAATTTGTTTGGCTAATTGGTTGATTCTGTTCTCATCTCTCTTCTCCATTGTATGTTGCATAGTGTCGTCATTCGCATCTTTTGGTCAGATTAGGCTCATTAGGTCTAGTTCATCTTTGTGTGTCTCCATTTAGCTGCATTTATCTTAGGTTCATTCCCATCCTTATATTCATTTGAAATTCACTGTATAAAGTCTCCACTTTCCCCATGGAGCATTTCTCCCCTGTACCTTATTCCTGCACCTCTCCATCTTCTTACCCCCGCGTGGATTCCTCTTCCCATGCGGGCCCATCTCCTTATTCCTCCATTGGACCCCATTCTTTAAACGGGCCTTCTTACCCCGCCCGTGCTGCTGCTAGCCCAATCCATCCTCATTCTTACATGCATGATTCTTCCAGGCCCACGCATTCCTCCATTCTTGGAATGGGCTTTCCTTCTTCTCAGGTTGGGTCCCCTTATCCGGCCCATCACCATTACCCTGGTTTAAATTCACCATCCCTTGCTCAGGCTGGCTCATATCCTTCTCGGACTCTTCCTACCGAGGAGATGTTCGCTCGGGCCCAACGCCAGCTTGATGAACTGCAACGCCGAATCAATCCTCAAACTTCTTCGAATATCCCACTTGCCTTTCGAGGTCTTCAACTTTCACCGCGTTCACAGATTCCCGCATATCGCCACTATGGTGGAGTTGGTGACCCCTATGCCCATTTGAAGGAGTTCTTATATGAGTCGGCCCAGTTCCAGCATGATCCACGCTTGATGGCCTATCTTTAGAGGGCTTGGCCAAGGATTGGTTCTTCACGTTACCGCAGGAGCAGATGATGAATTTTCAAGCCGTCCAAGCAATGTTTATTTAGCAGTACTGAGACCAGGTGGGGCCCATATATTCTATGGTTGATCTGGCCCAAGAGAAGATGAAGCCCGGCGAAGAATTCTCCGTGTTTGCCGACCGCTGGCGTCGCCTAGCCGTGCAAGTCCCGGGGCATATTCCAGAGGGCGAGCAGATCAAGATGGTTATTTCTAATGCAACGCCCGAGCTCAGGTGCATTTTAGCTCTGAATGATATTACATCCTGGCAACAACTTTACAATAGAGCCTACTTTGTTAACCAACAACTCCTAGTTTCCTTTGACCATCAGCCTCCTCCACCCTCACCTTCTACATACACTTCCCCTCCGCCATTCACCGCAAGTCAGTCCTCCACTACATATCCCTCCACGGGTCGGCCTTCCGCCCCCACACACCCCTATGCCTCCATGCGTTACACCTTACATCCCTCCATGAGTCAGCCCTCCGCTATTTCATCTCACCACACCCCTCCACCTCCGGTCAAGGAAACACTACACCTAGAACGGGTAGATGTCGTTCATTACATTCCCACTCCCTCCACACCTCCACATCATTATAACCCTTCGCCTTTGCCAACGCAGCCCCCCTTGCCTACGCAACCCACGCTACCATCTCTGTTACCTTTTCACACCCCTCGGCATCCACCTTGCCCTAAGCGGACTTCTCACTCTTCATTGCCGGAATCTTTTATAGACATTTTTAGGGCTTTGATGGCCACCCATGCGTTGCAGCTCCCTCCGGTTATGCCTTGCCGACCTGCGACCGGGAATTTGCTCCATTTCTGTGAATTCCATCGTCAACAGGGGCATTTGATTGAGAATTGCCCCGAGTTCCGGGAAATTGTTTACAGTCTGGAAGATAAGAAGATGATTGATTGGACTAGCATGCGCCAAGTTATTTCAGAACTCAGCAGCAAGCAGCAGCAGCAGCAAGCCGCGCCGCCTAGGCAACCGTCTCCACTTCAAGACCAGGGGCACCCTGGTGTTTCTCTAGTTGATAAGGTACCTGCTCCGTTACCCACTTCTTCCTCTATCCCATCTCCTCCACCACTTTTACCTACTTCAGCCTCCGCTCGGGCAACTTATCCTTCACCCTCCGGTCCCATCACCACTCCTGTCCCCAACATCTCTCGACGTGTTGTAAAGATACGCCGAAGAGCACCACTACCCGCCACTTCCTCCATTACGCTGTTGATTTGTTTTGCTTCCTTCTCTTGTTTGTGATTTGTGGTGATAAAGATGATAAGCAAAAATTAATGATCTCAATCAACCCAAGGACATGTGAACCATGAACTTAGGCAATCAGAACAAGCTCTAGCATGGGCAATGCTATCTCAATCGAACTATACTAAAGAAGGCAAAGGAAAACACACGCCGGAGCGTGGAGCAAGGAGTAAATAGAAACACACCACGTGGGTAGAACAAGCAAAGGAAATAAGAGATATGAGAGAGAAATCAATGCCCAATACTAAGGAAAGAACGTGATCGCCACCAAGGTAATAAAACAATCCAAAGACCTGGTCAATACCTTAGAAATAGGAGGATGATGCACCCGCCCACGGGAGAGAGAAACCAGTAAAATCTGCAGATCTGCCTTGAATGTAACGGTCCAGACCCTGTGCATCATAGAAGTGTGACAGTCGCTCGATGAACCGTTAGAGAAGCCTGACGCGCCTCCACAAGACCGTCAGAGAACCTGCAGCAACAACCTGTGAATTCTTTGAACTCCAAATCTTCCAGCTGGCCAGAAGGCTTGGGCCTCGTCTAATGAACTTTGTGAACCTGCCAAAGAACGTGAAACACAAGAAAACAATCCCAAATTAGCCCTTTAAACAAGCATAGTATCAATTCTTAAAGAACTTAAGATCATGCAAAAGGAAAGGGGAATACCGGGGAAGTTTTGGTTTTTTAACCCCTTTGGGCATTTTAAAACGTGGGAAGGATGTTTAGATGATGAAAACAATGGAGAACGTGAGAGAAAGGAGTGGGGCGATGCTGTGATGAGAGGAAGAAGAGGAGAACACAAATATGCAAATTATGAACTTTGAAACCCAAAACCGGAGTACTCCCTAGACTGTGAGGCAGATGGACGTGGAAGAAGACTCCTCTTGGATGAAGATGGCTCTAGAAAGCAGCAGCACTTCGACGCAAACTCCAGATTTCTCCTCTCATGGCCATGAAGTTAAGGATGCTATTTATAGACTCTCAAAATCTCTGGTCGAGCAGAGGATAATCCAGCAAGAAAAGAGGATAACTCTTAGCAAACTCTTGAAGATAATACTCCCAAGAGTCCATAGAAACAAACAGAAGGTTATGAGGATTAGATTTGAAAGAGAAATCACAAGATCAAACTCTTATCTCGACCACGGAGTAGCAGAGAAAAGACCAGACCAGCCAGGACTCTCTGTTGGATGTAACGGCTGCTCGACAAACCGCCACATGAATGTAACGCCCCATGGAGAGACCGTCACATTCAACCTTATCTCAAAAGAGATAAGATCAACGGAGGAAAGCTCAAACAATAGGACTCTTGAATGAATGTAACGGCCACGGGAGGACGTGTTAGAGGAACGTAACGGCTGCACGACAGACCGTTAGAATCAATGGATAGGCCAAAGATAAGGATTGAAACAAAGGCCTTAAGTCTTAGGATTCTTCAAGATGTAAAGGTTCAGGGCTGATGCGTCAGAAGGATGTAACGCCCCTGGTATGGACCGTTAGAAACAATAAGGATCAAAAAGAAATAAGAGTTTGCTAAGCTTCATCCATCGAAAAAGCCACCAGGAACCAAACTCAACCAAGAGGAGAAGACCCATGAAATAGACCTCTAACTGATCAAGAAAGCTCAATGAAGAGTGAACAACTCGGAGCATCATATAGAATGAACAAGGAGATGACCCGACTTATCGGTCATAAAACGGGTGTCAACAGATGCCCCTCCTTAACGTCCTCTTTGTAGGGGAGCGAGCGGAGGTGAAGCGAAAGCGAAATGGGACATGGAGATGAAGCGGAAATGAAGCAGAGTGGACTGAAAAGCGGGCGTTAAGGCAAACGACACCCGTTCTACCAACAAGCGATTAGGAATTTTCTGGAAAACTTCGAACCAATCACAAGGAAATAGCCAACCAAAGGACGCATGTCTGGAGGAATTAACTAAGGAAAGGAAAACACGGCTAGCCGCCGGAGGCAACGGAAAGGAAAGAGATAACTGACTAAACTCCAGACATGAATCTTCAGCTAACCAAATCAAGCGAACAAAGCGAAGGAAACCTTCTAATTCAGAGTGGAATGATTCTCCATATTCAAGATCAAGAACACAGCTATTCACCAACATTGAGATGCCTTGAACAGTCGAGGCTCATGAACGCTCAAAGAATGCGTATGATGCATGCTGGGCTAAAACAAAAAGAAATCATTAAAACGAATGCAAAGAAAGATAAAATAACAAGATACTCGAGAATAATATTACTAGACTGGAGAAATTAAGGTCAGGACACTATCTGCAACCACGTCGTGCAAGACAGAACTATCATCCCCAAATTTTTCCAACTTAACGGCCTATCCAACGATTAAACATGTGTACTTAGATCATCATCATTTTTGTTTAAGGGGAACATTAGATCCGAGAACACATGAATGACCAGCCGGTTCTCGAGATAATATATTATAGATAACATATAATAATGCATTAGAGGGACAAGAGATCGGGATACAAATACCTGACTTACCTGCCTGACGAACGGCATGTTGTTTTTCATAACTTCATCCATAAGAAAAGAGGTTAGCCAATGATAATAAATATGGGCATGAAACAAGGCATAACCACTCATACGCATGAGAAGCATCAATAATGTGCACCATGGAAGAAAATGTAATCATTCAAGCATCAAATAGACCATTTTATTCATCAAGAAACTTGCAAGCTGTAACGGCCTACTGAGGGAGCGTCACACCAAGTAACGGTCTAGGCGAGGACCATTAGAGAATGGCGGTTCACATTCTTTAATGAAAATTCAAAAATGACCTGACGGTCTAAACACTATGCATCAGAGGATGTAACGGTCTGGCCATAAATCGTCACATTTCCTGAGCATTCAAAAAAACAAAACCGAATGGTCTCAAACCTCATTCAACACTCATTCAACCAAACACCCCCAAAAAACCCCAACCGAGAGCCACCAAGGGCACCGGCGACCACCCACGAAATGGCCGGCGATGAGCCTCAACTACCACCGAAGAAGAGGGAAAAGGGGACGAAGAGGAAGGCCATCCACCGCTTCCACCGCCGGATAGAGCGAGAAGTCGTCCCGCCGCCCATGGAAGAAGAAACGGCGAGGAGAGAGCCAAGGGTGGAAGAAGAGGCTCCAGCAGCCGAAGAGGACCACGGGGATGCTCCCCTGGATGAAGAAGAACCCAAGGAACAAGAGAAGAAGAAGAAGAGAGGGCAAGACCGAGAGGTAAGCCCTTCGCCCTAATTTTTAAATTTTTAAATTTTATGGTTTTTTATGTGGTTGCATCCGTGTATGGGGGGTAGAAGATGGGTCTACGAACCCATTAGGATCAATTGTAGGCCTTTTGGCCAAGGTGAGAAGCCAACGGAATGCATAGGGGAGAATGCCCTCTAGCAGGGAATGTAACGGTCCTTCCAGAGACCGTCACAAGCCTAACGCATCACCCGTGGTGCGTTAGAGTCATGTAACGCCCCACCCCAGGGCCGTCACAGTCACCAGTGACCCAGAACTATTTTTAGGCTTTCAATTATTCAATTTTTATTTTGTTTTCATTTTATGAATGCTATGCAATGATTTTATGATGCAATTGACTAACTTATGCTCTAAAATGAATGCAGGGAAAGAGACGGACGAGGATCTCATGGCTCCAGATCCGGGCGGTGTACCAAGCACTGCCTGATTATCAGAGAGAGAGATTGGCATCGATGGGGTTCGTCGAGGTGCTCAGCATTGAGGTGACCAGGATGGACACACCACTACTGTACGCATTGCACGAGAGATGGGATCCGATCAGCAGGGCGTTCATCTTCCCGTGGGGTCATATGATACCCACACTGGAAGACATGGCGAGGATTGTCGGGCTGAGAGTCCATGGAGCCGCAGTGACGGGGTGGACTTACAGGGATTACTGAGAGATGGCCCAGGAGCTGCTGGGTCTAGATCTGATCAGGCTAGGCCAGACATCATCCCAGCTCTCGAGATCACGACTGCAGGAGAGCTTAGGGCAGAGAGGAGCAGCCATAGCTGTGGGCGAGCTACCGGAGGAGCACATTGACCGGGTGATAGAGCAGGTGCGCCCACATGTGGCGGCAGAGGCGGGACCGGAAGGAGATCGCGTCCTAAGACGATTCCTGATGCTTTTGTTCGGGAAGCTCCTGTTCGCGACTCGAGCGGACGTCATCAGTTGCAGGCTGCTGCCGATGATTAGAGATTTTGGCAGAGTCGGGAAATATGCATGGGGAGCGGCAGTGATAGCCTTCCTGTTCGAGTCCCTCAGCACCACGGATCGGCAGACGATGCTGGGTGGCTTCTCGCCTTTCCTACAGGTAAACTTAAATGCTTTCTATTATGCTTATGATTATGCTTATGCAAATGATTATGTAACCGACTAATATTAGACTTCTAAATGTAGATCTGGAGCTACATGTACCTCCCGGGCATCGGGAGAGGCACACTACTCCACCCCGGGCGGATCCCGATCACCAGACGATGGGTGGTAGCGAGGGACCCGGGGTCCATTATTAAATTGACCCGGGCAATCCAGGACGACTTGGATTCCTTTCCGCACATGGCGGTAAGCCCGAACTCAAAAATGCTTCCTAAATGCTTTAACTGCTTCTATGAATGTTCCGAATATTTCTATATGCTGATAAATATGCTGACATGGACTATATGCTTTCTAGGTGAGATGGACCCCATACCGAGGCGAGAGCTACGAGGGACAACCATGGGTGGAGGCAGCCCTCTCGTACCGGGGACAAGACATATGGTTGCACTGCATCCATGTCATCGAGCCACTCCACTATCGGCTGATCCTGCGGACTCGAGGACTACACCAGCCTGAGGTGACCTTTCCACGCCGTGGTGACGAACGCCCGGGCAAGTCAGCAAAGGGTATTAGCGGTGACGTGGATTGGTGCGCCCGAAAGGCGAATTATGTCCACGATTGGAACCGTCGGGGCAAAGCGGTGAAGGAGCGGGACGAGAGTGACGAGGCGTACTTGAAAGCCTTTGCTCGACTGTACGAGGACCGGGTGTACCGAGGTACCCGACAACCGGTATGCAACTTCTAAACCCTTAAATCTAAATGCTTTTATATGGAAATTTTATACTATATGCACTGACTCATATGCTTTCTAAATGCAGTTAGACCCCGAGGGAAGGATAGCCGAGCTCGAGGGGCTACTCCACGCCACCGTCCAGCAGCGGGACGAGTACCGGGCCGCCTTGGAGCTTCTGGTAAAATTCCCGGACTTAAAATGATTATGTTTATGATTATGCGAATGATGGACTGATCAATGATTTCTAAATGCAGTGGGCTGAGGGAGCCCAAAGAGCGGGACCGGACGCTCCATCGTCGTCATCGCAACCTGCGGGAGGCAGGGCCGAGCGTGACACCGAGTTCGCCCGAGCGGTTGCCCGAGCCGAGGAGGTGGAGGCCACCCTCGCGGAGCGGGTAGGATGCTAAAATGCTTATGATTCATGCACATGCTTAATATACTGAAGATGCAAAATGCAGGCGAGAGAGCTAGCTGCGGCAGCGGCCGAGGCGAAACTGGCTCGGACTAAGGCGGAGAGGAACCGGGCTGAGGCAGAGGTCTTACGAATAGAGGTGGCCCGATTGAGAGGAGAGCTTGAGCGGACGGCCACATAGACGGCAGACTTTGAGAGATACCGATCCGAGGCACAGGCTGCGCGACTCGAGGCCCACGACATGAAGGTCAAGGTCCGGACCTTGGAGAGGACCATACGGATGATGGGCCGAGGACCGGAGCAGAGTGTCTCTCAGAGCGGAGCACCGAGGAGTGCTGCCTGCATTGGATCAGCGGCTGACTACCTCGTCAGTTCCTCCGACCAACGGAGGAATGAGAGGGCGGAGAGGGGTCAGCAGGAGGAGAGTGCCTCCATAGCGCCTCCGGCGAGGAAGCCGGAGGGTGGAGATGATGACGGCTCGGCAGAAAAACCGGCCGAGTGAGCTTTGTTTTTTTGATTTTCTGTTTATTACTTGTACATGACTTTATATGAAAAATGTAATGAAATTTTCTTTTTGGTCTTTTGTTTGTTCTTCTTTTTATGTGAGTGAATGGATGTGTGTATGCAGAAACGAATGTGTGAATGGGAAATGCAAGAAATGCATGTGAGAATGTGTGATTGGAAATGTAGGAGATGCATGTGGACAGGTGAAAGAATGGACGAATATGTGTAGATGAGATGGGCATGGATGAGATGTGATGTGTGGATGAACGACTGGACAGGATGACTGAAATGAAAAGTGTATAAGACCGCCAGGTCTAATCATAGGCAGAAAGGAATTGCTCAATCTCAGTAGCAGACAAAGTGACAATCTAGGTTCAGATCGTCAGGATCATGTAAAGCCTCAGATAGAGGCCGTCATAGAGGACAGAGGCCAAATTTGCAGAACTGAGCAGCAGGAAGTGTGACGGTCTATAGCTAGTGCGTCAGAGATAAGTAACGACCAAATGCCAGACCGTTAAAGATGGCAGATCAATGATATATCAGGGCAACTAGCAGAAAAATATGACGGTTCAGGAGTAGGGCATCAGAGATAGATAACGGTCATGAGTAAGACCGTTAGGTAGGATTGAACAAGAAGAAGCCAAAACTAAACGGCAGAGGATGTAACGGCTTAGAGAGGCCGCGTCAAAACACGTAACGGTCTGATGCTAAACCGTCAGGCTTGACAGAACAAGATTGGACCAAAAAAAATCCACAGGAAATGTGACGGCCCAGGGCTGGCGCGTCAGAGACAAGTGACGGCCCTACGATAGACCGTTAGAGAATGAAGTGTACTCCGAGACGGATTGTGCCATGAGAGGCAAAATCCGAGATAGGAAGCAGTCAATCCGCTCTAGGCTTCTCCCAGACTTAAGATAAAGGCTTCTAATCCAAACCTTATCACTTTAAAGCCAAAAGCAAGTTTTTAAAACTTGGAAACTTAGCCAAAAATCATAACTTGCTGAATTCTCTGCTACAAGGGCTAAAAAAAACTTCTCCTAAGGGCAGAAAACATGATGAAGAGAAGCTTCGAGGTGATGGCCATGGAGGAGAAAATCTACACCGGACCCAAGGCCGCGAGAAAAGAATATAGAGAGCTACAAAGGCTAACCTCGATTCCCAAACATCTGAGTTCTAATGTTCAAAGAGTGGTAAGCTCTCTTTACCTTAGCTAAGTTCATCAATTTTGCACTTCATCTTTTCTCATGACCTTCTTCTTCTTCTTAGCCTCTTCCTGGTCCAAGATGTTATTCCAATCTGAAGTGGGTGGCTCCCATGATAAAAGAACTCCCTCTAGAAGTTGTAGCAATCCTTAGGGCATGGCACCTCCAACCCTTGTTGGTTTTAGCCAAGAACTTTCAGAAATTGCCATTAAATTGGCCAAGCATTTCAGCCCTTATAGAATTATGGCATCCACAAACACATACTTTCATCTTCCCTTCTTTTGAAGCTACAGCCCTATTAGAGGAGGTAGAAACCTACCTAGCCCTTCATAAGACTAAGGTGGTGGATGAAGACCTAGTTTGCTACACGGTGGAGCCTATTGACCCGTCCTTGATCTTGAGTGATTTCATCCATAATCCAAAGGACGTGAGGACCATGATCAGCCCGCACCCCATTCACTTGATACCCATGGCACAGTGGATAGTCTCTCATTGTAAAAACAAGTGGGAGGGATATGAAGCCATAGCCAAGGCGGTGTCAGTTTGCTTATGCGGAGTCTTCCTTTTCACCACTACCGACCACCTCTTAGACACCCAAAATCTTAGCATTATCAACGGGTTGTGGCGGGGAATGTCCATCTCTCAAGTGATCCTCTTATATCTCTATGAAGGACTAAGCTCTGCTTGCTTAGGAGGACCTCTATTTGGTTCCATGATACTCCTTGAGTGTTGGATAGGAGTGAGAATCAAATTCCAACCCAAGGAGGATGCAACTTCTGCCAGCCGGATCTTCGGGAGCCACCCTTTGTTCTTTATTGGAGGCGCTTCTGGATTTTCTTCACAGGTTGAATGCAAGACGGCGGACAAGAAAACACGAGATGAATGGCGCCTCTTCTTCAACACCTTGCCAACGGAGAAATTCATCATGCGACTAAGGATCCTTCAGAGCACTCTTCTTAGAATATCGCGGCGTCAAGGCCTGGACCTCCAACTAGTAGGAAATACTACCATGGCGATCTACAACCCGCACCGGTGCCATATTCAGATCGGACTACCTCGGATTGAAGCTCCTGCACTATCACACTACCCTCCCCTTCTACCTAGGAAGATGGGCACCGAGGAAGATGAGAGAGCAATTCGGAACGCGCTGACCATGTGGGAGATCAGCAAGGTGCGTCCGTGACAAGCAGAAGTGGAAGAGAACGACGAAGCACGCCGTGGCTACGTGAAGGACTTGATTGTAGCTTGATTTTGTTCATGATGGAAGATGTTGGTGTAATTGATAATCAGAATTGAAACCTTATTAATCTTATGTTGCATTAATTTTATTTGAGTGAGATGGGAATGCCTTAGTTGTTATGCGCACGAGTTGTGGTTTGATTGGTTAAAGTGATCTGGAAAACACAGCCTCTGGAGAGTGTAATGGTCCTGAGAAGGGCCGCTAGAAGGATGTAACGGTAGGGAGATAGGCCGTCAGGGTGACAGACCTGAGAATTAAGTTCTCTGGGGGATGTAACGGTCCAACAATAGACCGTTAGGAGGATGTAACGGTCGTGGCCCAGACCGTTAGGGAGAGAGCTACTGAGAGAATCAAAGCGAAAGCCTGAAGGAATGTAACGGTCTAGGAAGGACCGTTAAATTAGTGTGACGGCCTACACCTGGTGCGTCACAGTCTTGAACCTGCACAGTTGTGAGATTTCAGTCTTCAAACTTAAACATGCGTTCTGCACACACTTAGACAAGAGACAAGTTAGATCTGTTCTTAGACTCAACCCCTTGCCTTGGAGCAAGTTAGAGAATGACCGTTTCTTGATATTTGGTCAAGGGGTGGAGCCTTATTAAATAGGCGGAAAGACATACTAGAAATGATGCGATGCATGTAATGCGTGTGATGGTGTTTTGGCGTTCTGGAAAATATCTGAATTTTTGTGAGATTTTGGAAATATTTGATGTTTTTGGGTTTTGACACATATGGTTTTTTGTTGGATTTTGAAATATATGATTTTTTTTAGATTTTGAAATATATGATATTTTTGGGTTTTGAAAATATTTGACGTTTTTGG
Source organism: Amorphophallus konjac (assembly GCA_022559845.1). Lineage (NCBI taxonomy): Eukaryota > Viridiplantae > Streptophyta > Magnoliopsida > Alismatales > Araceae > Amorphophallus > Amorphophallus konjac. The sequence continues at coordinate 321,418,254 of CM040118.1, forward strand.
ATTTTGAAAATATTTGATGTTTTTTGGATTTTGGAATATTTGATGTTTTTTTGGATTTTGAAATATTTGATGTTTTTGGATTTTGAAAATATTTGATTTTTTTGGATTTTGAAAACCAGTGCCTTCTCCTGACAGCGTGGGTCCTTCTTATTGTAACGAGAGTTCCTGAGGTTGGCGTGCAACAAAGTGACAATCCCTGACCGAGGCCCAACTCGCATGACGGTGCTTCTACCAGGGCCATACCCAGGGTACTAGTCTTGATCCTAAAAAAGAAAATGGAACACTGGGGCAAGCTTAGGCCAGATCTAGAAGCTTTTAGGACTTGGGTTCCTCTCCAGACAACCCATCAGAGATTTGGTCTGTTGTGCCGGGGCTTTGTGTCCGTCATCGAACCTTAGTCTATTCTAGGCATGCGTGCGACCGGGCTCATTTATCCCGCGGGGAACTGTACTGCCACTTTTGCCATGCCTAGCTTTCTTTCTCTTTTTTTTTGGAGCTTTGGAATTTTGGTGGGGTAGACTTTTGAGATAATGCTTTTGCTTTTGTCACAAAGATTGCTCCTTTGCTTTCTTTTTCTTTTTTTCTTTTGCTCGTGACGTTAGGTCATAACAGACTGCCCCTATTTGAGACTTCCTCTCGTCAGGGTGTCTAGATTGGTCATCGCCTCCTTATTCACCTCTTGCCCTTGGGTTCAGCCGAAGAAAGAAACGGACAGGGACCTCGATTTTCCCCCCAAAGCATGGTCGAGGAGAAACGGTGTTTACAAAGCGGGAAACCTGACCAGGGATGTCATGTAGTGTGTGATTGCCGTACTCGGGACTCTTTATCGTAAAAGGGAGGGAACACCTCGCTGCCGGGGTGGCACTGATTAGACTCTAAGGAAAGAAACGCTTAAGATACAACCCATTCCAAGCGTGAGAGAGCTCCTCACCTTCTGCGTTCACCAAGCGATAAGTATTTCTTGGATAAGCCTCTTTTACAACAAACGGCCCTTCCCAGTTATGTTGTAATTTAGACCTAGGACCTGCAGACCGAATGAATTTACGTTTCAAGACCATATCCCCTTTTAGAAATTTACGTTCAATTACCTTCTTTTGAAAATAAAGTGAAACTCTCTTTTGATAAACGGATACGTGATCGGCCGCATTCATCCTCTTCTCATCTAAGAGTTCCAGCTGAACAAGCAATGCCTCCCGACGTTCGTCGAGATTAAGTTCCTTATCGAGCTACACTCTAAGGGAAGGGATCAAGATCTCATATGGGAGTACCGCCTCCATCCCATAGGTAAGGGCATAGGGAGTTTGCCCCGTGGGAGTACGGACGGAGGTGCGGTAAGCCCACAGAGCTTCCACTAAACTTTCTGACCAATCGGAAAACTTATGAGATTCGCATGTTTTCTTGATGATTTTAAGAAGGGTTTTATTAGTGGCCTCTGCTTGACCGTTGCCTTGAGGATAATATGGAGATGAATGATGCAATGCAATATTGAACTTCTTACATAGGTCCTTGAGCTCTTGAGATACGAACTGGGGTCCGTTGTCGGTGATGATGCTGCTTGGCACTCCGAACCGCGAGATGATGTTCTTCATGATAAAGCGGCACACCGTTGAAGCTTTGATCTCTGCGTACGCTTCTTCTTCGGCCCATTTGGTGAAGTACTCAGTGGCGGTAAGGATAAATGATTTTTGCTTGATCTGAGAATTAGGATCACCGAGCGGGCCGACAATGTCGAAAGCCCACATAGAGAATGGCCAAGGAGCGGAAAGAGGATGGAGAGACGAAGCTGGAGCATGGATTTTATCAGCGTGGAGTTAGCATTTAAGACACCTCCGGACGTAGAGGGAGCAATCTTCCTCTAGAGTGGGCCAATAGTAGCCCTGCCTAAGTATCTTCTTTGCTAAAGCTTGGCCATTGACATGACCTCCACACTCACTAGAATGGGCTGCTTCAGCCACCTTCCAAGCTTCATCATCATCTAAGCATCTCATGAGCATTCCATTGGTAGCGCGCCTGTATAATTCTCCTGCAATAATGGTATATCTTGAGGCGGTTCTTCTTATTGACTTACGCTGCTCGGCGTTTGCCCCTTCTGGGAACGATCCTTCTTTGCAAAACAACTCAATCTCGTGATACCAAGGCAATTCTTCTTCCTCCAGGATCTCTTCTAGCTCCATCAGAGATACTTCCTTAAGATCTTCCTTCTCAGCCCTCGCCTCTACAACTTTCCTAAGGTTGATGAACCAAGGATCCTAAAGAGAGGGTGCATCCAATCTCTGAACGACGATAGTCTCAGTGCTCCGACTGAGAGGGAAAGATAGAGAGGAAGCAAGAGATGCTAGAGCATCAGCTAGAATGTTCTGAGACCTAGGAGTATGGATATAGATCAGCTTACGGAATTGCCTAGCCAGGTGCGTGACCAAATCTTGATAAGGCTTGAGCTTGGGGTCACGAGTGCGGTAAGTAGACAGAACTTGCCACAGAACGAGCTGAGAGTCTCCTATGATATTCAAGTACCGCGCGCCTAGGAGATAGGCGTGCTTCAATCCAGCCAGGAGAGCCTCATACTCGGTGATGTTGTTGGTAGCAGGAAATCGAAGTTGATAAGCAAAGGGAATAGTCACTCCCTCTGGAGTGAGCAAAACGGCGCCGATCCCTCGGCCGTGAGAATTGAGTGCACCATCGAAGTGCAGAGACTAAAAAGGATGATGAGAGATAGCAGAGAGATGCTCATCAGGGAAATCATCCTGAATAGAATCAGTGTGAGGGATGGGAAGATGGGCAAGATGCTCAGCGATGGCGTACCCTTTGACCACCTTCTGAACGACAAAAGTAATATCGAATTGGGAGAGGAAGCTCTGCCAGCGAGCTAACCTACTAGAAAGGACATGCTTTTCTAAGAGATAGCGGATCGGGTCCATTCTAGAGATCAACCTAACTGGGTGGGCAAGGAAGTAATGTTTAAGTTTCTGAGCTACCCACACTAAGGCGGCACAAGTCTTCTCCATAGCGGTGTATCTGGACTCAGCTGGGTTAAACAACCGAGAGAGGTAATAAGCAGCCCGCTCTTTCCCTTCATCGTCTACTTGTGCTAAGACTGCCCCTAGGGAGTCCTCAATGACCTAGATGTATAGGATCAGGGGTTTCCCAGGGACAGGAGGTTGCAAAACCGAGGGATTGGACAGATATTCTTTTAGGTCTTCATAGGCCTTCTGACAGTCTTGATTCCATTCAAACTTAACCCCCGCCTTAAGCAATTCATAAAACGGACGTCACCTTTGAGAATATTGGGATATGAATCTTCTGATGAATTGCAATCGACCAATCAATCCTCGAAGTTCCGTGATGTTCTTCCGCGGAGGCATGTCCATGACGGCCTGCGCTTTGTTAGGATCAATCTGGATCTCCCGTTTGCTCACTATGAAACCTAACAGCTTCCCTGAAGAGACTCCGAATACACACTTCTTCGGATTCATTTTAATCTTGTACTCCCTGGCTCTTTGCAGCACCTTAGCCAGGATAGAGGGGTGTTCTTCTTTAGTTTTTGACTTCACCAGAATGTCATCCACGTAGGCTTCCATATAGATATGCATCATGTCGTGGAAGATGGCCATCATCACCCTTTGATAGGTGGCACCCGCGTTCTTCAGACCGAATGGCATAACCACATAACAATACGTACCCCAGGGCGTGGTGAAGGAGGTTTTCTCTTGATCTTCCGGAGCGAGATGGATCTGATTATAGCCTGAGTAACCATCCATGAACGATAAAGATTCGTACCCGGCGGTGCTATCGACCAGGACGTCTATGTGAGGCAGTGGGAAATCATCTTTGGGACATGCTTTATTAAGATCCCTGAAATCGATGCAGATACGCACCTTTCCATCCTTCTTGATAACATGGACTATGTTTGCCACCCACTGAGGATATAGAACAACTCTAATGAACCTGGCCTTGTATAACTTGTCGACTTCTTCCTTAATCCTTAAGGCCATGTGGGGGTGAAATCTTCTTGACCGTTGTTTCACAGGTGTTGCCCCTGGTTTAAGCACAAGTCGATGTTCCACTAAAGAGGGGTCAAGACCTGGCATGTCCTCATAAGACCAGGCGAAAGAATCGCTATACTCCCTCAGAACCTTAATTAAATCTTCTTCTACTTGCGGAGGGAGATTAGCGGCAATAATGATGGGCCTTGGGTCTTCTTCAGTTCCCAGATTTATTTCCTTCGTAGGTTCATCCACTGCCAACCAAGGCTCGTCGAATCTCTTTAGTCCTTGCGCATACTGATCGGCAGTGTCATTTATGTTGCTGTCCTCATCGATTGGATCCTTCTCATCCAGGATTTCATAGACACCTAATCCGTCATCGCTCCACACCCCTTCTATTTCCTCTTCATCCTCAATCATAATTGCCGTAGCAACAAATTCTGGACACTTCAAAAGAGCATGACAATGCTGAGCTAGATCTCACAGGAACCTATCAGGAACGGATTTGGGAGGACGCGCAAGCGGGCGCGGCTCAGAGGAGGAAGGGTTGGACGAGCTAGAACAAGACCCTACTTCTCTAGACCTAACTGACTCTACTTCCCTAGACTCGATGGACCCTAATCCTAACCTAGGAGAAATAAAACCTAGTGGAAGGGGAGGAGCAAGGGACTCGTGCCCCTGGGAGGAGGATGGAGACAAGGTAGCATAATCTTCCACTGAAATCTCCCTTTCAAATTTGACGTTTTTTTTGGAGATCAGTAGAGACTACACAACAGGATGGAGGAGGCAAAAGTTGCATGGGGAATAGCTCTGGGAAGATGCAATCAAAGAAGGGATCGGAGGAAGAAAACCACATCTCGTGGAGTTGGGCATTGGGGGGAGGAGGAGTGAATAGAGTGGATAGATCAATGGGCGGGCAATGCCCGCAAGCACAAGGAACGAATAGAATTTCAGGTGGATCAATGAAGGATGGATTTACCATGATAGGAGGAAGATGGGGTAAGAATCCCCCTTGCTGGAGGAGAGATTGAAAGCGAGAGGGAGACTAAGAAAAGACAATCGGCGAGCTCCCCTTCTCCCGCGGATCATCAACTGGCTGCTTCTTTGGCCTCCATTGGACGAGCCGACCCTCTTGACGCTTCTGGCAATCTTCTTCATGAAATAGCCCCTGAAGGGCTTGACCATAGTCAATCACATCATCAACTGGCCCTCTTAGCACTGGGGGCAGACTGGCAATCGGACAGATTGTATCCTTCCTTGGTGGAGCTGGCTGTGAAGCTAATGTACCGGGCTGGAGAGGCCCTCTAACAAAATATTGATGGTAGTCCCAGGTGAGCGGCCCAGAATCACCCATCATAGACAATGCGGTCTCTCTGTAGCCGAGACCTCTCCTGCCCATTCTTCTTCCCTTGGGTATGGGCTTTGTTCTTCCTTACAATTAAGCACCGAGGCCTTTCCCCGTTTGATAACCCAGTTTTAATATAATGTTCCAGCCCTTGGAGTCTCGGATCTGGGGCTTCACCTTGATATTAACCGCTGCAGTGACGGGTTTGCGGGGTGCATAAGCCCAGGGAAAGTCTAGATCCAGCACTGAGATAACAGGCCGGCTGCTTGGCTATAGTGTGGGAAGAATTTTGTCTGAAATAGCCTTCACTGATTGGACCGTGGATAAACTTTTAACTTTGACGACCCTCCCTTGAAAAGGAAATTTGATGCATTGATGCGCAGTGGAGAGTACAGCACTGAGTGTGTCAATCCATAGACGACCCAAGATAGCCTTGAACATAGAGTCAATGTCCAGCTCATAAAATTCCACGGGCATGGTAAGAGGCCCAAGCTCTGCTTGAATAGTGACTATCCCGTGACATGCTCTTCTTGAATTATCATATGCTGCTATGGTGGTGGGGGTAGGTCGCAGTAGTTCTTCAGATATGTTGCAAGCTCGAAGGGTATTGAGTGGGCACACGTTAATTGATGCCCCTGTGTCAACCAGTGCTGCTTCAATACTGACTTTATTCAGAATGATTGTAATGCAGAGCGGCATTTGCCGAGCTTCTGGAGGTGCTAGCTCGGTTTCTAAGAATGTGATTGCTGGCCCTTTGGAAATTGTTGCCAGTGCCGTAGGGAAGCTGTCAACTACCATGTCTTCACTAACCATCACCTTCTGTAAGAAATTTCTGAGAGCATCTTGGTGAAGGGTGGACCTTTTGATAAGCTCCAGGACTGATATCTTGGCGGGCACCCTGTCCAGATGATGTAGTAGGTCGTATTGGGTACTCGGTAGAGGTTCGGCCTCTTCCTGCTCGGCCGTCGGCTGAGAAGACTTAGGGATTGGAAGTAGTAGGATAGTTTCGATGGAACAACCGCCCGCTCCGTAGGGTGAGGTTTTGTGCCGGCATGGCATCAGGGGACGATATAATTGGCCCGGTGGGGTGGATGAGCAGAATAGGTGGTGTAGGAGGAAGGATTTGGTGGGATGTGATGTTGGTGGAGTTTATAAGTGGTGAACGGATGATGGATGAGGGATTGGTGGAAGACAGAGAGGTGATGATGGATGTTGGTACGGGCGGAGGAAAGGCTAGCGGAGGTGTAGTGACGGGTGGATGGCTGGGTGACGGAGTAATGAGGGTGGTGGGGGTAACCAGTTGCGAGGGTGATGGAATTGCGGGCGGCGGTGGGTTACTGGAGCGGATGTGAATGGGAGAACAAGCAGGGAAGGTATTGGGTGTGTAGGTAAGATGATGGAGGAAGTGATGGGGTTGCGGTGATTATGGTGGAGGGCCATTATCTGCGGCATAGTGCCGTCGTCATCAAAAGACCACCCGACATTAGGAGCCGGGGGTTGGACTACGTTCACCTGGGCTGGTGCCGGTGGCTGAAGCTGTGGAGCGGGAGGATGGTTCGGCATCGGGTCCTGGTGGATTCCCAGATCCTGAACCGACTACTGTAGTTGTTGCTGTGGCGGCTACTGCTGTGGCTGTGGTGCTTGTTGCTGCTGCACTTGCTGCCTCGGCGGCTGCCTTCTCTTCTCTTTGATTTCAACAATGGCCCTATGCATCTCGGCCCAATCAATTCTCTGTCCTTCATGAAGGTCATATACCAGGTCCCTGAACTGAAAGCATCCTTCGATTGTGTGGCCCGGCTGCCTGTGGAACATGCAATACTTCGTTTGATCAACAGTCGGGTTCCAATTGGGCCATTCCGGAGGAAGTTGTATAGCATTAACTGACATGAGAGTCGAGAAGATATCTGTGAGGGTTTCTGGCAAGGGTGGATATTGTGCCCTTTTGGGAGCCGAGCGCTTGTTATTGTTGTTGTTGTAGCCGTTTGGTGGAGGGACATTGTGGTATTGTGGAGGTGGTAGTGGTTGTTGTGGTGCGGTGAAGGTATTTTGTGGAGTGGTGAAGGTGGGCGGAGGGTTTTGTGGAGTGACTTGGAAGTTTTGGGGAGCGGGATTCTGTGGAGTGCGGGGATTTTGAGGGAAGCGGAAGGGTGCGGCTTGAAAAGGGAAAGCAACGGCTTGAACTTGCTCGTTCGTTTGGATCCCCTCGGTGACAGGCCCTTGAGGTTTCTTGTGATACTTGGGCTTTTGGTTTTCAAATAATGAGTGTATGGGGGAATCCTTGAACTGCGTCTGAATAAAGCGTGCTCGGCTGTAAAGTTGATGCATGTTGGCTATGTCGTTCATGGCTAGAATATTACGGAAGGTCGGAGTAGCATTTTAAATTAACAATTTGACCTTTTCTTCCTCTGGAATGTGGCCGGGCACTCTAGCGGCCATCTGCCTCCATCGGTCGGCATAGGTAGCAAATTCCTCTTCTGGTTTCATCTTTTCGGCCACCAGATCTGTGAATGAATATTCCAGGCCAACTCTATCTTGGAGCCTCTGAATAAACTTATCCTTCACTGTCTAGAAGCTCTCGGCGTCCTCCAATGGCAAAGAATAAAACCATTCCAGTGCAACACCATCTAACGATCGGCGAAACAGATACGCCATGAGGCGATCATCGTACTGAAATTGAGCCGACTCGTATAAGAAGTCCCTCACATGAATGAAGGGATTACTGTTCCCATCATATTTTCTGTAATTGGGGAGCTTTGATTGTAGAGGGAACCGAATATTCTGAAAGCTAGGAACTGGAACATCTGCCAAGGATTGTGGGCCAACCCGCTTCTGGAGGAAATCAAGTTGCTGTTGCATGGTGGCCCATTTATCAAGTAATTCCTGCTCTCTGGAGGGAGGAGGGGTAGTGAGAGATGATGGTTGAAATTGAGGAGCGGAAGGGTGGACTGTAGCAGGAGGTGAGAGCCCACGAGAAGGAGCAGAAGGATAAACGGCCAAGGCAGGGGGCCCATAAGAAGGATATTAGGCCGGAGATTGACCCAGATTAGAATGGGCTTGGACAACCCCTGGCTGAGGGCGCGAGAAATCTGAAGGGCCCATAAGGACTTGTGGAACCATTGGGCTAGACATATGATGATCCAACTGAATGAAAGAAGGGATGGCAGACTTCCCCTTGTCAAAAGATTGCTGGGCCGAAGTAGAAGATTGGCCGTCTCCATGCCAGCAAAGGTGATGGTCCGGGGTTGGACCGGAGTAAGATCAATCGGAGTGGGCTGGATGGAAGGCCCACCAACTCTAGGTTGGTCGATGGAGGGATTGGATTGACCCTGCATAATCGTGGGAGGGGAGATATTGGATCCTTGCATGGCCTGATAGACAGCTTGGAGTTGGGCCGGATCCAATTGGGCCATCATTTGGAGAATGGAGCCCGCAGAAGGAGAAGAGAAAGAAGAGGTGGCTTGACCGCCTTCCATGGGGGTAGGGGACGGAAGAGGGGCTGTCCCCTCTCCAGAAGGGAATGAGGTAACCCTAGCAGGGTTTTCAAGAAGTCCTTGAGGAAGGGAATCCTCTTGGGAACGGGGAGGATTGAAAGAAGCCATGGTGGATTCGAAAAGCGGGTTTGAGTAGAACTTGGAGAAGGAATTGACCCTAGGAGGTGCTTCCAACGGACGAAAACAACTCCACATGCAACGGACAACCTTGACAAGATGCAAACAACACAAACAATCACACAATGAGCAACCAAACTTAGATGATTTCTAACAAAGATGTAAGTGACAAGAGATGAAGACACTCAAAATCAACCAAGTTGTTTAAGATGATGTGACAAGATTTTTATGATTTCTCCTTTGGAACTTTAGTAGATTGATTAGGATGTGCTCTCAACAATAGGTTCCTGATAGGAGAGGGTGTAAGGCTTGGTTTGACTCTAAATGTGATCACTCCTTCACTTATGCGATCCTAGACACGGGTGGGAAAGGTACAACCGGCCCGGCGTCCGTGTGGGAATCCACGGCTCGCGGGGACTTATGGAGGTCCCTGGTGTGATTTCCTAGTCGGCCCCAAGGAATATGGAGACGAGAGGTCCGCACACCAAGGTAGGAAAATGCAATCTAATGTATGATAATATGCATGAACCTATGTGCACCGGAGTGCATGCAAATTCTAACCTAGAATCTAGCAAACAGTTATGCACTCAATGATGTAAGCATGTAAACCAACCAAGGAGGAAGTCAGATAACACCCAAGCAAGAATATCACAGTAGAAACTGCGAAAGAAAATGCACCTCGGGATGCGTACCTATCTGGAGTATATAACGGTCTAGGAGACCCGCGTCAGAAGTATGTAACGGTCGAAGACCAGACCGTCATAAGCAATGTAACGCAGAGACTATAGACCGTCAGAGGAGCCAGGGAACCAAAAACAGCAGGGAAATAGAAGGGAAATCCGGGGAAAACCACACAAGGAAATGATGGCAGGTATAAAACAAAGTTCAAAACACGATTGGCACAAGTTGTCCCACCGTGATCGCCAAAAAATTATCTGTTGATTTGTTTTGCTTCCTTCTCTTGTCTGTGATTTGTGGTGATAAAGATGATAAGCAAAAATCAATGATCTTAATCAACCAAGGACATGTGAACCATGAACCTAGGCAATCAGAACAAGCTCTAGCATGGGCAATGCTATCTCAATCGAACTATACTAAAGAAGGCAAAGAAAAACACACGCCAGAGCGTGGAGCAAGGAGTAAATAGAAACACACCACGTGGGTGGAACAAGCAAAGGAAATAAGAGATATGAGAGAGAAATCAATGCCCAATACTAAGGAAAGAACGTGATCACCACCAAGGTAATAAAACAGGCCAAAGACCTGGTCAATACCTTAGAAATAGAAGGATGATGCACCCGCCCACGAGAGAGAAAAACCAGTAAAATCTGCAGATCTGCCTTGAATGTAACGGTCCAGACCCTGTGCATCACAGAAGTGTGACGGTCGCTCGATGAACCGTTAGAGAAGCCTGATGCGCCTGCACAAGACCGTCAGAGAACCTGCAGCAACAACCTGTGAGTTCTTTGAACTCCAAACCTTCCAGCCGGCCAGAAGGCTTGGGCCTCGTCTAATGAACTCTGTGAACCTGCCAAAGAACGTGAAACACAAGAAAATAATCCCAAATTAGCCCTTTAAACAAGCATAGTATCAATTCTTAAAGAACTTAAGATCATGCAAAAGGAAAGGGGAATACCGGGGAAGTTTTGGTTTTTTAACCCCTCTGGGCGTTTTAAAACGTGGGAAGGATGTTTAGATGATGAAAACAATGGAGAACGTGAGAGAAAGAGTGGGGCAATGCTGTGATGAGAGGAAGAAGAGGAGAACACAAATATGCAAATTATGAACTTTGAAACCCAAAACCGGAGTACTCCCTGGACTGTAAGGCAGATGGACGTGGAAGAAGACTCCTCTTGGATGAAGATGGCTCCAGAAAGTGGCAGCACTTCGACGCAAACTCCAGATTTTCCTCTCTTGGCCATGAAGTTAAGGATGCTATTTATAGACCCTCAAAATCTCTGGTCGAGCAGAGGATAATCCAGCAAGAAAAGAGGATAACTCTTAGCAAACTCTTGAAGATAATACTCCCAAGAGTCCATAGAAACAAATAGAAGGTTCTGAGGATCAGATTTGAAAGAGAAATCACAAGATCAAACTCTTATCTCGACCACGGAGTAGCAGAGAAAAGACCAGACCAGTCAGGACTCTCTGTTGGATGTAACGGCTGCTCGACAGACCGCCACATGAATGTAACGCCCCATGGAGAGACCGTCACATTCAACCTTATCTCAAAAGAGATAAGATCAACGGAGGAAAGCTCAAACAATAGGACTCTTGAATGAATGTAACGGCCACGGGAGGACACGTTAGAGGAACGTAACGGCTGCACGACAGACCGTTAGAATCAATGGATAGGCCAAAGATAAGGATTGAAACAAAGGCCTTAAGTCTCAGGATTCTTCAAGATGTAACGGTCCAGGGCTGATGCGTCAGAAGGATGTAACGCCCCTGGTATGGACCGTTAGAAACAATAAGGATCAAAAAGAAATAAGAGTTTGCTAAGCTTCATCCATCGAAAACGCCACCAGGAACCAAACTCAACCAAGAGAAGAAGACCCATGAAATAGACCTCTAACTGATCAAGAAAGCTCAATGAAGAGTGAACAACTCGGAGCATCATATAGAATGAACAAGGTCGATCCGCGTGTGAGGGCGCACGTTGGTGAGTTCGGGCTCTACACCTAACAATTCACTCCCCCGGACTAGGTGCAAAGAGAAAACCAATGATGCCTTGTGGTATCGGACGTGGACCTCGGAACGACCGACATGGTCATGATCCGAACACATCTCGGGCCAATAGTTCGCTAACTCGACCCGCTTCTCCCGGGATCTAATCCCGCAACCCCACATTAAACTTGTCGTGTCTACGGCAGACATTTGCACGATTTTATCGTCGTCTTCCATGCTTCAAACGTGGACTCACGTCCGAACAATGAATGGTCCGACCGTGACCGGCATGCACGCATACCTTGGAACCTTCGTTTCCCCGGACTGTGTGTGAAGAGAAAAGCAATGGCGCCCCATGGCATCGGACGTGGACCTCGGGAGCCCCGTTATGGCCATAGTCCGAAACCATCTCGGGCCGATTGTTCATCAGCTTGACCCACCTCTATCGGGATCCAATCCCGCATCCACATTAAACTTGACGTATCTACGGCAAACATCCGTACAGCTTTGTCATTGTCTTCGATGCTTCAAATGTGGGCTTACGTCCGAATACTGAATGGTCCGTTAGTGACCGACGTATATCCTGGGATCGAATTCCGTGCTTGCATTAAAACTTGCCGTACTCACGGCAGACATTTGTACGGGTTTATTTCTGTTTACATCTTCAATACGGATCTTTGTCCGAACATAAAATGGTCCATGAATGACCAACAAAATCTGAATGGAACGAGACGGCTCTCGTCTTCCCCCAACCACACATGTGGGAATATCAATAAGACCTTCGTGAGTCACGTCTGGACCTCGGGTTCGCCCCAACCATGGTCATTACCTGACCCACACCTAGGCCTATAGCCAGCTATCTCGGTATACGTCTTTACTTTGGAATCTAGTCCTGGGACACTTTCCCGCTGCCCTTTGGCACAGGAAATATTAATGATGCCCACGCAAGCCTCGTTTGGATCGCGGGAGGCGCCCCCGGAATGGTCCTGACTCGATCTCGCACCGGGCCAATAAACTCGCTGATTTCCGACCACTCTAACCGGGATTCAACCGAATGTCTCCTATCGCTTTGAACAATAAACTCGCCGTACCCCGGCATACATATGCTCTGGTTTTCCCCGTAATGATCACGATTCTCTGAGGCCGGACGCTCGTCCGAATATCAAAATGGTCTCTTGAGTGACCGACATATTTCGAATGCTCGCTTCCCTAGACATCGAGCTTTTTGATTGATTCGAGACCGCTAGCGGCTAGTTTCTCTCGATATAATTTTCTGGCCATGAGGCCCTGATTCCCGACGATTAATCAAGGGTGTTCCCCTCTCCGAGGGAATGTAAATGACGCCGTGACCTTTACGGCGCGGCGGGTTCCAGTCCCGACACGAACCACACAATCGTCTGATTAGTCAGATCGAGCGCACAATAAATCGTCACTTTGTGACTGGCACGCCCACGCACTTAATAAACGCCAATAAACAAATAAACAATGATTTTATTAAATAAAAAGTGCGTCCACACAGCCGCACTAGGGAGGACCACTTAGACCACTTGAGGCAGGTCTGTGTCGTTTTGAGGCAAGAGAGCTTATTCGCCAACCCGAAGAAGTGTGCCTTCATGACTGATCAGATCACCTTCCTCGGGTTCATTGTGTCTAGAGATGGAGTCTCCGCTGATCCGGAGAAGATTAGGGCCATCAGGGAGTGGCCCAAGCCCCGCACCCTCCACGATGTCCGGAGCTTCCATGGCTTAGCGACGTTCTATCGCCACTTTATTCGTGGCTTCAGTTCTATCACTACCCCGATCACTGATTGCATAAAGAAGGGGGCATTCGTATGGACTAAGGCTGCAGTCACGGCCTTTCAGGACATTAAGGAGCGCATGACCCAGGCACATGTCCTTGCTTTACCTGATTTCTCTAAGGCGTTTGAGGTCACATGTGATGCGTCTGGAGTGGGTATTGGTGGCGTGTTGAGTCAGGAGTCCCACCCCATAGCATTCTTTAGCGAGATGCTTAATGATGCCAAACTGCGATATTCCACCTATGACAAAGAATTTTACGTAGTTGTCCAGGCATTGAGGTATTATCTTTTGCACCAAGAGTTTGTCCTCTTCTCTGATCATGAGGCCTTACGATTCCTCCATATCGAGAAGAAGCTGAACGCTCGCCATAGTCGTTGGGTGGAGTATCTCCAAGAGTACACCTTTGTGCTCAAGCACAAGGCAGGGGCGGAGAACAAGGTCGCCGATGTGCTGAGTCGGTAGATGATGATGTTGACCACCCTGAGTGTTGAAGTGGTAGGGTTAGAGAGGTTGAAGGATGCTTATGTGGATTGTCTGGATTTCGGTCCGATCTATGTAGCCCTTCAGGCCAGTCCCTCGCATGATTATAGCGAGTTTGTGCTACAAGAGGGTCATCTATTCCGGGGTGACAAGTTGTGCATCCCACGGACTTATGTTCGTGACTTCCTTACGTGGGAGACGCACGCAGGAGGTCTTGCTGGCCACTTCGGCCGGAACAAGACCATAGAGTTGGTTGAGCATAGATTCTACTGGCCTAGCTTGAAGATAGATGTCACTCGCATCGTGGCCCAGTGCCACACATGCGCCATGGCCAAGCAAAGGAAGCAGAATATCAGCCTCTATACTCCCCTCCCCGTCCCGGATAGTCCATGGCAGGACATTAGCATGGACTTTGTGTTGGGATTGGCCCACACCCTTCGCCGGCATGACTCTATCTTTATGGTTGTAGATAGGTTCTCGAAGATGGCATTATTCATTCCGTGCTCTAAAACCTCGGATGCCTCTAGAGTAGTCGGTCTATTCTTTTCCCACTATGTCTCCAGATTCGGACTTCCCCGCAATATAGTGTCTGATAGGGATGTGCGCTTTACCAGATATTTCTGGAAGACTATATGGCACATGATGGGCACCCAATTAAAATTCTCCACTGCATACCACCCCCAGACCGATGGTCAGACTGAGGTTGTCAATAGGAGTTTGGGGGATCTTCTTAGGTGTCTTGTCCGAGATCGAGTCAGGGATTGGGATTTGGTCTTACCCTTAGATGAGTTTACCTATAACGATTCGGTCAATAGGTCTACAGGTATGAGCCACTTCGAGATTGTCACTGACCGTAGACCTAGGAAGCCCATAGACCTAGTCCCATCTCTCATCTAGTCCCGAGTGTCCGAGTCAGCCGAGTCTTTCGCCGATCACATTGGACAGTTGCATGAGCATATTCGTCGTCACATTGAGTCCAGCAACACGCGATACAAAGAATTGGCTGACGCCCATATGCACCACCGTAAGTTTCAGGAGGGCGACTATGTCATGATCAGGGTCAGACGTGAACGGTTTCCCTCGGGAGCCGTCAAGAAGTTGCATGAGCGCTGTGCCGGTCCCTTTCGGGTAGTGAGGTGAGTCAGATCAAATGCATATGTTGTGGACTTGCCAGAGGATTACGGAATTAGCTCCACTTTCAACATCTCAGATCTGGTCGCTTATAGGGACCCAGCGGTGATACCCAGTGAGCCCTTTGAGCCGTCTCCACCCATTGTGAATGACACCACCCCAGAGTGTCCACCTCCAGCGTTGTTACCTCAGCAGCGAGAGCAGATAGAATGTATACTAGACGAGCAGGTGACGACTACTCGAGGCGGAGTGTACCAGCGCTATTTGGTGCATTGGAGGGGACGGCCCGCGTCCGATGACACTTGGATCACCCGGAGCGAGCTACAGAGGATAGATCCAGATATGCTGGATCGATACCAGAGCGACCCGGACCCTTACTCGACGGGGTCGAGCTTCTCCCACCAGGGGAGAATTGGTGAGGACACCAGAGCACGAGTACGGCTCGACTCAGTGAGCCGTCGGTACCAGACCCGCAGCACGACTCGGTTGACACCGACCTCTCTGTGGCTGGGGGACAGTCTGGAGTCGCCACCGGAGCACTGATACTTCAGTACGTATTTTTATATGTATTTGTATTTTATACATATTTGGCCATATTTGGTGTGTATTTAGCATGTATTTGGATTGTATTTGGTTTGTATTATCTTGGGTTTTTATATTGGGTCAATAGTAGAATAAATGACTATGTATTTGTAATGTTTATTTATTTTGGTCTAAGGGGGGGAAATTATGGTCCAAGAGGATTAATTAATGGAAGCCCCTTATGTTGACTCATGAAAGGGGTGCCCCCCTCTTTGTCTCCACATGGGGATTTATTTAAACTTTGTTTAATCTCCCTTCCCCATTATACCCCCTTGACCAAGGGTATTCTAAGTCTTTTGGCTAGGTCTAAGGTTTGAATATTTATAGTCTCTTGTTGTATTTTGGTGGAACTAATGAAGAAATTACAAGAGTATAGTGCTTTGTGCGCACCCCCCCTCTCTCCTTTTGTTCTTGGTGTTCTTCCCTCTTCCTCCTCATTTCTTCTTCAGATCTGATCCTCAATCCTCCACCCACCTCAAATTTCTTCTTCTTCCCTTCCTCCTCTAACATTTGTGAACGTTCACCGCCGCCGCTGCCGCCGTTCGTGCCGCCGTTGAGCCTCCACAAGCCGGTCATCATCCTACTACCCCAGAACTCGGAGTTGCAATATAGTAGCTTGGTGAAAGGGCTGGTACGAGAGATCCGACCATTGGATTGTGACGAAACTTTGAGGGTAGGTTTCCCCTATCATAGGCCATTCTCAGTTTAATTTTGAGGTCGATCAGAGTTCATTTGCCCCCTCTCCCAGCCACATGTTCTTTCTTCTCAAAGTCTGCCTGTGTGCAGATCTGCGAGATAGATCTTGGCATCTGATTTTTCTCACCCCTCTAATGTTGTCCAAAATTTACTAAAAAACTATGAGCGTCTCCGTCACCCTCCCCTCTAATTCATTCATTTGATCCTCGGTCAAAGCCCTTGATCAGGAGGTTCAAGTTCTGTCCAGCCTGTTCTGTATTTCAGGACAATGTGCTGAGTCAGTTTGCAGTCGCTCCCATTTTCATTCCAGCCGTTGGATGAAGCTAAAATTCCAGTATGTCGTAGGATTTTGAGTCCTTTTTCCAACGGTACCCTTTGTGTCTAGATCCAAGGTCAGAGTTGGGCGTACCAGCAGATCTCGTCGGAGCGCGCAGATCTGGCCAAAAGCTGAGCTGCGGGATAACCTTGGGAAACAAATCCCAAGAAATCGCCAGCCTCCACTCCGGTGACCGCCGCTCCCAGAGATCAACCCGGGACACTCCAGGAACGTCCCCGCTAGTCGTTGCAGCTAGGATCCACCCCGGACGTCGCCGTACCAGCAGCGGGTCCAACGTACTATCCTGCGGGCCCGAGTGAATCGAGTTGAACCGGCCGACCGCATCCGCCCGAGCGCCACCGATAGCTGCCCGCCAACCCAAGATTGGTGCTCCCGGACCCCACGTGTCGCCTGTTACCTCCCTGCGTGGAGTGAGTTGTAGAATTAATTCTATAATTATTAATTATTGATGTACCGGGAGTTCCGGATCTCGGCCGGGAAGTCTTCCCCACACCCCGAGCGTGGAGGTACACTCGCCACCCCCTCTTTGCCGTATTTGCTCAGCTAGTATCCATTCTAAAATGCCGCTGCATGTGCGATAGTTTACTTCCTAGCTAGTTTAATATTAATCACTACTGTGAGTTGTGAGAGTGGACCCATCCCGTGACTCATTCCGAGCACGAGAGTGAGCTGACCACCCGAAACACAAAGTCGGTTTCCCAACCCTACAAGATCGTCACGTTTCCCTCGCCGGGGATGACTGTGAGTTAGCGCTTCTTGTTTGGGACATGATCGCCTCTTCTGGAGCTCGTCCGGTGCCGCGTCATAGTTTTATTACTGGTTGCGTCGTCTTATTAGTCGAGTCGTCCGATAGAGTCCAAGGTCGCAACCCGTCCGAGTCGAGTTCTGTAGTCGCCCCTCATCACTCAGGGGGAGGTAAGTGAAAATCCAGGTATTCCGGTTACCAATATTAAATTTCCTAGAGACCATCCTCCAGAAAATATTATTGGTAATCTAAATGAACCTACGAGAACTAGAGCACATTTAAGAATTGAAAATGAATTGAATTCATTTGCTTTAATATCTCAGATTGAACCAAAGAACATATAGTGTGCCTGTCACGCCCCGAGATTATGCAGCGGAAATAATCGGGAACGCGAACAGCCGACATGGAAAGTCTCTTGCAAGCAAGAATAATCAGAGTGCAATAATAATCACACAAAGTAATTACATAATAATTTACTCAAACCTTCACTTTTATTAATAATAACAACCATACTTCAAGTACATGAGACATTGACTTTCTTAAATTTGTTAGACTTAATAAGAGAAAATTACATAGACTCAATCTAGACATTTTGACTTCCTAAATCTTCACTCTTTAATCACTCTCGGACCCATCACTGGAATGACCTGAATCCGAATCCGACCCACTGGTACTTCCTGAAAAGGATTGGAAAATAGGTAATGAGTACACTTGCCCACTAGGTATCTTCGCATCAACATGATTGGCAATGTTAAAGTAATTAATATCTTTAGCTCTAAAGAAAAAAGATAAATCATGCAAATACGATTAAACATGCGATTAAAGCCAAAGTAACAAGATATGATCAAGCTTGAGATATGAGAATATGAATTGAGTATAATGCGATTAAATCATACTTACTCAATTCAAGTATAATCCAGCAATAATGTACTAGCAAGTCATGTAACAAGCAAGAATGTACTCTTCACTTAGTAACAAGTACTTCACGAATTCATGTAGATTTTCGTGGGTATTTTCACTTATTTATAAAGAAAGTACTCCCAGTGCAATGCGACGCCAGTGGCATCATACCCCATGGTTTATATAGTATGTTTCCGACAATCAGCCGAGGGGACTAGCATAGAGCCCTTGAACACAATCAGTGCTCGAATTGCATCTTCAAGTATAAATCAAGCTACTTCCACGTATATAACAATAATGTGGCCAAGATTGTACAATTTCAATGATAGTTCCATGATAAAGTAACAAAAATAAGAATGCTTCTATTGAGAATGAGAGTTCAATAAACACATTGATAACTAGGTTATGCCCTAGAAATAAATCGGCAGCATAACGGTACATTTCTTAACTTTCACAATTTACTTAGGTATCTTTGAAATAATGTGACAGGTTCTAGATAATCAATTGGACTATCTAGGATCATAGGAATATTAACCCTTGGGTCAAACCTCGAGTTAACTGTACTAAGAAAATAGCGGTTGTTTACTGGGCCGTTTCATGGAGAAAGCGGTCTAGTTTTGGACCGTTAAGGACAAGACTGTTCGACATTTAAGTAGATTATTTGGAGTCGTTAGCGGTCAAAGAAAGAACCGTCAAGGATCCGTTAGCGGTCTAGTGAAGGTCTGCTAGCAGACTATGGCGGTCAACCATAAGGCCGCTAAGTTCCTGAAATATAAAACACCGATATAAGTGCTTTCTAGATAATGGACTTTAATGATACAACCAACTCGGCGTCCTGGAGGGAATCCCAGGCTCACGGAGAATTACGGAGGCCTTGAAACAAGATTTCCTAATCCGTTGGAAGGAATATCCAAAGAAGAGGTTATCAAGTCCAAGATTGTGTGCCTAATGTGCATAGGTGTAACTAATGGTCATATACTTGGACATATGTCATGTACTTATGAAAATGACTTTATAAATGAGAAGAGAATGTGTATTCCGTGACAATCAATAATAAATCTCGTCAATGTATCATTTAAACCATAGATTTAATACAAAAATATATGAATTTGGCATGAAACTAACTTATGCTTAAAATAATCCCAAGTATAGTAAGGAACCATGAAATCCATTGTTGTGACAGTAATAAAACCCATAGTAAGAAATAATACTTAAAACAGGCTTGGAGCATAATTAACTAGGCATATTATAAGTTTAATGGGTTGTTCTTTATTCAGTCTCGGGTTGACAGAATTTAGAACGTTGGCGGTCTAATTTACAACCGTTTGTAGGGCTTAAGCGGTCTATCGTACGTCCGCTTGTGGATTGATAACAGTGAAACAGCAAGAACACTAGCGGTCTATATATTGGCCGCTAACCCTTGATAAGTGGTTTATTGTAGCGCCGCTAACCAATTACTGGCGGTCCATTTTTAGGCCGTTTGTCTTGACAGAAACTAAACAATTGAACTAAATGATAATCCAAGACACATCATGCCTGGAAACCAACATATATAAACTCTATAACATGCTGGAACGAAGAATAAGTCTACAATATGCATGGGTTCTACGAAATTTAGAAGAGAAATTCCTTTTATTTCATTAGGGTTAGGATTTATGCATGAACATTACACTAGATGCATAGACTCAAATAAAACATGAAATTCTCGGTCTATAATGCATGAAATCAAGTGCAACAAGAGGGCTTTTAATCTTAGAATGATGTTTTAGCCATTCATGAGATGACCTACCTCTGTTCTTGACTTTTAATTCGAATTTAAGCCTGGAAGTTAACCCTAGTTCCCTACACTTCTTGTGCTAAAATAGCAACTTCACGTCCTAATAACTCTTGATTCTCTTGACTTAAAGACGTAAAATTTGGAGAGTAAGAAGAAGATATAAAGGAGAACAAAAAGTTCTAAAGGTGCAACTTCTAAATACCTCATTTTGGGTCCCTAATTTCCTTATCTTCACCACACCGTTACACAGTCTCCTGGGTCGTTGATGTGGAACCAACAACTTTGGGTGCCTCTATCTTCCTGATGGGTTGATCTCCTAGCACGAAATTTTGAGGCAAGTTAATCCTTAGTATTAGGAATAAAAACCTCAAAAGAACCTACCTGAATTAAAGCCATCTTACCTTAGTTCCACTCGAGCCAAACATAAGGGTCACGCAGGTGTAACCTAGGGTCTATTTATAGGTTTTTGCTAGGGTTTCGTGGATTAGATCAATTCTAGAGTCCCTATTTGGCATCAAACCAACTTCTGAGAGTCCTAAGAATGCTTACCAATCCTTCCACCACGATCTCTAGGAGTTAAAATGTCAAAAATCCTATCTTTTTGCTCTTTCTTCATTTCACGGAACTGACAGAAATTAGCGGTCTAGGACTTGACCGCCAACTTTCCCATAGCGATCTCGCGATAGACCGCCTCTACTATTGGGCGCCGAATTTGAATTTAATTCAAACTCTTTCATTCGTTTATCCACTTAATTATCTTAACAAGGAGTATTTAACCCTTGTATTCCGTGAATAAACTAATTAACCTTCTAGAATATGGTCCAAACTTTATGGGCTTGGTCCTTAAGTCCTTTGTGATTTATTTAAATAGGCTAAGTTAATTGGTTATCACACTTGGGCCTTAATAATGATTTATTTAACCTAGAAATTCATTTATAAATCTATTTAGGTCTATAAAAATTCTTATAAATTCTTAGAAAATTCTTAAATACTTCAGAAATATTCTCTAAAATTTCCGGGGCATTACACCCCCCCCACTTAAGAGAATTTGGTCCCCAAATTCAATGTATAGATTTTATGGATAGTGTACTTACAGTTAAATAATCCCAGAAATCTTTTGCGCATAACTTCTTCGGTTTCCCATGTTGCTTCATGTGGACACAATTTGGTCTATTGGACTTCGACTATCGGAATAGTTTTATTCCAAAGTTGACGAACCTCTTGTTCAACGATCCTTTTTGGCTTTTGCTCGTATGTCAAGTCCTTCTTAATCTCCAGATTGTCGTAAGCGATGACATGGAAAGGATCAGGTACATACTTCTTGAGCATTGAGACATGAAATACATCATGGACTTCAGAAAGTTGAGGGGGTAACGCAATTCTATATGCAACCTCACCAATCCTTTCGAGAATCTCAAAAGGACCAATGAATCTTGGAGTAAGCTTCCCTTTAATACCAAATCTTCGAATACCTCGACCTGGAGAAACTTTAAGGAACACATGGTTACCTACTTGAAACTCCAAGTCGCGCCTTCGATTGTCAGCATATGATTTCTGCCTGTCTTGTGCCATTTGAAGTCTTTCTCGAATGAGTTTTATCTTCTCGGTAGTATCCCTAATAATGTCGGGATCGAGAAATTGCCTTTCTGCTACTTCATTCGAACAAATAGGTGAACGACAGCTTCTTCCATGATTAATTTCTTAGTGTCATTGTGATTCGGCACGCAAATCCTACCTTTAAATAGTAGTCTTCCATCAGTTGAGATAGAAAATTCTGGTCTCTAATCAATATTATCCTTGATCTCCATCAATGCAGAGTCATTCTCTTGTAATTTGACTATATCCTCAATCAATGTAGGTTGAGGCCTTATATTGGCAATTATACATCCATCTTCTTCCCTGTCAATATCAAGATTCAAGTGAGAGAAATCTTTGATAAGACAATTCATACCTTTCCTGAGGCTTGCTAGAGTAGCCCTTGGTCTTCTGCTAAGAGCGTCAGCCACAACATTTGCTTTCCCTGGATGATATTGAATTGTAAAGTCGGAGTCTTTGAGATACTCCAACCATCTGCATTGTCGCATATTTAATTCCTTCTAGGTGAAAAGATACTTCATACTTTTATGATCTGAGAATATAGTGAATTTCTCCCCATAAAGGTAATGTCGCCAAATCTTCAAAGCGAAAATAACCGCAGCTAATTCTAGATCATGCACAGGGTAATTCTCTTCATGACGCTTCAATTGTCTTGAGGAATAACTAATCACCTTCCCATTTTGCATGAGAACACATCCTAGGCCAATGCCAGATGCATCCGTATAAGCTTCAAATCCACCACCCACAACGGGCAATGCCAGAATAGGGGCTGTGGTGAGGTGATCCTTAAGATTTAGAAAACTCTCCTTGTAGTCCTTCGACCATATAAAAAGATTTTATTTTCTTATAAGTCTAGTCAAAGGAATGGCGATCTTAGAGAAATCCTTAATAAATCTCCTGTAATAGCCAGCTAGCCCTAGAAAGATTCTTACTTCTGACACGGTCGTTGGCCGGCTCCAATTCTTAACAGCTTCCACCTTAGAAGGATCGACAACGATACCTTCCTTTGAAATAATATGGCCAAGGAAAGACACTTCCTTAAGCCAAAACTCGCACTTACTAAGCTTCGCATAGAGTTTGTGTTCTCTTAGTGTCTGCAAGACTATCATTAAGTGCTCTTCATGTTCTTCCCTTGTTTAGAGTATATAAGGATGTCATCAATGAAGACGACTACAAACTGGTCAAGATAAGGCTGGAAGACATTATTCATCAGTTACATAAAAGCTGCCGGGGCATTGGTTAACCCGAACAGTATTACTACGAACTCATAGTGGCCATATCTGCTCCGAAAAGTAGTTTTGTAAATGTCTTCATCTTTGACCCTGAGCTGATGATATCCTGACCTGAGGTCTATCTTAGAGAAATATTCTGCTCCCAAAATTTAATCAAAGAGCTCATCGATACACGACAACGGATACTTATTCTTGATAGTAAGCTGATTCAGTCGCCGGTAATCGATACATAATCTGAGAGATCCATCTTTCTTCCTGACAAATAGAACTGGCGCACCCCAAGGGGATGTGCTAGGTCATATAAATCCCTTGTCCAATAACTCCTGAAGCTGTTTCTTCAATTTCTTAAGTTCTGTGGGGGACATCCTGTAGGGAGCTATTGAAATAGGTGCTACTCCGGGAAGGAGTTCAATGGAGAAGTTTACTTCCCTTTCGGGTGGTAAATCGGGTAGATCTGATGGAAATATATCAAGAAACTCATTTACGATAGGAATATCTTTTAAGGTAATCTCTTTGGATTCAGTGATAATGACAGAAGCAAGAAAGGCTTCACATCCTTGTGAGATAAGTTTGCAAGCGTGAAGAGATGAAATAATGGCAGGGTGCTTCCTATATTTGATATCAAGGAAAGAAAACCTTGGAAGACCTGGTTTCCGAAAAGAGATAA
Source organism: Amorphophallus konjac (assembly GCA_022559845.1). Taxonomy (NCBI): domain Eukaryota; kingdom Viridiplantae; phylum Streptophyta; class Magnoliopsida; order Alismatales; family Araceae; genus Amorphophallus; species Amorphophallus konjac. Next base: position 321,441,799 of record CM040118.1, read on the forward strand.
TCCGGTTACGACAATTGATGTAGGCGTCATGGTCTACAAGCCAATCTACACCTAATATAGCATCGTAGCCCTCCATGTCATGGCATACGAGGTTTGCAGGAAGATTGTGACCTTCTACCCTTACCTCACTATTAGGATAATAGTTTGTGTGCTTGGTTCCAGGACCTAAAGGTGTAGTAATAGCAAGGTCTGAAGGTAAAGAAACTGATGAAACTGGCAAGGTCTTTGCAAATGTGGTAGATATAAAGAAATGAGAAGCACCAGTATCGAATAGTATAAAAGCAGGATGGGAACAAATGTGAACGGTACCTTCCATAAGCCCATCATTTGGGGGCGCTTCTTCCTCTTCCAGAATAGCATTTAAACGAGCCCGACGCTTACGTCCACTTCCAGAACATAGTTCCTTCATAAGGGGACAATCCGACATGCAGTGCTCCCTGCTGCCACAATGTAAACAAGCGCCGAGACGCTTCCAGCATTCTTCGGCTAAATGGCTGAACTTCTCACAAAAAGTACGGGCCGTGGCGACCTGCTTGTCTTCTTCCTTGACTTTCTTGTTTTTCTGGGAACCACTACCACTCTCATTTCGGGACCTCTTCTTGCTATCACAGGATTTATAGGGTTCCGTGATGCTGAACTTGCCTTTCTTATCATGCCGATCTGATCTTCGGCTCAGTTCTTCGCCTTTTCCTTTTAATTTTTTGACCTTATCTAAGGTCCTTTCGCACAGATATGCTCGTTGGACCATCTCCGCATAAGTACATATATTTTGAGTCCCGAGCTGCTGAATAAAACCGGGTCTTAAACTATCCATGAACCGATTAGCCTTTAGTAAGTCGGTACTAACCAGATGAGGAGCATACGGTGCCAGCCTAGAGAACTGAAGCTCATATTCTGCCACCGACAACATGCCCTGGCGCAAAGAACCGAATTTCATAGCCTTCCGCTCCTTAACGTACTCAGGGAAATACTTGGCACGGAATAGCGTAAGAAAACCTTCCCATGTATGGGGTGCATCCACTGGCGGTGTCGGAACCGACTTCCACCATGTACGTGCATCTTTGTTAAGTTGAAAAGCGGCTAGACGCACTTTCTCTTGGTCAGTACATTGCATGACCTCAAATATGCAGTTCATCTCATCAATCCAGTTCTCAGCTTCGTCTGGATTAGAAGAACCATAGAATCATGGAGGGTTTAGACTCCTAAAGTTGCGATGTAAATCTCCAGCTCTTGCACCTACGCCAGCTTGCGCCATAGTTTGCAATGCTTGAGTAAGACCAGCGACGGTCTCTTGCATTCCATTCCAATCTACGCGATGAGCCATTGAGATAATATTGTACCTGAGAGAAATAACAAATCATTAACTCTCATGGAATTTAAAAGGGTTAATCTAGAGCTAATTTACTATCTCTTCCCGAGCTCTACCCAATTCTCACATAGGTGGGGAAATTTCTTCTTTAATTCATAGGTATGGGTCCTTAAGCCTCGGACTTATCCTATGACATGACATTTTCCTAGGACTTACTTATGCCTAGGCTCAGATACCAACTTAACTGTCACGCCCCGAGATTATATAGCGGAAACAATCGGGAACGTGAACAGCCGGCATGGTAAGCCTCTTGCATGCAAGAATAATCAGAGAGCAATAACAATCACACAAAGTAATTGCATAATAATTTACTCAAACCTTCACTTTTATTAATAATAACAACCATACTTCAAGTACATGAGACATTGACTTTCTCAAATTTTCTAGACTTAATAAGAGAAAATTACATAGACTCAATCTAGACATTTTGACTTCCTAAATCTTCACTCTTTAATCGCTCTCGGACCCATCACTGGAATGACCTGAATCTGAATCTGACCCACTGGTACTTCTTGAAAAGGATTGAAAAATAGGTAATGAGCACACTTGCCCAGTAGGTATCTTCGCATCAACATGATTGGCAATGTTAAAGTAATTAATATCTTTAGCTCTAAAGAAAAAAGATAAATCATGCAAATACGATTAAACATGCGATTAAAGCCAAAGTAACAAGATATGATCAAGCTTAAGATATGAGAATATGAATTGAGTATAATGCGATTAAATCATACTTGCTCAATTCAAGTATAATCCAGCAAGAATGTAACAAGAATGTACTAGCAAGTCATGTAACAAGCAAGAATGTACTATTCACTTAATAACAAGTACTTCGTGAATTCATGTAGATTTCCGTGATTTTTGTGGATATTTTCACTTATTTATAAAGAAAATACTCCCAGCGCAATGCGACGCCACTAGCATCATACCCCATAGTTTATATAGTATGTTTTCGATAATCAGCCGAGGGGACTAGCATAGAGCCCTCGAACACAATCAGTGCTCGAACTGCATCTTCAAGTGTAAATCAAGCTACTTCCATATATATAATAATAATGTGGCCAAGATTGTACAATTTCAATGATAGTTCCATGATAAAGTAACAAAAATAAGAATGCTTCTATTGAGAATAAGAGTTCAATAAACACATTGATAACTAGGTTATGCCGTGGAAATAAATCGGCAGCATAATGGTACATTTCTTAACTTTCACAATTTACTTAGGTATCTTCAAAATAATGTGACAGGTTCTAGATAATCAATTGGACTATCTAGGATCATAGGAATATTATCTCTTGGGTCAAACCTCGGGTTAACTGTACTCAAGAAATAGCGGTCGTTTACTGGGCCGTTTCATGGAGAAAGCGGTCTAGTTCTGGACCGTTAAGGACAAGACTATTTGATATTTAAACAGATTATTTGGAGTCGTTAGCGGTCAAAGAAAGAACCGTCAAGTATCCGTTAGCGGTCTAGTGAAGGTCCGCTAGCAGACTATGGCGGTCAACCAAAAGGCCGCTAAGTTCCAAAAATATAAAACACCGGTATAAGTGCTTTCTAGACAATGTGCTTTAATGATACAACCAACTCGGCGTCCTGGAGGGAATCCCAGGCTCACGGAGAATTACGGAGGCCTTAAAATAAGATTTCCTAATCCGTTTGAAGGAATATCCAAAGGAGAGGTTATCAAGTCTAAGATTGTGTGCCTAATGTGCATAGGTGTAACTAATGGTCATATACTGGGACATATGCCATGTACTTATGAAAATGACTCTATAGATGAGAAGAGAATGTGTATTACGTGACAATCAATAATAAATCTCATCAATATATCATTTAAACCATGGATTTAATACAAAAATATATGGATTTGGCATGAAACTAACTTATGCTTAAAATAATCCCAAGTATAGTAATGAACCATGAAATCCATTGTTGTGATAGTAATAAAACCCATAGTAAGAAATAATACTTAAAACAGGCTTGGAGCATAATTAACTAGGCATATTATAAGTTTAATGGGTTGTTCTTTATTCAGTCTCGAGTTGACAGAATTTAGAACGTTGGCGGTCTAATTTACAACCGTTTGTAGGGCTTAAGCGGTCTATCGTACGTCCGCTTGTGGATTGATAACAGTGAAACCGCAAGAACACTAGCGGTCTATATATTGGCCGCTAACCCTTGATAAGCGGTTTATTGTAGCGCCGCTAACCAATTACTGGCAGTCCATTTTTAGGCTGTTTGTCTTGACAGAAACTAAACAATTGAACTAAATGATAATCCAAGACACATCATGCCTGGAAACCAACATATATAAACTCTATAACATGCTGGAACGAAGAATAAGTCTACAATATGCATGGGTTCTAAGAAATTTAGAAGAGAAATTCCTTTTATTTCATTAGGGTTAGGATTTATGCATGAACATTACACTAGATGCATAGACTCAAATAAAACATGAAATTCTCGGTCTATAATGCATGAAATCAAGCGCAACAAGAGGGCTTTTAATCTTAGAATGATGTTTTAGCCGTTCATGAGATGACCTACCTGTGTTGTTGGCTTTTAACTTCGAATTTAAGCTTGGAAGTTAACCCTAGTTCCCTGCACTTCTTGTACTAAAATAGTAACTTCATGTCCTAATAACTCTTGATTCTCTTGACCTAAAGACGTGAAATTTAGAGGGTAAGAAGAAGATATAAAGGAGAACAAAAAGTTATAAAGGTGCAACTTCTAAATACCTCGTTTTGGGTCCCTAATTTCCTGATCTTCACCACACCGTTGCACAGTCTCCTGGGTCATTGATGTGGAACCAGCAACTTTGGGTGCCTCTATCTTCCTGATGAGTTGATCTCCTAGCACGAAATTTTGAGGCAAGTTAGTCCTTAGTATTAGGAATAAAAACCTCAAAAGAACCTACCTAAATTAAAGCCGTCTTACCTTAGTTCCACGCGAGCCAAACATAGGGGTCGCGCAAGTGAAACCTAGGGTCTATTTATAGGTTTTTGCTAGGATTTCGTGGATTAGATCAATTCTAGAGTCCCTATTTGGCATCAAACCAACTTCTGAGAGTCCTAAGAATGCTTACTTGTCCTTCCACCGTGACCTCTAGGAGTTAAAATGTCAAAAATCCTATCTTTTTGCCCTTTCTTCATTTCACGGAACTGACAGAAATTAGCGGTCTAGGACTGGACCGCCAACTTTCCCCTAGCGGTCTTGCGATAGACCGCCTCTACTATTGGGTGCCGAATTTGAATTTAATTCAAACTCTTTCATTCATTTATCCACTTAATTATCTTAACAAGGAGTATTTATCCCTTGTATTCTGTGAATAAACTAATTAACCTTCTAGAATATGGGCCAAACTTCATGGGCTTGGTCCTTAAGTCCTTTGGGCTTTATTTAAATAGGCTAGGTTAATTGGTTATTACACTTGGGCCTTAATAATGATTTATTTAACCTAGAAATTCATTTATAAATCCATTTAGATCTATAAAAATTCTTATAAATTCCTAGAAAATTCTTAAATACTTTAGAAATATTCTATAAAATTTTTGGGGCATTACAGTGCCCTTCAGGATGAACACTGGATTAATGCCATGCATGAAGAACTTAGTCAATTTGATAGGAACAAGGTTTGGCACTTAGTTCCTAAACCCTCTGATGGCAATATTATAGGCACTAAATGGGTCTTTCGGAATAAAACTGATGAGCATGGTAACATAGTAAGAAATAAGGCTAGGCTGGTAGCTCAGAGGTATAACCAAGAGTATGGTATTGACTTTGAAGAATCTTTTGCCCCTGTAGCTAGGGTAAAAGCCATTATGATTCTTTTAGCAATTGCATGTAATTTAGGAATAACCCTCCAGCAGATGGACGTTAAATCAGCATTCTTAAGTGGTGATATAAAAGAGGATGCTTTTGTAAAACAACCTCCTAGTTTTAAGTGTCTTGATTTTCCTGACCATGTCTATAAGCTTGATAAGGCACTCTATGGATTGAAGCAAGCTCCTCAAGCTTGGTATGACAAACTGAGTAAGTTCCTCAGAGAAAAGGGATTCTCTAGAGGTAAGATTGACCAGACATTATTCACAAAGGTATGTGACAAAGAAATTCTGATCATTCAAATTTATGTAGATGATATAGTGTTTGGGTCAACTAATTCATCCATGTGTGAGGAATTTTCAACATTAATGACTAGTGAATTTGAAATGAGCTCAATGGGTGTACTAAAAGTTTTTCTTGGATTGCAGGTCTGTCAGACTAAAGAAGGAACATTTATAACTCAAGAGAAATATATTAAGGATCTACTGAAGAAATTTAAGATGAAAAACCTCAAAGCTATAACTGCACCAATGGAAACATCTACCAGCCTCGATACTGATCCTGAAGGTAAAATGGTAGACCCCAAACTATACAGAGGTATGATCGGATCCTTATTATATCTTACTGCTTCTCACCCTGATATTCAATTTTCAGTATGTTTGTGTGCTCGATTTCAAGCATGTCCAAAGGAATCACATTTGATAGCTGTGAAATGGATTTTTAGGTATCTGTCTGTGTCACGCCTCGAGCCTTTATTACAGCGGAAGACTAACTCGGGGAGCGCGAACAGCCGGCATGGTAAGCCTTTTGCAAGCAAGAACGATCAGAGCGCAAGACAATCACACATAAAGATGCAATTGCACAATATATATTCAAACTTCAACTTTATTTCATTGATAATCAAATTGAACCCTCAATTACAATCACTAATTCAACTTCCATTATGTACTAGACTCAAGAAATAGGAAAATTACATAGACTCAATCTAAACAATATAGACTTTCCTAAGTCTTCACTCTCATCTTGACAATACTTTCATTCACTCTCGGACCCGCTACTTGTATAACCCGAATCCGAATTTGAATCACTTTCATCTCCTGAAAAGATTGGAAATAGGTAATGAGCACACTTGCCCAGTAGGTATCTTCGCATCAACATGAAAGCACTATTAAAGTAATTAACAATTTAGCTCTAAAGAATAAGGTAAAAATCATGCGAATGCGATCAATCATGCGATTAAACCAAAGTAACGAGATGATCATGTAAGTTAGAATGAGAACAAATACGAACTAGTAAGAATAAAACAAGAACATGATATTGACCTTTCATGAACAAGAATGTATCGAGAATGTACTAGCAAGCCACATAATCATCACTCCAGTATCTTTTGCTTATGAGCAAGTACTTCGTGAATTTCTGTGGAATATCAAGCAAGAAAGTCATGTACAAGAATGTCATGTCATGCCGTGGATTTTCACTTATTTATAGAGAAAGTACTCCAAGCGCAATGCGACGCTAGTAGCATCATACCCCATGGTTTATAAAATAGTATGTTTCCGACAATCAGCCGAGGGGACTAGCATAGAGCCCTTGAACACAATCAGTGCTCGATCGCATCTTCAAGTATAAATCAAGTTACTTCCATGCATGTTAACAATAAAATATGGCCAAGAATGTAATAAGTTCAATAAGCTCATGATAACAATAATTCAATGAATGAATGCTTCAATAAGAATCATGAGAAATCAAGAATGACTTAAGCAAGGTTATGCTTATGGAAATAAATTGGCAGCATAACGATATGTTCTTTATCTTCCATTCATTATATTAGGTTTCTTGATCAATATGATAAGTTCTAGATCATCAAGAGTCTATCTAGAACCTTGGAATATCAACCCTTGGTCAATCCTTGGGTTAAAATACTCAAGTAGTGTGACGGTCGTGTACTGGGCCGTTACATGATGTGACGCTCCGGTATTGGGCTGTTACATTAGTCTAAATCTTGAACCAAGAAATCGGACTCAGTGGAATGTGACGGTCGTATATTGGGCCGTTACTTGTGCCTGACAGTCCAACATAGAGCCGTTACATTACTGATAACCAAAATCATCGATAGTGTAATCTAATCAATGGGATTTAATGGTACAACCAACTCGGCGTTCTAGTGGGATTCCTAGGCTCGCGGAGAATTACGGAGGCCTTGAAACAAGATTTCCTAGTTTATTGGAAGGAATATCCAATAGAGAGGTCCTCATGTCCAAGAATAGTGTTCCTATAGTGCAAAGTGAACTAATGGACAACATACCAGAATATGTGCCATATACTTAAAGAAATGACTCTATAGATAGGAAAGAATGTGTAACAGTATGAAACCAAGATAAAACTCCGTCAATACAACTTTGGAAAATCATGATTTAGAATACAAAACTATAGAGTTTTAGCCAATGAAATTAGCATAACTTAAAATAACCTAAGACACATTAATCATGCAATTTGATTGTGAATCAGAAACTAAACTCAAAGTCATGATAATAGGTCCAAACTTAGCTATCTAACTTATTTATAAGTAAACTTAACTGGTTATTATTCTGCCTTGGGCTGACAGAACACAGGTGTCTGACGGTCTAGGATAGGTGAGTTACAGTGTATGACAGTTTATCGAGGGGCCGTTATAGTGGTGTAATGCTCCTGCTAGGGTGCGTCAGAGACAATAGAACAAATAAAAGCATAACAGGATGTGACGGTCTATCGTAAGGCCGTTACATGCAAGTGATGGTCTCACGTTAGTGCGTCAGAGAACCTGCTGACATTAAACTAAGTAAAGGCTTATGAAAATATAACATGCATGGAAATCAACATACTACCACTGTCCTAGTCATGAAAATGAAGTATAGGCCAACTATATGCATAGGTTTAGTGAATAGATAGGATAATATCTTTTAATTTCCATTTAGGGTTAAGAAATGCATGAATGTATAGAACTAGGAAATCATGAAATTCTTAGTCTACAATGCATGAAATCAAGCACAATCAGAGGGCTTTTATTCCTAACAAGTTATTTTTGCCAATCATGAGATAACATACCTTTTCTAGAACCTTAAAACTTCAAATTTGATGCTAGATGCTACCCTTAGTCCCTTGTACTTCTTGTGATAAATCAGAAACTTCAATCTGCTCTATTTCCTCAGCCTCTTGACCTAAGGATGTGAAAATTTGAGGGTAAGAAGATGAAACTATTGGGAATAAAAGGTTCTAAAGGATTGAGTTCTAATTACCTCATTTAGACGTCCTAATGTCCTGATCTTCAGGGGACTTGCGTTCAGATTCCTGGGTTACTAAGGTTGAATCAGCAACTTTGGAAGCTTCTATCTCCTTGATTGCTTGATCTCCTAGCACGAAATTTGGAGAACCATTAGTCTAAAGTATACTAAACAAAAGCTTCTAAAGAACTTACCCGAATTTATGACTCCTTACCTTGATTCTTCACGAGCCAAAAGTAAGGGTCGCTTAGTTCAGAACTAGGTCCTATTTATAGGGTTTTGACTAGGGTTTGAAAATTAGATCGATTCTAGAGTCCTTAATTTGCCAGAACCTAATCCCTAAGAGTCCTTAGTAATGTTATAAGCTTTCCTAAGTCGATCTCTTGTAGATAGGATTTCAAAGTTCCAATCTTTTTGTAATTTTCTCACCTTACGGAATCTGCATGATGTAACGGTCGTGTCTAGGTGCGTTACAGGGCTGTGGCGGTCGCCCGATAGACCGTTACATGTAACGTATATAGAGTTTCAATTTGATAAAACTATTTTATTCATTTATCCATATAATTATCTTATATAATTATTATTTATCCTTAAAATACGTGAATAAGCCAATTACCCTTTTAGAGTATGGGCCAAACTTAATGGGCTTAGTCCATTAACCTTTTGGATAATAATTAGATAGGCTAGGTTAACTAATTAGCCTAATTGAGCCTCATAATGACTTATTATTCCAATAATCCTTCATTAATTTATTTAGGCCTTTATAATTTCCATAAAACTATTTTATAATTCAAAAATTATATATATAAATTCTAGGGTATTACACCCTCCCCAACTTCAAAGAATTTGGTCCCCAAATTCAATATATGGATTTTGGAGAGTGTACTTACAGTTAAATAATTCTGGAAATCTTTTCCACATGGCTGCTTCGGTTTCCCAAGTTGCTTCATATGGCCATGTTTTCTTCCATTGAATCTTGACCATAGGAATAACTTTATTTCTTTGTTGACGCACTTCTCATTCCAAAATCTTTATTAGCGTTTTCTCGAACATTATATCCTTCTGAATTTCCAGATTGTCATAAGTAATAATATGGTCGGGATCATATACGTACTTCTTCAGCATAGAGACGTGAAATACGTCATGAACTCTTGCTAATTGTGGAGGTAAAGCTAGTTTGTAAGCCACTTCACCAATCCGTTCAAGAATTTCAAATGGGCCTATGAATCTTGGAGTTAGCTTTCCTTTAATGCCAAATCTTCGAATACCACGACCTGGAGAAACCTTTAAATATACATGATCTCCTACTTGAAACTCCAAGTCACATCTTTGATTGTCAACATAAGACTTTTGCCTATCTTGTGCCATCTTCATTCTTTCTTGAATGAGCTTGATCTTTTCTGTAGAATCCCTGATAAGATCGGGGCCTAGAAATTACTTTTCCCCTATTTCATTCCAGCATATTGGTGATCGACAGCTTTTTTCATATAAAGCTTCAAAAGGTGTCATTCGTATGCTAGCCTGATAGATATTGTTATATGCAAACTCTACTAGAGGCAAGTGATCATGCCAACTACCTCCAAAGTCGATAGCACAAGCCCTGAGCATATCTTCTACTACCTGATTTGTTCTTTCAGTTTGACCATCTGTTTGTGGATGAAAAGATGTGCTGAAATTCAATCTAGTCCCCAGTGAATGTTGTAGACCCTTCCAGAATTGTGATGTGAATCGAGGATCTCTATCGGATATAATAGTGACGGGGACACCATGTAGTTTTACAATCTCCTTTATGTATAATGCTGCTAGAATATCAACAGACCATCGACTCTTTATTGGTATGAAGTGTGCGGATTTAGTCAATCGGTCTATGATTACCCATATTCCATCGTGTCCACCTCTTGTCTTAGGTAAACCCATAATAAATTCCATCCCTATACTCTCCCATTTCCATTCGGGAATACTCAAGGGGTGTAATTTACATGCGAGTCTAAAATGTTCTGCTTTTACTTGTTGGCAGGTGAGACAGCGAGATACGAAATCAGCTATTTCTCTCTTCATATTAGGCCACCAGAAATTTCTTTTGAGATCTTGATACATCTTTGTTCCTCCTAGATGAATTGTGTATTTGGAATTATGCGCTTCATCTAGGATTAGTTTCTTCGTAGCCTCTTGATCTGGTACACATATTCGACCCTTAAATAACAATCTTCCATCATTGGAAATAGAAAAATCAGGCCTTTGTTCCATATTGGCTTTAATTTCCAGTAATATAAGATCATTATTTTGCAGCTTGACTAGATCTTCTATCAATGTAGGTTGAGCTCGGATATTGGTTATGAAACAATCTTCTTCCTTTATGTCAATATCTAAGTTCAACTGAGCAAATTGAGGAACAAGGTTAGTTACACTTATCATAAGACTTGATAGCATACCTATTGATTTTCTGCTGAGTGCATCTGCTACAGCATTAGCCTTGCCAGGATGATATTGAATAGCAAAATCAAAGTCTTTGAGATATTCTAACCACCTCCTCTGCCGCATGTTAAGCTCCCTTTGAGAGAATACATATTTCAGGCTTTTGTGGTCCGAGTAGACCATGAACTTTTCTCCATAAAGATAATGATGCCAAATTTTCAAGGCGAAAATAACCGCTACTAATTCCAGATCATGTACGGGATAGTTTTCCTCGTGACGTTTCAATTGTCTTGAAGAATAATAAATTACTTTTCCATTCTGCATGAGAACGCATCCTAAGCCAATGTCAGACGCATCCGTATACACTTCTAATCCACCACCCTCCATTGGTAGTGATAAAATAGGGGTTATCGTAAGATGATTCTTAAGAGTTTGGAAACTCTTCTCACATTCCTCTGACCAGACAAAAGGATTTTCTTTTCTTGTAAGTCTAGTTAAAGGAACCGTAATTTTTGAGAAGTCCTTAATGAATCTTCTATAATAACCAGCTAGACTCAGAAAGCTTCTTACTTCTGATACAGTCGTTGGCCGACTCCAATTCTTGACAGCTTCTACCTTAGAAGGATCCACGGCAATACCTTCTTTTGAAATAATGTGGCCTAGGAATGAGACTTCCTCGAGCCAGAATTCACACTTATTGAGTTTGGCATAAAGCTTGTGTTCTCTAAGTGTTTGTAAAGCTATTTTCAAATGTTGTTCATGTTCCTCTTTCGTCTTGGAATATATCAAGATGTCATCAATGAAGACGACGATGAACTGGTCCAGATATGGCTGGAAGACATTGTTCATAAGTTGCATGAATGCTGCTGGGGCATTAGTTAATCCAAACGGCATCACTACAAATTCATAGTGGCCATAACGACTTCGAAAAGCCATTTTATAAATGTCCTCTTCTTTAATTCTAAGCTGATGATAACCTGATCTGAGGTCAATCTTAGAGAAATATTCTGCTCCTGAAAGCTGATCGAAGAGCTCATCAATACGCGGCAACGGATACTTGTTTTTAATTGTGAGTTGATTCAGTCACCGATAATCGATGCATAGCCTGAGAGAACCATCCTTCTTCTTGACAAATAGAACCGGCGCACCCCAAGGGAATGTGCTAGGTTTGATGAAACCCTTGTCCAGAAGTTCCTGCAACTGCTTCTTCAATTCCTTGAGTTCTGTGGGGGACATCCTGTAAGGGGCTATAGAAACAAGTGTTACTCCTGGAATGAGTTCAATAGTGAAGTTCACTTCCCTCTCGGGCGGTAAACTGGGTAATTCAGACGGAAACACTTCGGGGAACTCATTTACAATAGGGATGTCTGCTATGTTAATTTCTTTGGATTCGGTGATAATGACAGAAGCAAGAAAAGCTTCACATCCTCGCGAGATAAGTTTGCAAGCGTGAAGTGAGGATATGATAGTGGGGTGTTTCTTGTACTTGATGCCAAGAAAAGAGAATCTTGGAAGATCGGGCTTTCGAAAGGATATAATCCTATTTCGGCAATTGATATAAGCATCATGATCAACAAGCCAATCTACCCCTAAAATGGCATCATAACCTTTCATATCAAGGCATACTAGGTTTGCGGGGAGATTATGACCTTCTACTATCACTTCGCTATCAGGATAATAGTCGGTAAGCTTTGTTTCAGAACCTAAGGGTGTGGAAATAGCAAGATCTGAAGGTAAGGGAACTGATGCGATTGGTAATGTTTTAGCAAAAGTAGTGGAGATAAAAGAATGAGAGGAACCCGTATCAAATAGCACAAATGCAGGACGAGAACAAATTTGAAGAGTACCTTCCATAAGCCCATCATCCCTGGGCGCTTCCTCTTCTTCTAGAACAGCATTGAGGCGAGCCTGCCTCCTACATCCTCCACCAGATGACTGGTCCTTCATAAGGGGGCATTCCGGCATGCGATGCTCCCTGCTTCCACAATGTAAATAAGCTCCGAGACGCTTCCAACACTCCTCAGCCGAATGGCCAAATTTTTCACAAAATGTGCAAGCCGTGGCGACCTGCTCCTTCTCCTCCTTGACTTTCTTTTGCTTATGGGAACTTCCACCATTCCCATTCCTAGATCTCTTCTTACTATCACGACTTTTGTAAGGCTCCGTGATGCTGAATTTATCTTTCTTATAACGTCGATCTGAGCGTCGGCTTGATTCTTATCCTTTCCCTTTCAATTTTTCGACCTTCTCTAAGGTCCTTTCACATAGGTACGCCCGCTGAACCATCTCCGCATAAGTACGGATGTTTTGGGTCCCAAGCTGCTGAATGAAACCGAGTCGTAACCCGTCCATAAACCGATTTGCCTAGAGTAGATCGGTGCTGATAAGATGCGGTGCGTAAGGTGCAAGCCTTGAGAATTGCAGTTCATATTCGGTAACCATCATCATTCCTTACCGAAGAGTGGCGAACTCCATAGCCTTTCGTTCCTTTACGTGCTCAGAAAAGTACTTGGCATGGAACAGGGTAAGAAAACCATCCCATGTATGAGGTGCATTGGCCGGAGGTGCCGGAACCGACTTCCACCATGTGTGAGCATCTTTGTTGAGTTGAAAGGTTGTGAGACGCACCTTCTCCTGATCGGTGCATTGGATGACAACAAATATACGATTCATTTCGTCTATCCAATTTTCTGCCTCGTCGGGATTAGACGAACCATAGAATCGCGGAGGATTTAAACTCCGGAAATTGCGATGTAGGTCACCAGCCCGTGCCCCTGCGCCACCTTGCGCTATGGTTTATAATGCCTGAGTAAGTCCGGCTACTGTTTGTTGCATACCATCCCAATCTACACGATGAGCCATTTGTAAAATGAGGTACCTGAGAGAAAAATAACAACTTGTTATTTCTCATGAAATTGGAATGAAAAATCCATCTTAAGGCTAATTAATTATCTTATCCCGGGCTCGACCCAATTCTCACACGGGTATGGAATTTCTTCCTTAGTTCATAGGTAGGGGTCCTTAAACCTTGGACTTATCCTATGACATGATTCTTCTTCCTAAGTCTTGAGACTTAGGCTCTGATACCAACTTAACTATCATGCCCCGAGCCTTTATTACAGTGGAAGACTAACTCGGGGAGCATGAACAACCGGCATGGTAAGCCTCTTGCAAGCAAGAATGATCAGAGCGCAAGACAATCACACATAAAGATGCAATTGCACAATATATATTCAAACTTCAACTTTATTTCATTGATAATCAAATTGAACCCTCAATTACAATCACTAATTCAACTTCCATTATGTACTAGACTCAATGATGTGACACAACCCCTTGGACCTGAATTGCAAGCAACTGGGCTGAATGGCGGACTCTCACAAGCGGGTTCACCCACATCGCGTGCACCCGGATGTGTAGTTGGACCGGCGATGATGGTGAGGGTCCGAGGTTGGACCTTGGAGTTCCCAGGGTATGGCTAGCTTGGGGAGGGCCCCAATGGACCAGGGATGCCCAATTCACTGGCGGCCGGCACGCCGAAGGCGTGGGATGTAGGGTCTCTCTCGGCTCACTTCCACGGTGGACACACAATTTGATGAAATTTGAGATCGGGCACTCGCCTCATCGCCGACAGGCAACTAGAAACAATACTAAAACAAGCAATAGTAAAACCAGCAGAGGATGGGGGCTCAAAGCTCACCTGATCGGTGTGAAGACACCGATCCCGGTCGGAGACGAGGGCGAGCGGGGAAGCGTGGGCTACCCACACGCCGCGCCGATGACGCTTCGGCCGAAGACCTGCTAGTACAAAACTACTCCTCGCGCAGGAGGGTGATCGTGGGGTAGGGAAAATAGAGGTTACATTCAAACACTACCTCCACGCAGGAAGGGGCGCTAAGCCGGTAAGGCGGGGAAAGGAAAATAGCTAAGGAGGTAGCCGATTGATCCCACCGTCGGTTCTGCCCGCCTATCTGCCCGTCTGATAGGTGCTCGCTAGTGACGCTGCCGAGGACGCTCCCGAACTCATAAGCCGACGAAACCAGTGCCAAATTGTCACTGACTGGTCCGGGATAACTCCTGAATTTTCTCGGGACGTCGGGGTGTCGCTGTCGGCTGAGGTGGAGGCTGGACCGGTGCTGCTCGGTTCTGGTTCGGATTGACTCCAGAACTCTGCAGTAGGATGAAGAAACCGCCACATACACTCCTGAGCTTCGAAGGTGATGTAACTTATATTGACATTACCGTGGGAAGATCCTCTTCGAGCAGCAACCAAGGAGCCCACCAGAGAAGGTCGGATCAGGGAGATAGGGCCCGTAGAGTGAAGGTGGGTCAGTTCAGGCACTGACTGGACTGTCCTGCGCACCTCGGGGAGAAAAATTGGAACTCTATGGTCCGAGATCCAAATGGCTCCCTTCTTGTTGGTGCTGACAGAGGTCTTGGAGGAGAAGGGCTCATCCAAATATCACATCCAAAGTCGTCCTTTAGAATCCGTGGTCGTGTCTGCACTTGGGCTCAGGTTCTCTGCCAGAGCAGCTTTGTACAGTCGGGGGAGAATGGCTCCTCTGGGCAGCAGCGATATCGGATGCCGGCGAAACCACCTCGCCTGCGAAGCTGCCTCGACGAGCTTTTCAGAAATGTATGGCACGCCACCTGAATATGTGTGATGACTCCAGGGCAGGCTCTGCAATTCGCTGGTACTTCTGCTTTTGCTGCTGGACTGGGTAGCAATGGTAGATAGGGAAGGATAAAGGGGGAGAGGAGTGGGAGGACGGGTGGGAAGGGGCTGTGGGCTTTCCCTGGTTGGGAGGGGAGGTGGGGAGGGTCACCACAGGTTGGAGAAGGGGGGGAGAAGGCTGGAGGGGGCGGAGTTAGTAGAGGAGGGGGATGGGGTCGAAATCTGCTAGGGCTGGGAGAGAGGAAGGGGCACAAGTGACCCTTGAGGGAGGGTGGATGTGTTTGAATTGGGTCTTAATGGTGGGTGATCAATGGTAGTCTTGGGAAGGGGAAGGGGTGTGTTGGGGAAGGGAAGGGGTGGCTTGGAAAAATGATTGGTTGCTTGGGGAAGAGGAAGGGTTGCTTGGGAGAATGGAGAGGTGTCTAGGAGAGGGGAAATCAACCTAGGGGTTGGAGGGGAATTGAATGAGTGTATGGGGAAGGGGGAGGGGCCTTAATGAAAGGTGAATGGGGAGGAGAGAGAGAGAATTTCAAAATTGGGGGTGGAGAGGAGAGAGAATGGGGTTCGCCCCCTTTGGAGAGAGAGAGAGAGGGAGACAGAGGGAGGGAGCTTCTCACTCCAAGGAAGAAAATTCTCTGGGAATTCAAATTTTTCTCAATATCTCATTAGCCTCAAATGGAAGAAATGGGGTCCTATTTATAGGGATCCAATAATTTACAATAAGTCCATAACTTTTAGACTAATGACAAGAAGCCAAGGGGGGAAGGGGGAGCCCCTAGGCCTAGCCCACTTAATTGAGCCCATTAACCAACCTAACCAACGTAATGACAATTAACTTAGGTAGACGACTCATTAACCTAGGGACTTGACTCAAATAAAAGGAAAATTACATAATTATGACTCAAAGAAAATATGAAAGTTACATGTCAAGACTCAGAAAGCGAACATCATGGAGCACTGCTGGCGAACAACGGGATCCTCGAAAAAAATGGGATGGTCGGTGATGTCCCCATCATACCCCCGGGGTGCGGAGAACTCGACTCCGTCCAGTATGGGTCCACCGGGGAGCTGGTCTTCCAAGGCAGCTCTGGGCGAGCCACGACCTCCAAACTCAACCCCGCGTCCTT
The DNA here is from genome assembly GCA_022559845.1 of Amorphophallus konjac. NCBI lineage: Eukaryota > Viridiplantae > Streptophyta > Magnoliopsida > Alismatales > Araceae > Amorphophallus > Amorphophallus konjac. The sequence goes on from CM040118.1 coordinate 321,458,464, forward strand.
AACCGGGGGATGGCGTTTCAGCTTCTCAAGGTGGCATGGACACACCCTCTTGTCGGTGATGGTACCCTGCTTGCCTAGTATTGCCTCCGTGTGCACACGTCGGACTCTCAGGTTGATATATGGAGGCTCTCCGAGGGTATCTCTCTCAAAGGAGGGTATAGGCTCGAGGCACTCACTAGGATCCACCGCGGTGCCCTTAGTGGGTGCCGGGTCTGCCACGTGAGAAGTGGGGTATATCCTATAACCCATCGGTAAGTCCAATCCATAAGCTGTGTTTTTACAACCACTCGGAACTTGGGAAGGTCCAAGTCCTCGTGCCCTCGATTTGTAGGTGACCCTAGGGTAGGGCCACTCCAATCTCACCATCACTAGTTTGTCCACGTGGGACTCCAAGTGGCGCTCGCGAGCTTTTGTCTCCTCATTGTGAATCTCACCGCTCGTCGCGACTTGCTTGCGTGTATGCTCATGTCATGCATCATGATGCGGTGAGTGGGTGTGAAAGAGGATAGTGTGCAAAGGTGGACCGGGGCAACCGTACATAGACCTATCATGTATAGATGTGATGAAGACTTTCATGGACTCAGGGGGGCCGGGGCAACCATAGGTGGATCTATCGTGCATGGTGGCGATAATTATCGGGGGACCCGGACATCCATGTATGCTCCTTTCATGCGTAAAAGCTATGACAAATGTGGGAGGACCAGCACATCCAAATGTGAGCCAGTCATGCATTGGGCCCAAAGTGTGTGTGACATGTATGAGATGACTGGGCTTGTGACCCTTGTCGAATGATGTGATATGTCAAGATAGGTGCATTCTTATCCTAGAGGTGATGACCATGTGTGTGGGTATGGGGTGGTCCTTGAGCTCCCACTTATAAGGGTCGAAGGGGTCAAAGAAGGTATGTATCATGGAGTGGGGCACTTCATTTTTTCCTAGGTGTATTTCACCCATGGTCATGGTACCCTTGGTGTGGGCCGGGTCTTGAGAGAGGTGGGCTTGGTCCAACATGGTTGGTTAGGGTAGGAAAAGGTTGGTGGTGAGTAAGGTGGGTGGGTATAGGAAGGGATCGAAGGGGTCATGGTAAGGGTCACCTAGGGAGAGGAACTCTAGGTCCTCATGGTCCTCACATAGTGGTGAGTCATCCTCCCCTAATGGAACAATTGGGCCGAAATTCTTGGTGGGATGGTCGGCCATGAATGGAGGGCTTGATGTTCTACCCGAGATAAGCAACTCTAGTTTGTGGATAGCATCGGGCTCATCGGGTGTAGGGAGGAATAGAAGAAGGTCACTAGTGTAGCAACCTACAGTGTAAATCGAGGAGATGGACCCGACACATAGGTGTAGGAGGTTAAGGCTCCTAGGTCGGTCGGCCACTGTGGTTAACATGCCAGTTAACTCCATTTGCCAAGATAGACCCTTAAGGAGATCCCTTAATGTCTCCACTTGATAAGATGATTGAATGGTGGTGTGATAGGAGGAGAAGGGTACTATGGGGAGGTCTAGCTCCATGGGAGGGCAAACATGGGCCATGATCTCTCTAATCGGGTTCTCCCTTAGCCAACTAGCAAGGGGTTCTCCTAAGATGAGCTCGGCCCCATCTAGAGAGGGTGGTGTAAGGTTAAGATCACCGTGTGAGGTTTCTTCTTCAACTTGGACATGGGTGGTCTCCTTGGTGGGGTTAAGGTCTGGAAGGGTGTTTGTCCTCATGTGGCCTAGAGTATGGGCCACTTCTTCCAATGCCAATGGGGTAGGAGGATCTAAGGTTGGTGGTTTGGTGATAGCCGGTGCATGGCGCATCCGTGGTGGTGAGGGAGTTCGAACTTGGGTTGGATTTGGGAGTGGAAGTAGTGGAGGCCTAAGTTGGGGTAGGATTGGGGTTGGTAGTGGAAGATGGGTGGGTTGAGGAGGATTGGGTTGATTGGTTTTTGGAGGAGTGTCCCTTTTAGGGGAAGATGGAGGGGTAGTGGTGGGGACCATGGAGGCTTGTGGGGTGTGGGTTTGATGGAGAATTTTGGGTTGGGTGGTGGCCGTCATGGGCCTAGGGGAAGGGGTGGACACGTTGTCCACTTGGGTTTCAAAGGTGAGGGTTGGTTGAGTGGCTTTGGGTTGGGGAGTGGTGGCCCTCATGGGGGGAACAGGGTCAATTAGGGGTCTTTTGCCCTTGGGATCGGCCGGTCGGGGAGGAGCGAGGGTGGGGGCCAATTTGGTTTGAATGGTGGTGGTTGGGTAGCAAAGTGTAGAGGTGTTGATTGGGGTTGGAATTATTGGGGATGGTGGAGTTTCGGCCCTAAGGGAGGTCTTTGGTTGATTGGGAGAGAAAGGAGGAGTGGGAGTGCTCCTCGGACTATGGTTCTCCGAGTAGGAGGGGGAAGGTCAGGGAGCGTAGATCTTCCTAAGCTCAATCTTCATCTCTTCCCATGAGTCTATCGGTTCTTGCCTCCGAATCTTTCTTAAGCTCTCTATGCGTTCCCACTCCTTCTTGGCTTGTCCCCGAAGCTGCCCCCTGGCCTTGCGGACTCTAGCGTGTCCATAGACCATAGTCCTACCAAAGTTTTTATCCATGGTAGCCTCCCACTTTAAGTAGGCTTTAGGACTAGATCCATCAAAACTAAGGTCCCCTTCTAGGATGATGTCCATGAGGAGGGGGTCAATCGGACTCTTGTGGAAGGCCGTGTTGAGAGGACTTAACCAATGGGGAGTATACATGATGATGCATTGGGTGGCCCGATGATGACTCTAAATGCGAATGCGCCCTAGGACCAACTTGTAGAGAGACAAGTTATGAACTTGCTCTGATACCAAACTGATGTGACACAACCCCTTGGACCTGAATTGCAAGCAACTGGGCTGAACGGCGGACTCTCACAAGCAGGTTCACCCTCGTCGCGCGCACCCGAATGCGTAGTTGGACCGGCGATGATGGTAAGGGTCCGAGGTTGGACCTTGGAGTTCCCGGGGTATGGCTAGCTTGGGGAGGGCCCCAATGGACCAGGGATGCCCAATTCACGGGCGGCCGGCACGCCGAAGGCGTGGGATGTAGGGTCTCTCTCGGCTTACTTCCACGGTGGACACACAATTTGATGAAATTTGAGATCGGGCACTCGCCTCACCGCCGACGGGCAACTAGAATCAATACTAAGACAAGCAACAGTAAAACTAGCAGAGGATGGGGGCTCAAAGCTCACCTGATCGGTGTGAAGACACAGATCCCGGTCGGAGACGAGGGCGAGCGGGGAAGAGTGGGCTACCCACACGCCGCGCCGATGACGCTTCGGCCGAAGACCTACTAGTACAAAACTACTCCTCGCGTAGGAGGGTGATCGTGGGGTGGGGAAAATAGAGGTTACACTACCTCCACGCAAGGAGGGGCGCTAAGCCGGCTAGGCGAGGAAGGGAAAATAGCTAAGGAGGTAGCCGATTGATCCCACCGTCAGTTCTGCCCGCCTGTCTGCCTGCCAGATAGGTGCTCACTGGTGACACTTCCGAGGATGCTCCTGAACTCAGAAGCCGACGAAACCAGTGCCAAATTGTCACTGACTGGTCCAGGATAACTCCTGAATTTTTTCGGGATGTCGGGGTGTCTCTGTCGGCTGAGGTGGAGGCTGGACCGGTGATGCTCGGTTCTAGTTCGGATTGACTCCAGAACTCTGCAGCAGGACGAAGAAGCCGCCACGAACACTCCTGAGCTCCGAAGGTGACGTAGCTTATAATGACACGACTGTGGGAAGATCCTCTTCGAGCAGCAACCAAGGAGCCCACCAGAGAAGGTCGGATCAGGGAGATAGGGCCCGTAGAGTGAAGGTGGGTCAGTTCAGGCCCTGACTGGACTGTCCTGCGCACCTCGGGGAGAAAAATTGGAACTCTATGGTCCGAGATCCAAATGGCTCCCTTCTTGTTGGTGCTGATAGAGGTCTTGGAGGAGCAGGCCTCATCCGAAAATCACATCCAAAGTCATCCTGTAGAAGCCGTGGTCGTGTTTGCACTTGGGCTTAGGTTCTCTGCCAGAGCAGCTTTGCGCAGTCGGGGGAGAATGGCTCCTCTGGGCAGCAGCGATATCGGATGCCGGCGAAACCACCTCGCCTGCGAAGCTGCCTTGACGAGCTTTTCATAAATGTATGGCACGCCACCTGAAGATGTGTGATGACTCCAGGGCAGGCTCTGCAATTCGCTGGTACTTCTACTTTTGCTGCTGGACTGGGTAGCAATGGTAGATAGGGAAGGATAAAGGGGGAGAGGAGTGGGAGGACGGGTGGGAAGGGGCTGTGGGCTTTCCCTGGTTGGGAGGGGAGGGTCACCACAGGTTGGAGAAGGGGGGGAGAAGGCTGGAGGGGGCGGAGTTAGCAGAGGAGGGGGATGGGGTCGAAATCTGCTAGGGCTGGGAGAGAGGAAGGGGCACAAGTGACCCTTGAGGGAGGGAGGATGTGTTTGAATTGGGTCTTAATGGTGGGTGATCAATGGTGATCTTCGGAAGGGGAAGAGGTGTGTTAGGGAAGGGAAGGGGTGGCTTGGGAAAATGATTGGTTGCTTGGGGAAGAGGAAGGGTTGCTTGGGAGAATGGAGAGGTGCCTAGGAGAGGGGAATTCAACCTAGGGGTTGGAGGGGAATTGAATGAGTGTATGGGGAAGGGGGAGGGGCCTTAATGAAAGGTGAATGGGGAGGAGAGAGAGAGAATTTTGAAATTGGGGGTTGGGAGGAGAGAGAATGGGGTTCGCCCCCTTTAGAGAGAGAGAGAGAGAGGGAGGGAGGGAGCTTCTCACTCCAAGGAAGAAAATTCTCTAAGAATTCAAAATTTTCTCAATATCTCATTAGCCTCAAATGGAAGAAATGGGGTCCTATTTATAGGGATCCCATAATTTACAATAAGTCCATAACTTTTAGACTAATGACAAGAAACCAAGGGGGGAAGGGGGCGCCCCTAGGCCTAGCCCACTTAATTGAGCCCATAAACCAACCTAACCAACGTAATGACAATTAACTTAGGTAGACGACTCATTAACCTAGGGACTTGACTCAAATAAAAGGAAAATTACATAATTATGACTCAAAGAAAATATGAAAATTACATGTCAAGACTCAGAAAGATGTGGCAAACATCATGGAGCACTGCTGGCGAACAACGGGATCCTCGAAAAAAATGGGATGGTCGGTGATGTCCCCATCACTCAAGAAATAAGAAAATTGCATAGACTCAATCTAAACAATATAGACTTTCCTAAGTCTTCACTCTCATCTTGACAATACTTTCATTCGCTCTCGGACCAGCTACTTGTATAACCCGAATCCGAATTTGAATCACTTTCATCTCCTGAAAAGATTAAAAATAGGTAATGAGCACACTTGCCTAGTAGGTATCTTCGCATCAACATGAAAGCACTATTAAAGTAATTAACAATTTAGCTCTAAAGAATAAGGTAAAAATCATGCGAATGCGATCAATCATGCGATTAAACCAAAGTAACGAGATGATCATGTAAGTTAGAATGAGAACAAATACGAACTAGTAAGAATGTAACAAGAACATGATATTGGCCTTTCATGAACAAGAATGTATCGAGAATGTACTAGCAAGCCACATAATCATCACTCCAATATCTTTTGCTTATGAGCAAGTACTTCATGAATTTCTGTGGAATATCAAGCAAGAAAGTCATGTTTAAGAATGTCATGTCATGCCGTGGATTTTCACTTATTTATAGAGAAAGTACTCCCAGCATAATGTGACGCCAGTAGCATCATACCCCATGGTTTATAAAATAGTATGTTTCTGACAATCAACCGAGGGGACTAGCATAGAGCCCTTGAATACAATCAGTGTCCGATCGCATCTTCAAGTATAAATCAAGTTACTTCCACGCATGTTAACAATAAAATATGGCCAAGAATGTAATAAGTTCAATAAGCTCATGATAACAATAATTCAATGAATGAATGTCTCAATAAGAATCATGAGAAATCAAGAATGACTTTAGCAAGGTTATGCTTATGGAAATAAATCGGCAGCATAACGATACGTTCTTTATCTTCCATTCATTATATTAGGTTTCTTGATCAATATGATAAGTTCTAAATCATCAAGAGTCTATCTAGAACCTTGGAATATCAACCCTTGGTCAATCCTTGGGTTAAAATACTCAAGTAGTGTGACGGTCGTGTACTGGGCCGTTACATGATGTGACGCTCCGGTATTGGGCCGTTACATTAGTCTGAATCCAGAACCAAGAAATCGGACTCAGTGGAATGTGACGGTCGTATATTGGGCCGTTACTTGTGCCTGACGGTCCAACATAGAGTCGTTACATTACTGATAACCAAAATCATCGATAGTGTAATCTAATCAATGGGATTTAATGGTACAACCAACTCGGCGTCCTAGTGGGAATCCTAGGCTCGCGGAGAATTACGGAGGCCTTGAAATAAGATTTTCTAGTCCATTGGAAGGAATATCCAATAGAGAGGTCCTCATGTCCAAGAATAGCGTTCCTATAGTGCAAAGTGAACTAATGGACAACATACCGGAATATGTGCCATATACTTAAAGAAATGACTCTATAGATAAGAAAGAATGTGTAACATTATGAAACCAAGATAAAACTCCGTCAATACAACTTTTGAAAATCATGATTTAGAATACAAAGCTATAGAGTTTTAGCCAATGAAATTAGCATAACTTAAAATAACCTAAGACACATTAATCATGCAATTTGATTGTGAATCAGAAACTAAACTCGAAGTCATGATAATAGGTCCAAACTTAGCTATCTTAGCTTATTTATAAGTAAACTTAACTGGTTATTATTCTGCCTTGGGCTGACAGAACACAGGTGTCTGACGGTCTAGGATAGGTGCGTTACAGTGTGTGACGGTTTATCGAGGGGCCGTTACAGTGGTGTAACGCTCCTGCTATGGTGCGTCAGAGACAATAGAACAAATAAAAGCATAACAGGATGTGACGGTCTATCGTAATACCGTTATATGCATGTGACGGTCTCACGTTAGTGCGTCAGAGAACCTGCAGGCATTAAACTAAGTAAAGGCTTATGAAAACATAACATGCCTGAAAATCAACATACTACCACTGTCCTAGTCATGAAAATGAAGTATAGGCCAACTATATACATATGTGTAGTGAATAGACATGATAATATCTTTTAATTTCCATTTAGGGCTAAGAAATGCATGAATGTATAGAACTAGGAAATCATGAAATTCTTAGTCTACAATGCATGAAATCAAGCACAATCAGAGGGCTTTTATTCCTAACAAGTTGTTTTTGTTAATCATGGGATAACCTACCTCTTCTAGAACCTTAAAACTTTGAATTTGATGCTAGATGCTACCCTTAGTCCCTTGTACTTCTTGTGATAAATCAGCAACTTCAATCTACTCTATTTCCTCAGCCTCTTGACCTAAGGATGTGAAATTTTGAGGGTAATAAGATGAAACTATTGGAAACAAAAGGTTCTAAAAGATTAAGTTCTAATTACCTCGTTTAGATGTCCTAATGTCCTGATCTTCAGGGGACTTGCATTCAGATTCTTGGGTTGCTAAGGTTGAATCAGCAACTTTGGAAGTTTCTATCTCCTTGGTTGCTTGATCTCCTAGCACGAAATTTGGAGAACAATTAGTCTAAAGTATACTAAACAAAAGCTTCTAAAGAACTTACCCAAATTTATGACTCCTTACCTTGATTCTTCACGAGCCAAAAGTAAGGGTCACTTAGTTCAGAACTAGGTCCTATTTATAGGGTTTTGACTAGGGTTTGAAGATTAGATCGATTCTAGAGTCCTTAATATGCCATAACCTAATCCCTAAGAGTCCTTAGTAATGTTATAAGCTTCCCTAAGTCGATCTCTTGTAGATAGGATTTCAAAGTTCCAATCTTTTTATAATTTCCTCACCTTACGGAATCTGCAAGATGTAACGGTCGTGTCTAGGTGCGTTACAGGGCTGTGGCTGTCGCCCGATAGACCGTTACATGTAACGTATATAGAGTTTCAATTTGATAAAACTCTTTTATTCGTTTATCTATATAATTATCTTATATAATTAGTGTTTATCCTTAAAATACGTGAATAAGCCAATTACCCTTCTAGAATATGGGCCAAACTTAATGGGCTTAGTCCATTAACCTTTTGAATAATAATTAGATAGGCTAAGTTAACTAATTAACCTAATCGAGCCTTATAATGACTTATTAATCTAATAATCCTTCATTAATTTATTTAGGCCTTTATAATTTCCAGAAAACTATTTTATAATTCAAAAATTATATATATAAAATCTTGGGGTACTACAGTCTGGCACCCTAGACTTAGGCTTATGGTATCCTACTAAGTGTGAGCTAGACCTTATAGCTTACACTGATGCAGACTATGCTGGGTGTAGGATAGATAGGAAAAGCACAAGTGGATATTGTCAATTTCTAGGTGGGTGTCTAGTGTCTTGGGCATCTAAGAAATAGCACACAGTTGCCTTATCCACTGCTGAGGCAGAGTATGTGGCTGTAGGAAACTGTGCTGCCCAAGTCCTATGGATTAAACACCAATTAATTGACTATCTTATAAATCTTGGTTGCATTACAATTCTTAACTAAAAATCATGTTCACCATTCTTGGACTAAACATATTGAAATCAAACATCATTTTCTTAGAGATGAAGTAAGTAAAAAGGAAATTATTCTAAAATTTGTTGAATCTGAAAGATAAATTGCTGATACTTTTACCAAGCCTCTTGGTAATGAAAGATTCAAATTTCTAAGAAGAGAACTTGTTCTTTGCAAATTCTCAGCATGAGCTCTTGAACATATCTGTTTCTAAACTTTGTATTCTTGAATGCTGCATGTGTGATGACTATCACTGAATTTTCTAAATGTCTGTCTAGAAACCCGCACTATGCGTAGAGGCTAGCCCTTCGCCTAGTACCATGGGTCAACATTGCATACAACTAGATTAAGACATGAAATCATCCTAGAAAATTTCATGCATACATTGAGGGGGAGTTTATGGTTCATCATGTCATCCTTGGTGGTCATGAGCATATAGACAGATACCACAAATATATATTTCATTCAAGTTCATCTCTTTTCATTCACTTTGTGAGGGGGAGCTTAGAATAAAGTTTGAATCCGAGCTAGTTCATAGGTCAGTTTCTGAATAATTCATTTGAGAACACTCTCTGTCAGTTCTCCATTTATCTGGTCTATTCTCATCCTTGGTATCAGTATCTGAACATTCCCTAGATTCATTTTCTGAATCTGAACAAATGACAAACTGATAGACATGTTCATTAATCTAAGCTGTTGAAATCAAAATTCTTTTCTTATAAGAAGCTGTAATGAACCTTGAATGAATTGCTCGTTTAAGCTTAATGAACTTTAGAGACTAAAAACCAAACTCAATGAAGAAAGACTGTGGAATACTTTTAATAGTTCTTAACCATTTCGTACATGTCATGTTTAATTGAGTCTTTCAGAATCTGAATTTATCTAGACTCGGGTTAAATTGGTTGAGAAGACCTGAAAACATGTATTGTTCTTAAACAACACCTTCTGAAAATCAAATGGGCAGCTATGTCAAAATGATGAATCATATATGCTAAAGGCAGAGCAATGATTGAATGCACTGAGAAACTGGGTACTTCATCAACGAAATGGAGAAACACTCATGTCATGAAGTGCTTCAAGTTATCTCTGTTCAGAAAATTTAAAGGTTAGTTCCACTGAAGTAACTAGTGGTACTGGCGTCTGACAAACGTGTACCCTTACGCAAAAAGGTGGACACTATACCTGAGACACAATAGTAGATCTTGATGAGTAACTAGGGGTACTGGCGTCTGATAAACGCGTACTCTTATGTAAAAAGACAAGATTATACTTGACTATTCTAAAGTAGTAAAGTAAAGAAATGTATGGATCTATCAATGCTCCTCTAAAGATTAATTCAGAACTATGGAGTTTGTTTCATCTCAATACAAGCTTTGGTCTCTCTTGATGATATTTTGATGTTTAGATAAATAAGATAGAGTAAGACAAAATCTGGCATGTCTCATGTGCTTCTGGTTCATTACTATTATGAGTCATACAGACTGTCTCTCACAGAGTGAAGTGGCTAGTCTCTCACTTTCATACTCTTTAAACCACTTAAGTTAAGGAATGCACTATCTGCACTCTTATTTTAAAGAATCTATGCTCTATTTGCTTGGTTACTGAAAGCCTCTTAGTTTGTCAAATCAGATTTCTTCTTCACTCTAGTACTCTCCTTGACATCTTTCTATTCTCCTTTCTGCTAATGGCAAAGGGGGAGAGATTTTGATGTAGATTAGCCTTTTGATGTTGATGGGGAGAGAGTTTGATGGTTTTATTCCTTGATTCTTAATAAAATCATTGTCGACATCAAAATGTAAATGCGTTGCCATCATCAAAAAGGGGGAGAATGTTGTGGGAGCTCATGTGGGATAATGTGCCTCATGTCATGTCTCTTTTGACTCAATTCTCTGAACTTAATTTCCCATTTTGCTTTGATGATTGGCAACAATACATTTTGTTTTTCAGCTCTTGGACTTTGATAATAATGACTTCCTAAAACCATTCTTATTATGTCAACACTGTTAGTATTTCATAGATTCATGTGCACGCATTTCATACTAAGGTCGGTGCACGTTAATGTAGATGTGCGCATATAAGTCAGTGCACCTTTTGCAAACAGCACATAAGGTCGATGCTAGCTATGTTTCATGCATACCCAAGGTCGGTGCCAGCTGCGTTACATGCATACCCAAAGTCGGTGCTGACCGCGTCTCATGCATATCAAGTCGGTGCATGTTTTACCTAAGGTCGGTGCATGTTTTACCTTACGCGTATAAAGGTCAGTGCACCTTTTATCTCATGCATATAAAAGGACGGTGCATGATTTGCCTTATGCATGAAAGAGGTCGGTGCATGTTTTGCCTCACGCATGAAAGAGGTCGGTGCATGTTTTGCCGTACGCATATAAATGTCGGTGCACCTTTTGCCTTGTGTATACAAGTCTGTGCATGTACCCTAGCACACTCAACTAAGGTCGATGCACGTTACTATTTGTTGCATATAAGGTCTGTGCATGTTCATACATGTTGCATATAGAGGTCTGTACACTTTTTGCCAAATGCATAAAGGTCGGTGCATATCTCATTAAGTCTGTGCACTTGTGAGTCTCGACACATGAATTCATATCAGGTCAGTGCATATATGTGAGTCCCGAACACATGCAATCAAGTAAGGTCTATGCACACTAGGCATGTCTCGACACAAGTTGTTACATATAGTCTAAGCATACCAATGCAAAGGTCGCTGCTAGTGTGTCAAGCCTTTATATCAAGTCTGTGCATATTTCATAGTTATCCAATTTTCTTGCTTATGAGCTGCTTGATAAAATGCCTTTTATTTTGATTGGCAGGGACTCAAGTCACTAAAAGACCCAGGATCAAATGCGTGATAGGCAGCATGCCCCACTTAAGTGGAACGTGATCCAAGGCGATTCTCCAATCAGATCTATCTGACACTTGAGCCGCGCACTTCCATTCATCTGACACGTGGACAGAGCATCTGCATCTCCTGACACGTGGAGCTTCACCAGAGCCTCATGTACTGATTTTTTGGGCAGGAAACGTGTTTCCCACGCGCCCTATTCTCGCGAGGCTATATAAAGGGACCAGATCTCTCAGATCAGGTTTGCGAGAGATAAAAAGAAAGGGAGAGTATAGAAGCAGAGAGAAAGAATTCGAGATAGAAGACTGAGCGTTGAAAGCTAAGAGTCGAAAGAAGAAGAGCCTGCGGTGATAGTCGAAAAGGAGTGCCGTAAGTTGGATAGAAGGTCAGAGTGAGAAGAGGTTGTGAGAACCTATCTTTGTAATTGACTCATGGATCAAATCCAGATTCAATCTGCTCCTAGAGAGCTACATTGTTTTATCATTTCGTTCTTTCCATTTTATTTCCTGAATTCTCTTAAGCTGTGTATCAACGGGCGAGGGTGAAACCTCGGACAGCGAAGCTGTAAGGCTCAGCGGTAGCAAGATGTGAGGCTCAACGATTTGGGATCTAATCTCCAAAGCTGTGGATCAGCGGTCTGTAGGGATCATATCCCCGAAGCTGTGGATCAACGTACTTAAGCTATGTGACAGCAGTAAGCCTTACTCAATTGAGTAAGGGGTGGACGTAGATCTCTGGATAGAGATCGAACCACCTAAAAATTCTCCTCTCTTGTGTGATTGATGTGTGCTCCAGTGTGCTTATAGCTTCTGTCTGCTAAGTGTTTAGATGAATGCTTAGGAGCATTTAAGAGATACATGCTTTCACTTGTTAAAATTTCTATCTGAGATTCTTACTAAAGCTCTTCATCCAGTAAGTATATCAAAAGGCTGGGTTGGAAGGATATGTTACGCCTATCGGGAATTCCACCTCTTGTGTGAGGCTAGCCTCCGCCATCATACCGTACATGGATGTTTGGCTGACTGTTAAGTGCAATTATATGATTTCTCTTGATATTACTGAAATTCATCTATTACTGAATTTGAAGATTCTATTCTTACTGTCTGACATTTTACAGCAATCTCTCTAGCTGTAATTGTGCATTGCCCTTCGTGCATAATTGTTAGCGTGCCAGTTTGTTCTGAAACTTAAATCTCTTGATTGATTTACAGTGGTTAGTTTTTATTCCGCATTGTCTTTGACTGTTGTAGACTTTTAGGGGTAGATCTATTCACCCCCCCTCTACATCTTAGTGTACATCCGTTCCAACAGTCTATTCTTGCAATATCATGTTCTTACATTTATATCTTGTTACTCGTTGTTACTATAGTTTTTATCACATGATTTATCACACTCTCATTGTCTTACTTTCTAGAGCTAAAACATTAATGACGCAAACTATGCCGTTATGTTGATACGAAGATACCTATTAGGCGAGTGTGCTCATTCCCTACTTTCCTTCACTTTTCAGGAAGCTCTAGTGAATCAGAGTCAGATCGTTCAAGTGATGGATCCGAGAGCGACTGAAGAATGAGAAGAGCCTTAGAGAGTTGTCTACTTGAGTCTTATGTCAACTTAGAATCATTCACTGTAATAGGCGGTGAAGTTGATCATGTTATGTAATTTTTCGTTTTCTTGAGTCTAGTGAGTCATGTTGTCAAGAGAGTCGATTGTCCAATTATAACTTTGATCATTATTCAATAAAGTTGAAGGATTTGTCTATGATGTTGTGTACATTATTTTTGTGTATGGTGTTCTGATTGTCTTGCTGGCTAGAGGCTTACTTTGCTAGCTATTCATGTTCATGACTTGTTTCTACTGTATATCTAGGGGCATGACTGTTAAGGTGGTATCAGAGTCTAAAGCTTATCAAGTCCTAGGAAAATGTCAAGTTATAAGATTGAAGTCCAAGGTTCTAAGGATTCCTAACCTATGAACTACCTTATAAGAACTTCCCAACCTATGAGAGATTGGGTAGAGCCCGGTATATAATAGTTCTTTACTAAGAATTAACCTCTAGAACATGAGAAAAACTTAAACCTCATGAATTCTAAGAAAATGACAAATTGTTTATTTTTACAGGAACCTTATTTTCCCAATGGCTAGAAACCGAGCTAACTGAGAAGTAATGCAGCAAACAGTTCAGGGTCTCACTCAGGCCCTACAGGCGGTGGCACGGGCAGGCACGCGAGCTGGTGCGGGAGACTTACACCGTAATTTCAGGAGCATGAACCCTCCTCGTTTCTCGAGATCGTCAAATCCTGATGAGACCGAGAATTGGATCGATAAGATGGATTGTATCTTTCAAGTTATACAATGCACGGATCAGGAAAAGATCATGCTTGCTACTTTCCTCCTCAACAAGGATGCTCGAACATGGTGGAAAGCCACATCGGCTCATCTACAAAATCCACAACTTAACTAGGAAGAGTTCCTCATGCTCTTTCGGGAGAAGCATTTCACGGAGCATGTCCATGAGAGAAAGGCAGCAGAATTTGCCACACTAAGGCAAGAGACCTAATTAGGAGAATGTGTAAGGTTACTAAGGACTCTTAGGGATCAGGTTCTGGCCATCTAAGGACTCTAGAATCGAACTAATCCTCAAACCCTAGCCAAAACCCTATAAATAGAACCCAGTTTTGAACTAAGCGACCCTTACTTTTGGCTCGTGAAGAAACAAGGTAAGGAGATAGAATCTCGGGTAAGTCCTTTGGAACCTTTTGTTTCTAATACTAAGGTCTGACAACTCTCAAAATTTCATGTTAGGAGGTCGAGTATCCAAGGAGTTAGGATCTTTCAAAGTTATTGGTTTCATCACGCCAACCCAGGAAACTGTGCGACAGGGTGCTGAAGATCAGGAAATTAGAGAGCCTAAATGAGGTAATTAGAGTTAGATGCTTTATAACTTTTTGTTCCTCTTAGTTTCATCTTCCTAAGCTCCAAATTTCACATCTTTAGGTCAAGATATTGGAGAGTTAGGGCAACGTGAAGTTGCTAAAAAATCACAAGAAGAGAAGAACTAGGGCGACCCTTGAAGACTCAAATTAGAAGTTTAAAGCCCAGTTAAGAGGTAGGTTATCTCATGAACAGTAAAAACACATTATTAGGGATAAAAGCCCTATAGTTTATTTGGATTTCATGCGTTATACTTCATGAATTTCATGTTTTAGGATTAGTCTATGCATTCATGCATGCCTTCAACCCTAATTGAAGATAAAAAGCTATCTCTCGTTATTTCATTACTACCTATGCATCTAGATAGCCTTTTTATCATTTTGACATTATTAGAGTAGTTAGCATGCCATGAATTAATCATAAATTTCTATAGTTTCTATTTCCTGTCAGCAGAGGACCTAACGGTCTATCGTAAGACCGCCAGGGACGTGTAACGGACCTACCTTGATCCGTCACACCACTATAAACGATTGCAGGGTTCTGAGAACTCTGACGGACCTACAATGGACCGTTATCATATTGTGACACGCCCAGACAAGTCCATTACACAGCATTGTGTTCTGTCAACTTAAGGCAGAATTAAGATTGGCTCAAATAACTTATATATATGCCTAGTTAAATAGATCTTAACCCGTTTTCATGATTTTTAAGTTCAGGTGTTGATTCATGTTAGAAATTGCATGATTTATAGTACTTTAGAGTTATTTTCAAGTAGATGATAATTTCAAGCCCAAAGCACTATAGTTTTGTATTTAAACTTTGATTTAGAAAAGATATTGACGAGTTTTATCATGATTTTATATCGTTACACATTCCTTCTGTTTATAGAGTCAATTCTCTAAGTACATGGCATATATTCCGGTATATGGCCATTAGTTCACACTTTGCACTATAGAAACATATTCTTGAACATGAGGACCTCGCTATTGGATATTCCTTCCAATGGACTAGGAAATCTTGTTTCAAGGCCTCCATAATTCTCTGCGAGCCTGGGATTCCCACTAGGATGCCGAGTTGGTTGTACCATGAAAGTCCAATTGTTAGAAAGCACTATCGATGTTTTTGGATTCTGGATATGTAACGTATCTATATTCGACCGTTAGGAACATATAATGGTCCAATATATGACCGTCACGTTGTTTGAGTCCATATCTATTTTCTTCTGAATTCAACCTTTCTAACGGCCCAACACTCGACCTTTATGTTCATGTAATGGCCCAATATTAGACCGTCACAGTTCTAAATTCTTTAACCCTAGGTTTGACCAAAGGGTTGATATTCTAAGTTCCTGGATGGAGTATTGATGGTCTAGGACTCGGCATATTGTCTAAAGATACTTAATTTAAATTATGAATGATAATAAATGTACCGTTATGCTGCCGAATTATTTCCATGAGCATGACATCGTCTTAAATCATCCTTGATATCTCATGTACTAAGTTGAAGCGTCATTGTTGATTATTGTTATCAAGAACTTATTTGTATTCTTGGCCATACTTTATTGCTTGAAACGTGGAAATAGCTTGATTTATACTTGAAGATGCGATCGAGCACTGATTGTGTTCAAGTGCTCTATGCTAGTCCCCTCGGATGATTGTCGGAAACATACTGTAAACCATAGGGTATGATGCTACTCGCGTCGCATTGCGCTGGGAGTACTTTCTTTATAAATAAGTGAAATCCACGATACACGTACATGACTTTCTTGCTTGTTACATGATATTCCACAGAAATTCACCAAATACTTGCTCATAAGCAAAAGATGTTTGGGTGATGAGTATGTGACTTGCTAGTACATTCTTGTTCATGAAAGGCCATTCTTGTTACATTCTTGCTAGTTCATACTTGTTCATTCTATCTTACATGATCATCTTGTTACTTTGGTTACTTGTGATTTATCGCATTCGCATGATTTTACCTTATTCCTCTAAAGTAAAAATGTTAATTACTTTAATAGTGCCTTCATGTTGATGTGAAGATACCTACTGGGCAAGTGTGCTCATTACCTATTTCCAATCTTTTCAGGAGATGGAAGTGAGTCAGGATCAGATTCGGAATGTTCAAATAGCGGGTCCGAGAGTGAATGAAGAATGAGTGAAGACTTAGGAAGTCTACATTGTTTAGATTGAGTCTATGTAATTTTCTTATTTCTTGAGTCTAGTATGATGAAGATTAGTGATTGTATTTGATATTTGATTGATAATGAATTGAAAGTTGGAGTTTGAGTAAATATTGTGCAATTGCATTTATGTGAGTTATTGACTTGCGCTCTGATCATTCTTGCTTGCAAGAGGCTTACCATGCCGGCTGTTCACGTTCCTTGAGCTAGTCTTCCGCTGTAATAAAGGCTCGGGGCGTGACAATTAAGCTGGTATCAGAGCCTAAGTCTCAGGACTTAGGGAGAAGAATCATGTCATAGGATAAGTCCAAGGTTTAAGGACCCCTACCTGTGAACTAAATAAGAAATTTCCATACCCATGTGAGAATTGGGTAGAGCTCGGGATAAGATAGTTAATTAGCTTTAAGATAAATTTTCTTACAATTCCACGAGAAATAACAAGTTGTTATATTTCTCTCAGGTACCTTATTTTACAAATGGCTCATCGCGTAGATTGGAATGGCATGCAACAAACTATTGCCGGCCTTACTCAAACATTGCAAACTATGGCCCAAGCAGGCGTAGGGGCAAGGGCTGGCGACTTACATCGCAATTTTCGAAGTTTAAACCCTCCGCGTTTCTATGGTTCTTCTAATCTAGACGAAGCAGAGAACTGGATTGACGAGATGAACCGTATATTTGACGTCATCCAATGCACCGATCAAGAGAAGGTGCGTCTTGCAACTTTCCAACTCAACAAGGATGCCCGTACATGGTGGAAGTCGGTTCTGGCACCTCCGACCGATGCACCTCATACATGGGATGGTTTTCTCACTTTGTTCCGTGCTAAGTACTTTTTCGAGCACGTGAAAGAAAGAAAGGCTATGGAGTTCGCCTCTCTTCGACAAGGAATGATGACAGTTGCGGAATATGAACTTCAATTCTCTAGACTAGCACCTTATGCACCGCATTTAATCAATACTGATCTATTGAAGGCTAATCAGTTTATGGACGGGTTACGACCCGATTTCATTCAGCAGCTCGGGACCCAAAACATCCGTACTTATGCGGAGATGGTACAGCGGGCATACTTATGTGAAAGGACCTTAGAAAAGGTCGAGAAATTGAAAGGAAAAGGAGAAGAGTCTAGCCGACGATCTGATCGGCGTTATAAGAAAGAAAAACTCAGCATCACGGAGCCTCACAAAAGCCGTGATAGTAAGAAACGGTCCAGGAGCGGGAACGGTGGAAGTTCCCAGAAGAACAAGAAGATTAAGGAGGAGGAGCAAGTCGCCACGGCTTGCACTTTTTGTGAAAAGTTTGGCCACTCGGCTGAAGAGTGCTGGAAGCGCCTTGGTGCTTGTTTACGCTGTGGAAGGAGGGAGCATCACATGCCGGATTGCCCCCTTATAAAGGACCAGTCATCTGGTGGTGGACGCAGGAGGCAGGCTCGCCTCAATGCCGTTCTAGAAGAAGAGGAAGCGCCTAGGGATGGTGGGCTTATGGAAGGTACTCTTCAAATTTGTTCTCATCCTGCATTTGTGCTATTTGATACTGGTGCCTCTCATTCTTTTGTCTCCACTACGTTTGCCAAAACATTACCAATTGCATCAGTTCCTCTACCTTCAGATCTTGCTATAACCACACCCCAGGGTTCTAGAGCAAAACTTACTAGATATTACCCTGATAGTGAGGTGATAGTAGAAGGTCACAATCTCCCCGCAAACCTAGTATGCCTTGACATGAAAGGTTATGATGCCATTTTAGGGGTAGATTGGCTTATAGATCATGATGCTGATATTAACTACCGAAATAGGATTATATCCTTCCGAAAATTAGGTCTTCCAAGATTCTCTTTCCTTGGCATCAAGTATAGGAAACATCCCACTATCATATCTTCTCTTCACGCTTGTAAACTCATCTCGCAAGGATGTGAAGCTTTTCTTGCTTCTATCATTGTTACTGAATCCAAGGAAATCGTCCTAGCAAACATTCCTATTGTAAATGATTTCCTAGATGTATTCCCATCTGAATTACCCAGTTTACCACCCGAGAGGGAAGTAAACTTCACTATTGAACTCATTCCATGAGCAGCACCTGTTTCTATAGCCCCTTACAGGATGTCTCCCTTGGAACTTAAGGAACTAAAGAGGCAGTTACATGAACTACTAGATAAGGGCTTCATTAGACCTAGCACATCCCCTTGGGGTGCGCCGGTGCTATTTGTCAAGAAGAAGGATGGCTCTCTCACGCTATGCATAGACTATCGACCCCTAAATCAACTTACAATCAAAAACAAGTATCCGTTGCCGCGTATTGATGAGCTCTTCGATCAGCAGCAGAGTATTTTTCTAAAATAGACCTCAGATTAGGTTATCATCAGCTTAGAATTAAAGAAGAAGACATTTATAAATCGACTTTTCGAAGTCGTTATGGCCACTATGAATTTGTGGTAATGCCGTTTGGGTTAACAAATGCCCCAGCAGCATTTATGCAACTTATAAACAGTATTTTTCAACCATATCTGGACTAGTTCATCGTCATCTTCATTGATGATATCTTGATATATTCCAAGACAAAAGAAGAACATGAAGAACAATTGAGGATAGCCTTGCAAACACTTAGAGAACATAAACTTTATGCCAAGCTTAACAAATGTGAATTCTGGCTCAAGGAAGTTTCATTCCTAGGCCACATTATTTTAAAGGAAGGTATCACTGTGGATCCTTCGAAAGTCGAAGCTGTCAGAAATTGGAGCCGGCCAACGACTGTATCAGAAGTAAGAAGCTTTCTGGGTCTAGCTGGTTAATATATGAGGTTCATTAAAGACTTCTCAAAGATTGATGTTCCTTTAACTAGACTCACAAGAAAAGAAAATCATTTTGTCTGGTCAAAGGAATGTGAGAAGAGTTTCCAAACTCTTAAGAACCATCTTACTACGGCTCCTATTTTATCACTACCGGTGGAAGGTGGTAGATTTGAAGTATATACGGATGCATCTGGCATTGACTTGGGATGCGTTCTTATGCAAGATGGAAATGTAATATGTTATTCTACAAGACAATTGAAACGTCACAAGGAAAATTATCCCGTGCATGATTTAGAATTGGCAGCAGTTATTTTCGCCTTAAAAATTTGGCGTCATTATCTCTATGGAGAAAAGTGCACGGTCTACTCGGACCACAAAAGCTTGAAATACTTATTCTCTCAAAAAGAGCTTAATATGAGGCAGAGGAGATGGTTAGAATATCTCAAGGACTTTGATTTTACTATTCAATATCATCCTAGCAAGGCTAATGCAGTAGTAGATGCACTCAGCAGAAAACCAATGGATATGCTATCAAGTCTTATGATTAGTATGACTAATCTTATTCCTCAATTTGCTCAGATGAACTTAGATATTGACATAAAGGAAGATGATTATTTCATGGCTAATATCCGAGCTCAACCTACATTAATAGAGGATCTGGTCAAGCTGCAAAATGATGATCCCGTGTTATTGGAAATTAAAGCCAATATTGAACAAAGGCCGGATTTCTCTATTTCCAATGACGGAAGATTGCTATTTAAAGGTCGAGTGTGTGTATCAGATCATGAGGATATGAAGAAACTGATCCTAGAAGAAGCACATAACTCCAAGTACACCATTCATCCAGGAGGCACGAAGATGTATCAAGATCTCAAAAGAAACTTCTAGTGGCCCAATATGAAGAGAGAAATAGCTGATTTCGTGTCCCGTTGTCTCACCTGCCAACAAGTAAAAGCAGAACATTTTAGACCCGCAGATAAATTACATCCCTTGAATATTCCCGAATGGAAATGGGAGAGTATAGGGATGGATTTCATCATGGGTTTACCTAAGACCAGAGGAGGACACTGTGGTATATGGGTGATCATAGACCGATTGACTAAATCCGCACACTTCATACCAATAAAAATTCGATGGTCTACGGATATTCTAGTAGCATTATACATGAAAGAAATTGTCAAATTACATGGCGTCCCTGTCACTATTGTATCTGATAGAGATCCTTGATTCACATCACAATTCTGGAAGGGCCTACAACATTCACTAGGGACTAGATTGAATTTTAGCACAGTATTTCACGCACAAACTGATGGTCAGACTGAAAGAACAAATCAGGTAGTAGAAGATATGCTCAGGGCTTATACTATTGATTTTGGAGGAAGTTGACATGATCACTTGCCTCTGGTAGAATTTGCATATAATAATATTTATCAAGCCAGCATACAGATGGCGCCCTTTGAAGCTTTATATGGAAAAAGCTGTAGATCACCAATATGTTGGAACGAAATAGGGGAAAAGCAATTCCTAGGCCCCGACCTTATCAGGGATTCTACAGAGAAGATCAAGCTCATTCAAGAAAGAATGAAGATGGCGCAAGATAGGTAGAAATCTTATGCTGACAATCGAAGACGCGACTTGGAGTTTCGGATGAGAGATCATTATATCTGAAAGTTTCTCCAGGCCGTGGTATTCGAAGATTTGGCATTAAAGGAAAACTAACTCCAAGATTCATTGGCCCATTTGAAATTCTTGAAAGGGTCGGTGAAGTGGCTTATAGACTGGCTTTACCTCCACAATTAGCAGGAGTTCACGATGTATTTCACGTCTCTATGTTGAAGAAATATGTATATGATCCTCATCATGTCATTACTTATCATAATCTGGAGATCCAAAAGGACATGACATATGAGCAGAAACCAGTCAGGATTCGGGAACGAGAAGTGCGTCAACTAAGAAATAAAACTATTCCTATGGTCCAAGTCCAATGGACGAAGCAATGGCCACACGAAGCAACAAGGGAAACGGAAGAATCTATGCGTAGAAGATTCCCAGAATTATTCGATTGTAAGTACACTCTCCAAAAAATCCATGTATTGAATTTGGGAACCAAATTCTTCTAAGTGGGGGAGTGTGTAGTGCCCCACAATTTATAAGTAATTTCTGGATTATTTATAGAATTTTTTAGAATTTATAAAGGGCAAAATAGAATAACAAATGAATTAATGTTGGGATTATAAGGCCCAATTATGTTAAATAACTAATCTAGCTTTAATAGTTAAAACCCAATAGGTTTATGGACCAAGCCAATTAAGTTTGACCCATATTCTAGAAGGTTACTTAGCCTATTCACAAATTATAAGGATAAATACCCCTTATATAGATAATTATGTGGATAATTAACAAAAAGAGTTTGAATTAATATGAATGTCCACGCTCAGTTGATGTAACAGTCTATCGAGCGACCGTTACAGCCATCTAACGGACCAGACTTAGTCCGTTACACTCAGCGGATTCCGTGAGAGGAAGAACTTGCAAAAAGATTGGATCTTTGGGATCCTATCTGCAAGAGACCTAATTAGGAGAATGTGTAAGGTTACTAAGGACACTTAGGGATCAGGTTCTGGCCAACTAAGGACTCTAGAATCAATCTAATCCTCAAACCCTAGCCAAAACCCTATAAATAGAACCCAGTTCTGAACTAAGCGACCCTTACTTTTGGCTCATGAAGAAATAAGGTAAGGAGATAGAATCTCGGGTAAGTCCTTTGAAACTTTTTGTTTCTAATACTAAGGTCTGACAACTCTCAAAATTTCATGTTAGGCGGTCGAGTATCCAAGGAGTGAGGATCTTCCAAAGTTACTGGTTTCATCACGCCAACCCAGGAAACTGTGCGACAGGGTGCTGAAGATCAGGAAATTAGAGAGCCTAAACGAGGTAATTAGAGTTAGATGCTTTAGAAGTTTTTGTTCCTCTTAGTTTCATCTTCCTAACTTCTAAATTTCACATCTTTAGGTCAAGAGATTGGAGAGTTAGGGCAACGTGAAGTTGCCGAAAAATCACAGGAAGAGAAGAACTAGGGCGACCCTTGAAGACTCAAATTAGAAGTTTAAAGCCCAGTTAAGAGGTATGTTATCTCATGAACGGCAAAAACACATTGTTAGGGATAAAAACCCTCTAGTTTATTTAGATTTCATGCGTTATACTTCATGAATTTCATGTTTTAGGACTAGTCTATACATTCATGCATGCCTTCAACCCTAATTGAAGATAAAAAGCTATCTCTCGTTATTTCATTACTACCTATGCATCTAGATAGCCCTTTTCTCGTTTTGACATGATTAGAGTAGTTAGCATGCCATGAATTAATCACAAATTTCTATAGTTTCTATTTCCTGTCAGTAGAGGACCTAACGGTCTATCGTAAGACCGCCAGGGACGTGTAACGGACCTACCTTGATCCGTCACACCTTTGTAAACGATTGCAGGGTTTTGAGAACTCTGACGGACCTACAGTGGACCATTACCATATTGTGACGCGCCCAGACAAGTCTGTTACACAGCATTGTGTTCTGTCACCTTAAGGTAGAATTAAGATTGGCTCAAATAGCTTATATATATGCCTAGTTAAATAGATCTTAACTTGTTTTCATGATTTTTAAGTTTATGTGTTGATTCATGTTAGAAATTGCATGATTTATGGTACTTTAGAGTTATTTTCAAGTAGATGATAATTTCAAGCCCAGAGCACTATAGTTTTGTATTTAAACTTTGATTTAGAAAAGATATTGATGAGTTTTATCATGATTTTATATCGTTACACATTCCTTCTATCTATAGAGTCAATTCTCTAAGTACATGACATATATTCCGGTATATGGCCATTAGTTCACACTTTGCACTATAGAAACATATTTTTGAACATGAGGACCTCCTTATTGGATATTCCTTCCAATGGACTAGGAAATCTTATTTCAAGGCCTCCGTAATTTTCTGCGAGCCTGGGATTCCCACTAGGACGCCGAGTTGGTTGTACCGTGAAAGCCCAATTGTTCGAAAGCACTATCGATGTTTTCGGATTTTGGATATGTAAGGGATCTATATTCGACCGTCAGGAACATATAACGGTCCAATATATGACCGTCACGTTGTTTGAGTCCATATCTATTTTTTTCTAAATTCAACCTTTCTAACGGCCCAACACTCGATCGTTATGTTCATGTAACGGCCCAGTATTAGACCGTCACAGTTCTAAATTCTCTAACCCGAGGTTTGACCAAAGGGTTGATATTCTAAGTTCCTGGATGGAGTATTGATGGTCTAGGACTCGGCATATTGTCTAAAGATACTTAATTTAAATTATGAATGACAATAAATGTACCGTTATGCAGCCGAATTATTTCCATGAGCATGACATCGTCTTAAATCATCCTTGATATCTCATGTCCTAAGTTGAAGCATTCATTGTTGATTATTGTTATCAAGAACCTATTTGCATTCTTGGCCATACTTTATTGCTTGAAACGTGGAAATAGCTTGATTTATACTTGAAGATGCGATCGAGCACTGATTGTGTTCAAGTGCTCTATGCTAGTCCCCTCGGTTGATTGTCGGAAACATACTGTAAACCATGGGATATGATGCTACTGGCGTCGCAATGCACTGGGAGTACTTTCTCTATAAATAAGTGAAATCCACGATACACGTACATGACTTTCTTGCTTGTTACATGATATTCCATAGAAATTCACCAAATACTTGCTCATAAGCAAAAGATGTTTGGGTGATGAGTATGTGACTTGCTAGTACATTCTTGTTCATGAAATGCCATTCTTGTTACATTCTTGCTAGTTCATACTTGGAGAGGGGGATTTCCGTAGCCCACCACAAAGGCAGCCCAACAAGACCCACGCGGTCCAACTAGGCAAGCCCGCCCGAGTGATAGCCCGCTGGGCCCACTCAGGGAAGAAAAGCCCAATAAATAAAGACTCGAGGAACCAACTCTCCCCGGCGGCCTTCAAGGCTCGGAGGGCCCGAGACAGCGGTCAGGTCCCAAGGAAGGTCCGGTCTAAAAGCCCTCTCCTCACCCGAGAGAGACAGGCTCCAGCCGACCTATCCGACCCCACCCTCGCCGGGCCATGCCTATCGCTCGGACATGAGCTAGCATCCCCGAGGCTCGGTAAGACCGGTTGATTATCTGCAGGTGCGGCCGTTCAAAGTCCTCCGCCAGCGGGAGAGTCACGGGAGCTGCCGGACTCCAAGGGGATAACGTCCCCACGATCAGGCCATGAAAGCCCCCGCTGAAGACGTAACTCCCGCCGGGAAGCCCTCAGCTCACCGAACTCTTAAAAGGTGACGCACTATTTAAGCAAGGGATATCCTCCGGAAGATGGTAAGATGAACTAGGCATTCACATACCCTAAGCTCCTGAGCACGATTCGCTTCACCCTTTGGTGGAGAGGATTCTCGCGCATCAGCTCTCTCCTCCTCCCATTATCACTTCCACCATCGCTCTACTGACTTAGCCATCGGAGGGTTTGGCCCAGGGAGATCCCCTGGGCCCTCTGACACGTTTCCCTCTCTTGCAGATTCATCTTCTGGTGATCCACAGCCCGCTCAGGACCCAGCGCGAGATTCCGCCTCTTCATCTGGCGTCGTCTGTGGGAAACGCACGAAGAGTCAAGATGGTAAGAAAAAGCTCAGGGAGGAGATCCACCGGCGGGGCAGGTAAGGCTGTGGCGGCGGCGGGAGGCGCCCCCTCTAGGGTCTCACAGAGCCCCCCCTCCAACGCCAGCGTCCCCACCAACGGGCCACCACCCCCCCGGCGGAGACAGGGGCACCACTCGACGGCGGCGCCAACGCCTTCCAGGCTCTCAACGAAAAGATGGACGTCCTCGTGGAGCTCATGAGGGCCCAGGCGGCCCGGGACGCGAGGTCCCGCGCCCCGTCAGGAAGTCCCCCTCGAAGGAGAGCAACGCAGCACACCGCCGGAGGCCGCTTCACCCTCCGCAACGACGTCGGAGGACCCTCGCAAGCTCCGCCTGCGGAGCAAGAGGCTTCCTCCACGCCGAGGAGAGGGAAGCAAGGGGCGAGGCTACCGCGCCCGGGCACCAGTGCTCCGGGAGATCACCACGACGCCCCCCCCAGCCCCACGGCGCGGCCACAGCCGGAACTGTGTTTCCGGCTACGAGATTTTGAAAGACGGTTCGCAGAGCAAGAGTGCGCTCTCCGCGCCCTGCAGAAGACCTCTTTCCCGGAGGACGAGGAGAAATCCCCTTTCTCCGAGTACATCTTGAAGGCAGAGGTCTCTCCTAGAGCCTCCATCCCAACCTTCAAGCTCTACGACGGCCAGGGCGACCCAGCCGGCCACTACGATAGCTTCGACGCCCTGGTGACCTTGCATGGAACGCCGGATCCCATCAAATGCCGAGCCTTCGCGGCCACCCTGGTCCAAGGCGCTCAGGCATGGTTCCGGGCCCTCGCCCCGGGGTCCATTCGAGACTTCAGGCAATTCGGGCGAATTTTCAAGGAGAGCTTCGCCGGTAGCGCCCCCCCAAGGTCAGTAGCGGGGCTCCTGGCTCTCAAACAAGCGCAAGGGGAGAGGCTCCGGACTTATGTCCACCGATTTAAATCGGAAGCCCTTAGGATCCCCCGCCTGGATGTGGCCTCAGCCACAACCGCACTGACCGGGGGCACCCGGGACGAGAATCTCCGCCGCGAGCTTGTCCTCCACCCTCCCTCGACCCTCGCCGAGCTAGTGACTCTGGCACTGCGCCACGCCGAGTGCGAAGAAGTACTCAGCGCCTGTCGAGACGCAACCGGCTCGGGTCGGGAGGGGGACAAAAAGCGGACCTTCGAGCCAAACCCCGGCTCGAGTAAGAAGCGCGATCGAGAAGGAGAGCGCAAGAGAAAGTACGAGCGGTATACCCCCTTGACCGCACCAGTCTACGAGATCTATGAAGACATCAAAGACTCGGGACTTCTCCGCCAGCCCGAGCCAATGAGGTTGAAGAACCGCAAACGGGATAGGCATTGCCTGTTCCACGGCGACCACAGGCACCACACTGGAGACTGCCATCAGCTCCAGGACGAGATCGAGCGCCTCATCCGTCTGGGGCATCTAGCCCGGTTCACGACCGGGCACAAAGAAGACTGAGACGCCGCAGAGGAGATCGACAACGCCCCCCGAGGGGTCCACATCAACGTCATCTCCGAAGGGGCGGCATCGGGCGGCGACACCAGCCGAAGAAGGAAACGTCATGCCGAGCGGGCCAGCCAAGCCTTAGAGCCTCCCAGAGGTCCGTCGATGGAGCCCCAGGTCATAGTCTTCTCCGACCAAGACCTGGAAGGGCTGAGCACCCCGCATGACGATGCCCTCGTTATCTCGGCCACGATAAATCACTGTAATGTAGACAGGATTTTGATTGATAATGGGAGCGCCCCCGATGTATTATCTTATGACTGTTTTCTCAAGATGGGGGAAGACCCATCCAAGCTCCGCCCGATCCGAACACCCCTTAGCGGGTTTAATGGCCTGGCCACCTACCCCGAGGGAGCCCTAAGCCTGCCGGTCACTATCGGCACCCCACACAAAACCGTTACGGTCTTAGTGGACTTCATAGTGATTAAAGGTATGATAGCGTACAATGCCATTTTCGGCCGAAAATTTCTCAGCCGAATAAAGGCCGTACCATCTACCTATCACCAAAAAATGAAGTTTCCCACCAAAAACGGGTTGGGGGAAGTCCGAGGTAACCAGGCCACGGCTAGAAGGTGCTACAATATCTCGGTGGAAGCCTCAAGGCCGGACGGGAAGGATAAGGGCCCCAGGGGAGTCGAAGGAAAAGCCGTGACCACCGAGCCCGGTGGCGAATTATTAACGGTATTCCTAAACGACGACCCGGCCCTTGGAGTAAGGATCGGTGCCGACCTACCACCGAAGGAACAGCAGCAATACAAGGAGTTTCTTTCTGGGTACATCCGGGTCTTCGCTTGGTCCGATGATCAACTCCCTGGTATACCAGAGGAAACTGTGATGCACAAGCTTAACCTCGATGCCACCGTGAGACCCGTACAGCAGCGGAGGAGGAAGCATGCGCCCGAGAAACAGGCGATCATCAAGGCGCAGGTCACCAAGGGACAAGAGACTGGTCTTTTCAGACCGGTCCTATACCCAACGTGGCTAGCCAACGTCGTCCTGGTGCCGAAGACCACCGGCAAGTGGCGAATGTGCGTAGACTTCACCGATCTGAACAAGGCCACCCCCAAGGACTGCTATCCGCTATCGAGCATCGACCAACTGGTTGACTCAACCTCGGGCAACGAGATACTCAGTTTCCTGGATGCCTATTCGGGTTATCATCAGATCCGAATGAGCCCTGACGATGTCGAGAGGACCGCATTCATCACCGACTACGGCATGTACTGCTACACCCGGATGCCCTTCGGATTGAAGAATGCTGGAGCCACATACCAGCGACTGGTCAACCATATGTTCGAGGGACAGTTAGGTCGGAACGTCGAGGCCTACATCGACGACATGCTCATCAAGACCCCGAGGGCCCAAGACCACTACACCGACCTCGTCGAGACTTTCGGCACCCTCTTGAAGTACTGCATGAAGCTCAACCCCGCCAAGTGCGCCTTTGGAGTAAGATCCGGGAAGTTCCTGGGTTTCCTGGTCACTCAGCGATGGATCGAAGCCAACCCCGATGAGGTCCAGGCCATCCTGGACATGCGCCCGCCCGCGTGCATTAAAGACGTCCAGCGTCTAACGGGGCGTGTCGCTGCTCTCAGTCGTTTCCTGTCCCGTGCGGCCGAACGATGCTTGCCCTTCTTCAAGCTGATGAGGGGGCCCAAGGTAGCATCTGCCACGTTCGCATGGGATGGGGAATGCCAGACAGCGTTCGCCGAGCTCAAAGAGTTCCTGTCTTCGCCCCCGGTGCTTTCCAAGCCCGTCCCGGGCGAGGTCTTGTTGCTCTATCTCTCGGCGACGCCATCAACGGTCAGCTCGGTCCTAGTCAGAAATGACTCGGGAGTCGAGAGGCCGGTCTACTACACCAGCAAGGTGCTCAACGAGGCCGAGCGGAGGTACCCCGCAACCGAGAAACTCGTGCTAGCGTTGGTTACCTCCGCGAGGCGCCTTCGACCCTACTTCTAGGGGCATCCCATCACAGTGCTAACCGGCGAGCCACTGAAGAGGATTCTGGCCCACCCCGAAGCCTCGGGGTGACTTGTCAAATGGGCCATCATGCTCGGGGCATACGACATCTCGTATCGGCCACGATCAGCTATCAAAGGGCAGGCGCTCGCCGACTTCATCGCCGAGAGCACCGTTCCGGTCGAGGACAGGCCTCCGACAGCAACCGGGCCAACCTAGGAGCTGTTCGTCGATGGATCGTCCAACTCGGTCGGCAGCGGCGCAGGGATCCTCCTAAGGTCCCCCGAAGGAATAGAGCTGCAATACGCCCTAAAGTTCAACTTCTTGGCATCCAACAATGCTTCCGAGTACGAGGCCCTTATCTCGGGGGCCCGCATGGCCCGACGGTTGGGGGCTGAGCGAGTCAGGATCCACACCTACTCCCAGCTAGTTGCAAGCCAAGTCAGTGGCGAGTACGAAGCTCGGTAGGCACCTATGATCAAATACCTCCAGTTGGTCCGGAGCCTGGCCCAGCAGTTCGAAGAGTTCGAGGTAGTCCGAATAGCTCGGGAGCAAAACTCTCGGGCGGACGCCCTCTCCCGACTGGCCTCCTCCCTAGACCCGGAAGGTACACGATCGGTCCTCCTAGAAGAGCTAGAGCGCCCGAGCATAGACTCGGAGCTCCTCGCCATTGACTCGGCCATTCCCGACGACTGGTGCTCCCCCTACCTATCTTGGCTACGAGACTCCCAGGAACCCTCCGACCCTCGAGAAGCCCACCGGATGAAGTACCAGGCTCGGCGCTTCATCATCCTCGACAACGCTCTCTACCGAAGATCGTTCTCCGGGCCCCTTCTGAAGTGTCTCGGCCCTGACGAAGCGAGCCAAGATATTGAAGAGATTCATGGAGGCCTGTGAGGAGCACATTCGGGAGGTCGGTCGCTGGCCAGAATCCTGCTAAGGTAAGGATACTGGTGGCCGACCCTACAGCGCGACTGCACGGCTTACGTACAACATTGCGACCGTTGCCAGCGGTTCGACCATTTGGTCCACCAGCCGGCCACGGAACTTGTCACCCTTACCGAGCCCTACCCTTTCGCTCGGTGGGGGATCGACATCCTTGGGCCATTCCCAACGGCTCAATCCCAGAAAAAGTTCATCATCATCGCCATCGACTACTTCACCAAGTGGATCGAGGCTGAAGCAACAGCGAGGATCACCGAGACAGTCGTCTGGGGTTTCATATGGAAATCGATCATTTGTCGCTTCGGCGTCCCCCGAGTGATAGTGAGCGATAACGGGCGGCAATTCGACTCTCGATACTTCCGAGACAGATGTGCCGACCTAAATATCCGCAACCACTTCACCTCGGTCGCCCACCCTCAGGCCAACGGGCTGGTTGAAAATGCCAATAAGACCATCTTGAAGGGCATAAAGACCAGACTCGGCAAGGCTATCGGTAGCTGGCTCGAGGAACTGCCTAGCGTACTATGGTCGCACCGAACGACCCCCAGAACGGCAACCGGTGAGACCCCTTTTCAACTGTTATATGGCACCGAAGTCGTCGTTCCGTTAGAGATCGCCAATCCGTCTCTCCGAGTGATCAGCTTTTTGCCCGAGGCAAACGAGCAGAAGCTGCTCGAGAACCTCGACCTGGCAGACGAACTCCGAGAGATCGCGAACGTCCGAGCTACGGAATACCAGCGCCGCCTCACTCGGTACTACAACGCCAAGGTCCGAGGCAGACAATTCTGACCAGGGGACTTCGTTCTCAGGAAGACCGAAGCATCTCGACCATTGGAGGCGGCGGGCAAGCTATCCCCCAACTGGGAAGGCCCCTACTGAGTGATCGAGACGCTCGGGAAATGTGCGTACAGGTTAGCCACAATGGAAGGGGAACCCATTCCCCGGACATGGAATGCAACCACACTACGCAGATTTTATTTCTGAATACTGTATCAACAAATCGGGTAAAATAAACCCCCTTATCTTTCGCATTCATTCAAGATTACTGTTGGTACATCAGAAAGGCAACTGCCAATACATTACATAGTGAAAAGCAAAAATCCATCTAGCACCGCGGCAAACGGCCATCACCCGGCCGACCCGGTCTTGACCTTCTCGCATCCAGCCACTGACTCTACCTCGCGTAGAAACTGGCTCGAACAAGAGATTTTTGACCCAGTTGGCTCGGGTGGACCGTGACAAAGGTGACAGAGGGACAGCAAGGAGAAGGCCACCTTTCACACGAGGAAGGCTACCTTCCAAGTTGGCAACAACCTGGAAAAAGGAACGCCGTGAAGGTCTCCTCTCCGCCAAACTACCAACTCTTTGGAGGCGAACAGAAAGCAAGTAGCCCCCGAAGAGTGAAAGAAATGAAGAACAAAAGAGAGAGAAAGAGGCTGCGAACAGGGGTGAGGAAGGGACGGGAGCCGCCTCCTCCCCTCCCACGGAGGGGAATGGCGGCCGGCATCCCTAACTCCCCCATCCGCCCTCCATCTCGGCGTCCGCCCGGAAGCCTCGCCGGAGCCAAGAGGAGGCAAACGGCGTCCCCCGCACGTCGAAGCCCTCTCCTGATCTGCGCGGCGACCGTCGGACCCGTCTCATGCACGCGCGGCGACCGTGGGACCTGACCGATATTCCAGAACAGCTGGAACCGGCCGCTCCCCGTCGTCTGCAGCGTCACCTTCTGAAGGGTCCTCCATGCTCCGATCGCGGCGGCGCAACGCAGAGCGAAGACGAGGGAATAAGAGCAGACCGCCGGCGAGAGTCCTAAGTGTTAAGAGGGAAGGAGCACCCTTCGGTCCTTTTTATAGGCCAAGGGAGGCCACGCGCCTTAAATGACTCCCCGCCTCGAAAATACGCTATAGGACCTCCCCTGAAAGATCACCTCAAATTCCTCGATCCCCACCCTAGCGGGATTCGCGAAGCACCTCGACTTTCAAAGCATGGTAATACGGAAGGACGCCCGCAAGAAGTCTCCCGAATCGACGTGCGAAAACGGCGCAAAAAATATCGGCACTTTCCAACTGCCTCGATACGCCAACCAAATCACAGCAAAGATAGCGATCAAATAAAGTAAGTCATTTATTGCCTCCCATAAAAACCTCTTACAAAAGGAAAGACAGACAAAAAGGGGAAGGGGCAAAATGAAGCTACATCAGGCCTCGGGCCCACTTTGAAGCTCGGGAACAGCAGTAGGGGACGCGTCACCCCCGGTACCCTCGGCGACAGCCGGCCCGGACACTGACCTCGCCTGTGCGAGAACTGTCCCGGTCGTGAGCCCTCCCGAGGCCTCCGGAGTTGGTGACCCCGCTGGAGGCGACTCCTCCGGTTCTTCCCCGACCGAAGATGAGGAGCTGGAATCTGACTCGTCCGAGTCATAACTCTGGCCATAAGGAAAATCACCCCCGGCAAGGTGCTCATTGGCATAGTTCATCGCCCGGCGATAGCCCTGCCTGAACCCCTTTCGAGCACCCCGGCGGAGCGCTACCTCGTAGTAGGGTAGGGCAACTGCAATCAGGTTGGCCGAGTAAGCTTCCGAGCCTTTATAGCGCTCGATCGCCTCCGCCTCGACCTGCCCGTCCCGAACCCGCTCCGCCTCGGCCGCACGCTCTTCCGCCCTCGCCAGACGCTCCTCCAGCTCGGTCATCCTCCGCTCGGCTTCGATCATCCGACCCTCCGCCCAGGCTCGGTCCGCCTCGGCCTCAGCGCGAAGGCGCTCCGCGTCCTCCGCCCGATCCTGCAGCTCGCTGCGCTCAAGTTCCCAGAGGCTATCCAGCTCGATGTGACGTTGACGCTCGTCTTCTAGACGTTTGCTCTTCCTCTCGAGCGATTCTTGGGCCCTTGTCAGCTGCTCGGCCAGCACCTCGGCTTCCCGTCGGCTCGACCGCGCCAACTCCCTGAATGTGAGGAACTCCCGCCGGAGCCCCTCGTGCTCCCCCTCGAGCCGAGCTAGTTTCCCCTCGCATCCACCAAGGGTCCAGGCGAGCTTCGACCGCTCCGCCTCCGTCCGGGCGTGCGCCTCTGCCATCACGGCCGCTGTCTGAGCTATGACCAGGCCGCCCTCCATCAGGATGTCAAGGACCCCGGCAGGAGTGCTGCGCTTTTCTCCCCCCCTCGTCCTATCGGCGATCGACCGGCAGAGCCGGTACTGGTCACCCGAGACACCGAGCCTGACCAGAGATTCCGGCAAAGGGGACTGCTCCACCATGGGCACCCCGCCAGAAGGCCCTGTTGTGGCGACGAGACCAACCGCCCCGCGCGCCAAGGTCAGTTGGGGTTGCAACGGCTCCCCGGGCGAACCCCCACCCTCGACCGGAGCCGCGGGATCAACCGCACCAGAAGCTGCCGGCACTTGGGGTTGCGACGCCCCCGCGGGCAAACCCCCATTCGCGCCGACCGAACCCTCGGTCCCAGCGCCGACCACGCCGGCATCGGCCCCTTCTGTCCTGACAGAGGGGAGAGCCGACCCATCACCTCCCTCTGCGGGGCCCCTGGTCTCCTCGGCCCCCTCTCGCTCGGCGGATGGGAGAGCCAGCCCGGAAGGGTCAGCCCCATCCTGCCCCCGAGGGGGGAGCGCCGCCGAGCCAGAGTCGCCCCCGACGGCGGTAGGAAGACCGGCTTTCCTAGCCCTCTTCCTAGCCTTCGCGGCCTCCCGCAGTTTCCCCACCAGGGGATCCTTGCCCTTCAGACCAGTCGATCGAGAAGACCCCTCGGAGGCCGCCCCCTTGCCCTTATCTCGGGCATTGACGCGACCCACCGGGGCATCAGGCTCATCGACTGCCGAGTCATCTCCCAGATCGATGACCTTGGCCGCCTCCTCCAGAGGCTCCCGCCTCACGTCTGCAGCAAAAAGAAGCCCCGGTCAGGAGGAGAAAAGAGAGCTACCACCCCAGAAAAGAGCCTCAAGAGCCGTACCTGACGACGTCAACCGCGAGAGAAGACTCCGTTCGATGTTTTCCGGCGTCACCAGCTCCTCGGTCGATTGGCGATTCTCCAACAGACGGGCAGCCTGCTGCTCCACGTGGGGAGGGAACTCCTCCTGGCGAGGGGGCAGATTCGGGTGAAAGTTGGGCAAGGTCCGGCATCTCCAGATCTCGTCCGTCGCCATCGCCTTCACCCAGAAGAATTGGGTCTTCCACCCCTTATGCGAGGAGTCCTTCGCCGCAAGCGAGATGCAGCTCTTGTTCCTCTGCGCCTGGATGAAGTAGAAGCCTTTCCCCGCCTGCGGGTGCGCTTTCAACTCGAAGAAGAAGTGGAAGAGGTCCAGAGAAGGGTAGATGTCGCGCTGGCGACACAGAATCCCGAAGGCCGAAAGAAGAAGATAGGAATTGGCCACCAACTGAATAGGTGCCAATCGGAAAAAATTGAGAAGCTGCAGCACGTAAGGATCGAAAGGAAGCCGGAATCCGCTCTTCCAAGCCAGAAGGAAGGTGCAAATACACCCAGCACGATCATCCAAACTCATCTCGTACGGAGTGGCGGCAACAAAGCTATAGCGGAGAGGCAGACGGAAACGGTGCTCTAACCTCCTCACCTCCGTCTCCCCCAACTCGCTACAGTTGGGGATGGGTTCCCGCCTCACCGGCACAGGCTCCGGGCTCCGGTCCGCCATTGAGTCGGGAGACGATCCCTCGCACGAGCTTGAAGACTCCGGGGGAGAAGGAAGCTGCCGGATCGCCTCCGCGGTTATCCTCGCCAACTCTTCGAATGCCGCCGCAAGGTTCCGCGTCTCCGCTGTGCTCTCACGGCGCATCAAGAAGCAAGGAAAGCCTAAAACCCTAGAAGCCTAGAACGATGAACAGCGCCCCTTAAAAAACCCCTGAGGGTGGCGGCGCGCCGTTCCGTGCTCCGAGAAAAAGGGGGGCCCCTTCGCTCCCAATCCGTCAGGATCATCATTATGGGCCTCGGCTACCGCTATAAGCGGCTCCACCACGCCAACGGGATTCCACCCACCTGAGCCACGTCGGTCCAAAGCCTCGAAAAACTACTCATCCGAGCCTCCTTGGCTTGGGAGTAGGAGGGGGACAAGTGGAGAGGGGGATTTCCGTAGCCCACCACAAAGGAAGCCCAACAAGACCCACGCGGTCCAACTAGGCAAGCCCGCCCGAGTGATAGCCCGCTGGGCCCACTCAGGGAAGAAAAGCCCAATAAATAAAGACTCGAGGAACCAACTCTCCCCGGCGGCCTTCAAGGCTCGGAGGGCCCGAGACAGCGGTCAGGTCCCAAGGAAGGTCCGGTCTAAAAGCCCTCTCCTCACCCGAGAGAGACAGGCTCCAGCCGACCTATCCGACCCCACCCTCGCCGGGCCATGCCTATCGCTCGGACATGAGCTAGCATCCCCGAGGCTCGGTAAGACCGGTTGATTATCTGCAGGTGCGGCCGTTCAAAGTCCTCCGCCAGCGGGAGAGTCATGGGAGCTGTCGGACTCCATGGGGATAACGTCCCCACGATCAGGCCATGAAAGCCCCTGCTGAAGACGTAACTCCCGCCGGGAAGCCCTCAGCTCACCGGACTCTTAAAAGGCGATGCACTATTTAAGTAAGGGATATCCTCCGGAAGATGGTAAGATGAACTAGGCATTCACATACCCTAAGCTCCTGAGCATGATTCGCTTCACCCTTTGGTGGAGAGGATTCTCGCGCATCAGCTCTCTCCTCCTCCCATTATCACTTCCACCATCGCTCTACTGACTTAGCCATCGGAGGGTTTGGCCCAGGGAGATCCCCTGGGCCCTCTGACACGTTTCCCTCTCTTGCAGATTCATCTTCTGGTGATCCACAGCCCGCTCAGGACCCAGCGCGAGATTCCGCCTCTTCAATACTTGTTCATTCTATCTTACATGATCAACTTGTTACTTTGGTTACTTGTGATTTATCACATTCGCATGAATTTACCTTATTCCTCTAGAGTAAAAATGTTAATTACTTTAATACTGCCTTCATGTTGATGCGAAGATACCTACTGGGCAAGTGTGCTCATTACCTATTTCCAATCTTTTCAGGAGATGTAAGTGAGTCAGGATCGGATTTGGAATGTTCAAATAGCGGGTCCGAGAGTGAATGAAGAATGAGTGAAGACTTAGGAAGTCTACATTGTTTAGATTGAGTATATGTAATTTTCTTATTTCTTGAGTCTAGTATGATGAAGATTAGTGATTGTATTTGATATTTGATTGATAATGAATTGAAAGTTGGAGTTTGAGTAAATATTGTGCAATTGCATTTATGTGAGTGATTGACTTGCGCTCTGATCATTCTTGCTTGCAAGCGGCTTACCATGCCAGCTATTCACGTTCCTCGAGCTAATCTTCCACTGTAATAAAGGCTCGGGGCGTGACACTGGGAGTTGACCCCCATCCTTGCCAGCTATCAATCTCGAGGGTGTCCAGCAAACCGCCACCTGTCTCTCAGCTCGGTCCTAACTCCTCTAGCCGGGTGGACCCTACATCTAAGCCAGGACCTGCTTGCTCCCTGCCAAGTCAGTGTCCACTGCTCCACTATCCGAGTCAATACCTCCATCTCTGGTGAGGACACTAGAGTCAGAGTATGGCTCGAGGACTGAGTCTTTTTGTTCTACAGAGGGAGTCCGGTGGAGAGAGAGGCGGCGTTGACCTATAGAGTTTCCAACGGCGTGTCTTTGGCCCATGGCTGTCCTTAGGGGGCCGTCTGTGGCCCCCCCGGCTTCCTCTCACCCTTCTTCTTCGATTCACCCACCCGTGCTACCCGTCCCCTCTCCCGCTTCGAGTCCAGTTGTAACCAGAACTTTCGCTGAAGTCCTTTCCTCGTCCATGGCTCCTTCGGTGATCCAAGGATCTGTGCATGAACCCGCAGTGACTGACAATGGGGAACCAGCTGTGTTCTTCAGTCAGGCTGAGATATCAGCTTCTTTACAGCCATTCACCTTCTCTCTGGTTGCCCGTACTCCGCAGGGAAGGCCTTCTTTCATTGACATTAGAGCGCATCTATCCAAAAGATTTCCCTTCAAAGATGACTTCATGATAAGCGCTCTAGACAATCGGCACCTTCTTTTGAGGTTCAGGAATTATGATGACTATCTAATTCTGCTACTGAGAGAGTCTCTGTATGTCCATGGTCGTTTATTCTGTTTCTTCAAATGGATAATGGAGTTCTCACCCAATGCTGATTCCCCCCATTCTTCCGGTATGGATTGCTCTCCCTGGCCTCCCGGTTAATTTTTTTATTGAGCCTATGCTTCGATCGATTGCTGGTAATATAGGCCGGGTGTTGAAGATAGATCCTTCGACTTTGAATATATCCCAAACTAGTTCTGCTCATGTTTGTATTGAGCTGGACATTTCTAAACCACTTCCCTCTAGGGTGTGGATTGGAGTACCGGGGTGTGGTGATTGGCAGGAGATTTACTACCCCAAACTCCCCGCGTTTTGCCATCATTGTTCCGGGATTGGCCATAATGTGGAAAGTTGTAAAGGAATGAAAGGATCAGCCCGAATTGGTAAAATGCCAGAAGACCCTATCCCTTTGATGCAAACTGGTGTGGATACAAAGTCTAAGGCTATTTGGCAGCCTGTTATTCACTCAAAAGCCAGAGTCGATGACAAGATTGATGAGGTCATGCCCCTGGTGGTCCCTGAATCCCACAAAGTTGTTGACAATTCAGCAAATAAATCAGTTATGGAGTCTCCAATTAAGATTCATGCTGAGGGTCATCATTCGGATAAGATTAATAGCAAGGATACTTTTTTTAACTCCAGTCAATACTTGCAAGGACGGCGAGGCTTCCCAATCACTCCTTCATTACGGAAGGAAGTGGGTGTTCCACCCCGGGTGATGGGAATCGACGCCGAGCATGTACATTTACTTTTGCATTTATGTCCTTTTAGTTTGTGTTATATCCTTGGGAAAGTATATGCGCAATTGTACGGCTTTATAAGCCAATGCGTCATTCCCATAGATTGTGTGGGTTTTTATGCAATTATACAGTAGGACCAGCAAGGGGGCCCTCAGCCCTTTCCCATTGGTCCATGTCACCTATGTGGGGCTGGTCAACCATCCTAGGTGGCCATCTAGAAGGGTTGAATGTCAAATGCCACATGGGTAGACAAAGGGAGTAAAAAGTCTAAGGTAGGCTACCTACCATGTCAAGCTTGTCTCCCACTTGGGTTATTTTATTTTTTGTGTGTGTGTTGGTCACATTTAATCTAGTCCATTCATCCCCCATCCCTAGATCCAATGGTAGAGATTAGATTAGATTGGAGGCATATAAATACTTGTATTTTCCATTTGATTATTAATGAAAAGTGAAAAATTCATTGTGCAAGAACCCCTCTCTTGGAGAATTTTGACCTCTCCTCTCTCTCCCCCTGGTTTCTTCATCCCCAACCCCCATTCTAGAGTGATATCTCCTTCCCCCCACCTCCGGTGATCATCGGTGCCGCCGCCGCCGCCGTTCGTGCCGCCATCACGCCGCCGCGGAGCCGCCTTCGGTGTTCTGTCCATCCTGGATAGAGGCTTCTTGTCCGAATATCTACTCTCCACCACGTCACGATCTCACGCTGAAATTTTTATGGTGTGTTCTTCCCTTGTATCCCAAGCTCCACCTAAATTTTCACGCCCAAATTCCACCGTTTATTATTTTCCCATTTTCATGCATCTTTCATTCCTAGTTCTGTTTTGTCTCTGTCTATAGTGACAGCATCCCTGTGTTTCCCATCTCCGGCCATCTTTTTGATTTGTACAAACCCTCCCAATTTTACTGGGAGTTCTGTCCATCACCCCCTACATATAAAATGTTTTTTAATTTTTTATCAGCATTCTATCTATTTTTAGAAATTCGTGTTCTTCCTTAGCTACAGTGTTGTCAGCCAGATTCCAGATCTGACCCACTGCTAGTGCAAAAATCATAGAAATTCATATCCTTCCCCAAATCTAGATCCAAAAATAGTCCTGGTTTCGTAGCTTAATTGCTCACAACTTTTCTGAAGAACACAACCCCATATTCGAACGTCTACCTTGCGGTCAAAGGCAATCCACAGGAAAGTTCTCTACTGACCTGAGATTTCAGGAACTGTACAAAAGGAATTTGGAAATTCCATAAGTCTTGATCTGTGCAGATCCAGACCAGATCTCTAGGCCTAGATTGAAGGATTTGAAGTTAGCGTTCCAACGGCGCCAGTCTCGTGTCGATCCGACATCGGGGCTGATCGCAGCTCCCGTTCTCGCCGAGACGCGCGCTGAAAACCAGAAGTTGCAGCCCGTGGCCGGTTATTCCGACCGGTGCCTGTAGACACGCCAAAAATGACACTTTGTTGATTAAATCTCATGTCACTATGATGACGCCCAAAGTGAACTTCAATATTCCCATAATATAAAGTTTTTCTATTTTTTAGGGTTTTCCGTTGCATTATTGTATTATTTTTGTGATTCGCGACCTGAAGAGGGGCGTTATCTAAATAGCGACCTTATCTAGGGCGTTTTCTCAAGAAAGGACGACTAAATGTCAGGGCGTCAATTCCTGGTATTATCCGGTTTTAAAGTAAATTCAAAATCAATTCAATTATTGGTTAACGTCTTTCCTCAGGGCGTGTTTTAAATTAACGCCTCAATCATAGGCGTGTTCTCATAATTTTCAAATAAAGTAAGTTTTATTGCCAAAATTAAACTCAAGAAGTGACGCCCTTGGTAGAGGTCGTGTTTTGAGTAACGTCTTGATGTAGGTCGTCAATTCTTGATTTGACGCCCTTCGCAAGGTCGTGTTTTCACCTTTCGTGTCCTGCTTTAACTCCTCTTTCCTGAATAGAGTCCTGCCTCCAATAGTCTCCTTGCTCGAATTGGAGGTAGAGTCCTGCCTTCTTTGAACATTGCCTATCCTTATCTTACCAAACTCGAGCTTATCTTCCACTGAAATCCTATAAAATCATGATCTGGTCGATCGAGGCAGAGGTTGACGTTTTCAAAGGTTGAAGAGATTAGAACGTTCAAGAGGTTGAGAGGATTGAGGGCTTCCTCTGCTTCCTTACTCTCGTGTGCTCTATAGAAGGACTTCGGCTTCCTCTACTCCTTCTTCATCCGGTCAACCGTGTCTTATTGGTTCCCTTTACCGTCGACAGGGACAGTAGGGCTTGCTTTTTGTTTGTGTTGATTTGTCTTCATCCACTGTTTTCTTCTTCTGCGTCTGCATCAATTCCATCGTCAGTATTTTTTCTTTTCACTTTGCACTAGTTTTATCACATATCTCCTCTCTCCCTAATTCCTCTTTAGGGGTTTTAAAACTGAAACAATAAGGTGCGCATGTTGATTTCTTTTCATCCTCACATGTTTTATTTGGATTGATACTACTTGCGTTGGCTGAATCCCATCTTTTGCTTTGTTTCATTGTCTTTTTTTGCAAGGTAATCAAAAGGAGAACCCTTCTCATCGGCCGGCCGATTGAAGAAGGAGGAAGGAACTTCATATCATTGATAGTTAAAAATGCATGCCGTTAATACATCCACTACCAAATTTATTTATCGATCCACAAATTAATTAACATGAAATAGTTAAGTGGTGAGACCGAGTCGAATCCACAGGGAAATTTAGATATTTTAGGCTAGAAAACCTTGAGTTTTAAGCATTCATGAGAAAGTTGATCAATTGAAACTAATTCACCTAGATGGGTGGACGTAAAGAACTAGGACACCAATTAAATTAAATGGGAGACAAGAGACATCAGACACACTACACTTAGAGAAGAGGGAGTGTGATCTGAAGATACTGAATAAAAATTCAAACACATTTAATTAACATTAAAAATAGGGTGTACTTAAGACTTATCTGTAAAGTCTAAAATCATAAAATCAAAGGACTAACTAGATTATACTATGAAGAAAAATAACGCTATGAACATATACTAAAGCTAAATGGAAGTGACTGTAAATAAAAGAAAATAACAGAGCACGGGCTTGGGGGCAGCGGAAGATGCACGAGCTGCAGCTTGAACGGGTTTGAAGACGGCAGGATCTGCAAGGACCCAAGCCTGGAGTGCACGGACTGGGGCTGCACGCTGATGGGAGCTGCACGGACCAAGATCTGCACGAGCCAAGGCCTGCACGCTGTTGGTGGGGTCTCTTCTGCACAAACCTGAAGACGGCAGGCATGCACGGACGCACGAAGGGCTTGAAGCAGTGGTTGCACGGACGCAGAAGGGGCACGGACCCTGGCCAGGAACCGCACGGACCACAGGGTGCACAAGAGTTGCACGAACCTTGGGTGCACCAAAGCTGCACGAACCCAGAGTGCACAGAAGATTAATGGACTCCTTACGTTTAAACTTTAAAGAAAATAATATCCTAAGTACAAGAAGACACCACAAACGTAAAAGAACGCTAAAATGAAAAAAATATGTAAATAGCAAAAGACCAAAGAACACAATGGGGCTTCTGCTATATTCCCACTTGTTGTGAATCCCTGTCCAGCACCCAGGGGAGACTGCCCACAGAATGGGCAGAGGATTCCTCCAAAGAAGGTTAATAGCCCAACTGCAAACACCCCAGCGAGAGGACAAGAAAATTCAAAGATTAAAAATCCCAAAGAGAGAAATAGAAGTAGAGAGATTAAAAATTTCCATTGAACTCCAAACAAAGATTACAACTCTCAAGAACTCCCAAGACAAGGCTAAGACTGGGAGCTCTAAACCACGCACTAAAAACCCAAAACCAAAAAAATGAACTGAAAGCATAAAACACGAACTATAGTTCCCCGCCCAAAGAGCAGAACAACAGAGAAAGCTATAAAACCCAAAAAGAACTCAAAGAAAAACCCAAAGCCAACGAAAATCCAACCAGAGAGAACCCCCCGAACAGAAGACGAACCAAAAACGAAAGACGAAACCCCCAAAAAGCACAGGAGAAGAACCCCCCGTTCTACGTTCCTGGAGCCCTCCTTTTATAGGGGCACAGCTCGCCCAGAACTCTACGGAACCACCTCCGCCAATCCCGCTTCTCCCACTGTTCACGCACCGCACACGGCGTCGCCTCCGCATGCAGTTGCTGCAGATCGAGTGCAATCCGTTGTTCCCGTGTGCATGCTGCGAACCTCCGTCGTCCATCGTCCTTATCTTAACGTCCACGTAGAGCACATCGTAAGCCACTAGCTGCCGTTATTCGCGCGGTGATCAGGGAGATGCAAACACCCATCGTCTGCATGCGTTCAGCCGTCAACGGTTTGCCACGTTAGCAGCCACTTCATCCTGTCACTGTCCCGTGGAGCAAACGAAGTAGTCCGCCCCATCTTCTGCATGTATTCTCAATGCACCCAGCCATGCACGTGCAATGTGTGCCTCATGCAACTCATATATAGCAGCCACCTTGATGTTTCTTTGAATATTATAATGCCATCGCATCATCCAGCCATGCACGTGATCGGCCCATCAATTTGCTGCCTTCGTGCAACTAAGCCATTATAAATGCATGTATATGTATCTTGCATTCCCCTGCACGTGATGCTCTTTATACCAACACCTTCATCTCCATGTGAGAATGCCAACTGCAACTGCCAACAACCTGTCATTAAAAAAATGTGAAATGTGCGTATGCTATATATAACGTTGTTAACACAATTATGCAAATCTTATATATATATATGCATTGAGTTTTATTTGCTCCCAATAATTCATCATTTTTCATGAAAGCTCAATTGTTAACAAAAATCTCTTTTTGTGAATATTTTCACACATAATTAACAATTTACTTTGAATTTTATCCAAAACATGTGAAATTAGCATGTAAAAATATGAAGTTATCACACCCCCCAACTTACTCATTGCTAGTCCCTTAGCAATGCAAATAATTATAAGATTAGGGCTAACAAGAGTTCAAAAATCACGTTTCATGACAAGAAG
The DNA here is from genome assembly GCA_022559845.1 of Amorphophallus konjac. Lineage (NCBI taxonomy): Eukaryota > Viridiplantae > Streptophyta > Magnoliopsida > Alismatales > Araceae > Amorphophallus > Amorphophallus konjac. The sequence goes on from CM040118.1 coordinate 321,500,828, forward strand.
GTGAGCATCATGAATTTGAACTATAGAATACTGCAAGTTCAAGCAATAAATGTCAGGAATAAATTTCGTCAATCCATATAGTTAGACACTTCCTCAGGTTACACTCATAATTTTTTTTGTATCTCTTTGTGCATGTGATCTAATTTGATTAGTGGATATCAGACAACTGGATGCATGAGCCTTCTATTTATCGCTTAACAATGATTTCCAGTTCTACCTGTTTCAAATCAGACTCTCGAATTACAGGTAGCTTCACTCTGCCTAATCATCATTTTTTCTATCATGGTGCTGCACATTCCTTCACTGTTTGACGCGAACCTCAACTCTTGTTAGGAGAAGCAGGCCCGGTTACTAAGATCCGGGGCATTTTCCATCATTTTTTTTTTCTTTTTGGTGCTTTGCACTTATTTGCAGGCAGGTAGCTTTTTCCTCACGATAGATCTTCAATGACTAGGCAGAATTTTCAATCTTCGCCTAAGTTTTAAGCAAAAAACTCATCATCCTTGTGTTTAATACCTACTATTCTCATTAGTGTGCGGATGTGTGTGAGTTCAAAAAAAAAATTTGAGTGTATTCCGAGGAAGATGCTAAAAACATAACCAACTAATTCACCCTTTAATTCAATGCTGTCACAAGTGGATATTCTAAGCCTTATCATTTTGACAATGTTTCTTATCATAAAAAATGACCCTGAAGTATTTGTTAGGGGAATGTCATGAAAGATTACAACATTTTGATGAAAATTTAAGCTTAAGCTACCCCCCCAACTTAGGTGACATTGTCCTCAATGACATGATTAAAATAGAGAACTAGGACAATATAGAGTGAATGTATTGAGAGGGAAAGGTACAACCTGAGCAAGATGAAGTGCTGTAGGTGGAGACATGTCGCTTCATGTTTCATGTTCCTGGAAAAAAAAATAATCAGTCATCCTCATTTATTCATGAAAAAGAATTGGGTTGCTTCCCAATTAGCGCTAAGTTTAATGTCTTCAGCCAGACATCAGTGAATTCAACTTGGTTCAATTAATGCAATTTCTTCCCCAATCATTTCATTTGAGACTCCTTCAATGAAGGGTTTGAGTCTCTGGCCATTGACTTTGAAAGTGTTGCCACTTTTGGGGTCACAGATCTCAACAGCACCATGGGGGAATGAATTAACTACAATGTATGGCCCATCCCATCTAGATCTAAGCTTCCCAGGGAAAAGTTTCAATCTAGAATTGAACAACCAGACCTTTTGATTAGGTTCAAATGTTTTCCTGGATATGTGTTTGTCATGAAAAGTTTTCATCTTGGCCTTATAGATTTTGGAGTTCTCATAGGATTCCTCACGAAGCTCCTCTAACTCACTTAATTGCAAGGCCCTGTGTGATCCAGCTTGGGTCAAATCCAGGTTAAATTGTTTGATTGCCCAATAAGCCTTGTGTTCCAGCTCCACTGGGAGGTGGCAGGCTTTTCCATAAATCAATCTGAAGGGTGACATCCCAATAGGGGTTTTATAGGCCGTTCTGTAGGCCCACAATGCATCATCCAATCTCTCAGCCCAGTCCTTCCTATCAATCCTCACAGTCTTTTGCAAAATATTTTTGATCTCTCGGTTGGAAACTTCCACCTGCCCACTCGTTTGGGGATGATAAGGTGTGGCCACTTTATGGGTGATCCCATACTTTTTCAGCAAGCTTTTGAATTGGTAGTTAGTGAAGTGACTACCTCCATCACTAATTATGGCCCTAGGGAATCCAAACCTAGAGAAGATGTTCTTTTGCACAAATTTCATGACCACTTTGTGGTCATTGGTTCTAGTTGCTACAGCCTCAATCCATTTGGAAACATAATCCACAGCCACTAGAATGTATTCATGCCCATAAGATGGTGGGAATGGTCCCATGAAATCAATTCCCCAAACATCAAAAATTTCGACCACAAGAATGGGGTTTAAGGGCATCATGTCTCTCCGAGAAATATTCCCCATAGTTTGACATTTTGGGCAAGAGTGACTAAAAGCATGGGCATCCTTAAAGAGAGTGGGCCAATAAAAACCGCATTGGAGGACTTTTGCAGCAGTTTTCTTTCCAGAAAAATGACCTCCGCAAGCAAGAGTGTGGCAGAAGGTGAGAATGCTTTGATGCTCATTTTCAGGGACACACCTTCGAATGACATTATCCGCACAGATACGGAATAATTCTGGATCCTCCCAAAAATAGTGTCTTATCTTAGCATAGAATCTATCCTTCTCATTCTTAGACCAACCTTTAGGGGTCAATCCAACAGCCAGATAATTGACAATATTGGCATACCAAGGGGGTTGGATGTGGCTAATGGACAAGAGTTGTTCATCAGGAAAAAAGTCTCTTATGGGCTCCTTTTCTTGCACCAGAATTCTAGAGAGATGGTCAGCCACCACATTCTCAGACCCCTTTTTATCCCGAATTTCAATATCAAATTCTTGCAAGAGTAAGATCCATCTAATCAAACGGGGCTTGGCTTCTTTCTTGGACATGAGGTATCTCAAGGCTGAGTGATCAGAGTAGATGATGACCTTGGATCCTAAGAGATATGATCTGAATTTTTCAAGGGCGAACACCACAGCCAAGAGTTCTTTTTCAGTGGTGGTGTAATTCAGTTGGGCATCACCCATAGTGCGACTAGCATAATAAATCACCACAGGGCGTTTGTCAATCCTTTGCCCTAAGACTGCCCCTATAGCAAAATCTGAAGCATCACACATGATTTCGAAGGGAAGGGACCAATCAGGTGGTTGAAGGATTGGAGCTTTGGTCAGAGCTTCCTTCAAAACATTAAATGCTTGTAAGCATTGCTCATCAAGACTGAATGGGACATCCTTGGCTAGGAGAAGGGTTAAAGGTCGGGCAATTTGAGAGAAATTTTGGATAAACCGGCGATAGAAGCCGGCATGGCCAAGGAAAGACCGAATTTGCTTAACTGAGGTGGGTGGGGGAAGATTAGAAATGAGGTCAATTTTGGCCTTGTCCACCTCTATACCCCGCTCAGAAACTATGTGGCCCAACACTATGCCTTCTTTTACCATGAAGTGACTCTTCTCCCAGCTTAGAATCAACCTCTTTTCTATGCACCTCTCCAAAATTTTTGTCAAATTATCTAGGCACACATCAAAAGAATATCCAAAGACTGAGAAATCATCCATAAAAATTTCTAAGAAGTTCCCCACCATATCTGAAAAAATGGCCATCATGCATCTCTGAAAAGTGGCTGGAGCATTACATAACCCAAAGGGCATTCTCCTAAATGCAAATGTCCCATAAGGACATGTGAATGTGGTCTTTTCTTGATCCTCTGGATAAATGGCCACTTGGTTATATCCTGAATAACCATCCAAGAAACAGAAATATTGTTGGCCAGCTAATTTCTCCAAGATTTGGTCAATGAATGGTAGGGGAAAATGGTCCTTCTTAGTGGCCTCATTCAATTTCCTATAATCTATGCATACTCTCCACCCTGTGGGTAATCTAGTGGGTACTAATTCTCCTTTGTCATTGCTCACCACAGTGAGCCCAACTTTCTTAGGTACCACTTGAGTTGGACTAACCCATGGGCTGTCAGAGATTGGGTATATAATTCCTGCATCAAGCCATTTGACTACTTCTTTCTTAACCACTTCTTTCATGTGAGGGTTCAGCCTTCTTTGCATCTCCCTAGATGGCTTTGAATTGTCTTCCAGATAAATGTGATGCATGCATACTGATGGACATATTCCCTTAAGATCGGCCACAGACCAACCTATGGCTTCCTTATGTCTTCTGAGGACATCAATCAGTTGGTCCTCCTGAGTGGGTGTCAGATCAGATGCTATTATGACAGGTAAAGTCCTCTCATCCCCTAAGAAGGCATATTTCAGGGAATCGGGTAGGGGTTTCAATTCTAGGTGTGGTGGGGCATAGATGGAGGGAAGTGAAGGTTCATGTTTCACATCAGACAAATGTTCAAACTGATGAAGAGCATTGACCTCTGAAATGGGCTCTTTGTCTTCAGCTTTGTCAAAGTTTTCTATTCTGGTCAAGGGAGAGTCATTTTCTACCATCTCATCAATCACATCAATGATGTAACAATCTTCTTCCTCCCTTATTTGTTTAGACGCCTTGAAGACATTTAGAGTCATCTTCTGATCTCCAAAAGAGATGTCCATAAGTCCAGACTTACAATTGATGTTGGCATTGGCTGTGGCTAAGAAGGGACGGCCCAATATAATTGGGCTTTGGGCTAGGTCTGATTTAGATTCCATGTCAAGGACTAAAAAGTCAACAGGAAAATAACAGGTGTCTATTTTGACAAGGACATCTTCTACTAACCCCTTAGGTGTTCTAACAGATCTATCAGCCAACTGGAGAATGACAGGGGTTGATTTGAGTTCTCCCATACCAAATTTTTGGTACACAGATGTTGGGAGGAGATTGACACTTGCTCCTAGGTCCAACAGAGCATTTTCAAAGGTGACCCCCCCAATGACACAAGATATGAGTGGGGTGCCAGGATCTTTCATTTTCTGGGGGAGTTGATTTAGTAGGACAGCACTAACATCCTCAGACAATAGAATTCTTTCCAGATTCACCTTTGGTTCCCTCTTTTGAGTGCACATTTCCTTAAGAAATTTGGCATACGCAGGCACATGTTGGATTGCATCTAAGAGGGGAATGTTGATGTGGACTTGTTTGAACAATTTCATCAATTCTTCATTCTGAGCTTGATTGTTCTTCTTTTTCTTTTCTTTTCTAGCGTCCAAGACATTAGGGAAGGGAATCTTAGGTTTGTAGCTTTCAGGTGATTCATCTATCTTTGCCTTCCCTTTCTCTTTGTTGATTGCCTCACTATCCACTATAGGAGTGGAAATGGGTTCTTCTTCTTCTTGGGTTTGACTAGATGAGGTTTGATTGGATTCATCAATTTGGTGTGGGTCTGATAAGATTTTACCATTTCTTAAGGCCGAAATGGCTTTAGCATTCTCAAATTGTGGGCCCTTTGGAGGATTTGGGCCTTGTTGGAATTGCCCTTGAGGGGCAAGTGGAAGGGGCTGCTGAAAACCAGGAGGATAATTTCTAGGGTTGGGAATGGGTTGACTTGGAAGTTGACCCGGATCTCTCCTTACATTGGTTTCCAAGAGTTGGCCAATCTGGGCCTTCATTTCAGCCATTTGGGTTTGGAAAGATTGGTTTTGGGCCAAAATGAGTTGTTGTAATTGATTGATTTTGTCATCATTTTGGGCCATTGGTGGAGGTTGCATAGGTGGTTGGTAAATTGGAGGAGGATGTGAAGATTGCCCATATGCGGGTTGAGCAAATGAGGGTTGGCCATAAGATGGCTGGCCATAAGATGGCTGGCCATAAGGGACTTGAGGGTGATTGGGTAACTGTTGTGACAATTGGCCCCTATGGAAAGTTTGATTTTGAAAATGGGCCTGAGGTTGGGGTTTGGGTTGGAAATTTTGATTTTGCTGGGGCTTCCAAGAGAAGTTTGGGTGATTTCTCCAGCCCGGGTTGTAAGTGTTTGAAAATGGGTCATTGTTGGGCTTAGACAATCCTTGAGCTGCATAAACTTGCTCCTGGATAGCAGGTGGTAACTGGGCTGCCGCAGGGCATTCATCCACTTGATGGGCTGGGCTTTCACAAAGCACACATGCCTCTTGGACTGGACCTTGGCGAGAGTAGAAAGATGGTTGTGATTGGGCATTGAAGGTTTGTTTATTCAATTTAATGAGCTCGCCCACTTGTTGGGTTAACAGGTCAACTTTATCTAATTTTTGGGCCAAGGCATTCACATCTAATCTAGGCTCAAATTCTCCCTTCTCTTTTACCTCATACATCCCAGCTTTTCTAGATGGCCCCACTGATTTTTCATATGAAGAAAGAGAGGCATGGTTGATGGAGTTCTCACTCAACATTTCAAAGAGAGCATAAGCTTCTTCTTCACTTTTACTCATAAACGCACCTCCACACGAAGCATCAACCATTTGCCTATAGGGTTCAGTCAATCCTTCATAAAAGGCCTGCACAATCTGCCATTTTGATAGCCCATGATGTGGGCATTTTCTTAATAACTCCTTCATTCTCTCCCAAGACTCATGGATCAATTCTCCGGGGGTTTGAGCAAAACCTGTGATAGCTCTTCTCATTGTATTGGTCCGACCTATAGGATAGAATTTTTTCAAAAATTCTTTTTGCATTTCCTCCCATGACCGAATGGGTCTTCCTAAGGTCCCTAACCAATATTTGGCTTTATCTTTCAAGGAGAAAGGGAATAGAGTCAACTTTAGGGCATCGTCTGTGAAATTTTGAATTTTCACAGTGGAACATATCTCCAAGAACTCATCTAAGTGCTTGTATGGGTCTTCATTTGTAAGCCCATGGAAAGAAGGGAGCATTTGGATCGTGCTAGATTTGATCTCATATTGGGCTGCTGGCACTTCCGGAAGATGGATACATGTGGAAGGTTGATAGTTAGAAGGAATGAAATATTCCTTCATCTGTTTGGGCAATTCACCTTGATTGGCCATTGGTTGGATTGGATTTTGGGCCTGATGGATCACTCTTTCAATCTCTTGGATGGGTTCAACTAAATGTGGAACTTGGGATCTTCTACCTTGCATGAACTCCAAAAAGTAATTCAAATTTTTTTTTGTTTTTATTTATTTATATTTTTATATGTAATAGCAAACACTTGTTCAACAAATTAACCGACAAAACCTAGGGCTCCTTAGACTTAAAAGCACAAATAATGAGAATTCCCCAAAGTTCAATTGCAATCTTGCATATACCGACCTTCAAGTTGGCCAGGTAAGAGGTAGGATCGTGGGAGGTTCCCCTTGCTTTCGCAAGCTCCTAATTAATGAACCACGGATCCACTTAGGCGTAGCCTTTTAACCTCTTGCCTAGACACCAGCCTTTAGATGGTGATACAAGCACAATTTCCCTTAAGGTTCAACCACTAAGTGGGCTTAAATGTTAGCTTTCTCACAAATCAACTTGGATCCAGCCCAAGTCCACTACCAAATTTGTCCACTAGCCAGGAAAGAGGTGGGGTTGTGGGAGGCTCCCCCTACAGATGTAGGGTCCTAATTAATAAACCACAATCCCACTTAAGGCGTTTGCCATCGGACCTCTTTCCTAGACACTAGTTTCCAAATTGATAATGGGCCCAAGTGAAATCAAATCTCAAAGTGAACCCTAGGGCCAATGTCTACTAGATTTTATTAGGCTTGGGAAATGCAAAATGTGGAGTTGTGGTTTGTGGACTAAGGAAGGGTGATGAAATCCCCACCTTATGTGATTATGGGTTTTGCCCTTAAGATAGATTTGAAATGAAATGCAACAACACAATATCAAACAAGGGGTTCTATGCAAATATGCATGTCATGTGATTAAGAAAAAGATAGTAGAACTCACCTTGCCCCCGCAATCTTCAACGATGCATTTAACAAAATTCAATAACAAAAACAATTCTAACCTATATGATGCATGACCTATAGCATAGAAATGTGATTGCTACGCTTGAGATGTTGATTTTTATTAAAGTTCAAGTGAAAAAAAATTTTCAGTTTTATTTTGTGAACCTATCTAGCCACAAGATATGAAAAATGAAAGAAAGAAAAAGAAATTGAACTCACAAGAAGGGAAAATGTGAGTACTTACTTGGAAAAGCGTTCCCTCATTTTTTTTTTGAAATAAATGACAAAGAAAACTTACCACTTTTTTTTTGATTTTCCTACAAAAATAAGAAAAAGAGAAATTATTAGTGTCAATTTATGTACAAAAATACAAGATTAACGACCTAAAAATCATAAACTTCCCCGGCAACGGCGCCAAAAATTGATAGTTAAAAATGCATGCCGTTAATACATCCACTACCAAATTTATTTATCGATCCACAAATTAATTAACATGAAATAGTTAAGTGGTGAGACCGAGTCGAATCCACAGGGAAATTTAGATATTTTAGGCTAGAAAACCTTGAGTTTTAAGCATTCATGAGAAAGTTGATCAATTGAAACTAATTCACCTAGATGGGTGGACGTAAAGAACTAGGACACCAATTAAATTAAATGGGAGACAAGAGACATCAGACACACTACACTTAGAGAAGAGGGAGTGTGATCTGAAGATACTGAATAAAAATTCAAACACATTTAATTAACATTAAAAATAGGGTGTACTTAAGACTTATCTGTAAAGTCTAAAATCATAAAATCAAAGGACTAACTAGATTATACTATGAAGAAAAATAACGCTATGAACATATACTAAAGCTAAATGGAAGTGACTGTAAATAAAAGAAAATAACAGAGCACGGGCTTGGGGGCAGCGGAAGATGCACGAGCTGCAGCTTGAACGGGTTTGAAGACGGCAGGATCTGCAAGGACCCAAGCCTGGAGTGCACGGACTGGGGCTGCACGCTGATGGGAGCTGCACGGACCAAGATCTGCACGAGCCAAGGCCTGCACGCTGTTGGTGGGGTCTCTTCTGCACGAACCTGAAGACGGCAGGCATGCACGGACGCACGAAGGGCTTGAAGCAGTGGTTGCACGGACGCAGAAGGGGCACGGACCCTGGCCAGGAACCGCACGGACCACAGGGTGCACAAGAGTTGCACGAACCTTGGGTGCACCAAAGCTGCACGAACCCAGAGTGCACAGAAGATTAATGGACTCCTTACGTTTAAACTTTAAAGAAAATAATATCCTAAGTACAAGAAGACACCACAAACGTAAAAGAACGCTAAAATGAAAAAAAATGTAAATAGCAAAAGACCAAAGAACACAATGGGGCTTCTGCTATATTCCCACTTGTTGTGAATCCCTGTCCAGCACCCAGGGGAGACTGCCCACAGAATGGGCAGAGGATTCCTCCAAAGAAGGTTAATAGCCCAACTGCAAACACCCCAGCGAGAGGACAAGAAAATTCAAAGATTAAAAATCCCAAAGAGAGAAATAGAAGTAGAGAGATTAAAAATTTCCATTGAACTCCAAACAAAGATTACAACTCTCAAGAACTCCCAAGACAAGGCTAAGACTGGGAGCTCTAAACCACGCACTAAAAACCCAAAACCAAAAAAATGAACTGAAAGCATAAAACACGAACTATAGTTCCCCGCCCAAAGAGCAGAACAACAGAGAAAGCTATAAAACCCAAAAAGAACTCAAAGAAAAACCCAAAGCCAACGAAAATCCAACCAGAGAGAACCCCCCGAACAGAAGACGAACCAAAAACGAAAGACGAAACCCCCAAAAAGCACAGGAGAAGAACCCCCCGTTCAACGTTCCTGGAGCCCTCCTTTTATAGGGGCACAACTCGCCCAGAACTCTACGGAACCACCTCCGCCAATCCCGCTTCTCCCACTGTTCACGCACCGCACACGGCGTCGCCTCCGCATGCAGTTGCTGCAGATCGAGTGCAATCCGTTGTTCCCGTGTGCATGCTGCGAACCTTCGTCGTCCATCGTCCTTATCTTAACGTCCACGTAGAGCACATCGTAAGCCACTAGCTGCCGTTATTCGCGCGGTGATCAGGGAGATGCAAACACCCATCGTCTGCATGCGTTCAGCCGTCAACGGTTTGCCACGTTAGCAGCCACTTCATCCTGTCACTGTCCCGTGGAGCAAACGAAGTAGTCCGCCCCATCTTCTGCATGTATTCTCAATGCACCCAGCCATGCACGTGCAATGTGTGCCTCATGCAACTCATATATAGCAGCCACCTTGATGTTTCTTTGAATATTATAATGCCATCGCATCATCCAGCCATGCACGTGATCGGCCCATCAATTTGCTGCCTTCGTGCAACTAAGCCATTATAAATGCATGTATATGTATCTTGCATTCCCCTGCACGTGATGCTCTTTATACCAACACCTTCATCTCCATGTGAGAATGCCAACTGCAACTGCCAACAACCTGTCATTAAAAAAATGTGAAATGTGCGTATGCTATATATAACGTTGTTAACACAATTATGCAAATCTTATATATATATATGCATTGAGTTTTATTTGCTCCCAATAATTCATCATTTTTCATGAAAGCTCAATTGTTAACAAAAATCTCTTTTTGTGAATATTTTCACACATAATTAACAATTTACTTTGAATTTTATCCAAAACATGTGAAATTAGCATGTAAAAATATGAAGTTATCAATCATCCCGCGTTCCAATCTTCACCAGGTATTCGCGATCTCTTTTACTATTATTGAGGTAACCCCTCTGCCCATCACATCTCCATATTTGCACCACATGCAAGCTTTTCCTCCCCTTATTTATGCATTAATCATCATTATCCTCCCAATATTTTTCACATAATTTATTCTCTTGTGATTGTGTGGGATTTATGCCCATCCACAAATTGGCGATCACGGTGGGACTTCCACTGTTTTCTTTTTGATTACCATCTCCATTGGCACCCTCGCGTGCCCTTTCCCCTTGGCACCCTCGTGTGCCCTTTCCCCTTTGGCACCCACGCGTGCCCTTTCCCCCTTGGTACCCTCGGTACCCTTTCCTTTGTGTCCCTCGGGCACCCTCCACTGTGCACACTGCACACTCTGGGATCAGCCAGCTTGCATTTGCATATTTCTCTGAATTGACGCCTTCCACGAGGGCACTTTTTGTTTTAACACCCTTCACAGGGGCGTGTTTATTTTACTAACGCCTTCATCCAGGGCGTCCTATTTTTATGTTACGTCTGTCGTCAAGACGTCTTTATATCATCTTACTGCTTTAATCACGCTGCATGTGAATTCACGCCCTGCCCCAGGGCGTTCTTTTATTACATAGCACCTCACCACAAGGCGCTTCCTCAGATTTGACGCCCTCACGCAGAGGCGTCCCTTTCAGATTTCGCGCCTCTACCAGAGGCGTGTTTCTGTTTCTCGCTGCTGGCTCATAGCCTCTCGCAGTGATTCACGACAGTTACCCTGTCGTTGCTTTGGTTGATAGCGACCTGCCCCAGGTCGTCTCTTTCCTGCGTTTTACAGAACCTTGCTTCCTGCTGCTGTCTGTGATAGTTTGTTTGGTTGTCATATTGCTTGCCTATATTGCTTTGATTTGATCATATTACTTTGCATATTGTGGCATTTGGTTGAGAGACCTCCTCTCTCTACACTAGGATTCCACACACCTCTCTTGGAATCGGGACGACCCTCCATTGAGCATTCCGTCTCTTTGGACTGGAAATCCCTTTTCCAAGACCTCCATAAGTCCCCGCACCCGTGGATTCCCTCACGGACGCTGGGCTAGTTGTACCCTCGAAGTACCCGGAGTTTAGAGAACCTATCGTTGGTGAGGAGAGAGAAAGAATCTAGTTGACCCGGAGTTTACACTTGGATCAACTAGGTTTCACATTGCAAACATAAGTGAACTATTCAACAATTCCACCTACTCTAATCTCAAGCGGAACACTAAAACCTTGCGTTCATCTCAACTTGGTTGCATACACTTGCTTGGGTGATTTGACTTGTTTGGATTGAGTGGTTGTTTGTTTGCTAGTGCCTTTATAAAATTGTCTCTCCTCTTAAAAACATGAAACTCCGTTCAGGTAAGATCATCAACATGGCAGGCTATGGGTATTCTTATGATGATGAGGACGAAAATGTCTTTGGTCAATATGAGACCCCTCTCCAGGATTCCATCTATTATGAGGGAAATTACCCTCACCCTCAGTCTCATCATCCTCAAATCCATGTGGTTGATACCACTCCTCAAGAGGTTGTGCCCTCTTCTCAGACTTTGCCCTCCAACACTTCGGGGAACCCTTCCCCATCCTTCAATGTCACGGACTTAATTAATGCACTATCTCAGTTGGACGACTCCCAGCGGCAAGCTATTCAGGATGCCTTGAAAGGGGAGTCTGTTCCCTCTTCGTCTTCCAACCCCCCTCCGGTCGAGAGTAGCCATCACCCCGTTAATGACCAGGCGGTCTTGCATAAACCCCTCTCTCGTCCGCCAACGCCTGTCACGGCCATACCGGCCCAGCAGGCGAGTTATTCTGCAGTTAGGCACCAATTCCCCCAACCTTCTCAGATTCTACAGTCGCCTATACCACATTCTTTTGTTCAAGCCCCAGTTGAGTCCGCCTCTAATGCTTTGCTACTTCAGAAGATGGCCCACATGGAAGAACAGCTTAAGAAAGTCACTGTGGACAAGAATGCACCAGAAATCTCGCTCCCCACTCTGCCAGTTTTCCATCTTCCTCCGTCTGAGATGCCGAACTTTCGGCGGTACAATGGAACTGGCAATCCGGTTATTCATTTGAAGGATTTTATGTACGAGACCTCCTTCTGGCAAGGCAACAAGGCTTCTCTGGCCTATTTATTCAGAAGATCTCTGGAGGGGCCAGCCCTCGAATGGTTTTATTCCTTGGAGCCAGCTGATGCCAGTGACTTCGATGTTGTCCAAAGGAAATTCTTGCAAAAGTATAGAGACTGTGTTGGACCCTCTCTGTCCGTTACAGATTTAGTTGCGGAGAAAATGAAGTCTGAGGAGGACTTCATCATATTTGCTGACAGATGGCGGTCGATGGCCGAGAAGCTGAAAGACACCTTGTCGGAACAGGAGCAAGTAAAGATGGTTATTTCTAATGCAACTCCTCAATTCCGCCATATTTTGGCCATGAACCGGCTGACTACTATGGAAGAGCTCTATGAGAGGGCTCGTTACATCCAGACACAGATGAAGGATTCACCGATTATGGGCATGTTCGAGCTGAAGCCTCGGCTCTTTAAGAAAACCACCAATGTTAACAGCGGGCCCACAACTGAGGGCACCGTCACAAATGAGCAAGTCGGGGCAGTTGGCAACCCCCACCATCAAGCTAATCCACGTCCACCACCGCCTCCACGACAGAACTCTCATTTTAACCCTACTCCACAACCCCAATTCGCACCTCAACACTCCTTCGCTCCACCGCAAAACCAAGCCCCCCGCGTAGACCTTCCAGCTCCACCACAATACCATCAAATGCCCCCACCTGCCAACTACGGCCAACAACAACAACGGAGACCACCACTTGGCCCCAAAAGGGACCACTATCCTCCACTTCCCGAAAGTCTCCCTGATATTTTTAATGCTTTGATGGCCGCCAACTTGCTCGCCTTGCCAAGGGAAAGAACCGTGTGGCCCGCTAATGTTGACACATCCCGTTATTGTGCTTTTCACCGCGGCCCTGGTCACAACCTTGATCGTTGCTTCCACTTTAGAGATTACATTTACGATCTAAATGACCAGGGTGACATCAATTGGGATGAGATGAGGCAATTCATAGCCGCTATGAAAGAAAGAAGGGCTTCTCGGCAACAGCAAAATCAACAACTTCAGCAACCCGCTCCACAACAAGTTCAACCACAGCAAGCTCCAGCACCCCAGTAGGATATGGGGATTGTCCGTAATCCATTGCCGGAGCACGCCCCTAATCAGCATGTGAACCCCGCCACGTCCCTCTACGAAGTGCAGAGAGGACAGGGATGGCACGAAGAAAACGCCTCTATCGGGGCATTTCATCATGAGCCAAATCAAAATCAACCTCCGCGCCTTTTGCGCACCCTTCCTTCTTCTTCTACTCTCCTATCGGGACGTCCTCTTCTACGCCCCGTCAACCCATCTACCTCCACCAATTCTACGGCCTTACCGGCCCGCTCTCTTCTTACCCATTTGCCACCTCCACAACCTACCGCAAGACAAACCCCACCTTCCACCACCAACTCTATACCTCCGCCGTCCAGGCCACTCCTACTTCGCTCACCGCTAGCACCCGCTACACCCTCTACCACTCCTACACTGACAAGGGTTCCTCCACCATCAGTTCCCCCACCTCTCATACCTAGATCTCTTCTTGTTAGACCACCCGCCAATGCTCCTCGCATTCGGGTATCCCTTTCTACTTCCACGCCCCCTGACGGGGCATCTTCGTCAAACCACTCTCCTACGCCTCCCACGGGGGCATCTTTGCTAAACATTACTCTCACGCCTCCTACGGGGGCACCCCTGTTGTTGAACACTGCCAACGGCATTCCCTCTTCTTCTTCTTCTAATTCTCCTCCCACATTTGCCCCGACAGAGGCTCTACAAGGCGTGGCGCCGCTCCGTAGTGGACGGATTTTCCATCGTATTTTTCCACAAAGAGAGCTAGAGCCCGTGCAGGGGCCGCAAGAGCAAGAACAAGAACAAGGGTCTGTACCGGGCACTGAATATGATTTGTTAAAACATTTGGACCGGACTCCGGCAAGAATTTCGATCTTGGAATTGATCAAACGGTCCACCACTCATCAGCTGGCTCTAAAGGAATATCTGCAGAAGGTAATGGTTAATGAAGACATTCCAGTTGAGCAGATAGTCACAGTGTTAACACCTGCTAGCAGTCAGCCGGCAATTACTTTTCATGAGCATGAACTGGCACCAATCTCAGCAAGGAAATATGCCTTATGCATCACAGTCGACATCAATAAGGTGGCTGTTAAGCAATGTCTGGTGGATACTGGGGCATCCATCAATGTTTTGCCACCAAGCACCTTGAAGTTATGTGGCATACTAGAAAGCCAGATTCGGCCGTCCACCATAACGGTCACTGCATATGACAACACAAAGAAGCCTCCTCTAGGCATGATCACATTGAAAGTTAGCTTGGGTCCTGCCACCATCACAGCAGATTTTCACATCTTGGACATGGATCCAACATTTAATGGCATTCTTGGCCGCCCGTACATCCAGCAGCTTGATGCGGTGCCCTCTACAAATCACCAGTGTCTCAAATTCCCACACAAGGGCCGTATTATCAAGGTGACCAGCATGCCGATTCTGCCCGAGGAAGATATTCATGCGGCTTCATCAGTCCCTTCTATTTGGCCTGCCAATAAGCCACTGTTATCTGTGCTGGACGTCCCCCGTCCACGGCCAATGCCATCTGAAACTGTTACCACGGTTGCTATGACACCCCTGCCTTCTAAGGGGAAGAAGAAAAAGAGCATGATTAACACCCCTGGCTGGAACATTCTGTTAAAAATGGGGTATCAAGATGGCAAAGGCCTGGGTGCCAACTGTCAGGGCAAGATTAGGCCCATTAAACCGCAAAAATTGCTTGTATGAGGCGGTTTAGGCTATAAAGGGCCGAGCAAAAATGAAGAAGAGCCATGGGCATTTATGACTTCTACTTTGAAGACTGATCGCCAGCCACTCTCCTGGACACTGAAGACACATTTTGTTACTGGCGGCATTCAGAATAATGAGCAGACTACCATAGTTACTTCATTGCTTGACTATCAAGATGTTCACGCCAGACAGTTTGCCCGTCACATTGCCCCACTGGCTACCTACAAAGCCCTGGAGTCTTTAAGGCCGGACAAGAGAAGGAAAATGGGTGATCCAGAATGTGACTGGTACAGGTGGTTCGACATGAATGACATTACTATTTCTTTAAGCCGCCTCTTCATGCCGACAGATCCGGAATGGCCGCCGCTCATACAGGAATTGATTGAAATGCCAGCATTGATCACAGACAAGAGGCAGCTGCTGAGTGACTATACGGATACTGGATGTCCCCTTTGAAGAAGGTTTTACTGTGGATAGGATGTGGGCCGGCCTCTTTTCTCTCACTTCGCTACATCCATCTGTGCTTGCTTCTCTACATTCTCATTGGTTTGGTCGTGTGCCAAGACCGCCTCCGATTACAATCAGCTTTGCTCCAAGTTCAATCCAAGTTTCTCTCCCGATTCCTCCTTCGCTCCTCGAGCAATTTTCTAAAATCTCCATCTCGCCCCCCCAAGGGCCATCATTGATTAAATCTTTCTCTAGTCTTGCAATTTCCACTCCTCCTGCTATTCTCCCATCACACTGCTTTCTCCTTGAAAAAGAAAATAAAAATGAAGAAAAAGATAAAAAAGAAAAAAATGCCGATTTTCCAACTTTCCAATCCTCCCTCTCTGTTGAGGAGACCTCCTATTTCTCTCCCGAGTGCGTCTCGACCCAGGGGCCGCTCTTTCAAGATTCCTTGATAGATCTCTTTTCCCCCTCCGGCGAGGGATCTTCTTCTATATCACCTTTTGTATCCACTTTTTCACCCCCTTCTTTTCTTTCTGATCAAGCTAGTTGCTCCTCCTCTTCTTCCTCTTCTTCTAATAAAATTCATGGGGTAGATTCACATAAGAGATCCAAGGGTAAGGAGATTCCTCGCAGATTTTTGTTGGAGTTGGCTATCAGATGCCAAGCTTGTTTAGCAATCCCTGAGTTTGTGGAAAATCCAATTATCCTGCCAGAGTTAGAATTTGAAGATGCTGTTGCTTCCTATGAGGGTTTGGGCGTTTATGAAATTATGAATGATGAAGACCCTATTGAAGAGGGGGATGAAAGTTACGAAGAATATGAGGACGAGGCTGATGCTTTTGCTAGTGGCATAAGACGATTTGACGAACCGTCAGCCTCCGTAGAAGAACCTACCAAAGAAATTAATCAGGGTACCGAGGAAGACCCTAGGATTGTCCTCATTAGCCAGAATTTGCCGCCCTCCGAGGAGGAGGCGCTCATTTTAGTTCTTCAAGAATACAAGGACACATTTGCATGGAGTTATGAAGATATGCCGGGATTAGACCCTATGCTCGTTGAACATCGCCTTACACTTAAGCCAGGGTCTGTCCCGGTCAAGCAACGGTTGAGGCGCTTCCACCCTAATATGGCTTTAAAGATGAAAGAAGAGGTCGATAAACTTCACAAGGCTAGATTTGTTAGAGTTGTCGTTTATCCCAATTGGGTGGCTAACATTGTCCCGGTTATGAAGAAAGATGGGAAAATTCGGATTTGCATAGACTTCCGGGACCTCAACTGAGCGTGTCCTAAAGATGACTTCCCCCTCCCTCATATTGATGTTCTAATTGATAATACGGCAGGATTTGAGACTCTTTCATTTATGGATGGCTTTTCAGGTTACAATCAAATTCGTCTGTCTGAAGAGGATCAAGAGAAAACATCATTCACTACACCGTGGGACACATATTGTTATGTGGTCATGCCTTTTGGACTTAAGAATGCTGGAGCCACCTACCAGAGGGCTATGATGGCAATTTTTCATGACATGATTCATATTTATATTGAGGTGTATGTGGATGACCTGGTAGTGAAATCAAGGACAAGGATTGAACATCCTGGGGTTCTGGCTAAGGTTTTACAGAGATCACGAGAATATCAATTGAAAATGAACCCCAAAAAGTGCGTATTTGGCATTTCTTCAGGGAAATTGCTTGGTTTCATTGTTAGCAAGAGGGGAATTGAAGTTGATCCCAACAAGGCAAAGGCCATCAGAGATATACCTCCTCCCAAGAATTTAAAGGAAGTTCGAGGATTAATCGGGAGGTTACAATTTATTCGCCGCTTCGTCTCTCAGCATTCACAAAGATGCAGGCCGTTTTACGAGCTTACAAAGCCGGGAGTCAAGTTTAATTGGGATGACAAGTGTCAGGCAGCCTTTGACGGATTGAAGGGCTATTTGGCCAATCCTCCTGTACTGAGGCCGCCAATTCCAGGCAAACCTCTTAATCTCTATGTTTCAGTCCTGGATGACTCCGTAGGTGCTGTCTTAGCTCAAGTGGATGAAGAAAGTAAGGAGAGGGCAGCATACTACTTGTCTAAGCTTCTTAACCCCTGTGAGCAGAGGTACTCAGCCATGGAGAAGACTTGTGCAGCTTTGGTTTGGGTAGTTCAGAAGTTAAAACATTATTTCTTAGCTCATGAGGTTCACCTCATTGCTCGCATGAATCCGATTAAATTCCTCCTTGAAAAATCTATCCTCACTGATCGATTAGCACGCTGGCAGAGCTTCCTCTCTCAGTTTGATATCACTTACATTCAACAGAAAGCTATCAAAGACTACGCCATTACCGAACACCTTGCTCATCACCCTCTCCCCCGTTTTGATCCTGTCAATTCGGAGTTCCCAGATGAAGAATTAATGTCCATTAATCAACCCCACGATCCTATGTGGACGTTACATTTTGATGGAGCTCTTAATTCTCAAGGAAGAGGGATCGGCATGGTTCTTTTAACACCAGAAGGGGTCACCATCCCATTTGCTGCTCGGCTCACTTTCCCCGTCAGCAATAACATAGCTGAGTATGAAGCTCTTTTGGCCGATCTTCAAACCGCTCATCGATATGGTGTCACCCATTTGAGGATTGTGGGTGATAGTCAGCTTATTCTGCGCCAGGTGCTTGTCAAGTGCCGCACTATCAATCCTAAGCTCAAGCCCTACCAGGAACTCGCTTCAGCTTATGCCAAACTCTTCACTAAATTAATCTTTGTTCATGTCCCGCGTAGTCAGAACATTTTGGCTGACGCCCTTGCTTCTTTAGCTTCCGCTTTAGTCTTCCCTCCTGAGCGTGATTTTCATGTTCCTCTAATTCATCAGCGTGACACCCCAGCTATTAAGGATCGCGCATTCCTTGATATTAGGGATCAGGTGCTCGAGAAGGTTAAACAGAAGGAATCTCTTAAAGGAAAGGAGGTCATACTTTTAGACTGGGAAGAAGAATTGGCTGACGAAGAGAAGCCTTGGTATTATGAGATTGCCAGATATTGTAATGATCAGTCCTATCCCGAGGAAGCCACTGCTGAAGAGAAGAAAGCAATTAGAAGAGTGGCTCAACGTTATGTTCTGGTTGGAAGTGTGCTCTACAGTAGAGGGCTCACCGGTGTTTTATTAAGATGCCTCGATGATGATGAATCATGGAAAGTCGTGGAAGAGGCGCATTCTGGAGTGTGCGGTGGTCATGTGAATAGCCAGATGCTAGCTAAGAAGATCCTTAGGCTAGGTTTCTATTGGCCGACTCTAGAAGAGGATTGTTCCATCTATGTTCGAAGGTGTGTTAAGTGCCAACTGCACGCCGACAAAATTCATTCTCCTGCTTCTTCACTCCATCCTACGTCCTCCCCATGGCCTTTTTTCATGTGGGCTTTTGATATCATTGGACCTCTTGGTGATTCGAACCTCCTGACCAAGCAAAAATCATTCATCCTCACGGCAACGGAGTACTTCACCAAGTGGGCGGAAGCAGAAGCTTACGTGGAGATTAAAGCGTCAACAGTCTACAAATTCATAATGAAGAACATCATCACAAGGTTCGGCATCCCGAGCACCATCGTCACCGACAATGGACCTCAATTTATCTCTCAAGAGCTCAAGGATCTCTGCAACAGGTATAACATTGCATTGCATCATTCTTCTCCCTATTATCCGCAGGGCAATGGCCAGGCAGAGGTAACTAACAAGACTTTGATCAAAATTGTTAAGAAAACGTGTGAGGCTAATAAATTTTCGGACTGGCCAGACAAGCTAGTTGAAGCTCTCTGGGCCTATCGTACTTCCATTCGTACCCCCACTGGGCAAACCCCTTTCGCCCTTACTTATGGAATGGAGGCGGTAGTCCCTTACGAGATTCTCATTCCCTCTTTGCGAGTACAATTGGATAAGGAATTTTCTATTGATGAACGTCGGGATTCACTCCTTGCCCAACTGGAACTCCTAGATGAGAAGCGTCTGGTCACCGCTGAGCATGCGCGCATTTATCAAAACAGGCTCTCACATTTTTATAAAAAGAAAGTAATTGAGAGAAAATTTAAAATCGGTGAAATGGTAATCAAGAGAATTTTTGTAAAGCCGGGTGGCCCACGCTCAAAACTCCAACCCAATTGGGAAGGACCGTTTGTTATAAAAGACGTTTATCCTGGCAATGCTTATAAACTGATTAATGCTGAAGGGGAAGAGTTAACTCATCCTTGGAATGGTTTGTATCTTAAGAAATACTACCCTTGATTCAAAAATCCAAAAAAAATATAAATATATGTCTTCAAAATCTAAACAAAAATGAATATCTCCGAAAACCATAAAAAAATAGAAACTCCAAAAAGTAAACAAAAATAGAAATTCTTCAAAATCAAAAAGAGAACAGAATTGGTGCCATGGCACACGAAGGATCAAGGTCCGAAAGGTCAAAATTCAGAATTCATTCATCAGTCTTGCTAACTTAAAAGGGGGTTGACTCACGCACACACTACACGCTTTATTCTTGAGCTCGATCAGTGCAAAATCTGACGAAAAGTCAAAAACCTGACTAAAAGTGAAAGACAATACCCGTTCTCTTCTTCTTCGGCCCATAAGGGAGGAAGGGAGACCTCGGGGTAGACGTGCCGAGCCTATCCGCCGCCCTAGTAGGTGGAAGTCAGGGCCCAAAAGGGAACAAATGCCACAAAAGCCCAAGTACAATTAGGTTTATTTTCATCAATGCAAATCAATTCCAAAGTGAAAGTCAAGTTATGAAAAGAAAAGCATGTCAAGAGGGCAAAGTCCCCGCAAGGAAAATCTTGGGCGTATGCATGCAATATAACAAGGGCAAAAAGGCAACAATTTTCCTACGCCAAAGACCGAACCCCAACAGGCATAGGGTAGGGAAGGTAACTTTGCCTTGAGCATCTCAGAATCCCCTATGGGCTTCTCTTATATTTTCTTCCATCCTTTCTATGTGGTAAAATCACGAACTGGTAGGATGGTTAAAGACGGACTAAAGAAATTGCACTATGCGAAATCTCGAATACAGGTCAACTATGAGCACGTCAACTCCCTTTTAATTACTCAAGAAAGGTTAATGAATTTTAGATGGAGACCGTGTAAGACCTGTGGTTTTGATAGCCTTGACAACCTTTTTTTGCAGAAATAATTCAATTAACGCCTTTGGCTAAGGCGCTTTTTATTTAATTAACATCTTTGTTTAGGTCGTCTCTTTCTAAATAACGTCCCTACGCAGGTCGTCACTTTCTCAAAAATCAAATTCACTTTTCAAATTCACGCCGTCTTATAGGGCGTCTTTTATGTGAATAACGACCTATTCGAAGGCGCGTTTTTCAGAAAAAAAAATAAAAAATAAAAAAATATAATAAATGAGTAAAAATAAATAAATGAGTGAAAAAAATGCATTCTCCAAGTATGCTTGCATTCTTTTGCATGGGCATCTTTTATTTATGGTTTGCATATGTGTGCCTTGCATGATGCATCTCCCATTATCAGCTATTTCATTTTGCCTTATCTTGATTAAAGGCTTGGCCCCTTGACCCATCATTAAGGTCAAAATATTGCCACCCCTTTGCTTATTGGGCAAGGGGCCAAGTCGAACAGATGAATTAACCTGTTTTGTTCAAATAAAAACCACAGCTACAGGTACAGGGCAAAGTAAAGCAAACACGAAGAACGTGGAAAGAAGAAGATACACAAACACGAGGCCACAGTCACACAAAGTGCTCAGGTAACAAAAATCTTGATCTATATATATATCTCATGGCTATCATGTACAGGTGTGAGGGTGGAGGAGTACAAGTAAGTCTCTCAGCTCTCGCCTCCACCCTCCTCTCTCCTACTCTCAACCTCCTCCTCACCGTCCCGAGCCGGTACTGGTGGAGGAGGCATGGGCCCCCGTGAAGAAGCCGGAACCCGAACGTGTCCCCCTGCCTCGCTCCTCTCTCGGAGGGAAGAACCCACCACGAAGGTGGAGCTGGTGAAGGAGTACCCCGCAGCCCGCGCTCGCTCGCGTCCTCGCTGGAGATGCTCCTCGGACACTCGCAGCCGCTCCTGGGAAAGGATCAACTGGGTCCTCGAATCCGCCAGCTCTCACTCACGTGCCGCCACCTGCTCCTGGAACCGGGCACGCTCCGCCTGGTGCTCCTCCCGCTCACGAGCATGCTCCTCGTGCTCCCGGGCACGCTCCCGTCTCTCCAGCTCAAGCGCCACGCGTAGCTCGGCCACGTCCTGAGGAAGCTCCTCTCGTCGCCTCAGGGACCTCTCAAGCTCTGAGATCCGCTGATCACGGATCGCCAACTCGGTACGTACTGCCTGAAGCTGTGTCACCTGCAAACAGGTAAACAAGTCATCAATTCCATAATTAAATTCAATAATCTAGCAATTCAAGCAATGTATAATTGAACCACTCACCTGTGTGCTCGTCGCACGGTAGCCCTCATCAATGCAAGTAAGAGCGGCTCGAAGCTCCTCAGTCTATAAAATGAATTTCATCAGTGCACAATTATATAATCAATATTTGAATGGATTGGTGTTTTGGAATTTACCCGTAAGGCGAGGTCGCGCTCCGCTGCCTTGGCTCGTGCCACTGCTCCCGCTAGCTGCTCTGCCAGTGCAGTCACCTCTGCACTGGGCCCTCTCGAGCTGGAGGCCTCCCCTGGGTCTCTCCTCACTGCTCCCTGCTGGGCACGCTGCATTCATTGAGATCGTCAATGGCTAATCATCAATAATTCAACAAAAACAAAATACATTTGCATATAGAAATAATTTAAACACTCACCAGGGTCTCTAGGTCTGCCCGTGTGGCGGCCAGCTGGTCCTCCAGGCTGTGTAGGTGGGCCTGGGCATCTATCGCCGCTATGTCCCGCGCATCCTGCATCCATCACATGTTAGTCGCATGATAGTCACATAAGCATTTGCATTTAATTTAGAAATAAGTGCATTCATACATACCCCTAAGACCCTCATCTGGGGTCGGCCGGCGTATACCTCTCGGTAGCGCCGGAGGTACTCGGAGCTGTCAGTCACGCGAGAGGTGACTCTGGTCCCGCCACGCTGCCAGTCGGCATGCTGCTCCTCGAATCGTACCCTCCAGTCGGTCGCCTTTGTACGACCGCGCATCTTCTTCCCGATGCCCCGCGGCTCGCCTACCTCAATCCACTCCTAGTGGAGGCCCAGCGTCCTCATCACCAACCTAAGCCGTAACGGCTCAATCTCGCTCAAGCAGTGAACCCAAAGCTCACGCTCAAAGTGAGGTCGGCCCGCTACGACCCAAGGTTGGCCCTCGTCTGTCATCCCCTCATAGGGTCTCCAATGCACCTGCATTCATAAACATACATATCATCATTTCATCGTCATCATCATAAATTCAAAATAAAAAGTAAAAGAAAGATGCATAGCATTCATACACACCAGCGAGGGAGGGAAGTCACGGAGCTCTCTCCGTAGAACCCATAACTCGTAGCCGAGTGGGGCGCCGAAGACGATCGGCACCCAGCGCCGTGCTAGAGGGAAAGCTCCCTCATTCCCAGGCCGTGGGTCAACGCGCCCCATCGGCATGTAGAGGTGACTCCAAACCTGCATCCATGCATTGCATTAGTTAGGCATTCACACGCATATAAAAATATACATAAAAGAAAGAAAAAATGAAAAATGCATACCTGAAGAAAAGGTGAGAAGCCACTGACGGTCGTCTCTCGCCCTGTCCCTGTGGACAGGTCGGCCATCATGTGCGCCAGCAGAGCCGCTCCCCAGGCGTAGCTGCCAACTGCCTCCAGGTCCTCGAGTATCCCTAGAAAGCGGCAGTTGATGACGTCGCCCTTTGTACCGAGCAATAGCCTCCCCAGTAGCAGTAGCAAGAGCCTCCTCAAGTCTAGGTCCGCTCTCTCCCTGTCGGCTGGGTCTTGGCAGTACACTGCCCTAGCCCCGTCTATCAGCCTCTGTGAAAACTGCTCTAGGGTCTCTCCTGACCTGTGCCTAGCATTCCCTAAACCCATCACTGTAGTGAGGTCGGTGCGGAAGATCGTCCTACACTCGCTAGGCGTCTCATAGACCATCTCTAGCCCTAGCAATCTCTGGGCGAACTCAGTGTAGTCAGGGTAGGTAATCCCGCTCACAGCCTCACCGTCTACCCTCAACCCGGTGATCCTAGCCACATCCTCTAGGGTGGGAACCATATGCCCCCATGGCATCAAGAATGCCAGGCTAGTCCTATCCCATCTCTCCCGTAGAACCTGGATAAGTGGTAGGTCGGGTCTGACTGGCTCTATGCTAAGGAAGGCCCCGAACCCCATAGCATCTACCCTCGCTCTCTGGAACTCGGGGAGGCCGTAGTATGCTGCCCGGACCATGACCCAGGAGATCCGTGTCCTCATCAACCCCTGCACGCATAAAGAAAAGAAATTTTGATTTAATTGTTCAATTATTCTTGTTAAAATTCACTTAATTGCCTTGGTTTGAATTGTTGATGTTTGATTTAATTAACGACCATCCTCAGGTCGTGGTTTGCTGAATTAGCGCCCCGAGGAGGGCGTGGTTCTAAGTGTGTTTTGAATTTGCGACCTATCATAGGTCGCTGTTATCTATGAAATGCCTCTGTGTTGGGCGTGGTTCTATGGTTAATTTCTGAATTCTTAGAAAATATTTTAAGTCACGCCCTTGGGTGAGGCGTTTTCCAAATGGGTCCGTTAATTTTAATCAGGAATTAATGAATGGACGACCGCTGGTTTGGTCGTCTATTGTTGAATTAACGCCCTGGTAGGTGGGCGTTGTTTTCAAGTTTTTCAGAAAATAAAATAAAAATAACAGCATGCGAATAATTCATGAAAAATAATTAAAGCATGGGAATTAATGGAAATTAACAGCATGATATCAAAAATGATAAATTTAAATGGGCGACATGAGGCAGGGCGTGTTCTCATGGGGTTAATTATTTTTCAGGGAAATAATTTAATTAACGCCCTTGGGTTGGGCGTTTCATTTCTGAAACGTGACGCCCCTGAGGGCATCTTCTTTCTGGGTTGCAGGGTTTATACCCCGAGAGCTATGGAAATTACAGGAATAATAATAAAAAAATGAAAATAAAAAAATGGGAATAGGGTTTGGGGGCCTACCTTCTTGTGCTTTGGCTCTGCCGGTTGGGGGCGTGGATGATGTGGCCGCCGGAGTTGGCCGGGGCGGGGGACGATGGCCCTCGGTTGATCTTCTTCATTTCTTTCTTCTTCTTCCTCGTCTTGTCCTTCTTCATTGCCTTCATCTTCTTCACCCCCTTCGTGGGCCTCTTGGCCTCCTTCGGCCTCGTCGCCGGCCGCCACGGCCTGTTCTTCCTCGACCGCCATTGGAGCTTCCTCCATGGTGTTATCTTCGCCGGCATGGGTGGGCTCGTCCTCGCCCAAGTCAACCACCTCCGGAGCCGAGACCCGCTGCCGTTTGGGTGCGCCACCGGCCATAGCTTAGGGCTAAGATGAGAGAGGAGAGAATGAGAGAGATTGGGGGAGGGGGTTCTCGGTTAGGGTTGCAGAAGAAGAGAGAAAGAGGGAAAGAGAACGGAGGAAGAAGAAGAAAGGAGGGAGAGTTAAGTCGAACGGTCAAAAAGAATTAACGACTTAAGGAAGGCCGCGTCTTGTGAAATCAACGACTGAAACAAGGACGTTCTTTTGATAATTGACGACATTTATTAAGGCGTTATTTTTGTTTGCATGGGGAATGATAACCGTCGTCAGACGCATTTAATGGCGATTGATTGATTTGATGGGAATAATCATTACTGTTTTTGAGTAACGACTACGATTGAGGCGCTATTTATATGAAACGTGGCTTTGATGAAGGCGTTACTTTTGGAATTTCAACGAATATATTTTGGAATATGAATCGAATTAACGCCTTGTCCTAGGACGTTTTTCAGTTAACGCCCATTGGTGAAGGCGTCAGTTATGAGCGATCAATCATGGAAGACGACCTGTGCTGGGGCGTCGTTTATAGAATTAACGACATTGCTTGAGGCGTTATTTGCAACAGAATCACAGAACGTTGGAAGAGTTATTCAGAAACACAGTAAGATGGCTCAATCAAAGGGAATATCATTGATTTTTTGGAAGAAAAAGATTACAATGCTTAATGAGCCATTTTGGGCCTCAATTTTCTCAGGGCTATTACATAAGACTTCCACTGTTCTCTATCTTCTTCTAAGTTTTCCACAGGTTGATGAACCTTATTGATTTTCCACAGAGCTTGAATAGTTGTGCATTCTTCTCCATCTTCATTGTTACCAAGGTCCTGTGTCTTGATTGGAGGAAGGTGAGATGGGTCCTCGAATACTCGCCGTGGAAGCCCGAGTTGAGGAAGGCACCGGTGTGAGTTATACAAGATGAATTCTGAAGCGCCTATGAGTCGAAGGTCCGTCCCGGGAGAGAATCTTGCACGGAGCTCTTGAGTTTTGAGTACACCCGGGGCACAAGTGAAGAGATTCTTTGGCATTACTTTGAGGTGCTCTCTCCATTCCACTCTCTTCTTGATTTGAGGGATCCGGTTCGTCACTCTATTGCTTATCCCAAGTGAACCGGTCATATAAGAGAGTGGGCTTTTTGAGAAAATTCTTGAGGTTTGTTGGGCCTCATTACATGGATCGAATTTGAAATGGAGATCTATCCAACTAGAAAATGCTAGCATGCATCCATATATGGGTCTTCCCATGGCCGCCGAAGTGAGCCCGCTATAGAGATAGGCTAGAATAGCCGGTCCAACTCTATCTCCGTCCCATAAGCTCACCACCGCGCTCAATTGGGCCTCCTCTAGAAAGTCCTCCGTGGATGGAAACAAGAGTGCTCCTGCTAAGCACACCACGAAGGCCTTTGCTATCTTTTCTATCTCCTCCTCTTCCTTAGCTTGATCCGCTCTCTTGTACACCCATGAGGCGAGCTTCAAGAGGTTGATTCCTTTAGTGACCTTGATTTGGTTCACTATGTTTGAGCTAGATATCAATGAGGTTAGCAATTCATGAGAGGAGATTGGCTTTGGCATGATGGCCATCTTTTGTTCATCCCCTTGTTTCATCCGCTTTAAGCCCAAGATCAACTCTAGTTCTTCCAATAAGAGGGTGGCTTCAAATGTCGAGAAGAGAAAGGTATGAGTGGAAGGGTGCCAAAGTTCAATCAATGCTCCTATGGCAGCCCAATCTAAGTGAATTTGGTCATAGTGCTTGGCATGGGTTATTAAGCCTAAGAGATGCCATCTTGCTAGGTATACTCTCATGTCATATGAAAATTTGGAAAGGATGAGGGGTAACCACTTGATTTTCATATATCTTCTAGCTCCTGGGATAATTGGGTATTCTTGTGAAGAAGAAGAAAGAAGCGGGAGGCAGAACAGTTAAGATGTATGAAGTAGCAGTGGTTCGATACAGAGGAAGATATATGTGTAGAGAAGATTGAAGATATGAAAGCAACATACCTGGTTAGATGCGATTCTGCTACTAATGTGCCCATTAATTTCAGTCAACCTGGGAGTCGAGGTCTTGGATTTCTTCATTGCCCGGTCCATCTTCAGTTCGCAGAAAAGAGCTCGGGCAAGTGCCTGCAGGAGAAGAACGAACAGCAAGACAGAGCTGACTGCAGAGGTTTAGAAGAGTTTGGTTTGGGTAAATCTAAGGAAGTGCCTGCCTTTTTATAACGATTAGGTTGTTCGGAGTTAGAAGGTTGATGGGTATTAGGATTTGGTTTGGCTTCTGGTTCGGAAACGGAAGTTTGCTTAATTAACGCCGTTTGTTAGGGCGTCGATTGTTGAATTGACGACTTTTTTGAGGTCGTGTTTTGTGTAACGCCCTTGACAGGGGCGTTTTCTTCTTGAAATATCGATGAATTTCACGCCTTGATGAAGGGCGTGTTTCTCTTTTAGACGCCCTCACAATAAGGCGTGTTTCATAATTTTGACGCCATGACTTAAGGCGTGTTTTGTAAGCTTATGGGTCTCTTCCTGTGTGCTTTGATGAACTTAAGTGCTCTTATTTCATTGGAATTCTATTTTATTTAGCACTTATGATCATGTTCTACGTTGAATTGAAGGTTATTGATATTGAAATTGTGAAGACTAATGAATTCCAAGTGCAGGAAAGTACAGGTTTCAAGACATCTGGGTTGCTCATCGTTGAACATTGCGCTTGTCATTTTGTATTTGTTCGTTGTAAGCATTATTACTATATGGTATCTACGCTATTATAGCATATCAAGGACCTTGTGGTTCTGATGAACCTGGAATTTGAGTTCCCCTTCATCAAAAACAGTGATAATTCCAGGAGAGTCTTGGTCACACGGATAGGCCGTTGAGTCGTTGAAGGTTTGGGACGATGGTTCCACTTTCTGGGTTGATGCGCGGACAAACGAGCTTCGGCTTAGTGTTGGCTCAGAAACCTGGATTCTTGACTAAATCTAGATGACTTAGCAATATTATCCTAGATTATTTTCTATTTTTAGTTTGTTTTATTCTTTTCTTTTAGCCCAACATGCATCATATAGGACTTTGAGTTTTTCATGATTGAAAATTTTCATATTATGGCAATAATGAAGGTCACTCGCTCTTGATTGAGTTGACATGAGATATTCCATTCCAAATCAAGTACTTTGTTCTATCTGAAGCCGCTCAGGCTGATTCCTTGAAAATGTCCCTTTGTTGGATCTCCATCTCAATTCTCTTTATTTTTTTTACAAATCTACCTTGGTTGTAGCACATCCACGTTGGCTGGTAACCGCTCTCCAATGGTCTTTCCCTATCGTGCCCGCGCGCACACCTTTTGCCTTACATTTTACTTGTTTAGCTTAGTCTCCTTTATCCAGCAAATTGATGCCTTCTTGGGATCATTCGGAGTTGTTTCATTCAGAATCTTGGAAAGATTTCCATTGCCTAGTGTCTGAGACGTGTCACATCACACCTTGGCGTCTACTTATCAGTTCATTCCACTTCATTTCATTTGTTGCACTTTCACTCCATTTTCGTCTCACTCCCTTCCAAAGCAGACGCCAAGGCGGGGCAGCTGTAGACACGCCAAAAATGACACTTTGTTGATTAAATCTCATGTCACTATGATGACGCCCCAAAGTGAACTTCAATATTTTCATAATATAAAGTTTTTCTATTTTTTAGGGTTTTTCGTTGCATTATTGTATTATTTTTATGATTCGCGACCTGAAGAGGGGCGTTATCTAAATAGCGACCTTATCTAGGGCATTTTCTCAAGAAAGGACGACTAAATGTCAAGGCGTCAATTCCTGGTATTATCCGGTTTTAAAGTAAATTCAAAATCAATTCAATTATTGGTTAACGTCCTTCCTCAGGGCGTGTTTTAAATTAACGCCTCAATCATAGGCGTGTTCTCATAATTTTCAAATAAAGTAAGTTTTATTGCCAAAATTAAACTCAAGAAGTGACGTCCTTGGTAGAGGTCGTGTTTTGAGTAACGTCTTGATGTAGGTCGTCAATTCTTGATTTGACGCCCTTCGCAAGGTCGTGTTTTCACCTTTCGTGTCCTGCTTTAACTCCTCTTTCCTGAATAGAGTCCTGCCTCCAATAGTCTCCTTGCTCAAATTGGAGGTAGAGTCCTGCCTTCTTTGAACATTGCCTATCCTTATCTTACCAAACTCGAGCTTATCTTCCACTGAAATCCTATAAAATCATGATCTGGTCGATCGAGGCAGAGGTTGACGTTTTCAGAGGTTGAAGAGATTAGAACGTTCAAGAGGTTGAGAGGATTGAGGGCTTCCTCTGCTTCCTTACTGTCGTGTGCTCTATAGAAGGACTTCGGCTTCCTCTGCTCCTTCTTCATCCGGTCAACCGTGTCTTATTGGTTCCCTTTACTGTCGACAGGGACAGCAGGGCTTGCTTTTTGTTTGTGTTGATTTGTCTTCATCCACTGTTTTCTTCTTCTGCGTCTGCATCAATTCCATCGTCAGTATTTTTTCTTTTCACTTTGCACTAGTTTTATCACATATCTTCTCTCTCCCTAATTCCTCTTTAGGGGTTTTAAAACCGAAACAATAAGGTGCGCATGTTGATTTCTTTTCATCCTCACATGTTTTATTTGGATTGATACTACTTGCGTTGGCTGAATCCCATCTTTTGCTTTGTTTCATTGTCTTTTTTTGCAAGGTAATCAAAAGGAGAACCCTTCTCATCGGCCGGCCGATTAAAGAAGGAGGAAGGAACTTCACATCATCCCGTGTTCCAATCTTCACCAGGTATTCGCGATCTCTTTTACTATTATTGAGGTAACCCCTCTGGCGATCACATCTCCATATTTGCACCACGTGCAAGCTTTTCCTCCCCTTATTTATGCATTAATCATCATTATCCTCCCAATATTTTTCACATAATTTATTCTCTTGTGATTGTGTGGGATTTATGCCCATCCACAGTGCCGATCGGAGCCGCCCGGCCTCCGGCCAGCGAACCAGCACGCCCCCACTCCAGGGAGCGCCCTTCCAGGCATCCTCCACTACAGCGGTGCCACCGGGTCCCACACGGCCCCTCCGGACAGCACGTGGGCTCCACCGTCACAAGTTCGGGTGCTGCCGAATCAACGCGAGAAGCCGCCCGTCAACCCGAATTCGGTCCTCCCGGACCCCATTGTGTAGCCCTTTACCTCCCTGCGTGGAGTGGGTGATATTTCATTGCTGTCATCATTGTGTAATATTTATCCCGGGAGTACGAGTTTCGGCCGGGTCCGTCGTCCCCACGCCGAGCGCGTGGAGGTATCCTCCTCACTCCTTACTTGGCATGTTGCTTAATTTCATATATATTTGTTTATGCCGCTGCTAGAGAGCATGTGTAGGGATATCTATCTCGCTTTATCTATTCATTACCGCTGCTGCGAGAGAGTGCGACACCATCCCGTGACCCGATCCGGGCACACGAGAGAGCCGATCACCCTAGCTCACTGCCGGTTTCTCAACCGCGCACGTCCGACGCTTCCCTTGTTAAGGGACAGTCACGAGCTTGTCGTGTCCGTGGTCTCGTCCCGCATCACCGGGTAACCAGGCAAGCGTTTTCATTAAAGGAAGCAAGAGGGTACATAAAAGAGGAGGGGGAAGGGGAAGGCAATAGGCACCCAAGCTTATAGAGACGAGAGGGGCCTCATGCAACAAGTGGAGCAAAGCCTAAAGATAACACATGAGTGGTAAGCAACCATCAAAGGTCACGATCCCTGGAAGAGGAGGTGGAGTTAGAGCGCCGATGAGATCACCGGGGAGGAACACCTACCGACGTCGAGGCAGGCCGCGAGCGTTCCTCATCGTAGGTGCCCACGAAACGCGCATGTGCAGAGGTGAGGTTAGGGAATCTGTCGATAGGCTCGAGTCCGGGGACAGTGAGCACCTGAATGAGCTGCGGAAACTTAAGGCCACCCACAGGAGACGGAGGAGTCACCTCCTCCACTGGAAGCACAAGGGTAGGAGACTGAGGAAGAGGCACGAGTGGACCGAGCAGTTCCCGGTTGATCTTCTTCTTTAAGGCTTGGGCAAAGGAGAGGCGGGGGGACGCAGCAGCGGCTGGGGGAGAGGCATCGACACCATCAGGGGAAGTCGTCAGATTGGGGGACCTCGGCCCCGGTGACCAAGAAACCGTCGACGGGTTGAGACCACCGACCGTAGGATCCACACGAAGAGGTGCCTTGCCACTAGAATCGGAAGCCGGCACAGCGGGGGGCATCAGAGACAACTTATCCTAGAGAGAGCCTGGAGAAGCCTCCACAATATCGGTGCAGCCGAGCTCTACCGCCGGATCAAGAGCAACAGAGGAGATGATGACCGAGCCAGAAGCAGAAGAGGGAAGCTCTGACCGAAGAGGAGGATTGCCCGCAGGGACCTGGGAGGCAGCATACGAGGTGGAGTGATTGGGGTAGACACTCTCCGTCTGCGTGAAGCCGTCAGCCTGGAGGTGAGGCACCGCAAGGGGCAGCTCCAAGGCAGGGAGCTCAGGGGTAGCATCAGCAAAGACCGCGCTCAGATGGAGGACAGCAGGAGAAGAGTCGACTCCTTGAAGCTGGGTGTCGGCCTCCACGTTGACAGAAGCACGAAAGGCCTGAGAGCAAGGCAAGGGCCGAGTGTTGCCAGGTCGATGAAGTGGACCAGAGCCCAACAGACCCGCGAGGTGAACAGTGGATAGCTTCGGTGAGGAGTCTGACGGAAGGCAAACAGAGGGCAGGGTGCACAGGACCGACTGGAGGGAGCCAGCAGCAAACCCCGGAGGTGTAGGGATGCCAGGAGATTCAGGTGCCAGGAAGCCGTGGGAGGTACTGTCGAGAGAGGGAAGGCAAGCTTGAGGCAAAGCCATGGAGGGGAGAACATGGTCAGCACGGTCGTCCTCCTGACCAGCAGAAGGAGGTGAGGTTTGTGATCCCAAAGGCTGAGAGACGCCATCCGGCTGAGTAGCAGCAGTAGTGGACGTTGCCGGGCCTATAGCAGCACGGCGAGCGAGCTTCGGCTGCGAAGCCTCAGACGGCCTAGCAGGGGGCTTCATGCAATGGAGCGACAGGTGGCCAAGGCGCTTGCAGTTGGAGCAGAACGAGGGGAGGTTGGGGTACTCCAAAGCCTGCCAGAAGCCGCTGCCACCATACCCGATCCATGCCCGAGGGGGGGAGGTTTCTTTGAGATGTAAAACAACACGCAAACTCTGGCCGCGTGCGACCTGGTGCGGCATAGGGTGTTGCGGTCCACTTTCAGAGGAGAACCAAGGGCTCCTGCAATCGAGAGTAACATAGCTTCATTGAAAACGTTAGCCGAAAGCCCTAGCATCTCGATCCAAACCGGGACAAGGGGGGAGTCTTCGTCGGCAGAGAAGTTCATGGACCACTTGAAGAAGGAGAATGGCCGTCCTTTGACAAGGAGGGACTCTCTAAGAAGCACCTAGAGATAGTCCTCCTTATTGTGGAAGCATAGAAGAAGATGGCGCCGATCCAAGGAGCTAATGAGGAAGTCTTGAGAGAATTGGAACCGTTGAGCAAGGTGTGCTATAATTTCCTGAAGGGGAGGGCGTCCCTGTGGCGTCCGTGTGATAATGGCGAGCTCCAGTGGACTGAAAGACGTGGAGATCTCCTCCATGCTGAAGAAGGCTACAGGCTCCCCACCGTCAGTGAAGGCAGGAGCATGGACGGACAATGGCAAGGCCGGAGGGGCCAAGGACTGGAGTAGCACGTGGGCGAAGGAGGGAGCAGTAGTAGCCATTGGAAGTGACCCCGCCTACTCCGCAGCAAGTAGCGCAGTGGCACCCCCACCAGGCACAGGTGGGCGGGCAGGGCCAGACCAAGGGGATCTGGCAGGTAACGAAGCACCAGCCTGAGACGCCGTAAAAGGGGCTCCAGGACGGGATCCACCGCTGGATGGTAGCACGGGAGCATGGCCAGCACCACAGCCGGGACCTCCGGGATGGCGACCAGCCTTGGCCAGGATAGACCCGGAGGCGTTCCCTGATAGAGGTGGAGAGGCACCATCCGGCGGGGTAGCGGATACGCAAGCTGGACTTAATAGCAAGGATACTCTTAGCTCTGATTCTGATCAATTTACTTCTGTTCAATTACCAGCTAAGCCCCGGTCGACCGCTGAATACCAGCCCTTGGATCTTACCTCCAACTTTCCAGACAATGCCACCTTGTGTGCAATGGACTCAATTGTCAACAATCAAAAAGAGCTACCTGAAGTCCTGAGATTAAATGGCACCCAAGAGGGGGGGGGGGTGAATTGGGTATTAAAAAATAAATGAACTAAAGCTGGATGATGAACACGTTAGCAAAGCTAGCAACCAATAGGGAGGGATATCGAGAAGCACAACGACAGTCTGGACAGAGAAACTCCTACAGCAGTTCCTCGGTACTAGGTGGAGTTCAAGAATCCAAGGATTCTCTCATACAAGATATTTTCTTTTTGACAAGACTAGCCTTGTCGATCCGAAAATACCTTTTGATATACCAATGAACTTCCGCAAGAGGGTCAATGAATCCAGATCAGAAAACAGATCTAATATGATAATGCAATAAGGAACTTAGCTAAAGAGAATGAAGGTAGAAGATATGGATCAAACCATTCAGAAGACAGGGATTTTAGGTGGTTCGGCTGCAACAACAGCAACCTACGTCCACCCCCCACACACGGTGAGGATTCACACACTATCTTGTAAAAGATTACAAGACGAACACCAAACACACACACACACACGTGAGGAGTATAGAACCCCCACGAAAGTGCTAGAGCACAAACACACAAGAACAAGGATGAACAACAAAAATACACACACACATACACACACATATGGATCTGCCTATATCCACACACACTAGTGCTTAAAAATTACAAGGGAGGCACGAATTAGCTCAAACATGAATGGAAGGAACATAGACAAGAAATGAAAACATAGATCAGGCTCCCCCTTAGTGGATGAAGGTAGTATTAAATGAAGCTTGCTCTTGGCTCAATCTTCACATGATTTGGATGCAGATTTTCTCTTGAGAGAAGAGTTCCTCTCGGATCACTGTTCACGTGAACAGTACCAGCACCCTCTCCCTTGACAGCCTCTTCTTCTTCTCTTCTTGGAAGCTCTTAGGGTTTTTGATCCCAAAGAGACCTTTTGCAGCTCTTGGAAGGTCAGAAAAGTTCCTCTTTTCGAGTTTGGACCAAAAGTCAGCAAAGGAGGGCTTCGGGAATTCCGGTCGACCGGAATTCTAGGGGCGGTCGACTGAAACCTGAAACTTTCGGAGTTTTTGGTTGCTGGGAGAATCGGTCGATCGGTTCTATGGTCCTGGTCAACCGAAACCTGTAAAACATGCTACTTCTCATCCCTGGGAGAACTGGTCGACCGGGCCTGTGGTCCTGGTCGACCGAAAATGCCTGGACCTGCAAAATTAAGTTGTTAGCCCAGAGAAATTGATCAGGGTGACAGGGGCTGTTGCGTACGGACTGAATAGATCTAGAGGGGGGGTGAATAGATCTAGCCCCTTTTTCAATTTATAAACCAAAGATCGACTAGACCTTAAGCAAACTATGGGTTGCAAAGATAAAACTGATAACTACAGCGACAGCAAGCAATAAGAAGAGCACACACCACAAGCAAAACCACAAGACAGGATTTTTAGGTGATTCAGTCTCTTCCCGAGACTTACGTCCACCCCTCACTCAACTTGAGCAAGGCTTCACTAAATGAGAACTCCTGATCTCAACCAACACACCGCTGATACACAGCTTCTTCCCGCTGACACACAGCTTGTACCCGCTGCCTCACAGCTTGACACTTGATGTAATGAAAAGAACAAAAGATGCAACAGGACTGGACAAGAGCTTTTGAATCAAAGAAAAAGAGTTCAGCCTGGGACTACAGGTAACAGGAATAGACTCCCTGTGGAACTTCCAGATGATTGCCTTCAGCTGCGACGCTACTGGAGTCTTGCTTGCCTTGAGTCAGTCTTCCTTCTGCAGCAATGAAGATGCCTTCGGTCTTGTGCAGTCTTTGTGGTTTCTGAAGAGCCACTCCTTCTTTCCTCTTTCAGAGTATCTTCGTGGGTGTATTCTTTCTTTTTCTTCTACTCTGTGTTCCACACCCCGCTCTCTGTCATCTTTACCTTTTGTACCAGTTCTTTTCAAAGCATAGGCTTTTCCCGTGCAGATTCGTAATTGAGCGCACATCCATTGGATTATCGGCTAGAAAATAGGGAGAAGATTTACCCGAAAGATTTGAATAAGTTTGACTGGTTCTTTCCAAGATTCTCTCCTTAAATCCAGTGCGGAATCTTATCATCTGAACCGCCCAACAACCTGCAGCAACAACCTGCAGGTTTCTCTCAACAGAAACTGAATTCGGTTAGAGTTCGGTTCTGGACGCTGCTTCGCCTGTGGTCGACCATGATCTTGTCGCTGGTCGACACAGAATAATGTCCAGACGACTGTTTATTCTGGCTGATGCTCGTGGTCGACAACAACCTTCTCGTTGGTCGACAGGGGGTAAATGTCCAGACGATTGATGGTTCAGACTGATGCTTGTATTGCTTCGTGGTCGACAACGGGCAGGCCTTTGGTTGACCACCGAAGCTTGTACAGAGGAAAAGTAACTGGAGCTGTGTCTTGTTGGATTCGCTGGTCGACACTAACCTCTTCACTGGTCGACAGGCAACCCTTGAAAACTTCCTCTGATCTATTGACTTCATTAGTACTTCAGTAAACCTGAAATAACTTGAGCATTCGGATTAGTATTGATTTGGACACATCCATCATATGAAGACGCAATCAATCAATCTTGCATGTGTTGTGTTATTAAAATAGTAGATCTTTGATTAGTCACACATATCCTTAGTCATC
The DNA here is from genome assembly GCA_022559845.1 of Amorphophallus konjac. Taxonomy (NCBI): domain Eukaryota; kingdom Viridiplantae; phylum Streptophyta; class Magnoliopsida; order Alismatales; family Araceae; genus Amorphophallus; species Amorphophallus konjac. The sequence goes on from CM040118.1 coordinate 321,536,712, forward strand.
ATCAAAACTAAAAGGATGCACAACATTCTCCCCCTTTTTGATGATGACAACCAAGAGTCATTGTGACAAAACATGCAATTATTTCAGCCAGACAATTCATTTGATATGTTATTCAAAAACATCCTAGCATTAGTTACCAGGTGACTCAACACAGAGAAGGTAAGATGAAAATAACATAAGTAGACTTGGCATTATTTAGCACAATGACATTGACATAAGACCTCTCTCTCCCCCTTTGTCAACAACAAAAAGAGGGGAAATCAAAAAGTCACTCCGAAGAGGACGAGGAACTGTCGATCTTCACACTTTTTTGCCTTGGGAGCGGGCTTGCCAACAATGCGTGCACAGTACACCCGTAGTCTCTGGAGTTCTGAAATGGTATCGCGGTGAAATTGTTTGTTCTGCTCAGTGGTGAACGAGATGCACGTACCCATTTCTTCGGACACTAGAGCTATAGTGCCAACCAGTCGGTTAAATCTTGAGCTGGCATGGGCAGAATGTTCCTGCTGCTTGATAAATCTGGACTCCATCTGCTGCTCTAGTCTTTGAACCCTCAGTTCCAAGCGCCCGGTGGCAGCATTCATGTTCTCTTGAAATGATTGGAATTGGGAGGTGAGAGAGGACAGCTGAGATGAAATCTGGAGAAGTACACCGTGCGACTCAGGGTTGGATGTGAAAGGAGGTGGTGGAGCAGAAGTTGATGGAACCGAAGGTGAAAAAGAGATGAACGACCTAGGGACCCAGGCGGTTGTTTTTATAGGGCAAAATGAAATACGAAGAGTCCTGGGTGTTTATCCTAGGGTAGTGAAACAGCTTGGTGAAGAAAACGAAGGGTCAGGATTTAATCAGCCGAATTAAGTTTTGGAAGTGTACACCCTTTCCTTAATGAAGCATTTATTTAACCTATCCACCCTTAGCAGAGACCACCTTGTAAACAAGTAGAGTGGGCCTAGTGGTTCACTTGAATTTGAAAGTATTGCACCAATAAGCTTACGCCCCATATCTAATTTCCTCCACATGACTTCTTAAACTTATAATAGATTTCATGAGATGATTTTAATAGTTGTGCTTGCTGAACAGTGTTTTCAACTTTTCTTTGCATGCCATGCCTCTGGTCAACCATTTTCCTCTGCCTTTTAGATAATTTTGAGTTTTTCCTTTTGGAATCATTTTGAAAGTTGTGGTCAGGTTTATCACATGCTTTTCTATAGGAGGAGACACGCTTTTTACACGCCAAAAACCTCGGCTACTTAGCATGTCTAACCATTCCACTTTTAACTGGGCACACCTTTTATCCGTGAGGATATACGTTTATCAGACGCCAATATCCCCAGTTACTCAGTATGCCCAATCTCAATAATTTTTGATAGTAGCAGAGATAGATTGATTCTTCATGACACACATGCCTCTCACTTATTTTTCATCCATTTTTTTTTAAAATGGGAGGCAGTAGTTTCTCAGAATCCAATCCATTACTCTACCATGAAGACAGAGTTATGGCGTATTCCACGTGCATTCATGCTATATTTTTGGATTTATATTAATTGTTCAGAACGGGCACAGGTAGAGAAACCGACTTACTACTAAAAATCATAAGTCTTCAAAATCATGTGACAGAATCATAGTTATGGTTTGAATTTATTGAAGTAGTACAGTCCAAATCCTCATTACTGCACTCAACCTCTACTCTTATTGATTACATTGGTGATTTTATTGGAAGATATGGTTAGGTTATTCAATGTTTTATCAAGGAATGAGTTTACACTTTTTCTCCCCCTCAATTTGAGAATCCATGCTGAAATAAAAAATAATGTTGGCCAGGATGAGATAGAAAGACATAGGGAATGGAAAGTATGGATGATGATGAATGAGTGAATATGAATCTGAGCCCAAACAGTTTAAACAGTCCAGAAGATTCCCTACCGGAACTAGTGTCAACCAGGAACCTGTCTAAAGTGGACATTTGCTTCCGTACAGATCCATTGTCGACCATGGGACTGTCTATTGTCGACATCTGCGTAGTCACAGAACCCATCCAGTATCCTGTCCTGATGACGTTGTCGACCACTGCCCGGTCGTTGGTCGACCACCAGAGCTAACCAGTAGCAGTACCAGGAGCTTGCAGGCTTGCTTCAGTAATCAGTTGAACCCCCAACCCTACCAGTAGCAGACACTTAACTGACACAACTACTTGCAGAAATGACAGAAAGCCATAAACAGAACATATCAATATTTCAAGAATTTTCAGATGATATTCTGCATAACCCCAACTCCCTTCTTAAAGTGGAGAATCTGTCATTGTTAAGGGGTTTAGTGAAAATGTCTGCCAGTTGTTTTTCAGTTTCCACAAATTGAAGCATGAAATTTCCTTTGGAGACTTCATCTCTCAGAAAGTGATGACGGATCTCAATGTGTTTTGTCCTAGAGTGTTGAATGGGGTTTTTAGACAAGTTACTAGCACTAGTGTTGTCACATAAAATGGGTGCACAACCAAGATCTACATTGTAGTCTTGGAGTTGATGTTTTATCCAAAGAACTTGTGTACCACAACTCCCTACTGCGATATACTCAGCCTCAGCAGTGGAGAGTGCTACAGAATGTTACTTTTTAGAAGCCCATGAAATTAAACACCCACCTAGGAATTGACAATAACCACTAGTACTTTTCCTATCAATTTTGCAACCAGCATAATCAGCATCCGAATATGAAATCAGATCTAGTTTGCAGTGAGTAGGATACCACAACCCCAATTCGTGGGTGCCTGCAAGGTATCGGAAGATACGCTTGACAGCTCCTAAATGTGATTCCCTAGGACTAGCCTGATATCTAGCACACATGCATACACTAAACTGAATATCTGGCCTTGATGCAGTTAAGTATAGCAGGGATCTGATCATACCTCTGTATTTCTTGGCATCTACCATGTTACCTTTTACATCTGCTTCCAAAGTTGCATTTGTCCCCATGGGTGACTCGATTGGCTTGCAGCTTTCCATGCCAAATTTATTCAACATCTCTTTTATGTACTTGGATTGATTTATAAAGTATCCTTCTCTGCATTGTGAGATCTGCAATCCAAGAAAGAATTGTAAATCACCCATTAGGCTCATTTCAAACTCATTGGTCATTAAATTTGCAAATTCAGTACACAAAGAGGTTTCAGTAGATCCAAACACAATATCATCCACATAGATTTGTACAAACAGTATATCCTTACCTTGGGTCTTGGAAAATAATGTTTGATCAATTTTACCTCTTGTGTATCCCTTTTTAGTGAGGAAGGAGTTCAACCTTTCGTACCAAGCCCGAGGAGCCTGCTTTAATCCATACAAAGCTTTATGCAATTTGAAAACATGATTAGTAAGTTCATCATTTTCAAAACCAGGGGGTTGTTCCACATAGACCTCTTCTTTTATAATACCATTTAGAAATGCACTTTTTACATCCATTTGTTGTAGTTTAATTCCATGAGATGCTGCAAAGGCTAACAATATCCTGATGGCTTCTAATCTAGCAACTGGAGCATATGATTCTTCAAAGTCAACCCCAAATTCCTGGTTGTACCCTTTAGCCACCAGCTGAGCCTTGCTTCTCATCACAACCCCTTCTTCACTTAGCTTGTTTTTATAAACCCATTTGGTTCCAATAACGGGGTGAGATGAGGGTCTAGGAACAAGACTCCACACCTGATTTCTTTCAAACTGATTTAGTTCTTCATGCATAGCATTTATCCATGATTCATCCTTTAAGGCTTCCTCTACAGATTTGGGCTCTATTTGGGACACAAGGGCAAGTTGATCTAGTTCATTAATGGCCTTGAGCTGAGATCTAGTCTTCCTAGGATCATGAATTCCACCAATAATGTTATCCAAGGGATGATCTCTAAGAAGTCTTAAGTTTTCAAGATTGTTACCTGAGTTGACCTCTCCTTCAGTTTGATCATTAGAATTACCTTGATTTCTTTCTTGATTCAGTTCTTCTTCATTCTCCATCGGTTTTTCTTTGCCATCTAGAAATTCCCCATCTTCTTCTTCCTTGCTGACCTGTTCATTTTTGCCAAAATCATTAATTTCATCAAATGAAATATGAGGGGATTCTTCAACCACTTGATCTTTGGTGTTAAATACCCTATAGGCTCTTGATCGGTCAGAATAGCCCAAGAATATTCCTGAGTCACTCTTAGGTTCAAATTTGTCCAAGACTTTCTTATCATTGTTATGAATGAAACATCTTGCACCAAAGATTCTAAAATGAGCTAGGGATGGTTTTTTACCTTTGAACATTTCATATGGAGTTTTTGCACTAGACGGTCTTACCATTGCCCGGTTTACAATGTAGCATGCTGTGTTGACCGCTTCTGCCCAAAATTTCTTTGGAAGATTAGCTTCAACCAACATGGTTCTAGCCATCTCGACAAGAGTGCGGTTCCTTCTCTCCACTACCCCATTTTGCTCCGGTGTCCTTGGTGAGGAGAATCTGTGGGTTATGCCCTTGTTTCTGCAGAATACATCAAAATCAGAATTTTCAAATTCCCCCCCATGGTCAGATATGATTGAACACACTTTGGACTTACCATCCTGCTTCATTCTTTTGTAAAATTCCTGAAACTCATAAAAAGCATCACTTTTATGTGATAAGAACACTACCCATGTAAATCTGGAAAAGTCATCAACTAGAACATAACCATATTTCTTACCACTAAGACTAGCAGTTCTTGTTGGGCCAAAAAGGTCCATGTGCACAAGTTCTAGGGGTCTTGATGACTGACTTTCAGTTCTACCTTTGAATGATTTTCTTGTTTGCTTTCCTTGGGTACATGCTTCACATACTTTGACATTTTGAGCAAACGAAATTTCAGGCATACCAAGAACCATTTTATTTTTCACAAGTTTGTGCAACACCCTATAGCTAACATGCCCTAGTCTTCGGTGCCACAACCAGGTCAAGTCCTCCTTCTTGGCGGTTAGGCATAAGTTGGAGTGGGTTGGATCATCCAAGTCTATCATGTAGACATTATTTACCCTCTTGCCCATAAACTTGACTGCTTCTGAATTTGGCTCAATAATTCTGCAGATCTTGGAGTCAAACACCACTTTATGGCCTTTGTCGAATAATTGACTGATGCTCAATAAGTTATATTCCAGTCCATCCACTAATAATACATTTTTAATGCAGTTTGAGGGTTTCTTACCTATCTCACCTATCCCAATGATTTTGCCTTTGTTATTTCCTCCAAACGTCACATATCCTCCATCTTTTACGCTCAGCTGGGAGAACTTGGTCTTGTCTCCCGTCATGTGTCTTGAGCAACCACTATCTAAATACCACTTGTTGTGCATGGCTGCCAGACATTCCTGCATCACAAATTACACAGAAACTTTTGGACCCAAATGGTACCCGGGTCCAAGATAGCTTGTGAAATCATGAAACTGCTGTAACAACACCTTGGGAACCCAAATTTTGTTAGAACAGTTTGTCTTTTCATTTCTGAACTTGTTCAGGTTGTGTCTATTCTGAGTCCACTCTCTTAAGTTCCAATTTCCATTCTGTTTCAGCTGGGAAAATTTGTGGGTTCTGTTTGCGTGTCTGGTCATGGTCGACATCTGGTAAGTCTGTGGTCGACCATAGTTTCTCCAGATACCAGTATCTGTTCTGGTTGAGCCTCTGGTCGACAAAGGAGGGGTCTGTTGTCGACCAGCTTGTTTCTAGACACCTTGTTTTACAGGTTTGTGTTTATTAACATGATTTAATGCTTTGTTTGTCTTGTTACTTCTGTGAATTTGAACTTCTCGTCTGATATGACTGTTGTTTTTAAACTGATGGGGATTATCCATTTTCCCTTTAGAATTCCTCTCTTCCAAGGTGACATTAATCTGTTTAGAGGAGCTTTCAGCTATATCCTTTTGTTTGTTTTGATATAAGTTTATCAAGGGGCCTTTTCCTTTAGAGTCAGCTATTTCATTTAAAGTTTTTATTTGGAATTCCTTTTTAGCCGTTGGGTTGTACCCTAACCCCTCTTTCTGAAAATTTACTTTTATTCCCAACACAGCGTTCAAGTTTTCTTGACCCTTAGTCATTTTTTCCAATGTTTCCTGTTTGTTTTTCAGTTCACTTTGGATTCTTTCTATTTCTTTCAGAAGTTGACTGTTTTCTTCCTTGAGTGAGTTGTTTCTTTCTTGAGTTAGCTTAGTTTCCTGTTCATATTCTTGAGTCTTTAATTTTAACTCGTCAATTGTGTTTTTCAGTACTTCATTTTCTTCTAATAGCCCTTTGACGTTTTCGTCATCTATCTCGCGTTGATTCAGTTTATTTTGCAAGGTGGTGATCTCCAATTCTAGTTCAGTTCTGTTGGCAATTGAGTTGCTGTCATTATTGAACTGATTAACCTTCTTCTTCAAACTTTTATTTTCCCTTCTTATTCTTTCATATGTATCAAGTAAATCTGAATAGGCTTCTTCCCAATCTGAGCTAGAAAAGTCTTGAAAAGGGGAGGTTACCTCAAGATCGTTGCTGTCTCCTTTGGCCATTAGACATGTGTTTCCTTCTTCTTCCTCGGAAGTTGTTTCCTCTTCGCTGCTTTCTTCCTCCTCGCTCCATGTGCTGATCATTGCCTTTGGTTTCTTGTTTTTCCATTTGAAGCTTGATTTCTTAGGAGCCTCTGGACATTCAGCCTTCATGTGTCCTGGTTTTCTGCAGTTGTAGCAGACAAGTTTGTTAGATGAGGCTTTAGTTTTGTCAGACTTAAACTGGGGTGACCTTCTTACCATGCCCTTCGGATTTCTAAATCCCTTACCTTCCTTCTGCAGAAACTTTCTGAACTTTCTTGTTAGCATGGCAAGCTCACCAGTTTCCTCACCTGTGCTAGATGAGTCATCAGTGTCAGATAATTCAGAGGTGCCTATTTTAGTTTTCAGAGCTAGCTGTTTCTTTTTCTTGCCCTCGTCTTCCTTTCTTTTTAGATTGACCTCATAGGCCATTAGGGAACCTACTAGTTCATCCACAGTCATAGTAGTGAGGTTCTTTGAGTCCTCAATGACTGTGGCCTTGGTATGCCACATAGGAGTGAGGGACCTTAAAATTTTTCTCACTAGCTCTTGCTCCTTGTAGGTTTTCCCTAGACTCTTTAAGCTATTTGTTAGTTGTACTAGTCTAGCATACATATCAGAAATGTTTTCATCAGTTTTCATTCTAAACATTTCATATTCTGAGACTAACATATTTGCTTTTGACTCCCTTACCTCTGACGTACCTTCATAGATGACTTCGAGTCGATCCCACATCTCCTTGGCTGTTGCACATTGTGAGACTCTTGAGAACTCCGTGGGATGAAGTGCGCATTGCATTACGTTCATAGCTCCCCAGTTGATGGTTGATTTTCTGACCTGTTCTCTGGTCCAGGTATCCTCGTCTTCGGGCAGATCATAGGGTCCGTGGCTCACTACTCTCCACATCTCATGATCTTGTGCTCTCAAGAACACCTGCATACGATTTTTCCAGTATGAGTAATCATTTCCATCAAAGTATGGTGGTCTAGTCACTGAGTGTCCCTCAGCCATTAGACTTCTAGAGTTCAGTCCGCTAGGTCTCTCCTGGTTGTTAGACCACATTTTCGGAGAGTCTAGCTCTGATACCACGTGTTGCGTACGGACTGAATAGATCTAGAGGGGGGGTGAATAGATCTAGCCCCTTTTTCAATTTATAAACCAAAGATCGACTAGACCTTAAGCAAACTATGGGTTGCAAAGATAAAACTGATAACTACAGTGACAGCAAGCAATAAGAAGAGCACACACCACAAGCAAAACCACAAGACAGGATTTTTAGGTGGTTCAGTCTCTTCCCGAGACTTACGTCCACCCCTCGCTCAACTTGAGCAAGGCTTCACTAAATGAGAACTCCTGATCTCAACCAACACACCGCTGATACACAGCTTCTTCCCGCTGATACACAGCTTGTACCCGCTGCCTCACAGCTTGACACTTGATGTAATGAAAAGAACAAAAGATGCAACAAGACTGAACAAGAGCTTTTGAATCAAAGAAAAAGAGTTCAGCCTGGGACTGCAGGTAACAGGAATAGACTCCCTATGGAACTTCCAGACGATTGCCTTCAGCTGCGACGCTGCTGGAGTCTTGCTTGCCTTGAGTCAGTCTTCCTTCTGCAGCAATGAAGATGCCTTCGGTCTTGTGCAGTCTTTGTGGTTTCTGAAGAGCCACTCCTTCTTTCCTCTTTCAGAGTATCTTCGTGGGTGTATTCTTTCTTTTTCTTCTACTCTGTGTTCCACACCCCGCTCTCTGTCATCTTTACATTTTGTACCAGTTCTTTTCAAAGCATAGGCTTTTCCCGCGCAGATTCGTAATTGAGCGCACATCCATTGGATTATCGGCTAGAAAATAGGGAGAAGATTTACCCGAAAGATTTGAATAAGTTTGACTGGTTCTTTCCAAGATTCTCTCCTTAAATCCAGTGCGGAATCTTATCATCTGAACCGCCCAACAACCTGCAGCAACAACCTGCAGGTTTCTCTCAACAGAAACTGAATTCGGTTAGAGTTCGGTTCTGGACGCTGCTTCGCCTGTGGTCGACCATGATCTTGTCGCTGGTCGACACAGAATAATGTCCAGACGACTATTTATTCTGGCTGATGCTCGTGGTCGACAACGACCTTCTCGCTGGTCGACAGGGGGTAAATGTCCAGACGATTGATGGTTCAGACTGATGCTTGTATTGCTTCGTGGTCGACAACGGGCAGGCCTTTGGTTGACCACCGAAGCTTGTACAGAGGAAAAGTAACTGGAGCTGTGTCTTGTTGGATTCGCTGGTCGACACTAACCTCTTCACTGGTCGACAGGCAACCCTTGAAAACTTCCTCTGATCTGTTGACTTCATTAGTACTTCAGTAAACCTGAAATAACTTGAGCATTCATATTAGTATTGATTTGGACACATCCATCATATGAAGACGCAATCAATCAATCTTGCATGTGTTGTGTTATTAAAATAGTAGATCTTTGATTAGTCACACATATCCTTTGTCATCATCAAAACTAAAAGGATGCACAACAGAGGCTTTTAAGTGAATGATTGTAACATGCATTTGGGGTTTTGGTTAAACAAGAATAACTCAATTTAAAACACATTGATTGAATTGAAACTTATGAGTTTTCCACAAAATGGATAGGTTTAAGCTTGAACCCCATAAGCTTATATAAAGTGACTTATAACACGGGCCGAGATAAAACCTCCACTCAGAGTTTTGTTATCATCAAAATCACTCACGGAAACGCAACAATCTCCCCCTTTTTGATGGTGACAAAACACAAGTAGAGAGAGAGCGAAGACGAGTCAACCAAGGAACCAACCTCTTGAAACATTCATATATGCCAGATATTGAGATGAGATAGAACAAGGGAATCCATTAAGTGGCCAAAGCCAAGTGCATTACATCATATCATTTCAGTTCAAGGATCTCTGATACAAGGTTGATATAGAACAAGAAGTACCAACCAATAAGACGCACAAAATGCAATACAGAGATGCAAGCTAACATGATGCAACACAACTCACAAGGACTCAAGCATGCAGGCAAGCAAACAACCAAAATACATATAAAGATAGAACCTGATACATACTACTTCTCCCCCTTTGGCAGCATCAAAACGGGGAGTGGGATACAGTACTCGTGGACACAAAAAAACACGACAAGGACACAAGAACAGCTAAGGAGCAGGGTGATCCGGAGTCCCCTCACGAGCATCATCACCAGAAACATTGGCAGCAGGAGGAGCAGGAGCAGGAGAGAGACGGTTTGCGATGTCATGTAGTGTATCATCATGATGAAGGAGCTGGAGGCGAAGGACGAGAAGGGATTGGTTGGTTATGCGGAAGGCTTCTCGGTTATCTTCGTGGCTAGCATAAAGTGTGGCCATGTGGGTGGAGAGATCATCCAGAGCATGGGAGAAAGAATCCATTCGGCCAGTCATAGTGTCCATGAAGGTGTCCAGTCTGTCAAGGGATGAGTAGAGCCGGGTTTCCATGCCTAAAACACGTCTATCAAGAGCTTCGTAGTCCCCCCAAGAAGACTGACCAGCACCCTGAGTAGAAGACTCCCCGTGAACAAACTGTGGAGAAGGTGGCATCTCTACATCCATATGGTGAGGTGAAGGTGGGGGAGGCTGATCCTCCGCCTGAACTGGAGGGGGTGCATCCCCATGAGCCTGCTGCTGCGGTGGTTCTTCATTAGCAAATTGTTCAGCATAGGTAGGAATGTCCCTGATGAGCTCACCATTTTCATCCCAGTAGTAACCAAGATTGAAGAAAAGCTTGTGTTCATTATATATGTCATCTTGGCGAATATGAAGCGACCTTTCTTCTAACAAATCTACCCCAGCATAGATAAAGACTCATGTCAACTGTGATGCATAGAGTAGGGATCTCCCCACGTTGGTGCGGCAAGAATCAATCAAGGTGGTCATGAGTCGACCCATATTCATGGTGTTCCCGTTCATGACATGATAAAAGAGGAAACGATGAACCAATGTTACTTCATTACGACTTCCACCCTTGGGATAAATCAAGGCAGTGAACATGTGATGTAGAACACGCTGTAAGGGCGGAAAGTAGTTGGCATTAAGTTGGATATTCTCACTCACACCGCGAACATAATCACAACCTGTCATAGCAAGGAATGTGGCCTCCACTTCACCATGTCCAAAAGTCATATCGGCACCCCATGCTGAAACTCCTAAGGCACGCCAGAACAGGTCGGGTCCAATATGCATCTCAATGTCTTGAACAACCGTGAACAAGTTTCCATTCCGCTCAACAAGATTCCCATAAAACTGCTGCACTAGGCTAGGATAATACCTAGTGTATCTTGAGACAAAATCAATCCACCCGTCTTGAATTGTAAAAAGTGCAAACAAATCTGGAAAAATGTCATTCACCTCTTGAAAATCAACCAAGCGAGGGTTGATGATAGGTCGAAGAGGAAGACGGGGTGCACGAAGGGGTTCCGGTGCCCGCTGTGGACGAGCCGGGGCCTCTTGTCTTGGATTGCTGGCTTCCCCTAGAGTAGAACGTCGAGAGCTCATTCTAGGCGGCATTTTAGACAAGGAAATCGGCGGTGGAAACCTTTGAGGAGAGGGAACTCTACCCTTGAGATGGTGGTGGACCAAAGAGCACTCCTGGAGCCCTGGAAGATCATTCCCCACGCTCTGGAATCGAGGAAGAAGGTTGGTGGCAGCACGATCGCCCGCGGAGATCACGTCCCGGAGTGGTGACGAATCCGACGGAGATTGTGCGGATGGAGGAATGGGAAGGTTGGAAGGCTTGAGAGGAGAGGGGTTGGCGTTCTAGGGTTTTTAGAATATGTGGGAGAGAGAAGGGATGAAGTGGAATGAGGTGAGAGAGGGTGAAAACCCCTTTAAGAAGGGGGGCGGTCGAGTCCCGGTTGGGCCGACTGCCATTTTCGGTCGACCGGGCCGGGTTGGCCGGTCGACCGGAAAAGGTCAAGAACCCAAAAGGTTTGCTTTGAGTTGTTTTGGGTAAAGGGCGCCTCCAAAACTTCTGCCTGCTCAAACTCCCTTCACTTAACAGTATTCATGCCCCTATATTTTTCTCCCTTTTTTGTGTGTTCTTTCTTTTCTATATATTTTTTTCTTTTTCCTTTGGGGAGAGTAATGGGAAGGAACATCCGAAGAATCAACCAGCGAGGTTTATCTGAAAACACCCCCTCAGTGATTGACAAGTGTCCCTCGTGCAATTGTCCACATTTATTTGACAAGGAGTACAGGTTTTAGAAGCATTCAAGAAGGGCTATAAAGATAAAAATAATATAATCACACAAGCGGGATGGTATCAAACAGAGAAGAGTAAAACACACAACATGGTGATGCATGTCACACTGTCTACCCATTATGCTTCTAATATGCATCACTCATCCTAATACAGACTTAAGTGTGAATGCCCTCCCATTGCACATGCCAAGCTCCCTTCTAATCTTGTTGAATTGTTTCTGGTTTAAGGGTTTTGTGAAGATATCAGCCAGCTGATTGTGAGTATCAATGAAATGCAGTTCAAACACCCCTTTGCTTACATGATCTCTCAAGAAATGGTGTCGAATGTCTATATGCTTGGTCCTAGAATGCTGAACAGGGTTTTTAGAAAGACTGATTGCACTTGTATTGTCACATAAGATTGGGACACAGTTTATCTCAATATCCAAATCAAGATATTGATTTTTGATCCAAAGTACTTGGGCTCCACAACTTCCGGCGGCTACATACTCAGCCTCGGCCGTTGAGAGAGCTACAGAATGTTGTTTCTTGGAGGCCCAAGAGACTAGGTAGCCACCAAGAAACTGACAATAACCACTAGTACTTTTTCGATCAACAATGCAACTAGCATAATCGGCATCGGTATATGCAATCAAATCAAAAGAGCTACCGATTGGAAACCACAAGCCAAAGTCTAGAGTGCCGATCAAATATCGAAAGATCCGTTTAACAGCCATGAGATGTGATTCTTTTGGACAAGATTGAAAGTGAGCACACAGACACACACTATACTGAATGTCAGGGTGACATGCTATTAAATACAGTAGTGATCCGATCATACCTCGAAACAGTGTAGGATCTACTATTTTACCATTTTCATTTTTGTCCAATTTCATGGTTGTGGCCATTGGAGTTGATATGGATTTTGCTTCTGTCATCCCATATTTTTTCAACAGCTCCATTGTATACTTGGCTTGATTTATGAAGATGCCTTCGGGCGTTTATTTTACCTGCAAACCAAGAAAGAAGGTCAGTTCACCCATTAAGCTCATTTCAAACTCTCCTTGCATTATTCTTGCAAATTCATCACACAAAGCATTGTTGGTAGCTCCAAAGATTATGTCATCAACATACACTTGAACTACCAGTATCTCTTTACCTGATTTTCTTGTGAAGAGTGTTTGATCGACCTTACCTCTTTTGAACCCATTTTTAGTCAGAAAAGAAGTAAGCCTTTCGTACCATGCCCTTGGTGCCTGCTTAAGCCCGTACAATGTCTTTTGGAGCTTGTACACATGTCGTGGGTGCTTGGAATCTTCAAAACCTGGAGGTTGTTCTACAAAAACATCCTCTTTGATATACCTGTTAAGAAAAGTTGATTTGACATCCATTTGAAACAGTTTGAAGTTCAATGACCATACAAAGGATAATAAGATCCGGACTGCTTCTAGCCTAGCAACCGGGGCAAAAGATTCATCAAAATCAATCCCCATCTCTTGGCTATACCCTTTGGCTACAAGCCGGGCCTTATTCCTCACCACCATGCCCTTGTCATTCAGCTTATTTCTGAAGACCCATCGGGTTCCTATTACCGACTGATTTCTAGGTCGTGGCACAAGAGTCCACACTTTGCTTCTCTCAAACTGGTGCAGGTCTTCATGCATAGCCTGGATCCAAGAATCATTTTGCAAGGCATCATGAATGTCCTTAGTCTCCTCTTGAGAAATTAAAGCAATCAGGTCCTCCTCTTCTACTTGCCTTAGAGAGGATCTAGTTCTTACCCCGTCTTCAGGATTACCTATAATGTTTTCAGTGGGGTAATCCTTCAGAAGAGTGGATGGTCTTGGCAAATCTGGATGTTGCACTTGCTGCTCCTGAAGTGCTTCAATTGAGGGATCCTCATCTTCTTCACTTTTGCTTGATCCACCTTCGGTTGGCTCATTCTTGGTCTTGACATCATTCTGACCTTTGGGATTCTCATCTGCATCCATAATTTGGACAGATTGATTTGTTAGTTTTAAGTCAGATTCATCAAAAATTACATGAGGACTTTCTTCTACAACTAAGGTCCTCTTATTGAACAATCGGTAGGCTCTTGAGTTAAGTGCATAGCCTAGGAAAATTCCTTTGTCACTTTTCTCATCAAACTTTTCTAGATTAGACTTACCATTATTCAGGATAAAACATGAGCATCCAAAAGGTTCGAGATGAGAAATGTTTAGTTTCTTACCCTTGTACAGCTCATAAGGAGTTTTCTTTAGGATGGGCCTTACCATTACCCTGTTGATGATGTAACATGATGTACTTACCGCTTCGGCCCAGAAGTACTTGGGCAAGGAGTTCTCACTTAACATGGTTCGCGCCATGTCTATCAAAGTTCTATTTTTTCTTTCCACCACTCCATTCTGTTGAGGCGTCCGTGGTGATGAGAAGTTGTGCGTGTATCCTTGATCTTCACAGAACTTGCTGAAGTCATGATTCTCAAATTCTCCACCGTGATCACTTTGAATGGTGGTGATGAGATAGCCTCTATCATTCTGGACTTTCATGCGGAAAACTTGAAATTTCGCCACAGCATCATTTTTATTTGCTAAAAAGAGCACCCATGTAAATCTTGAAAAGTCATCAACAATCACAAAGCCATAGGATTTTCCTCCTAGGCTAGATGTTCTAGTAGGACCAAAAAGATCAAGATGCAACAATTCCAAGGGCCTAGTGGATGAAACAATATTTTTGTTTTTAAAAGAAATTCGTGTTTGCTTGCCTTTTGTGCAAGCTTCACAGATTCTATCACTTTCAAATTTTAATTTTGGCAGTCCATTCACCAAGTCATGTCTAGACAGCTTAGAGATAACTCCAAAACTAGCATGACCTAACCTTAGGTGCCATAACCAAGCATTTTCATGATTGTTCGCAACCAAACACAGATCATTGCACGAAACATTGTCAATATCAACAGTATAAACATTATTATTCCTTTTTCCAAGAAATTTTATTTCATTTGTGTTATTGTTCAAGACAATGCAGTGGGAATCATCAAAAATAACGTTAAAACCCTTATCGCACAATTGGCTTATGCTTAGCAGATTGTGATTCAGACCTATCACCAAAAGCACATCTTCAATAAGAATTTCAGAATTCTTACCAATGTTGCTAATCCCAACGATTTTACCTTTGTCTTGACCTCCAAAGATAACTGAACCTCCATCCTTATCTTGCAGTGTAGAGAACACTTTCTTGTCCCCTGTCATATGCCTTGAATAGCCGCTATCTAAGTACCATTTGCTCCCCCTGGCTTCAAGACATATCTGCAAGAAGAAAAATTCTCATGCAATTATTTTTGGTACCCAAGCTAGTTTGGGTCCGTAGGAGTTTGTCCAATTCTTGGTATATCTCTCCTTGGTCCAAAAAGCATGATTTCTTGGTGGGTTTTGTCTAAACCAGCAATTTACAATAGCATGGCCAAATCTACCACAATGATAACAATTAATATGTGCAAACTTTCTTTGAAACTGTCGTGGTTTGAGTTGAACATGTTTTGGTTCAGCTTTGGAACATGAAGCATGGTTTTTATCTTCTTCATGAACAAGGGATGTGGTGATCTTATGCTCAAACGATTTATTATTTTGGGGGGTGTATCCAAGACCTTCCTTTTGAAAATTGATTTTGATTCCCAACAAATTATCTAGATTTTGCTTGCCCTTAACAAATCTTGACAATGTAGACTGGAGATCAGCCACTACTTTTTCTAGACTCACAATCTTTTCTTCAAGTTCTGAGTTTGTAGATTTTAGAATTTGTTCTTCAATTTTGATCGTTTCACATGCTTTCTCCATTTCAACTATTTTGCAAGATAATTCCCCTTTGGTTTTATCACAGTCTAAAATTGTTTGTAATAGATTTTCTTTTTCTTCCATAGCCTCAAACCATTCTTGTTCCAGTTTCTCAAATTTGACAAAGATGTCTTCATGTGACAAGTCATCAAGTTTCTTTTTGAGAGTTTTATTTTTAGATCTGATTTTCTTGTATTTCATGTATAACTTTTCATATTCAGATTCCCATTATTCATTGGAGATGAAATCAGGGTCAGAATTTACCTCCATAGATTCATCTTCATGTGCCATGAGGCACAAGCTTTCAACGAGTTCTTGGATTTCTTCATCAGATGGTTCATCTTCTTCGTCACTCCAAGTGGCGACCATGGCTTTGGTTTTCTTGAAGTTCTCCTTCTTGAATTTCTTTTTCAGATCCGGACATTCACCTCTCATGTGCCCGGGCTTCTTGCATTCATAGCATATGATGCTACTTGGCTTGCTCGATTCGCCTTTGGTTTGCGTGGGCTTTCTTTGCCCCTTTCTGTAATTTCCCTGAAAATTTTTCTTCTTCCTTAGAAATCTTCTCACTTGGCGAGTTATCATCACCAATTCTTCCTCTTCATTGCTTCCGTCACTTGATTCACCTTCTTGAAATTCGTCATCCGAGTGATGAGCTTTCAGTCCAATGACCTTTTTCTTCTTGATGTCTTCATCAACTGTCCTCTTAATATTTATCTCATAGGTCATGAGTGACCCTATGAATTCATCCAAGGTGAGAGTTGACAAGTTCTTTGAGTCTTCAATTACCATGGCCTTTGTGTGCCAAGCCGACGGTAGAGACCTTAACACCTTCCTCACAAGGTCAGAATTTGAGTATTCCTTCCCGAGCCTTTTGAGACCATTTGTGATCTCTGTTAACCTTGCAAACATCTCGGAGATGGTTTCTTCAGGTTTCATCTTAAATAGCACATAGTTAGTGACTAGGAGATTTGCCTTGGTTTCCTTGACCTCTGAGGTTCCCTCGTATATGAGTCGCAGCTTGTCCCACATTTCTTTGGCTGAGCTGCACATAGAAACACGAGAGAATTCATTAGGGTGTATCGCACCTTACATAATATTCATGGCATTGAAATTAGCAGTGCATTTTTTAATTTCCTCGGGTGTCCATTTTTCTTCATCAGCCCCGAGTTTATGAGGACCCTTGTCCACAACTCTCCAAACCTCGTACTCTTGAGCCCTCAGAAAGACATGCATTCTATTTTTCTAGTACGAGTAGTTTGAACCGTCAAAGAAGGGAGGACGGTTGATGGAGTGACCCTCGGGTATCATACCCTTGTTTGCCATTTAACCGGATCTTACTCTAGATCGTTAGATCTGTGAAGGAAAGAGCCTTAGCTCTGATACCAATTGAAGTCCCGAGATTAAATGGCACCCAAGAGGGGGTGAATTGGGCATTAAAAAATAAATGAACTAAAGCTGGATGACGAACACGTTAGTAAGGCTAGCAACCAACGGGGAGGGATATCGAGAAGCACAACGAGAGTCTAGACAGAGAAACTCCTACAGCAGTTCCTCGGTACTAGGTGGAGTTCAGGAATCCAAGGATTCTCTCACACAAGATATTTTCTTCTTGACAAGACTAGCCTTGTCGATCCGAAAATACCTTTTGATATACCAATGAACTTCCGCAAGAGGGTCAATGAATCCAGATCAGAAAATAGATCTAATATGATAATGCAATATAGAACTGAGCTAAAGAGAATGGAGGTAGAAGATATGGATCAAACCATTCAGAAGACAGGGATTTTAGGTGATTCGGCTGCAACAACAGCAACCTACGTCCACCCCCCACACACGGTGAGGATTCACACACTATCTTGTAATGGATTACAAAACGAACACCAAACATACACACACGTGAGGAGTATAGAACGCCCACGAAAGTGCTAGAGCATAGACACACAAGAACAAGGATGAACAACGAAAATACACACACACACGCACACACACACACACACACACACACACACACACACACACACACACACACACACACACACACACACACACACACACACACACACACACACACACACACACACACACACACACACACACACGGATCTGCCTAGATCCACACAAACTAGTGCTTAAAAATTACAAGGGAGGCACGAATTAGCTCAAACATGAATGGAAGGAACATAGACAAGAAATGAAAACACAGATCAGGCTCCCCCTTAGTGGATGAAGGTAGTATTGAATGAAGCTTGCTCTTGGCTCAATCTTCACTTGATTTGGATGCAGATTTTCTCTTGAAAGCTTCAGCTCCTGGATGAAGAGTTCCTCTCGGATCACTGTTCACGTGAATAGTACCAGCACCCTCTCCCTTGACAGCCTCTTCTTCTTCTCTTCTTGGAAGCTCTTAGGGTTTTTGATCCCAAAGAGACCTTTTGTAGCTCTTGGAAGGTCAGGAGACAAGTCCCCAGACCAGATCCATAAATCACTCCAGGACTGAGACCAATAGGATTAAACAATTGGGGGAAAGTTCCTCTTTTTGAGTTTGGACCAAAAGTCAGCAAAGGAGGGCTTCGGGAATTCCGGTCGACCAGAATTCCAGGGGCGGTCGACTGAAACCTGAAACTTTTGGAGTTTTTGGTTGCTGGGAGAACCGGTCGACCGGTTCTAGGGTCCTGGTCGACCGGAACCTGTAAAACATGCTACTTCTCATCCCTAGGAGAATTGGTCGACCGGGCCTGTGATCCTGGTCGATCGGAAATGCCTGGACCTACAAAATTAAGTTGTTAGCCCGGAGAAATTGATCAGGGTGACAGGGGCTTTTAAGTGAATGATTGTAACATGCATTTGGGGTTTTGTTTAAACAAGAATAACTCAATTTAAAACACATTGATTCAATTGAAACTTATGAGTTTTCCACAAAATGGATAGGTTTAAGCTTGAACCCCATAAGCTTATATAAAGTGACTTATAACACGGGCCGAGATAAAACCTCCACTTAGAGTTTTGTTATCATCAAAATCACTCACGGAAACGCAACACTACCTTCAGTCTAAAGAGCCCCTCCAGTTGGGGAAATTGCCCCTGTTCCAGAGCTGGCCATTGTGGGTAAAGATGACTGCATAATTATCAAAGATCCCCCATTTATGGCGAATCAATGTATTATCAATCAAGAATAGATTTATAGCAGATGCCAAGAGATTATAGCAGTCGCTAAATTAAATAATGTAATAGCAGTGCATGATGGGCACACTGGAGTCATCACCAGGTCCATGTTGAGGACTAATTCTGCGGGTAACATTGCTAGCACCTCTTCCTATCAATGAGTTTTCTTGTTTGGAATATCAGAGGTATTGGGAATGATGTTTCTTTATGCCGTGTAAAGTTTCTTCTGAAAACTTATAAGATTGATTTTGTTGCTATCTTGGAGCCCAAAATCAACATTTGTCATTTAGATAGCATTTGTAGAAAACTTGGAATGAATAAGGCTATTGCCAACATTGACTCAAAGGCTCATATCTGGGTACTGTGGAAAGACCCACTGGTCTTTACCCTTGTTAGCAAGGATGACCAGCAAATTACTTTATTGTAAACAAATCCTATCATGACTACTTTTCATATTACTATTGTCTATGCCAAGTGCAATACTGTTGAGAGAAGGCCTTTGTAGGATTCCTTGAAGGTGTTGCATGCTCAGGTTACTTCTCCCTGGCTAGTAGCAGGTGACTTTAACTGTATCTTTGACTTGAATGAAAAATTGGGAGGAAATGTTCCTAACCTGTCTGCCATCTCTGATTTCAAAGATTGTATTGCTGATTGTGGTCTATTGGATGCTGGGTTTTTAGGCTCTAAATATACTTGGCATAACAATCAAATGGGAAGTAAAGGCATTTGGGTCAGGTTGGACAGAGCCCTCATCAACTCTGTGTGGTTAAACAATCTTCCTGTTACTATTGAGCATCTCTCCAGAGAAGCTTTAGACCATGCTCCATTGTTGATTAAGCCTCCTCCGCTGGCCAGATTCCATTGTAGGTTCTCATTTCAGAAGATGTGGACCATGCATGATAATTACAATTCGGCTGTTGAACTCTATTGGCGCACCAGTCCCATTGCTTCCTCCTCCATTACCACCCTTTAAATTTTTGGCAATGTTCATTTGAACTTTGCCTCGGCTGAAGATGCAGTCATTCAAGCTGAATTTAATTATGATTCTGATCCATCTATTGCAAATCATACTAAGCTTGAGGAGGCTAAATCCCTACTTTCGGACAGATACCTGCAATAGGAGTGTTTTTGGCGGCAGAAATCTAGGATCCGTTGGCTTCTTGAAGGGGATAGGAATACAAATTTTTTTCATATGTCTACTTTGTCCAACAGAAGGAAGAACCTGATTGCTCAGCTTAGGAACTTAGCTGGCAGCATCACTTCTGACCATGAGGAAATCAAAAGCATTGTAGTCTCACATTTTCAAAAAGCATTCTCTTCGCAGGTCCACTACATTGATAATAGTATTCTTGACTGTATCCCAAGGATGATCAGCTTGGAAGATAATGAATGCATGTATGTTGTCCCGAGTGAGTTAGAGATCAAGGATGTGGTCTTTAAAATGTCTGCATACAGTGCTCCTGGACCAGATGGTTTCACGGGTGTTTTCTTTCAGAAGTCTTGGCACATTATTGGAAGCTTGGTTGTCAGTGCAGTTAAAGAGTTTTTCACTACTCAACAGCCCCTTCCCAGAACTGTAACAGCCTCTATTATTGCCCTTATACCAAAGAAGAATAATGCTCTGGATATTTCTGATTATCGGCCTATTAGTCTCTACAATTTCTTTTATAAAATCATCTCTACAATCCTTAACAACAGGCTGGCTACTTTTCTGCCTAAACTCATCTCTCTGGAACAGTCAGCATTTGTACAAGGTAGGCATATTGTGGAAAATATTGCTTTAGCCCAAGAGTTGGTCCATGAGTTGGGCAGGAAGACTAGGGGTGGTAATGTCATGTTTAAGCTGGACATGGCCAAGGCTTATGATCACCTTGAATGGGATTTTCTGTATGCTGTCTTGAGGAAATTTGGTTTCAGTCTTCAATTTATTCATTTCATTGAACATATGTTGAACAATTGCTGGTTTTTAGTTTTAGTGAATGGTGATATGGCAGGCTTCCTTAAATCTTTAAGGGGTATTCGCCAAGGAGACCCCATTGCACCATCACTGTTTATCTTAGCAGAAGAAGTCCTTAGTAGATCTCTGAAAGAAGCCTTTAGTGTTGGCAGTGTGGGATGGTATACTGGCCCAAGGGGCTGCCCCAATATTTCTCATTTACTTTTTGCAGATGATACTCTCATTTTTAGCAATGCTTCCATGAATTCAGTTCGAAGGCTAATCAAGATTCTTAAAGCTTATGAGAGAGCTTCAGGTCAGCTGATCAATGTTGGGAAGAGTGGATTCTTCATTCACCATAAAGCAAACCCAGCTGTTGCCAAACGCATCAGAGATTCCACTGGTTTTTCTCAGCACTCTTTTCCTCATAAATACTTGGGGTTCCCTTTAGTTCTTGGTAGGAGTAAAAAAGTCCATTTTGCTGGAATTATCACCTCTATACAGAAACAATTAGAGGGTTGGCAAGGCAGATTACTATCCCAGGGAGCAAAACTTACCCTAATCAAACATGTGTTGTCTTCCATTCCCATTTATACTTTGGCATCATCTCCTCTTCACACTGGAACTCACCAAAGTCTGGATAGATCTTTTGCCAACTTTTTCTGGGGCTCCTCCTCCCAAGGTAATAAACATCATTGGAAATCATGGCAAGCCATCTGTAGACCAGTCAACTATGGTGGTTTGGGTATTATGTCTCTTAGACAAATGGAACTAGCTTTGAGGGTTAAAATGTTGTGGAGAGCTATGCACGCTAATTCCCTGTGGGCAGAATTTTTCAGAGCCAAACACATCAAACATTGTCATTATGGATGTTACTTTCAGAAACATAAAAGGTCATGGCAGAAGATGCTGGCTTCAAGCTAGAAACCTCATTGTTCAACACAAAAAGTCATTATCGGAGATGGGAATTGAACTAATTTCTGGATGGATACCTGGTTGGGAAATCAGCCACTGAATTCTTATGTCCCTGCTACAGCAATCCCCAACAACAAGGTTTCAGCTTGTCATTGTATTAAGAAGCCGACACTTGAAGAAACACATGTTATTGATACATATTTACCAGCAGACATCATCACAGCCATCAGAACCACCAACCTATCCCAGTTGCAGGACAAGGAGGTATGGAGTCTCTCATCATCTGGTCAATGTGTGGTGTCTTCAGTTTACAAATCTGCCAGCAGTAATCATCAAGCTCAGCCCCAATTACCCTAGACTCGGCTTTGGTCCAAATGGCTGCCCCCCAAAATCTCAGTGCTATTATGGAAAATTGTAAATAATTTCATCCCTACATACTCAAATGTGCAGGCTTTGGGAATTCAGTTGTGTTCTAAATGCTACTGATGTAATCAGCCCCAAGGGGAAAATACTAACCATCTTTTCTTTACTAGTGATAAAGCTTCTTTCATTTGGTCCTCACTCTATGAACTGGGTCTGCAGTTTGAAGGTGGTTCGGCAAGAGCAAGGATTTTCAGTTCAGTCTCTATTCTTAAACTGAAATCTTTGTATGGACTATTTTCATTGGCTGTCATTGGCTATAGTATATGGGAGCTTTGGTGAGCCAGGAACTTGGCTAAATATGAAGATAAGCACATTTCGAAGAAGAATCTGCTGCATAGCATTATTGTCCAGGCCAAACAATGCTGTGAACTTTCGGATTTAAGGGAAGATAATTCCAGCAGGAGGAACATTCTAGCCCACTTCAATATCAAAGGAGCCAGCATTAAAAGCCCTAAACTGAAAGCTGTCAAATGGCTTTGCCCTCCATGGCCACTGCTCAAATTGAACACCGATGGTGCCAGCAAGAGATCAGGTGTCTCTGGTGGGGGTGGTGTTATTAGAGATGCTAAAGGTGATATTATTATTGCCTTTTCTCATTTCTATGGGGCATGTAACAGCATCATTGCCGAAGCAAGAGCTCTCTTAGATGGAATCAAATACCTTCGCACCGTTAATACTCATTCGGCCTTGATAGAATGTGACTCAAAAGTTCTTGTGCAGATCATTACTAAACAGGCTCATTGCTCATGGACTATTCTTACATATGTCAGAGAAATCTGGGAAATCCTCTCTCAGTGGGAGTCTATTAGTCATATCTTTAGAGAGGCAAATGTTGTTGCTGATTTATTAGCTTCTCTAGCTTGCACCAATAAATGTAATTTTTTCTTTTCTTCTCATGAGCTTCCAATGAACATTAAGGGTGCAGCTCGATTGGACAAGCTAGGTATGCCTAGCGTTTGTATCATGTAATTATTTATTTTTGATCTTATCAATAAAAATAGCCTCCTAGTGGTTTGATGGATAAGTGTTTCCTGTCAAGAGGTGCACTTACCATTTTACCCCTAGGCAGGGTTTCCAAAAAAAAAAAAAAGAGTACGGCTCGACTCAACGAGCCGCCGGTACCGGACACGCAGCACGACTCGGTCGACATCGAACTCTTTGTGGTTGGGGGACAGTCTGGAGTCCCCACCGGAGCTTTCATACTTTAGTACGGATTTTTATATGTATTTGTATTTTATATGTATTTAGTCGTATTTGGTGTGTATTTGGGTTGTATTTTGATTTGTATTATTTTGGGTTTTATATTGGGTCAAGGGGAGAATATTGACCAAGTATTTTGTATTTTTGGTTTATTTTGGTCCAAGGGGGGATTAATATGGTTCAAGGGGATTAAATAAACCAAGCCCCTTCTTTTGACTTGGACCAAGGGTATCTTAGGTCATTTGGCTAGGTCTAGGGTTTAGTATTTAATGTCTCTTGTTGCATTTTAATCAAAAATTAATGAAGAATTTATGTGAAAATGCCATGGGCGCACCCCCCCCCCCTCTCTCCCTATTGCTAGTTCTTATTCTTCCTCTCCCTTGCTGCCTCAGATCTAGAGTTGAAACTCTATTATTTCTGAGTGATCTTCCTCTCTTTCTCTTCCTCTGTATGCTGCAATCGATCACCGCCGCCGTCGCCACCGTTCGTGCCGCCATCAAGCCACCACAGCCCAGCTTCCACCTGCTTCCCTGAATTCCAGGATTCCTGGACAGTAGCTCGATAAAAAGGCTGGTACGGGAGATCCAATTGTCTGATCGTAATGAGGTTTTAAGGGTAGGTTCCTCCCACCGTCCACCATTCCTAGTATAATTTTCATGCAGATACGAGTCCGTCTAGGTCTCTTCCCAGCCATTTGTTTTCCCCCCTCACAGTCTGCATGTGTGCAGATCTGCGAGATAGCCCCTGGTAGTTGATTTTTCCCACCCCCCAAATGTTGTCAGAAAAATACAAAAAATTTATGTGCGTGACCATCACCCTCCCCCCTCTCTCCATAAAAATGCCCAAGTCCTAAATCCTTCATTTGATTTTCGGTCAAACCCCATAAACAAGCAGATCCCATTCTTCCCTGTCTGTTCTGTATTCCGGGGAAGAGAACTCAGTCAAATAGCAGAGGTTTTCATTTTCAATCCAGCCAAAGGATGGATCTGAAATTCCAATATGTTGAAGATCTCTGAGTCCTCTTCCCAACGGCACTAATCTTGTCGCGATCCAACTTCGGATCTGGTCGTGCCAGCCATTTTTGTGGAGGCGCGCATTTCTGCTCCGAGACTAGCCAGCAAAATGGGGTTGCCAGATAAATCCCAAAGAAATATGTCGGGGTAGCTTCAGTGACCGCCGCTCCTGGGGGTCGACCAGGGACCCTCCGCCACCGTCCCGGTGCACCGCCGCCTTCAGAAGATCCCAGGAGACTGACGTCCCTTTGTACGCCCGTGCTTGTTGTCCTGCCGGCCTGAAATTGCAGATCCAGAGCCACAGCCCGCTACAACCAACACGCCGCCAACACACTGCCCGTAAACCCTGGAACGGCGCTCCCGGACCGCTGTTGTGGCCTGTTACCTCCCTGCGTGGAGTGGGCTGTAATTTTCATACTATAATTAATTTACTTATTGTACCGGGAGTGACGTTTCTCGGCCGGGAATGTCTTCCCCACGTCCCGAGCATGGAGGTACACTCGCCACCCACTTGTCTTACTTGCTTAGCTAGTATAAGTTCTTACTGCCGCTGCATGTGAGTTATTTATTTCCTAGCTAGTCAAAGTTAATCACCGCTGTGAGTTTTGAGTGTGAGACCCGTCCCGTGACTCAGGCCCGAGCACGAGAGTAAACTGACCACCCAAGACTCAAAGCCGGTTACTCAACCGTGCAGATCGTCACGTTTCCCTCGCCGGGGATGACCATGAGTTAGCGCTTCTTGTTTGGGGCATGTTCGCCTCTTCTGAAGCTCTTTTGGTGCCGCATTGTTGTGTTGTTCCTGGTCGCGTCGTCTCTTTAGTCGCGTCATCTAATAGAGTCCAAGGTTCGTAACAAGTCCGAGTCGAGTCTCGTTGTCGTCCCGCATCAATCTCACAAACCCATAGTTCATATCCTCTCCAGTGCCCGCACTGGAACTAGTCTCTCTTCCCCCAGTTATCCCTACTGTGTTGCTGTTACCCTATCATTATTGCATAGACTAATCCCTCCCGACGTTGCGGCTCCCAAGGTCCCTGACTCTTTTCTTTGGCAGTAGAAACAAAGGTGTTCGGATTCAATCCGATGTAAAATAAACATCCTTGCGGCGGTGGGGAAAGACGTCCAGTACATGAATCCCCGTAATCGCCTGCGCACTTGTACCAGTGGAACCTCCTCCTCTCCACATGGCACACGACATTTCATGCTCACGTGCCGTGCCCTGGCGGCACATCCCCAGTCAAACACTTGGTTCCACCAGTAATCGTCGAGAAAGCAACTGGCACGCCCGCATTCCACCCAGCCATCTCTATCCTAGTCTCCCAGCATGATTAACCATACGCCATCCCTTCCAGCGTGCTCCTATCATTCTCTCTGCCTTCTCTTCAATAACCCCAGAATCCCCGTGTGCCCAGTCGACCTATCTCGGTCTTCCGTAAAAAGGCGAGTGTGCGCCCCCGCTGCGAGGGAAAAACAAGACGTGACTCCTCATGCACGTAAAATAAATTGGCACTTCCGGTGGGATGTCTCCTTCCTTTCTTCTTTCTGCCGAAGAAGAGTCACACTTACCAAGTGTACGCCGCAATGCCCTCGCCTTTTCTTATTGGAGAGTAAGAGGATGGCCCCCGTCCACCATGCAACATGCGACCGGTCGCCATCGAGTGACCAACCTGCACCAGCAACAGTAACAACAGACCGGTGGCGATAGTGACCTACGGTCCAATCGTCATCACCTTCCACGCCGGGCATGTACGGTTGGCATTCTCAATCGTGCTTGGCAACTTTGCCTCGGCCTTCGGCTCTCCCTGATCCTCGGGCACCATTACCGTAGCCGACAAGCAGCCCAGTCTGGCGACTGCAGCTGGCCCCTCTGCTCCTCCAGCAACAAAGACCCATGCGGTCACTGACCCTTGGGTCCCCAGCTTTGTCAACACCTGACACAGGCTTTCTGTCACGGGTCCCCGGCTCCTCAGCACCTCACTCGGGCTCTCAGCTCTGAGTCCCAGCCGAGCCTGCCCCCCGTCATGGGTTTACCACCCCGGGGTCAAGGCCTCCAAGTATTCTATTCGGGCCTCCCAACCAGAGTCTCAGACGAGCCAACACTCAATACGGGCTTCCAACCCCGGGTTCGAGGCTCCCCAGCATCAGGCTCGGGTGCCCAACCCCAGGTCTCATCAAGGTCGGTCCCAGATGCGGACTCTCCGCATTGGGCCCCTGGCCTCCCAGCTCTACGACGGGGTCTTTACCCCTACAATCCAGCAATGCCAACTCCCAGCACATGGTTTCCTCTTCGAGATAGGGCCACCTCAACACCCAAGATGGGCTTCTAGCCCTGGGCCTCAGTTCCAGCAACACCCGAGACGGGCATCTAGCCCCGGGGACCAACTCCAGTAACACCGACGATGGGCTCCCAACCCCGGGTTCCAGCTTCATCAGCACTCGAGACGGGCTTTCAGCCCCAGGTCCTGGCTGCATCAACACCCGAGATGGGCTTTCAGCCCCGGGTCCCAGCTACATCAAAACCCAAGATGGGCGCTCAACCCTGGGTCCCAGCATTTTTGCATCACCAACACCCAAGACGGGCGCTCAAACCCGGGTTCCAGCTCCAGCAACACCCCAAAAAAGGGCGTCCCGCTCTGGGATCCAGCTCCAGCAGCACCCAAGGCGGGCGTTCAGCCCTGGGATCCAACTCCAATAACACCCATGATGGGCTCCCAGCCCTGGGATCCAGCTTCATCAACGCCCAAGATGGGCGTTCAGCCCTGGGTCCTAGCTTTATTAACACCTGAGACAGGCATTCGGCCTCGGGCCCTAGCTTCATCAGCACCCGAGCGGGCCTCCAACCCCAGGTTCCAATTTTTTCAACACCCAAGACCGACATCCAATCCTGGGTTCCAGCACCATCAACGCTCAAGACGGGCTTCTAGCCCTGGATCCCAGCTTTCTTAAGCACTCAGTTTGGGTTTCCAGTCCCAGATCCCAGTTTCATTAGCTCCCAGTACAGGCTTTCTGCCTCAGGTACTAGCTTTATCAACACCCAGTATGGGCGTCAAGCTCTGGGTCACAATCCCTCTGACATCCTTAGTTCACAACATGGGTCACGAACCCCGAGTTCCAACAACAACTCTGACGGCCTAAGTGAACACCAAGCTCCAGGTCGCCACTCTGTCGGCCCCAGCTCGGGCACTGAACTCCGGAGTCCCAGCTACATCGGCACTCACCAGAGGTGCCATGCTCCAGATA
This sequence comes from Amorphophallus konjac, assembly GCA_022559845.1. Lineage (NCBI taxonomy): Eukaryota > Viridiplantae > Streptophyta > Magnoliopsida > Alismatales > Araceae > Amorphophallus > Amorphophallus konjac. The sequence continues at coordinate 321,564,208 of CM040118.1, forward strand.
GCCCCTGACCGGGTTCGGTCGTCCCACCACATTGGTGTTGAGTCACCTCCGGCCCTGCAAATAAAAAGGGGGTGCCATAGCGACTGCTGAAATGGGTGACCCACCGCCGCCACCCCTACCTCCAGAAGACAAGACGATACTCAAAGGAGCCAATGCACTAGTATTACACCGGGAGTGACGCGGTTGGCATCGGAGGAAGGATCGACGGCAGCTCCGGGACGCGAACATGACAAGATAGTTGCTGTCTCACACAGATTGGTCTCACACCGAGCGGTCTCTCATCGAGTGACACTCAAATCTCACAAGAGGAGAAAGGAGGGAAGGGAAAACACAAGGGGCTATGCACCTTACGTGGGTTTCAAACTTCATTCATTCATATGAAACAACACACCCTTAACCCCCTTTATATAGGAAGGGCTATTACAACCATACCTTCAACTTCTCTTAATAACACTTATGTCCTAGCCTAATAAAACAAAACTCACCAACCAATATTTGACTTGGACCCTAATAAAATAAAATACTTTGACTTGGTAAAAATAAAATAAGATATAGTGGTTTAATAATACAAAAACCACCGTACACACAAATACACAAATACGTATAAACATGTATTCAGGACGCCGAGTCTTCAAACGAATCTCCGAGCCACAAGCTCGGTGTAGTCGGGGCGGTGCGGCGTCGACTCCGAGTAGTGGGCCCAGTGTCCCCACCAACCCTCCCGGGGCGGCTGGAACTCGACTCCATCGAGTAAGGGGGGACACTGCTGTGGTAGTGCTCTAGCAGATCCGGATCAAGGTGCTAGAGATCTTCCCGGCTGATCGAGGAATCATCAGAAGGTGGTCTGTCCCGCCAGCGGACAAGGTAGCGCTAGTACACCCGGCTCCGTGTAGTTGTCATCTGCTCATCCAGTATCCTCTCAATTTGCTCACGCGGTGCTCTCGAGGCTATGGGACGCACAGGGGTGGACTCACTTACAATGGGAGGAGAAGGCTCGAAAGGGTCACTAGGAATCGTGTGGGTTCCTTGTAGGCCACTAGGTCTGCCACATTAAAAGTAGAGCTAATCCCATATTCGGGAGGTAAGTCCACAACATAAGCATTGGAGCCAATCTTCCCCAGAATTGGAAAGGGACCATCACTATGGGCTTGCAACTTTTTAACAGCTCCCGAGGGGAGTCGTTCGGGTCGAACCCGTACCATAACCATGTCACCTTCTTGAAATTCCTGGTGACGCCTATGCGAATCAGCCAATCGTTTATAGGTCTCACTACTGAGGTTAATTTGCTTGTTAATCGACTCATGCAGACTTTTGACATGCTGTGCAAATTCCTCAGCTGACTTGGATGTTCTAGACTCGAGGGGAAGGGGAATGAGATCCACAGGTTTCCTAGGTTTGTATCCATGCACAACCTCAAAGGGACTCATACCTATGGACCTATTGACAGAGCTGTTATATGCAAATTTGACTTTGGGCAAGAGAAGATCCCAAGTGCCAGAATGATCCCCTGGTCAGATTCTAACCTGGTGGTAGCCACTTTTCAAGTCAACCTTGAGAAAGATGGTGGCTTCACGCATCATGTCAAGCATGTCATCAAGACAGGGAATGGGAAATCTATACTTGATAGTGATTTTGTTGAGGGCGTGACTGTCAACACACGTCCGCCTGATGCCATCATTCTTTAGTGTGAGTAAGGCAGGAGTAGCACAGGGGCTCTTGCTCACCCTGAGGAAACCCTTTTGAATAAGGTCCTCGATAATTCTTCGGAGCTCAGCATGCTCCTGGGGGTTCAGTTGGTAATGGGGAAGGTTGGGTAGGGTGGACCCGGGGACAAGGTCAATGGCGTGCTTTACATCACGTATGGGAGGGAGTCGAGAAGGCAAGTCCTCGGGGATGATGCCTTGGAAGTCCTGTAGTATTGCTGGGACTTCAGTTGGGATTGAGACTCGGGACTCCTCGGGTGTAATGGTGACATCAACAGCCGAAACATGGGCACCCTCAACAACCTCTCTGTTTAGCTCACCGACATTTATGCAGTCAAGGCGCCTAACTAGGTCATGACCAACCTTAGGGGCCTTAGGAATGAGTGTGATAGGTGCAGGAGAAGAGGGAAGGGGAGGTTCCCTTCAATGGGAGTTCGGGGACTCTCCTGAACCTTGGGGGTTCCGGTGGGGGTGGGGGTAGAACTTTTTATTGGGGTCACCTTTGGGGGTACCGGGTACAATTGAATCTTCTTCCCGTTGTGGGAGAAGGAACACAGATTAGACCGATAAAATGTAGCGAGGTCTAGATCATAGATCCACGGTCATCCTAAGATGACACTTCCGACCTTCATTGGCACTACATCCCATAAGATTTATCCTTGGTAAGTCTGGAATTGGATGGGAATGACACATGTAGTGGAGATTAGGATAGAAGTGTCATCAACCCAAGCCACGTTGTATGGCCTAGGATGAGGGTGGGTAGGTAGACCTAGACGGGAGACAAAGTCTGAAGAGACTGCATTGATACAGCTCCCGTTGTCAAAGATCACCTTGCAAGGTTGGGATTTCACCATGATATAGGTTTGGAAGATGGAGGATCGACGCCAGTCGTCCTCCTGGGGGTGTGTTAGGATGCAGCGGACTACACCCAGTCTTCCCTGGTTAGAGCTCTTGGTAGTATCTCCCACTTGCATGTACTCAACATGCGTTCCATCATACCCTGCATCCATTCCCTCAAACTGGGCGATGAGGTCCGGATCGGCCTCATGCCTCTCAATGGCTTCTCCTTCCTGAGGTGGAAGCTCCACGGGGGTCGGTGATGACTAAGGCTCGGGTGGGGCAATTAGAGGCAACATGCCCTATGTTATGGCAACTAAAGCAACGAATTCCCGAGACAGGGACTGGTTGGGAGGTGCTAGGGATGACTCCCTTTCCCTTGTCATCTCTCCTATCAGTTGGCGGACTATACTCCAGCCTAGGCACAGTAGCGGGTGCAGGTAAGGGGTTCCTTGTGAAAGGAACAGTAGGGGCAACGGCCCAAAGTGGGATAGCAGTAGGGACATAGGAGGTGGAGGGGGCCAGGTCTCTCAGAGTAGCAGACCATGGGATTTCAGGATTTTGGTTGGCGGTAGGTGGGGACCCGAGGTGGGACCATGCTTTGAAACTGCTCGACATCCTGAGCAACCTGGTAGGCATGCTCGAGGGTGTTAACCTCTCGTAGAAATAGCTCCCGCTATATACTCTCGTGTAGGCCATCCCTAAACCGTGAGAGGGTGACAGAGGCATCCTCCATGACTCGACTTCGAAGGAAGAATTCATCAAATTTGGTGATGTATTCGTCCACAGACTTTCCATCTTGGGTGAGTTTTTGCCATTGGTCTAAAAGACGCTGATAATAGGAGGGTGGCAGATACTTCTCCCTCAGTTTCTTCTTCATTTCTTCCCACGTGCTTATGGGCTCCTCTCGTCTCCTTGCTAGGAGGTTTTCGATGTTGCACCAGTAGGTCTTGGCTTGACCTAGGAGTTTCATTTTGGCAAACCTCACCCTTGTAGCAGGGGTCATGCGGTGATGCCAGTCAAAATATCGATCCATCCCGGTCTCCCAATCTAGGTATGTAGCGGGGTTTAGGGACCCATCAAAACTCGGAGCGTCAATCTTGATGTTCCGTAGGATGATATCCTCATCGTCGTGGTCTCTCTCTCGAGGCACACGGGCCTCTTGCTCTCTACCTTGGGGAGCCTGATTCTGGCGGGCTTGGTCTCTCTCCTCCCTAGGATTGGCTACGGGATCGTCGCGGCCATTCACTTTTCCTTCCTCTCCCTTCAGTCATTCCTCTAAAGCCTGGATCCTCTCACCTAGCTCCGCTCGTACTTGGCCTGTGGATTCTTTAAAGTGGGCCATAAGGTTATGCTCGAGCTAGGCTAACATAGCACTCACGCTCTTCTGATCCATGGGTAGCGTTGTAGGGCGCTCTAGATGGCCTGATGAATTCCTAGACCAGCGTAGCATGCACGGACTCGGACCTAGATGATGCAATCCTGGGACCGAAGATTAGCAAGACTTGGACCCAATTTGTTGGCTAATATGCAAGGGTCTATTCGAAGAGACCGGTCAGGGAGAGTTGCTCGCCCATAAGTGAAGTAGTTGTGGAACTACCTCCTGACAATTAGGGTGCCCTAATGCAGCAGTTCTAAGGCTTAAAGGATAGGCTCAAGTAAGCTCTCTCTCTCCATCCACAGCGATGCACTCAGGAGACTGGCTGCATGGATAGGGCTCTCTCTCACTTCGTCGCGTGGCAATTGATAAGGAAACTAAATAAGTAAATAAGGGCAGCACGTACCTAGCTAGAATGAAAAGTCTAGCTCCGACCGGAGATGAAGGTGAGTGGGGACGTGCGTGTCCGCACGGCGTCGATGAAGCTTGAGCAGTTACAACAAATTCACTCCACATAGGGAGGATTTAATTATTACAGACCACTAAAAATTTCCTGCGTAGGGGAACAAATCAATCTAAAATTTTCTCCACACAGGGAGACTCTCGGGCACTCACTCTCAGTAAATTATGGACTGTGTGTCGACGACCGGATGACTCGAGTGCCGGTCGAACCATCATTGCGGACTTGGGTGCCACAATCAATTAAATGATATATATATATATATTATATCCTGGATATATATATTATATATATATTTAACTTCTTTTGTCAATTTTCAAACCCCTTTCTTTTTTTCAAACCTTTCTTTTTTCTTTTTCAAACCTCTCTTTTTTCTTTTTCAAACTTTCAACCCTTTCCTGCGCGCAATTCCTGGGCAAGCCACGACCGGGTCAAGGTTGGCAGGCGGTCAAAGCAGGTGGCTCACGCGGCTGCGGGGCGGGTGGGCGCGAGCCAGGTAGGCACGGGGGCGCCTGCTGGCACGGGCGCATGGGCGTGGGCGGGTGGCGAAGCGGCCGGGCGCTGGCGGTGTCACGCGGCGGCGCGGGCGACGCTGGCAGCAGCCCGCGGTGGCGAGCGCGACGCTGGAATGGCCGTTGCGGCCATATGCAATTCGAATTTTGGCACGGGCAACGATGCACGTGCCGCGAATGCGTATATATATATATATATTGTTTTCTTCTCTTCTCTCTCTCAACCAAGAGAGCTTCTGCTCTTCTTCTTTTTTTTTCCTCTCTCCACCGAGAGAGCTTTCTACTAGTTTTTTTTTTCTTTTTCAACCGGAGCCCTTTGTTAGGGTGCTAGGCTCGGATACAGAGGGGGGTGAATGTATCCTGCTACGAATAATGCCCAATTTAAAAACTCAGATGCTAGGCAAGTTCCGGAATTAAGCAAATTTGATTAAACAAAATAACGAGCAGATGGAGCGTGCCTATTCAAGCATCTAGCGGAAGCAAATCAAGCAATCAAACCACTGCTCAATAGATTTTTAGGTGGTTCGGTCCTCCAGACCTACATCCACCCCTCACTCCCAACCGGAGTGAGGCTTCACTAGCAAACGCTAGAACCAAGCAGACTCAGTCTGTAAACAGTTGCTGCCACACAGCTTGACCAAGGGAACAGCCTCCCCTCTTCCTCCCAACCGGAGGGACACCCAAGTGACTCCCAGCCACTTGGAAACTAGAGACCAAAGTCTCTCTTCCTCCAGTCCAGGAGGGAACCCGCCAGTGACTCCCCGTCACCAGCAACCAGAGGTCGAAGACCTCTCTTCCTCCAACCGGAGGGACCCCTGGACTTGCAACCCACAAGCCCAGAGCCGGAGATCAGATCTCCCTTCCTCCAACCCGGAGGGAACACACAAGTGACTTCCAGCCACTTGCAAACTAGAGGTCGCAGACCTCTCTTCCTCCAGACCAGGAGGGACCCGACCTCAGTCCAGAGGATCGGAAGTACAAAGCTAACCAAATGAAAAAGGAAAAATAAGAAAAGGAAAAATACACAGCGATCAGAAAGCTGTAAAGAAAGATAACACAGATGTGGCTCGCATGGAGCTGACTGGCCTGGATTTGATCCACGGTCCAGTAGACAGATCTTCAGGTAAGCTTCTCTTCATCTTCTCTTCTCTCTCACTTTCTTTTTCTCTTAACCCTCACGAGCTCTCTAACTCTCTCTTTCTCTTCTTTTCCTTCTGCTCTTCTTCTCTTTCTTTTCTTCTTCTTCTGCAGGCTCTCTCTGTCTCTTCTCTTCTCTTCTTCTTCTGCTTTCTACTGTAGCTCTTTTCTTCTTCTGCTCTTTTACTCTCTCGATCTCTTTTCCTCTATTCTCTTCGGCTCCCCCCCCCCTCTTCTACACTTCTTCTCTTAGCTCTGGCTGCTTCTACTTCAGTCACTCTCTGCCCTCACCCGTTCTTCAGAGGAAGAAGACACATATATATAGCAGTAGCAGATTAGGGCGGCGTGTGCTCTCCACGATTCCCGCCCAGAACCTTTGGCCATGTGTCAGTCTCTCAGCCAGCTTCAGCACTCGTGTCACAATCCTGTCTGCCCTTCCAGCCTCAGATCACGTGCCGCCCAGTCACTGGGGAATATTCTTCCTCGGACCACCTTCTTCTTTTTTGTTTTTCTTCTTCTCCTGCATAGAGATTAAAACCATTAATACTGAGGGTTCTTCTATATATATATATATATACTTGAAATAAGTCGGTTGACACTCAAGCTAAAGCTGCACGAGGTGTGTAGGAACAACAAAAAGATGCACTATACTGAGAACGACACGAGGTACATAAGATGACTACAGCACGAGATAAAGAGAGAACGACACGAAGTCAGATGAGAACAGCACGAGGAGAGAAGGAAATAACACGGAGTAAAACGGTAGTAAAACACGCGATCAGAGGAAACTTAGACAAAGATAGAAAGAAGCAACACGAAGACATAAAAACAACACGAAGACACAAATACAAAAATATCATGAAGACTCAAACATAAAAATAACACGAAGACACAAATACAAAAATAACATGAAGACTCAAACACCAAAATAACACGAAGAACGAAAACAGAAACTGACACGAAGTGTGGTCACAAAGCAAAAAGGACACGGGGTCTAGGAAAAACAACACGAAGACAGAAGACAGGAACGGCTACAACGACACGTGATAAAACAGTGAAAGCAGGAAAACGACTCGAGTAACTACAGTAAATGACACGAAAACACAAGAGCAAAAATAAAAAGGATGACTCGAGATGAGCAACTAAATACTGAAGAAACGACACGAGGTTCACAGGAGAACGACTCGAAGTTCATCAGAACAAATCGAGCTGCTTCAGTAACCAGCACGAAGACAATCAACAAACATAGTTGGAACAACACGACGTACAAAAGGACAACACGAAGTGTAGTAAACACAAACAACACGAAATATGAAAGGAATAGTACGGACATACAAGGTACTACCTCATAGCAGTTTTCCTGTTAATCATGGAAATTTCAAATGCATAACATTACGCAAGATATCTGATTAAAATGACAATATTTAACATAGTGATGCTGTAGCAACCCTGATAAAATAAAAAGGAATAAATAAATCAAAATAAATTAAAAGATTTAATAAATAAACGAAAGAGCTTGGAATAAAAAGAATTAAACCCTGATAAAAATAACGCCTCAGGAAAAGGCGCAACTTTACGAATAAGCGCCCTTGATCAAGGCGTTTTTTAAGAAGTGACGCCCACGCTTCATGGCGTCAAATCTCAGGCGACCAAAATAAGTACGAGTAATAAAAATACAATAAAAAAGGGTAACGCCCTTGACCTAGACGCGGTTTAACAAGAAACGACGCATGCCAAGGCGTCAATTTAAATTCGACGCCGTTACCTAGGTCGTTAATTCAGTTCGAGTTTCGTTCGACCCAGGAGTCTATCCAGGGTAAGTTGATAACTATGAGAAAGAGTTCGAATGTAGTAATAACTCTAATATGGAAGTATTACTTCCAATCAAATACTAACCCTATTAGGATTCTAAGGATCCTATAAAAACCCTTGCCGATCGAACCCTAAAGCTATTTGGTCGATCTGCTGCTGCTACGGTACGTGAAGAACAGCGGTTCTTCTTCTTCCTTCTTTCCTATGTTGCATTCGATCAACTCATGAAGAATAACGATTCTTCATCTTTTTCTTCTATACAGGTTGAGAAGCTCCTGTGAAAGAACAAAGGTAATGTTCTTCTTTCTCCACTGGATAGGTAAGGTGAAGAAACTAATATCGGTTTCTTCTTTTTCTGTAGGATCTACAGCAAATTGACAAAACGAAGAACGGGGGTTCTTCATCAAAACAAACTCTTCCTTCGTAAAGCCCTTCTCCTGACCTTATTACTGTTAGAAGCCACAAGCAGAGCATATACGGTTCATCTTCAGATCATCAGTTTATCATCATCAAGGTAGGATTTTCTCATGGAACGTAGCCCAAACTACCATATAACTATAGATAATTATCATCGAAAGTTCATGCATATAGTTTTTCATGCGTTCTGGTTATTTTCTACGGAATGTTTGAAAGAAACAACCCTAACAAGGGCGTTAATTTAAAAGACACGACCATGCCCAGGTCGTCAATTCCAGATTTGACGCCCTGCACACGGACGTTAATTCCTGTTAATTAATAAATAGCATGTTTAAAAATTAATTATCATTGCAAACATGATCCTAAATTAATGCATGGTCAATTTCTTGTAATCCTGTTATTTATTCTGGTCCTGACTATATACCATGTTCCTGAAATATTCATTACCTCGAAATTTGTAAAATTGTGAATTCACGACCTTGACCAGGTCGTCTCTTGTTTAACTAACGCCCCGGACTAGGGCGCCTTTTCCCTGGTAACGCCCCTATCCAAGGCGCGTTTTCAACAAAATTACAGATTTTAATATCCTGTAAAATAGCAATATTGGAAAGGACGACTTCTTTATATGTCGTCAAATTTAATATAAACGCCCCTGATTAAGGCATTAATTTTACGAAAAACGACTTCACCAGAGTCGCTACTTTCTGCATTACTGATTTTTCCCGATTGCTGTTATCCGAGGGTTTCACTATATGTATATATATATATATGTAGGCACTATTACTCCACTCCGTGAGTATAGTCCCACGTTTCATGATGTTTTATCGACACCCTTAAACTCTCATTGACATATAAGCTCTCCATTGGACATTCCGTTCCTTTGGACTAGCGAGTTAGTCATAGAGACCTCCGTAAGACTCCTCGAACCTTGGATTCCCTCAAGGTCGACTGAGCAGGTTGTACCCTAAAAACCCATTACACTATTGAATGCCATGTCACTCTAAATAAACATGGTATACCGGCCCTTATGATATGCAAAGAGTATATCATGAGAATTCTTAATGGGATGATGATATCATGCCATTTGTTGATGTTCTTGTGGACCTCAATTCTATAATAAGAATGCGGGTATCTTGCCTTTGATGTACTGTTCATGTGGACCTCAATTCTATATAAAGAATGTCCATACTTGTTTGTCATGGTACCCAAGTTAAGGGAACCTAATTCCACCTAGTTTCATCGTTCATCGTGATTGTACCATTGTCATCGCCTATCTATGTCCAATATCATATTTTTGGACCCCATTCTCTCAAAGTTATCCTGTGTGTCTACAAGCTTAAATTGTTGAAATTCCCTATTGGCTATATATATATATATACAAGAGTGGATGTCAAATATACATAATAAATGCCTGCGCATATAGGGCCCGATCTGGTCCTGGGAGGAGCACCCGAAAGTACTTGTGCCCATGGGAGTTTTAATGATAAGGTATTTGGCATTATACCGAGTGCATGACTAGCTTGATTGGACATTCCACACAAATCTTGTACTTGACTCGTACTTGACTTGACATGAATTGCGTGACCCGAGAAAAGGGTAATTACTTGCTTGCTTGATACATGATAGCCAAAGTTCTTGACATGACTTGTTAAAAGTTCTTGCTTGAATATCTTGTTATCTTTTCTTGAAAGCTCGTGACTAGTTCATCTTGCCGTCTTATTGATAAATTCTCTCTCTATCTTGTCGTTTTATGCGAGCATGCATAGCTATAGTACATTCATGAAAAATGTAATTACTTAAACCCCTTGCTAGTTCCTGAGATATAATTTCCTACTGAGCGTTCGCTCACTCCGTGTTTGTCCCTTACTTTTCAGGTAAGTCCGATGACGAGACTCAAACAGATGGGGAAAGTCCAGAGTGAAAGAGCTAGAGCTTTTCCAAGAGTCATCTAGTCTTTTTCCTATTTTCTTGAGTCAACTATGTACTTTTCCTTTTATTTTGAATAGAGTATTGGATTTGTAATAGTCTATCTATTATGGAATAAAGAGTCATCTGCTCTTCTTCTCTTTCTTTTCTTCTTCTTCTGCAGGCTCTCTCTGTCTCTTCTCTTCTCTTCTTCTTCTGCTTTCTACTGCAGCTCTTTTCTTCTTCTGCTCTTTTACTCTCTCGATCTCTTTTCCTCTATTCTCTTCGGCTCCCCCCCTCTTCTACACTTCTTCTCTTAGCTCTGGCTGCTTCTACTTCAGTCACTCTCTGCCCTCACCCGTTCTTCAGAGGAAGAAGACACATATATATAGCAGCAACAGATTAGGGCGGTGTGTGCTCTCCACGATTCCCGCCCAGAACCTTTGGCCATGTGTCAGTCTCTCAGCCAGCTTCAACACTCGTGTCACAATCCTGTCTGCCCTTCCAGCCTTGGATCACGTGCCGCCCAGTCACTGGGGAATATTCTTCCTCGGACCACCTTCTTCTTTTTTGTTTTTCTTCTTCTCCTACATAGATATTAAAACCATTAATACTGAGGGTTCTTCTATATATATATATATATATATATATATATATATATATATATATATATATATATATATATATATATACTTGAAATAAGTCGGTTGACACTCAAGCTAAAGCTGCACGAGGTGTGTAAGAACAACAAAAAGATGCACTATACTGAGAACGACACGAGGTACATAAGATGACTACAGCACGAGATAAAGAGAGAACGACACGAAGTCAGATGAGAACAGCACGAGGTGAGAAGGAAATAACACGGAGTAAAACGGTAGTAAAACACGCGATCAGGGGAAACTTGGACGAAGATAGAAAGAAGCAACACGAAGACACAAATACAGAAATATCATGAAGACTCAAACACAAAAATAACACGAAGACACAAATACATAAATATCATGAAGACTCAAACATAAAAATAACACGAAGAACGAAAACAGAAATCGACACGAAGTGTGGTCACAAAGCAAAAAGGACACGGGGTTTAGGAAAAACAACACGAAGACAGAAGATAGGAACGGCTACAACGACACATGATAAAACAGTGAAAGCAGGAAAATGACTCGAGTAACTACAGTAAATGACACGAAAACACAAGAGCAAAAATAAAAAGGATGACTCGAGATGAGCAACTAAATACTGAAGAAACGACACGAGGTTCACAGGAGAACGACTCGAAGTTCATCAGAACAAATCGAGCTGCTTCAGTAACCAGCACGAAGACAATCAACAAACATAGTTGGAACAACACGACGTACAAAAGGACAACACGAAGTGTAGTAAACACAAACAACACGAAGTATGAAAGGAACAGTACGGACATACAAGGTACTACCTCATAGCAGTTTTCCTGTTAATCATGGAAATTTCAAATGCATAACATTACGCAAGATATCTGATTAAAATGACAATATTTAACATAGTGATGCTCATCATCAAAACACTAGGGAAGTCACAAACAAGAAAGCTGTGAACAACAAGGCATGTTGTACAGACTTCAATCAATATGCATCAGACGACTGTGTATGGACTTGAAGACTGAAGGCGATGTACAGACTTTGATGTAAGACGCAGAATGAGACGCTGAAGTCTGTATAGAGTTTGATGACTGAAGCATGAACAGTACGCCAACATATGGACTTGGCCAAAGTGTAGGGAAAGCCCCCAATGTGTAGACTTCCAATGTGAATGAAACGCTGTGGAGACTTGCTGAAATAGTCCGATGTATGGACTTGGAATTCCAACAGAAGGATGTATGGACTTTGATAAGAGAATGGCTGTACAGACTTCACCACAGCTGCGATGTACAGACTTTGACAAAGCAGCGATGTACAGACTTTAAGTGAAAGTCTGATGTACAGACTTTAGTTGAAGACCAATGTATGGACTTCGAATATGAAGACCAATGTACAGACTTTGACAGTGATCTCTGCAGCGAATGTATAGACTTCAAGGTTCATTGAAGGATGTTCAGACTTTGTTCCACCGACCAGTGTATTGACTTTGCAAGCATGAGATGCTGGATAAGATGGTGGATGTATTCATTGAAGGATGTTCAGACTTCATGTAATGTGAACAGTGAGACGGATGTATAGACTTGATGCCTGTAGCAGTGTATAGACTCAATGAACTACAACATGAACATATCAGCAGAGAAGCAATGCACAGAACAGAAATCAAGCACAAGTCAATTTATCATAGCATGACTCAAGCATACACATGCATTCTTCACAATTCAGACATGGCACACTCATGCAATCTCCCACAGACATATTCAAGATAATGTGGTGACTCATTCATGTTGCTATCATTAAAACACCACACCATCAACAAAGCACAAGGGGCACAACAATCTCCCCCTTTTTGATGATGGCAACATAATGAGTCACACTGACTCATCAAACTATTCTCCCCCTTTGACATAATCAAAAAGAAGGGAAATGGTTTGATAGTCAAATGCAGCACACAAAGACAGCACATAAATGCAGAGAGTGAGTCATGGTTCTTTAAAATGAAGATCTCCCTTATGACAATGAAACAGCTCTCCCCCTATCAACATGCATGATTGACTACTCTCCCCTTAGATGTTAATAAACTATAACTCCCCCTGAAGCACAGGAATGGACTCTGGTTATCCAATAAATCAATCTGAAATCAGCCATTACAAAGAATCTGAATTCTGGTGAAAATACCACAGAATCAGAACTTATTGCGGAACAAGATGGAAGATTCCAACAGTGTGGAGAGAAATACATCTCAGGAATCAATCTGAAATCCACCACCATAAGGATTCTGAAGTTCAGAAGGCTGCAAGTGAACAAGGTAATAATAGGAGTGGCACCTCACATTTGTATGGTCAGAAAAATGAAGATGGAATCAGTCAACTGATAAGAGAGGAGTTGACTATACAGTTTTTGTTGATCATGCATGAATCTGATCATGAGGGATTTGAATGCATACATCACTTCAATAAGTCTTAAAAGATGTAGACTCTTCTATCATAAGGAGTTATGAAGTGACAACTTAACCAAATTGATTTAATTTTGATGTATACCAACTTTGCCAAATTAAACTCAATACTCATATCTGAATCCAAGTTTTAATAAAAGTGAACCAAATAGTCAGAAAACACTCAAAGACAATCATCTTTTATCTTACACATATGATCTCAATTGCACCTTTGAAAAATACACAGGTTAGTACTGAAGTTAAACACCTTTTCAAGAACATGAGTTGACAGATTTTTCAAGATAATTTTATTTGAAGCACATTATATTTTTCCTGAGCAATTTAAGTTGATCAACACCTTTTTACATGAGGCACAACAAGTCTTAGTTGAAGTGACCCAGTTACTCAGTATGATAACTGGCATTGCCTCTCACTTTGAGAGCAGAGTTAGCAATATGAGTGTCTTTTTACATGAGAAGACACCTTTATCAGAGGCCAGACTCCCCAGCTACTCAACACAAATAAGCTATTGCTCTGTCAGGTTTTGTTTCACTAATTTTTTATCAGAGATAACTGTGGCACCTCATGACATGAGTTACTTTATTTCATTGATAAAGAACTCAGTTTCTCAGTGACCGAGTCATTACTCTGAATTCATAATTTTTCATTTAGTCAACTTTTTCAAGTTAATGTTTAACCACAACACTCACTCTATGTATCTCTACCAAAGTAGCCTAGATTTCAAATTTTCAAATATCAGATGAGAGACTTTAAGGATTACATGACACAAGAGGTTAAAGTTTATTAAACCTTATCATTCAAATATTTTCAATTCATTTAATTACAAAGCTGAGAATACATTAATCTTATATCAGTCTGATTCAGTGATAAGTCTTAAACCCATATGATAGAAGTTTCTACCAAAATCTCAGACTGAATTGCATGACATGCAGCTTAAGTTCCTCAGATCAGAATAATAAATTTAGCTGACCAACAATTCAATAATGGAGCCAAAATAGTCACACCAGCTAAGAGGTATATGAAGAAAGAGTACAAGCTGGTGGATTCAAGAAGGTATGAGCTCAAAATAGTCAATTGATGATTTGAAAGAGTGGAGAGCGTGAATTTCAAATAGTGACAACAATATAATAATGCTCCCCCTGTCTATATGCAATGAATGAGGGTATGAATGCCAATAAGATGAATATCAAGCTGAAAACTTATTCAGATGTATGCATCCAAGTCATTTCTATTTAGATTTAAAAAAAATTATTGATATGCAGGACACAGCTCTTCATAAGGACTAGACCCATGGTTCTAGGTGGAGAACCTGGTCACAAGGACCATTAGAATTCAGTTCAACATATGACAAGAGAAAAACATCATATATGCATAATTAAAAGTCACTAGCTGAGTCTGGAATACAGACTGATCAGCTAGGCAAGAGAAGATCATACATCAGACACACACATCAACATGAAATTCTCATTTTTCATACTCACAATTCCAGATGATGGAATTTAAAGTAAGGTTCAGAGCTGACCTGAATTGAGTCCTCGGGTTTTCCCTTTTTGAGTGCCTTGGTTAATTAACCCCTCTTTATTCATTCCAAGGCATACCTACAGCAAAACAATCACTTTGATCTTGCAGGAACCCAAGCAGCCTTGGGTCCTGTTTTATCCCTACCAGGTGTTCTAAGCAATTTCTCAGCAGTATTATCATCATGATCCACCAGGTAACAGTTATCCATGAAATGACCAAATTTTCCACAATCTCTACATGATGTAGCAAACATTGAATTCTTTTTGTGGACATTATTATCATCATGGAATCTATGTGAGTTTGCATGAAAATTTTTGTTACTTGCATGAGGTTTTGATTTAGCATTGCCTGCCCACAAGCATTCAGAAGCTCGGTGGCCAGGTTTTCCACATTCAAAACATACAAGAATCTTTTCTTTAAAAATAGGTTTATTTCTACCAAGAAAATTTTTATTTGCAGGGAATTTATCAAATTTGGAATTAAAATGTTTTCCCTGAGCATACCAGCAGTCCTTGACTGCATGCCCATACTTGCCACATTCAAAACACCTTAGGTGCTTACCTCTTGAACCATTATATCCCCATGAAGTCCTAAACCAACACTCAACAGCTTTATGACTACGTTTGTTACAATTATAACAAATGATGTGTTGGTTTGAAGCATACATGTTTCTTTTGGGGTGATGATGAACAGAAGACCTAGCATGCATTTTATCATCTTGTTTCATGAAGAAACAGGCATCCATGAAATGACCATGCCTACCACAGTAATGACAAGATGTATCAGACTTCCTAGTAGCATGATTTTTACCAAATGAATTTCTCGAATGCAATGTTTCACTTGCATGCCCATCTTCAATCAACAATCTACAATCATCCATTACATGGCCTACCTTGCCACAATAATGGCATGAAACACTCTTATCAGTTACATACGGATAATTAATTGAGCTATGAGCAGTATGCATTGAGTCATCAGATGCAGTATAGGTAGCAGATTTAAAGACACAAGTAGGAACATGTTTATCTTTGTTTTTCTTACCATTTTTGCTCATTTGTTTACCCTTGTTCACAGCTTTTATTTATTCTTCATTTTTCTGGGCCTTGAATTGGAAAACAGATGATGTAGATGTTTTAGGAGGCCCAGAGCAGCTTGCAATGTCAGAGCTGCGAACAAAAGTAGTGTACAACTTTTTCTTAACAGATTTTTCAATTTGGGATTTGCATCCTTGCTTTCCACTTGATTTAGTGGCGTTATCACACAGAGGAACATTCATTTTCTCTTTTCCCTTGGTAGATTTAGACATGGAACAAACAAGTTTACTTATTTTAGATTGCAGAGAACAAATTTTGAGTTCTGAATTAGTCAAGTCTTCCTCACATGAGATAATTTGTCTCTGCATGACATCATTCAAATTTTTAACAATTTCTAGTTCCTGTTTCAGTTTTATTTCATTCTCAAATTGAATTTCCTTATCAAGCATTAAAAGCTTCTCAGACATAGCAGAGTTCAGTAGCTTCAGCTCCTCATTTTCCTTTCTTATTTGTTCATTCTGCACCAGTTCATCAATTAGGATTTGATCTTTTCCTGGTGAATTCAGCTCATTCTCTAGTTCTGAAATTTTATCAGTAAGTTCATTATTTTTGTTTTTCAGCACAGAAATGTGTTCTTTATGCTTGTCAAGTTCAGCTTGATTTTCTTGTTGGAGCCTTTTAGCCTTTTCATTTTCAAGCTTTAGTTGATTCATTTCTGAGCCTGTATTTCCAGCTTCTTCCAATTGCTTCTTATAGTTCTGAATATCAATCAAATAAGCATCATGAGATTGTTTCAATTTTGAGCAATTTTCACATGATAAATCAGAACAATTTTGATCAATCCTTTTCTTTAATCTTTTATTTTCAGATTTTACTTTTCTATATTTTTCATGCAATTCAGCATACATTTCCTTTAAATCATCAAAAGTCATTTTGTCAGAATCAGATTCAGAATTTACCTGGTCTTCTTCTTCATTGCTTGAAGTGCTTCCTCTTTCTGTTAGACATTTCTGGTTCTCATGCAATGTGATCACTGAATCCCAGATTTCCTTCGCAGTCCTACATGTAAGAATAGAGGAAATGACATTAGCATCTACAGCATTCTTCAGAATGTCCCGAAATCTTATATTCTCACTGTTCAGTTGTTTATCCTTCTGGGACCATTTATTCTTCTCTCGAGGTAAAACATGTGGACCATGTTCAACGAGAACCCACAGTTTTGGATCTATAGAGTTTATAAAACCACATAGACTGTGTGACCATTTCTTGAAGTTAGAACCATCAAAAACTGCAGGTGATGCCATTATAAAGCAATCGAATAGACTCAGATCAATGAGCTAGAAAGCAATATCAGAAGAATGCACCACACTGGAACTGTAAAGCATGAAATCAAATCAGCAGGATCCTCTGTAGATCGTTGGATCTAGAAGTCAGAGACGGCTCTGATACCAACTGTTAGGGTGCTAGGCCCGGATACAGAGGGGGGTGAATGTATCCTGCTACGAATAATGCCCAATTTAAAAACTCAGATGCTAGGCAAGTTCCGGAATTAAGCAAATTTGATTAAACAAAATAACGAGCAGATGGAGCATGCCTATTCAAGCATCTAGCGGAAGCAAATCAAGCAATCAAACCACTGCTCAATATATTTTTAGGTGGTTCGGTCCTCCAGACCTACATCCACCCCTCACTCCCAACCGGAGTGAGGCTTCACTAGCAAACGCTAGAACCAAGCAGACTCAGTCTGCAAACAGTTGCTGCCACACAGCTTGACCAGGGGAACAGCCTCCCCTCTTCCTCCCAACCGGAGGGACACCCAAGTGACTCCCAGCCACTTGGAAACTAGAGACCAAAGTCTCTCTTCCTCCAGTCCAGGAGGGAACCCGCCAGTGACTCCCCGTCACCAGCAACCAGAGGTCGAAGACCTCTCTTCCTCCAACCGGAGGGACCCCTGGACTTGCAACCCACAAGCCCAGAGCCGGAGATCAGATCTCCCTTCCTCCAACCCAGAGGGAACACACAAGTGACTTCCAGCCACTTGCAAACTAGAGGTCGCAGACCTCTCTTCCTCCAGACCAGGAGGGACCCGACCTCAGTCCAGAGGATCGGAAGTACAAAGCTAACCAAATGAAAAAGGAAAAATAAGAAAAGGAAAAATACACAGCGATCAGAAAGCTGTAAAGAAAGATAACACAGATGTGGCTCGCATGGAGCTGACTGGCCTGGATTTGATCCACGGTCCAGTAGACAGATCTTCAGGTAAGCTTCTCTTCATCTTCTCTTCTCTCTCACTTTCTTTTTCTCTTAACCCTCACGAGCTCTCTAACTCTCTCTTTCTCTTCTTTTCCTTCTGCTCTTCTTCTCTTTCTTTTCTTCTTCTTCTGCAGGCTCTCTCTGTCTCTTCTCTTCTCTTCTTCTTCTGCTTTCTACTGTAGCTCTTTTCTTCTTCTGCTCTTTTACTCTCTCGATCTCTTTTCCTCTATTCTCTTCGGCTCCCCCCCCCCTCTTCTACACTTCTTCTCTTAGCTCTGGCTGCTTCTACTTCAGTCACTCTCTGCCCTCACCCGTTCTTCAGAGGAAGAAGACACATATATATAGCAGTAGCAGATTAGGGCGGCGTGTGCTCTCCACGATTCCTGCCCAGAACCTTTGGCCATGTGTCAGTCTCTCAGCCAGCTTCAGCACTCGTGTCACAATCCTGTCTGCCCTTCCAGCCTCAGATCACGTGCCGCCCAGTCACTGGGGAATATTCTTCCTCGGACCACCTTCTTCTTTTTTGTTTTTCTTCTTCTCCTGCATAGAGATTAAAACCATTAATACTGAGGGTTCTTCTATATATATATATATATATATACTTGAAATAAGTCGGTTGACACTCAAGCTAAAGCTGCACGAGGTGTGTAGGAACAACAAAAAGATGCACTATACTGAGAACGACACGAGGTACATAAGATGACTACAGCACGAGATAAAGAGAGAACGACACGAAGTCAGATGAGAACAGCACGAGGAGAGAAGGAAATAACACGGAGTAAAACGGTAGTAAAACACGCGATCAGGGGAAACTTAGACAAAGATAGAAAGAAGCAACACGAAGACATAAAAACAACACGAAGACACAAATACAAAAATATCATGAAGACTCAAACATAAAAATAACACGAAGACACAAATACAAAAATAACATGAAGACTCAAACACCAAAATAACACGAAGAACGAAAACAGAAACTGACACGAAGTGTGGTCACAAAGCAAAAAGGACACGGGGTCTAGGAAAAACAACACGAAGACAGAAGACAGGAACGGCTACAACGACACGTGATAAAACAGTGAAAGCAGGAAAATGACTCGAGTAACTACAGTAAATGACACGAAAACACAAGAGCAAAAATAAAAAGGATGACTCGAGATGAGCAACTAAATACTGAAGAAACGACACGAGGTTCACAGGAGAACGACTCGAAGTTCATCAGAACAAATCGAGCTGCTTCAGTAACCAGCACGAAGATAATCAACAAACATAGTTGGAACAACACGACGTACAAAAGGACAACACGAAGTGTAGTAAACACAAACAACACGAAATATGAAAGGAATAGTACGGACATACAAGGTACTACCTCATAGCAGTTTTCCTGTTAATCATGGAAATTTCAAATGCATAACATTACGCAAGATATCTGATTAAAATGACAATATTTAACATAGTGATGCTGTAGCAACCCTGATAAAATAAAAAGGAATAAATAAATCAAAATAAATTAAAAGATTTAATAAATAAACGAAAGAGCTTGGAATAAAAAGAATTAAACCCTGATAAAAATAACGCCTCAGGAAAAGGCGCAACTTTACGAATAAGCGCCCTTGATCAAGGCGTTTTTTAAGAAGTGACGCCCACGCTTCATGGCGTCAAATCTCAGGCGACCAAAATAAGTACGAGTAATAAAAATACAATAAAAAAGGGTAACGCCCTTGACCTAGACGCGGTTTAACAAGAAACGACGCATGCCAAGGCGTCAATTTAAATTCGACGCCGTTACCTAGGTCGTTAATTCAGTTCGAGTTTCGTTCGACCCAGGAGTCTATCCAGGGTAAGTTGATAACTATGAGAAAGAGTTCGAATGTAGTAAGAACTCTAATATGGAAGTATTACTTCCAATCAAATACTAACCCTATTAGGATTCTAAGGATCCTATAAAAACCCTTGCCGATCGAACCCTAAAGCTATTTGGTCGATCTGCTGCTGCTACGGTACGTGAAGAACAGCGGTTCTTCTTCTTCCTTCTTTCCTATGTTGCATTCGATCAACTCATGAAGAATAACGATTCTTCATCTTTTTCTTCTATATAGGTTGAGAAGCTCCTGTGAAAGAACAAAGGTAATGTTCTTCTTTCTCCACTGGATAGGTAAGGTGAAGAAACTAATATCGGTTTCTTCTTTTTCTGTAGGATCTACAGCAAATTGACAAAACGAAGAACGGGGGTTCTTCATCAAAACAAACTCTTCCTTCGTAAAGCCCTTCTCCTGACCTTATTACTGTTAGAAGCCACAAGCAGAGCATATACGGTTCATCTTCAGATCATCAGTTTATCATCATCAAGGTAGGATTTTCTCATGGAACGTAGCCCAAACTACCATATAACTATAGATAATTATCATCGAAAGTTCATGCATATAGTTTTTCATGCGTTCTGGTTATTTTCTACGGAATGTTTGAAAGAAACGACCCTAACAAGGGCGTTAATTTAAAAGACACGACCATGCCCAGGTCGTCAATTCCAGATTTGACGCCCTGCACACGGACGTTAATTCCTGTTAATTAATAAATAGCATGTTTAAAAATTAATTATCATTGCAAACATGATCCTAAATTAATGCATGGTCAATTTCTTGTAATCCTGTTATTTATTCTGGTCCTGACTATATACCATGTTCCTGAAATATTCATTACCTCGAAATTTGTAAAATTGTGAATTCACGACCTTGACCAGGTCATCTCTTGTTTAACTAACGCCCCGGACTAGGGCGCCTTTTCCCTGGTAACGCCCCTATCCAAGGCGCGTTTTCAACAAAATTACAGATTTTAATATCCTGTAAAATAGCAATATTGGAAAGGACGACTTCTTTATATGTCGTCAAATTTAATATAAACGCCCCTGATTAAGGCATTAATTTTACGAAAAACGACTTCACCAGAGTCGCTACTTTCTGCATTACTGATTTTTCCCGATTACTGTTATCCGAGGGTTTCACTATATGTATATATATATATGTAGGCACTATTACTCCACTCCGTGAGTATAGTCCCACGTTTCATGATGTTTTATCGATCACCCTTAAACTCTCATTGACATATAAGCTCTCCATTGGACATTCCGTTCCTTTGGACTAGCGAGTTAGTCATAGAGACCTCCGTAAGACTCCTTGAACCTTGGATTCCCTCAAGGTCGACTGAGCAGGTTGTACCCTAAAAACCCATTACACTATTGAATGCCATGTCACTCTAAATAAACATGGTATACCGGCCCTTATGATATGCAAAGAGTATATCATGAGAATTCTTAATGGGATGATGATATCATGCCATTTGTTGATGTTCTTGTGGACCTCAATTCTATAATAAGAATGCGGGTATCTTGCCTTTGATGTACTGTTCATGTGGACCTCAATTCTATATAAAGAATGTCCATACTTGTTTGTCATGGTACCCAAGTTAAGGGAACCTAATTCCACCTAGTTTCATCGTTCATCGTGATTGTACCGTTGTCATCGCCTATCTATGTCCAATATCATATTTTTGGACCCCATTCTCTCAAAGTTATCCTGCGTGTCTACAAGCTTAAATTGTTGAAATTCCCTATTGGCTATATATATATATATACAAGAGTGGATGTCAAATATACATAATAAATGCCTGCGCATATAGGGCCCGATCTGGTCCTGGGAGGAGCACCCGAAAGTACTTGTGCCCATGGGAGTTTTAATGATAAGGTATTTGGCATTATACCGAGTGCATGACTAGCTTGATTGGACATTCCACACAAATCTTGTACTTGACTCGTACTTGACTTGACATGAATTGCGTGACCCGAGAAAAGGGTAATTACTTGCTTGCTTGATACATGATAGCCAAAGTTCTTGACATGACTTGTTAAAAGTTCTTGCTTGAATATCTTGTTATCTTTTCTTGAAAGCTCGTGACTAGTTCATCTTGCCGTCTTCTTGATAAATTCTCTCTCTATCTTGTCGTTTTATGCGAGCATGCATAGCTATAGTACATTCATGAAAAATGTAATTACTTAAACCCCTTGCTAGTTCCTGAGATATAATTTCCTACTGAGCGTTCGCTCACTCCGTGTTTGTCCCTTACTTTTCAGGTAAGTCCGATGACGAGACTCAAACAGATGGGGAAAGTCCAGAGTGAAAGAGCTAGAGCTTTTCCAAGAGTCATCTAGTCTTTTTCCTATTTTCTTGAGTCAACTATGTACTTTTCCTTTTATTTTGAATAGAGTATTGGATTTGTAATAGTCTATCTATTATGGAATAAAGGATTGGGTTATCTTTACTTTTGCGCATCTCTGTCTTTGTGTCGAATACACGACCCCTCTGATTGACATGATTGATATAAACTCGTCGCGCACCTCCGGGTATCTTCCGCGCTCGGGGCGTGACAGTTTTTGTGGTATCAGAGCCTAAGGTATTCAATTCCTAGGAAAAACCCAAGTCCAAGGATAAGTTTTGACCTTTAACCAGTGAGATTTGGGTAGAACCAAGGATTGAGTTAACATAAAAACTTGACAGCCCTTAACGTGAGTATATACTAATATAGTTATTGTAATTGTGGGATAATGGCTGCCGAACGTGCTCAATGGCGCAACATGCAGCGTACCCTGTAAAGCATGACTGAAGTGCTGCAACAAGTAGCACAAGGAGGTGGACAACGAGCAGGAAGTCTCCACCAGACTTTCAAGAACATGAACCCACCCAAGTTCACGGGTTCTACTGATCCAGATGACGCTGAACACTGGATCAGGGAAATAGAACGTATATTCCGTGTTATGCAATGCACGGATCAAGATAAGGTCTTATTAGCCACTTTCCAGTTAGAAAGGGATGCTAGATGCTGGTGGGAATCAATAGAGGCTACTCTCGATCAAGACCAAGTCACGTGGGAGGAATTCATTGAACACTTCAACGCGAAATATTTCTCAGATCAAGTTTAGGAAAAGAAGGCTGCAGAATTTGCTGCACTGAAGCAACGATCTTTGTCTGTGGCCGAGTATGAAGCTCAGTTCTCCAGGTTGTCTAGATATGCTAAGCATTTGATTAGCACGGAGAAGATGAAGGCCCGTAGATTTCTTAATGGGCTTAGGCCCCACTATATTACTCAGCTGGCGCCGATGGATATCCAAGTTTATTCCGAAATCGTGCGCCGAGCTCAATTATTAGAAGATGCCACGGAACGATCTGATAGAATTCGTGGTAAGGATAAGAAGGAACAAGTTACAGGTTCGGGTTCCTTTAAACCCAACTTCAAGAAAAGGCCCAGCAATGGAGGTACGTCCTCGCAAGATCAGAAATTTAAGAAGACCAAGCCCTTCTCTATCACCACTACCCCTTCAAAAATAGTGTGCAAGCATTGTGATAAGGCGGGCCATAGAGCAGAAGAATGCTGGAGGAAACTAGTAGCATCTCTCCGTTGTGGAAGTCGTGAGCATCGGATTCCCGATTGCCCATTACTTAACGATCAAGCCGGTGACGGGAAACGCCCGGTAATAAAGAATGCTCGTCTTCATGCAATCAAGGAGACCGAGCAAGTAGAAGGAGGCGGCTTAGTGGAAGGTACATTGAAAGTTTGTTCCAGGAATGCATATGTCTTAATTGATACTGGTGCATCGCATTCTATTGTTTCTAAAAAGTTTGCTGACCCATTACCCCTAGAACCGGAATGGATAAAGTTAGTTTTGTCTACTCCTCTGGATGATGAGACTGATATTACACATCATTACCAAAACTGCGAGGTATTGATTCATGGTCAAAATCTCCCTATTGATCTCATATGTTTAGATCTGAAAGAGTATGATGTTATACTAGGGGCTGATTGGTTATCCAAGTATCAGGCAACGGTTGATTGCCGCAATAGTAAGGTTACATTCAAGAAATTTCCAGAACTAATATTTACTAGCCCCAAGAGTCGGAGCAAATCCCCTCTTATTTCAGCTCTTTGAGCTAGCAAGCTCATCAGGAAAGGATGTACATCTTTCCTTGCCTTTGTCACAGTTAAAGAAGCTAAGGAAGCTAAGCTAGAAGACATTCCAGTAGTACAAGAATTTCCGGACGTATTTCCGGAAGATTTGCCGGGATTACCCCCGCAAAGAGAAGTGGCCTTCACCATCGACTTAGTCCCTGGTGTTGGTCCGATTTCAAAGGCACCTTATAGGATGTCACCTACTGAACTCAAGGAATTAAAGGAGCAATTGATGGAACTCATTAAGAAAGGATTCATTAGACCAAGTACTTCCCCGTGGGGAGCGCTTGTGTTATTTGTGAAGAAGAAAGATGGATCCATGAGGCTATGCATCGACTACCGACAGTTGAATCATCTCACTATCAAGAATAAGTATCCACTGCCGAGAATCAATGAATTATTTGATCAAATATCCGGATCCAAGTATTTCTCCAAAATTGATCTCAGGTCGGGATATCATCAGTTAAGGATCAAAGATGATGACATTCATAAAACCGCATTCAGAAGCAGGTATGGCCATTATGAATTCATTGTTATGCCCTTCGGACTAACAAATGCCCCTGCTGCCTTTATGCAGTTAATGAATAGCATATATAGGCCTTATTTGGATCAATTTGTGGTAGTTTTTATTGATGATATATTGGTTTATTCCAAGACCAAGGAAGAGCATGAGGAACATTTGAGGATTGCATTACAAATATTGAGGACAAATCAATTATATGCAAAACTTAGCAAGTGTGAATTCTGGCTTGAAGAAGTGACTTTTCTCGGACATGTTATATCAAAGGATGGCTTGTCTGTAGACCCATCAAAGGTTGAAGCTGTAAGGAACTGGGAAAGACCGACCAATGCTAGCGAGATCTGAAGTTTCTTAGGTCTTGCCGGCTATTACAGGCGATTCATCTAGGATTTCTCTAAAATCGCCGTGCCACTTACAAGGTTAACTCGCAGGGAGATCCGTTATGAATGGGATGAGGAATGTGAGAGAAGCTTCCAAACTCTCAAGGATCATCTTACTACAGCTCCTATCTTAGCATTGCCAATTGAAGGAGAAAAGTTCGAGGTATACACTGATGCTTCTGGCATTGGCCTCGGGTGTGTTCTAATGCAACAAGGGAAGGTTATAGCCTACTCTTCTCGTCAATTAAAGAAGTATGAAGAGAACTACCCCGTCCATGACTTAGAATTAGCCGCGGTAGTATTTGCACTAAAAATATGGAGACATTATCTTTATGGAGTACAGTTTACTGTATACTCCGATCACAAGAGTCTCAAATATCTTTTCTCACAGAAGGAACTAAATATGAGGCAAAGACGATGGCTGGAATATCTCAAGGACTTCGACTTCAATATACAATATCATCCCGGAAAGGGTAATCATGTAGCAGATGCCCTTAGTCGAAAGCCGAGAGCACTGTTAGCCAATTGTCTGATTCAAGAATGGAAATTGCTAGAACAATTCTCTGAACTCAATATAAGCATGGACACGGACCCTAGATGTGTCACATTATCTCATGTAAGCATACAGTCAGATTTATTGTCTGAAATATAAGCACTTCAGAATGATGATCCTACATTAGTAGAAATCAAGGGCAGATTAGAAGGACAATCGGATTTCCAATTAGCTTCTGATGGAAGATTAATGTTCAAGAATAGAACTTGTATACCGGACTGCCCAGAATTGAAAAAGAAGATCTTAGATGAAGCTCACAGATCAAGATATACGATTCATCCTGGATCTACCAAGATGTACCAAGATGTGAAAAGAAATTTTTGGTGGCCCAACATGAAAAGAGAAATAGCGGGCTATGTATCACGCTGTCTCACATGCCAACAAGTCAAGGCGGAACACCAAAAGCCTGCTGGAAAGCTACATCCTCTAGATATCCCTAAATGGAAGTGGGAGGATATTGGTATAGATTTCATCATGGGTTTATCTAAATCAAAAAGAGGACATGATGGAATATGGGTTATCATTGACCGATTGACCAAATCCGCGCATTTCTTGCCAATCAAGAGTCGATGGTCAGTTGATGTCCTAGCTGCACTATACATCAAGGAAATAGTCAGATTACATGGTATTCCTGTTTCAATCGTGTCTGACCGAGATCCCTGATTTACTTCTCATTTTTGGAAAGGACTACAACATTCGTTGGGGACGTGACTTAATTTTAGTACAGCCTTTCATCCTCAAACGGATGGTCAGACCGAGAGAACAAATCAAGTAGTTGAAGATATGCTTAGAGCATGCATCACTGATTTTTATGGAAACTGGCATGATCACTTGTCTCTGGTCGAATTTGCATACAATAATAGCTACCAAGCTAGTATACAAATGGCACATTTCGAAACTTTATACGGAAGGAGTTGCCGATCACCCTTGTACTGGAATGAAGTTGGAGAGAAACAACTGTTAGGTCCAGACATGGTAAGGGATACAACTGAGAAGATACGAGTAATCAGGGAAAGATTGCAAGTAGCTCCGACAAGGCAAAAGGCTTATGCCGACACAAGAAGAAGAGATCTCGAATTCCAAATTGGAGATCATGTATTTCTCAAGATATCGCCTGGACGTGGAATACAAAGATTTGGTGTTAAAGGCAAGCTTACACCGAGATTTATCGGACCTTTTGAGATACTAGAAAGAGTTGGCGAGGTTGCTTGAATATCTTGTTAAAAGTTCTTGACATGACTTGTTAAAAGTTCTTGCTTGAATATCTTGTTATCTTTTCTTGAAAGCTCGTGACTAGTTCATCTTGCCGTCTTATTGATAAATTCTCTCTCTATCTTGTCGTTTTATGCGAGCATGCATAGCTATAGTACATTCATGAAAAATGTAATTACTTAAACCCCTTGCTAGTTCCTGAGATATAATTTCCTACTGAGCGTTCGCTCACTCCGTGTTTGTCCCTTACTTTTCAGGTAAGTCCGATGACGAGACTCAAACGGATGGGGAAAGTCCAGAGTGAAAGAGCTAGAGCTTTTCCAAGAGTCATCTAGTATTTTTCCTATTTTCTTGAGTCAACTATGTACTTTTCCTTTTATTTTGAATAGAGTATTGGATTTGTAATAGTCTATCTATTATGGAATAAAGGATTGGGTTATCTTTACTTTTGCGCATCTTTATCTTTGTGTCGAATACACGACCCCTCTGATTGACATGATTGATATAAACTCGTCGCGCACCTCCGGGTATCTTCCGCGCTCGGGGCGTGACAGATGCTCATCATCAAAACACTAGGGAAGTCACAAACAAGAAAGCTGTGAACAACAAGGCATGTTATACAGACTTCAGTCAATATGCATCAGACGATTGTGTATGGACTTGAAGACTGAAGGCGATGTACAGACTTTGATGTAAGACGCAGAATGAGACGCTGAAGTCTGTATAGAGTTTGATGACTGGAGCATGAACAGTACGCCAACGTATGGACTTGGCCAAAGCGTAGGGAAAGCCCCCAATGTGTAGACTTCCAATGTGAATGAAACGCTGTGCAAACTTGCTCAAACAGTCCGATGTATGGACTTGGAATTCCAACAGAAGGATGTATGGACTTTGATAAGAGAATGGCTGTATAGACTTCACCACAGCTGCGATGTACAGACTTTGACAAAGCAGCGATGTATAGACTTTAAGTGAATGTCCGATGTACAGACTTTAGCTGAAGACCAATGTATGGACTTCGAATATGAAGACCAATGTACAGACTTTGACAGTGATCTCTGCAGCGAATGTATAGACTTCAAGGTTCATTGAAGGATGTTCAGACTTTGTTCCACCGACTAGTGTATTGACTTTGCAAGTGTGAGACGCTGTATAAGATGGTGGATGTATTCATTGAAGGATGTTCAGACTTCATGTAATGTGAATAGTGAGACGGATGTATAGACTTGATGCCTGTAGCAGTGTATAGACTCAATGAACTACAACATGAACATATCAGCGGAGAAGCAATGCACAGAACAGAAATCAAACACAAGCCAATTTATCACAGCACGACTCAAGCATACACATGCATTCTTCACAATTCAGACATGGCACACTCATGCAATCTCCCACAGAAAAGATCAGACATATTCAAGAAAATGTGGTGACTCATTCATGTTGCTATCATTAAAACACCACACCATCAACAAAGCACAAGGGGCACAACACCCTTATGCTCTCTCGTTTCTTTTCTTTTCTTTTTTCACTTCTGACAAACAAAAGAAAGAGGGTGAGGTGACGGGGATATCAGGGTTGATGGAGGCACCGTTGTTGGGATCTGATACCAAATTTGACGCGGTTGGCATCAGAGGAAGGATCGACGACAGCTCAGGGACGCGAACACGATGAGATAGTTGTTGCCTCGCGCAGCTCGGCCTCACACCAGGCGGTCTCTCACCGGGCGACACTCAAATCTCACAAGAGGAGAAAGGAGGGAAGGGAAAACACAAGGGGCTATGCACCTTACGTGGGTTTCAAACTTCATTCATTCATATGAAACAACACACCCTTAGCCCCCTTTATATAGGAAGGGCTATTACAACCATACCTTCAACTTCTCTTCATAACACTTATGTCCTAGCCTCATAAAATAAAACTCACCAACCAATATTTGACTTGGACCCTAATAAAATAAAATACTTTGACTTGGTAAAAATAAAATAAGATATGGTGGTTTAATAATACAAATACCACCGTACACATAAATACACAAATACGTATAAACACGTATTCAGGACGCCGAGTCTTTAAATGAATCTCCGAGCCACAAGCTCGGTGTAGTCAGGGCGGTGCGACGTCGGCTCCGAGTAGTGGGCCCGGTAGTGGGCCTGGTGTCCTCACCAGGGGGCAACCACGCCGGTCCAGTATCCACCCTTCCAAACCCAAGCAAAGGGGGAAACTCCAAGGAGGAGCGTCGGTCTTGCCTTAGATGAATATGGGTCATTAGAAGAGAGGCCCAGCCCATTTGGGGGGTCACGAGTCAAGAGATCCCTCCACTCACCAGAATGGCACCAAGCCCAAAATCCAGTGAAGCATCCGTCAAGATAGACTCCAGCTCTTGATAGACTAGGGGAACCGACATCAACCAGGAACTCGGAAGCCCACCCTGCCTATGTCAATCAAAGATTTGGGGTGAATCCCGCCGACACCCGCCCAGTAGCTCGAGATAAACTCCACCTGCATCGGCCAACGATTTGGTGGAACCCACTCCGCCAATGCCAACTAGTGACACCAGCAACGCTCCATTGGGTCCCCACTGGTGGCTACCAGTAAACTCTGGTGGTAGGTCCATCCCTTCAGTATTTATCATGTCCCAAGAGGTTGCAACACCCAGGCAGACACTCAATCCAAGCTTGACTTCGGCCATCTTGATCATTAAGGTCGAGCCACCCAGCCCCCAGTTAAAGTCCCAGCCACCTATAGCAAAGACTACCCAGTCTCTACATCCACCCTAAAGTCCCGAGCTACTTGATTGAGGGGCGATCCACAGGCACTTCTACAACACGAACAAGTCGTCGATGACGCAACCTACAGGCAACGTCCCCTGACATCGACAAGCTAAGGACGACAACCGCAAGGCTCGTAGGTACCAAAAAAGAAACAAACAAAAAAAAATGGGGGCTAAGAATAGAGATACCCCGGCGAACTTAGCCACTCCCCCCATAAGAAGGTGGCTGGGGGCAAAAAGGCCGCAAACCCAGCTGAGGTGAAAACTCGCGAGGGCGTCTCAGGCAAAATTGGGTTACCCCTCGGTGTGAAACCCCGTAAGGGTGCACTGGAAAAAGTGAAAGGGGGCCAGCTCTGGCGAAAACCCGAAAGGGCGGTGGAGCTGGTAAAGAGAAAAAGAAAAATCTCTCTTCCTCACTAGGAATAGCCAACCACCTCACCCTAAATCCCCGACCAGCCCACCTCGACAGTGGGTCAGCATATATTCTTCTGGCTGTCACACCACAACGGCCGGCCTATACCCAGTCTTTGACCAATACACCATCACGGTCGGTCATCTCCCAGCATCCAGTTCAATACACCATCACGGTCGACCTACCTATTTCCTCCTAGTCTCACGCTATCCTCGTTTGCCACTACCCCCTTGACCAATATGCCGCCACTACCGATCAAGCCTCCTCCTTGGTCATCCCCCTTCACAGTCGACCAACACCCACCCTTGACCAAAACACCTCTGCAGTCAGTCAAATACCCGATCTCTAGCCGAAACACCATAATTGTTGGCCTACATATCACCCAGTTCCTGACCAATACACATTCCTGATCGGTTAAATCTCTAATTTTTTGGCGAATACACCTCTTTGGTCGGCCTACATCAATTCATGGCTTATACGCTTCCACAACCCAGAACCTCAGCCTTTGGATCGTCAAAGTCGACCCATTCAAGCTTCAGCACAAGCTCCAGCTGCAAGCTGCACGAATCAGCCAGCCTAAAACTCTACGTGAAGCTCCAGATTGCTTGGCAACCAGCCAAGCCCCAGCAAGCAATCCCAACATCAACACAATGGATCAACGGCAATGATCCAGCTAGCAATGTCCTTTGACAGTAGCAAGCTAAGGGCACCCAATGCTAGTCACCGAACAGCCAAGAAGCTCTCAGGTAAACAAAAAAAAACAACAACAACAAAAATGGGGTTAAAAATGGAGATACCTCTGCGGACTCAGTCATTCTCTTTCTCAAGGAAGCGGCTGGGGCCAAAAAGGCCAGCAACCCGACTGAGGTGAAAACCCACAAGGGCACCTCAGTAAAAATTGGGTAACCCCTCGATGCGAAAACCTGTAAGGGCGCATTGGAAAAAGTAAAAGGGGGCCAGCTCTGGCGAAAACCCGAAAGGGTGGCAGATCTGGTAACGAGAATAAAAACAAAATTTCTCTTCTCCCCCAGTTGGGGCAACCAACTACCCACCTTCTAGCAATCATATCCCTTGCCAATTGGCCCACACCAGTCCCTAACTAATGCCCTACTTCAGTTTATAAATCCTGCACCTCCCTGTCGGCCATATACCATCACGTTCGGCCTAAGCCAGCTCCCCGGGCCACTCCCCTCCCTTGGTGGCCTATACCTGTCCTTGGCTAGTACACCTCTCTAGCTCATTGATCTTACACTCCCCATTTAGCCATACACCACCCCAGTTGGCTCACACTTCCTCCAGCCTCACACCACCATGGTCGGCTCATATACACCAGCAACTCATGCACCCTTCCAATCATTCATTCCAGCAAACCTCAACCTACACACCACCTCGGTTGGCCTCTAAACCACATCAACCTTAGATCCATCTATCATGAGGATCCATCAACCCATAACTCCCAGTCACCTGCCCATCATGGTCAAGTCACCATGAACCCAGTCATGACTCCAGCAATACGCCGTAAAGGCATACCAGTTCCCAGATCCCAGTCATGATTCCAGCAATATGCCACCATGGCTCACCGGTTCCCAGATCACCAGTCAAACTTCAGATTACTCAGTAACCAGCCAAAGCCAGTACCATGGCTACAATGACGACAAGCCATCAACAGCACAAACTCCTGGTCACGTCACCTGACAGCAGCACGCTATGGATGGCAGCTACAAGGATCCTATGTCAAAAAAAATGGGGTTAAAAATAGAGATACCCCGGTGACCTCAGCCAACTCCTTCCGTGGGACTACTGAGGGCAAAAATTGCCATCAACCCAGCTAAGCTGAAAACCCGCAAGGGCACCTTAGGCAAAATCGAGTTACCCCTCGGAGTGAAAACCTGCAAGGGCACATCAAAAAAAGTAAAAGGGGGCCAACTCTGGCGAAAACCCGCAAGGGCGGTAGAGCTGGTAAAGAGAATAAAAAAACTCTCTTCCTCTCTACTCCTCGCTAATGAAAGCCATTGACCGCGACATCTTACTCAACATCACTCCACAACAACGGTGGCCACTACACCCCCGAGGGTCAATCATCCCCAGTTCCAGTCTCCAGTCTCCAGTTCTGGCATTCAGCTACCCACCTCAACGGTCAGCCGACCAGTTCCAGTTTTCGGTTCCAACATTCGGCTACACACCTTAACGGTCAGCCGTCTAGCTCCAGCCTTTCGGCTACTACGCATCAATAGTTAGCCGACCAGCTCCAGTTCCAGTCACCAGCTCCAGTATTCAGCTACACACCTTAACAGTTAGCCGACTAGCTCCAGCCTTTTGACTACTACGCATCAGTAGTTAGCCGACCAGCTCCAGTTCCAATCGCCAGCTCCAGTATTCGGCTACACACCTTAACGGTCAGCCGACCAGCTCCAGCCTTCTCGCTACTACGCATCAGCAATTAGCCGACCAGCTCCAGTTCCAGTCGCCAGCTCTAATATTCGGCTTCACACCTCAATGGTCAGTCGGCCAGTTCCAACTCCAGTCCCAGCTCCAATCCCAGTCTCCTCCTACAACACCACAGTGGTCAATCGGCCAGCTCCAGTCCCAGTTTCCGGCTACAACACCCCAGCGGTCAGTCAGCCAGCTCCAGTCCCAGTCTCCGTCTACATCACCCCAGCGGTCAACCGGCCAGCTCCAGCTCCAGTCCCAGTTTCCGGCTACAACACCCCAGTGATCAGTTGGCCCCAACTCCAGTCCCAGCTCCAGTCCCAGTCTCCGACTACGTCACCATGACAACGTGCCGGCCAACCTCAGCTTCAACTCCCCAGACTAAACAATACCAGCAACATAGGCCAACACACCTTTACGGGTTATCCTCAGCTTCCAACCCCCAGTAATATAGGTCAACACACCCTCATGGGTCGACCTCTAGTCTCCAGCCATATAGGCCGAAGCACCCTCATGGGTCAGCCTCTAGCTTCCAGCCCCCAGTAATATAGGTCAACACACCTTCACGGGTCGACCTCCGGCCTCCAGCAACACATGTCGAAACACCCTCGTAGGTTGGCCTCCAGCCTCTAGTCTCCAGCAACACAGGCCGGAACACCCTCGCGGGTCAGCCTCCAGCCTCTAGTCTTCAGTAACGTGGGCCAAAACACCCTCGCGGGTCAGCCTCCAGCTTCCAGTCTCCTGCAATACAGACTAACACACCCTTACGGGTTAGCCTCCAGCTTCCGGTCCCCAGCAATATAGGTCAACACACCCTTACGGGTCGGCCTCCAGTCCCCAACAATGCAGGCCAAAACACCCTCATGGGTCGGCCTCCAGCCGCCAGCCCCCAGTCCCCAGCAACATAGGCCAACATACCCTCACGGGCCGGCCTCCAGCCTTCACCCTCCAGCAATATGGGTCAACACACCCTTATGGGTCAGCCTCCAGTCTCCCGTTTCTAGTTCCCAGTCACACCGGCCAATGCATTCTCACGAGTTCACCTCTAGCTCCCAGTTTTCAGTCCTCTAGGTCAACACCGCATTATAGGTTGTCCTCTAGCTTCCAGTCTCCAGCCATTCAGGTCAACATGAATCATTCAGGCGTGCCTCCAGTACCTAGCTTCCAACATCCAGCTTCCAGTACCCAATTCCCAATACCCAGCTTTATTGTCTAGCTTCCAATTTCCAGTACCTAGTTCCAGTACCTAACCTCTAACATCCAGCTCGAGTACCCCGCTTCCAGCCTCCAATTCCAACTTCCGGTTCCAATGCCCAATTCCCAACATCTAATTTCAGATTTCCCATTTCCAATTCCAGTCTCCAGTAATGGGCTAGAATGCCTCATGGGGCCAGGCCTCCAGTCCCAGCACCCAGTATCTAATTACCAGTCACCATATACAACATCTAGTTCCCAGTCCCAGCCTTCCAACCCAGTGCCCAGTAGTCAGATTCCAGTCTCCAGTCCCGGTATCCAGTCCCGATATCCAGTTCCCAATTTCCAATTTCCAGTCCCAGTATCCTATCTCCCATCTCAACATCCAGTTCTTGATCCTCAGTTCCAATTTCCAGCAACAAGCCAGCACGCCACGTGCAGGTAGGCCTCCTGTCCCAGCGTCTGGTACCCAGATCATGGTCTCCAGTCCCAGTATCCAGTTTCATGCCTCCAAGTTCACAGTCTCTAGTCTGTTGCATCCCTAAGGTTGTGATGAGCTCAAACACCATAAGTCCATCGTCATTAGTCAAACAACACAGGTCAACCAAAAGTCAATGCAAGTCAATACTGTACACATAAAGTCAATGTGTTTGCATAAAGTTTGTGCACATGACATTTTACTAAATACCTTGTGTGTGCATGTCATTTCTATGTGTATGACATTTCGTCAAACACTTGGTCGATGCATTCATAAGGTCAATGTTAGCATCAAGTTTCATAAAGTAAGGTCGATGCTAGCACAGAGTGTCTAAGCATATAGGGTCGGTGCTAGTGTCATATGCATTGTATTCAGGTCGATGCTAGTTTGCTTTCAAAGCAACTAAGGCCGATGCTAGTCTAGGCCAAATGCATAAGATGGTCTGTGCACATCACTGTAGCATGCATACAAGTCGATGCTAGTTGCATCTTGTACATACTAGGGTCAATGCTAGTTCTACTAAGGTCGATGCTAGCTATGTTTCATGCATACCCAAGGTCGATGCTAGCACAATGTGTAGTGCATACAGGGTCGGTGCCAGTTCTACTAAGGTCGATGCTAGTATAGCATGTATTGCACATGAGGTCTGTGCAAGTTCCTGTAGTACTGTGCATACGGTCGATGCAACTTTTCACACCATGTAGATAATGTCAGTGCATGTCTTTTTTATTCATGCATAAAGGTCTGTGCATATTTTTCTCTTAATGCATATAGGAGACCAAAGTCGGTGCACGTTTCTATAGAAACACATATAAGGTCAGTGCACATTTTGCCATGTGAATACATAAGGTCGGTGCTAGTATGCAGGGTCGTGCATCTAAGATCGGTGCTAGTTCATGTTTCATGTGCATAAGGTCGGTGTTAGTATGCGGTCTCGTGCATATGGTCAGTGTTAGTATGCAAGGTTTTATGCATAAGGTCAGTGTTAACATGCTTTGTCATATACTAAGGTAAATGTTAGTTGTGCATTAAGATCTATGCATCTCTACACGATACACTATAAAGTCTGTGCATCCCTTATGATTCATGTTCACAAGGCGTTTGATGAAACATTCTTCTTCCAACCTACAGGATTAAAGCATCACGTAAGGTCGAACTAAGAACAGGCACGTGTTCCAAGAATGGGGGGATGCGGGCACATGGACCCAGGGAGCGAATGATGGGCACGTGATCCTAGGCACTTTATCATAGGAACATTCTCGTCCCTGCAACATGGACCAATAGGGTTTTAATAGGTTTTCTCTGCCACATCCATACGGTGCCCTTGTTCTTATATAAAGGTGCCTTGCCCCACGAAGGAAGTGTGGAAGCTGCGGCCATTGTTCCCATTCATATTTTTAGAGAGAGAGATTCCCCCTGAAGAAGAAGAATGAGAGAGAGCCTCCCCCAGATCAAGAAACATCCTGAGGATCAGTTTTAGAAGTTAGACTTGAGAGCAGTCACCCGGTGCATCCAGAAATGCTTCATTGAAGCTACATTCTGTCTTTTCCCTTTTCGTTTTCTGTTTTCTTCTTCATTCTGTGCTTCAAATTTGGTTTTGGTTCCCTCTGAGTGTTCTTGGAGGAAGGGAGACAGCTTCTCCGGTTGCGAGTGAGTTGGGGTCACTCGTGGGTTCCCTCTGGTTCATAGGAAGGGAGAAAGGGTTCTCCAGTGTCTGGACTTGTGGTTTGCAAGCCCAGGGTGCAAGTTCTGAGGTGCAGGACCTGGGTTGAGGGATTTGTCTCCCTCTGGGCAAGCTGTAAGGTAGCGTTCTGTCACAAACAGAATCTGCTTCTTTTCTAGCCAGCGCTAGTGGAAACCTTGTTCAGTGTGAACGAGGGGTGGACGTAGATTGCGGTTTGCAATCGAACCACCTAAAAAATCACTGTCTCCTTGTGTGATTGTTGCTTTGCTCTCTGTGCGATTTCTGATCTTCGATTGGTTGAGGTTGTTGTTTACATTGCTTTCCTAGACATATCATCAGCTCGATCATTTGCTTGTGTATCACTGAATGCCTTCTGGGTTTATCATTTCGTTGTTGAATTCTTCTTCTGACGTGTGCTGAGCATATCTGCATCGCTACTCTGGGCGCATCTACCGAGCTCTTCGATTTAATTCAAAAATTGGGGTGATCTATTCATCCCCCCCTTCTAGATCACTCTCTTATATTTCTATCAATTGGTAACAGAGCAGGTTACCCAACATGTGGTCTAACGACCAGGGTAGACTTGGGTCTAACAATCCTCGCAGCTTCATTGCCGAGAGACATTCGATTAACCGTCCTCCTCTTTTTGATGGTGTCAATTATCTTTATTGGAAGAACAGGATGGAGGTGTTCTTAAGAGCGAACAGTCACGAACTCTGGAAAGTGATCACCTCAGGACCGTTCGAGCTTCCAGGTGATGAGGATACATGGTCAAGGGAACAAGTCAGGCTTTCCACCATAAACTGGACAGCAATGAACATAATGCAGTGCACGGTTCATCCAGAGGAGTATGCTAGGATATCAGCCTGCAAGACAGTAATGAAGATGTGGGATGAACTAGAGCTCATGTATGAAGGTACATCCCAGGTCAAGGCTACAAAGGTAAACATGTTAACCTCTAAATATGAACTATTTAAGATGAATTCAGAGGAAACAGTTTCTGAGATGTACGCCAGGTTGTCGTTGATCAGGAACAGCCTCAAGGGTCTAGGAAAATAGATCCCAGAAGCAGATCTTGTAAGGAAGATTCTTAGGTCATTGACCCCACTGTGGCATACTAAGATCATAGTTATAGAAGAGTCTAGGGATTTGTCTAAAATGACTGTCACTGAATTAATCGGATCCCTGATGACTTATGAAATCAACTTAAAAGAGAATGTTGAAGAAACAAGTAAGAAGGGCAAGAACATTGCTCTCAAGGTGTCTCAAAGTGGAAGTGGAAGTAGTAGTAGCAGTAGTAGTGAGGAGTTTGAAAATTTCTCAGATCTTGATCAAGAGCAACAAGCCATGCTGACTCGTAGATTCCAACAATTCCTAAGATCAAAGGGTAAGCCATTTAGGAAAAGAAGGACACAATCATCTGGTAAGAATTTCAAACTCCAAATCTGGCAAATACAAGACTAATGACAAGCTTACTTGTTTTCACTGTCACAGGCCAGGTCATATGAAAAGTGACTGCCCAGACCTTCTGAAGAAGAATACCAAGGTGCAGGAGAAAAATCCCAAAGCTATGATCTACACGTGGAGTGATGAGGAGGAAGATGTTGAAGAAACCTCTTCCGAAGATGAACAAGAAAGACTATGTTTGATGGCCGACACAGATACAGAAGTAAGCAATCCTTTTGAAACATACACTTTAGATGACTGGGAGGATGCTTACGGAGAATTGTTAGATAAATTTAACTGTCAAACCAAAGAGTACAAAACTCTCAAGAGAAAACTGAATAGCATCCTTGAGGAACAAAACTGTCTGAGAAAAGAAAATGATGAACTGAAAAAATAATGTGAAGAGCTAGGGTCACTAAGATCTGAAAATAACAATCTCCAAGTTGAATGTGAAAAGGCCAATAGGAATCTGGATGAATTTAAAGTAAAACTTCAAGAAATCCAGAAGGAAAATGCACTTGTTTCTAAGAAATATGAAGCTATAAAAATCGCCAACTTTGAGATACAAAAACAAAGTGAAAAGCTTCATAAAGACATTGAAGATAAACAAAACACCTTGAAGAAATTTGTGCAAGGCAAATCCAATCTTGACACCCTGCTAGGTGTAAGAGTGAATTTTAACAAGGAAGGATTGGGATACAATCCCACAGATAAAAGGCCTTATGAGTTTAAAACCATAACCTTTTGTCCAGAAATGGGGAAGGAGAAGCTGGACACCCCATCCAGCTCAAACACCAAATCCAAAAAATTTGTTGGAAGAAACTTCACTCCACCAAAAGTCATCAATAAAAATTTTCATGCTAAGCCTACAATGCATCAGAGTAGCAAGACTACTCCCTCAAGGAATTCTGGTGTCTTCAACCCTGCCCATTACAGTAGAATGCATCGAGGCAACAATCCAAATGTCGTAACATAATGGAATCAGCACAGACCACCTTTTCAGAAATGGAATTAGAATTATTACACTCAAAATTGGGTTCACCCTAAACCTTCACAGAAGTATCCATTGTAGACATGTTTTCCTCCCTCTTCCTTTCTCTTACCTTCCTTTTCTAAATCAAGATATAAAAACAAGCAAAATGAAACGAGGAAAGAAAAGGTGGAGAAGTATGTGTGATCATGATCGCCACCAAGATACCAAAATGCAAAAGGATGCACCCGTACCTTGGAAAAGGGAGACACTCGCCTCACAACAGCACTGCAGGAATACATGGTCCTGGAAGAACTGCCGTGTGAATCGCACAGTCGCTCGATAGACCGCTCACCAGTGTTGGGAAGAACACGGGACGAAGCCTGGCTGACGACGGGACGGTCCGAAGGAGGCCGCAGGAAGAAGTAGAACGGCTCAACGGGGACCGCTCTCCTATTCAGACGGACGGAAGGAAGACCGTTCAGTGCCACCAGGTTTCAAGTCATAGGATCTGATCCTCCACCCCTTTCGGCCGGCCAGAGGGGATGGGCCTCGTGCTAGGATGATGCTGACCTGCAAAACAACGTGAAGAACACAAAAGGGAAACCCAAATCAGTCCTGCGAGGTGTAGTAACTATAAGAAAGAAGAGAAAAGCAATACAATGACATGGAGTGGGGGATACCTGGGAGGTTTTTAAACCCCTATAGGGCGTGAAAACAATAGTAATGGTGTATAGAATGAGATGCAACGGTGACAAACGCGGGTGCAATGTGATGGGAAAGAGCATGCAAAGAAGGAAAAGATGATGGGACGACCAAACAAAGACTCAAAGCACAAAGCTACTCCCTGAACCAGAGGCTTAAAGGGGTGTAGAAAGCCTCCCTCCCTGACTGTAGGTCGCTCGAGAATGCGGCAAGGCTTCGCCGTCGACCTTAGATCTCCCCCCTTTTCAAGCTTGGACTAAGGGTACTATTTATAGAGCCCTAAAAGTCCAACCTCAAAATTCAATTTTTCAATGGATATTAATCTGAGATTTCAAAACAAAATTCGTAGATAATATCTTTATCTCCCACCCAAATAAAACGGCACCCCATTTGGTTGAAAACCGCAGAGAAATGGGTGAGGGAATTTAGGGGTTTACCCACTGATAGAGAGGGAAAATCTCATATAATCCACAATTTTCGAACATGTACACGGTCTCGCGATAGGCCGCCCAAACCATTACATAGTCTACAACTAGACCGTCCAATGCTGTCGGTGATAAATACAATAAAAAAATAAGAAATTATCCAATCATCCACCGAACTGACCGGCCATCATGGCGTTGGACACTTCAGGATAAAACGGTCTATTGCCAGACCACTCAATCAATAGAACGGTCCAATACTAGGCCGTGTACACATGTCGGTGATAAATCTAGAAAAATAGGATAAATAGATAATTATCTGAAAAACCAACTAGCTTAGGACTCTAGGAACTGGACGGTCTAACGACAGGCCGTTCAAAGGATGTGAACGGCCGATTCCAGACCGTGTAAAGGCTTGTCGGTGGAAATTCAGAAAATCAAATAAATATCCAATAAATCATTAAACGATTCAAAGAAGACCGCCCAGTCACTGAACGGCCGGTCTTTAGACCGTGTAAAGCCTGGACATTTTGAAATTGATAAAATGGGATAAATGAGCCCATTTACCCCAAAACCAAGTGAAATCAAGGCCCATTAAGCCCGAATTTGAGAGCAAACCTAGCCAGGGAGGGAGGTACCCATAAAATAAGCCTAAAGACGTGCCTGAAAATAGCCCAATGAGTAATGGACAACTCGAGGCATCAACAAATGATAGTAAGAGGAATGACCCAACTCACAAGTAAAAAATGGGTGTCAACAGATGCCCCTCCTTAATGTCCTCTTTGCAGGGGAGCGAGCGGAGGTGAAGCGAAAGTGAAATGGAACATGGAGATGAAGCGAAAATGAAGCGGAGTGGACTGAAAAGTGGGCGTTAAGGCAAAAGACACCCATTTCATTGCCAACGAGTGATAGGAATCTTTCGGAAAACTCTAAACCAAACACAAGGAACGATCGAACCAAAATGACACAAGTTTGGAGAAACTAACTACACGAAAAGGAAAACACACAATCAACCTCATGGGGGACACAATCTCTCGGACCAATGAGGAGACCGGAATAAGCCGTAAAAAGGTAAAGAAACGGACTAAAACTCCATCAGGGACCTTCAGTCAATCAAACCAGGTGAACAGACCAGAGAAAACCTTCCAACTCTGAATGGAATATTTACTCGTACGCAAAAACCATGAACGGACAATCATCCATCATAAAATGAGACACTTTCAGACGATCCATGGGTCATGAATGCTCAAAGGATGCGTATGATGCATGCTGGGCTAAAATAAAAGAAATCATTAAAATGAATGTAAATAAAGCCATAAAATAGAAAATACTCGAGAATAATATTGCTAGACCAGGACAATCAGGGTCAAGATACTATCTGTAACCACGGCATGCAAGATAGAACCATCATCCCCTCATTTTCCTAACCTAACGGCCTATCCGATGATTAAACACGCGAGCCTGGATCATCATTATTTTTGTTATAGGGGAACGTCAGATCCTGGAACACGTAGATAACCAACTGGTTCTCGAGATAATATAGCATAATACCATATAGTAATGTAATAATGAGTAGGGATAGAAGGCCATACCTGACTTACCTGTGCAGGCGAAATGGCATTTTTTTTGGATTTTTGAATAAGACACAACCACATGAACAAGCATGAGGATAACATAACATAACTGAACATGAATTAAATGTTGAGTATTGTTGAATCCTTACATGTTTTGATGATGACAACACTATAAGTCTTTGTAATGTTCAGAAATATGTCTTCACTTCAGGTATTTACAAGGACTGTCTTCGTGTTGGTTGGCACTTCGTCATGTTTGTGTATAACACCTCGTGTTGAACTGTTTGTCTTCGTGTCGCTTTAGTTTAAGTACTGTTTGTATTTCCAACACGCCGTATCGTCTTCTCTTACCGCGCATTGTTTATGTTTACTGTCCTTCAGGTCGTGCGTCTGTGTTGTCTCCTCTACATTGCGTGTCATTTTTCTCTGTAGTGTTTGTTTTGATTCAGTGACACGTCGTGTCATTGATCTTTACTTCGTACTGTTTTCACCATCTTCGTGTTGGTCTTTCTCATTAGACCTCGTGTCGTTCTCGCTTTGACCACACTTCCTGTTGCTTTACGAAGACCTCGTGTCTTGCTTGTTTGCAACCACTTCGTGTCGGTTTCTGATTCAGCACGTGTTGTCCTCGCGATTGTTTTTTCACCTCGTACTGTTCTAATCTTACTTCGTGTCGTTGTCAGTCCGTGTCTTTCTTATGTTGAAATCACACTTCGTGTTGATTTCTGTTCTCGACTTCGTGTCGTTTCACTTCTTGTCATTTTGTGTTCGTGTCAAATCACTGTTCTGTCTTCGTGTTGTTTTACAACTTCGTGTCAATTCTTGTATTTCATCTTCGTGTTGTTTTACAACTTCGCGTCAATTCTTGTATTTCATCTTCGTGTTGTTTTCAACTCCATGTCAATTCTTGTACTTCATCTTGGTGTTGTTTTTCAACCCGTGTCGATTACTGTTTCGACTTCGTGTTATTTTCAACCTGTGTCGATTACTGTTTTGACTTCGTGTTGTTTCCAACCCGTGTCGATTACTGTTTTGACTTCGTGTTGTTTTCAACCCGTGTCGATTACTGTTTCGTCTTCGTGTTGTCTTCACCTCGTGTCATTTTTCATCTCTTCATGTCGTTTTTGTTCCATTGCGTACAGGACATCGTAGCACCTCGTGTTGCTTCCTGTTTCACTTTCGTGTCATTTGTCTTGTTGTGTCTTCGTGTCATTTTTACTCTTCCTAGTCCTCGTGTCTCTCTTGTGTTGAAACCATACTTAGTGTTGGTTTCTGTTCTTGTCTTCGCGTCTTCGCGTTGTTTTTCTGTCTACCTCGTAACGTTCTCTTAGTAATGTTCATTGTGTCACCACTGTATCCCGTGTCGTTCTCTGTTTTGTGTACCTTTTTGTCGTGTCCACTAACCTCATGTAGTTCTAGCTCTTATGGCACTCAATATTAATGGTTCTTATCTCGTTGCAGGTCCGAGGAAGAACATTCATCAGTGTATGGGTGCACATGATCCGATACTGAAGGAACAAATACAAAAAGGGCACGTGGCAGGAAGGTTCCGGATCGAGCGTGGGAGGCACACGCGTTTAGTGCCCTATCCATCTACTGCCGCTATAAATAGAAACCTTCGCCCACCGATGAAGGTTGATCTGAGCCAAGAAAGAAAAGGCAGTGTTACAGAGAGCTCGATCCAGCAGAAGAAGAAAAAGTGAGAGAGAGAGATAGTGCTCGTGTGAAAGAGGAAGAGAGTGTAAGAGAAAGAAAGAGAGATAGAGAGTGAGTGAGAGAGCTCGTGGAGAAGAAGAAAGAAGTTTACCTGAAGATCTGTCTTCACTGGACTGTGGATCAGATCCAGGCCAGCCAGCTCTGTTAGGAGCCAAATTGTGCATTTCGTGTTTCAGCTTCTGTTTGCTGAAGTTATTTTCGTTTATTATTTTTCCTTTGTTTTCTGGTTTGCTGTGCTTTCCGATCCTCTGGTCTGAGGTCGTGTTCCCTCCGGTTTGGAGGAAGGGAGATCTGATCTCCAGTTGCAAGTAGCTGGAAGCTACTTGTGGGTTCCCTCCGGTTGGGAGGAAGAGGGGAGGTTGTTCCCCTGGTCAAGCTGTGTGGCAGAAACTGTTTGCAGACTGAGTCTGCTTGGTTCTAGCGTTCGCTAGTGAAGCCTCACTCCGGTTGGGAGTGAGGGGTGGATGTAGGTCTGAAGGACCGAACCACCTAAAAATCTATTGAGCAGTGGCTTGATTGTCTGGTTTGCTTCCGCTAGATGCTTGAATAGGTGCGCTTAATGTGATTGTATTTAAGTTGAATAGAATTGGTTCCATTCTGTTTCCTTATCTAGCATCCGGTTTTTAAATTTGGCCATTATTCGTAGAAGGATTCATTCACCCCCCCTCTGTATCCGGGCCAAGCACCTTAATAGTTGGTATCAGAGCAGGTGTCTGCTTACAAGGTCCAGCGACCTGCAGATCGATCTTGCAATCTTAGGTGCTTATTTCCTTTTAGTGCTTCAATATTCTTGTGCGTTAATCTGTGTGTTCTGATGG
Organism: Amorphophallus konjac; assembly: GCA_022559845.1. Taxonomy (NCBI): domain Eukaryota; kingdom Viridiplantae; phylum Streptophyta; class Magnoliopsida; order Alismatales; family Araceae; genus Amorphophallus; species Amorphophallus konjac. The sequence goes on from CM040118.1 coordinate 321,607,533, forward strand.
CCCATCCACCGATCTTCAGTGGTACGCATTTTGATGCATGGTTCGCTGTTTTGAAGAGTTATGTTAAATCTGTGAATCCAGACCTGTGGAAAGTAATTTCACATGGTCCTCATGAACTACCTAAGAAAAAGTCCAAATGGACTGACAGTCACAAATCCATGCATGAAGAAAATCAGATAGCAATAAATTTAATGAAGGCAGCTACTGATAGAGCTTTTCATTCATGTTTCTTTGAATCCAGTTCTGCTAAAGATATTTTGGATGCACTGAAGCGAACTCAGGAGATAGATGTGGACAGATGCATGATGGCCAACAGAAGAAATCAAAGTGCCAGCGATCAAGGCAGCAATCAAACTAAAGAAGATGATGATGATGAGGTAAATATCTTCAAGAATTTCTCTCTAGAAGATTGGGAGAATGCATATGCTGAATTATTTGAATCTCATGAACTGTTAAGAAAACAGTATAAAAAGTTGAAAAAGAGTATTCAGATAGATAGTTCTAGCTCTCCATGTAAAAATTGTTCAAGTACGAAGAAATCTCATGATGCATGTCTGTCTGATAATCATATGTATAAAAACCAGAATGCAGAACTGAAGAAGGAACTTGAATGTGTTCACTCTGAGCTGAACAATTTAAAATCTGAAGATGACTTCCTCAGAAAGCTCTCTAAAGAAAATGATGAACAACTAAAGAAACTTAAACGAGAGAATGAGTTGCTGATTGAAAATTTTAACGCCATAAAATCTGTAAACATAGAATTACAGAAAGATTTTGAAAAACAACAAAAGGAATTGAGGAAGTTTGAAGCTAGGAGAGAAAGCATGGTTAACTCAGAAGATCAGCTTCTAATAAATGAGCTAGTTCAAAATGATAAGCTTAAAGAAGAAGTTGAAAAATTAAAACTGTTAAACAGTGCCATGTCTGAAAGACTTCTCACATTGGAAAAAGGAAAAGCTATCTGTACAAACGAGACTGAAGAGGTAGATGAGCTAAGAAAGGAAATTGAAGAATACAAAACAGCTAACAAGGTTTTGAATGAAGCTGTCAATTGTAGTGAACAAGAGATCACTAGTTATGAAATACACATTGCATCTCTTGAAAATGAAATTCAGGATTTGAAAGCTTCCTTGTCTAAATTTGTTGATGGGCAGAAAAACCTAGACAAGCTGCTAGGTGTAAAAGTCAATGTCAAAAAGGAAGGGTTGGGCTACAATAATCTCAATAAGAAGGCCTTGCAGAACAAAGTAATGACATCCTTTGTAAATACTTCAAATGTAGCCACTACATCAAAAGACAAACAGCCCATTGTTTAGAAAATACTGGGAACAAAGATTAACTTTAACAAGGAAGGACTGGGTTACAATCCAGTCATGAGGAAGGTTGATGGAGCCAACCTGAAAACTGTCTTTGTCAAATCCTCTGAACAGGAAAAGCCTTCTATCTCATCTCCACCTCAGTACAAGGCTAAGAAAACAGAAAAACAAAATAAAAATCATAAAACATCAAAAATTCAAAGGAACAATCTGCATGCTAAGAACTCATCAGATAAATGCCATGTTTTAAAGAAATCAAGTGGCTCATGTCATTATTGTGGTAAGTATGGACATCTTATGAGTAACTGTTTTGTGATGGAAAAAGATGACAACAAGCATGCTAGAAAATCTGTGTCTGGTCAGAAAAGGAATGTCAAATGTTCTAATTGTGATAAAGTAGGACACACTACTGCTCATTGTTGGTTTGCAAGTAGTAAGGAAAAATCATGCTCATATCATACAAAACACTTTGCAAATCAGCATGTCTATAACAAGAACCAGCACATTATATGTTTTAATTGCAACAAAATTGGTCACAAGGTCTCTGAATGCTGGTCAGGTTCTTTTAAAAGAAATTCTATCTCATGCTTTGAATGTGGAAAGTATGGCCACAGGGCCATTGATTGTTGGCATGCTCAAAGGAAAAATTTCAGTTCTGGAAAGTATAGATTTCCTGCTAGTACAAATCCTCTTAGAAAGAACAAAGTGGTTTTCAAAAAGAAAAACTTTGAATGTGTTGATTATGGAAAACAGTTTGGTAATGCAAATAACAGAAATTTCCATGCTAATGCACATACAATTCATGCTCATAATAATGTGCATAACCCAGATCTGAAAACTACTGCTCCTTGCTATCAAGTTAAAAATGTGCTAAGAAAACCTGCTAGGAGTGATAATGTCAGGACAGGACCCAAGACTTCCTGGGTACCTGTTTGTGCAAAATAAACTTTGTTTTGTAGGTGTGCCTTGGGACTGGAATAAAAGGGGAAATGATCCAAGGCACTCAAGAATGAAAACCCCATTCTCACAATTTTCAGGTAATCTCTCTACATGTCCCATTTTGAAACTTACTGCATATCTGGTTTGATGCATTCTTGCATATCTTGCTATTAGTTTCATCTAGTGCATGCATATTGAATCTGGTCTTGCATATTCATTCATCATCTGCAAGTTGCATTATTTTCTAAAACATGCACTCTGAAATTTCTGAAATTTTTAACTGAAAGCGAATGCTGGTTGAAAACTGTATGTTGCATAATTCTTTAGAAATCTGAATTGCTTATAGGACTGTTGAGGTTACCCTGTTATCCATGACCTCTTTGGTATATCAAATGGTAAGCTACCAAAAGACAGAGAAATCTGTCAGGAGGTTCTTACTATGTGTGAGGTGGTCTCTTAGACCAAATGCTCCGCCTAGTACCATAAGTCATTCTGCTGATCAGGGGAGTCTGTTTATGCATAACTCATAAACACACTTGTTTAATTTTCGTGGCAAACACTGCATTCATTAAATAATTAACACTTCCAAGAGTCGTGTGTGAGTTGTCCTTGAGTGTGCTGAAGAGGAGCTTGTCAGGCTATTTGGCTTCTGAAGATTTTTGTCAGCCGATGCAGTTAATGTGGTTTTAAGATCAGTCATCTCAAGAGGTTGCAGTCTGTTGCCCAAGAGTTTCTCTGGATGTGAGACAAAACTACTTCAAAAATACTATATTTGGATATGTCCTTAGTGCCTAATGTCTTGAGTGATCTCTCACTTGTTGGCTTGCTGATAGGAGTGCTGCTCATCTCATCTCATCTCTCTCTATTCGATCAGCCACCTCCTTATCTCTCACCTATCACTCTTGGTTCAGATTCTCTCTCGAAGAAATTGTGGGTGCAGTCTTCTTGCACTTATCAGATATGATCTGTATACCTTAAACCACCCAATATCTAGTGTAACAATTTACACCTGTTAATAAAGAACTTCAATGTTTGGGGGTTATATTTGGTCCTTGATCCTTCTAAGTTATCTTCTCAAGTGTTGGTCAACATATTATAAAACTTTCTGTTAAATGAGAAAAACTTATTGAGGATCTCGACTTAACTGAAACTTATGTAAAGAGAGCTCTGAGATAAAATTGTGTTAAGTAAGATTTCTATTTTTGTCTAAAATCATGAGAAGTGCCTCCAGGGAATACGCCATTCTTTGTGGCAGAGCAATGGCTTTTGTGGAGAAATAGACACTCTTGATCAAAGAAGTCCAGAGTTTCTGTCATGATACAACTAGCTATCTCTGTATAGAAATGTTAAAATAAAAAAAAAGGGGGAAAGTCCTCAAAAGAAAAAATATATCATTGGCATAAAGGTAGTCCGTCCTGAGTAACCAAGGTTTCTGGTGTCTGATAAACATGTCTCCTTGTGTAAAAAGGGACTATTCTACCTTGTGTTCAACAAATTGGTTGACCCTGTATGCCTTCTCGTCCATTAAATGAAGAAATGAAATCTGCTTGACTTTGATGTGTTATTTCGTTGCTTGACAAACATAAGGAGCAATTTAATCGTGTCTCTCTCTAGGTTAAGCAACTTTAACAGCTAATTTTGTGATTATGCTGATTTAATATCTTGAGTTAACTGACCTTGGTTTTTGGAAGAATATAACCCGTCCACATATTGAAGGGCTAACTTTAACATGCTGTAGCTGCGTTACATCAGGACTAAGGGTATTTTGGGTATTTACAGAAAAAGTTGATATGAGTAAATAGCTACCCGACAAAACCCTTCTTGTTTCTCACGCCTTCCACCTCAAACCCTTATTTCCCCTTGCCGCTTCCTATTCATCCTCGTGCTGCTCTACCTTGAGCGTCTTCTTCAAACCCATCTCCATCTCTTCCCGCTCACTTTCTTCCCCCATAGAGGTCTATTCCTTTCTTAAGTCTAGCTTCACTTCCAATAGTAGCCTGCAAGAGAGAGTTGATACTCTGGAAGTTCCGGCAGATGGATCAGCAAAGGTCAGCAGCTCCGGGTGAAAGAAAGAGGAAGGGAAAAGAAATAGTTGAAGAGCCTTCATCTAAGCAACAGAGATGTCTTGAGCCAGAACCTGCTGCGGAAGTCTCTTCAGAACAAGGTACCAGGTTTTCTCAGTCTACCGTGTTCTTAGAAAGTGGGAAAATAATTCCTCCTAGAATAATAGATTTCGGAGATGAAGCCTTGGTCTCGAAGTTTCCAGAATTGTTGAAAATCTTTGAGTTTCAGGAGTGGAGAAATTTCTTAGAAAATCACCGTGTCTATTACCCTAGGCCGGTAATGGAATTTTACAATAACTTGTCCTTGAGCCGAGACAAGTCTACCTTGTTATCATCTGTTAAAGGGGTCGAGATAACTGTTACATGTGACTCCCTTCACAAAGCTCTCGGTATTCCAGATAAAGGGGAGGTAGAGGGAAGCTTTCGATACAGTCTCCATGAAGCTTTCTTTGTCATTACTGGTAAACCCAGTAACATTCATGATAAGGGGCAGTTGAAGCTAAAAGCTTATCAGACATCGTCATTTCCTCCTCTTCACAAGCTCCTTCAGAACGTCATTGCTTCCATTATCACCCCACAGACTAGGGCTAGAGGAAGAATTACAGACACGCAGAGATTTCTACTGTTTTGTCTGATTCAAAATGTGAAGATATGTCTGCCAGAGATCGTTTTTAATGTCATGAAGGGATGCATTGGATCCAAGAGACATCTTCCCTATGCCGCCCATATGACAGACATCTTCAAGCATTCTGAGATTTGCTTGGATGGAGAGGCCGCATTAGAAGTTAAGGCACGAAACATTTTTAATATGAATTTTGTTTCAGTGTTTTTGGGCTTAGAGGACTCTTCTATGGTGGGGCAAGTTAAGGTCCAAAAGGCCAGGGAATCACAAACTCAGGGGGAGCATTTGGAAGAATTTCAAGTCTTAGCCCCAACTGGTGAGCAATTAGTTTCTGAGATTGATCATCAGGAAACACCAGCTGAAAACGAAGATGTGTTGAGTATTGTTGAATCCTTACATGTTTTGATGATGACAACACTATGAGTCTTGAGTCTTTGCAGAGAAAGAGAAAACACTAAATAGCCATTCTCAATGAAAAACACATTAAACATTCTCAACGAGCCTGATTTCTCCCCCTTTGACACCATTAAAAAAAAATGAAACAATAAGAATGCAAATGATATGAGTTTTAATTAATAAGTCCAAGAGTGTGATAGAGAAAGCCTCAAAAAGGTACACAAAATAGAGAACGACACGGGATACAGTGGTGACACAATGAACATTACTAAGAGAACGTTACGAGGTAGACAGAAAAACAACGTGAAGACGCGAAGACAAGAACAGAAACCAACACTAAGTATGGTTTCAACACAAGAGAGACACGGGGACTAGGAAGAGTAAAAACGACACGAAGACACAACAAGACAAATGACACGAAAGTGAAACAGGAAGCAACACGAGGTGCTGCGATGTCCTGTACGCAATGGAACAAAAATGACATGAAGAGATGAAAAACGACACGAGGTGAAGACAACACGAAGACGAAACAGTAATCGACACGGGTTGAAAACAACACGAAGTCGAAACAGTAATCGACATGGGTTGGAAACAACACGAAGTCAAAACAGTAATCGACACAGGTTGAAAACAACACGAAGTCGAAACAGTAATCGACACGGGTTGAAAAACAACACCAAGATGAAGTACAAGAATTGACATGGAGTTGAAAACAACACGAAGATGAAATACAAGAATTGACGCGAAGTTGTAAAACAACACGAAGATGAAATACAAGAATTGACACGAAGTTGTAAAACAACACGAAGATAGAACAGTGATTTGACACGAACTCAAAATGACAAGAAGTGAAACGACACGAAGTCGAGAACAGAAATCAACACGAAGTGTGATTTCAACATAAGAAAGACACGGACTGACAACGACACGAAGTAAGATTAGAACAGTACGAGGTGAAAAAATAATCGCGAGGACAACACGTGCTGAATCAGAAACCGACACGAAGTGGTTGCAAACAAGCAAGACACGAGGTCTTCGTAAAGCAACAGGAAGTGTGGTCAAAGCGAGAACGGCACGAGGTCTAATGAGAAAGACCAACACGAAGATGGTGAAAATAGTACGAAGTAAAGATCAATGACACGACGTGTCACTGAATCAAAACAAACACTACAGAGAAAAACGACACGCAATGTAGAGGAGACAACACAGACGCACGACCTGAAGGACAGTAAACATAAACAACACGCGGTAAGAGAAGACGATACGGCGTGTTGGAAATACAAACAGTACTTAAACTAAAGCGACACGAAGACAAACAGTTCAACACGAGGTGTTATACACAAACATGACGAAGTGCCAACCAACACGAAGATAGTCCTTGTAAATACCTGAAGTGAAGACATATTTCTGAACATTACAAAGACTTATAGTGTTGTCATCATCAAAACATGTAAGGATTCAACAATACTCAACAATATCCCCCTTTTTGATGGATGGCAACACTATGAGTCTTGAGTCTTTGCAGAGAAAGAGAAAACACTAAATAGCCATTCTCAATGAAAAACACATTAAACATTCTCAACGAGCCTGATTTCTCCCCCTTTGACACCATCAAAAAAAAATGAAACAATAAGAATGCAAATGATATGAGTTTTAATTAATAAGTCCAAGAGTGTGATAGAGAAAGCCTCAAAATGGTCACAAAGATACAGAGCATAGTCTGTTCAAGAAAAATATCTGGCTTGTCTGCTAGAAGGGCCACGCGGCCTGCCATGAGGTGGTCTCCCCCTTGGAGAAGCAGAAGTATGTTCTTGAGGTGGAGTTCTGCTGGAAGAAGCTTGACCAGGTGCTGAACCCAAGATAGACTGAAATTCCTTTAGGTCATTTGACAGTTCAGCTAGCCAATATACCACAGAGCTTCTGACCTGTGCCACTTCAGAAATGATGTCTTCTTGGCGAACATTGACAGTGTCCACTAACCTCATGTAGTTCTAGCTCTTATGGCACTCAATATTAATGGTTCTTATCTCGTTGCAGGTCCGAGGAAGAACATTCATCAGTGTCTGGGTGCACATGATCCGATACTAAAGGAACAAATATAAAAAGGGCACGTGGCAGGAAGGTTCCGGATCGAGCGTGGGAGGCACACGCGTTTAGTGCCCTATCCATCTGCTGCCGCTATAAATAGAAACCTTCGCCCACCGATGAAGGTTGATCTGAGCCAAGAAAGAAAAGGCAGTGTTACAGAGAGCTCGATCCAGCAGAAGAAGAAAAAGTGAGAGAGAGAGATAGTGCTCGTGTGAAAGAGGAAGAGAGTGTAAGAGAAAGAAAGAGAGATAGAGAGTGAGTGAGAGAGCTCGTGGAGAAGAAGAAAGAAGTTTACCTGAAGATCTGTCTTCACTGGACCGTGGATCAGATCCAGGCCAGTCAGCTCTGTTAGGAGCCAAATTGTGCATTTCGTGTTTCAGCTTCTGTTTGCTGAAGTTATTTTCGTTTATTGTTTTTCCTTTGTTTTCTGGTTTGCTGTGCTTTCCGATCCTCTAGTCTGAGGTCGTGTTCCCTCCGGTTTGGAGGAAGGGAGATCTGATCTCCAGTTGCAAGTAGCTGGAAGCTACTTGTGGGTTCCCTCCGGTTGGGAGGAAGAGGGGAGGTTGTTCCCCTGGTCAAGCTGTGTGGCAGCAACTGTTTGCAGACTGAGTCTGCTTGGTTCTAGCGTTCGCTAGTGAAGCCTCACTCCGGTTGGGAGTGAGGGGTGGATGTAGGTCTGAAGGACCGAACCACCTAAAAATCTATTGAGCAGTGGCTTGATTATCTGGTTTGCTTCCGCTAGATGCTTGAATAGGTGCGCTCAATGTGATTGTATTTGAGTTGAATAGAATTGGTTCCATTCTATTTCCTTATCTAGCATCTGGTTTTTAAATTTGGCCATTATTCGTAGAAGGATTCATTCACCCCCCCTCTGTATCCGGGCCAAGCACCTTAACATTAAACATAACATTACCAAAAACATAACAGCATGACAAACATCACAAGAACAAATGGCAAGCATGCGTGAGATTGAAGAATACGGTGGAACAAGACAACACCACAACACGGTGGGATAAGGACATGGTGGGACAAAGACACGTGGGACAACACCACGGGGGACATAAGACAACACGTGCGATGACACGGACGGACAAAGGCACGCGTGACAAGGACAACACGTGCGAGACATAGACACATGAAACAAAGACATGACAGACATAAACATGTGTGACAACCAACACGGGTGACAAAAGATAACAAACACATTCTTCAATCAAAGCCCCAAGATCGGATGAAGCAGAACTTGCTAGGTTCAAAATCGCGAGGCAATGCCCTCTCATAGAGACATGATGAGATGAAGCGAGAGTTGAGAAGGACACAAGCTTAAGGACAGATCGAGAGATATAGATTGAAGAAGAGAGAACAGATCAGAAGATGAGTGTGAACAGGAGGCAGAGCAAAAGATATAGCAAGGAAACTTGAACACCTGCAACCTGCACACTTAGCAAACAGATTACGTGCCCGTCTGCAAAATAAATAGATAGAAAGGAATAAAAAGACGAATATTTTTAGATTTTTCAATTTTATTGATTGATTTTTTTTGAATTTTCAACAATATTTGATTTTTTTGGTTTTTGAATAATATTTTATTTTCTTGGACTTTTGATAATATCTCATTTTTGGATTTTTGGCAATATTTTCTCTTTTTTTGAATTTTTGAAATAGCAATCCGCAGCACCCAAAGATGGGCTCGAACTACTAGCCAGAGACCGTCGTTCCTACCCCTCTCATTAAAGGCTTCCCTTAAGCAGGGAGTGCATATGAGGATGGCTCGCCACAACCAACCGCCTCTAAAGAACGGTGCCCCTACTAAGGCCATACCCGGGATACAACACAGCCTAAGAAGGAGAAATAGAAGAAAAATTAGAGATAAGCTTTATGCAGGATGGGAGATATTAGGACTCGACTTCCTTCCAGGGCACTACCCCTCAAAGATACAGTCTGTTGCGCCGGGACTTTGTGTCTTTGATTTTTCGACCCATATTTATCAGGCACGCATGCGACCGGGCTCATGATGTCCCATGGGAAACTGTACTGTCACTCTTGCCATGCCTTCCAATCATAATTTTGCATTGAATTATTGAATTTGATAGCCCTTACTGGCTAGATTTTTCATCAAAGCTCACTTCTGAGGGCCAAGACTGCCCCTATTTGAGACCTCTCTCGTATTAGGGAGCGCCTAGGTTGGTCATCTCATCCATCCATCTCTTGCCCCTGCACTTGGCCGAGCAGAGATAAGAAAATACCTTTGTGCATATCCATGGTATGGCCAAAGCAGCAACGGTGTGCCTTAGAGGAATCGGCTATGGCTTGCCGTGAAGTGTGTAAAAAACCCATACAAAAGGTCACCTTCAACAATCGGGGAAGGAAACTAGACTCCCAGCGCGGAGCTATCACCAGCCTAAGAATGCTGCAGAAGCTAACTTTTTTGTTTGACACAAAGTTAAGATCTAATTAAACAAAGGCTCCTAAAGCCACTCAATCATGTTAAGGAATTAACATTATAACCATGTGCAGAAATAATAGAAATAGTGGAAATGAAAGCACGTTTCTTGTACAAAATAAAGATACCTTTGCAAATCCATGGCGTGGAAATCGGCATCCTGAAGTGATCTCGATCATCGAGCTTTGAGGAGCGCGAGTAGCTTTGTATTCCTTGCTTGCCAGAATAAAGGATGAAAGGAGAGCAAAGGATTGGATTCCTCGACACAGAGGAGTGGCAGACATCATACTGGATGAAGAAGGGATAAAAAGGAAGAGAGACGAGAGCTAGAACTCTCTTGTTAAGGCACTGAGACCCTGATAACAAGGAACCAGATATAGAATAAACAGGGATTAACTGAGATCAAGGCGGGCTAAAGCCTCGAAAACAGCATGAAAAAGGGCAAGAACCCCAAAAGGGTGAGGAGGAGTAAGAAGAAAGGGGAGAATAAGAATCATCCGATGTGGTCAGAGAAAAAGAATAGCGATCACCGGCCAGAGGCGGGGAAGAAGAAGCATAAACACCCGATAAGGTCGAGGAAAGGGAAACGATAGACACCCGACAAGGTCGGGGAAGAAGAATGACGGTCACCCGACAGGGTCGGGGAAAGAGAATGAGAAGTAGAACCTGGGAATACCGGAGGAGAAGGATCAGAAGAAGCCCCGAAAGTGGGATGAAAGGATGACATAGGCTGAGGCCTAGAATCATGAGAAAATGGAGAATCTGGAGGTTCTGGATGAGGGGAGAAAGAAGAATGGGGGTTTACGGACCCGAAAAGAGAGGAGAAAACAACAGAAATTGGATTGGGAGAAGGTAAATACACCACCCAAGGGTGGGAGCTGAGTATAAGAAATGATGAATGGAAGAAAGGAAAAGAAGAAGTAGTGGCCCCTCGAGTGCACAACATGCGGCCTTTGTACTTGCGTCGTCGCCTCTTCTTGGCAGAAACTATCTTGTAACGGACCCGCCTGGCATGGACTTAGACCTTCGGCCTTCTTGTCTTGAAACATCTTTTCATATAACGGGCCCACCTGACAGACGGCCTAGCCCAGTCATGAATATGCAGTTTTATCGGGGTGGCTGCCCCTAGACACCCGGTGCTAACCATAGGCAGACATCCTTGAACAAGTAACTCCTTAGGATGAACATCAGAAAACCACGGAGTCTTGTCACTCGGCACTAGCAAAATGAGATTCGGCATCTCCATTCGGCAATCGGGCATGAAGCATAACTCCCTTACCAGAAGAGCAGGACAAAACTGAGGGAGAGTAATGCGTGGCATTGACGTGGTCGATTCACCAATAAACCGAGGGAGATTGCATAACGAGTGTAGAATGTCCTTGGAAAGTGCAGAAGATACGGCCAATTGCCCCTTGTATAGGGAATCCATCAGGCTCTTGGCGGCCGTATGGGTTAGCACAATCCGAGTAGAGAACCCCTCTCAGCCAGTGAACTGAACAACAATGGAGCGGGGATAAATAACAACATCGATAGTGAATCCTCCAGCGAGCAATGAGATTTCCACCGGCCTCGCTTGTGAAGAAACTGGCACTAGTGCAAGTGAACTCTTCTTTGTAACCATTTCTGAAAATGCAGGCTCATTATCCCTAAAATATCCAGGGACCAGGACCCAGATTGGCATGCGGCAAATGACATCTTGAATCTTGAAATGCACAATCGAAACCTGGCTCGGCTCATTATCTCCCTGGGGACCAGATCCAAGGGGCACCAGAGATAGCGCGCACCCGCTCCATGGGGTGGAAAGGGATGGAGAAGTGGAGGTAACAGGCTTGGAAGGCGTGGGTAAAGGCTCGGAAGGCGTAAGTGGGGGTAAAGGCAAAGGTGGTGGTGTAGGAGAGGGTAAAGGTGAAGGTGGAGATGTGGGTATAGGTATAGCCTGCTCAGGCTCGGGCAACGATGGCGAAGGGGAGGGTAAAGGCGGTGGAGATGGTGGAAGTGATGGAAGAGGGGTCGTTGGGAGAGAAGGCGGTGAAGATGATGGTGATAGTGGTAGGGGTATTGGAGATGGTGGAGAGGGTGATGTGGTCGGTGGAGGTAGTGGAGGTGAGGATGGTAATAGTGGTGGTGAGGCGGAGGAATTGGAGGGTCATGACGCCCACCTTCGACGTATCGACACAACGCGTCGAGTGGCGTCGGGAATAGGAGCAATGGTGGAAATGGAGGAGGAAGAAGAGGTAGCACTAGCCTGAGCAGAGGCTTGGGTTGGTGGAGGTTGTGGAGGTTGAGTAGGAGATGGTGAAGGTGCGGGGGTAGGTGATGAAATAGGTGAGGGATCGGGTGGTGGAGTAGGTGACGGAGTGGATGCTACACTACTCAAAGAGTCACAGGGGTGCCCCTGGTCTTTTGACGGAGATGGCTGCCTGGGTGGCACTTCTTGCTGCTTATCGCGGAGATTTAAAATAGCTTCATGCATGGCGGCCCAATCGATCCTCTTATCATCTTCCAGACCATAAATAAACTCTCAGAACTCAGGGCAATCCTCGACCAAATGCCCCTGCTGGTAATGAAATTCACAATATTGACACACATCCCCGACCGCGGGCCGGCAAGACACAATCGGAGCTGCAATGCGTGAGCGGCCATCAAAGCCCTAAAAATGTCTGTAAGAGACTTCGGCAACGACGGAGAAGGAGCTCGCTTCAGGCACGGTGGATGCCGAGGGATATGGGAAGGTGATGGAGAAGGTTGCAGGGATGGAAGCGGAGGTTGCATAGGCAATGGCGCATGGCTAAGGGAAGGATTTGGTGAAGGCATATGCGGAGCAGGATGAGGCGGTATATAGACGGCATCCACCTGCTCGGGGCGTGGTGTTTCCTTGACCGGAGGTGGAGGTTCATGTGGGTATGAAGAGGCGGAAGGCTGACTCATGGAGGGTTGATATGTGGAGGGATATGTGGAGGTATATGGGTGTGGGGGAGCAGAAGGCTGACTTGTGGAAGGATATGTGGTTGATGGCTGACTCATGGAAGGTGATGGATAGGAGGCGTATGTGGGCATAGAAGGTGGAGGGGACTCGGGGTCAAGGGAAACTAGGAGTTGTTGGCGGATGAAGCGGGCTCGGCTATAAAGCTGCTGCCATGAGGTGATATCGTTGAGGGCTAAGATGAACCGATATTCGGGCGTTGCATTAGAAATGATCATTTTGATTTGTTCTCCCTCTGGAATATGCCCCAGAACTTGAGCGGCCAAGCGACGCCAATGGTCGGCGAAGGTAGAGAACTCCTCGTCGGGCTTCATCTTCTCATGGGCCAGATCAACCATAGAATGCTTGGGCCCAACCTAGTCTTGATACTGCTGAAAAAATTTCTCTACGGCTTGAAAATTCACAACTTGCTCTTGTGGCAATGTAAAGAACCAATCCCAAGCCAGGCTTCCTAAAGACAGACCAAACAAATAAGCCATCAAATGTTGGTCATGTCGTAATTGGGCCGACTCATAAAGAAACTCTTTCAAGTGCACATAAGGGTCACCGACTCCACCATAGCGACGATATGTAAGAATTTGTGAACGCGGTGGAAGCTGAAGACCTTGGAATGCAAACGAGACACTCAAAGAAGATTTGGGATCAACTTGACGTTGAAGTTCATCAAACTAGCGTTGGGCTTGAGCAATCATCTCCTCGATGGGGAGAGACCGAGAAGGATGCAAGCCAACCTGAGCAAGAGAGTGTGAATTTGAACTAGGATTATGATATTAGGCCGGATAAGGAGATCCGGACTGAGAAGAAGGAAAGTCCATTCCAGGAGTGGAAGGATACGTGGGCCTGGAAGGATCATGAATATAAGAATAAGGATCGATTGGGCCAGCAGCAACATGGGTAGAAGGAGCGGGCCCATCAAGAGAGGTAGGCCCATTAGGAGAATAAGAAGGCCCGCTACAGAAAGGAGGTCCATTAAGAGTAGAAGATGGAGGCCCGTTAGAAGGATGAGGCCCATTGAAAGAGCGAGGCCCATTGAAGAGATAAGGCCCACTAAGAGAATGGGACCCATTAAAGGAAGATGGGCCACTCAAGAAAGATGACCCATTAAAGGAATGAGGCCCATTAGATGAATGATGCCTGTTATGAGAATGAGGCCCATTAAGATGATTAGTAGTGAGTTTTTGGGCCTGGAGCGGGTCCATTTGGCAAACAAGAGGTGATAAGTGGGCCATGAGATTTGCTTGTAGGTCGGAAGGGCCACGAGAAGATGGGTCCGCGTGGGAAGAGGAATCCACGTGGGCATAGGAAGACGGGGAAGAAGAAGGGTAATATACAGAAGAAAAATGGCGCTCCATGACGGCAAATGGAGACTTTATACAGGAAAAATCAGGGAAATACAATGAGGGAAGTAAAGGGCTCGAGAATTAAAGAGGGGGATTGACTCAATAATGCAAAGGAGAAAAGAAAGAAAAAGAAACCTAGGACAATGAGACTAAACAAATGGACGCACAGAATGGTCTAGCCTAAATGGGCCTAATAAAAAAATTTATATGGATGATGGGGGATGCAACACGAAATACACAAGTGGGCTTGGACAGGCCCAAACAAACAATATGGGTGTGAGAGGGGTTCAACCAAGATCAAACAAGTTGGTATGATCGTTAACTTTAATTTGCCAAGGTTTCGGTGGACCTTTTAATGATTTGATTTAGGATCAATTCCCTCAAGATAGGAAACATATAGGGAACAAGGTCCAAACTTTGGGTTAATCTATGGTTAACTCTCTCATGACGTATGCAACATGCAAAGCTACGGGGTGGAAAAGCTACAACCGGCCCGGCGTCTGTGTGGGAATTCACTGCTCACGGGGACTTACGGAGGTCCCGGGTAAGGTCGCCTAGTCGGCTCCAAGGAATATGGAGACGAGAGGTTCCCCTACCAAGGTAGGAATGCAACTACAATGTGATAAAAATGCATGAATCCTATGTGCACCGGAGTGCATGCAAAGTCTAGCCTAGAACTAGCAAACAATGACCAACCAATTATGACAAGTGTGGAAATAATCATGCAGAAATAAATAATAATCAGGGGAGATCAAACTAGCACCCAACAAATATGAAATAATATTAAATGATAGTCAAAATGATGATCATGGGTGCACTGTAGCAAGCAAAACACGGTCTGAGGGAGACCGCTCAGAGAAGTAAATGGTCCTGGGAGGACCGTGCAACAGCAGGGAGTAGTAAAAAAAATAGTAAAAAACACAGAACTGAGATGAACTAAAATAAATGCGTACATGAGGAGACTAGACGGTCTATCGACAGACCGTGAAAAATGTGAAATGGCCCTAAACAGACCGCAAAGAGTAAGTAGAACCACAAGTGTATCCAGGAGAACAATGTACCTGAGCCAGCAGACAAGCACGGCCTATTGGCAGATCGTGGAAACTGATGCACGGTCCGGCGAGGACCGCTGAAGCTAACAGGCTCACAGAAAAGCAAACACTAGTGAGATGGAAAGGGACGGTGTATAGGATGATCGTGGAAACAAAGGAGCGGCCCGAATCAAACCGCGCAAGCAATAGTAGCGTGATAGAAAGGAAACAGCAGGGCACTTGAGACTGGGACTGCACGGTCTATCGTCCGACCGTGGGAATGACTGAACGGCTCTAAGAGAACCACGCACGCGTCCGAGGATAGAAACTGGGGTGGACAAAATAGCAACCTAAAACCACTTAAAAAAAAACCCTAACCAAGCACAGAACATAAGTCAGCAAAATAACAGCACGATGGGCACTAGGAGTCCCACCGTGATCGCCAAAAAATGGGATGTTGACATGTTTTCCTCCCTCTTCCTTTCTCTTACCTTCCTTTTCTAAATCAAGATATAAAAACAAGTAAAATGAAAAGAGGAAAGAAAAGGTGGAGAAGTATGTGTGATCATGATCACCACCAAGATACCAAAATGCAAAAGGATGCACCCGTACCTTGAAAAAGGGAGACACTCGCCTCACAACAGCACTGCAGGAATACACGGTCCTGGAAGAACCGCCGTGTGAATCGCACGGTCGCTCGACAGACCGCTCACCAGTGCTGGGAAGAACACGGGACGAAGCCTGGCTGATGATGGGATGGTCTGAAGGAGGCCGCAGGAAGAAGTAGAACGGCTCGACTGGGACCGCTCTCCTATTCAGACGGACGGAAGGAAGACCGTTCAGTGCCACCAGGTTTCAAGTCATAGGATCTAATCCTCCACCCCTTCCGGCCAGCCAGAGGGGATGGGCCTCGTGCTAGATGATGCTGACCTGCAAAACAATGTGAATAACACAAAAGGGAAACCCAAATCAGTCCTGCGAGGTGTAGTAACTATAAGAAAGAAGAGAAAAGCAATGCAATGACATGGAGTGGGGGATACCTGGGAGGTTTTTAAACCCCTGTAGGGTGTGAAAACAATAGGAATGGTGTATATAATGAGATGCAACGATGACAAATGCGGGTGCAATGTGATGGGAAAGAGCATGCAAAGAAGGAAAAGACGGTGGGATGACCAAACAAAGACTCAAAGCACAAAGCTACTCCCTGAACCGGAGGCTTAAAAGAGTGTAGAAAGCCTCCCACTCTAACTGTAGGTCGCTCGAGAATGCGGCAGGGCTTCACCGTCGACCTTAGATCTCCCCTCTTTTCAAGCTTGGACTAAGGGTATTGTTTATAGAGCCCTAAAAGTCCAACCTCGAAATTGAATTTTTCAATGGATACTAATCCGAGATTTCAAAACAAAATTCGTAGATTATACCTTTATCTCCCACCCAAATAAAATGGCACCCAATTTGGTTGACAAACTGCGGAGAAATGGGTGAGGAAAGTTAGGGGTTTACCCACGGATAGAGAGGGAAAATCTCATATAATCCACAGTTTTCCAACAGGTACACGGTCTCGCGATAGGCCGCCCAAACCATTACACGGTCTACAACTAGACCGTCCAATGCTGTCGGTGATAAATAAAATAAAATAAGAAATTATCCAATTATCCACCGAACTGACCGGTCATCACGGCGTTGGACTCTTTAGGATAAAACGGTCTATTGCTAGACCACTCAATCAATAGAACGGTCCAATACTAGGCCGTGTATACATGTCGGTGATAAATCTAGAAAAATAGGATAAATAGATAATTATATAAAAAACCAACCGGCTTAGGACTCTAGGAACTGGATAGTCTAACGACAGGCCATTCAAAGGATGTGAACGGCCAATTCCAGACCGTGCAAAGGCTTGTCGGTGGAAATTCAGAAAATCAAATAAATATCCAATAAATCATTAAACGGTTCAAAGAAGACCGCCCAGTCACTGAACGGCCGGTCTTTAGACCGTGTAAAGCTTGGACGTTTTGAAATTGATAAAATGGGATAAATGAGCCCATTTACCCCAAAACTAAGTGAAATCAAGGTCCATTAAGCCCGAATTTGAGAGCAAACCTAGCCAGGGAGGGAGGTACCCATAAAATTAGCCCAAAGACGTGCCTGAAAATAGCCCAATGAGTAATGGACAACTCGAGGTATCAACAAATGATAGTAAGTGGAATGACCTAACTCATAGGCAAAAAACGGGTGTCAACATCCATATCAGAAAAGGTTCTGGAAAAGCCCACAGAGAAAAACTTACAATTGGAACACATCATCCTACATTAAGAACAAAATTCATCAGAATCCAATGACCAGAGCCAATAAAACCTTTCATGCTGAAGACAAAAATGTAGTTCACAAGAAAGGAACCAGACAGATCTGGATTCCTAAGACTGTTCTTGAAGAAATGAGCAACTTGTTTGGACCCAACCTTTCTTGGGTTCGAAAATCTCTCTCTGTCTGATTTGATTGCCGGTTGGTCTGGCAGCCGAGCACAATAGATGGTACCTGGATAGTGGCTGCTCCAGGCATATGACAGGTGACCAGACAAAATTCAGCAATCTGGAAATGAAGATGGGAGGTATGGTCAAGTTTGGAGGTAAGAATAAAGGCAAGATCATAGGAATAGGGACTATTGGTAAGTTTTCTTCTAATGTTATTGAGAAGGTTTTTCTTGTAGAAGGTCTCCAACATAATCTACTTAGCATCAGTCAACTGTATGACAAGGGTCACAGAGTAGTTTTTGACAATAATGCATGCAAAATCATTGAAATAAATTTTGACAAAGTTTTTTTCTTAGGACATAAGGTGAATAATGTCTACATTGTAGACCTTAATGAAAATTCTGAATCAAATCTCTATCTTTCTGCTGATTTAGACAATAATGCTTTCAATTGGCATAGGCGTTTAGGTCATGCTAGGTATAGTACGTTAAATAAATTGGTGAAATATGATCTAGTTAGAGGCTTACCTAAAATAAAGTTCAACACAAATTCAAAAATCTATGATGCTTGTTCTCTGGGTAAACAAACCCGAAAGTCATTTAAACTTAGATCTGAGCCATTGTCCTCAAGGCCGATGGAGTTTTTACACATGGATCTATTTGGTCCAACTAGAACTCAGAGTCTGAATGGTAAAAGATTTGGATATGTGATTGTAGATGATCATACTAGGTTTTCATGGATCTTTTTCTTAGCAAACAAAAGTGATGCTTTTCTTTCATTTAAACAGTTTTTCAATAAATTCAAACAAGAGAGAAAACACAGAATTTGCACAATTCAATCTGATCATGGAGGAGAATTTGAAAACTCCATGTTTTCTGAATTCTATGACTGTGAAGGACTAACCCATAGATTTTCTTCCCCTAGGACACCTGAACAGAATGGGATTGTGGAAAGAAGAAACTGAACTATTGTGGAGATGGCCCGGACCATGCTGATCGAGAGTCAACTCCCAAGAAAATTCTGGGCAGAGGTGGCCAATACAGCATGTTACACTATTAACAGGGCCATGGTAAGACCAGCACATAAGAAAACCTTTTATGAGCTTCTGAAAGGTAAGAAACCTAATCTAGCTCACTTCTGAATTTTTGGATCAAAGTCTTCATACATAATAATGACAAGAAAAATCTACATAAGTTTGAAGCAAAGAGTAGCCCGGGAATTTTCTTAGGTTATTCTGAAGTATCCAGAGCATATAGGGTTTTCAATGTATCTGATCAAACCGTAGAAGAATCTCCACATGTTATTTTTGATTAAACCAACAATATTACTAACTTGGATGATGATGACAGGGATATCAAACAAGATGGAGAATTCTTTGAAGCTAATCAAGAAGAGGAGATTAAGCCAAGTGCAGCACCAAATGATCCCAACCAAGTAAGGTCAGCTGAAGCAGGTGAGTCCTCAAATAATGTCAGATTTCTGAAAGACTATCATGTTCAAAACATCATAAGAAATTTAAATTATCCCCCTAGGATAAGGTCCTATCTTAGTGATGTAAATAACCAAGACCTAGTTTCTCTGTTGTCTCAAATTGAACCAAAATCTGTAGAGGAAGCCTTAACTAAAGAATCTTGGGTTAATGCTATGAATGAGGAATTAGGACAGTTTGAAAGAAATAATGTATGGAAACTAGGGCTGTCAATGGGCCGGGCCCGGGCCGGGCTTAGGTCGGCCCGGCCCGGGCCCGACTTATCAAGAGTAAGGCCCGAGCCCGGCCCGGGCCCGACCTATGTCGGGCCGGGCCCAACATTATATAAAAAATTCAAAGCCCGACTAAGGCCCAGCCCAGCCCGACTACTTAAATAAAATAATAAAAATAATAAAAATCAATAGATTTAATACTATAAAACTTATAATCTCACTAAATAAATTAAAAATTTGATATTAATTACGTAATTTGTGTGAAAAGAGAATTTTAAAAGTTCTAATTAAGTAAAATAACATAAGTTTGACTAAATAGTTTTTAAAATTTGAAGTAAGAATAAAAAAAGGGATCGGGCCGGGCCGGCCCGCGGGCCGAACTCAAAGCCCGAGCCCGGCCCGCGAGTCTAGTCGGGCCGGGCTTTTAGGCCGGACTAAAAACCCGCGGGCCGAAAAAGACCTTGCGGCCCGGCCCGAAATCGGGCCAAGCCCGCGGGCCTGTCGGGCCGGCCAGGCCCATTGACAGCCCTAATGGAAACTAGTTCCTAGGCCTGAAAATGTAACTGTCATTGGAACAAAATGGGTTTTTAAAAATAAAATGAATGAAGAAAGAATATTTTCAAGAAATAAAGCTAGATTAGTAGCCAAGGGCTACTGTCAGGAGTTTGGGGTTGATTTTGATGAATCATATGCTCCTGTTGCTAGATTAGAAGCTATAAGAATCCTGCTAACTTTTGCTTGCTCCAAAAACATGAAAATTTAACAGATGGATGTTAAGAGTGCCTTCTTGAATGGACTCATCAAAGAGGAGGTCTTTGTAGAGCAACCCCCTGGATTTTAATTATCTGCACATCCTAACCATGTTTTCAGGTTGAACAAAGCCCTTTACGGACCGAAACAGGCCCCTGAGGCCGGGTATGAAAGGCTGACAGATTTCTTGCTCAGTAAGGGATACAAACGAGGTAAGGTGGATCAGACTTTATTTACGAAAGTTTTGAATAAAGATCTCATCATAGTTCAGGTATATGTAGATGACATTATTTTTGGTTCTACATGCACTGAACTATGCAATGAATTTGCAGAATTGATGTCCAATGAATTTGAAATGAGTTTGGTAGGTGAATTGAAATATTTCCTTGGTCTGCAGGTTCAGTAGTTGGAAGATGGATGTTTTATCAACCAGACCAAGTATACCTTGGAAATCCTCAAGAGGTTTGGCATGGATAATCTGAAGCACATCTCAACACCAATGAGTACCAATTCAGCCCTAGATGTAGATGAAACAGGTAAAGAAATTGATGCAAAGATATACCGAGGTATAATCGGATCCCTACTCTATTTAACTGCCACAAGACCTGATATTCAATTCAGTGTAGGCATGTGTGCTAGATATCAATCTAGGCCTACTGAACTACATTTAGCTACTGTAAAAAGAATCTTTAGATACATTTCTGGTACTCATAATTTAGGACTGTGGTACCCTGCATCACACACCTTAGATCTCACATCATACACTGATGCTGACTATGCTGGCTGTAAACTAGATAGGAAGAGCACTAGTGGGCACTGCCAATTCTTGGGTGGGTGTCTGGTTTCTTGGGCCTCCAAGAAGTAGCACTCTGTGGCCCTCTCCACTGCAGAAGCTGAATACATAGCTGCATGGAGCTATGGTACACAGGTAATCTGGATCAAACATCAGCTCCAGGACTACCAAGTAGACCTGGGCTGCACCCCCATATATTGTGATAATACTAGTGCCATTAATCTTGCAAAGAATCCTATCTTGCATTCACGAACCAAACACATAGAAATCAGAGATCATTTCATCAGAGATGAGGTTTCTAAAGGAACTTTTGAATTGATCCATGTAGGCACTGATCATCTGATAGCTGACATTTTCACTAAGCCACTGGACAATGAAAAATTCACCACTTTAAGAAGAGAATTAGGCATCTTTAAATGTTTCTGATTTCTGAATAAAATGTATCCATGTTCTATGTCCACATTAAGCTGCATACAGTCCTCATTTGCATGGATCTTCATTTAGTATTTGTCATATTTTAGTGAAATAGATTGGCATGCATAACCTGTTGGTATATTAAATGATAAGCTGGGAGAAGGTCAGATTTCTTCTGACTGGAAACCCACATCATGTGTGAAGAGGTCTTATGACATACGTTCTCCACCTTGTACCACAGGCTCATTTTCATATAGATCAGGTTTAATGTCCATAAATTCTCTTTTCTGCATTACACTATATTTGGCATTAGAGTTGTTTGCATACTTGAGTCATTTTGTGAGGGGGAGTTTCTTTAGTCTGCCAGTTAGTAGGAGACTGATTCAAGGATTTTGAGAGATCTTGATGCTGCACAAAGCTTTCTGAACATCTTATACAGTCTATTCACAAGAAATAGAAATTCAGGACTCTCTTAAATCTTTAAGTTTGAATAACTGAAACATGGCTAAGGCGCTTCTATTTAATAATCCCGTAAAGACTTGGACAAAGCATCTGAAGAATGTCTCCTTACAGAAGAAGTAAGCATGGATCAAAGTTAAACTTGTTATGTCATGAATGAAATATTCTAAATAATTGAAACTCAGACTTTTGGAAGAAACTTTTCCTGCAATTTAGTACATGTTGTATTGTCTTCAAACATCACATATCAAATGAGAAAATATTTTTGGGGGTTTACAAAAATCTCAGAGCAATGATCTGGTTACCGAGAAACTAGATGGCTCATCTAAGAAATGACACAGTCTATGTCATGAAGTACCAGATTATCTCTGTTTAAAAAGTTTGAAGAAAATTATTTTTCATGGCTGAGCAATAGCATTAAAGTGTTGAGTAACTGGGGATTCTAGCCTCTGATCAAGGTGTCTCCTCACGTCCAAAGACACTTCAAATGCTAACTATGTTCTCTAAAAGAGAAGTAATACGGTTATCACACTGAGTAAATGGGGATTCCGGCCTCTAATCAAGGTGTCTCCTCATGTAACAATGTGTGATTTACCAAAATTACTCAATGACATGTTCACTGTGTCAAATAGAAAAATCTGTAAACCCATTGGTTCTGAAATTTCTTGTAGATTGTTTGTCCTCAATATAGTTGGCACAATTTTTAGTGGATGCGTCTCTAGATCTCTGATTAGTACAATCTTTTAGAATGCTCTCTCTTGGCATACCTGCTAAATCTTGATCTTCCTTATTTTGTTTGTACATTGACAATCTTCATTCTCACTCTGTGTCTTTCCGGATTATTATCCTAGAAGAACATGAGCTTAATTCAGTTCTCTTACTTACTCCTCTAAGAGATGGACTTGAAATCTTCTAAATTGTGCGTTTACTGTATATCCTCTCGATTGCTTAGCAGCACCTTTTCTCTCTCCACTCCTTTTGATGATGTCAAAGGGGGAGAAAAATGTCATTGCGCTATACAGTTACTTTTGGCGTTTATTGGAAACAGTAGACTGTTAGTGAAAGGGGGAGAGTGAAAGGGGGAATTGTCTGTGAAAGGGGGAGTAACTGTTCTTTTGGCATGAGTTTTAGCTGTTCATGATGTCAGGGGGAGTATGTGTTAAACTGCATGCATGACTGATCAGTTTTATTGATTGCATTGATAATGATGGACTCATAGTGTTGTCATCATCAAAAAGGGGGAGATTGTTGCATCCCTAAGATTTTGATGAGGTCAAACACCATAAGTCCATCATCATTAGTCAAACATCACAGGTCAACCAAAAGTCAACGCAAGTCAATACCGTGCACATAAAGTCAATGTGTTTGCATACAGTTTGTGCATCTGACATTTTACTAAATACCTTGTGTGTGCATGTCATTTCTATGTGTATGACATTTCGTCAACACTTCGTCGGTGCATTCATAAGGTCAATGTTAGCATCAAGTTTCATAAAGTAAGGTCAATGCTAGCATAGAGTGTCTAAGCATATAGGGTCAGTGCTAGTGTCATATGCATTGCATTCAGGTCGATGCTAGTTTGCTTTCAAAGCAACTAAGGTCGATGCTAGTCTAGGCCAAATGCATAAGAGGGTATGTGCACATCACTGTAGCATGCATACAAGTCGATGCTAGTTGCATCTTGTACATACTAGGGTCAATGCTAGTTCTGCTAAGGTCGATGCTAGGTACGTTTCATGCATACCCATGGTCGACGCTAGCACAATGTGTAGTGCATATAGGGTCAGTACTAGTTCTGCTAAGGTCGATGCTAGTATAGCATGTATTGCACATGAGGTCAGTGCAAGTTCCTGTAGTACAGTGCATACGGTCGGTGCAACTTTTCACACCATGCAGACAATGTCAGTGCATGTCTTGTTTATTCATGTGTAAAGGTCTGTGCATATTTTTCTCTTAATGCATATAGGATACCAAAGTCGGTGCATGTTTCTGTAGAAACACATATAAGGTCAGTGCACATTTTGCCATGTGCGTACATAAGGTCGGTGCTAGTATGCAGGGTCATGCATCTAAGGTCAGTGCTAGTTCATGTTTCATGCGCATAAGGTCGGTGTTAGTATGCGGTCTCGTGCATATGGTCCGTGTTAGTATGCAAGGTTTTGTGCATAAGGTCGGTGTTAACAGGCTTTGTCATATACTAAGGTAAATGTTAGTTGTGCATTAAGATCTGTGCATGTCTGCACGATACACTATAAAGTCTGTGCATCTCTTATGATTCATGTTCACAAGGCGTTTGATGAAACATTCTTCTTCCAACCTATAGGATTAAAGCATCACGTAAGGTTGAACTAAGAATAGGCACGTGTTCCAAGAATGGCGTGATGCTGGCACATGGACCCAGGGAGCGAATGACGGGCACATGATCCTAGGCACTTTATCAGAGGAACATTCTCGTCCCTGCCACGTGGACCAATAGTGTTTCAGTAGGTTTTCTCTGCCACATCCATACGGTGCCCCTGTTCCTATATAAAGGTGCCTTGCCCTACGAAGGAAGTGTGGAAGCTGCGGCCATTGTGCCCATTCATATTTTCAGAGAGAGAGCTTCCCCCTGAAGAAGAAGAACGAGAGAGAGCCTCCCCCAGATCAAGAAACATCCTAAGGATCAGTTTTAAAAGTTAGACTTGAGAGCAGTCACCCGGTGCATCCGAAAATGCTTCATTGAAGCTACATTCTATCTTTTCCTTTTTCGTTTTCTGTTTTCTTCTTCATTCAGTGCTTCAAATTTGGGTTTGGTTCCCTCTGAGTGTTCTTGGAGGAAGGGAGACAGCTTCTCCGGTTGCGAGTGACTTGGGGTCACTCGTGGGTTCCCTCTAGTTCATAGGAAGGGAGAAAGGGTTCTCCAGTGTCTGGACTTGTGGTTTGCAAGCCCAGGGTGCAGGTTCTAAGGTGCAGGACCTGGGTTGAGGGATTTGTCTCCCTCTGGGCAAGCTGTAAGGCAACATTCTGTCGCAGACTGAGTTTGCTTCTTTTCTAGCCAGCGCTAGTGGAAACCTTGTTCAGTGTGAACGAGGGGTGGACGTAGATTGCGGTTTGCAATCGAACCCCCTAAAAAATCAATGTCTCCTTGTGTGATTGTTGCTTTGCTCTCTGTGCGATTTCTGATCTTCGGTTTGTTGAGGTTGTTGTTTACATTGCTTTCCTAGGCATATCATCGGCTCGATCATTTGCTTGTGTATCACCGATTACCTTCTGGGTTTATCATTTCGTTGTTGAATTATTCTTCTGACGTGTGCTGAGCATATCTGCATCGCTACTCTGGGCGCATCTACCGAGCTCTTCGATTTAATTCAAAAATTGGGGTGATCTATTGATCCCCCCCTTCTAGATCACTCTCTTATATTTCTACCAGTCCTAGTACCTAGTATCCAAATCCCAATCTTGAGCATCAACATTCAGCCTCTAGCCTCCAGTTCCCAGTTTCTAGTCCCAGTACTCAGTCTCCAGTATCTGAGTCTCAGTCTCCACTCCCGGTATTCAATTTTCAGCCTCTGGTTTCCAGTCCCTAACTTCTGGCTTCCAATAATAGACCAACATGCCTCAGCCCGGTAGGTCTCCAGTCTAAATCTCTAGGCTTCCACCCTCCAACTTCCAGTTGCCTTTAACAGGCTAGTACGCCTTAATCAGGCAATCTTTCATTATCCAGTTCCTGGTCTTAAACAGTAGGCCACTCTGCCTCACAGGCGGATCTACAACAACAATCACATGAACCAGTCAAGATGCCTTACAGACGGATATGCCTCGAAAGCCCGTCCACAGTGACCCTAGACCAACGAACCCCCTAGGGTCGGTCTATCACACACTCCGATCATCACACCTCAATGGTCGGCCAGTGATAATCCCTTCGGCGGCACCTCAGTGATCAACCGATCAGGGCTCCCAGTCGATATACCTCAGCAATAAGCCAAGTGGAGTTCCTAGTTGATGCACCTCGGTGGTCAACCAGCACACTAATAGGTACCATCCACCACACTTTGATGATTATGTGTCTAATATCATTTGTGGTCATTGTACTTTTTTAAGGGTCGGGCAACCTCGACTTCGACCATTCCACCTTAACGGTTAGTCGATAGCATCAACATTTGGCCATACACCGCAAGGGTCGGCTGAATACCATTCCAAGCCAACACCCCTCTCTGGGGGCAAATCCAGCAACTCCAGACCAAGACACCTCGCCGAGGTAGGTCTCCAGCAACCCCAGACCAAGACGCCTCGCCGAGGCAGGTCTCCAGCAACTTTAGACCAAGATGCCTCGTCGAGGCAGGTCTCCCGCAACTTCAGACCAAGACGCCTCGGCGAGGCGGGTCTCCAGCAACCTCAGACCAAGACGCCTCGCCGAGGCATGTCTCCAGCAACCGCAGACCAAGACGCCTCTCCGAGGCAGGTCTCCAGCAACTTCAGACCAAGATGCCTCGCCGAGGCATGTTTCTAGTAACCTCAGATCAAGACGCCTTACCGAGGCAGATCTCCAGCAACCGCGGATGAAGACACCTCGCCGAGGCAGGTCTCCAGCAACCTCAGGCCTACATGCTTCCCCGAGGCAGACCCTCAGCAACACACAGTCAACAAGTCTCACTGAGGCCAGTCGCCAGCAACATCAGGTCAACAGGCCTTGCCGAGGCTAATCCCCAGCAATGCCAGGCCAACATATCTCATCGAGTCCACCTCTGGGGGAAAGACATGGCCCCCGCCAGTGCAACCTCAGCTGATAAAAGGGTGCCACAAGGAGTCTCCCACTACTCGCCAGCCACCCTACGAGGCAGAATGGGCTTGATAGGCCTGGCCTCCTCTGTCTCAGATTTCTAAAGGGGGAGGGTCCTTTCCACCTAGCCGCCTCCCCTCGGAACATCTACAAAGCCCGCTGTAGAAGATAGGTCCCCCAGACATAGGCAACAAAGCTAGGAGCATTGTTACACTAGGCTCCCCTGGCCTCTCTTCGCCTTCCGCATTGCCGTCCAGCCCAGTCACACCATCAACCATCGAAGTGAGCACCTATATAGAGAGTTCGGCGTCCAGACCAGATTACTCCCGCGACACTGGCCCTGCACACCTCTGCCACAAGCCCAACACGCGAGACAAACGGGAATAGAATTCCCTAGGTCGCGGATAGTGGGCTACAACTTCAAGCACCACGTGTGTATCCAATACATGCCATCTCCACCACCTCCATGCCCTCAGCGGCTTCGGCGAAATGCCCACCAGCCACTCAGATCTCTCTGAAATCTAGCTCTATAACCTCCCAGGCTCAACGGTCTTCTGCAAACGTACCACCGTCGCATGAAAGATCACAACAGGAGCGTCAACTCTCAGAACAAGTAACTCCCACAATGCCAATAAGGTCAGGAGAAATCAAGCCCGCAAGGCGCACGGGCCGCACGCCGTCGTCTTCACCTCCGACGCACGCCCCGTGGGAGGCATTTGTTGGCACCTACTTATTTTCTCGAATTAATTGAGGATTAAGCATAGGGAAATACTCCCTAAATAGAGCAAAACGGCACAACGCAAAAGATGCCCTACCAGCCGAGTTGAGCTCAAAAATCGAGACGTGTCGCCAGGTCAGGTGGCACAACATAACAACCAGGGATCATCCGCGAGCAATGGGCACTACACCAGCCAGTTTCCCGACAACTGGGTCAGACCCAAGGTTCGGGACAACCTGCCATGTCGAGCGGCACTCTGAAGAGATTCGAGGATCACCCCTAAATACCTTGCATACGGTATCACACCGTCGGCGCTTCAACAACCAAGTTAACCCGGGGCTCAGAACGGCCTGTCGTCCCATACGGCTCTTCGCCAAGAAGCGAGGGTCACCCCGACTACTAGACAAACGGCATCATCATGCAAACACCTCAGTTACCGGGCCAACTCGGGACTCCAAGCAACCCATTGCGTCACGCGATGCATAACGGAAGATCAAGGAACAACTTTCGACACACCTCCTGCAAGCGGCTTGATATCAGTGAATCTACTAAGTCACATCACACCTGGGTTCACCGCGTTCAAGACGGAGCACAGGTGAACACTGAGTTCGCCCGACCCGGGGGCAGATTCAAGTGAGTTATCTCTTCACCCAGTCCACCTGACCCTCGTAAGCCCCAGCTCACCCAACCAACTCAAACCCCTGAACCGAGCCAATCATTCCAACCCACGTAAATCCCAGACTCACTCAACTATAGCACATTAAAACTCTATGCCCCAGCCAGTCCTAACCCCAGTAGGCCCTGCATGACCTTTCCCTAGCTTCCAGGTCAATCCCAGCCATTCAGGTCCATCCGAACCCCTTAGGGGGAGAGGTCTACTTAGACCAGGAAGCCCCCAGCCCTTTCAACGCGCATAAACACCCTTTACGCGGACCAAACTACCCATTCTTGAACATAGATGCCTTGGCAACCGCGTTCTTAAGAACACGGTCGCCAAGACGACCGCGTTCTGGGGGGTCAAACCCCCGGTCAACCCCGGCTAAACCCCTGGCCCACTCACGCTGAACGCGGTCGCCAAGGCGACCGTGTTCTCAGATCCCCAGTCAACGACCAAAAGGCCCGGTCAAACCTGCCTAAACCCCCCCTTTAGGCGGACCAACTCATACCCTTCGAGTTGGTCCGCCTAAACCCCTTTCTGATGTGAAACAGCCCAAGGATGACTAAGCATGAAATGAGCAACCTAGGACCTAGACCCGCAAGCATACAAGCACTCCAATAATTCTCACAATAGCGTCTTACTCTCACGGCACACGCGATCACCCGGCAGGGCCGGGGGATGATGGCAAGGGTCCAGGGCGAGACCCAATGATTCTAATTGACTTAGTTGGCTTAGGCTGACCTCAAAGGGCCTAGGATTCCCAACTTAGTGGGCGGCTGGCCCGTAGGGCGGGGTTCGGGTGGCACTCTCTCCCAGTCCGCGGTGGACACCTTCAAAGTAGCATACTAGTACGGGCTCTCGTCTCACCGTCCGACGGGCATTCAAAGCAATACTAAACTCGCAGAAATAAGGCAATCAAGGGTAGTATCATAGGCTCACCTGATCGGTGTGAAAACACCGATCCCGCTCGGAGACGAGGGCGCACCGGGAGGCGAGGGTATATACCCGATCGCCGCGGCGGTGTCGCTTGACCTGAAAGTGAAAGAAGTACAACACTACACCTCTCGCAGGAGGGGTGATCTTGGAATAGGGATTAAGCTTAGTACAACCAAAACTACCTCCACGCAGGGAGGGGCCTTCAGCCGGCCAAGCGGGGTGGGGGAATTAAGCAAAGAAGACCGACTTTCCGAACTCTGCCGGTTCTTCCAAGCTTCAGGCTCGCTGGACAGGGTGTCGATGACGACGCTTCCATGGACTCCACAGAACTCCAAACTTTATGAAACCGGTGCCAAAAGTTTCCCAACTGACAGAGGATGATGTCTGAATTTTTGCAGAAGCTCTGGAACGCGGGGCTGATCGGACCGGCAACTGGATCAGGACAGCAACGCTCTGCCACTGACTGATGCAGAACTAATGCAGTAGGTTGCAGAAGGCACTGCGGATGCTCCTGAACTCCAAATGGAACGAAATGAGCCGTGGCGTGATCGTGGTTGGAGTATCTTTGAGCAGAAGTTGACGGGGCCACAATCCGAGATCGGAGAAGAGAGTGGTGACCGGAGAAGTGGGGACTGGTCGAACCTGGACCCACAGGTGGCAGACTGCACACTCCGGCGAAGAAAATGGTAACTGATAGCTCCGGTGGCCGAATGAGGTCCTTCTTCTTGGAGATGAAAGCTAACTGGACGTAGTTTCTTCCCTCTAAAACTGGCACTCAGATCCTTCATGAGCTGGCCGTGGCAGCTTCTTCTTTCAGCTTCAGGTCTTCAGATAGGGATAGAATGCGCAGTTGGACGAGATCCTCGAATACGAACAGCTCCGGACTCGGATGGATGCGATACCACCACTGTTGGAAAGCTACCTCGCAGACGATTCCAGCAATATAGGCCTTGCCACCTGAATCTTTGAGAGACGGTTGTGGCTGCCTCTGCAAGTCGCTGCCACTCTGCTGCCTGAAACAGAGATAGAATGAGGAGAGGAAGAGGGTGTGGCGAAGGGGATGGCCAAGAGAGTAAGAGGTGGGAGGTGTGTCTAATGGCTATGGAGGGGGGGATGTGGGGTGTTTAGGGGTTGTGAGAGTTGTAGGGGAATGAAGGTTGGGGGATGAAATGGCTGGAGAGGGCTGTGAGATGAGTGGAGGGAAGGTGGAGCTCTTGGTGGGCAAGGAGAGAGCAAGGGAGAGAGGGGGGCGAACTTGGGCCAGATGGGGAAGGGAGGGGCGACCTTGAGTGGTTAGGGAGGTGGGAAGATGGAAGGGCACTGCCCTAGGGAGAGGGAAATTTGAAATTGGGCTTGGGAAGAGCCCCTTCAACCTTGGGGAGAGGAAGGGGTGCTTAGGAAGTGGTGTTGGCTAGGTGGTAGTT
This sequence comes from Amorphophallus konjac, assembly GCA_022559845.1. Taxonomy (NCBI): domain Eukaryota; kingdom Viridiplantae; phylum Streptophyta; class Magnoliopsida; order Alismatales; family Araceae; genus Amorphophallus; species Amorphophallus konjac. The sequence continues at coordinate 321,637,837 of CM040118.1, forward strand.
GGGTGGTGGGGCTTGGATTGGTGGAACTTCCTTGGGACAAGGAGGGGAGTAAAGAGGGGTTATGGGGAGTGGTGGGGAGTTAGTGGAGGTAGGTGGGGGTTGGGAGTAATTGGGAGGGGGAGGAGAGAGGGAGAAGTTCACCCCTTTCCTTGTGGGAGAGAGAAAAAGAGATAGAGAGAGATAGAGAGAGAAGGGGAGAAATTTAGTGGGGGGGAGAGAGATGTGGGAGATATTTCTATTCAAATTGATTCATCAAAAGTTGAGTACATGAGGAGAGATGGGCCTATATATAGGCAACCATTCTTTACATGACCAAAATGTCCCTGACAATAAGACAAAAGATCGAGCATATCCTAGACTCAATCCTATGGGCCCATAACTAAGATAATAAGGCCCAATTAAGCATAACAAGGGAAATGGACTAGAACCACATGACTGACTAAAGGGAAATACAAAAGATAGGACTCAATAAAAGGAAAATACATAAGATGAAACTTGGGACATGAAGATAACAAGTGTAGACCATAATCAATCCACATCAAGAGTGTGTAGGTGACCCGAACTAGAGGGAGTGTCGTGAGATGCCCTCATCAAATCCCCCGGGGTGGGGAGAACTCGACCCCGTCGAGTATGGGTCCACCTGGCTGTCGTAATGCTCCAGCATGTCGGGGTCCAAGCGCAGCAGATCCTCCCGACTCACCCACGTATCCTCTATCGGGGGACGGTTCTTCCACCTAACCAGGAAGCGCTGATACACCTTGTGCCTAGTAATGATACTCTGCTCATCCAGTATTGCCTCTACCTGCTCTCGTCGGTCTCTCAAGCTAGAAAGGAGTCCCCCTGGGAGTGTCTCTCTCAAGGAGGGGTAAAGGCTCGAGCTCCTCATTGGGTTCCACCGCGGGGCCCTTGTAGGGTACCAGGTCCGCCACATTGAAAGTAGGGTGTACCCCAAAACCCTCAGGTAGGTCTAGCTCATAAGCATTACTGCCAAGTCGTCTCAGAACTCAAAAGGGTCCCGAACCCCGTGCCCTCAACTTGGAGGCAGGCCCTGGAAGGAGCCGCTCCGTCCTCACCATCACCGAATCTCCCACTTGGAACTCGCAGTGGCGTCGATGAGCATCTGCCCACCTTTTGTAAGCCTCATTGCTCTTTCCTATATGCTTGCGGATGTCATCATGCAACTCTTTAATATGTTGTGCAAAGGACTCAGCTGAGACTGACACTCTAGCATGTGGTGGAAGGGGAATAAGATCAGAAGGTTTTCTAGGCCTATAACCATGTACAACCTCAAATGGACTCTTGCCTATGGACCTATTAACAGAATCATAGTAGGCAAACTCGGCTTGAGATAAGAGGATATCCCAATTCCCAAGGTGGTCCCCTACAGGGCAACGGAGTAAGTTCCCAAGGCTTCGGTTGACGACTTCAGTCTGGCCATCGGTTTGAGGATGGTAAGCAGTGGAGAATTTGAGGAGGGTTCCCATCAGGTGCCAAAGAGTTTTCCAAAAGTAAGGGAATGGGTCGGTTGGGGTGGATTCCCCGAGGCAAGTAACAATGGCACACACTTGCCCCCCTTGATTGGCTTCTTCCTCAAGTTCTTTCCTAGTGATGAGGTGTAGGTTCCTATGAGGCTCATTGATCATACTAGGATTAAGGTTTGATGGGGTGGGGTTTGGTGGGTTTAGAATAGTGGGAGGGGTAGGGGATCCCTCAAGGGAGAGAGATGCCTTCTTGGGAAGGGTGCGGGGTGGAGAAGGGTTGAGTTGGATTTTCTTCCCCTCATGAATGAAGATGCAAGTGTTTGTCCTTCCTAGGAAGGTGGCATCTACATCGTAGATCCAAGGTCGTCCTAGGAGTATACTCCCAACTTCCATTGGTAGGATGTCACACCACACTTGGACTTGATAGGATTGGAATGTAATGGGGACAAGGCAACGAGCACTAATGGGCATGGAGGTGGTATCAATCCATGCTACCCGATATGGGTGTGGATGTGGGGAGGTGGTAAGGCCCAAAAGCTTGACGGTGTCGGGTGACACCACATTCACACTACTTCCACTATCCAAGATGACCTTTCTAACATGACTCCATATTCGGATGTAGGTATGGAATATGATGTTTCTCCTCCATTCATGTTCTTGGGTTTGTGTGAGAGTGCACCTAACCACTCCGAGGTGGGAGTCGGTGGGTGGAGGGAGTTGTTCTTGGTTGGTCTCCATGTAGTGGTTCTCATACTCCTCCTCCTATTCAAGAGAGGGTTCATATACCTCAACTTCTCCTTCAAATTCAGCTTGGGTTTGAGGGTTGGTCTCTTCTATGAGCAAGTTAGATGCTCCCTTGGTGGGGCATTGATTGGCAAAGTGTCCATACCCAAGGCACCTAAAGCATTGCTGCCCACTTTGATGGTTTGGGGCCATCTTAGTGTGAGGGGGAGTGGGTGCCGGATTAGGCCTATTGGGAGTTGTGTTTAGGGGCCCACTTGTGGGGCGGGGTGGTGAGGTGCCACTAGGAGGGGTGGTCCGGGTGGGAGGAGCTCCCATGGGTGTGGGAAGGAGACCTCTTTGGAGAGGTGGGGGGTTGGGCCGAGATGCCATGGCTTTGGGGTCCATCCCCTGAGGGGGAACCATTCGTGTATACCGTGAGAATTTCTCGGCATCCCGAGCTACTTGGTAGGCTTGCTCTAGAGTGGCTACTTGATGCATGAATAACTCCTTTTTGATATGAAATTGAAGCCCATTCCTAAAGCGGGAGAGTGTGACGGCGGGGTCCTCTTGTACTCCACACTTGAGAAGGTAGTAGTCAAACTTCTCGATGTATTCCATAATGGTCTTTCCCTCTTGGGTCAAGGCTTGCCACTCATCTAGGAGGTTTTGATGGTAGGAGGGTGGGACATATTTGAGTTTGAGTTGGTATTTCATGGCCCCCCATGTGGTGATGGGAGCTTCCCTCCTAACTATCCTTAATGCCTCAACATTCATCCAATGAGTTTTGGCTAGTTTGGTTAATTGCATCTTTGCAAGCCGGACTCTCCTATCCTCGGTCATTGGGTACCAATCAAAATATTGGTCCACGGCTGCCTCCCAATCTAAGTAGATGCTCGGGTGATGAGACCATCAAAGGTGGGTGCATCGATTTTCACAAGTCTCATGAGTTGGTCATCCGGGTTGTCCCGGGGAGGTCTCTCATTCCTCCTAGGGGGTGGGCCTCTTTCCGGTTCGGGAGGGTGGTCAAGGTTGGGCTCTCCTATGGCTGGCTCCATATGTGGGGGTGGTTCCCTCCTATCTCCCGCCCTTGGGGCAGGCCTATTTCCCTCAATTTGTTCAAGCCGGACCGTTATGTCGTCAAGCCTTCCCATAATATTGGTCATGCCTTCCACAAGAAACCTCATATGGTCGGGAAGCTCGTGCTCATTGTGAGCGGGATTTCCTTGGGGATTGGGATTCATGGTGGTATTAGAAGAGGGTGGATTGACTTGATAATGGACTCCACTACGAGTGGTCATACAAAGTTGGGTGGGCTATGCAAGGGTGTGTGGATGCACCTATGAATGACTTAGTGTGACCCAATACTAGACTTGTAAGGACAAGCCTAAGACCGCTCTGATACCACTTGATATGAAACAGCCCAAGGATTACTAAGCATGAAATGAGCAACCTAGGACCTAGACCCGCAAGCATACAAGCACTCCAATGATTCTCACAATAGCGTCTTACTCTCACGGCACACACGATCACCCGGCGGGGCCGGGGGATGATGGCAAGGGTCCGGGGCGAGACCCAACGATTCTAATTAACTTAGTTGGCTTAGGCTGACCTCAAAGGGCCTAGGATTCCCAACTTAGTGGGCGGCGGGCCCGCAGGGCGGGGTTCGGGTGGCACTCTCTCCCGGTCCGCGGTGGACACCTTCAAAGTAGTATACTAGTACGGGCTCTCTTCTCACCGTCCGACGGGCATTCAAAGCAATACTAAACTTGCAGAAATAAGGCAATCAAGGGTAGTATCAGAGGCTCACCTGATCGGTGTGAAAATACCGATCCCGCTCGGAGACGAGGGCGCGCCGGGAGGCGAGGGTATATACCCGATCACCGCGGCGGTGTCGCTTGACCTGAAAGTGAAAGAAGTACAACACTACACCTCTCGCAGGAGGGGTGATCTTGGGGTAGGGATTAAGCTTAGTACAACCAAAACTACCTCCATGCAGGGAGGGGCCTTCAGCCGGCCAAGCGGGGTGGGGGAATTAAGCAAAGAAGATCGACTTTCCGAACTCCACCGGTTCTGCCAAGCTTCAGGCTCGCTGGATAGGGTGTCGATGACGACGCTGCCACGGACTCCACAGAACTCCAAACTTGATGAAACCGGTGCCAAAAGTTTCCCAACTGATAGAGGATGATGTCTGAATTTTTGCAGAAGCTCTGGAATGCAGGGCTGATCGGACCGGTGACTGGAGCAGGACAAAAGGCTCTGCCACTGACTGATGTAGAACTGATGCAGTAGGTTGCAGAAGGCACTGCGGATGCTCCCGAACTCTAAATGGAACGAAACTGGAGGTGGCGCGATCGCGGTCGGAGTAGCTTTGAGCAGAAGTTGACGGGCCCACAATCGGAGGTCGGAGAAGAGAGTGGTGACCGGAGAAGTGGGGACTGGTCGAACCTGGACCCACAGGTGGCAGACTGCACACTCCGGCGAAGAAAATGGTAACTGATAGCTCCAGTGGCCGAATGAGGTCCTTCTTCTTGGAGATGAAAGCTAACTGGACGTACTTTCTGCCCTCCAAAAATGACACTCATATCCTTCACGAGCTGGCCGTGGCAGGTTCTGCTTTCAGCTTCAGGTCTTTAGACAGGGACAGAATGCGCAGTTGGACGAGATTCTCGAATACGAACAGATCCGGACTTGGATGGATGCGATACCACCACCGTTGGAAAGCTACCTCGCAGACGATTCCAGCAATATAGGCCTTGCCACCTGAATCTTTGAGAGACGGTCGTGGCTGCCTCTACAAGTCGCTGCCACTCTGCTGCCTGAAACAGAGATAGAATGAGGAGAGGAAGAGGGTGTGGGGAAGGGGATGGCCAAGAGAGTAAGAGGTGGGAGGTGTGTCTAATGTCTATGGAGGGGGGGATGTGGGGTGTTTAGGGGTTGTGAGAGTTGTAGGGGAATGAAGGTTGGGGGGTGAAATGGCTGGAGAGGGCTGTGAGATGAGTGGAGGGAAGGTGGAGCTCTTGGTGGGCAAGGAGAGAGCAAGGGAGAGAGGGGGGCGAACTTGGGCTAGATGGGGAAGGGAGGGGCGACCTTGGGTGGTTAGGGAGGTCGGAAGATGGAAGGGCACTGCCCTAGGGAGAGGGAAATTTGAAATTGGGCTTGGGAAGAGCCCCTTCAACCTTGGGGAGAGGAAGGGGTGCTTAGGAAGTGGTGTTGGGTAGGTGGTAGTTGGGTGGTGGGGCTTGGATTGGTGGAACTTCCTTGGGACAAGGAGGGGAGTAAAGAGGGTTTATGGGGAGTGGTGGGGAGTTAGTGGAGGTAGGTGGGGGTTGGGAGTAATTGGGAGGGGGAGGAGAGAGGGAGAAGTTCACCCATTTCCTTGTGGGAGAGAGAAAAAGAGATAGAGAGAGAGAGAAGGGGAGAAATTTAGTGGGGGGGAGAGAGATGTGGGAGATATTTCTATTCAAATTGATTCATCAAAAGTTGAGTACATGAGGAGAGATGGGCCTATATATAGGCAACTATTCTTTACATGACCAAAATGTTCCTGACAATAAGACAAAAGACCGAGCATATCCTAGACTCAATCCTATGGGCCCATAACTAAGATAATAAGGCCCAATTAAGTATAACAAGGGAAATGGACTAGAACCACATGACTGACTAAAGGGAAATACAAAAGATAGGACTCAATAAAAGGAAAATACATAAGATGAAACTTGGGACATGAAGATAACAAGTGTAGACCATAATCAATCCACATCAAGAGTGTGCAGGCGACCCAAACTAGAGGGAGTGTCGTGAGATGCCCTCATCACTTTCCTAACTCTATTTAAACCCCGTAGGGTGCCCAAGGGCCATAGAATGGATGGAGCTGACCCCCGGGACTACGAACGGTGCATGAAGGCTTTGATTGGCTGGTTTTGTGTTTGCTAGGCTCACGCCGAGGGCATGTCACATGATTATCCCTCATATGGCATCTAGCCCAAACATAAACCTCCTAAGAGGCGGCCCCCTACTATGACGAACGCACCCTGATGTCATCTCAATAATCGTGCACGACCCCAGATCTTGCTTGATGAAAGCACTCCACCCGGGCCCTGTCTTGATATTCATACACAGCCCCAGACGTTGCTTGACGAAAGTACTCTGCTTGGGTCCTATCTCGATATTCATGCACGGCCCCAGATGTTGCTTGATGAAAGCACTCTGCCCGAGTCTTATCTCGATATTCGTGCACAGCCCCAGACGCTATTTGATAAAAGCACTCTGCCTTGGTCCTATCTCGATATTCACGCACGACCCTGAACGCTACTTGACGAAAGCACTCTACCTGGCCTCGGCCTCGATAACCACGCATCGCCTGAAGTTGCTAAATAGAAGCATCCGGTCTACCCCCTATATCGATAATCGTGCACCGCCTGATGTTGTGGGACGAAAGCACCCAGTCTGACCCCTGCGTCAGTGATCGTACGCCACTGTGGGGTCACCTCGATAAGCCTGCCCTCAGTGCTCCTACCTTAATAATGGGCAAACTTCACGAGTCTTGATACAAGATGAAGTGTCAGGCCCCTACCTCTATCATCGGTCCCCGAGCATGACCATCGAGGTCTCCCGGTGCCCGCCTCCTTCAGTCACAACGGTGCCCCCGGCACCCGACTGCCAGTCACATCGAGACCCGAGCATGATCAGTGAAGTCTCCCGGTGCCCACCTCCTTCAGTCACAACGGTGCCCCCGCACCCAACTGCTAGTCATGTCGGGCCCCGAGCACGACCATCGAGGTCTCTCGACGCCCTCTTCCTTCAGTCACAACGGTGCCCCTGACACCTGACTGCCAGTCACATCGGGCCCCGAGCATGACCATCGAGGTCTCTCGGCGCCCACCTTCTTCAGTCACAACGGTGCCCCCGGCACCCGACTGCCAGTCACATCGGGCCCCGAGCACGATCATCGAGGTCTCTCGACGCCCTCCTCCTCAGTCACAACGGTGCCCCCGGCACCCAATTGCCAGTCACGTCGGGCCCCGAGCATGACCATCGAGGTCTCCCGGTGCCCTGTTCCTTCAGTCACAACGGTGCCCCCGGTACCCGACTGCCATTCACATCGGTCCCCGAGCATGACCATCGAGGTCTCTTGACACCCACCTCCTTTAGCCACAATAGTGTCCCCGACACCCAACTTCCTATCCCAGACGCGCTCTGAGCATGGCCATCGAGGTCTCACGATCGTCCAACCACTTCAGTCACAACGGTGCCCTCGGCACCTGACTGCCAGTTACTCCAGTCAAATCGGGGCCCGCGGCACCTGACCCCTCTGCAACTTCCGTCACAACGATGCGCCTGGCACCCGACTGCCCAGCTACTCCAGTCTCGATGGGGCCCCACGGCACCCAATCACTCAGCTACCCTGGTCACTACGGTGCCTACGGCACCCGAGCATCCAGCTACAAGGGTGCCCACGGCACCCGACGGCCCAGCCCCTGTGACGCCCGGCTACTTCAGCCCTGGCAGCGCTCAAGCTCTCCAGTATCATCAATGCTTATGGCACCTGATCGTTCTACCGATGATATCCAGGGCACCCAACTCTCCCAGTTTCAATGGCACCTGGTCACCCCAATCACAGCGGTGCCTAGGGCACCCAACTGCTCCAGTCACTACCGCGTCGACGGCACCCAACTACTTTAGTGAAAGTGATGCCTATGGCGCTCAACAACTTCAGTCACAGCGGTGCCCATGGCACCCGACAATTCCAAGCTCAGCGGCTTTTGATCGCTCCAGTCAAGGCGATACCAACGTCGTCCGACTGCTCTAGTCTCAATAGTGCCCGGCCGCCTCTGTCTGAACAGCGCCCAGCCGCTCTAGTCACGAGTGGTGCCTGCACCATTCGATCGCCTCGGCCTTAGTGACGCCCAACTGCTCCGGCACAGTAGTGCCCACGGCACCCTTACTTCCCCGATCTTGACACTATCTCATATCGAGAGTACGTTGTGACGCGCCTCGGGCGGCACCCTGCTGAGTCACAGGTCCTTTGACGGACACCATGTACGAATGCAGAACTACCCACTCAATAATGCAATGACCCGGGGACCGTCACAAAGGACGAAATTGTCCCGTGGCTTGCACAAATCTGTAATCGGGCTTGCACGCCCCATATAAGCACCTCTCATGGCATATAGTGATGTAATCCAGTCCAGGAGTTGACCCCCATCCTTGCCAGTTGTCAATCGTAACGGTGTCCAGCAAACCGCCACCTGTCTCTCAGCTCTGTCCTAACTCCTCTAGTCGGGTGGACCCTACATCTGAGCCAGGACCTATCTGCTCCCTGCCAAGTCAGTGTCCGTGGCTCAGTTGTCCGAGCCAATACCTCCATCTCACAAACCCATAGTTCATATCCTCTCCAGTGCCCACACTGGAACCAATCTCTCTACCCCCAGTTATCCCTGCTGTGTTGCTGTTACCCTATCACTATTGCATAGACTAAGCCCTCCCGATGTTGCGGCTCCCAGGGTCTCTGACTCTTCTCTTCGGTAGTAGAAACAAATGTGTTCAGATTCAATCCAATGTAAAATAAACATCGGTTGCTTGCGGCCGGTGGGGAAAGACGTCTAGTACACGAATCCACATAATCGCCTGCGCACTTATACCAGTGGAACCTCCTCCTCTCCACGTGGCGCATGATATTTTGTGCTCACGTGCCGTGCCCTGGCGGCACATCCCCAGTCAAACACTTGGTTCTACTAGTAATCGTCAAGAAATTGACTGGCATGCCCGCATTCCACCCAGCCATCACTGTTCCAGTCTCCTAGAACGATTAACCATATGCCATCTCTTCCAACGCGTTCCTATCGTTCTCTTTGCCTTCTCTTCAATACCCCCGGAATCCCCGCGTGCCCAGCCGACCTATCTCGGCCTTCCATAAAACGGCGAGTGTGCGCCCCTGCCACGAGAGAAAAATAAGAAGTGACTCCTCGTGCGTGTCAAACAATCATCAACCGCTCCATGGTAAAGTCATTCACCAAAAAGACTCCTTATGAGTTGCTCAAAGGTAAAAAGTCTTCTCTCTCACACATAAAAGTGTTCAGATCTAAATGTTTCATTCATAACAATGATAAAAGAGAATTGGATAAGTTCGAGCCCAAGAGTGATGATGGTATATTTCTTGGTTATTCTGGTCGATCTAGGGCTTATAGAATTTACAATATCAAGTGTCAAGTTGTGGAAGAATCCCCGCATGTTACTTTTGATGAATTCAATGATGAATCTAACAATGACAAGCCTTGCAGGGAAGATGACAATGGGGAGTTCCTGAACTCAAAGGAAAAACATGATCCTCCATAAGAGGAGACAAGAGATAATGATGACTTGGGAGAATCAAGCAATTCAAGGGATCTGGCTACCGCTGAAGGTAATGCCATTACTGATGTTAGAATTCTTAAAGATCATCTCTTGGAAAATGTAATTGGGAACTTGAATGAACCACCTAGAACCAGTTTACATTTTAGAATAGTTGAAGAATTGGACCAAATTGCTCTTGTCCCTCAAATTGAACCAAAAAATGTTGAAGAAGTTTTGAAAGATGAAAACTGGATAAACTCCATGCAAGATGAATTAAACCAGTTTGAAAGAAATAAAGTCTGGCACCTTGTTCCTAGACCCTCAACAAAATTTGTCATAGATACTTAGTGAAGATGGTAAGATAATAAGAAATAAGGCTAGATTGGTGGCTCAAGACTACAACCAAGAATTTGGAGTAGATTTTAAAGAATCTTTTGCCTCTGTAGCTTGACTAGAAGACATTAGGATCTTGCTTGCATTTGCATGTTCACACAAAATAAAACTACATCAAATGGATATTAAAAGCGCTTTCTTAAATGGGCTGATAAAAGAGGAAGTCTATGTAGAGCAGGCACCCGACTTTGAAAGTTATGATCATGAAGATTTTGTGTACAAGCTAGACATGGCTCTTTATGGCTTGAAGCAAGCACCTAGATCTTGGTATGAAAGTGTAAGACCCCGAGTTTCTGTACAAATATTAAATTTCGTAAATAGTAAATGTTGAATAGTGACTGTGGTAAATAGTAAATAGTAAAAATTTTGACTATCATATAAAAATTCCGAAAAATGGTAGTTAATTAGTAAAGACCATGGTAAACACTTTGGTCTTCTGTACTTGACCCGAATAAAATCATTTACATGACTTAATCAGTGATTTAAGCCTGACTTAAAAACGCGGAAAACACTATTCATACGAAAATACAACTACCTTAGAAAAATCTGTAAAAATCACATCTGATAGAGGGTATTTTTCTTAGCAACTTTGTCTTCTGAAGTTTCATCGGTAAAAATCAGAAACTCTCTCTATCGACTAAACCGTTGAACATTGGGTTAAATTATTATTTTAATCTTAAGATTGGGAGATTAACAATAAACCTCGTGATAAAATTCCATAAAAATCATATTATGAAAGAGCATGTCTTGATTAGTAATTTTGTCTTTTGGGTCCAATTCATTAAAAATCATTTAGTAATATTAAATTGAGGTTTTAGTTAACCATTCCTTAATCTTTTGGATTAGGCTTAGATTAGGCTAACCTTACCTTGAGAAACACGTGAAACCGTGTTTTGGTTGGCAGAAACACGTTGTCAACAATGCAAAGGATTTTGCGGCTCTGACCAAACCGTGTGTGAAGATTAAACACTCCTCTTCCAAACCTATAAGTAGAGGAAGCCCCCTTAAACATTTCTTAAACACAAAAGGGTTCTTGCTGCTGTGAAGAAGCTCTGCAAGTCTACTGTTCATCTTCTTCCCCATTCATCTTTCCTTATTTCATCGGTTAAGGTAGGTAACCATGGCACAAACCTTGAATTTGATAAATGGAATGAAAGGGCATCATGTTAGCTTGTAGAAACCATGCTTTTCCATTTATTTACGTACTCAAATGCATGAATTGAAGTCTTAAACGCCGGATTTATGCTTCTGTTTCGTTGTTCCCGTGTTACAGGGATTAACGGTTCCAACCGGACCGCTTTATCTCTTAGACGGTTCAGAACTGCCCGCCCGACTTATACAAACGGCCCAATTAGAACCGCCCGCCTTGTATAAAACGGCCCAATGATAACCGTTTTACAGCCAGTAGGTTTAACGGCCCACTGTCATCCGTTTAACTTCCAGAAAACTGATTTTTTTGCTATTTTGACCCATTTAACAATGTTAATTAGTAAAAATTGACAATCCACATAAATAACAGATAATGACATGAGTAAATTTCTGTTATTTGCAATATCTATTTTGATAAATTGTTTAAAGTGAAAATCATTGAAATTCACTTGTAACTTTGGATAAATTGAATAAGTATGATAAATAGCTAAACTTTACCATAGGTAATTTCTGTAAATTACTGTAAACCAGAAAATTACTGGCCGACTTATGGCAAGTCTTTGACCAATTAGCCGGACACTCCATCCGGTAAACTTTACATTTTTACCGTGGTAAATTATGGTTACATCATGACTATTGTTTTAACTTGATTAATTGACCGATTACCCTTGGATAATCTTCGGTCATATTTGAGCCCGGAATTGATCAATGGACATTAAACTGAAATTGGTTGGTTTAATTGTTATTGGCAACCCGGTAACTATTTTGCATAAATTATCTTATAATTAGACATTATCGTTATGCTTAATACGGATTCTCTTGAACCGTATTTCTTAAAATACGACCCGAATGGTTCGTATATTCGTTCTTCGGAACTTACTTCTCTCTCTCGAACGGCTTACTGTCAACCGTTCATTCTTGGCCCCGTGACTCGTTACTCATGTGAGTACGGCTCGGTGTTTGCCGTACGACTACCTTGTTTTGAGTTTTTCATCGTGGTTATACTCTTGAATCAAAGGAGGCGAGTGTCGTCCTTTACATCTTGTACCCGACAGAAATTCATCTGATTATATTGGCCATAATTGACTATGTCTAGACGGGGGATCTGTGATCCAATTGAAATGAAATGCCAACGCATCATAAGGGCCCGGTCTGGTCCTGGGGAGAGCGCCCGAAAAGATATTGAGCCCATTGGGATGTTTATGACAGGGTGAGACATTGCACCCGAATACTTGACTTGACATGTTACGTCTATGACAAACTCTTGTTACTTGACTCGTGCGTATTTACTTGGTTACATGTGTAACATACTTGCTGGCCAAATTATCTACTGTTACTTTACTTGTTCATTACTTGGTAAATTGTTATATTTCTTGACCTTGCAAGATATCTTTTACATTGTTTCTTTTATCGTATCATCATTCTTTATTTACTGCATTTCATATAAATTGGAAATCAATGGTTAATTACGTAAACCTGTTTGTGGTTATCTACTGAGCGCGTTTAGCTCACTCCTACTTTTCCCCTCTTTCCAGGTGATGAACTTGTCGGGAATGGACTGGAGTGATATCGAGAGATAGTTTTAGTTTATTGAGTCAGTTTGTACCCTTAGTATTAGTGAGAGATTGTTCTAGTATTTTGCTTATTATTTGGATGTAGTTGTTCTACCTAGTGTACTCAACTTTATTATCAATAAAACTCTGATTATTATCCTTTCCAACCTTTTGTGCAATGGTTTGCAATGGTTCGGAATTATTGCTCGCTTGCCCCTAACCGTACATCCCGAGATTCCGCATCGGGGCGTGACAGTTTAGTTGGTATCAGAGCCTAGGTCAATTTGTCCTAGGTATTTCACTTTAAAGTTATAGGTTTATTGGTTATAGGCTTAAGAAAACAACCTTGTGAGAATTGGGTAGAAATTTGGGTTAAGTTATTTAACCATAATCATGTTCTTCTTATCTAGTTCTTCTCTTCTCATCTAAGAAGTTCTTCTCTCATAAATAATCCGAGTAACTATTTTATATAGGCACTTAACTAGAAATGGCAGCCAATCGTGCTGAGATGAGGAATTTACAACGTACAGTTCAAGGACTTACGCAAGCCTTGAATGCACTAGCTCAGGCAGGAGCTGGAGCTGGAGCGGCACCTCATGGCGCAGCTCATGGCACTGGTGATTTATATCGGAATTTCCGAGGAATGAACCCGCCTAGATTCGCTGGTTCAACTGATCCCGATGAAGCCGAGAATTGGCTCGACAAGATGGCAAGAATTTTTGAGGTCATGCAATGCATTGACCAAGAACGTGTTCTTTTATCCGTTTTCCAACTGGAACGTGATGCACGTGCTTGGTGGGAGTCTGTTAAGCCGACTCTCGGAGATCAACAAGTCTCGTGGGAGGAATTCGAGGAATATTTCAATGATAAATATTTTTCTGACCGCGTGCAAGAAAAGAAGGGAGCAGAATTCGTAGCTTTAAAACAGCGAAGTTTATCGGTATCAGAATATGAGGCTCAGTTTTCACGACTCTCTCGTTATGCAAGACATCTTATTTCGACTGAGAGAATGAAGGCGAAGCGTTTCCTCAATGGTCTTCGACTTCATTATATCAATCAACTTGCACCACTGAAAATTTCTACATATTCTGAGATGGTAAGAAAGGCACAAATACTAGAAGATACTTTGGAAATGACTGAAAGGATTCGTGGTCAAGGTAACAAGAAAGAGCAACCGAAGGCACTCAAGAATGTTAAACCTGGATTTGGCACTGACCCGAGCAAGAAAAGACCCTTTACTAGTTCTGGTTCAAGTTCTGGTTCTGGTTCGTGGAGAGGCAAAATGCCGCGACAAGAAGACAAGAAACCTGATTCTATGATTCCATTCAAGGGCGTATGCCGATATTGTGATCGTCTTGGTCACAAGATGGAAGATTGTTGGCGCAAGCTAGGTGCATGTCTGCGGTGTGGAAGCAAAGAGCACCGTATACCTAACTGTCCTTTATTATCGGAACAAGCTATCCCGGCAAAACCTCTGAATTTCAAGAAGCCTCAAGGCAGGCTCCAGGCTCTTCATGCAAAGGAAAAAGATATCGCCGAGGATGGTGGACTCGTCGAAGGTACTCTTGTTATATTCGACTTGCCAGCTTTTGTTCTAATTGATACTGGTGCAACACATTCTTTTATTTCACGGAGATTTGCTAAATCTTTAGCTATGGCACCTGTTTTGTTGAGTTCTCCGTTACAAATATCAACCCCTATTGGTTCTAAATCAGCAATTCAGCATTACTATCCTTCTAGTAAGGTTATGGTGAATGATCAGAATTTTCCAGCTGATTTGATTTGTATGGACATGAAGGATTACGATGTAATCCTAGGAGCGGATTGGTTGGCTCGGTATGAGGCCAATGTTCATTGTAGTTCTTGTTCCGTGTCTTTTTCTAGACACCCCGGATTATCCTTCAAGGGAGTGAAACACCCTAGTTCTATCTCTCTTATCTCGACTCTTCGTGCTGATAAGTTATTGAGGCGTAGATGCGAAGCTTTTCTGGCTTTTGTTCATGCGTCCCCTGAACAGCAGATCGAGATTAAGGACATTTCTATTGTCCGAGAATTTCCGGACGTATTTCCAGAGGAGTTACCAGGACTTCCACCTCTGCGTGAAGTTACATTCTCTATTGATCTTATTCCTGGATCGTCTCCTATTTCTAAAGCCCCTTATCGCATGTCTCCTGCGGAATTACGGGAATTGAAGCAGCAATTGTTGGAATTACTCGAGAAGGGTTTTATTCGCCCGAGTGTTTCCCCTTGGGGAGCTCCTGTATTGTTTGTTCAGAAGAAAGATGGTTCGATGAGATTATGCATCGATTATCAGCAACTTAACCAGTTGACTGTCAAGAACAAGTATCCTTTGTCAAGGATTGATGAGTTATTTGACCAGATTACTGGAGCTTCTTATTTTTCTAAGATCGATCTTCGATCTGGATATCACCAGTTACGGATTAAAGAAGAGGATATTAATAAATCAGCTTTCCGTAGCCGGTATGGCCATTATGAGTTTGTCGTTATGCCTTTTGGGTTAACAAATGCACCGGCAGCTTTCATGCAGTTAATGAACAGTGTGTTCCGACCCTACCTTGATCAATGGGTTGTGGTATTCATAGATGATATTTTGATATATTCCAAGAGTGAAAGAGAACATGCCGAGCATCTGAGGATGGCTTTGCAATTATTGAGAGATCACCAATTATATGCTAAGTTGAGCAAGTGTGATTTCTGGTTACAAGAGGTGTCTTTTCTAGGACATATTATTACCAAGGATGGTATTTCTGTAGATCCATCGAAGGTGGAAGCAGTAAAGAATTGGGAACAACCTACCAGTGTTACTGAAGTGAGGAGTTTTCTTGGCCTGGCTGGTTACTATCGAAGGTTTATTCAAGATTTCTCTAAGATTGCGGTACCTCTGACGAAGTTAACCCGCAAAGAGATTAAGTTTGAGTGGTCAATTGAATGCCAACGGAGTTTTCAGACTCTGAAGGATTGTCTGACTAC
This sequence comes from Amorphophallus konjac, assembly GCA_022559845.1. Classification (NCBI taxonomy): domain Eukaryota; kingdom Viridiplantae; phylum Streptophyta; class Magnoliopsida; order Alismatales; family Araceae; genus Amorphophallus; species Amorphophallus konjac. The sequence continues at coordinate 321,653,459 of CM040118.1, forward strand.
TGCCCCTATTTTAACCTTACCTTCTGGTGAGGGTGGTTTCGTAGTTTACACTGATGCTTCTGGTATTGGCTTAGGATGTGTGCTTATGCAGCACGGCAAGGTGATTGCCTATTCTTCTAGGCAGTTAAGAAAGCATGAAGTTAATTATCCAGTTCATGATTTGGAATTGGCAGCCGTGGTATTTGCTTTGAAGATTTGGAGGCACTACTTATATGGTGAATCATTTACGGTATTTTCGGATCACAAAAGTCTGAAATACTTATTTTCTCAAAAGGAATTGAACATGAGACAAAGAAGATGGTTGGAGTATATAAAGGATTTCGACTTTTCTATTAAGTATCACCCGGGCAAAGGCAATGTGGTTGCTGATGCTTTAAGTCGGAAGCCTGTGGCTAAGATATCTAGTCTTATGTTACAAGAATGGAAATTACTGGAGCAAATGGCTAGTCTGGATATCAATATTGATAATGACCGGATATTGATTTCCCAGTTGCAACTGAAGCCCGAATTGTTAGTAGAAATCAAGTTATTGCAAGATATTGATCCCGAGCTAGTCGAGATTAAGGAAAGCTTGAGTAGCAAACCTGATTTCTCGATAGCCGATGATGGAAGATTATTATTTCAAAGTAGAACTTGTGTACCGAATGAGGCTAATATAAAGAATCGGATTCTTGAAGAAGCCCATAGATCCAAATATACTATCCATCCGGGAGGCACTAAGATGTTCAAGGATTTGAAAAGGTCATTTTGGTGGCCGAACATGAAAAGGGAAATTGCAAATTTCGTGAGTACATGTCTTGTTTGTCAACAAGTAAAGGCCGAGCATTTCAGACCGGCAGGTAAATTGAAACCACTTGATATACCCCAATGGAAGTGGGAGAGTATTGGTATGGATTTCATTCTGGGTCTTCCTAAGACTCGAGGTGGTTATGATGCTATATGGGTAATTGTGGATCGACTGACTAAATCCGCACATTTCTTATCTATTAAGTCCAAGTGGACAGTCGATGTGCTGGCAGCATTATATTTAAAGGAAGTGGTTAGGCTTCATGGTATCCCAGTCAACATTATATTCGATAGAGATCCGAGATTTACTTCTCATTTTTGGAAAGGATTGCAAGAATCTCTTGGTACCCGTCTGAATTTTAGCACTGCATTTCATCCGCAAACAGATGGACAGACCGAGAGAACTAATCAAATAGTGTAAGATATGTTGAGAGTTTGTATGATCGACTTCGGTGGAAGTTGGAGCGATCATTTAGCATTGATAGAATTCGCCTACAACAATAGTTATCAATCCAGCATACAGATGACACCTTTCGAGGCTTTGTATGGAAGGAGCTGTCGTTCTCCATTATGTTGGGATGAGGTTGGCGAGAAGCAATGGCTTGGACCGGATCTTATCTCGGAGTCATCACAAAATATTCGTATTATCCGAGACCGGTTACTTGTGGCTCAATCGAGGCAAAAGAGCTATGCTGATAATAGAAGAAGAGATTTGGAATTTTAAATTGGCGAGCATGTGTTCTTAAAAGTCTCTCCTTCAAGAGGTATTCGTCGATTCAGTATTCATGGCAAGTTAAGCCCAAGGTATATTGGTCCATTTGAGATCCTTGATCGAGTGGGTGAAGTCGCCTATAGATTGGCCTTACCTCCTCAATTATCTGGTGTACATAACGTATTCCATGTATCTATGCTTCGGAAATACGTGTACGACCCTAGTCACATCATTCAACATGTGGACTTTGAATTTAAGAAGGATCTATCTTATGAAGAAAGACCAGTGAAGGTTCTGGATCGGAAAGAGCAACAACTTCGAAATCGTTCCATACCGATGGTTAAAATCCAATGGAGTCGGCGTGGAATAGAGGAAGCTACATGGGAATCCGAGGACGCCATACGGAAGCGTTATCCCGATCTATTCTAGGTAAGCTATTTTTTCCTTACTATATTTTGGTCCAGTGAATTTGGAGGACCAAATTCTTTAAGTGGGGGAGGGTGTAAGACCCCGAGTTTCTGTACAAATATTAAATTTCGTAAATAGTAAATGTTGAATAGTGACTGTGGTAAATAGTAAATAGTAAAAATTTTGACTATCATATAAAAATTTCAAAAAATGATAGTTAATTAGTAAAGACCATGGTAAACACTTTGGTCTTCTGTACTTGACCCTAATAAAATCATTTACATGACTTAATCAGTGATTTAAGCCTGACTTAAAAACGCGGAAAACACTATTCATACGAAAATACAACTACCTTAGAAAAATCTGTAAAAATCACATCTGATAGAGGGTATTTTTCTTAGCAACTTTGTCTTCTGAAGTTTCATCGGTAAAAATCAGAAACTCTCTCTATCGACTAAACCGTTGAACATTGGGTTAAATTATTATTTTAATCTTAAGATTGGGAGATTAACAATAAACCTCGTGATAAAATTCCATAAAAATCATATTATGAAAGAGCATGTCTTGATTAGTAATTTTGTCTTTTGGGTCCAATTCATTAAAAATCATTTAGTAATATTAAATTGAGGTTTTAGTTAACCATTCCTTAATCTTTTGGATTAGGCTTAGATTAGGCTAACCTTACCTTGAGAAACACGTGAAACCGTGTTTTGGTTGGCAGAAACACGTTGTCAACAATGCAAAGGATTTTGCGGCTCTGACCAAACCATGTGTGAAGATTAAACACTCCTCTTCCAAACCTATAAGTAGAGGAAGCCCCCTTAAACATTTCTTAAACACAAAAGGGTTCTTGCTGCTGTGAAGAAGCTCTGCAAGTCTACTGTTCATCTTCTTCCCCATTCATCTTTCCTTATTTCATCGGTTAAGGTAGGTAACCATGGCACAAACCTTGAATTTGATAAATGGAATGAAAGGGCATCATGTTAGCTTGTAGAAACCATGCTTTTCCATTTATTTACGTACTCAAATGCATGAATTGAAGCCTTAAACACCGGATTTATGCTTCTGTTTCGCTGTTCCCGTGTTACAGGGATTAACGGTTCCAACCGGACCGCTTTATCTCTTAGACGGTTCAGAACTGCCCGCCCGACTTATACAAACGGCCCAATTAGAACCGCCCGCCTTGTATAAAACGGCCCAATGATAACCGTTTTACAGCCAGTAGGTTTAACGGCCCACTGTCATCCGTTTAACTTCCAGAAAATTGATTTTTTTGCTATTTTGAACCATTTAACAATGTTAATTAGTAAAAATTGACAATCCACATAAATAACAGATAATGACATGAGTAAATTTCTGTTATTTGTAATATCTATTTTGATAAATTGTTTAAAGTGAAAATCATTGAAATTCACTTGTAACTTTGGATAAATTGAATAAGTATGGTAAATAGCTAAACTTTACCATAGGTAATTTCTGTAAATTACTGTAAACCAGAAAATTACTGGCCGACTTATGGCAAGTCTTTGACCAATTAGCCGGACACTCCATCCGGTAAACTTTACATTTTTACCGTGGTAAATTACGGTTACATCATGACTATTGTTTTAACTTGATTAATTGACCGATTACCCTTGGATAATCTTCGGTCATATTTGAGCCCGGAATTGATCAATGGACATTAAACTGAAATTGGTTGGTTTAATTGTTATTGGCAACCCGGTAACTATTTTGCATAAATTATCTTATAATTAGACATTATCGTTATGCTTAATACGGATTCTCTTGAACCGTATTTCTTAAAATACGACCCGAATGGTTCGTATATTCATTCTTCGGAACTTACTTCTCTCTCTCGAACGGCTTACTGTCAACCGTTCATTCTTGGCCCCGTGACTCGTTACTCATGTGAGTACGGCCCGGTGTTTGCCGTACGACTACCTTGTTTTGAGTTTTTCATCGTGGTTATACTCTTGAATCAAAGGAGGCGAGTGTCGTCCTTTACATCTTGTACCCGACAGAAATTCATCTGATTATATTGGCCATAATTGACTATGTCTAGACGGGGGATCTGTGATCCAATTGAAATGAAATGCCAACGCATCATAAGGGCCCGGTCTGGTCCTGGGGAGAGCGCCCGAAAAGATATTGAGCCCATTGGGATGTTTATGACAAGGTGAGGCATTACACCCGAATACTTGACTTGACATGTTACGTCTATGATAAACTCTTGTTACTTGACTCGTGCGTATTTACTTGGTTACATGTGTAACATACTTGCTGGCCAAATTATCTACTGTTACTTTACTTGTTCATTACTTGGTAAATTGTTATATCTCTTGACCTTGCAAGATATCTTTTACATTGTTTCTTTTATCGTATCGTCATTCTTTATTTACTGCATTTCATATAAATTGGAAATCAATGGTTAATTACGTAAACCTGTTTGTGGTTATCTACTGAGCGCGTTTAGCTCACTCCTACTTTTCCCCTCTTTCCAGGTGATGAACTTGTCGGGAATGGACTGGAGTGATATCGAGAGATAGTTTTAGTTTATTGAGTCAGTTTGTACCCTTAGTATTAGTGAGAGATTGTTCTAGTATTTTGCTTATTATTTGGATGTAGTTGTTCTACCCAGTGTACTCAACTTTATTATCAATAAAACTCTGATTATTATCATTTCCAACCTTTTGTGCAATGGTTTGCAATGGTTCGGAATTATTGCTCGCTTGCCCCTAACCGTACGTCCCGAGATTCCGCATCGGGGCGTGACAGAAAGGCTAAGCTCTTTCCTCACCGAAAACAGATACACTAGAGGTAAAGTAGATCAAACATTCTTCACCAAAAAGTAAGGTAAGAACATCTTTATTGTTCAAATTTATGTTGATGATATTGTGTTTGGATCTACAAAATCTAAAATATGTGAGGAATTTGCTAACCTTATGACTAGTGAGTTCGAGATGAGTTTAATGGGTGAACTCCAATTCTTTCTCGGCTTGCAGGTTAACCAAGGTGCATATGGGTGCTTTATAAGTCAAGCTAAATACATTAAGGAGCTGCTAAAAAAGTTTGAGATGAAAAATTGTAAGCACATTGCAACTCCTATGGGAACCAACACATCACTGGATGCGGATGAGAAAGGTAAATTTGTGGATGCAAAGACTTATAGAGGTATGATTGGTTCATTGCTTTATTTGACTACATCTAGACTGGACATTCAGTTTAGTGTATGCCTTTGTGCTAGATTTCAAGCTAGTCCTAGAGAATCTCACTTGATTGCCGTCAAGTGTATCCTTAGATATCTTGTCGGGACTCAAGATTTGGGGTTGTGGTATCCGTCATCTTGTGTTCTTTCTCTTGTCTCTTATTTAGATGCAGACTATGCTGGTTGCAAGCTGGATCGCAAGAGCACGAGTGGGTATTGCCAATTTCTAGGCGAGTGTTTAGTTTCTTGGGCCTCCAAGAAACAACACTCGGTTGCCCTCTCTACCGTAGAGACAGAATATGTTGCTGCGGGGAGTTGTGGCACCCAAGAGTTGTGGATTAAACACCAACTCTAAGACTACCAGTGGATCTTGGAAGTGTCCCGATTCTGTGTGATAACACAAGTGCAATCAATCTTGCTAAAAATCCCGTCCAGCACTCCAGGACAAAGCACATTGAAATTAGGCATCATTTCCTTAGAGATGATGTCTTTAAGAAAAAAATTGAATTGCATTTTGTTGATACATTGAATCAAGTTGCTGACATTTTTACCAAGCCTCTGTGCAATGACAGGTTTTCAACTCTTAGAAGAGAGCTTGGTCTGTGCCGACCTCAAATCTACAAGGCTTAAACTGTTCTACATATCTCTTACTATCAATGCCTATTGAGTGTGATGGAAAGAAATAACAATACTGTGTAGAAAATCTGATGCATACTTTTTTTTGTCTTTCTGCATTGCCATGCATAGTTTAATGGGTCACTGTTCATGGTGCACTTCATTGGTTGATGTATTTTCATGCTTGACCATGGTATATAAAATGGTGATTTGTCAAAGGTCAGGTTAGGCCTGTTTGGCTACATTCACTATGCATGAGAACATACCTCCGCCCAATATCATGAGTCCATGTTGCATTTAGGCCATTTAGGCAGGGGGAGCTAATGCATCTTTTGAATTGATCATGCATACATGAGTCGTAGAATAACTTGCATATCATTTAAGTTAAAATTCCAAAAACATTGCTTGAAATGCATGCACGTGCTCAGGGGGAGTGAGAGTAGTAATGCACTCCCTTGAAAACCTTGTGTCTGGAACAAACCGTTCTTGGTGTCGACGCTTTGTGCTTCTGGTGTCGACACACTGGTCCTTATCAATTCTATGTTTATAAAACTCCATTGGTTCATCATTCACTTAACCAGTTTCACATGATTTTCATGCTCATCTTCTCTAGCATACCTGAATCTACATGAACTCAATGGACCATGGCTTTAACTGATCATCTTAATTTCTTAAGAAGCCTTCTTGAAAATTCTCTGGGTCATTTCAGATTGCTACTCATTCTGGCTATCTTGATCACATCCTTGAACTTCTGAAATTCTGCTAGGTTCCAATCTAGATACCATGATCATAAAATAGAGTGCACTTCAAAATAAGCATCTTTTATTATATGATCTTATGTTCATCCACATAATAAGCTGGTTCAGGTTTATTGACTTCATTGAGTATTGATATAAATGTCTTGAAATCATCTGTGTTCAACATTTAATAGACCTTAACCAATGTTTACATGTTGTGCCCTGAATAACTCTTTCTGAAATTTACAAATTCTAATCTCATAGCTATTTTGGTTGAGAAATGAAAATTAAGTATTGTTTTTAAACATCATGAAAATCTACAATTCCTAATAGCTAAATTTGTCACAGCAATGACATTGGTTTACTGAGAAACCATGCCTCTTTTCCACGAAGAAAAGTGGGCTGTGTCATGAGATACCTTTGTTAACTCTGCAGAAAAATTGAAGTAATATTCAAGGCAGAGCAATGGCAAGTTTGCTGAGAAATATGTCCCTTCATCAATGAAATGAGGTCCGATATGTCATGAGGTGACAATGCTATCTCTGTTCAAATTTGAGGTATGACAGTCAGTCATACCAAGTACCTAGGGATACTAGCGTCTAAAAAATGTGTATCCTCAAGATACAAGGCATGCAATGGACTTAATTACTCGTAAAAATCATCTTATGCTTAAAGAAAATTATGTGCCTGATAGCAAAAGATAAAAAGAAAACTGCTGAAACTCTGGAATTTCATAAAATTTTCATGCTTATTTAACTTCAATATTAGTTTGTGTAACTCCCAAAGGAGTCAATGGATTTGAGTGAGTAAGATCAAAGAAGGTTAAACATGGTTTTGACATGCAATTCAGGTTCATTTCTATTAAAACATGAATGTAGATATTTTCTCAAGCAAATTCCATTGACAAACTCATATATCATTAGATTTGAACCATGCAACTTGAAAAAGGATCATCTCATCAGATGCATATAATGGACTACTCTGTGTTATGAAATTAGTATCAGATTGTGAATCCCTTGTCTCATCTATCCTCAACTCATCTGATAGGTTGTATTTCTCCAAAATTCCTCCTACTGAGTATCTGTTCATCCTTTTTACTAATGTCAAAGGGGGAGAGCTGTTTGGGTGAGTCATTTAAAGGGGGAGAGTAGTTGAGTCATCTAAGGGAGAGAGCATGTGTATCTCTTTATGCTGCATGTATCTTAAAAATGCTTGAATTGGGTCATATTGACACACAATGATTCACAATGTTGCCATCATCAAAAAGGGGGAGAATGTTGTGTCCCTGCGGTTTTGATGTTGTATAACACCATGAGTCATTGACATTCTGAGGTTTTGATGCTGTCTAACACCATGAGTCATTGACTTTCTAATGCCACTGTGATATTCTCAATGTAGTTCATGCAAAGGGATCAAATGAATAGAGAGAAATCAAGTGCATAGAAATTGAGGCGATTGGTTGCACAGAAAACAAGCCAAGTTTGATTGGGAAACAACGGCAAGCAACGAAAGATCCAGTAGCAATCAAGCAAGGCTGAAAAGGAACATCAAAGGAAGTTTTCACAAAGGTGGTGTTGATCTCACAAGATGTCGTGTCGACCTCACCAGCTCCAGCGGCCATCTGTCTAATGAAATCCTTAGGGGTGGTATCGACCTGATATTCTCAGGAGGTCGACCTCAGACCCTTCCAGAAAGCGTTATGAATGCTCCTTTACATGGCAGTGTCAACCTCATCCCATCAACAGGTTGACCTCATAGTGCTTCCAGAAAGCATTGAAGACCGGAGTTCATTCAGTCGCGTCGACCTCATCAGCATAGTGCATCGACCTCACTCTTGCTCAACTGAAGAACTTGAGCATGCCATCAAGCGTGTCGACCTCACCTCATCAATAGGTTGATCTCAGGTGTCTTCCAGAACCAATTGATCGGGCAGTTTCTTAAGACAGGTCGACACTTCTTTTACAGCAGGTCGACCTTAGACATCTTCCATAGACCGTTATATTGGCAATTCTCTTAAGAAGTGTCGACACTACCTTTACTGGAGGTCGACACTATGGTTCTCCCAAAAGCATTTTAAGCTATTTTCTTCAAACACGTCAGGTCATCCAGGGAATAAAAATATGAACCGTAAATCCCCAAAAACACGGATTTCAAGGTCTGGAGGAAGGTTCATGGTCAGACAAGTTTTTTTTTTAGATTAAAGCCCTGCCTAGAGAGAAAGGGGAGGAGTAGGGTGTCCACTCCAACACCTTACCACTAGGAGGAGATTTTATTAAATAATGAAAAAGATAGAAAATAAAATTACATCACTCGAACACTGGGCATGCCCAGCTTATCTAGTCTAATGGCACCCTTTATGTAGGATGGTATCTCAGGGAAAGAATAAAAAGAGTTACATTTCAAGTTACAAGCTAGAGAAGCCAAAGAGTCCGCCACCGTGTTCCCTTCTCTGAAAATATGAGTGATGGAATCTTCAGGGGTAAGAGTGCTCCATATCTCTCTGACAAAGGTGAGGATAGACCAAGGGCACATAGCTTTTCTTTTTATGATGTGGACAAGAGTTTTAGAGTCACATTCTATAATGGTGGCTTTAGAACCAATCGTTCTTAGGTATTTTAGACCTTCCAGGAGAGCACGGGCCTCGGCAATCATGCTGTTAGATATGCCATAGTAGTGGGTAAATGCAAGCATTACATTTCCTTTATAATCTCTTATGACTCCACCTCCACCAGATTCACCATTTTGTTTTGAAGCACCATCTGTATTTAGCTTGAGAGAAGGCCAAGGAGGACAAATCCATTTGATGGCCATGAATTCATGGTCAGACAAGTGACTCAACCATCATCACCACATCTGACACCTTTTTTGAGGCAGCCATGTCAGAGTTCAAATCTGGGAAATGTCTCTTATCATGACACCACTTTCTGCAGGCACCCAATGGGATTTGATCCTAGAAAGGTACTCCAAGCACAGAATTGACCTGAGCCAATGAGGAAGTAGACTACAAGATTTCTTCCATGTGGATCATTAAATGCTCAAATCTGGAGCTGAAGAAAAGTCTTATTCTATACCTCCTCTGAGCCAATCAAAAGAAATAAAGTCTGAAATCATTTTTTCCACTTATACCGGACCAATCAATGGATAGATTTTTGGATGGAATTTTCATCTCTTGGAAAACCAAAAAGGGGCACGCACCTCCTAGTCTTTTGTAGAGCTGCAAGTGTGCCTCAAGCAAGAAAGGGAGCTGCGACCAAAAGAGGAGAAGAAGCAGTTACTGCCTGAAGGAGAAAAGCCACATCCAGAAGAGAAGAAGAAAGAAGCAGGAGAAGAAGGAGAAGAGCCTGAACCCATCTCTTGAAGATTTGAAGCTGAAGCACAAGTTGTTCCTCTACACGTACTCTTCATCCTGCAAGAAGCAAAGAGAAGCTTCCTTTACTGAAGCAACGAATCTGAAAGCAGCAAACCAAGCCCTCCAATTTTCAGACAAGTACATTTGCATTTGGCATTGAGTTTCATTCTTCTTGTCCGAAGTTCTTCATTACCCTTTTCTGTTTTGTTCTCGTTCTTGTTGAAACTTGAATCGTCCCTGCCAGTGATAGTAGGAAGACAAATCAAGCTTGTGAGCTTGGATCTGTGGTTAGGTCTGTGTGCCATCAAGCTGTGTGACAGCGGTTCCTTGAGAGAGGATAGTCTCTCTGCAAGCTATAAGGCAGCGGGTTGTTAAGCTGTGTATTCAGCGAGTTGTGTAGTTGCACTAGGGAAGCCTCACTTGGTTTAAGTGAGGGGTGGACGTAGGACTTTGGAGAAAGTCCAAACCACCTTAAAAATCATTATCTTTGTGGTTTGCATTGTGTTTACTCTTTGCTAGATGCTTGTCTAGGCCCATTATCTATTTACAGTCTTGCATTGTGTGTGTGTACTCCCTGCATTTTAAGTAATTCCTTCTATTCTGCTGCAGTCATTTTTATTTCTAGAAAAAGAGAGGTAGATCTATTCACCCCTCTCCTCTAGATCAGCCATTCCCACACAACATACCTCTACGGAGAAAAATTCACAGTATTCTCAGACCACAAAAGTTTGAAATATCTTTTCTCCAAAAAAGAATTAAATATGAGGCAAAGAAGGTGGCAGGAATATCTTAAAGACTTTGACTTCTCCATTCAATACCACCTAGGAAAGGCTAATGCTGTAGCAGATGCACTCAGTAGGAAACCTATGGCAATCTTATCTAGCCTCAGGATGGGAATGACAAATCACTTAGAAGATTTTGCCAAGTTGAACCTGGACATAGACACGGAAAGTGAAAGGTGTATTGTCGCCAACATCCAGTCACAGCCTACATTAATAGAAGATTTAGTGAAGCTGTAAGCAAATGACCCCGTACTGGTTGAGATCAAAACCAACATTGATCAACGACCAGATTTCTCTGTCACGACCGATGGAAGATTATTATTCTGGAGTCGGATCTGTGTGCCAAATTATGCAGAAAAAAAGAAGCTGATTATGGAAGAAGTCCATAGGCCACGATATGCAATTCACCCTGATGCGACCAAGATGTATCAAGACCTAAAGAGGAACTTCTGGTGGCCCAATATGAAAAGAGAAGTGGCAGATTTTGTTTCTCGTTACTTAACATGCCAGCAAGTCAAGCCGAAAAATTACATCCCTTGGAAATCCCTCAGTGAAAGTGGGAGAGCATAGGGATGGATTTTGTAGCACCCCTGATATTTTTCTAGAATTATTAGGAATCTAAAGGGATTTAATTAAGTATTTAATAAGGTTTAAGGGCTTAATGGGCTAATTAATAGATTAATGGGTTAAAGCCATTGATTTAAAAGCCCAGCTATTAATCAGATAAATAAATCCACTTAAAATGGACCTTAAACCCTAAATTTAGACCTTTTGACCCAAGCCCAAAACCTAGAGACGTAATAGGAGTCAATTTTCTAATTAAAATGGATAAATAGGGAAACTAGGGATAATTAGAAGGGAGTTTGAATTAAACTCAAATTTTGGAGAAAGGACCAGGTCGCGGTCAGTCGCGCGACCGTGTTCTAATGATAGCGGTCGAGACCCAACAACTACCTACTTCCGAAAATAGAAAGTGATAAACAAGGGAAAACTTGTATTTCTATCCCCTAACCAGCCATGATTCGACGTGATCTGGCAAGGAGACCTATTTATGACTTTTAGGGATTGACTCTACCTCTAATAAGGACTCCTAGTTCGACCTAAAACCCTAACCCTAGGCCAATCTCTATAAATAGAACCCAGATCTGTTCTGCGCGAACCTTAGTTTTGGAGCGCGAGGCACAGAGGTAGGACGTCATCTTTGTAAGTTCGTCATTTAGAACTTTGTGTTCTCTTTAGTATTGCCTAACACCCTTCCGATTTTCATGTTAGGAGATCAAGCGGCTAAAGAGTTAGGAAGTGCGAAAGTAGTTGTTTCTACGCAAGACGCGTAGGAACGAGAGCTCTCTTCCGGCGAGAAATTGGAAGCCTAGGAGCAATCCCAAAGGTAGGTTGTCTAGTGATTGGCTCAAATAGCATGTTAGGAGTAAAAGCCCTATGATCTTTCCTGTTTTCATGCTTTCTACACGGAGTATTTCTAGTTTTTCCATGACTGCACAATAAGGTTAAAGTTTATGCCGTCCATGAAACCTTAACTAAAAATATGTCAACTTTCCTTCATCATATGCCCTTTTTATGTATTAGTTACAGGATAGCATGCTTTTCCCTTCGTTTTCGTACGAGTTGTATCTTTATTTGTCATTGAAATTGGCACTGCAAGAAGGGATTTGCTTCTGTCTCGAGACGGATAGATAGCGGTCCTACAGAGACCGCTACCTCCATATAGCAGTTCTGGACAAACCGCGATCTACGTTCTATTAACCCTAAACAGTAACTAGATCAACCCTATTATTTCTTGTTATACATATAGTAGGTTCTATAGTATTTTGTGCTGTTATGATTCTCTGTTACATCAGGTTTAATGGGGTTGTGTTTTGTTGACATATCATGCTTTAAAAAGTTAATTTCATTATATGCTAGTTTCACAAATAGACCCTATAATTTTGTACTTAAGAGATTTTCTTTTGAAATTTTTCTATACATTGATCGTTGTTTCGATATGATTCACTCTCATCTCTTGTCTTTCTTTATCACTTGTACATAGCCCATACTCCGATACGTTGCTATTAGTCACTACACTTGACAGAAACACTTCTTGAACTTGAGCGCCTCTCCGTCGAAAATTTCTTTTGCTGGACTAGTATCATGTTTCAAGGCCTCCGTAAGACTCCGCGAGCCTAGGATTCCCACTAGGACGTGAGCTGGTTGTACCCCATAAGCCCAAGTCTAGAAGAGCACTTCACGATTTCTGCACCTTGTCTAGATCGCAGCTAGGAAGCGACTGCTACCTACAGATAGCGGCGGGCCGATGACTGCTTTCTTGTTTCAGTCTGCAGATTTCTAGTTGAGTCGGCATGTTCTTTCCCTGAGTAGACGCACTGCCTGATAGCGGACTGTACTCGACCGCTACCTCTAGATAGCGGTCTTTGTTCAACCGCGTTCTGTCAAGTTTTCCTCAGTCCGAGGTCTGACCCAAAGGTTGATTATATTTCTATTCTCAGACGATCTTATGACTATCTGGAACAAAACATTATTCATTAAGTCATTAATGAACTATGGAAATTGATAAATATGTCGTTATGCTGCCGAAATCCTTCCGTAGCACAATGTCCTATTAATTCATTCTTGACCTCACAATTCTCAATGTTCATGTGTTTTCTTACCTTGCTTACTATCACCTTAAAGAGTTATTGAACTTTACTTTCTTGGCCAAATTTTATTGTTATTTCTCGTGGAAGTAGCTTGATTTATAACTTGAAGATACAAGGGCGGGCACAGACGGTGTCCAAGGGCTCTAGTCTAGCCCCCTCGGCAGATGGTAAGAAATATATACTATTAACCATGGGGTATAATGATTACTGACGTCACATTACGCTGGGAGTACTTTTTTATAATCGGGTGAAATCCACGAGGCAATCTCATGACATTTACATGCTTGCTAGTACATTCTCGTTACATGACGTTCTTGTGCATAGCCCTCTAAGGTTATGAAAGTACATTCTCGTGATATTACATACTTGATTGAAAGGCCAACTTATATTCTCATGATCAAATATTCTTACAAATTATATCGTTCTGTACATTCCTATCTTGTTACTTACTATGGTTTTATTCGCATGTTTCAACGTGTTCTCTTTATCTTACCTTCTAGAGCAAAAATGTTAATCATGTAAACTTTCCATCATGTTGACACGAAGATACCTACTAGGCGAGTGCGCTCATACCATACTTTCTTTGACATTTTCAGGAAATTCTAGCTGGTCGGAGTCGAACTTTTCAAGTGATGATTCTGAGAGCGAATGAAGATTCGAGTGAAGCCTTATAATGTCTTGAGTTTTTTATGTAACATTCGAGTCATATCGATATATTTTCTACTTTCTTGAGTCTAGTGGATCATATGTCAAAAGTGTCATTGTCAAGTTGTAACTTTGATTTATGTGATCAATAAAGTTGAGGTTTTTGTCACATGGTACTGGGTACAATGTTTATGATGTTGTATGTGTAGCGCTCTGATTGTCTTGTTAGCTCGAGGCTTACTTTGCTGGCTTCTCACGTTCCCGATTGGTTTCCGTTGTGTATATCTCGGGGCATGACAGTTAAGGTGGTATCAGAGCCTAGGCTTATTAAGTCGTAGAAAAAGTCAAGTCTTAGGATTTAAGTCCAAGGTTCTAAGGATTTCCAACCTATGAACTAGGAAAGATTTATTTTTCCAAACCCATGTGAGATTGGGTAGAGCCCGGGATAAGATAGTCTCAAGTAAGAATTAACCTTTAGATTAAACCCCCATGAATTCTTAGGAAAATAACGAATTGTTTATTTTCTCAGGCACCTTACTTTCCCAATGGTTGCGAACCGAGCAAACTGGGAAGCCATGCAACAAACTATTGTGGGTCTTACTCAGGCCCTCCAAACGGTGGCTCAGGCTGGCGCTCGAGCTGGCGCGGGAGATCTCCACCAAATTTTTTGAAGCATGAACCCTCCTCGGTTCTCTGGATCGTCTAATCCAGACGAGGCGGAGAACTCGATAGATGAGATGGATCATATTTTTAATGTTATGCAATGCACGGATCAGGAGAAGGTCCTGCTAGCAACCTTTTAACTCAATAAAGATGCTCGCACGTGGTGGAAAGCCACATCAGCTCATCTTCAAAATCAATAAATCAGCTGGGAGGAGTTCCTTGAGCTCTTCCGTGAGAAGTATTTCTCGGAGCATGTCCGAGAGAAGAAGGCGGTGGAATTTGCCTCCCTAAGGCAAGGAATGTTGTCCGTGGCCGAATATGAATTCCAATTCTCAAGACTTTCACCATATGCTCCACACCTGGTAAGTACGGAGCTACTAAAGGCCAATAGATTCATGGATGGATTGAGGCCGATTTTCATCAAGCAACTAGGCCCGCAAAATATCTGAACCTATTTGGAGATGGTGCATAGAGCCCATTTATGCGAGAGGACCCTTGAAAAGGTGGAGAAATTCGGAAGGGTGAAGATTAAAGCCACAAGTATGACAAGAGAGGGAGGAAAGAAGCCAAGTTCAGCATGACGGGAACCTACAAATCCCATGATAACAAAAAGAGATCTCATAATGGCAACGGCAAGAGCAAGAACAAAAGAGTTAAAAAAGAAGAAAAGCAAGACATGGCGGCTTGCACTTTTTGTGAAAAGTTCGGACACTCGGTCGAGAAATGCTGGAAGCGTCTCGGCACTTGTCTTCGTTGTGGCAGCCGAGAGCACCGCATGCCCGATTGCCCGCTTATGAATGAGAAACCGTCCAAGAATGATGGAGGACGTAGGTGGCAAGGTCGCCTAAATGTCATCATGGACGATGAACCCACAAAAGAAGGAGACATGGTGGAAGGTACTATTTTAATTCATTCACATCTAGCTTTTGTCTTGTTCTATAGCACCCCGGATAAAAATAGACTTTTTCCCCAAGTAAATAAAACCTTAGATAACTCTATAAGAAGGCCAAATGAAAAGGTAGAATACCTAGTGAGGGCCATTACATAAATATGCAACTTTAAAGTAATCTTGCGTATTGCTATTCTGAAAGACTATTCACCTAAATGAAGACCCTCTGCAAGGTCGTCAATTCATTTAGCCATAGGGCCACAACCCACGGTTTTAAAGCCCACAGTATACATATATCTTTCTTTACTAACCAATCACTTACATATATATATATATATAATAACATTTTTTATTACCCAGCATGGCTCGGAACAGGACACACCCGACATGGTTCGGAATAGGAACAGTGGGCAGAGGAAAGAGGGCCCTTGACCTGGGCACTATTCCCATGAAAGGTGCCCCCAGACCAGGCGCCATTTCTTTAAGGACAAAATAAATAAATATATATAATATATATATGTAAGGCCCACAGATGTAACGCCCGCTTACACAGGCGTTATTTCCCTAATTGGAGACTTCATGGGAGTCGTCATTTTCTTGCCAGCAACCTGCCAAACCGAATACCATTAATGTCATCCTTCCAAAAGTGAACATGTATAGTCTCCTTTTGTTGGCAACGTACCCCTTTTACTCGACAACCGATTGAAGCATTAATTGCTTCTTTTCCTTGGCGATGGACCCTTGTGTTTTCTTTCCCTATAATTATAACCAACCTTCTAAGGTTACAAGGTGATTGCCGACGTTTGGTTCATCTCCATCCTATGTTCTTCTTTCTGCTGTTCGAGCCTTGCAGAGAAGCTTGGTTTTCTTATTATCCCTTCTACGTATTCACGTTAGAGGTAGGTGTTCTCAAGATTTGGCCTAACTAGTAGCTAAATAGGTAACATAGCATGCATGCGTAGAAATAACCAAATATGTAGCATGTTATATAGATGTTTAAGAAGATCATCTATAGCTTGTTATACCAAGTTTTCTACATGTCTGTTATACTGATTTTTTTCAGGATTTGAACATATCCTATTACACTAGTTTTTACAGCCTCAAATGATCATGTTTCAGCCCTAGTATATAACCTCTTCGACAAGAGATAATTATACATTGTTAAAACCCATAAGGACCAGCCCTCAGGTGAATAGTGCCCCTAGCCAGGGCGCCATTTCCTGAAGAGGCGCCCCAAGCCAGGGCGCCATTTAATTGAAGGTTGCGTACAGTGTTGTCAATTCATTTCTAGCAATTATTAATCAACGCATTCAAAAATCTATATCTATTGAACTAAACCATAAAATTCTTGCATGAATATATTTCTGTGATCTTGATAATTTTCTCTACTTGTCCATGTCCTTAATTTTTGATTCGAAGAAACTCTGAAAACATGAGCAGTAACTTGTATCTCATAACGTACCTCTCTGATGCGAAGCATGACTCAATTGAAAAGGGGCTCAATTAGTGACTCTCCGCAGAGCCTTCAATTAATTGAAGACACTGCAGAGGGACGCCATTTATCAGAACCCATTTACATCAAATGGAGACAACCCCAGGGGTCTTCAATTAAATGAAGACACTCTAAGGGGCCGCCAATTCCATTTTAAGAGAAAATATAAACACCGCATTAGAAAATTCATATCTATGAAACTAAAACCTAACAATTTTGCATGAGCATGATTCTGAACTCCCGAGAATTTTCTCTACCTATTCATATCCTTGCTTCCTATTTTCATGAAACGTTTACGGTATGAATAGTGTTATGAGTCACAGAATGTACCTGCCCGGTGTAAATCGACCAAATCAATTGGCGCCCCAAGCCAGGGCGCCAATTCCTTGAATAGCGACACCCCCAGGGGTCTTCAATTAAATGAAGACTCTCTGAGGGGGCGCCATTTACCATATGTATATATATATAGTTTTTTGAAAGACTGGGCAACCCCAGGACGCCAATTGACTGAAAGAGTGGCTGACCCCCAGGCGCCAATTGATTGAAAGAAGCCATGACCCCGATGCGCCAATTGCCTGAAAGATGGGGCAACCCCAGGTGCCAATTCCCTGAGAGCAGGGGTAACCCCCAGGCGCCAATTCAGTCTGTTAGCTATTCTGATTCCTGACTAGTCCCGTGATTCGTACCGAGATAACCCTAGTACATGTTCCTGCATCATATATTTTTGAACTCCATTCATGGAATCTTCCTTATGTTCCTATAATGGTCACCCCTTGAAATCCTATATTGGCTATGAATGAGAGTGGATGTCAAAAGAAATACATAAAAATGCTGTACATATAGGGCCCGGTCTGGTCCAGGGAGGAGCGCCCGAAGGTACTTATGTCCATGGGAGTTTATTGACCACGGTGTTTGGCATTGCACCGAAGTACTTGCTTGACTTGAGACATTCCACAAGTACTCTCTCTACTCGCTTGACTTGACTTGCGTGGCCCGGAACGGGCGTTACTTGACTTGCGTGGCCCGAAAAAGGGAAAAGTACTTGCTTGATTGAAATAGCCAATTTTATTGACACGTACTTGATATTACATGCTTGAACACAAATTTTTCTTGCTTGTACATGAGATTTTACTTGTGCATGAGTTCTTACTTGTACATGAGTTCCTGCTTGCCCGAAAAGTGGCATCTACATCTATAAAGTTCTTGATATCCTGCTTGTCAAATACTTGAAATCATACGATACTCTCTCTATATAGTTCTTGACTTCTTACTTGTTCATCATACATAGATATACCCGTATACCTAATTTTCGTACTTGTTCATCATACATTATTATACCTGCATTACATATAACATGTAAATCACTTAAAGATTGCTCGAACTTGAGATGTAATTCCTACTGAGCGATTCGCTCATCCAGTTATTTCCTAACATTTTTCAGGTAATTCGGATAGCGACATCCACCTGAATGGGAATGAGACCGAGTGAAGAGTGCTAGAGTCACCGATCGTCTACCGTCAGCTAGTCACGTGTTTTGATTTATTGAGTCCTACCTTGTATTTCTAGTTATGTTTGGTCTAGTCGATTGAAACCTTGTTAAGTCATGTAGCCTAGTATTTGGATGTTAATTTGGAATTGTCATGGACTAGATCTATCATCTTTTGATTAATCGGATAGTTGTCACTTTGGACTATTGGGATCATTTTATATATTATTAGTCTTTTGCGCACTCCGTATTTATGTAAAAAAAAAAATTATCGCTCTAATGACACGATCTATATAGACGCGTCACGCATCCGAGTATCTTCTGCGCTCGGGACGTGACAGTCTTCGTGGTATGAGAGCCTAGGATTTCAATTCCCTAGGAAATTAGAAGGAATAAGAAGTCAGGAAATTAGAAGTCATGATTGAAATCTAGGAAAAACCCAAGTCTAAGGATAGGTTTATACCTTACTCGGTGAGATGGGTAGAGCCATGGATTAAGTTCTATATTAACTTTTGACCTTATAATTAAACCCGATCTTTATTATGCTTAAACCCTTTTGTAGGATAATGGCTGCTGAAAGAGCATAATGGCGTGAGATGCAGCGCACCGTGCAAGGCCTTACACAGGCACTACAGCAAGTGGCGCAAGATAGTGCTAACCGTGGAGCCGGCGATCTCCACAGGAGTTTCCGTAACACGAACCCACCAAGGTTCATGGGTTCGTCTGACCCCGAGGATGCCGAAAATTAGTTAAAGGAGATGGAACGAATTTTTCGTGTAATGTAATGCACGGACGAGGAGAAGGTTCTATTGGCTATATTCCAACTAGAGCGGGATGCTCGATGTTGGTGGGAATCCATGGGAGCAACATTACTCGATGACCACATCACATGGGATGAATTCGCTGAGCATTTCAACAACAAGTACTTCTCTGACCATATCCAGGAAAAGAGAGCCGCAAAATTTGCTGCATTGAAACAACGGACCTTCAAAGTGGCTGAGTATGAGGCCTAGTTTTCAAGACTGGCTGGGTATGCACCCCACTTGGTGTGTACGGAGAAGATGAAGGCTAAAAGGTTCCTCAACGGGCTTCGGCCCCAAGACATTACACAACTTGCATCGATGGACATCCAAGTCTACTCGTTCGGCATGGGCAGTTGCTCGAGGACGCCACCGAATTATCAGAGATGATCCGAGGAAGGGACAAGAAGGAACCTATCACAAGCCCGGGAAATTTTAAGGCATCATTCAATAAGAGCGGTACTTCAGTGGAGGGGAGTCCTCCAAAGGAAAGAAATTCCAAAAGAATGTCAAGCCATTCTCCACCACCACACCTTCCAAGGAAGTCTGTAAGTACTGCGACAAAGTTGGTCATAGGATCGAGGAATGTTGGAGGAAGCTAGGAGCTTGTCTCCGATGTGGAAGCCAAGAACATTGGATCCCTAATTGCCCACTGATGAATGAGCGAGCCATTAAAGATGAGAAGCTCCCAGAAAAGAAGCAAGGCCATCTGCAAGCTCTCCAAGAGAAGGAACAAATGGAAGGAGGAATCGTGGAAGGTACACTAACTGTTTGCTCTAAGACAGCTAAAGTTTTATTTGATACCGGAGCAACTCATTCTTTTATTTCCAAGATATTTGCTGCTTCATTTTCTAAGGAGCCCAAATGGTTAGACTTAGTCATGTCTACACCTCTCGGGAATGAGTCCGATATCACACATCATTACCCAAACTGCAAGGTTATGGTTAAACGGAATAATCTGCCTGCCAACCTGATAAGCCTAGATATGAAGGGTTATGATGTCATACTAGGTGCTGATTGGTTATCCACATACCAAGCAACTGTAGATTATCGGAACGGCAAAGTAACCTTTGTAGATTATCCTGAGCTGGTTTATAATAGCCCTCGGAATAGATCACCTTTTATATCAGCTCTCCGAGCTAGTAAACTTATAAGCAAAGGGTGTACGGCTTTTATTGCATTTGTAACTAACAAGGACATCGAGGAGTCTAAGTTTGAAGACATCCGTGTAGTTCAGGATTTTTCTGATGTTTTTCTAGAATAATTACCCGACTTACCCCTAGAGCCGGAGGTGTCATTCACCATCGACCTTGTCCCTAGTGCTGGACCTATTTCCAAGGCACCTTACAGAATGTCTCCTGCTAAGCTGAAAGAGCTAAAGGAATAACTCATAGAGTTATTAAACAAGGGTTTCATCCGGCCAAGTACTTCCCCATGGGGAGTGCATGCGCTATTCGTCAAGAAGAATGACGAATCGATGAGACTCTGCATCGACTATCGGCAGTTAAACCACCTTACAATCAAGAACAAGTAGCCACTGCCAAGGATTGATGAATTGTTCGACCAAATATCTGGAGCTAAATATTTCTCCAAGATTGATCTCCAGTCTGGTTATCACCAACTGAAGATCAAAGAAGAAGACATTCATAAAATTGCATTCCGAAGCAGGTATGGGCATTACGAATTCACTATTATGCCTTTCGGACTAACAAATTCCCTCGCAGCTTTCATGCAGTTAATGAACAGTATATTCAAGCCTCACTTAGACCAGTTCATTGTGGTCTTTATCGATGATATTTTGATTTATTCAAAGTCTGAAGAAGACCATGAAGAACATCTCAAGAAGGCATTGCAGATATTGAGGGAACACCAATTATATGCCAAATTCAACAAGTGCAAGTTCTGGCTCGAGGAAGTATCCTTCTTGGGCCATATAATTTCGAAGAACGAAATTTCCGTGGATCCATCAAAGGTCGAAGCCGTGAAGAATTAGGAGTGACCAACAAATGCAACGGAGATTCAAAGTTTCTTGGGGCTAGCTAGTTATTACCGGCATTTCATCAAGGACTTCTCAAGAATTACTGTTCCTCTCACCCGATTGACTCGAAGGAAATACCTTATGAGTGGAAGGAAGACTGTGAGAAGAGTTTTCAAGCTTTGAAAGATCTCTTGACCACTGCTCCCGTCTTATCATTGCCAATTGAAGGAGAGAAGTACGAGGTATATACCGATGCTTCTGGTATTGGCCTCGGGTGTGTATTGATGCAAAATGGGAGAGTCATTGCATACTCTTCCTGACAATTGAAGAAGCATGAAGAGAACTACCTGGTGCACGATTTAGAACTAGCCGCAGTGGTATTTGCCTTAAAGATCTAGAGACACTACCTCTACGGAGAACAATTCATAGTGTACTCCGATCACAAAAGCCTCAAATATCTATTTTCCCAAAAGGAACTAAACATGCGACAAAGGCGTTGGCTCGAGTATCTCAAGGATTTTGACTTCTCTATACAGTACTATCCCAGTAAGGGTAATTCTGTAGCTGATGCCCTCAGTCGAAAGCCGAGAGTAATATTGGCCAGTTGCATGATTCAAGAATGGAAGCTATTAGAGGAATTCTCTAAACTCAATTTTAGCACTGACGAGCAAGAAGGGTGTATTGTTCTAGCCCATATGAGTCTACATCCGGATTTGCTACCAGAAATCCAGAAGTTATAAGAAGAAGATCGTTCACTAGTGGAGATAAGGGACAAGCTGGAGGAGAGACCTGATTTCAAGTTGGCACTCGATGGAAGACTGTTATTCCATGAACGGACATGTGTACACGACTGTCCCGAGTTGAAGAAGAAGGTTCTTGAAGAAGCTCATCGATCGAGGTACACGATCCACCCTGGAGCCACCAAGATGTATCAAAACTTGAAAAGGACCTTCTGGTGGTCTAATATGAAAAGGGAGGTAGCGGACTTCGTATCTCGCTGCCTGACATGTCAACAAGTGAAAGCGGAACATCAGAAACCCACCGAAAAACTGCATCCACTAGATATTCCCAAGTGGAAGTGGGAAGATGTTGGCATGAATTTTATTATGGGCTTGCCCAAGACTAGAGGTGGACATGATGGAATTTGGGTAATTATCGACCGCCTAACTAAATCGGCTCATTTCTTTCCTATCAAGAGCCGATGGTCGGTTGATGTCCTTACTGCCTTGTATATCAAAGAGACGATTAGATTGAATGGAGTTCCCGTGTCGCTCGTATCCGATCGAGACCCACGCTTCACCTCTCATTTCTAGAAGAGTCTACAACACTCTCTGGGGATGAAACTCAACTTCAGCACTGCTTTCCATCCCCAGATCGATGGACAGACCGAAAGGACAAATCAAGTTGTGGAAGATATGTTGAGGGCATGTATTATAGACTTCGGCGGAAGTTGGCACGACCACTTACCCCTAGCCGAGTTTGCATATAATAATAGCTGTCAAGCCAATATCCAGATGGCACCTTTCGAGGCACTCTATGACAGAAATTTTTGATCTCCAATATGCTGGGACAAAGTTGGTGAAAAGCAAATCCTAGGCCCAGATATGGTGAGAGATTCAACTGAGAAGATACACCTGATTCGGGAAAGGCTAAAGATAGCACAGTCCAGGTAGAAGTCATATGCTGACAACAGGGGAAGAGATTTGGAATTCCAAGTTGGAGATCATATTTTTCTCAAAGTATCTCCTGGCCGAGGTATTAGAAGATTCGGTGTTAAGGGCAAGCTTACACCAAGGTTTATTGGTCCATTCGAAGTGCTGGAAAGAGTAGGCGAGGTGGCTTACCGTATTGCCTTGCCTCCACAACTATCAGAGGTGCACAATGTGTTCCATATTTCTATGTTGAAGAATTATGTGCATGATCCTCTCCACGTCATCGACCACACTGACTTGGTGATACAGAAGGACCTTACCTATAAGCAGAAGCCGATGAAGATCCTCGACCGAGAAGTCTGAGTTTTGAGAAGCAAGACCATCCCTATGGTAAAAATCCAATGGGATCGATGCTTAGAACAAGAATCTACATGGGAAACAGAGGAGTCTATGAGAAGGAGATTTCCAGAAGTATTCTAGTCTGTAAGTATTTCTCACCCTCCTTGTCTTCATATATGCAGTTTAATTTGGGGACCAAATTCTTTTAAGTGGGGGAGGGTGTAGCACCCCGGATAAAAATAGATTTTTTCCCCAAGTAAATAAAACCTTAGATAACTCTATAAGAAGATGACTCTATAAGAAGGCCAAATGAAAAGGTAGAATACCCAGTGAGAGCCATTACATAAATATGCAACTTTAAAGCAATCTTACATATTACCGTTCCGAAAGACTATTCACCTAAATGAAGACCCTCTGCAAGGTCGTCAATTCATTTAGCCACAGGGCCACAACCCACGGTTTTAAAGCCCACAATATACATATATCTCTCTTTACCAACCAATCACTTACATATATATATAATAACATCTTTTATTACCCAGCATGGCTTGGAACGGGACACACCCGACATGGTTCAGAATAGGAACAGTGGGCAGAGGAAATAGCGCCACTGACCTGGGCGCTATTCCCATGAAAGGTGCCCCCAGACCAGGCGCCATTTCTTTAAGGACAAAATGAATATATATATATAATATATATATGTAAGGCCCACAGATGTAACGCCCGCTTACATAGGCGCTATTTCCCTAATTAGAGACTTCATGGGAGTCGTCATTTCCTTGCCAGCAACCTGCCAAACCGAATGCCATTAATGTCATCCTACCAGAAGTGAACATGTACAGCCTCCTTTTACTGGCAACGTACCCCTTTTACTCGACAACCGATTGAAGCATTAATTGCTTCTTTTCCTTGGTGATGGACCCTTGTGTTTTCTTTACCTATAATTATAACCAACCTTCTAAGGTTAGAAGGTGATTGCCGACGTTTGGTTCATCTCCATCCTACGTTCTTCTTCCTACTGTTGGAGCCTTGCAGAGAAGATTGGTTTTCTTATTATCCCTTCTACGTATTCACGTTAGAGGTAGGTGTTCTCAAGATCTGGCCTAACTAGTAGCTAAATAGGTAACATAGCATACATGCGTAGAAATAACCAAATATGTAGCATGTTATATAAATGTATAAGAAGATCATCTATAGTTTGTTATACCAAGTTTTCTACATGTCTGTTATACTGATTTTTTTCGAGATTTGAACATATCATATTACACTAGTTTTTACAGCCTCAAATGATGATGTTTCAGCCCTAGTATATAACATGTTCGACAAGAGATAATTATACATTGTTAAAACCCATAAAGACCAGCCCTCAAGTGAATAGCGCCCCCAGCCAGGGCGCCATTTGGTGAAGAGGTGCCCCAAGCCAGGGAGCCATTTAATTGAAGGCTGCGTACAGTGTCGTCAATTCATTTCCAGCAATTATTAATCAACGCATTCAAAAATCTATATCTATTGAACTAAACCATAAAATTCTTGCATGAATATATTTCTGTGATCCTGATATTTTTCTCTACCTGTCCATGTCCTTAATTTCTGATTCGGAGAAACTCTGAAAACATGAACAGTAACTTGTATCTTATAACGTACCTCTCTGATGCAAAGCATGACTCAATTGAAAAGGGGCTCAATTGGTGACTCTCCGCAGAGCCTTCAATTAATTGAAGACACTACAGAGGGGCGCCATTTACCAGAACCCCTTTACCTCAAATGGCGACACCCCCAGGGGTCTTCAATTAAATGAATACACTCTGAGGGGCCGCCAATTCCATTTTAAGACAAAATATAAACACCGCATTAGAAAATTCATATCTATGAAACTAAAACCCAACAAGTTTGCATGAGCATGATTCTGAACTCCCGAGAATTTTCTCTACCTATTCATATCCTTGCTTCCTGTTTTCGTAAAACTTTTACGGTATGAATAGTGTTATGAGTCACAGAATGTACCTGCCCAGTGTAAATCTGCCAAATTAATTGGCGTCCAAAGCCAGGGCGCCAATTCCTTGAATAGCGACACCCCCAGGGGTCTTCAATTAAATGAAGACTCTTTGAGGGGGTGCCATTTACCATATATATATATATATAATTTTTTGAAAGACTGGGCAACCCCAGGGCGCCAATTGACTGAAAGAGTGGCTGACCCCCAGGTGCCAATTCAATCTGTTAGCTGTTCTGATTCCTGACTAGTCCCGTGATTCGTATCGAGATAACCCTAGTACATATTCCTGCATCATATATTTTTGAACTCCATTCATGGAATCTACCTTATGTTCCAATAATGGTCACCCCTTGAAATCCTATATTGGCTATGAATGAGAGTGGATGTCAAAAGAAATACATGAAAATGCTGTGCATATAGGGCCCAGTCTGGTACTGGGAGGAGTGCCCGAAGGTACTTGTGCCCATGGGAGCTTATTGACCATGGTGTTTCGCATTGCACCGAAGTACTTGCTTGACTTGCTTGACTTGAGACATTCCATACGTACTACCCGGAACGGGCGATACTTGACTTGCGTGGCCCGAAAAAGGGCAAAGTACTTGCTTGATTGAAATAGGCAATTCTATTGACACGTACTTGATATTACATGCTTGAACACAAATTTTTCTTGCTTGTACATGAGATTTTACTTGTGCATGAGTTCTTACTTGTACATGAGTTCCTGCATGCCCGAAAAGTGGCATCTACACCTATAAAGTTCTTGATATCCTGCTTGTCAAATACTTGAAATCATGCGATACCCTCTCTATACAGTTCTTGACTTCTTACTTGTTCATCATGCATAGATATACCCGTATACTTGATTTTCGTACTTGTTCATCATACATTATTATACCTGCATTACATATGACATGTAAATCACTTAAAGATTGCTTGAACTTGAGATGTAATTCCTACTGAGTGATTCGCTCATCTAGTTGTTTCCGTAATTCGGATAGTGACATCCACCTGAATGGGAATGAGACCTAGTGAAGAGTGCTAGAGTCACCGATCGTCTACCGTCAGCTAGTCGCGTCTTTTGATTTATTGAGTCCTACCTTGTATTTCTAGTTATGTTTGGTCTATTCGATTGAAACCTTGTTAAGGCATGTAGCCTAGTATTTGGATGTTAATTTGGAATTGTCATGGACTAGCTCTATCATCTTTTGATTAATCGGATAGTTGTCACTTTGGACTATTGGGATCATTTTAGATATTATTAGTCTTTTGTGCACTCCGTATTTATGTAAAAAAAAAATTTATCGCTCTAATGACACGATCTATATAGACGCGTCACGCATCCGAGTATCTTCCGCGCTCGGGATGTGACATGTTCGATATTGGAGCTTCACATTCTTTTATATCCACTGCTTTCGCTAAAATCTTACATGTTTCATCAGTTCCTTTACCTTCGGACCTAGCTATCACTACGCCTTTAGGTTCGGGAACTGAACTCAATTATCACTACCCTAATTGTAAGGTAACCATAGAAGGCCATAATCTTCCTGCTAATCCCGTATGTCTAGACATGGAAGGCTACGATGCTATCTTAGGTATTGATTGGCTGTCGGAACACTATGCCGACATTAATTGTCGCCATACAAGAATTCCCTTCTACAAACCTGACCTTCCAAAATTTTCTTTCCTTGGCATCAACTACAGGAAGCATCATGTCCTTATTTCTTCTCTTCACGCTTGCAAACTTATCTCGCAAGGTTGTGAAGCGTTCCTTGCTTCCGTAGTTATCACCGAATCTAAAGAGCTCATTCTGGAGGAGATTCCTATTGTAAAGGAGTTTCTCGATGTCTTTCCCTCCGAACTACCAGGTTTACTACCCGCAAGGGAAGTAAACTTCTCTATTGAATTGATTCCCAGGGCAGCCCCTATTTTCAAAGCTCCCTACAGGATGTCCCCCACTGAACTCAAAGAATTGAAGAAATAACTGCAAGAATTAATGGAGAAGGGTTTTATTCGGCCTAGCACATCCCCTTGGGGTGCGCCGATTCTATTTGTAAGAAAGAAGGATGGATCCCTCAGGCTATGCATCAACTACTGACAATTGAACCAATTAACAATCAAGAACAAATATCTACTGCCACGCATCGATGAGCTATTCGACCAGATCTCTGGAGTAGAGTATTTCTCTAAAACAAACCTAAGGTCTAGATATCACCAATTGAGGATTAAAGATGAAGACATTCACAAGACTGCATTTTGAAGTAGATATGGGCACTATGAATTCGTGGTTATGCCATTTGGGTTAACCGATGCCTCTGTAGCATTTATGCAACTAATGAACAATGTCTTCAGGCCTTATCTTGACCAATTTGTGGTCATTTTCATTGATGACATTCTCATCTACTCTAAGACCCAAGAAGATCATGAAAAATATTTAAGGATAGCTTTGCAAGTATTAAGAGAACATCAACTCTATGCGAAGCTAAACAAATGTGAGTTCTGGCTGAAGGAAGTTTCATTCCTTGGCCACATTATCTCAAAAGAGGGTATCTATGTAGATCTTGCTAAGGTTGAAGCCATCAAGAACTGGAGGCGACCAATGACCGTGACTGAAGTCAGGAACTTTCTTGGTCTAGCTGGTTATTATAGGCAGTTCATAAAAGATTTCTCAAAAATCGTCGTTCCTCTGACTAGGCTAACAAGAAAGGAGAATCCTTTTATATGGTCAGCTAATTGTGAAGAGAGTTTCTTGATTCTCAAGAAACATCTCACCGCTGCACCTGTGTTAGCGCTACCAGTTGAAGGTGGAGGTTTCGAGGTCTACACCGATGCATCAGGCATAGGCATTGGTTGTGTCCTTATGCAACATGGAAGGGTGATCTATTATGCTTCGAGACAATTGAAGCGGCACGAGGAGAACTACCCGGTTCACAATCTAGAACTGGTTGCGGTTATCTTCGCCTTAAAGATATGGAGACATTACCTCTATGGGGAGAAATTCACCGTATTTTCAGACCACAAAAGTTTGAAGTATCTATTCTCCCAGAAGGAATTAAATATGAGGCAAAGGAGATGGCAAGAGTATCTCAAAGACTTTGACTTCTCCATTCAATATCACCCGGGGAAGGCAAATGATGTAGCAGATGCACTCAATAGGAGATCCATGGCAACTTTATCTAGCCTCAAGATAGGCATGACAAACCTCCTTGGAGACTTTACCTAGTTGAACCTGGATATTGACGCGGAGAATGAAAGGTGTATCATCGCCAACATCCGGTCGCAACCTACATTAATAGAAGACTTAATAAAGCTGCAAGAGAATGACCCTATACTGGTTGAGATCAAGACTAACATTGATCAACGGCCAGATTTCTCTGTCACGACCAATGGAAGACTCTTATTCTAAGGTCGGATCTGTGTGCCGGATCATACTGAAAATAAGAAGCTCATCATGGAATAAGCTCATAGATCGAGATATGTAATTCACCCTAGTACTACCAAAATATATCAAGACCTAAAGAGGAACTTCTAGTGGCCCAATATGAAGAGAGAGGTGGCAGATTTTGTGTCCCGTTGCTTAACCTGTCAACAAGTCAAGGCGAAGTATCAAAAGCCCGCTGGAAAATTATATTCCTTAGAAATTCCCGAGTCGAAGTGGGAAAGCATAGGGATGGATTTTATCATGGGTTTGCCCAAAACAAGAGGTGGACATGATGGTATATGGGTAACAATTGATCGACTGACAAAGTTTGCACACTTTCTGCCCATTAAGAGTCGATGGTCAGTGGATATATTAGCTGCATTGTATATCAAAGAAATTGCCAGACTACATGGAGTCCCTGTCACAATAATATCTGACCGAGACCCTCATTTCACCTCACATTTCTGGAAGGGTCTACAATATTCTTTGGGGACCCGACTAAATTTTAACACAGCATTTCATCCACAAATTGATGTCCAAACTGAAAGAACCAATCAAGTAGTTGAAGATATGCTCAAGGCTTGTGCTATTGATTGTGGTGGAAGCTGGCACGACCACTTGTCTCTAGTCGAGTTTGCCTACAATAATAGCTATCAAACTAGCATTCAAATGGCACCATTCGAGGCACTGTATGGAAGCAGTTGCCGTTCACCGATCTGTTGGAATGAAGTTGGGGAGAAACAACTTCTAGACCCGAAACTTGTCAGGACTACAACTGAGAAGGTACACCTTATCAAAGAAAGGCTCCAGATGGCACAGTCAAAGAATGTGGGTTGGCTATCCGGGAGGAGGTGCCTGGCAAGATATTTTGTACCCTGAGATACCCCCTTTCTGTTCGAGTTGTTCCAGACTTGGCCATAATTTGAACGAGTGCAAAGGTAAGTTGATCAAATCTGTGGATAATTCAGCATTGCCACAAGCTACTCATCGACCTTTTCAGAGGGTTAAAAATGTTTGGAAACAGGTGGATCAGCTGAATGCTGGTGCAAAGAGTAATGTAGGAGGTGATATACCTCCCACCACAAAGCCATTGATTTCACATGACACTCCGGGTGGAGATGATGCTGAAGCATATATGGATGCAAATACAATCAATGAAGAACATTTGGCGCCTTTCTCTACAATTGCGGGTGAAAATGCTAATCCGGAAAATCCAATGCATACACATAAGGAAGGCAGCGATCAAAGGGCACAATCTTTATCCTGTACTCTCACAGATGTAAATTTGGCTGGCACCTCACTTCCGTTGGATTCAGGGAATCGGAACACTGGAATCCATTCAGAAACAAATGTTGCTCCTAATAGTGAGCTCCTTCAGGACAAAGGAATGATAGTACAGATCTCATTACTCTAGTTCCAGAATTAGCTATTGTGGATCACCTCCCTGTGAACACACAACAGGATCCTTTCCTTGCCTTAAGCGATCAGAGGACCTCAATGTCTACCTTTCAGAAACAGCAGCATAGTGTGGATTTGACTAGTAAAAAGATAGAACATTGCATCTGAAGCCGAAATTGAAAATTTCAGGTCCTTGCCTAATGAACCTTCTGGCGTCAAAACTAGATCCATGATCAGGACAGGATCCTTTGGGTCTCTTCCTCAATCCAAATCCAAATGAATTACATCATATGGAATATTAGAGGAATAGGTAATGACATATCTATTGGGAGGCTCAAACTTTTCATCAAGACCCACAAAATTGATTGTATTGCTGTGCTGGAGCCCAAAATCCATGTCAGTAAAATGACCCAAATCTGCAGAAAATTAGGCATGAGTAACTGTGTTGCTAACTGTGATGATATGGCGCACATTTGGATCTTCTGGAGGGATCCCCTGGATTTTTCAATTGTTAAATTGGATGAACAGCAAATCACTATCACTCAAACTGGTTCTGTCTGGCCTCTATTCCATTTTTCTTTTGTTTATGCAAAATGTACCATTCAGGAGAGGCAGGCCTTATGGATGTCCCTTCGAGCAGTGCATTCTCAAATCTCAGGGCCTTGGTTAGTTGCTGGAGACTTAACTGCATTATGACAGTGGATGAAAAAATTGGTGGTAATCCACCAAATATGGGTGCCATCTCTGACTTTGCTGAGTGTGTTTCAGACTGTGCTCTATTTGATGCAGGATTCATTGGCTCTCAATACACTTGGCACAACAACCAATCTGGAGGTCATGGTATATGGGCTCTGCTGGACAGAGTGCTAATAAATTCGGATTGGCAAAACCTTCTCCCTATTTCTGTTGAACATTTATCTAGGGAAGCCTCTGATCATGCACCTTTATTGGTGAAATTACTGCTCAAGAATACTTCCAAGAGCCGATTTTGCTTTCAGAAAATGTGGACTTTGCATGATAATTTTCTCATGGCTGTAAATACTAGCTGGCTTACCAGCCCTTTGGCTTCCTCTCCCATATCTACTCTGTACCTGAAGTTCAAATACCTGAGAAGTATGCTTCGAAACTGGAACAAGCAGACCTTCGGGAATGTTCATTCAAATTTGATGGCAGCTGAGGATGCGGTTCTAAAAGCAGAACATAATTATGATGTACACCCATCATTGGAAAATCTTAACATATTAGAGAAGGCAAAATCCCTTGAATCTGAAAAGCTATTGCATGAGGAATATTTTTGGAGACAGAAATCAGGGATCAGATGGCTTAAGGAGGGGGACAGAAACAATAAATTCTTCCATACTTTGACAAAAGCTAAAAGGAACAAACAGTATATTCCTCAGCTCCGAAATTCAGCAGGATTGCTTACCTCTGATCATGAGGATATGAAGAACATAGCTGTTGCTCATTTTCTGTCAGCTTTCTCCTCTCAACTTCATTCTATTGAGGAAACCTCCTTAAACTGCATCCCATCTTTAGTAACACTGCAGGATAACTTCATGCTTTGTGATGTTCCTACTGCTTTGGAAATTAAGGACACTGTCTTTGCTCTTTCTGCTGACAGTGCACCAGGGCCGGATGGTTTCACTGGTGCTCTCTTCCAGAAGACTTGGCCTATTATTTCTGATGTGGTTGTTAGTGCAGTTCAAGTGGTTTTTACTAACTCACAGCCTCTTCCGAGATTTGTTTCTTCCACATTAATTGCTTTAATCCCAAAAAAACCAAAGGCAGTGGACATTTCAGATTACAGGCCAATCAGTCTTTGCAATTTCTTTTATAAGATCATTTCTGCCATTATAAACAAAAGGTTAGCAACTATACTGCCAAAGATTATTTCTCAGGACCAAACTGCTTTTGTCAAAGGGAGGCACATAACTGAAAATATTGCCTTAGCTCAAGACTTGACTCAGGATCTTGGCAGAAAAACCAGAGGAAAAAATATCATATTCAAACTAGACATGGCCAAGGCATATGATAGACTGGAATGGGATTTCCTGTATGCTGTTATGCAAAGATTCGGCTTCAGTCAAACTTTTATACAGCTGATTGGCAAGCTTATCCAGAATTGCTGGTTCTCTGTATTATTGAATGGTGATGCTGCAGGTTTTTTTAAGTCATCTAGGGGTGTCCGGCAGGGTGATCCGATTGCCCCCTCCTTATTCATTATTGCTGAGGAAAGTTTGAGCAGAACTCTAAAAGAAGCTCAATACAAGAGACAAATTGAAAGCTTTCAAGGGCCTCGGAGATGTCCTACTGTAACTCATTTATTATTTGCAGATGACACATTGATATTCAGTAAGGCTAGCATAAACTCTGTAAGGAATTTACTGAAATTGCTTACAGCTTACAAACGTGGATCAGGACAGCTTATCAATACAAGTAAGAGTGGATTTCTTTTACACCCTAAGACAAATGATTCCACTGCTGATAAAATATCCAGGATAACAGGTTACATCAGACACAGTTTCCCTCTCAAATATCTGGGTTTTCCTCTGGCCATAGGCCGCACCAAAAAAGTTCATTTTGCAGGTATCCTTCACTCCATACAAAAGAGGATTTCAGGTTGGAAATCCACTCTCCTCTCACAAGGTGCAAAGCTGATTCTGATAAAGCATGTACTTTCATCTATTCCTATTTATACCCTGTCCACTACTCCCTTACATTCTGGTACACACCAACTTCTGGAAAAGTCATTCACAAATTTCTTCTGGGGCTCCTCCCCTAAAGGACACAAAAGACATTGGAGATCCTGGGACCTCATATGCAGACCCATTT
This sequence comes from Amorphophallus konjac, assembly GCA_022559845.1. Classification (NCBI taxonomy): domain Eukaryota; kingdom Viridiplantae; phylum Streptophyta; class Magnoliopsida; order Alismatales; family Araceae; genus Amorphophallus; species Amorphophallus konjac. The sequence goes on from CM040118.1 coordinate 321,686,292, forward strand.
CTCAGGGAGGTCTAGGCATCATGTCCCTTAGGCAGATGGATATTGCTCTTAGAGTTAAGATGCTATGGCAAGCATTGCATTCAAACTCTTTGTGGGCAAATTACTTCAGAGCCAAGCACATTGGGCAGCACCACTTGAGAGATGTAAACTTTCATAGTATGGCTGGACCTGCAAGAAGAAGCTGGATCAAGGCAAAACAGATTGTCCTTCAATATCACAAGATCATCATTGGAGATGGGAAACACACAAATTTTTGGCAAGATCACTGGATTGGTCAGCAATGTCTATCAGACTTTATCCCTGATAACAGTATTCCCAACTCAAATATTACTGTGAATGACTTCCTGCAGCATCCCCAAAGAGAGGAAATTGAAGTTCTAGACATATTTTTACCTGCTAATCTAAAAATAGCCATTCTTCATACCTCACTGAAACCTGAAACTGATTTCCCAGTTTGGAGTCTGTCCTCCACAGGACGTTGCTCGGTGGCTTCCACTTACAAAATCCTATCAGACACATCATCCATTCAGCAAGCCATTCAATGGTCCAGTCTTTGGTCTCCATGGCTACCAACCAAAATATCAGTCCACTTATGGAAAATTCTTCATAACAGTCTTCCTGTTGACAGAAATGTACAGCGGCTGGGTGTCCAAATGTGTTCTAAATGCTTCTGTTGTCAGGCTCATCAGGGGGAAAGCCTCAATCACCTGTTCATCCATAGTGAGTTAGCAGATTATATATGGTCTTATTTCCAATCGATGGGGCTGCCTTTTGAAGGAAATTCAGTTATATCTTTCATTCCCAATGCTGCCAGCCACATAAAGCCGAATTCAGCACATGGTCTCCTAGTCCTAGCAGTGCTTGGTTTTGGTTTCTGGGAAATGTGGAGAGCAAGAAATTCTATGAGATATGACGGCTGTGATATTTCCAACCGACGTGTTCTCCTTCATATTATTGCTAAAGTTAAACAGGTTTGCACAATTGCTTCCTACAAGGAGCATGATATTAGTAAACGGAGGATACTTGACTCTTTTGGGATTTCTCCCCCTTGTTCTATAGGTGTTCAGTTGAAAGCTATCAAATGGGTTTCTCCCCCTTGGCCATCTTTAAAACTAAATACCGATGGAGCTTGCAAGTTGGATGGAACCTCAGGTGGAGGTGGTGTCATTAGAGACCATAAAGGAAATGTCATACTAGATTTCTCCCATTTCTATGGTCAGGCAAACAGTATAGTTGCAGAAGCAAGAGCACTAATTGATGGCATTAAGTATTTACATACAATTTCAGTTCACCCTGCTTTCATTGAATGTGATTCTCAAGTACTTATCCGAGCAATAAACAAGGAATATCACTGTCCATGGTCAATCCTTCCTTATGCTAGAGAGATTTGGAGATCAATCACATATTTTGACAAGATTGTTCACACTTACAGAGAAGGGAATAAAGTGGCGGATCTGCTGGCCTCGCTAGCCTGCACCTCAAAATGTAATACCTTTTTTTCCTACACTGATTTACCCCCTGCTATTAAGGGAGAGGCCCGAATGGATAAGCTGGGTATGCCCAGCATCCGACAGATGTAATTGTTTTTCCTTTTATTCAGCAATAAAATTCACCCCCTAGTGGCTGATGGCTCTCCCATCTGTCCCTAGGTAGGGCTTTTTGGATCAAAAAAAAAGGCAAAAGACTTATGTTGATATTAGAAGAAGAGACTTGGAATTCTAAGTTGGAGACCATGTGTTCCTCAAGATTTTCCTAGGTCGTGGAATCAAGAGATTCGACATCAAAGGCAAGCTTACTCCAAGGTTTATTGGCCCTTTTAAAGTTCTAGAAATGGTGGGTGAAGTTGCCTATCGGATAGCTTTGCCTCCTCAACTAGCTGGAGTTCATGACGTGTTCCACGTCTCGATGTTAAAAAGGTACGTTCATGACCCATATCATATTATAAGTCATGACAATCTTGTAATACAGAAGGACCTGACATACGAGCAAAAGCCACATAAAATACTTGATCGTGAGATTCATCAGCTCAGGAACAAAACCATTCCCATGGTAAAGGTTCAATGGAGTAAATGCCTGGAACAGAAAGCTACATAGGAAACGGAAGAAGCAATGCACAGAAGATTCCCCGAGCTGTTTGATTGTAAGTAAAACACACCTCCATAAATCCCATGCAATGAATTTGGGGATAAATTCTTTTTAAGTAGGGGAGGGTGTAGCACCCCTAATAATTTTCTAGAATTATTAGGAATTTAAAGGGATTTAATTAAGCATTTAATAAGGTTTATGATGCGGGACGACACGGGTGCCAACGAACCTAGGACCGACTCGATGTGCGGCCAGCACGTCACACGCTAAAGGCTCAGCCGGACCACTGACCTCCGTGGTACACCTCAAGGCTAGAATGCCACACAACAAGAAATGCAAACTCACGGTCGTCCCATGCGAGGGAAGCGGGGGAATCTCAGCAATTGAGAAACTGCTGGCGTCTAGGGGTATTCAAACTCAAGCTCAGAGCTCGGCTGGAACCCACGGGTGGGATCACTCACTAACAACCACAGTGATCGCAGACGGGCTAGAACCTATTCTCACGTAGCAGCGACACATATAAACGTATACGAGGCAAGCATAATGCCACAAGTAGGAGGAGGAGCACGTACCTCCACGACTAATGCGTGGGGAGGACAACCCCGGCCAAGACGTGCAACCCGGTACAAGAGTAATAAAATAGTACATATCAGAACTAATATGTCCACTCCTCGCAGGGAGGTAAAAGGCTAGAAAGAGAACTCCGAGATTGCCGTGCTTGGGTTGATGGGCAGCAATGCGCGGGTCGACGGAGATAGCTCCCCCGGCATGAACCAGTGGCAAGATGAGGCATGATCAGTGACAACACTTAGAGGACTCGCGGGAGGACGTCCCCCACTAGAGGGTTTCCCCGGGTTCGCAGCAGAGTGCTCGAGGAGGGTCCTGCAACCTGCTTCAGGTCGCAAGGTTGGACCCGCGGCCGTAATCTGGTACAGTCCGACGAAGACGGACACCACGGTCATGTCCAAAGGTGGATGACGACGAGATCAGTCCCGTTGCGAAGAGGACTCGGAGTAGAACGAATGAGGGGTGAAAGTCGATGATCACTCCTAGCAAGTTCACAGGGATCGAATTCACAACATATATCACGTCTTATCGGGTGTTTGGCGATGAAGATTGGCACGGTGGAACGAAAATGCTCCCCACGCCCAGATCCGGAAGCAGATGATGACGAGATCAGTCCTGTTGCGAAGAGGACTTGGAGTAGAATGAGTGAGGGGAGGAAGTCGATGATCACACCTAGTAGGTTCGCAGAGAATGAATTCACAACAGAGATCACATCCTGCTTGGCGTCTGACGATGCAAATATGTGGGGTCGAACAAAAACGCTCGCCACGCCCAGATCCGGAGGAGGAGGATGACGAGATCGGTCCCGTTGCGAAGAAGACTCAGAGTAGAACGACTAGGGGTGGAAGTTGGTGGTTTTTCTCACCGGGATCACAGGGAACAAATTCTCAATGGAGATCACATCCTGCCAGACGTCTGGCGATGCAGATCTGCGTGGTCAGACGAGAACGCTTACCATGGCCAGATCCGGAGGCAGATGATGACGAGATCTCCCGTTGCGAAGAGGACTCAGAGAGGAATCCACCGTAGGCTGGGTTCACCCAAAAGTGTTGCGGGGACGCTGGAGTCGGCTCCAGATACTGGTGGGGCATCTCACCCCTACCTTGTCTCACGACACACCCTCTATGGAGGAAGAAGAGGGGGGAACGGCTACTGCTGCTCTAAATAAAATTCTCATTTTTCATTATTTTTCTAATCCAGGGTTACAAGGGTATAAATAGGCATGAGGCTCCAACTCTAACCCTAATGGACCCTGCACATGGAGCTTCTTGCTAGCCCATTTGGGCCCAGCTTTGGGTTGGAGGAGGGTGCACCCAGCCATGGGCTGCCAAGACCTCAAGAAGCCCAGCCAAGGAGGGGAGACTATGGGCTCCATCTACTGGGCCTCATGTGGCAAAATAAAACTAATTGCCCAGACATGGATGACCCAAGACCCACATGGCCACAAATGGCCTACAAAATGTCCAAAAATGATAAAAACAAATGCTAAAACTTTGAGTTATGTGCAAATTATCTCCGAGCCAAATCGAAGCCTAGGTGATCCTCGGGGTACGGCGTGTACTCCATCTCGTGTCCTCACCAATCCTCCTTGGGTGGGAGGAACTCGACCCTATCGAGTAAGGGTCCTGGTCGCTCAGATAGCGCTCCAATAGATCAGGATCGAGCCGCTCTAACTCTCCCCGGGTAATCCACATATCATACTTCGTGGGGCGTCCACTCCACCGCACTAAGAAGTGTTGGTAGACTCCGTTCCTGGTAGTGGTCACTTGCTCATTCAGTATATGCTCTATGTGCTCACGCTACTGTGATGGGGCTGGAGGTGGACACTCAGGTGTGGGGTCACTCACAAGGGGCGGTGAAGGCTCAAAGGGCTCACTGAGTATCACCGCGGGGTCCCGATAGGCAACCAGATCCAAAACATTGAACGTAGAGCTGATACCGTAGTCGTCTGGTAGATCTACAACATAAGCATTTGACCCGACTTGCTTCTGAACTCTAAAGGGACCAGCACCATGGGCTTGCAATTTCTTCAAGGTTCTAGATGGAAACCGTTCAGGTCTGACCCTGATCATGACATACTCACCCTCTTGAAACTCACGAACTCGTCTATGCTCATCGGCTAACTCTTTGTAACGTGCATTGCTGGCCTTTATGTGACAACGGATATGCTCATGCAAACTCCTAATGTGCTATGCATAGGAATCAGCCGACTGATCAGATTCGCGGGCTTGTATAGGGGATAGGATTAGATCTATCGGCTTCCTAGGCCTATGACCAGTGACTATCTCAAATGGACTCATGCCGGTAGACCTATTGACTGAATCATTATATGCAAACTTGGCTAGGGGTAAGACCAGATCCCAATCCCCTACACAGTCTCTAACTAGGCACCTCAAAAGATCACCCAAACTCCTATTGACTACCTCTATTTGACCATCAGTCTGGGGGTGGTATGTAGTGGAAAACTTCAACTGTGTGCCTAACATGTGCCAGAGGGTCTTCCAAAAGTAGCTAGTGAACCTAACATCCCTGTCTGACACAATGGTACGAGGCAGCCCAAACCTGCTCACACAATGGGAGAAGAAGAGACGGGCCACCCTGGAGGCATCTGATGTCTTGGAACATGGAATAAACAAGGCCATCTTGGAGAAACGATCCACCACAACAAAGATGGAATCATGCCTACGGAGGGTACGTGGCAGCCCTAACACAAAGTCCATACTAATGTCCTGCCACGGGCTATCGGGGATGACAAGGGGTGTGTAGAGGCCAGGACTCTGCTTCCTTTGCTTGGCCAAAGCACAGATGCAGCACTGGGCCACAATGCGAGTGACATCTCTCTTTAGTCTCGGCCAATAAAATATGTGCTCGACCGCCTCGATGGTCTTATTCCGACTGAAGTGGCCAGCAAGACCTCCCACATGTAATTCCCATGTAAGAAAATCACGAACTGAAGTTCGTGGGATGCACAGCTTGCCACCACGAAATAGGTGACCCTCTTAAAGCACATACTCACTATGGTCTCAAGAAGGACCCGCCTGGAGGGCTGCATAGATCTGACTGAAGTCTGGGCAATCAGCATAGGCCTCCTTTAGCCTCTCAAGACCCACCACCTCTACTTCCATGGTGGATAACAACATCGCACGCCAACTCAGAGAGTCGGCCACCCTATTCTCAGCCCTAGCCTTATGCCTCAGCACAAATGTGAACTCCTAAGGATACTCAACCCACCAACTGTGACGCACATTCAACTTCTTCTGGGCATGGAGGAACTTCAGAGCCTCATGATCAGAGTAGAGGACAAACTCTTGATGCAATCGATAATGCCTCCAATGCCTTAGAGCTTGGACAACTGCGTAGAATTCTCTGTCATAAGTGGAATACCGTAGTTTCGCGTCATTGAGCTTCTCACTGAGAAAGGCGATGGGGTGAGACTCCTGACTCAAAACACCTCCAATTCCCACTCCAGAAGCATCGCAAGTGACCTCAAACACCTTGAAAAAATTGGGAAAGCAAAGGACAGGTGCATGGGTCATGCGCTCCTTGATGTAATGAAAGGCTACGGTAGAACGTCGCTAGACCATGAAAACTTCAGACAACATGGAGCGAGCGGGGTTTGGGCCACTCAATGATGGCCCTAATCTTCTCCGGATCAGCGGAGACTCCATCTCTCGAAACAATAAATTCTAAGAAGGTAACCTGACTTGGCATGACAGCACACTTCTTCAAGTTAGAAAATAGGCTCTCTCTCCTCAGAACTAGACAGACCTGCTTAAGGTGATCCAAGTGGTCCTTCCTAGTACAGCTATAGATAAGGATGTTGTTGAAGTACACAACTAAGAAGACCCCAATCATAGATCACAAGACTTGGGTCATCAGCCGCATGAAGGTACTAGGGGCATTGGTCAACCCAAAGGGCATAACCAACCACTCATAGAGACCATCCTTGGTCTTAAAGGCTATCTTCCATTCATCTCTAGGCCTGATCCTCACCTGGTGATAGCCACTACGAAGGTCTATCTTAGAAAAGATAGTGTCTCCCGACATCATGTAAAGGAAATCATCCAGTCGGGGAATGAGAAACCTATACTTCATCGTGATCTTGTTGATGGCATGACAATCAATGCACATCCTCCAAGTGCCGTCCTTCTTCAGGGCTAATAAAGTGGGAACAGCACATGGACTTTTGCTATCCCGAATGGATCCCTAGCCATCAACTCCTTGACCTATCGCTGGAGCTCGGCGTGGTCCGTGGGGCTCATCCTATAATGAGATAAATTGGGCAAAGATGAGCCAGGGACCAGGTCAATAGCCTGCTGAATATCCTGCATAGGCGGAAGGCCTTCAGGAAGGTCCTCTGGAAAAACATCGGTAAACTCTTGCAGGATAACAGCGATATCGGGTGGTTGCTCACCCTCTACACCTTGCTCCACCTCTCTCACCACCACAGTGAAGACCGGACCCTCTCTCGCAAACTCGCGCTCGAACACCCGCAGGGTCAACATCATCAGGGTCATCGATTGGGATTGGCCCGGAGTGGGGGTCTGTGAAGGAACCGAGGTGACTGGCACTGTGGGACGGCTCATAGATGGACTCCGCGACTGGGAGGGGTGAAGAGTGATCCTATGGCCCTCATGGTCAAATGTGCAGGTGTTAGACCAGCCATGGAGAGTGGCATCCCGATCGAATAGCGACGGCCTACCTAAAATGACACTCCCCACTTCCATGGGAAGAACGTCACACCATATGTCCTTGCGGTAGGCATGGAACTACAATGGTACTAGGCATCGTAGATGGATCAGGATGGAAGTGGAATCCACCCAAGAAACTAAATATGGGGAGGGGTGATTGTCACGCCCCGAGCGCGGAAGATACCAGGGGTCGCGGCCAGCTTATATAGAACCAATCAATCAAAGCTATATATATATATATATATATATATATATATATATATATTGACAAAAGATAGAGTGCGCAAAAGACTAAATAATGACTAAGATTAAATTTCTAAAATGATACCAATAGTTTAAGATGACAATTATCAAACAACCAAATGGTGATAATTCTAGTTCATGACATTCATTATTCAAACTCAATTACTAGGCTACAAGCCTTAACAAGTTTTTAATCGATTCGCTGACATAATTGGAAGTACAAGGGAAGGACTCAAGAAATCAAAAGACGTGACTAGCTAAAAGTAGATGATCGGTGACTCTAGCACTCTTCACTCGGTCTCATTCTCATCCGAGCGGTGGTCGCTATCCAAGTTACCTGAAAAATGTTAGAGTGCAACTGGATGATCGAATCGCTCAGTAGGAATTACATCTCAAGTTTGAGCAATCTTTATGTAGTTTATATGTTACGTGCAATGCAGGTATAGCTACGCATGCTAGAAAAGTGAGAAATCAAGAACTGTATAGAAAGACGAGCAAGATATCAAGAACTGTAAAGATAGAATATTGCATGATTTCAAGTATCAATAGGGCACTAGCAAGTGATTGCACAATATTTTCCAAGAAGGTAAGAATTCATGTTCAAGCAAGTAATATCAAGCACATGTAATATCAAGTATGTGTAACTGGAATTGGCTATTTCATTCAAGCAAGTACTTTGCCCTTCTGCGGGCCATAAGTCAAGTCAAGCAAGTCATGTCACGAGAGAGTTAGTGGAATGTCTCAAGTCAAGCAAGTACTTCGGTGTAATGCTTAAACACTGTGATCATTCAACTCCCATGGGCACAAGTACTTTTAAGCGCTCCTCCCAAGACCAGATCGGGCCCTATATGCACAGCATTTCATGTATTACTTTTGACATTCACTCTAGCTATAGCTAATATAGAATTCCAAGGTTTAACCATTGTACGAATATAAGGTGGATTTCATGAATGGAGTTCAAGGGCAGATTTATCATGTAGGGATGAACTGAGTGTAAACCTCATAAAACGCACGGGATATCGAGAATCTGGCGACTCTCGACTGCCACAGAACACTGAATTGGCGCTCTTCAGGTAGCCATTATATTCAGAATTGGTGCTCTCACTGAGGGGGTGCCCAATCTGAGACGAGTCAAGTTCCGAACAAAACAGGAAATAGCACTGGATGAATTGGCGCCTAGGGGGCTGCCACCATTTAAATGGTGTCCACAGGGCTGCCCTTATTTCAATAAATGGCGCCGAGAGGGCTGCCATTATTTCATAAAATGGCACCCAGAGGGCTGCCATCAATTGAAGAATTAGTGACTGCTCACAGGGGCGCCCATTGCTAGAATTCTAAATTTTTCCATTTTCTTTTGTCCTAAAGAAATTGGCGCCCCTCTGCAGTGTCTTCATTTAATTGAAGACTCTGCAGAGAGTCATCAATTTGTGTAAATGGCACCCTAGTCAGGGGCGCTCATTCTTCTGGGTCCTCTACGCACCGGGCAGATACGTTTTGAGACACAAGTTATTATTCATGATTTCAAAAATTCTCGGAATCAAGAAATAAGGACATGGATAGATAGGAAAAAATATCAGGATCACAAAATCATACTCACGCAAGAATTTTATAGTTTAGTTTCATATATATATAATTTCTAACATGGGGATTATTAATTCCTGGAAAATGAATTAACGACTATCTGAGGGGTCTTCAATTAATGGGCGCCCATGCCTGGGGCGCCCATTCAGAAAATGGCGCCCAGGTGATGGGCGCCCATTACCTGATGGCTGAAATTTTGGATTTTATAAAACGTGTTGTATATTTAGTAAAACATGATATATATATAGACCTAAGCATGCTATAGTTTTGACCATAAAACTAGTGTAACATGATATATTTGTTTTCTGTACAACTAGTGTAACAAACTATGTAGAAAACTGATGTAATAGGCTATATATTTGCCCGTAAAGCCAGTGTATATTTGATCTCAGTAAAGTCATGTAATAGGCTATATAACATGGAAGATGAATTCTACTAATTCTACGCATGCATGCTATGCTACCCTATTTAGCTGCTAGTTAGGCCAGATCTTGAGAACACCTACCTTTTTGGAGTGATATACGAGGTACAGGCAAATAGAAGAAAGAATAAAGAAAGTCACACGTTCTCTGCAGCTTCAGGAGAATAAAGAAAGTCACACAAGCAAAGCTTAAGTAGTAGGACGTAGAATGCAGGAAGAAGACGTCCCTTCACGTCTTCCGAAGAAAAGAAGGTGTTGTGCCCCTGTGATCATTTGAGTCTTCATGTGGTTTGGGTCATTCGACATCGTCTTATGGTCATTTGAGTTATTGGATATTCTTGGTTTTGATAATAGCTAAACACTATAAGTCATTATTGTTTTAACTCTCATATGACTGACATGCGTGATGTTTTGTTCATAACAGATATGCCAATGAATTGCCAAGGAATGAAGTGGAGATGGCAAATGTAAAAGCTCAATGTTGCGCCCTTGCACGCGGATCGACCTGCGCGGTCAGGTCGTGGGTATTCCACAGACATGAATGGGCTGCTAAAGGAGTCAAGCGATGGAGCTAAAGCAGTTAACGGACCGACCCGGGAAAGCCCGGGGTCTGCCCAGCTGGCGGTCGACCGCCAGCACAGGGGCGGTCGACCGCCCCAGCCAGCAACCCCCAGATTGCAACTCTTTCAGTAGCGGTCGACCGCCAGCCCAGTAGCGGTCGATCAAAATTTCTAGGAACCACCCGTTTACAGGTTTCTCAGTAGCGGTCGACCGCCAGAAGCTGCAGGTCGACTGCCAGCCCCAAGCCTTCAATGTTGACTTTATTTTCCACTTCGAGAAGAGCCCCTTTCCTTGTATTTGTTTAACCCCAAAGTCACCCAATCTTCCATAGATTGTGGATCTGGTCCGGGGAATGTCTAAGGACCATTCAAAGGTTATAAAACACATGCAAGAGGGTTAGAAACCCTAGTTGATCATTTGTGAATCCAAGGGAGATCAAAGGAGGCTACAAGGGTGAGAGGAGTTCGAGTACTGTAGCCGTGAACAGTACTCCGGGAAGAAGTTCTTCATCAAATCCTCAAGTGATTCAAGCTACTTGAAGAGGAGATCAAGCCCAAGTCAAGAGAAGATAAACCTGCATCCTTCATCCTCTTCATCATCTCAAGGGTGATCTAAACTGCATCAAACTCTTCATCAACTCAAGGAGATCAAAAGGAAGATCAAAGCTACATCCATAGTCTTCTTCATCAACTCAAGGAAGATCATCTCTCAAGGAAGAAGACATCATTGAAGCATCCAACTCAAGCTCCAGCAATCTCAGACAAGATTTTTCTTCTTGAGCATATTCTATATCTTCTTTGATGATTGAGTGTTTTCATATTTGTTCTTTTTCATTTCATACAAACGATTGAAACTGAAGATCGTCCTTACCGGTGGTTAGTAGGAAGGCAATCGGAAGTTGTCCGATCTGCGGTGTTGACGTCCCTACCTGTGGTTAGTAGGAAGGTAATCGGAGGCCTTTTCGATTTGCGGTTCAGTGCGTGGCACTAGTGGAGCCTCACCGGATTTGGTGAGGGGTGGACGTAGGACTGGAGATTCAGTCCGAACCACCTTAAAATCCTTTGTGTTGTGGTTTGTTTATGTGATTGCTTTGTTCTAGATGCATGCTTAGGTTCAATCTCTATATTACGTAATCATCTTGTTAAGTAAATCGTTGTGTCCTTCGTTAAGATAGTTATATTCCGCTGCAATTTATTTTATCTAGCTATATAGAGGGTTGCATTACGAAAAGAGGGGCAGATCTATTCACCCCTCCCCTCTAGATCCGCTGTCCACTACTCAACAAGTGGTATCAGAGCCTAATCTCTCATTATGGGGTCCAACGACCTTGAGGAAAATGGTGGATTAGCGTCCAAAGGTTTCTTACCTGAAAGACATTCTGTTAATAGACCTCCCTACTTTACTGGAACTAATTATCCTTATTAGAAACATCGCATGTAGGTGTTCATTCGCGCTCAAGACTACGAACTTTGGCGAGTGATCAGCAAAGGTTCGTATGAGCTTACGGATAATGAGGACTTGTGGACCAAAGAACAAATAAGATAATCCACTGTCAACTGGAGTGCTAAACACATCATGCAATGCTCACTCCATCCAGTTGAATTCTCAAGAGTGGCTACCTGCGCATCTGCAAAACTAATGTGGGATAAGTTAGAGGTAATCTACAAAGGAACCTCTCAAGTACGAGAAACAAAAGCCAACATTTTAGTTTCTGAATATGAAATGTTCTGCATGAAGCATGATGAGTCAATTTAGAATATGTATGCTCGGTTAACTGTGCTTACTAATAGTCTAACTGATTTGGGAAAGAAATACTCAGAACAGGAAATTGTGAGAAAGATTCTCATATCATTGACTCCCGCATGGCACACAAAGGCTACCGTGGTTGAAGAATCGAGAGATCTCACAACTACCAAGGTAGATGAACTCATTGGGTCATTAATGACCTATGAGATCAACCTTAAGAACAAAGAGACTGAGGTGCCTAAGAAAAAGCCCCTAGGTCTTAAAGCAGGACCCAGCGGTCAAGGCTCTTCTGATGAAGGCGAGGATTCGGCAAGTGAGCGAGATGAGGATGACGTAGCCATGCTCACACGTAAGTTCAGAAAATTCATGAGAAAGGAAGGTAAGAGCTTCATGAGAGGAAGGTCAAAGGTAAGAAATGGTTTCAAATCTAATTCTAAAAACTCTAAGAAATCTGATAAAATCATTTGCTATTCTTGCAATAAACCAGGACATTTCAAGAATGATTGTCCCGACAGATTCAGAAAAGCCGACAAATGGAAGGGTAAGAAGAAGAACAAGGCTATGGTGTCCACATGGAGCGATGAAGAGGAAAGTGATGACAGAACTAGCTCCTCGGATAAAGAAAAAGAAGATCTCTTCCTCATGGCCAAAGGTGACGAAGAAACTGAGGTAAATTCTCCATTTGAAGATTATACAACTGATGATTGGGAGGAAGCATATATACAACTCATGGAAAAATATGACATGTACAAAAAGGAGAATAAATCATTGAAAAAGAAAATTAACTTATTTATGCATGATCATGATATGAATGATAAGAATGCTCTACTTGAAACTGAAATTGAAGATCTTAAGAAAATGATTGAGGATTTGGAAGCGGGAAGAAAAGAAATGGCTGACTTGGAAACTGAAAATGAGGACTTAAGGAATGAAATTGACAACATGAAACTCAAAATGTAAACCTATGAAAAGGATAGCAAATTAAGCAATGAGAAGTATGAAGCTGTCAAACATGTCAACACTCAACTCTTGCAAAACATTGAAAACCTACAAAAAGAGTTAAAGGACAAACAACAATCTTTAGAAAAATTTGTGGATGGAAAAGAAAACCTAGATGCATTGCTAAGTACTAGAATGAACTTCAACAAGGAAGGGTTATGTTTTGAACCTACAAACAAAAGGCCAATTGGGTTAAAAACTGTCACATTTGTTTCATCTTCCGAAGCTTCCACCTCAAACACAACTCCCACACAAAACCAGCAAAAACAAAAAAAGAAAGGAAAAGAAAAGGTTGAAGAAGAAGCCACTGAAATCCCCATAAAGATTACTCAAAAGCCTAAGAAAAGTCAACCTTCCCCATAACACAGGTCGACACCACATTGGCCATCAAACATTCATATCGCCAAACAATTTCACACAGGTCGACACTGCCATAGGTTGACACCACCATATTTTTGGGGCAATTGTGATTTCTGTATGCATCAATCTCATAGGTGGCAAAACAATCATTTTCAACCTAAAACCAACCAACCGCCTTAATGGCTTAAGAAGTAAACTTCATCAAACTTTCACAAACTCCAACCAAGAGCCTCCAAACAGAAAATGAATGTCAAGATTGAAAAGAAAAATCAAATCCCTACTCTAAACAAACAAAACATGAATGTTAAGAAGGTTTGGATTCCAAATGAAATGGTTTCATATTTTAAAATTTTGAAAAGTTTGATGGGACCCAAATTTGGTTGGGTTCCAAACACCATTGCTTAATTACTTGTGCAGGAATGTCTTGCAACCATGCATAACATGTGGTACCTTGATAGCGGCTGTTCAAGACACATGACTGGAGACAAATTAAAATTTTGTCTCTTGGAGGAAAAGGAAGGAGGATACGTCACATTTGGAGGGAACAACAAGGGAAAAATCATTGGAACAGGTAATGTAGGTAAGAATCTCTCCAACTCCATTTGTAACGTGCTGCTAGTTGAAGGCTTGAAATACAACCTGCTTAGTATAAGTCAATTGTGTGATAAAGGTCACAAAGTGTTGTTTGACTCTCATGAATGCAGAATTCTTGAACCAAAATCTGACAAGGTAAAATTTTCTGGTAAGAGAGTCAATAATGTTTACATGATTGACTTAGATGATCCTGCTCATTTAAATCTTTGTCTTGTTGCACCAAAATCTGAACTTGCATGGTTATGGCATCGTAGACTAAGACATGCTAGCTACAATGTCTTACATAAACTGTTAAAGTATTCAATGGTGAATGGGTTGCCTGAACTTTCTTTTAAACAAGAAAACAAATTGTGTGATGCATGTACCCTAGGTAAACAAACAAGAAAATCCTTCAAGGCTAGATCTGCAAACATATCATCTAAACCATTTGAGCTGATTCATATGGATTTGTTTGGTCCAACCAGAACTGTTAGTTTAAGTGGTAGAAAATATGGATATGTCTTGGTGGATGATTACTCTAGGTTCACATGGGTTTTCTTTCTCACACATAAAAAAGATGCTTTTGATGAGTTTCAGGCACTCTACATGAAGATAAAGCAGGACGGTGAGTTTAAAATTTCTAAGATTCAATCTGATCACGGTGGTGAATTTGAAAATGCTGACTTCTATAATCTTTACAGGGCTGAAGGCATTTCACATCGATTTTCCTCACCAAGAACCCCAGAGCAAAACGGTGTAGTTGAAAGAAGAAACCGAACTCTCATAGAGATGGCAAGAACAATGCTTGCCGAACGGCAACTCCCAAGGAAATTTTGTGCTGAAGCGGTAAACTTAGCATGTTACATTATCAACCGCTCTATGGTAAGGTCACACACCAAAAAGACTCCTTATGAGTTGCTGAAAGGTAAAAAGCCCTCTCTCTCACATATGAAAGTGTTTGGGTCAAAATGCTTCATCCACAACAATGACAAAAGAGACTTAGATAAATTCGAGCCCAAGAGCGATGAAGGTATATTCCTTGGATATTCTGATAGATCTAGGGCTTATAGAATTTATAACATTAAGTGTCAAACTGTGGAAGAATCACCCCATGTTTCCTTTGATGAATATCATTATGATTCTAACAATGATAACTCTTGCAGGAAAAACGATGAAGATGGGGAATTCCTAAGCATGAAGAACAAGAGTGATCCTCCACAAGAAGAAACAAAAGAAGATGGTGACCGAGTTGAATCAAGCAATGCAAGGGATCAAGCTCCAGGAGAAGGAAATGATTCTACAAACATTAGAATTCTTAAGGATCATCCTTTAGAAAATGTCATTGGTAGCTTAAATGACCCACCTAGAACAAGGTCACATTTTAGAATTGTGGAAGAATTAGATCAACTTGCTCTTGTCTCCCAGATTGAACCCAAGAATGTTGATGAAGCATTAAAAGATGAAAACTAGATAAATTCAATGCAAGACGAGTTAAACCAGTTTGAAAGAAACAAAGTTTGGCATCTTGTTCCTAGACCTTCATCACAATCTGTCATTGGCACTAAATGGGTCTTTAGGAACAAACTCAGTGAGGATGGCAAGATAATAAGAAACAAAGCTAGATTGGTGGCTCAAGGGTATAATCAAGAGTTTGGGGTAGACTTTGATGAATCTTATGTCCCAGTTGCTAGACTCGAAGCCATCAGAATTTTACTTATCTTTACATGCTCCCTTAGAATAAAGCTGTATCAAATAGATGTAAAAAGTGCTTTCTTGAATGGCTTGATCAAAGAAGATGTCTATGTTGAGCAGCCCCCTGGCTTTGAGAATTCTAACCATGTAGATTTTGTATACAAGCTAGACAGGGCGCTTTATGGACTTAAGCAAGCACCAAGAGCTTGGTATGAGAGACTAAACTAGTTCCTCATTGAAAAAGGGTACACATGAGGTAAGGTAGATCAAACACTTTTCACCAAGAAGCAAGGTAAGAACATCTTGATTGTTCAATATTATGTTGATGATATTGTGTTTGGTTCTACTAAATCTAAAATGTGTGAGGAATTTGCTAACCTCAAGACTAGCGAATTTGAGAGGAGCCTAATGGGAGAACTCCAATTCTTTCTCGGTTTGCAGGTCAACCAAGGACAAGATGGTTGCTTCATAAGTCAAGCCAAATACATCAAGGAGCTGCTGAAAAGATTTGACATGACGAGCAGCAAAATCATTGCAACTCCTATGAGAATGGTAAATTAGTGGATGCAAAGATCTATAGAGGTATGATCGGCTCTTTGCTTTACTTGACTGCATCCCGACCAGATATCCAGTTTAGTGTATGCCTTTGTGCTAGATTTCAAGCTAGTCCTAGAGAATCTCACTTGACTGCCGTCAAACGTATCCTTAGATATCTTGTCGGCACTCAAGATTTGGGATTGTGATATCCGTCATCATGTGACTTATCTCTTATATCTTATTCTGATGCGGACTACGCTGGATGCAAGCTGGATCGTAAGAGTACTAGTGGCTATTACCAATTTCTAAGCGGGTGTTTAGTTTCTTGGGCCTCCAAAAAACAACACTCGGTTGCCCTCTCAATCGTAGAGGTAGAATATGTTGCTGCGGGGAGCTGTGGCACCCAAGTGTTGTGGATTAAACACCAACTCCAAGACTACCTAGTGGATCTTGGTTGTGTCCCGATTCTGTGTGATAACACTAGTGCTATCAACCTTGCAAAAAATCCAGTCCAGCACTCTAGGATAAGCATATTGAGATTAGGCATCACTTCATTAGAGATGAGGTCGTTAAGAAAAATTTTGAACTGTATTTTGTTGATACTCTAAATCAAATTGCTGATATTTTCACCAAGCCCTTGTGTAATGACAAGTTTTCAACACTCAGAAGGGAGCTTGGTCTTTGCCGACCTCCGTCCAATAAAGATTGAAATGATGACTTTGTTCAATTTAGTTGTTTGTTTTTGCATATTGGTGTCCATGCATTGTTTATATGTAAATATGTCATTTTGCATATGGTGTAGCATTGCATGTAGTCATGATGCATAATAAAATTGAATTCATGTTCATAATGTATTGCATGATTTGTGTAGCATCCTTCTTGCATGGCCATGGTATATTAAATGTTGATGTATGGAAAGGCAGGTTATGCTTGCCTAGAAGCACTCAATATGCGTGAGGTTTCACCTCCGCCAAGTACCATGCGTCACTGTCGCATATAGGCCATATAGTAAGAGAGAGTTGTCTCTTTGCAGCATTCATGCATATGTTTCATCTTCATTCTGTTGCATTTAATAAGTGTACAACCATGTGTTGGGTCATGCATTTCATGTCTGTCAAATTCATGTTTGATCAGGTCAACCCCTGCATGGTTCTGGTCAACCTCTCCTTGACATTCGTCATTCCACTTGATTGCAAACATAACTTCTTGAGTGCATTCACTGCATATCCTTAGGGGGAGTCCTGCTGCTATTCTTACACTCTTGTAATCTGAACTTCATGGCTTATAGTCTGCATATGAGATCATGAGACCGATAGAACTACGGCGTAAGAACTTTCTATTATATGCCCTGATGATTGTTCATCCAATGAAACTGGTTCAGATTTAATGATTTCCTTGAAGTTCAAAAATATTTATTCTGAAATCATCAGTGTTCTGTGGTTTTAATAGACCTTAACTAGAGATTGCATATTGTGCTTTGCATGACTATCCTGAAATCTGAAAATCCAAATGTCATGATAATTTTGGTGATACTCTAAGAGCTTAGTATTGTTTCTAAACATCTTGATGAGATGGAATTCTCGAAAATCAATTTGACAGAGCAATAATATTTTTGCACGGAGAAATATGTCACGTCATCAAATCAAGTGACGAATGATATGTCGTGATGTGCCCATGTTATCTCTGTCTTAATTATATTTGGACTCTAGGCAGAGCATTGGCATAATTGCTGAGAAATATATCTTCTCATCACAGAAATGAGATTGGATATGTCATGACGTGACTTTGCTATCTCTGTTCATTCTACAGCATAACCGCCAGTCTTGCCAAATACCTAGGGATACTGGCGTCTAAACAACATGTATTCTTACGACTAGGAGGCATGTACTAGACTTGATTGCTCGTAAAATATGAGTCATGTGCCGTCAAATTCAAAAGATATTGCAAATCAAATTTGTTTAACTCATCAAATTACATGCTTTAGTCATGATTGTTTAGCCTCAATACTAGTTTTTGTGTTATTCCCTTTGTAGTTATTGAATATGGATATATAAGACAAGGGAAGGTTAAACACTGCCATGATATGCACTTTTAGTTCATTTCTATTACAACATGGATGTAGATGCCTTTCGAACTCTGTTGATGATCTCAAATTTCATTAGCTTTGAATCATATATGTTACTCGCGGTATGTTTCAGGTTTGCATATAATGGCTTGCTCTCCACTCTCATTCACCTCTAGTCTCTCAGACATTAGTCACCCTCTCTATCTTATCCCTCCTTTTTGCTGCTGTCAAAGGGGGAGAAAATGTCTTATTATGAGTCCTTTAATACCTTTGTCCGTCCTTTATGCGGCCTTTGTGAGTTGTCAAAGGGGGAGCGTGAATTGTGTACGGGAGAGAGTCCATGGTGGAGATAACCTTGTGAGCTTTGAGTCTGCATATGTGATAGGAGTTTGTGCATAGCTTTCACATGCTTTGATCATCCATGCATACATATCCGCATTCACATGCTTTCACTATCATGGATCTTGAGCTGCACATGTTGCATATGTCATAAACTTTGCCATTTTGGATATTCCTGCCACATAATGACTCACAGTGTTGCCATCATCAAAAAGGGGGAGAATGTTGTGCCCCTGTGATCATTTGAGTCTTCATGTGGTTTGGGTCATTCGACATCGTCTTGTGGTCATTTGAGTTATTGGATATTCTTAGTTTTGATAATAGCTAAACACTATAAGTCATTATTATTTTAACTCTCATATGACTGACATGCGTGATGTTTTGTTCATAACAGATATGCCAATGAATTGCCAAGGAATGAAATGGAGATGGCAAATGTGAAAGCTCAATGTTGCGCCCTCGCACGCGGATCGACCTGCGCGGTCAGGTCACGGGTATTCCACAGACATGAACGGGTTGCTAAAGGAGTCAAGCGATGGAGATAAAGCAGTTAACGGACCGACCCGGGAAAGCCCGGGGTCTGCCCAGCTGGCGGTCGACCGCCAGCACAGGGGCGGTCGATCGCCCCAGCCAGCAACCCCCAGATTGCAACTCTTTCAGTAGCGGTCGACCGCCAGCCCAGTAGCGGTCGACCGAAATTTCCAGGAACCACCCGTTTGCAGGTTTCTTAGTAGCGGTCGACCGCCAGAAGCTGCAGGTCGACCGCCAGCCCCGAGCCTTCAATGTTGACTTTGTTTTCCACTTCGAGAAGAGCCCCTTTCCTTGTATTTGTTTAACCCAAAGTCACCCAATCTTCCATAGATTGTGGATCTGGTCTGGGGGATGTCTAAGGACCATTCAAAGGTTATAAAACACATGCAAGAGGGTTAGAAACCCTAGTTGATCATTTGTGAATCCAAGGGAGATCAAAGGAGGCTACAAGGGTGAGAGGAGTTTGAGTACTGTAGCCGTGAACAGTACTCCGGGAAGAAGTTCTTCATCAAATCCTCAAGTGATTCAAGCTATTTGAAGAGGAGATCAAGCCCAAGCCAAGAGAAGATAAAGCTGCATCCTTCATCCTCTTCATCATCTCAAGGGTGATCTAAACTGCATCAAACTCTTCATCAACTCAAGGAGATCAAAAGGAAGATCAAAGCTACATCCATAGTCTTCTTCATCGACTCAAGGAAGATCATCTCTCAAGGAAGAAGACACCATTGAAGCATCCAACTCAAGCTCCAGCAATCTCAGACAATATTTTTCTTCTTGAGCATATTCTATATCTTGTTTGATGATTGAGTGTTTTCATATTTGTTCTTTTTCATTTCATACAAACGATTGAAACTGAAGATCGTCCCTACCGGTGGTTAGTAGGAAGGTAATCGGAAGTTATCCGATCTGCGGTGTTGACGTCCCTACCTGTGGTTAGTAGGAAGGCAATCGGAGGCCTTTCCGATTTACGGTTCAGTGCGTGGCACTAGTGGAGCCTCACTGGATTTGGTGAGGGGTGGACATAGGACTGGAGATTCAGTCCGAACCACCTTAAAATCCTTTGTGTTGTGGTTTGTTTATGTGATTGCTTCGTTCTAGATGCATGCTTAGGTTCAATCTCTATATTACGTAATCATCTTGCTAAGCAAATCGTTGTGTATTTCGTTAAGTTAGTTATATTCCGCTGTAATTTATTTTATCTAGCTATATAGAGGGTTGCATTACGAAAAGAGGGGCAGATCTATTCACCCCTCCCCTTTAGATCCGTTGTCGATAATCACCTTGCACACCTTGCCTCCCAAACGGCAGTAGGTGTGAAAGATGGAGGTTCTGTGCCAACCATCGCTAACCTGGGGCTGGGTCAGCACACATCAAACAACAGCTAGCTGAACATCGCCCTGGCTCATTGTGTGGTCTATAGAACCACTCTATGACTCCCCAAGCTCAGTCAGAAACTCCTGGGTCAACTCCTGGTCATCCTCATAACTCACTGGGACAAGCCCAGGTTTTGCGGGGGAGGATGAGGCAGTGGGACTCTAGGGTCCTTCCTCGGAGGCTCGGGAGATCGCACCCCTGGGGCCCTTGGATATGGCCCTGTCGAGCCACGAGTATCCGACCCGCGCTGACTGGTGCTCCCGAGACGTTGGGGAGTCTCAAACTCAAACTCAAACTGCTCAATCTCCAGTGCCACCTGATATGCGGCCTCTAGTGTAGTGATGTTCCTACGGAAAAGTTCAAACTGGTAGCTAGTCTGTAGTCCTCTCCTGAAGCAAGAGACCGTCATAGCACTCTCCTCCCTAACCCCACATCTCAAGAGATACTCGTCAAATTTGGCAATGTACGCTGACACACACCTATCGCCCTGGGTGAGGCTCTGCCAACGGTCAATAAGGCGCTGGCGATACGTAGCAGGGAGATACTTCTCTCTCAACTTCACCTTCATATCATCCCTCGTATCTATAAGGTCCTAGTGTTGCTGCTTGAGCAGACTCTCCACATTCATCCAATAAGTCTGGGCTCTCCCCAACAACCTCATCTTGGCGAAGCAGACTCGCCGGTGATCGGACATGTCATACCACTCAAAATAGCAATCCATGCCGACCTCCTAGTCGAGGTAGACACGTGGATCTAAGGACCCATGAAAGCTGGGAGGGTCCACTCGCACGTTCCGGAGAACGCGATCATCATCATCGAGATCCCGTTGCCGTCGAGGGGCGGGTCGAAATCTCCAATTACCCTCATCGTTGTCCCCCGAAAACTCATCCTCATATGCCAGACCTCTAAATTGCTTCTCCTCGACACCACGTGCCCTAGGGGCGATGGGTTGCTGCCTAGGCTCTCCCTGGCCTCCACCTTGACCCTAGTGTCCCTCCATAGGCACCCCTTCAAGCATCGTGACACGTCCCACTAAACCCTGGATGGACCTATCTGATCCTGCCATACGATCCTCCATAGACTGCATCCGGCCTTCTAGACGGCCTCCAAAGTCATCCATCGGATCCATAAGTGTCTGGATCATGTCAGCCAGAGGGGACTCGACTGGTGCATGGCCCTAGGGATCAGCCATGGGTGCTGCCTGAAAGTCGGTGCTGCCTGAAAGGGCATACAAGGGTGCTACGGGACAAAGTGGACATACCTCTAAATGGGACCGAACTCGGGACTGAAACTTGGCCCTAACAACTATGCAAAAGTTTGGAATGTGGACTCAAATGTGACCCTAGATGACCTAAGCTCTGATACTAATTTGATACAGGATGACACGGGTGCCAGTGAACCTAGGACCGACTCGATGTGTAGCCAGCACGTCGCACGCTAAAGGCTTAGCCGGACCGCTGACCTCCATGGTACACCTCAAGGCTAGAATGCCACACAACAAGAAACGCAAACTCACGGTCATCCCACGCGAGGGAAGTGGGGGAATCTCAGCAATTGAGAAACTGTTGGCGTCTAGGGGTATGCAAACTCGAGCTCAGAGCTCAGCTGGAACCCACGGGTGGGATCGCTCACTAACAATCGCGGTGATCGCGGATGGGCTAGAACCTATTCTCACGTAGCATCGGCACATATAAACATATACGAGGCAAGCATAATGCCACAAGTAGGAGGAGGAGCACGTACCTCCACGACTAATGCATGGGGAGGACAACCCCGGCCAAGATGTGCAACCATGGTACAAGAGTAATAAAATAGTACATATCAGAACTAATATGCCCACTCCTCGCAGGGAGGTAAAAGGCTACAAAGAGAACTCCGGGATTGCCGTGCTTGGGTTGACGGGCAGCAGTGCGCGGGTCGACGGAGACAGCTCCCCCGGCGTGAACCAGTGGCAAGACGAGGTACGATTAGTGACAGCACTCAGAGGACTCGCCGGAGGACGTCCCCCACCAGAGGGTTTCTCCGGGTTCGCAGCAGAGTGCTCGAGGAGGCTCCTGAAACCTGCTTCAGGTCGCAAGGTTGGACCCGCGACCGTAGTCTGGCGCAGTCTGACGAAGACGAACACCACGGTCAGGTTCAGAGGTGAATAACGACGAGATTAGTCCCATTGCGAAGAGGACTTGGAGTAGAACGATGGAGGGGTGAAAGTCGATGATCACTCCCAGCAGGTTCACAGGGATCAAATTCACAATAAAGATCACGTCCTGCTGGGCGTCTGGAGATGTAGATCGGCGCGGTCGAATGAAAACGTTCGCCACTCCCAGATCCAGAGGCGGATGATGACTAGATCAGTCTCATTGTGAAGAGGACTTGGAGTAGAATGAGTGAGGGGAGGAAGTCGATGATCACACCCAGTAGGTTTGCAGGGAATGAATTCGCAACAGAGATCACGTCCTGCTGGGTGTCTGGCGATGCAGATCTACGCGGTTGAACGAAAACGCTCGCCACGCCAAGATCCGGAGGTGGATGATGACGAGATCAGTCTCGTTGCGAAGAAGACTCAGAGTAGAACAACTGGGGTTTGAAGTCGATGATTGTTCTTACTAGGATCACAGGGAATGAATTCATAATGGAGAACACATCCTACCAGGTGTATGGCGATGCAGATCTGCGCAGTCGGATGAGAACACTCACCACGGCCAGATCCGGAGGCGGATGAAGACGAGATCGGTCCCATTGCGAAGAGGACTCAGAGCGAAATCCACCATAGGTTGGGTTCACCCAGAAGTGTTGCAGGGACGCTGGAGTTGGCTCTAGATGCTGGTGGAGCATCTCACCCCTACCTTGTCTCAAGACACACCTTCTACGGAGGAAGAAGAGGGGGGAATGGCTGCTGCTGCTCTCAATAAAATTCCCATTTTTCTTTATTTTTCTAATCCAGGGTTACAAGGGTATAAATAGGCATAAGGCTCCAACCGTAACCCTAATGGACCCTACACATGGAGCTTCTTGCCAGCCCATTTGGGCCCAGCTTTGGGTTGGAGGAGGGTGCACCCAGCCATGGGCTGCCAAGACCTCAAGAAGCCCAGCCAAGGAGGGGCGACTATGGGGTCCATCTACTGGGCCTCATGTGGCAAAAAGAAAACTAAATGTCCACACATGGATGACCCAAGACCCACATGGCCACAAATGGCCTAAAAAATGTCCAAAAATGATAAAAACAAATGCTAAAACTCTGAGCTATGCCTCCAAATTATCTCCAAGCCAAATCGAAGCCTAGGTGATCCTTGGGGTGCGGCGTGTACTCCGTCTCGTGTCCTCGCAAGTTTAAGGGCTTAATGTGCTAATTAATAGATTAATGGGTTAATACCATTGATTTAAAAGCCCAACTATTAATCAGATAAATAAATCTACTTGAAATGGACCTTAAACCCTAAATTTAGACCTTTTGGCCTAATCCCAAAACCTAG
Source organism: Amorphophallus konjac (assembly GCA_022559845.1). NCBI lineage: Eukaryota > Viridiplantae > Streptophyta > Magnoliopsida > Alismatales > Araceae > Amorphophallus > Amorphophallus konjac. The sequence goes on from CM040118.1 coordinate 321,710,127, forward strand.
AGACGTAATAGGAGTTATTTCCTAATTAAAATGGACAAATAGGGAAACTAGGGATAATTAGAAGGGAGTTTGAATTAAAATCAAATTTTGAAAAAAGGACCAGGTCGCGGTCAGTCGTGCGACCGTGTTCTGATGATAGCGGTCGAGACCCAACTGCTACCTACTTCCGAAAATGGAAAGTGATAAACAAGGGAAAACTTGGACTTCTATCCCCCAACTAGCCATGATTCGACGTGATCTGGCAAGGAGACCTGTTTAGGACTTTTAGGGATCGACTCTACCTCTAATAAGGACTCCTAGTTTTACCTAAAACCCTAACCCTAGGCCAATCTCTATAAATAGAACCCAGATCTGTTCTGCGTGAACCTTAGTTTTGGAGCGCGAGGAATAGAGGTAGGACGTCGTCTTTGTAAGTTCATCCTTTAGAACTTTTTTTTCTCTTTAGTATTGTCTAACTCCCTTCCGATTTTCATGTTAGGAGATCAAGCGGCTAAAGGGTTAGGAAGCGTGGAAGTAGCTATTTCTAAGCAGGACGCGTAGGAACGAGAGCTCTCTTCCAGAGAGAAATTGGAAGCCTAGGAGCAATCCCCGAGGTAGGTTGTCTCGTGATTGGTTCAAATAACATGTTTGGAGTAAAAGCCCTCTGATCTTTCCTATTTTCATGCTTTCTACACGGAGTATTTCCAATTTTTCCATGACTACGCAATAGGGTTAAAGTTCATGTTGTCCATGAAACATTAACTAAAAAGATGTCAACTTTCCTTCATCATATGCCCTTTTTATGTATTAGTTACGTGATAGCATGCCTTTCCCTTCATTTTCATACGAGTTGTATCTTTATTTGCCATTGAAATTGGCTCTGCAAGAAGGGATTTGCTTCTGTCTCGAGACGGATAGATAGCGGTCCTACAGAGACCGCTACCTCCATATAGCAGTTCTGGACAAACTGCGATCTACGTTCTATTAACCCTAAACAGTAACTATATCAACCCTATGATTTCTTGTTATACATATAGTAGGTTCTACAGTATTTCGTGCTGTTATGATTCTCTGTTACATCAGGTTTAATGGGGTTGTGTTTTGTTGACATATCATGCTTTAAAAAGTTAATTTCATTATATGCTAGTTTCACAAATAGACCCTATAATTTTGTACTTAAGAGATTTTCTTTTGAATTTTTTCTATACATTGATCGCTATTTCGATATGATTCACTCTCATCTCCTATCTTTCTTTATCACTTGTACAAAGCCCATACTCCGGTACGTTGCTATTAGTCACTACACTTGACATGAACACTTTCTTGAACTTGAGCGCCTCTCCGTTGAAAATTCTTTCTGATGTACTAGGTTATCATGTTTCTAGGCCTCCATAAGACTCCGTGAGTCTGCGATTCCCACTAGGACGCCGAGCTGGTTATACCCTATAAGCCCAAGTCTAGAAGAGCACTTCACGATTTCTGCACTCTGTCCTGATTGTGGCCAAGAAGCGACCGCTACCTGCAGATAGCGGCTGGTCGATGACTGCTTTCTTATTTCAGTTAGTAGATTTCTGGTTGAGTCGACCTGTTCTTTCTTGAGTCGACGCACTGCCTGATAGCGGACTATACTCGACCGCTACCTCTAGATAGCGGTCCTTGTTTAACCGCGTTCTGTCAAGTTTTCCTCAGCCCGAGGTCTGACCCAAGGGTTGATTATATTTCTATTCTCAGGCGATCTTATGATTGTCTGGAACCCAAACCTTATTCATTAAGTCATTAATGAACTATGAAAATTGATAAATATGCCATTATGTTGTCGAAATCCTTCTGTAGCACAACGTCCTATTAATTCGTTCTTGACCTCTCAATTCTCAATGTTCACGTGCTTTCTTGCCTTGCTTACTATCACCTTAATGAGTTATTGAACTTTACTTTCTTGGCCAAATTTTGTTGTTATTTCTCGTGGAAGTAGCTTGATTTATAACTTGAAGATGCAAGGGTGGGCACAAACGGTGTCCAAGGGCTCTAGTGTAGCCCCCTCGGTAGATGGTCGGAAATATACTATTAACCATGGGGTATAATGATTACTTGCGTTGCATTGTGTTGGAAGTACTTTTTTTATAAACGGGTGAAATCTACGAGTCAATCTCATGAAATTTACATGCTTGCTAGTACATTCTCGTTACATGACATTCTTGTGCATAGCCTTCTAAAGTCATGAAAGTACATTCTCATGATATTACAAGCTTGATTGAAAGGCCAACTTATATTCTCATGATCATATATTCTTGCAAATTATATCGTTCTTTACATTTCTGTCTTGTTACTTACTTTGGTTTTATTCGCATGTTTCAACGTGTTCTCTTTATCTTACCTTCTAGAGCAAAAATGTTAATCATGTAAACTTGCCATCATGTTGACATGAAGATACTTACTAGGCCAGTGCGCTCATACCCTAATTTCTTTGACATTTTCAGGAAATTCTAGTGGGTCCGAGTCGGACTTCTCAAGTGATGATTCCGAGAGTGAATGAAGATTCGAGTGAAAAGCCTTATAGGGTGTTTGGGAACACTTTTTAAAAAAGAACTCTTTGTATCTTAAAAATTGACATATCAATTTTCCATCTAATTTTTAAAATTGATAAAAATAAGTCATTCTGTGTTTGACAAAAACACCCTAATTTTTAAAATTCACAAAAATAAGTCACTCTGTGTTTGGCAACCCTCTTCCCTTCCCAGGCGCCCGAGTTCGTGGACCAAACCCTCCTCGCCAGGAGCTGGGAGCTGCTCCACTTTCTCCTAGTGGGCATCGTCGTCTCCTGCGGCCTCTTCAGCCACCGCATAGCCAACCCGACAACGGAGAAGGAGGCCCTATACAGCGTCACCATCTCCTACAGCCTTGTACAACATCAGCCTCTTCAGAACAAATTCTAGCCCGCATTATATCTTAAATTAAATAATTAAGTAGATTATAAGTGAATATTAAGTGAGTTGCTAATAAATGAATATGACTTACGTTGTTAAAGAGATATACTCGAGTCCTTTTACGAACATAAATGAGCCGACTAACATGGAATACCTCACGCAGCTCCTGCAGGTATCTTTAGCCACCGCAATACCTCATGCAGCTCCTACAGGTGTTACTGGTCTTCGACGACGAGGAGCCCAAGACCCCAGTTGGGCATAACGAGATCAACAGGCTCCAGATGTGGACTTCCTGGTACCATAGGGGGGAGCCCACGGTGGTGGTCGCGCCAGAGAGCCCCAGCTACAGTAGCAGCATCGGTAGGCATCTGCTCCTGCCAGTCAGGAGCCTGAGGTCGCCCGTCCTACACACCGACTAACCGGGGAAGAAGGATGCGGACGAGGGGCCTTCGATCGCCACCATTGGATCATGCTCATTTACGAGGGGCAGGACCAAAGACAGGAAGGTCCGAGAGGTGAGCTCTTTGGACCTTCTTGCCCAGAGGTAAGAACTCGAGTGCGACAGGGCCGTCATCCTCCCATCGCGGCCAAGCTCTGCCATGCCCTCGCCCACTCTTTGACCGGAATTGAGGGCCAAGGCCTATGAGGACCCATGGAAGGAGAGGCCGGGAGAGAGAGAGATGGGGGGAGCATCGAGAGAAGGGGACCGGGAGAGAGAGAGATCGTTGCTCTCTTTAAAAAAAAAATGGAAAGACTTGTTTTTATTTTGGGAGAAGTTACAACGGGATAGTATTTTATCCTAAAAAATTGGAGAGGCTTATCAAACATGGTTAAGTAGGTTTTCCATTCCTATTTTTTATTTTGAGAGAAAAAAGAGGTGAAAAACTATAGCCGAACACCCTATTAGAATGTCTTGAGTCTTTTATGTAACATTCGAGTCATATCAATGTTTTTCCTACTTTCTTGAGTCTAGTGGATCATATGTCAAGTGAGTCATTGTCAAGTTGTAACTTTGATTTATTTGATCAATAAAGTTGAGGTTTTTGTCATATGGTACTGCGTACAATGTTTATGATGTTATATGTGTAGCACTCTGATTGTCTTGCTAGCTCGAGGCTTACTTTGTTGGCTGCTCACATTCCCGATTGGTTTCCGCTGTATATATCTCGGGGGCGTGACAGATTTCATCATGGGTTTGCCAAAAATAAGAGGTGGACATGATGGAATATGGGTGATAATTGATCGGCTGACAAAGTCTGCACATTTTTTGCCCATTAAAAGTTGATGGACAATATATATATTAGCAGCATTACACATCAAGGAGATTGCTAAACTACACGGAGTCCCTGTCACGATAATATCTAACCGAGACCCGCGCTTAACATCACATTTCTGGAAAGGTCTACAACACTCCTTAGGGACAAGACTAAATTTCAGCACAATGTTTCATCCCCAGACTAATGGCCAAACAGAAATAACAAATCAAGTGGTAGAAGATATGCTCAAGGCTTGTGTTATAGATTTTGGTGGAAGTTGGCACGACCATTTGTCTCTGGTCTAGTTTGCCTACAATAATAGCTACCAAGCTAGCATTCAAATGGCACCATTCGAGGCACTGTATGGAAGGAGTTGTCGTTCACCAATTTGCTGGAATGGGGTCGGGGAGAAACAACTTCTAGGCCTAGAACTAGTTAGGACTACAACCGAGATGGTACAACTTATCAAAGAAAGACTTCAGATGACACAATCAAGATAAAAGACATATGCTGATATTAGAAGAAGAGACCTAGAATTTCAAATTAGAGACCATGTGTTCCTCAAGGTTTACCCAAGTCGTGGAATCAGAAGATTCGGCATCAAGGGCAAACTTACTCTGAGATTTATTGGCCCTTTTGAAATTTTGGAAAGGGTTGGCAAAGTCGCCTATCGGATAGCATTGCCACCTCAATTATCTGGAGTTCATGACGTGTTTCACATCTCAATGCTAAAAAGGTATGTTCATGACCCATATCATATTATAAGTCATGACGATCTTGTGATACAGAAGGACCTGACGTACGAGCAAAAGCCACATAAAATACTTGATCGTGAGATACGTCAGCTCAGGAACAAAACCATTCCCATGGTAAAGGTTCAATGGAGTAAATGCCTGGAACAGGAAGCTACATGGGAAACGGAAGAAGTAATGTGCAGAAGATTCCCCGAGCTGTTTGACTGTAAGTAAAACACACCTCCATAAATCCCATGCAATGAATTTGGGGACCAAATTCTTTTTAAGTAGGGGAGGGTACAACACCCCTGGCAATTTCCTAGAATTTTCTAGAATTTAAATAGATTTATTAAACATTCAATAGGCTTAAATGCTTGAATAGGCTAATTAATGAATTAATAAGTAAAAGCCTTTGATAAAAAAGGCCCAACTATTAACTAGATGGTTAAGCCCACTTAAAAAGGGCCTTAAACCCAAAAAGTGAGCCTTTTGGCCTAAGCCCAAACCCTATAGTCGTAATAGGATAATTTTCTGAATTAGAAAAGGAAGATAAGGGATAATTAAAAGGGGAGTTTGATTAAACCTAAAATTTTGAAGAATAGGGCAGGTCACGATCTATCGCGCGACCGCGTTATGAAGGTAGCGATCGAGCCTAGACCGTGATATGATTCTGAAAACGGAAAGGGGTAAAACACAGAAAACTCATATTTTTATGAGTTTGCCATGATTCGATGTAATCTAAAGATGAAACCTACCCAGGACTCTGAGGGGATCGACTTGACACCCCATAGGACTCCAAATTCGAACTAAAACCCTAACCCTAGGTCAATCCCTATAAATAGGCCCCAAGCCTGTCCGGCGCAAACCCTAGTTTTGGATCACGAGGATCGAAGGTATAGCATCGTCTTCTTGAGTTCGTCCTTTAGAACTTTTTATTTACCTTAGTGTCTTCTAACGTCCCTCCAAATTTCATGATAGGAGGACGATTGGCCAAAGAGTTAGAGTGTGCGGAAGTTACTATTTCTACACAGGACGCGCAGGAACAAGGGCTCCCTTCTGGCGAGAAATTTGAAGTCTAGGATCAACCCCAGAGGTAGGTTGTCTCATGGTCGGCTTAAACATGATGATAGGATTAAAAGCCCTCTGTTTTCTCTCATTTTCATGTTGTATTTCATGTTTTACCATGACCGTGAAATAGGGCTCTAGTTCATGCTGTCCATGTAACCTTAACTAAAAGATAATAGCTTTTATTGATCACCTACCTTTGTCTTGCATTATTTACATGATAGCATGCTTTTCCTCTCAGTTTTACCTAGTTTGCATGTTGATTAGCCATAGAAAAGGAGTCCTGTAAAGGCCGATGTTGTCTCTGTTTAACGGCAGAGTGATAGCAGTCAACCCAAGAGTCGCGACTTGAAATCGTGGTTGCCCGACCAACCGCGACCTTCTAGAAGGCAGTCGTGGAAGAACAACAATCTGTACTGTTCATGCCAAATAGTGATCAGATCAAAACCTTATGATTTCTTATTATATATAGTGATATCTACACCAAATTTCATGCTGTTTAAGTTTCCTGTTTTATCAGGTTTCGACAGGTTCATGTGTTATGCCATATCATGTTTAAAAGGTTATTTTTCATTATATGCTAATTTCACCATAAAACTCTATAGTTTTGTACTAAAGGACTTCCGATTCTTTTTATGAAGCTTTTACACATCGGTCTATGTTTTGCCACGTTCACTATCGATCTCTTTCTTTCATAGTTACTTTCACATAGCTCGTACTCCGATACGTTTGTTATTAGTCATTTGCACTTGATAGGAACACCTTCTTGGATATTGAACGCCTCTCCATCGGATATTCCTTCTGTCGGACTAGGTATTCGTGTTTCAAGGCCTCCGTAAGACTCCGCGAGCTTGGGATTCCCACTAGGACGCCGATCGAGTTGGTTGTACCCTAAAAGCCCAAAAGCTAAATGAGCACTTCATGATTTTTCTGCACTCTGTCCTGATCGTGGCTGGTGAATGACCGCGTTCATCAAGTGTGTTGGTTGAATAGTCAGTTGACCAATTTCCTATTTCCAATTGACCGAATTCCATTCTAAGTCGACAGACCTTGATTTCAAGTCGACTGAGTTTTCATGAGTCGACAGACTTCTGATCGTGGACTAGTACCTAACCGCATTCTTATTATCACGGTCTGATTGAAACCGCATTCTGTCAAATCCTGTCTAACCTAAAGGTCTGACCAAAGGGTTAATTGTGTTCAAGCTCAGATGATCTTCTAACGGTCTGGAACCTGAAACATTATTTATCAAGTTATTAATTAACTATGAAACTAAGGAAGATGCCGTTATGCTTCCAAAATTCTTCCGTAGCACAATGTCCTTTTAAATCATTCTTGATCTCTTTTTCAAGGATTTTGGTACATTCTTACCTTGCTTACTATCGCCCTAAAGGCATTATTGAATTTGATATTCTTGGCCGAACTTATTGATATTTCTCGTGGAAGTAACTAGATTTATAACTTGAAGATACAAGTGCGGGCACGGATGGTGTCCAAGGGCTCCAGTCTAGCCCCCTCGATAGATGGCCAGAAATATACTAAAAACCATGGGGTATAATTATTATTGGCGTCACATTGCACTGGGAGTACTTTTTTTATAAACTGACAAAATCCATGAGGTAATTCATGAAATTACATGCTTGCTTGAAAAGTACATTCTCATTACATGCTTGTTATATGACTTTCTTGTGCATAGTCTTCTTAAGGTTATGAAAAGTACATTCTTGTGATTGAAAGGCCAACTTGTATTCTTGCTAGATCATGATCATCTATTCTTGCAATAGTCATGTTCTTACATTCATATCTTGTTACTTGTTGTTACTATGATTTTTATCGCATGATTTATCGCACTCTCATTGTCTTACCTTCTGGAGCTAAAACATTAATGATGTAAACTATGTCATTATATTGACACGAAGATACCTACTAGGTGAGTGCGCTCATTCCCTACTTTCCTTTACTTTTCAGGAAGCTCTAGTGAATCGGAGTCGGATCGTTCAAGTGATGGGTCCAAGAGCGACTGAAGAATGAGAAGAGCCCTAGAGAGGTGTCTACTTGAGTCTTATGTCAACTTAGAATCATTCACTGTAATAGGCGGTGAAGTTGATCATGTTATGTAATTTTTCATTTTCTTGAGTCTAGTGAATCATGTTGTCAAGAGAGTCGATTGTCCAATTGTAACTTTGATCATTATTCAATAAAGTTGAAGGTTTTGTCTATGATGTTGTGTACATTATTTTTGTGTATGGCGCTCTGATTGTCTTGCTAGCTAGAGGCCTACTTTGCCGACTGTTCATGTTCCCGACTTGTTTCCACTATATATCTCGGGGCGTGACACCCACTTTAAAATATTGTCTAGTGTCCTTAATAAGTATGGGTTACCCTTAACCCATCACCTTTGGCAGTCTGTCTGTGAGTCTTGTTGTCTTTCAAAGAGACATAAGCTTCCATTTCTACGCTCTATTGCTATATCAAGACAACCTTTGCAGTTGATTCACTATGACTTGTGGGGTCCCCTTCCTGCGGCCTCTCACTGTGGCTTCTCTTATTATATTATTTTTGTGGATGACTTCAGCAAGTTGTAGAAACCCGGTAAATAAAGATGAGAAATAAAATTTTTAATTTTATTCTATAATTAAAATTTTTGTGAAATAATTAAATTACATTTTTACTATATGTAATAAACTAGATAAATGCATTTACTTGAATTTACATAAGGTAAAAATGCTTTAACCCTTAGATAAATCATAGGAAGCCGAATAAAAGTCCATATAAAGGACTATGATTACAATTGGCCCATTGGATAATCCATAATGGGTTGGATTAAAGGATTAAAGGATTTATTAAAGGATAATTAGACCAAAATTCGTAACACATGTTTAATATGACATTTAAGGGATTATAATAACCCCATTTCTAGAAGATTAACTCAAAAATCAACTCCCACCTACCATTCCACTTTACACCAGCTGAAATTACATTATTTTCACACCAATTCACACCAAAAATGGGCTAGATTAAGAAGAGAAATGGAATTTTTCTTCTAAATTCGGACTTAATGGGTTAGGTAAAATTAGGTGAGGAATCTTGACAAAATTGGCCATGTTTTAGCTATAAATAGAACCCCAACCAACCCACAAACCATCCCTGGAGGCTTAAGCTATGCTGGTGTGAAGATTGAAGGAGATTTGAAGGAGATTTGAGGGAGAATTTGAAGAATCAAAAGGCTTTTTATTTATTCCAAATTATTTTCCCCCTTTCCTTTAGAAGCAATTAAAGGTAGGTATCTCTCAGGTTAAATTTTAATTAAAGCATGCTAGATTGTTCCTTTTTCAATGCTCTTTCTATTGATATCTTATTCATTAAATTTTATTGAGAAATGAGTGAGTTATAGCCATTTTAGTGATGAAAAATTGAAAGTAGCAGAAAAAGTGTCGACCTACAGGGTCGACACTCGGGATCACGCTTTCTGCTAAAAAAATCGAAACTTAGTGAAAAGTGTCGACCTTTCACGGCTGAAAAGTGTCGACCACCCGGGTCGACACTTTTTCACGGCCGTTCTGTTTTAAGAACAAAACCGCACACAGGACAAAAGTGTCGACCTCCCAAGTCAACACTTTCAGCCCGCAAACTAAGGTCGACCCCAAGGGTCGACACTTTTCCTGTCATACAAAAAAAATATATATATATACACTCATATGAAAACCCAATCACACCGCACCGCACCGCACATCCAATGCCCCTTGGGTCCTGACCCAAGGGTGAGCTCTCCAACATATAAAGCCATGAAAGTTTTCAAAACTTCCAATGTGGGACTAAAGTTTAGTCACTATACAATAGGAATTATAACAATTGTAATCCACGCTAATTGTATGCATTTAGTCACCAAAAGTAAGGAAAAGTGATATTAGTATGTTTTAAATTCTTACGGCATGTTAAAAATCTTTTTTTGAATAAAATTATTTTTAGCATGTAAAAATCTAATTTTAACCATAATATTAGTAAATTAATGTATGAAAAATATTTTCAGCATGTTAAAAATGACTTCCAACATGATAAAATTATTTTATAAATATTGAGATATAAAAACTATTTTCCGCATGTTAAAATCTATTTAAACTATTTTTTTGTGCATGCTAAACCTAATTTCCTATTAAATACATAGTAAATTGATGCATGAAAATTACTTCCAGCATGATAAAATTTCTTCCAGCATGATAAAATTATTTCTAGCATGTTAGAATTATTTTTAGCATGTTAGAATTATTTTTCAGTATATTAAAACTATTTTTCAGCATGATAATTCTATTTTCCTATCAAATAATTAGTAAATAAATATAGAAAAATGATTTTCAGTATGAAAAAATTTATGTTGTTATCAAAGAATTTCTGTAATCTGCATGGTAAACTTATCTTTATCATATTATCAGTAAATTAATGTGTGAGAATTATCGTAACATGTTAAGTATTAATTTTAGCATATTAAAAATTAATTTTCAGCATGTTAAAAATTAAATCCAGCATGAAAATTTTATTTTTATCATCTTAGCAGTAAAGTAACATATGAAAATCATTTTCAGCATGTTAAAATTATTTTCAGCAAGTTAGAATTATTTTTGACATAAAAATATATTTTTATAACAAAATTCTGATTTTTATAATAATAAATCACCGTTTGGGCTAAAACTAGTGCATCTCTAATGTACAAAACTTCATGTAAACATGTCTAAATACTTGTAAACCAAATGCACACAAGATTAAATCATGGAATTAAATTAATTCTATTAAACTCTAATTACTTGAATTTTCTTCCTAGTTACCGTTCTTTCTTGAATTCCACGACTTAATGTCGTTAAACATGATGCCTTAAAATTATTATTCACTCCTCTTGCTACTTCTGAGATTTTGCCAGATCTGTACTTTTTACAAATGAGCTTATTCTTGAAATTCATTGGCCATAGTGTTAAGTGGATGTCTAAACATACTTGGGATCTTATGATCCACCGACCCAATGCCTGGCATTAATGGGGCCCGGTCTGGTCTTGGGAGGAGCGCCTGAAAGTACTTGTGCCCATGGGAGTTGATTGACCACGGTGTGGCATTGCACCAAAGTGCATGACTTGCTAGATTATTTATGACATTCCACACTTCGTTATTGTACTTGTTTACTTATTACTTGAAATTGTTTGAAATTACATGATATTTGACTTGCATGAAATGGCCAAATTTTTTCATGATATTCCTTACATGTTCAATATTCAATACTTGAAATTATCTTGGAACCTTGTTATCATGTTATTACTTGAAATTTCGTATACAATTTCCTACTCGTTATTCATGATCTTAAACACTTCCCGATTTACTTGAAAAAAGGTTCAAAATGATAAATACTTAAATATTGCCTGATTATAGAGATATAAAATCTTACTGAGCTTTTTGCTCACCCTACGTTTTGGTAAATTATTGCAGGAAATGAAATCGAACAAGGGAATGGACAAGAGTGAAAGAGTGTTTTTTTCTTTTCCCTAAGATTTATGTAGATCATTAGTGTTTTTACAAGAATGATGTATTTTGGATTGGAAGTTTGTATTTGCCTTTATGGCTTATGAATTAGTGATGTAAACTTCATTTTGATGGAATAAAAGTATCATTTTCTCATTCATTTCTATCTTTAGAAATCAAATTGTACATGCTCTGATCGACACGCTTGTTTACGACTCGCTCACGCCCTCGATATTCCGCGTCGAGGCGTGACAGTCTTTGTGGTATCAGAGCCAAGTTACATAAAACCTAGGATTTCTTAAACATAGGTTTTCTCTTAATATAGGTATAGATCAATACCTAAAAATCGGTTAGGAACTTAAACTTTCTCGGTAAGTTTGGGTAGAACCATGGGTTAAGTTTTAAAGGAAAAGAATTAATCAAGAAATGAATACCAAAATAAAACATTAAACCTTGTAATAATGGTTGCAGGTTAATTCTCGTAAATGGCCGCCGAGAGAGCTCAATGGCGCGAGATGCAACGCACCGTTCAAGGTTTAACCCAAGCCCTCCAATAGGTTGCTCAGGGAGGAGCAAATCGAGGAGCTGGTGATTTGCATAAAAATTTTCGGAGCATGAACCCTCCCAAGTTCGCCGGGTCTACGGATCCGTATGAAGCCGAACATTGGATTAAGGAAATTGAGAGGATTTTTTGAGTCATGCAATGTGTCGACGAGGAAAAGGTCCTACTCGCTACTTTCCAACTAGAAAGGGACGCACGTGCCTGGTGGGAATCGGTCGAAGCTACTTTACCGCACGACTAAATATTATGGGAAGAGTTCGTGGAACACTTCAATAGTAAGTATTTCTCCGATCGGCTGCAATTAAGGAAGGCCACCGAATTTGCCGCCTTAAAACAAAGGGGATTATCGGTTGCGGAATATGAAGCTCAATTTTCAAGATTATCTCGGTACGCCCCACATCTCGTGGGTACCGACAAAATGAAGGCAAGGAGATTTCTCAACGGCTTAAGGCCGCAATCTATTACTCAACTCGCCCCGATGGATATTCAAATTTATTCTGATGTGGTACGAAGAGCACAACTCTTAGAAGATGCAACGAAGTTATCGGATCGCATCCGAGGAAGAGAAGCCAAGAGAGAGCAAGTTACGGTAGCCGAAAGTCTCAAACCTTCCTTCGGGAAGAAAAGGCCCAATGACGGGCGTAATTTCAACAAAGGTGGACGTAACTTTCAAGGGGACAAGAAGCCGAGGACATTCGACAAGCAAATTATTCCTTTCTCTATGTCATCAAAGGAATTATGCAAATTCTGCGAGAAACCCGAACACAAAGTCGTGGAATGCTGGAGAAAACTCGGCGCATGTCTTCGATGCGGGAGTCGGGAGCATAGGATCCCGAATTGTCCTCTTCTCAACGAGCAAGCTCCATCACTGGCAAAACTTCCTATTATTGCCAAAAAGTAAGGAAGACTCCAAGCGATCATGGATGCGGAACCTACCGAGGAAGGAGGCGTCATGGAAGGTACTCTTTCTATGTACTCAAGGCATGCCTCTGTCTTATTTGACACCGGAGCTACGCATTCATTTATATCTAGAAGATTTGCTGGTCTTTTACCTATGAAGCATGTTCCATTAGATTATACACTCACTATTACTACCCCTATTGGAATGGAAACGGAGATTAAACATTTCTATCCTGCTAGTGAAGTTCTAATTAGCGATTGCAACTTACCCGCTGATTTAGTATGCATGGAGATGGAAGGATATGATATTATTTTGGGTGCCGATTGGCTATCTACACATGGAGCTAGTGTCAATTGCAAATTGGGTACGGTAACTTTTATGGGTTACCCCGACCTTCTATTTTCTGGCACTAGGCATTCCAAGCACATATCTCTTATTTCGGCCCTCAAAGCCGAGAAATTGTTAAGGAAGGGTTGTGCCGATTTCTTAGTTTCTATCACTATGACCGAGCACACGGAACCCGGTCTAAAGGACATTCCTATCGTTCGAGATTATTCTGATGTATTTCCGAATGAGTTGCCTGGTATTCCTCTCGAGAGAGAAGTGGTTTTCTCTATTGATTTAATTCCGAGAGCTGCACCAGTTTCTAAAGCTCCGTATCGGATGTCTGCTGTCGAAATGAAGGAGTTAAAGGAACAACTATTGGAGTTATTGAAGAAGGGGTTTATCCGACCAAGTACTTCACCTTGGGGAGCCCCGGTCCTCTTTGTTATAAAGAAAGATGGTTTGATGAGATTATGTGTTGATTATCAGCAACTGAATTAACTCACCATCAAGAACAAATATCCATTGCCGAGGATTGATGAATTATTCGACCAGATTTCTGGAGCTCGATATTTTTCAAAGATCGATCTTCGATCTGGTTATCATCAATTGAAGATCAAAGAAACTGATATTCACAAGACTGCATTTCGTAGTCGGTATGGACATTATGAGTTCACCGTTATGCCTTTTGGCTTAACAAATGCGTCTGCCGTATTTATGCAATTAATGAACAGCGTATTTAGGCCATACCTCGATCAATTTGTGGTTGTCTTTATCGATGACATTTTGATCTACTCGAAGTAAAAGGAAGAACATGAAGAACATCTCAAGAAAGCCCTTCAATTATTAAGAAATCACAAGCTTTATGCCAAATTAAGCAAATGTGATTTCTGGTTGGAGGAAGTTTCTTTTCTCGGTCACATAATTTCTCGGAACGGTATCGCCGTCGATCCTTCAAAGGTCGAGGCCGTAAAGAACTGGGAAAGACCTACTAGTGTGACAGAAATCCGAAGCTTCTTGGGATTGGCTAGATATTACCGAAGGTTTATCAAGGACTTCTCCAAGATCGCGGTACCTTTAACAAGATTAACAAGAAAGGAGAATCCTTTTATATGGTCCGAGGAATGTGAGAAGAGTTTTCAAACTTTGAAGGATTGTCTGACGACTGCCCCTATTCTCACATTACCTACGGAAGGAGGAGGATTCGAAGTGTATGCTGATGCATCCGGAATTGGCCTAGGTTGCGTATTAATGCAACATGGTAAGGTTATAGCCTATTCTTCAAGGCAATTAAAGAAACACGAGGAAAATTACCCCGTGCATGACCTAGAACTGGCAGCTATGGTCTTTGCTTTGAAGATCTGACGACATTACCTCTATAGCGAAGCCTTTACGGTGTATTCTGATCACAAGAGTCTCAAATACTTATTCTCTCAAAAGAAGCTCAATATGAGACAAAGATGGGAGTTGGAATATTTAAAAGATTTCGATTTCTCTATACAATATCACCCCGGAAAAGGCAATGCCGTAGCTGATGCACTTAGCCGGAAGCCGATGGCTTTATTATCGAGCATGATGGTTAAATAATGGCATCTACTTGAGCAAATGGCCAACTTAAACCTCAATATGGAGGAGAAGGAAAGTGGAGTCTTTATCGCTAATATTCGACTCCAACCTCAGTTACTCTCAAAAATTAAGGAACGACAAAGTGATGATCCGTTGATCGTTGAAATCAAAGAGAAATTAGATCAATGACCGGATTTCCTTCTGGCTGATGATGGAAGGTTATTATTCAAAGGAAGAACTTGCATACCCGATTGTTCTACCATCAAGGGTAAAATCTTGGAGGAAGCACATCGGTCAAGGTACACTATTCACCCCGGTGCTACAAAAATGTACCAAGACTTCCACTACCAGAAAAAGCGGGATTACAGAAGGAATTTTCAGACGGAAATTTCAGACGAAAATTTCCGTCTGAAATTTGTGACGGATTATTTTCTGTCAGAAATCCCGTCTGAAATATGCAAGCACACACCGAATTTCATACGGAAATTTGTGATGGAAAATATTCCGTCACAAATTTCAGACGGAATTTGTGACAGAATTATTAAACTGTCAGAAATTTGTAACCAAGAATTTGTGACGGCCACATTTTTGACGGAATCCGTCTGACAATCCGTCACAAATGTGTCTTCTCACAGATTTTCAGACGGAAATTAGTCCGTCACAAAATTTATTGCGCCCCAAATCCGTCGCAAAGGCACATTTGCGACGGATTTGGGGCGCAAAATTTTTGTGACGGATTAATTTCCGTCTTAAAATCCGTGAGAAGACACATTTGTGACGGATTGTCAGACGGATTCCGTCACAAATGTGGCCGTCACAAATTCTTGGTTACAAATTTCTGACAGTTTAATAATTCCGTCACAAATTCCGTCTGAAATTTGTGACGGAATATTTTCCGTCACAAATTTCCGTCTGAAATGCGGTGTGTACTTGCATATTTCAGACGGGATTTCCGACGGAAAATAATCCGTCACAAATTTCAGACGGAAATTTCTATCTGAAATTTCCGTCTGAAAATTCCGTCTGTAATCCCGCTTTTTCTGGTAGTGTTCAAGAGGATATTCTAGTGGCCGAATATGAAGAGAGAGGTAGCCGAGTTCGTAAGTCGATGCTTGATATGTCAACAAGTCAAGGCCGAACACCTCAAATCGGCTGGCAAGCTCAAGCCTCTTGAAATACCGGAATGAAAATGGGATAGTATCGGTATGGATTTCATTGTTGGTTTACCGAAGACCCGAAGTGGTTTTGATACTATATGGGTAATTGTGGACCGACTAACCAAGTCCGCCCACTTCTTACCTATCAAGATCAAATGGACCGTTGATGTTCTAGCCGCCTTATATATCAAGGAGATTGTCAGGCTGCGTGGTATTCCAAGTTCCATTATTTCGGATCGAGACCCGAGTTTCACCTCTCATTTCTGGAAAGGTTTGCAATCATCTATGGGTACTAAACTAAAATTTAGCACTACTTTTCACCCTCAGACGGATGGACAAACTAAGAGGACGGATCAAATTATTGAGGATATGTTGAGAGCCTGCATGATAGACTTCGGTGGTAGTTGGCATGAACATTTACCGCTGACCGAGTTCGCTTATAACAATACTATCAGTCGAGTATTCAAATGGCACCATTCGAAGCATTATATGGCCGAAGTTGCAGATCGCCTCTATGCTGGAGCGAGGTTGGTGACAAAGGATTGATTGGTCCCGACATTATCCAAGACACAACTCACAAGATCCAGTTAATTAAAGAAAAATTAAAGGTCGCTCAATCACGGTAAAAGAGCTACGCCGACAACCGGAGGAGAGACCTTGAATTCCAAGTGGGGGAGCATATCTTTTTAAAGATCTCACCCACACGAGGAATTAGAAGATTCGGCATCAAAGGAAAGTTGAGTCCAAGATTTATCGGCCCTTTTGAGATTCTGGAACGAATCGGCGAGGTGGCGTACAAGCTGGCTTTGCCTCCTCAACTGGCCGGTGTACACGATGTCTTCCATGTATCAATGCTAAGGAAGTACGTGTACGACCCTTCACATGTGATTCAATTTTAAGAATTGAAGCTGTAAAATGACTTATGATATGAAGAAAGACCGATCAAGATATTAGATCAGAAACTACACCAACTGAGGAATCGGGCTATACCGATGGTGAAAGTCCAATGGAGCAACATGGATTCGAGGAAGCCACATGGGAGTTAGAAGAATCTATCAAGAAGAAATACCAGGATTTAATCTCAGGTTAGAATTTTAACCTTTCAATTCGAATTTTTGAATTTTAGTAATATAATGTGAATTTGGAGGACCAAATTCTTTTAAGTGGGGGAGGATGTAGAAACCCGGTAAATAAAGATGAGAAATAAAATTTTCAATTTTATTCTATAATTAAATTTTTTTTGAAATAATTAAATTACATTTTGACTATATGTAATAAACTAGATAAATGCATTTACTTGAATTTACTTAAGGTAAAAATGCTTTAACCCTTAGATAAATTATAGGAAGCCTAATAAAAGTCCATATAATGGACTATGATTACAATTGGCCCATTTGATAATCCATAATGGGGTGTATTAAAGGATTAAAAGATTTATTAAAGGGTAATTAGATGAAAATTCGTAACACATGTTTAATATGGCATTTAAGGGATTATAATAACCCCATTTCTAGAAGATTGACTCAAAAATCAACTCCCACCTACCATTTCACTTTAGACCAGCCGAAATTACATTATTTTCACACCAATTCACACCAAAAATGGGCTAGATTAAGAAGACAAATGGAATTTTTCTTCTAAATTCGGACTTAATGGGTTTGGTAAAATTAGGTGAGGAATCTTGACAAAATTGGCCATATTTTGGCTATAAATAGAACCCCAACCATCCCTGGAGGCTTAAGCCATGCTGGTGTGAAGATTGAAGGAGATTTGAAGGAGGTTTGAGGGAGAATTTGAAGAATCAAAAGGCTTTTTATTTATTCCAAATTATTTTCCCCCTTTCTTTTGGAAGCAATTAAAGGTAAGTATCTCTCAGGCTAAATTCTAATTAAAGCATGCTAGATTGTTCCTTTTCAATGCTCTTTCCATTGATACCTTATTCATTAAATTTCATTGAGAAATGAGTGGGTTATAGTCATTTTAGTGAAGAAAAACTGAAAGTAGCAGAAAAAGTGTCGACCTACATGGTCGACACTCGGGATCACGTTTTCTGCTAAAAAAATCGAAACTTAGTGAAAAGTGTTGACCTCCCGGGTCGACACTTTTTCACGACTGAAAAGTGTCGACCTCCCAGGTCGACACTTTTTCACGACCGTT
Source organism: Amorphophallus konjac (assembly GCA_022559845.1). Classification (NCBI taxonomy): domain Eukaryota; kingdom Viridiplantae; phylum Streptophyta; class Magnoliopsida; order Alismatales; family Araceae; genus Amorphophallus; species Amorphophallus konjac. Next base: position 321,728,254 of record CM040118.1, read on the forward strand.
CTGTTTTAAGAACAAAACCGCACACAGGACATAAGTGTCGACCTCTCAGGTCGACACTTTCAGCCCGCAAACTAAGGTCGACCCCAAGGGTCGACACTTTTCCTGTCATACAAAAAAAGACATATATATACACTCATATGAAAAACCAATCACACCACACCACACCACACCACAAATTCTTAGTCACCAATAAATTCTTAGTCACCAATCACACCACACTTTTCCGGTCCGACACAAATAAATAAATAAATATACAAAGATTTTCATATCCATTCAATTCAACTCACAACTCGAGCCCACATCCTATGCCCTTTGGGTCCTGACCCAAGGGTGAGCTCTCCAACATATAAAGTCATGAAAGTTTTCAAAACTTCCAATGTGGGACTAAAGTTTAGTCACTATACAATATGAATTATAACAATTGTAATCCACGCTAATTGTATGCATTTAGTCACCAAAAGTAAGGAAAGGCGATATTAGCATGTTTTAAATTCTTACAGCATGTTAAAAATCTTTTTTTAATAAAATTATTTTTAGCATGTAAAAATCTATTTTTAACCATAATATTAGTAAATTAATGCATGAAAAATATTTCCAGCATGTTAAAAATGACTTCCAACATGATAAAATTATTTTATACATACTGAGATATAAAAATTATTTTCAGCATGTTAAAATCTATTTAAACTATTTTTTTGTATATGCTAAGCCTAATTTCCTATTAAATAATTAGTAAATTGATGCATGAAAATTACTTCCAGTATGATAAAATTTCTTCCAACATGATAAAATTATTTCTAGCATGTTAGAATTATTTTTAGCATGTTAGAATTATTTTCCAGTATATTAAAACTATTTTTCAGCATGATAATTCTATTTTTCTATCAAATAATTAGTAAATAAATATAGAAAAATGATTTTCAGTATGAAACAATTTATGTTGTTATCAGAGAATTTCTGTAATCAACATGGTAAACTTATCTTTATCATCTTATTAGTAAATTAATGTGTGAGAATTATCTTAGCATGTTAAGTATCAATTTTAGCATATTAAAAATTAATTTTCAGCATGTTAAAAATTAAATCCAGCATGAAAATTTTATTTTTATCATCTTATCAGTAAAGTAACATATGAAAATCATTTTCAACATGTTAAAATTATTTTCAGCAAGTTAGTATTTTCGACATAAAAATATATTTTTATAACAAAATTTTGATTTTTATAATAATAAATCACCGTTTGGGCTAAAACTAGTGCATCTCTAATGTACAAAAACTTTATGTAAACATGTCTAAATACTTGTAAACCAAATGCACACAAGATTAAACCATGGAATTAAATTAATTATATTAAACTCTAATTACTTGAATTTTCTTCCTAGTTACCGTTCTTTCTTGAATTCCACGACTTAATATCGTTAAACATGATGCCTTAAAATTATTATTCACTCCTCTTGCTACTTCTGAGATTTTACCAGATCTGTACTTTTTACAAATGAGCTTATTCTTGAAATTCATTGGCCATAGTGTTAAGTGGATGTCTAAACATACTTGGGATCTTATGATCCACCGACCCAATGTCTGGCATTAATGGGGCCCGGTTTGGTCTTGGGAGGAGCGTCCGAAAGTACTTGTACCCATGGGAGTTGATTGACCATGGTGTGGCATTGCACTGAAGTGCATGACTTGCTAGATTATTTATGACATTCCACACTTCATTATTGTACTTGTTTACTTGTTACTTGAAATTGTTTGAAATTACATGATATTTGACTTGCATGAAATGGCCAAATTCTTTCATGATATTCCTTACATGTTAAATATTCAATACTTAAAATTATCTTGGAACCTTGTTATCATGCTATTACTTGAAATTCCGTATATAATTTCCTACTCATTATTCATAATCTTAAACACTTCCCGATTTACTTAGAAAAAAGTCCAAAATGATAAATACTTAAATATTGCCTGATTATAGAGATATAAAATCCTACTGAGCTTTTTGCTCACCCTACGTTTTGGTAAATTGTTGCAGGAAATGAAATCGAACAAGGGAATGGACAAGGGTGAAAGAGTGTTTTTTTCTTTTCCCTAAGATTTATGTAGATCATTAGTGTTTTTACAAGAATGATGTATTTTGGATTGGAAGTTTGTATTTGTCTTTATGGCTTATGAATTAGTGATGTAAACTTCATTTTGATGGAATAAAAGTATCATTTTTCCATTCATTTCTATCTTTAGAAATCAAATTGTACATGCTCTGATCGACACGCTTGTTTACGACTCGCTCACGCCCTCGATATTCCGCATCGGGGCGTGACACAAGTACACATGGTTATTCCACCTTAAGCACAAGTCCGATGTGCTGGATGTCTTCCTTCACTTTCAACGACTTGTGGAGCACCTCTTTGGGCGTCGTATCCTCGCCCTTCAATCCGATTGGGGTGGCAAGTTCTAGTCCCTCCATTGCTACCTCCAGGACTGCGTCATCCTTCATCGAGTGTCCTACCCTCACACACCTGAGCAAAATGTCACCGCGGAGAGGAAGCATCGCCACATCATTGAAATCGCTCTTGCTCTTCTATCCACTGCATCTATGCCACGGAAATACTAGGATGAGGCTATCTCTACTACTATCTATCTGATTAATCGCCTACCCACACCTGTCCTTCGCTCTCTTTCACCCTTTGAGTGCCTCTTCGGGAAGCCTCTGGACTATAAGTTTCTTCGGACATTTGGCTGTGCCTGCTACCCATATCTTGCCACATATGTTGTAAATAAACTCGTTCAGTGCTCTGAGTGTTGTATCTTTCTCGGCTACAGCAGCATGCACCATGGATATCACTGCCTAGATCTCTCCACTGGGCATCTTCTTGTATCTCGACATGTTGTTTTTGATGAGTCTGTGTTCCCCTTTGCAGGTCAGGCATCTGATGCTCTGGCTCATTCCTATGCGCCCTCCACCGCCCTTGGGATCCTTGGGTTCTTTCCATGGCTGGCCCACTTTCGGAGATGCACCTTCAGCACAGCTGCCCGATCCCCCCACGATAGATGCCCCAGCTACAGGTCTCGCTCCGCCTAAGAAGGGAACTGTTGTTGCTCCCCCACCAGCTTCACTGCCTTCATGTCACTCTCCACCAGCGGACTTGGTGTCTCCATCGGCACGCATGCGCTCTCTGGCAGACCTCTATGCCACCATGCCAATGGTGCTACCTCTAATCGTGGTGGCACAACGCCATCCTCTGCTCGAGTGTCTTACTATCTATGCATGTTCCACTAAGCCCACCTACTTCAGCCAGGATTCCAAGGAACCAACTTGGCGGGCAGTTATGGCTGCTGAGTTCAATGCGCTCTTGTGTAATGGAATGTGGTCCCTTGTGCTCTATGTCCCGGGATGAATGTTGTCACCTGCAAGTGGGTATTTTGGCTCAAACATAAGGCAGATGGTTCCTTTGTGTCCACTAAAGATCAGTTGGAAGATGTCCTCACCAAAGCGCTCTCCAAAGTCTGGTTCACATGGCTTCGTGATAAGCTCAACGTCGTTGACACCGTTAGCTCGAGGGGGCGTAACAAGGCCAGTGATTGTATTTCCCTACATAGGCCTGATCTCCCCATGAACTCGTAACCGTGTAACATATCTGTTCTTATCACACTATTGTAGCTAATCACTAGATTCCCATCATTTACGGGATCCTGTAACCATGTAAAACCATACATTAAATATGTTGGCGGAGGCAAGGGCACAAGTCGATTCCTTCTGCCCACGACTCTTTGTTTCGTTCTCCTCTTTCTTTCTGTGTGTGCTGCATTTTTAACCCTCCCGTAGAGTGTATGGATGACAGTGGATACTCTCTAGGGAGCATCTTCAGGCCTTTGGGTATAATGGACAACGTTCATAGAGTCTCCTTCCACTATAATAGTATGAATTTCAAGATGTCTGACCACTTCAGATAACAGATGTGTAATAAGAGTTATCAAACTGGCCATAAGGCTAGCTTCTACTGCTTTGTAAACTAGGGAGGTTATTGTTGAATTCCTTAGCACTATACCAATGGCATGCAGTTGTATCAGTATAGATGGCTGCATTCACGTTGATCGTCAGGGAATTTGAAGTGCGAGGGATCCATGGGACTTTTGCTTTCGTTGAGGGGATCTTTGAGATGGGGAGAGATGAACTCCATGTTATTTTGGTACTGTTGAAAATAAAAAATCAACAACAAATAATTAGAAATAAATAAAGTTAGAATTACAGTCTATTAGGTTGAAACACGTAGTCGTTAGTGTTGGGCTAACATATCCGTATATCATAAGCAGCCCTTGAGAATAAAATTGATTTTGGTGATAACAAAACAAATAAAACGAATGACAAAACAAAGAAACAATTTACACTGAATTAGAAAAACTTGAACCTGTAAAAACATAGTTGTTATTCAGATAAAAGTATAAGCATAAGCTTCACTTAATCACTGCATAACTGAGTCTTGAATCATCAACAGATCTTAATGAAGCAATTATTAGATATAATCGTCGCAAAGATTGTAGTAACTTAATCGTTCAAAGTTTACATAGTCGATACATTCGACTATCTAAAAACTTTGTCAAATATACGACTATCTAAGAATGATCACATAGTAGACTCACTTGACTATTTGAAAACTTAGTTGATTAAACGTTTCACATAGTTGATTCACTTGACTATCTGAGAATTCAGTTGATAAAATGTTCACATAGTTGAAATATAGTCGATTATCGGGAAACATAGTCAATACATTCGACTATCTAAAAATATAGTCTATACATTCAAATATAGTTGATACATTTGATTATTTGGAAATAAAAGCAATACATTCGACTATCTGGAAATTTAGCCCATCAGTAAAATGACTATCATCAAAAGACATCTCAATGCATCACTCATTCGGCTATCTCAACAAATTGTAGAGCAGTTGTTGACACCTAAATTTTTCATCTACAGTAGCAAGCTCCAACCGGCCGCCCGACACCGGGAGTGAAGAAGAAAGGAAAAAGAACAAAGAAAAGAAGAAAAGAAAAGCAAAAGGAAGGAAAAGGGAGTAGAAAGGGGGTGAACCGGCAGGATATAAGCCTATTCGACAGGGACTCTCAATCAGAAGAAGCCTCATGAAAAGCCCGATACGACAGCTCCCTGCTGAACCAGCATGGCACACAGTTCCCATACGGTAACCCCTTTGGCCACTTCATCTGGCAGCCCCCTTAGTGGGGCTCATCCAGCAGCCACGTGCAAGTAGGCCGGTGAACCGGCAACCTCTTCCATCCAGTAGCTATGTGCTGAACCGGCAGCCTCCTACCAAGCCCATCTGGCAGGGTTGTTTCCCCCAAGCCGGCAGTAAGCTCTTGAGCCCTTAAACCGACAGGGCACTCACCATCCGACAGGGCCCCCGAGCGCCCTGTGATCTCGCAACACCAACTGTCCCAGCTCGATCCGGTGGCTGTGGCATAATTCATCCGACAGCCTCCCTCATCTGGCAGCGGGCAAGCATCCGGTAGCAGTGACGTGATGCCCCTTGTACCCATTCGGCAACACCGGCAGGAGGCGATCAACCGGTAGCCCAGGGGCCCATCCGGCATGAAGATTGATTCGGTAGTAGCCTCCCACAACCGGCAACAGCCTTTCCTTCCGACAGAATAAGCTCATCCGGTAGGATTTCCCATCCGGCAGCACACTTACTGAACCGGCAGGGGGTCCCCGATCCGGCAGCTTTGCAGCGCCTGGGTGGCCCGCCATCCTCCGCTCCATCTATAAATAGGCATCTAGTGCCAATGGATAAGGTCTGCACGAACAAATAAAAAAAGGGGGGCGAAGAAGCAAGAAGGCGCAGAAGAGAAGAACAAGAAGAGAGAAAAAAAAGAGAGCTGTTGAAGGTCCGTGAAGGGAGAAAGTGAGAACCCAGGTGAGGTTCGAAGTGGTTCTCTGAGCCTGAATTTGTAGAGGGAGGGAAAAGATAGAAGAGTGGTGAGGGAACGGGGGGGAGAAATGGAGTCAATGCTCCTTCTCCCCCCCCCCCATTTTTGCTGTATTTTCTTTTTTCTTTACATTCCCCGAATTGTACGTGCTTTGATGTAGTTTTTCTTTTGGAATATGATCAATGAACATGAATGAATGAAAGGCCCTTGTGGAGGATTCTTAAATTTTGATGGTTGTGCTTCCTAATCCATGTGATTACTGTCCGTCTAATTTTCTTTATCTCCCCTTCTCGCCATTTACATCGCTGTTATTGTTCTTCCTGTGAGAACGAACACGGATCTGTCAATCCGGAAACATATCTGTTACCCCTTTGAGGACCTGAACTTGGAGCTTATCCTCTACTGTGGATATGGCCCCGAGAAGAAAGGAAAATGGGTGGGGGAGTACCAATGGCTCCATAGAACACCCTCTACATCCCCATTTCTCTTCGAGTCCGTGGGGAGGGATTGTTCTTGGAGAAAATGAATACCCCATTTCTGCTACGTCGCGAGTCCCAAAGGAAGGACATGTCGGTGGTAGGAGGATGGGCCTCCATGTTCATACCTTCCACCCCACCCTATTCCTCACAAGGACAATACTCATGAGGAATCTCCGATACCCTATTTTGAATCTCCTTGAACTAGTAGTCAGCCCCCCTTCTGGCATCCCATGTGTCAACCCCCTGTTGACACTTAAAGTTTGGCATCAGCTGCAGAGGAGGTTTTCCTTTGATACCAAATCTTCCTCGATTCTTTCCAGAATCTCAAAAGGGCCATTAAATCTTGGACTCAGTTTGCCTTTGATACCAAACCTTTTAATTCCTCACGTGGGTGAAATTTTCAAGAAGATATGCTCCCCCACTTGAAATTCAAGGTCTCTTCTTCGATTATCAGCATAACTCTTTCACCGTGATTGAGCAATTTTCAGCCTTTCACGGATCAACTAAATATTGTGAGTTGTATCTTGAATAATATCAAGGCCAATCAATCCTTTCTATCCAACTTCACTCCAGCATAGAGGTGATCTACAACTCTTGCCATACAGTGCTTCAAAAGGCGCCATTTGTATGCTAGACTGATAGCTATTGTTATATGTAAATTTAGTCAAGGACAAGTGTTCATGCCAACTTCCGCCAAAATCTATCATACAAGCTCTCAACATATCTTCGATAATCTGATTCGTTCTCTCGGTTTGTCCATCTGTCTGAGGGTGGAAAGTCGTACTAAAATTCAGCCTAGTACCCAAAGATGATTGCAAACCTTTCCAGAAGTGAGAGGTGAATCTCAGATCTTTATCTGAATTAATAGAAGTTAGAATACCGTGCAACCTTACAACCTCCTTGATATATAGGGCAGCTAGAACATCCACGGTCCATTTGATTTTGATGGGCAAGAAGTGAGCGGACTTAGTTAGTTGGTCCACAATCACCCATATAGCATCAAATCCATTTCGGGTCTTTGGCAATCCAACTATGAAATCCATGCCAATACTATCTCATTTCCATTCTGGTATCTCGAGAGGTTTTAGCTTACCAGCCGGTTTGAGATGTTTGGCTTTAACTTGTTGGCAGACCAAACATCGGCTCACGAACTCAGCTACCTCTCTTTTCATGTTAGGCCATGTTGTATCCGGATAATTTCCCCAGCAAAATACCCAGAAATAAGAGTTCGGGAATTTCCTTGAACACCTTCAAGGCATGGGCTATCCGGCCCCTCCGATGACCTAGTGGGCCCTACCAATGGCTCCAATCCGCCAGCCGAGGTATACGGCGGCATTAGCAATCAATCGGGATCACTCCCGACCCCTAAGTTGCGGACTTTTCCAGCATTCTACATGACCACCCGGGCCAACCCGGGGGAGCCCCAACTACAACCCATGCCACGTGGCACCCAGTGAAAAGGCCCGGGGCTTACCCCGGGACGCCTTCCTTCAACCCTCCAAGGTCAAAGGGAGACCCAAGTAAGTCAACCATAGGCTTTGGAAGCCCGCAGCACGTGTATACGGCTCACACACATGTGTTCGGCATTTTTTCGAACACCTTGTGGGCGCGTATGTTCCAACCCTTCTACTCCAACCCACGGGCCACCTCGTGGTTCCAGCACACTAATTGGGTCCTACAACGACCCCCCCAGCAAGCCGGGGCCACCCCCGACCCTCAGACACGTGGCAATGAGCCACTTAACTCTAGCTCTCGGGCCAATCCGAGGCTACCCTGCCAACCCATCATACAACGTGGCACGTAGCTCGCACGGCCCACGAGCCTAAAGTGCCTCCCCTTAGCTCCCATGAGCTCCCGTTCTCAGCCTAAGGTCGAATCCAATGCCCACCAGTCACCTACTTGGCCCATTCGACAACCCGGGGTGTGTCGGGCATTTACCCGAACACCTTGCGAGCGGCTACTATGACTCGGAGAACAACGGCCCCCATGGGCCATCCCAGTATCCCGGAACCCCGGGTCCTTCAAAGGATATCCCTAGACAACAAAAGAAGACCCCCGGGGGCCATCCCCAGGGGTTGCGGCCTGCCTGGGGTCCATTTGCCCCAGGGCGGGGCCGCGCCCCCAAGGGAGGGTGAACTCCCCGGGGGACGCGCCCTCTCCCCAGCTCGGAGGCCCGACGGTCTTCCCCAGTCCCAGTTCGTGCAGATTCCCAATCTCACGGCCCGAGGTTCGTGCAAAGTTTCATTCGTCATACCCGTACATGGAAGACTTCGCGAAGACGAAGCCCCGGGATTACGTCGAGTCATACACATCAATCCCTCGGTCTACGCGCCCCAGCAGCCCGTCAACCAGTCCAAGCCCGTATCCTTTGTCTTCTGGCGTTCAAACTGAGTCAAAGTGGGGCTAATATTAACAAAAAATCCAATTTTATAGAGGTGGGGCCGCCCCTCTCTCTCCCTCCAACCCAGTCCGCCTAAACCCCCCAGGGGGGGTTTAGGCGGACCAACCTGGACCCCCAGGCCGGTCCGCCTAAATCCCCTGGGTATTAAAAAAATGATTTTTAAAAAATAAAAAAAATGGACCCATTTGGTCCGCCCAAACCCCCCCTGGGGAGGGGTTTAGGCGGACCAGCCTAGACCCGCAGGCTGGTCTGCCTAAACCCCACCAAAATGAAAAAAAAAAGATTTTTCCCCTCCGAAGAGGGGTTTAGGCGGACCAGACCAGCCCATGGGGCTGGTCCGCCTAAACCCCATCTCCCCCACTCGGTTACACACACAAAAAACTCACAAAAAATATACAAAAATAAAATAAAAATAACACTGTTTGAGGGGTTTACTCGGACCAAGTTGAACCCTCAACTTGGTCCGCCTAAACCCCACCCTCCACCCCTTCAAATTTTTATAAATTCCCCCCCTTAGAAGCTCAAGGGGCAAGAAGGACCAAGGAAAGAACAACACAAGGAAGACTCCCGGACAGACACCCCCGACCTAATTGTTGCACCCTCGGACGTCTGAGGCTTTCGGCAAGGATCGGGAACGCCAGAAGACAAGTGCCCGCGCGGTTGGCTTGCTAGTCGGCTCACACACGCCGAGGGTATGTCACGCGTACTTCCCTCACGCGGTGTTTACCCGTCTCATACCAAGACCATCCTCGTCGCACGTAAGGTGACTAGGCCAACGGCAAAGACACCCGCATCTCGGGTCTGCCCGTATACGCCAACTTACGACAGTGACGAAGTGCACTCCAGGATGCCACGCCTGACCCCAACGCGGAATCATGTGCCTACCTCTCACCCCCCGCCGACCGTTGGCCACTCAGATTAACAACTCGAGTCTAGTTGGACCTCTGGCCCAGGAATCATAGTCCCGGGGCCGACCTCGACTCCCTAGCATGATGACACTCACCGTCCGAGACCCAAACCCGACCGCTCACCTCGAGCCCTGTCCGACCTCCACCAGGCGCCAGTCTATGTCCGCTCTGGCCACCTAGGCAGTCGAACTCACACCAATCCCTTTGTAAAGAGTTCTTGTAAGGCACGCGGATATCCGCTTTATTACGCAATGACCCGGGGACCGACCCACGTGTCAGAATTGTCCAGCGGCTAGCGCCAGTTGTACTTTGGCCGCCAAGGCCCATTTGTAAAGCCCTTGTGGCCCATCATAAAGCCAGTAGAATACAAGCACCCATAGTCGGGCCCCCAGCTCCCTACGTACACCATTCGGCATACGTGCCCAACATCCTAACCCCAGTAAACACCCCTCGGTCGAAAGTGCACCCACCGCTGCGGAATGCTCTCGGCCCTCTACCCACGACTTCAGGCATATATACATGCTTTTCTTCAGCATGGAACGAAGGTGTTCGGATTCAATCCGATGTAAATAAACACCGGTTGCTTGCGGCCGGTGGGGAAAGATGTCCAGTACACGATTCCCACAATCGCCTACGCACTCGCACCCGTGGAACCCCATCTCTCCACGTGTCGCCCGATCGCCCGAGCCCACGTGCCGCGTCCTGGCGACGCTTCCCCGGTCAACCATTGGTTCCATGGGTGATTGTCGAGAAATCGACTGGCACGCCTGCACCCTGTCCGGTTAATCCGTACTCTTACATTCCCGTGCCACTCTACCCTTTTCGACTGTTCGTAAAAGGAGAGTGCCTGAAACCGCCGTGAGAGGCATGCAACCGTGAGGAGGACACCTCAAGATATATCAAACTCCCGTGTCTTCCTTCCCCGCTGTATCCCTTCCTTCACCCCGGTCATTCGGCATAAAAACCCGCACAATAGAGAGGATGGCACGCCCGGTGGGACGTCTCCCGCCTTCCTTCTTTTTTTTGAAGAAAAGCCTATGCCAGCCCTGGTGCCCTTTCCCTGTCCTTGCAGGAGAGGTAGAGGAGGGTACTCGCGTGCGCATTCTCTTGCAGCTTTCGGTTCGCGTTCTGACTGTCGGACTGCGCTCGGTGACTGTCAGCAACCGTCACCTTCGTAGCACACAGCGCTCCAGCAACCATGGCAGCCATCACCTACGGTCCCAACGTCATCGCCACCCACGCCCTGGTGGGTTACTTGGCGACACCGATTGCTTTCGGCAGCATCACCCCCGTCATCGGATCGCCCTACGTCTTGGGAATGATCCCTATGGATGCTCCTCAGCCAACCCCAGTTTCTCTGTCAGCTCCCGTGGCCGATGCGCCACGTGCACCTCCAGTCCTGGTGGCCCACCAGAGTACTAGGTACTGGACCGCCACCATTGGGCCCTGCAAGGTCTCCAGATCAGCTCCGGCCAGGGTAAGCGTTAGCCCCCGAGGCCAACCTCGTCCGATACCCGGTACGGGCCCCGTGCCCCTGAGTTCGGTCATTATTCCAGCATCTTCCTCGGGTTTCCAACCCCGAGCCGCAGCAAAGCCGGCACCCAACACGGGCTCCCAGCCCTGGGTCCACGGCTTCTCAGCATCTTCCTCGGGTCTCCAAACCCGAGCCCCAACAAAGCCGACACCCAACACGGGCTCCCAGCCCCGGGTCTACGGCTTCCCAGCATCTTCCTCAGGCTTCCAACCCCGAGCTCCAGCAAAGCCGACACCCAACATGGGCTTCCAGCACCGGGTTCATGGCTCCTTAGCGCCTTCCTCGGGCCCGCAGGCCCGAACCTCGGCAAAGCTGACTCTCGATGCGGGCTCCCAGCCCCGAGTCCGCGGCTCTACGGTATCGCACTCGGGACCCCGGTTCTTGGCCCCAGTTGAACCGGCTCTCCCCAGTTGTGCCTCTGTTGTTTTGATGATAGCAAACACTATAAGTCACCATGGGTTTGCATGAAAGATTGAATGATTGTCAAATCATGTATTTGCTTATGCATCTTGTCTTTGCATGTTCTGTTGCATAGAACTTCATCAGAGTGCATGATACAGGTTGCAGGCACACATTTGCATATATCATATCTTTGCGTCTCATGTTTCATCTAGCATATAGGTCAGTGAATATGGGTGAAGTTCAAGTCTTGCATGTCTGTGCAATCTTTGCATTAGGCAGACACAAGTCGGTGCACATTATGTGTCCATCTTATATTGCGTCTCTTGAGGCCTAGGTCAATGCATGTGTCCGTCTCATCTTGCGTCTCATATGGCTTAGGTTAGTACATGTGTGCGTCTCACATTACGTCTCATGTGCAGATTGTGTCTGAGTTTCATCTCATGTTGCGTCTAAGCATATACCTGGTCTGAGTGCGTGTCTCATTTTGCGTCTCATGCACATACTAGGGTCAGTGCTAGTTTCGGTCTCATGCACACCCATGGTCCGTCTCAGGCAGTACAAGGCCTGTGCTACTCAGTAGCAGGTCAATGCAATGTTTGGGTTCAAAGGAACATAGTCGGTGCAATCTTTTCGGCTAGCACAAGCACGGTCGGTGCAACCCTTGCATCGGTGCATCTTTTGCCTCATGCTCGGTCTTGTGCACATGAGTTTCCAAGTCGGTGCATGTTGCTAGTCTGTGCAAATCACTGTGTACTGCATTGTAGGTCTGTGCAACACTTGCACATTGCATATACATAGCCAGTGCATCCGTAGGCCGTGTGCTGAAATCAAGCCTATGCATCTGCTTGTGCATAAATGTTGAGTCTGTGCATGTGTGTGTGAATGCCATATTGAATCTGTGCACTTCAGTTCTATCAGAATATCTACTCCGTGCAATCTCTTTACATCTCGTATAACTGTCTGAAGGTGACTTTATGTCTGATGCCTTGGCAGGTGCTTTTTCGTGGAGGTTACGAATGGCACGTGATCCCAAATTATAGGAGGTGTCCTGATCGTGACATCTGTAAAGTAGCCAAGCCAGGATGTTGCCACGTGGCCACTAACTCTAGATTTGGATCAGGTACTTGGGCGGGAATCGTGGAGAGCACATGCCTTACCTTTCTGCTATTACTATATATAAGAAGTTTCTCCTTCAAGAGAAGATATCGTGCCAGAAGAGTATATCGTGATATTGAGACTTGAGGCAGAGAGAGCAAGAGCCAGCACGATCCAGAGAAAAGAAGAAAGAGAGAGAGCATGTCTGAAAGAAGGAAGAGAAAGAATTTTGAGAGAGCTTGAGAGAATTGTTGAGAGAGCTTTGTTTATCAGTTTCCTGGTTCAGAAACGGAACTGATTGTGCTCATTATTGAGCTACATTCCCCTCGTGGGTTTTGATTATTTTGTTTTGTTTCTTTTTGTTTCTAGAAACTCTTGTTCAAGCTGTCTGTCAACAGAGGTTAAGCTGTAATTCCTCAGCGGTTGCAGAGGTGTAATATCCTCTGGTCGGGTGAAGCTATAATCCCCCAGCGGTTGCAGAGGTGTGGTATCCTCTGGTCGGGTGAAGCTGTAATTCCCCAGCAGTTGCAGAGGAGGACTCCTCTGGTCGGCGTAAGCTATAAGGCCCAGCGGTCTGTAGGGTTTTTACCCAAAAGCTGTGGATCAGCGGAAGCTGTGGATCAGCAGTTAAGCCACACTCTAGTTTGAGTGTGGGGTGGATGTAGACCTCGGGTTTGAGGTCGAACCACCTTAAAATTCCACTATCCACTATGCAATTGCTTGTGATTTGCATTTTTCCTTTATCTTTGTTCATCACTTAGTAGATGATTGTTTAGCATCGCGTCAGAGCCGATCTGTTCGATTTGTTTCATTCTGATTGTGATTGAGTTCCTTTCGGTCATCCTACATCAGTTTGATTATATTCCACAATTGTTTTACTATAGTGAGTTTTTAGTGGGTGACCGATCTATTCACCCCCCCTCTAGATCATCTATAGATACTCCATCTGTAGGTATCAGAGCGTCCATCTATTCTATCATCCCCGCGGGTCTCTTACCCAGGGGGCAAGGTTCCTCAGCACCCTCCTCGGGCCTCCTGACCCGAGCTCAGACTACGCCGGCACATACCGTGGGTCCTCGACCCAGGGGCGTCGGCACCTCAGCACTTCCAACAGCGTTGCCTTCCGGTGCAAGAGCATCGTCTCGAGCATCAGCAACACTTCTATCGGCGTGGGCAAAGGCTTATACCCGAGTCACCCAGTCACCGACTCCCGGCATGGGTTTCATACCCCGGGGGCCGATCCCAGTACCTCTGACTGACAGCTTCACGCTGCTAGTCGCTCCGGGCCGAGTTTTCTCGATCTACCATCTCGGAATGGAGTCTTCCTCCACTCCTCAGAAGAAGCGTCGCCATCGCCGCAGAGGCAGGCGGCTCGCTGCTACGACTAGCAACTCCGACAGGACGATTCTTGTCGGTGACTTGCGGATCCTTCTCGACGGGGGTGAACCAATTATACCCCAGGAACAGACAGTTCCCACTATCCCCACCTTTACTCATTTTGACCTCTTGTGTCAAAGATGAGAGGACGGGGCGAAGCTCAAAGGATCGGGTTCCTTGGTGATAGTCCGGGGGCACCCACCGAAGCCCGACACACGGGCTCCCGAGACGACTCGTCGAAAAAATGACGACAAGTGAGACCAGCAATCCGATTTGAGGAGAATCTAGGTCACCCCAGAAGAAGCTCAAGCCGTTCGAAGGGCGCGTATCAGAAACCCGCTGTGAGCACTCAGGCGCGGCATCAAACGGGATGCGACTGGCCTCATAGTAGCACCATCTGACAACGCCCAGTCGTCCAATATCCCCCGCACAAGCAAGTGGAGGCAAAGGTGAGCCCGCTTACGGGCCCTCCAGCAACCTGTCCCGGACTCTCCTTCGACTGATATTGGGAGTGAGCCCCCTCTACAACGCACCTCGATCTTTGACAGACTAGGGGTGCCTGTTCGCCCTGAGCGGCACCCGCGCCGATAATGGATGGCTCGGTTCATCAATGACGCCGTTCGAGTGTTCGCATGCTACACCACCGGACACCAGTCGGACACCCAGTCTGATGACTTGAATCAACCCCTGTCCCACTTCAGGAGGTCGCGCCATCAGGCTCCCCCACCTCCCCCAACAGGTCACATCGGCACTTTTACCGGACCGTAGGTGTCGGAATGCGTAGAAGAGGTCCCGGTGGAAGACCGCGACCCTCCTATCAATGCAGAGCCGGTCAACAACGACCCTCCTGCGAACGAGGCTCAAGAAGTGAGCCTCGACACTCTCATGAAGGAGAACCAGCATCTGAAGGCCCTTCTGCAAGATCTCCTCCAGGAGCGGGACCTTCATCCTCAGCAACTTGCTAGGCCCCAAGCCGAGGCACTAGCATCGACAGCGGCCCGCGATGCGGCCAACACACCAGCGGTGACTGCCCGAACCCCATTGGCAATTGGGTTTGGCACGCCCCCGGTTGAGGCCCAGCCACGAGCTTCCAATACACCAATGCCAGAAAATTTCCTGGCGCAACACCAGATGATCGAGCATATTGTCGAGATAAAGCTCACCCAGTATGGTGAGGGGGTTGTCACAGTAGATCTCTACAGTGTACCCTACCCTCTTCACCACCAGCTGAAAAAGCTTCCTCCAGAGTACGCCAAGCCCCCGAAGCTACAAAAGTTCGACGGGCAGGGGTCGCCACATGAACACTTGGCCTACTATGTTACGGCCATGGGAGAGCTAGTGCTGGACGAATCCTATCTCCTCTGCTAAATTCCTCGATCGTTTTCAAACGGTCGAGTGAAAGGTCTCCCTAGCCGAACTCTGTTCTCTTCGGCAGAAAAAGGGCGAGAGCGCCCTCAACTTCATCAAAAAGTGGCTAGACCTCAGCATGAGGTGTGTCAATCCACCTGTTCAGGAGGACGCCATTACCATATGCCGGCGAGGTCTGGCGGCCGAGGTCAGTGAAAAGCTTCTCGGCACCAATATCAAAGGCTTCGACCAACTTAATTCGGCGGTCGCCGAAATAGCGGTGTTCTTCGCCGATAACCCAAGCTACACTACAGCAAAGGGTAAGCAAGCGCAAGAACGCCAGCCCGGTAAGGAGGTGAATATCATAGAGTTTACCCCTACCGCCAAAGCCAGTAAAAAGGCCGAATCGAGCGGCTCTGACAAAAAGTCAGTGGACAAGCCGGTTGTCCCCTCCTTCTCGGGGCGCATGAAGACACCCTTCTCCTTCAAGAAGGAACATACGAAGATGCTCTTCGACCTCTGCTTGACCGAGAAAATTATCAAGCTGCCAGAAATCCGCAAGCCGGACGAGGCTCTGAAGACCGACGATCCCAGCTATTGCCTATATCATCGCATGCTGGGTCACTCAATTGAAGATTGCTATGTCTTCAAGACTTAGGCGCAGAAGCTGATCCGAGACGGCCTCGTCAAAATGAAGAGTGGTCTCGTCGATCCCCCGCAACCACATACATGGAGCAGGCCAGCTAAGGCAGCGCGCGTGGCTCACCACTCAGCCAATGTCATCCATATGATGGCCGCATTTTCTCTTTCTGATGACGAGTCAGAGGAGCCCAGCGCCAGTCGAAGGGGACGTTCGCTCTGGTATCCGGGGTGGATGCCCTGGCATGATCAAAGACCTCTCTCCTTCCCCAGGGAGAGAACCCGGTGACTCTTCGATATCCTCATCGAGAGGGGGCAAATCATGCCCTGCGACTCGCCAGCAGACTACACCCACTGGGACCGTAGTCATCCCCAATACTGCCCCTTCCACGCTAGAAATTGCCACCCGATCGAGTCCTGTGAGGAAGTCCAACACCTCATCCAGGAACAGATCCAATGGGAGTAGATCGATGCGGAGGGGAATTCCATGTCACTTGTCAGGCTTCGGCAAGTTGTCGAAGAAACCCTGAGCACTGCCAGGAATGCGCCAGAACGGCCAGATTCCCCTCGATAAAATGGGCACGTACTGCCTTATCAGCATCCTCCAGAATGGCTCGAGTTTCAGACTGACAACCAAGAAGCAATCGAGCGATTACGGAGGCGTAGAGAGCGGGATGCCAGTCAAGAGACGGAGTCGACCAACTTTTCGGTTAACGTCATCCATTCTCTTACTCCCCCGGCCCCTGGGGGCTCTCGGACATCAGCACCTAGCCAGCCAACCCCAGCCACTTCCGCTGTACGGTGGCGATCCTGAAGGGAGCTAAAGTCTCTCCCTTTTCCTAAAGAAGACACCGCCAGGCTCCTTCGGGTTCTCCTCGGCCGAGAGGATGTGCTGGTGGGTGAGATGACGACGGGCTCCGCAGCTCTCTCTCGTCATCCCCCCATCCTATCTCCGCCTCCGACAGTCATGGATAGGAAGGGAAAGCAAAAGCAGGGTGAGGTTCCGCCTCAGCCTTGTCACATCCCCTCAGCGAATGAGCTGCCGGGTCCTCTCCGCCTACCTGTCAACACAATCCAAAGTACAAAGAAGACATCTTTAGAGTCTTCAGCGGCTTCAATTCAAGCGGCGGGCCCACCGCCACAAGGCTCAGCCAGTCCGCAGAGTCGGGGTAATTACTCAGAGCAACAATATCCTGCGGCACCGTCAGTTGTCACTAGACCCAGCCCTCAGCGTGATCAAAAAGGCAAAGCTAAGGAGTAGGACAACAAGCGTATCTCTCGGTCCGCTTCTCAACAACAGCTCTCACCACCGTGGCTAAGGCATCAAATCGCGTACACGTCTATGGACACCAGCACCAGCCTACCGACTCCTCGTAGGCTCCTCCCGTCACCGCGGCTAAGGCATCAAACCGCGCATACGTCTTCGGACGCCAGCACCAGTCAACTAACTCCTCAAAAGCTGCCGCCACTGCGGGTAAGGCACCAAACCGCGCACACGTCTTCGGATGCTAGTCCCAGTATCCCAGCATACCAGGAATTGCCGCTCGAGGTAATTGAGCAGGCGATCAACACCACCTTCCAGATACAACAAGCAGAAGGCGCCTGGATCAAAATTCGGGCAAGGAAGAGTCATCAACCTTGCCCTACAAAGGCACCAGCGCGGAGGTATCCTCATCAGGATTAATCAACTCCGGCCCCAGCACCTCTCCCTCCTACTCCCTTGGAGACTGCTACTGCCAAGAGACAAGAGAAAAATAGGAGGAAGAACCTCATAAAACGGCTCACGAAACAGGCCGAACATGCGGCTGCCCTACAATCACCAGTCGAGCCAACGCCTCTCTAGAGGCTCCAGTGGCTCATTAATGACCTGGAGGAGTACGTTCCTCCTCGTCCTACCGGGGCTCTCCCACTCGATAGCTATATCGTGTGGGAAGAAATGCAGAAACGAGCCCGCCTCAGAAATTGGATCCAAGAGATGATCCAAAAGCTCAAGAACGGTAAAAGACTCATGATCCCGGATGAGCTCTCCTTGTGCTATAAAGACAAGGAGATCACCACAGATCAGTTGGAAGAAATGCTTCAGCACTACACCTACAACATGGTGGCCATTCCACCTCCTGACAATATCAACACTGCTCGGCGATGCGAGCCAATAGCCTCCCGGACAAGATAAAGGATTGTTGCCCCTCTTAGGCTACTGCCAGCTCCAGAGCACGTCGGTCATGGCCGAGGTCGTGGTCGGGGATGTGGCAGAGGCCATGGGAGAACTCCTGAGTTACCCCTCTCTCTGTCCACCTTCGATCTGGAATGAATCATCCTCTTTCGAGGAGAGGAACCGGCTCCCGTTCCGGAAGTAGAAATTTGGAGGGGACCTGGTATCTTCGATCCTTCTGGCATTGACAAGGCTACTGCTAGCCTCCCAGCCCCTGCACTAGTACCAGCTTTGACAACAGAGCAAGTGGGACCGTCCGGCAATGATGAGCAAGCCCGCCAGTCACCCCCAGAAGAGTCATCATTGGCACCCCTATTCCAGGAGCCCGCCGGCGACCAAAGTCAGTCTGATCCCGGTGGTAAGGGCAAGGTAATGCAACTTCCCGACGGGGAGTAGCACGGTAGCTCACAGAAGGCTCAGCCTGACATACTACCCTCTTTGGAGGATGCTCGAGCCCGAGCTGATCGAAAAGTCCTCCACCATATGGAGTGCTTCCTTGCCAGTATTTCAATTTGGGAGGCCATCGCTTGGAGTAAGGACCTAAGAGAAACTCTTATCAAGATACTCCAAGAGTCGGAAGTCTATGAAGCACATGCCGCGGAAATGAAGGCGGTTGCCTATGAAGCATTCACGGCCACCATCTCCTTCACGGAGAAAGACGTGCTACTTTTCCCTCCGTGTCACAACCGTCCTCTCTACATGAAGGGGAAGATCAACGGGCATGATGTGAACCGGATCCTGGTAGACGTTGGTGCCGTTGTTAACATCATACCGCTTAAGACATTCAAGACTCTATATCTGACCCCATACCTCCAGAAGGTTTAGGCGGTCAAGATATGCAGCTTCAACCAAAACACCGAGGACATCCTTGGCTGGGTGGATGTTGATCTGGTGCTCGATGATTTCACCTCCAAGGTGACATTCTACATCATCGACTCCAACACATCTTATAGATGCTACTGGGCAGACCCTGGCTCCATGAAAATTGGGTCGTCTCGTCGACTCTCCACCAATGCATCAAGTATGCAAAGGATGGGGAGCAACACACGATCTTTGTAGACCTATCGCCGTTCACACCAGTAGAATGCAACCTGGCCGACGCTGCGCTCTACTTCAAGGGGATTAGTCTGTACCCTGTGATTAAGAGCAAAAGCAACGGTTGGCTCTCAGAGGAAGACGATGATGATCTCTTCTCTGTTGACAAATAAAAGGCCAAGCTTCATCGACTGCGCCTCGGCTCCAAGTCAACCCCAGATCACCCCGAGAGGCGTCAGATCGACTTCTAGGCTAATCTTATTAGCCGAGCTATCGGTAAGAGTATATGCTTACCGCTAGACTGCATTCAACTCCCATGTGCATCTGAGAAGCACAGTGTCGAGTCACTGACAACATTCATTCTCACCTTCAAGCGGCAACGTCGAAACAAGAACAAGGCTAACAGGGACAAACCTATTGTCTTCTATAAGGGAGACATTGCCCCTCAAGCCCCGCCAGATGACGACTTCGACTGGTCCAGGCAAGCCGATGATAGCCCTGAAGCAGTTTAGGTGTGGGGTGATCTGTCGCCGCATATTCAAGAAATGTGTCTGAAGCAACACATTCCCCTGTGATAAACTTCTGCACAATAGAGATACTTCCGTCAACTGTGGATCCCTTCCCAGGTCCGGGGGCAACCCCCGTTCTTCCATAAGGATACCAGGGGACTTGGCTACGACCAGGACCCGGACTTTCGCGTCTACCACGCGGTCAATGTCGTAGGCTTGGCACAACCAGCCAACGATCAAGCTAGAGTCGAAGCCAAATTCGACAGCTCTGGGGATGAGGAAGAAGAAATTCTGATCCCGATCCCTGTCAAGGTCAGAATTTCGGCTCAAGCCGTCGAGGAACCTTCCTCACCTCCCTGCCAAGACAAGGGTGCAGAAGAAGCTCCTCCGGTCTCTCAGCTAGCCAAGGGACCCAGTTCAACAAATCCTCTTGAGGAGGGGAATATCTCTGATCCCAGCCGTGAAGGATTGTCAGCTTCACCAAGCAACTCCGGGTAGACCTCAGTAGCCCCAGTCGACAACTGTTGGCCAAGAGCCGGCAGCCCAGACCAATCCTCGATGGATCCCAGCAACAACCACTTTCCAGTCCCTTCAACATCAACCGGTGGCTTCGAGAACCAAGAAATGCTCGAAGCCGACACCGATGATGAGGATTTCATCGACTTCCAACCCACTCCCCCCGAGCTAGAGGACGGCGGCCAGGCGACCGTCGATGATCTCGTGGAAATCGACTTGGGCAAAGATGAAGTTCCCCAGCCAACATTTGTCAGTGCTCTCCTTACCGAGGCAGCGAGGCAGGACTACAAGCAACTCCTGCTCGAATACAAAGACTGCTTCGCCTGGACATACAAGGAGATGCCAGGGCTAGACCCCTGCGTAGCGGAGTACAAGCTTGTTGAAATTAGATGGAAGGCTCTTTCACCACAGAATGTGGATCTAGAGGGGGGGTGAATAGATCAGCTGGCCAATAAAAAATATTATGCCTAGATTCAGATGCGGAATAAAAAGAACACTAATCAAACACAGTCAATGCACCGGATAATAGAGATAAGATCTACTAGACAGACAATCAACCACACGAGAGGCACAAAGAATTATAGGTGGTTCAGTCAATCCGACCTACGTCCACCCCACATTCAACTCGAATGTGGATTACTGCTGATACACAGCTTCAAACTGCTGGGCACTACAGCTTGCCAACAACGGCTGGGGCTTACAGCTTATCCCGACCAGAGGAACCTCCTCTGCAACAGCTGAGCTTCACAGCTTGCTCTGCTGGGCTCTACAGCTTAGCCGACCAGAGGTAACACCACTGCACACCGCTGCCTCACAGCTTGATCGAACAAGAGTTTTCAAAAGAAAAATAACAAAGACTGAAAAGCAAGAAATGCAGAATCGAATGGAATGAAAACCAAAACGACTGTAGCTCAAATTGAGCAATATCAGCTATGGTATCTGAACCAAGAGACTGATTCACAAGCTCTCATATAACTCTCTCAACTCATCTCTCTCACTTTCTTCTTCTCTGCTTTTCTTCTCTTTGGATCACGGTGGCTCTCTGCTGCCTCAGGTTTGTCTCACTGTATAGACTTGCCACTTATTGATCTCTCTTCAACAGAAGATGAAGACTTCTATATATATCAACAGCATATTGGATAAGGGCGCGTGGCTTCCACGTTTTCCCACCTAAGGAATTCGCCAGATCCGAGGTGCTTTCATCCACGTGGCAGCATCTGGTCACCTCATCCTCCTGGGATCACGAGCCATGTCAGCAATCTCAGTAACGAATCCCTGTCAGACAGAGTATCGGATTATCAGGTTAAGTGAAGAACTCTGTACAGACTTTGTAAGATGAAATGCCTTGTGTAGACTTCATGAGGTATAGACTTTGTGTAACGTGAATGCAATGTACAGACTTCGTGAATGGAAATGCAATGTATAGACTTCAGTGTATAGACTTTATGAAGGCGAGTGCAATGTACAGACTCCATGAGACTCTAATGAAGACAGACGATGTATAGACTTCAGGACTGATGCACGATGTACAGACTTCATGAGACTCTAATGAAGACAGACGATGTATAGACTTCAGGACTGATGCACGATGTACAGACTTCATGAGACTCGATCTAATGAAGACAGATGATGTATAGA
This sequence comes from Amorphophallus konjac, assembly GCA_022559845.1. Lineage (NCBI taxonomy): Eukaryota > Viridiplantae > Streptophyta > Magnoliopsida > Alismatales > Araceae > Amorphophallus > Amorphophallus konjac. The sequence goes on from CM040118.1 coordinate 321,750,289, forward strand.
CTTCAGGACTGATGCACGATGTACAAACTTCATGAGACTCTAATGAAGACAGATGATGTATAGACTTCAGGACTGATGCATGATGCAGACTCGTCCAATGTATACACTTGCTTGTTGTTCAGTCTTCACGAATGATGTACAGACTTCCAATGTGTAGACTTTGGCAAGGCAACGTCGGTAAATCAACCAATGTACATACTTACTGAACTGAGCGTAGGTAAAAGATATGAGGAATGTATAGACTTACTCGGTTCAGTTCAGAACGTAGGTAATGATCAATGTATAGACTTAACAGTCGCCTTGGCTGTACAGACTTGGTCACAAACTGAATAGTCAGTTGTATAGACTTGCACAAACCAAAGTCTGTACAGACTTGAAATGAAAAACAATGTATAGACTTCGTGAGCGCCTAGAGGATGTACAGACTTAGTGACTGTACAGACTTGGAAGGCTCAGCGAAGGATGTACAGACTTGGTCACAAACTGAACAGTCAGTTGTATAGACTTTGTTGTGCCCCTGTGTGGTTTTGATGATGACTGACACACCATGAGTCACACTGAGGTGTGCTAATTAATATAGATGGCTGATTGACTGCTTGAATATCTGATTGTTTTATCTGATTGCTTGCTTGAATAGTTAATTCATGAATATGGCTAGATTGGGTTAACGTAGTGGCTAATTGTTTGTTCACGCATTACTTTATTTTGCCAAGTGTATACATCAGTCAGCATTGCATTGTGTTCACGAAGTCTATACACTGCTGGATGTACATGCTGCACATTGGTGTTTTTTTTCCCTATGATCTGGCCAAGTCTATACAGCCTCATTCTTACTTTCGTTCAAAGCCAAAGTCTACACAACGCCTTTCATTGAAAGTCTACATTCGCTGCAGAGCTCACTATCAAGTCTGTACATTGGGTTCACATTTCCAAGTCTGTACAGCGTGAAGTCTATACTTTGGCACTGTAGCTTGCTCGTGCAAGTCTATACCTTGGACTGTTCTTCAAAGTCTGTACATCAGATTGTACATCATCTTCGTGCTGTTTCTGTACTTGAGTTTTCGTGTTGTTTCCCCTCACTAACACGAAAAGATCTCGTGTCGTATGAGCTTACAACACTTCGTGTTGATTTCCATGCGTGACAGGAAACCTTGTATGAGGTTAGACTTCGTGTCGTTTCCCTTGTCTTCATCTTCGTGTTGTTTTAGTGTCTACGTCTCCGTGTTGTTTTTATGTTTCTGTCTGAGTGTTGGTCTTTCGTTTTTTGACTTAGTGTCTTTTTCGCCTTGACCACACTTCGTGTCGATTCTTGGTTTTCTACACCCCGTGTCATTTCACCTCGTGATGTTCTCACTGTCGTCGTGTTGTTTTCACCGCGTGTCGATTATTGTTTTTCACTTAGTGTTGTTTTCACTTCGTGTCAACTTCACTTCGTGTCGTCTCTTTGTACTTCGTCTTCATGTTGTTTTCAACCCGTGTCGATTACTGTTTTTGACTTCGTGTTGATTTCAACCCATGTCAATTCTGTTTTGTCTTTGTGTCGTTTTCACTCCGTGTCGAAACCTGTGTTTCGTCTTCGTGTTGTCTTCACCCCGTGTCATTTTTTTCAGACTTCGTCTCCGTGTTATTTTCATAACTTCGTGTCGTGTTTGTTACACCTCGTGTCGTTTTCCGTTTTGTGTCTTCGTGTCATTTTTGTTCTTCCTAGACCTTGTGTCTTTCTTGTGTTGAAACCACACTTCGTGTTGGTTTCTGTTTTGTCTCCATGTATCTCGTGTCGTTCTTCTTTTTACCTCGTGTTGTTTTATAACTTCACTTCGTGTCGTTCTCGCTTTAACCACACTTCGTGTTGCTTTACGTAGACCTTGTGTCTTACTTTGTTTGCAAACACTTCGTGTCGGTTTCTGCTGTCACCCCGTGTTGTTCTCGTGTTATCGTTTATGTCTGTGTGGTCTTACTTCGTGTTACTTACTGTTGTACATCGAGTCCTTACTGACTTCGTGTCGTTTTCCCTATTGTGTCCTCGCGTTGTCTCCGTGTCGTTGCTATTTGTCACTTCGTGTTGTTTCGTTTTAACCTCGTTCAAGTTTCTTCTAAAGTACTGTTCTTCTGATAATCTATACAGAGGTGTTCCTTAAATTGATTACTTATCCGATACTCTGTTTTACAGGTGCTCTAATCGTGAAGCAGTACGTGATACGAGGCTGCATCTGGCACGTGATCCAAGATGCAGAGGAGCCTCCACGTGGTCCGAAATATTAGGGCAGGAAACGTGGGAGGCACACGCGTTTTGTGCCCTATCCACCTACTGCTGCTGCTATATATAGGAGCCTTCGTCCACAGATGAAGTTGATCAAGTTGGCGAGAAGAAAAGCGTATACAGAGAGCCACGATCCAGATAGAAGAAGAAAAGAGAAAGAAGAAGAGCAGAAGGAGAAGAAGAGAGGTAGAGAGCTCGAGAAGAGTGTGAAGAGAAGAAGAAGCAGAGAGTGAGAGGAGAGCAGAAGAAAGAGAAAGAAAGATAGAGAGTGAGCGAGAGAGCTCGTGGAGAAGAAGGAAGATCTTACCTGAAGATCCGTCTACTGGACCGTGGATCAAATCCAGGCCAGTCAGCTCCGTTGAGAGCCACATTGTGCACTTCATCTTTCAGCTTTCTGTTTTGCTGAAGTCATTTTCGTTTATTGTTTTTTCCTTTGTTTTCTGGTTTGCTGTGTTTCCGATACTCTGTAGAGAGGTCGGGGTTCCTCCTGTTAGTTCAGGAGAAGGGAGATTGATACCTCCGGTTGCAAGCAGCAGGTGGGCTGCTTGTGGGTTCCCTCCGGGTTGGAGGAAGGGAGATTTATCTCCGGTTGTGCTTCCCTCTGGGGTTCAGAGGAAGAGAGACTTGGGTCTCTAGGTTTCCCTCCGGGTTGGAGGAAGGGAGACTTGTCTCCGGTTCTGGGCTTGTGGATTCAAGTCCAGGGGTTCCCTCCAGGTCTGGAGGAAGAGAGACCGTGTGTCTCTGGTTTGCTAGTGACTGGTGTCACTAGTGGTTCCCTCCGGTTGGGAGGAAGAGGGGAGGCTGTTCCCCTGGTCAAGCTGTTTGGCAGCATTTGTTGCAGACTGAGTCTGCTGTTTCTAGCGTGAGCTAGTGGAAGCCACACTCGGGTTGAGTGTGGGGTGGATGTAGGTCTGTTGGACCGAACCACCTAAAAACCTCTTGTGCACTGTGGTTTATCTTGTCTTTTGTGCTTCCGCTAGGTGATTGCATAGGGGCGCTCCATGTGTTTGGCTTCTGGTTGTGCAGAAGAGTTAATTAGTTTTCAGTTTGACCAAATCTGTCTTGTTAGCTCTCTAGTGATCTCACTGTGTGCTTGTTTGTTTCTCTACTCCCAATTAGCCTTCAAGTTTGTTTAGTTTGCGAGCGAGCATTTTTAGTGAGCGAATTTTTAACTGGGCGAATTGTTTTTTTTTTTTAAAAAGCCATATTCATTCACCCCCCCTCTGAATACAGCACCGAACCTATCAGACTTTGCCCAATGCCTGAGACGCTAATAGAGAAGATGGACTCTGTACAGACTTGAGCGATGTATGGGCTTAGCTTCGTGCAAGCTACAGTCCAATGTATGGACTTTGAAGTTCAACTGGTGAGTGTACAAACTTCACCAATGAGACGCTCGTTGTACAGACATGACACCGACTAATGTATAGACTTGACAATGCTGAATGAACGAATGAGCAATGTATAGACATTGGGTGCCACAATGTGCAGACTTCACGATGTATGGACTTGAGTGTTCGTGTGAGCTGCACTGTATAGACTTTAACAAAATGCCTAAGACGCTGCATGAGACACAAGACAGACAGACAGTGTATAGACTTGTACTCTGGGGGTGTCGACGCATCTAAGAAGGGGGTCGACCCACTACTGTCCAGACTAAACAAGGAAAAGTATAGGCTGTATGTTCATGCTGCAATGCACTGTGTAGACCTGTGAGTGTGTGCATAACAATATATAGACTCTGACTGCATTATATACACAGACAACTTGATCAAAATAATTTCATCAAAATAAGAACAGTTGCCAATCAATCAAAACAAGCTGTTGCCAATGAAGTAAAACTTATTATCAACATCATCAACACAGAGGGGTCACAACAATCTCCCCCTTTTTGATGATGGCAACACCCTATTATATAGAATAGCAACAACCTGTTATGCAGATGCATTTTTGATGAAGGACATGATTTGTTATTCAGATTTGTCGTGCAGATGCTATGAATGACATGCTGAGACATGAACACAACTCTCTGCTCACAAGATCTCCCCCTTTGTCATAGACATGATGCATACACTTCCCTGGAATGAATTCATCAATTAGACAATATATTCTCCCCCTTTGCCATCAACAAAGAGGAGGGAAAGAAGCAAGAAGAATCAGCTGACTGGCATTCTTAGCACGTAGTTCTGAAATTAAGCAGCTAAAGCACAGAACCTTCAGTCATATGAATTGAGAAACTGCTTAGAAAGTGAAGTTCTGGTTTAAAGGTTATACAAATGAGAGTTCATGCACTACATTCATTGGATAAGGTAGCTGTGCATGATAAAAGAGTAAACCAGAATCATATTTACATGCGAGATTCAGTTTCAGAATATCTTACTTTCATAGACTCAGTAGAATGTGCTAAGAGATACCAGGTCATGTATTGAAATTAAACAAATTGACATCCATGACAATTTCTTTTGAAGGAACAACATTTTCAATATTATTTCATTTAGGGCATTCAGGGACCATAAGTCTTTTTACGTAAGGGTATAGTTTATCAGACGCCAACACCCCTAGATACTCAACATGATGGACCATTTTGCCTATGATCAAACTCAATAGAACTGATTTACCTTTTTGTGTGAGGGTACACGTGTATCAGACACCAGTTACCCCCAGGTACTCAGTGAAACCAACCTACTATTTTGATCATTTTATACAGAGATAGATGATACACCTCATAACATGAGTGTTGTCCACTTCTTTGATGGATCACTCAGTTTCTCAGTGATTTACCAGTCATTGCTCTGCCAATGTTATTTTTTAATTAATTTTCAATGTTTTTCAATATCTTTCTTAGCTGCCCTTTATTTGTTTCAGAATGACTTGTTTAAGGACAATACACATACTTAGTTTCTCTAACATGATTTCAGATGAGTTTTCAGATTTCAGATATAATTAGCTTTGTCTGACATGAAATAAGATGAGGGTTGAGTGCTTTATCAATTTTTAGCATCTTTATTTACTGATTGTAGTCTTTCAACTCTAAAGATTATAAAATTTAAACCATTAAGTCAGTCTTTAAGCAATTAAAGTTCTTATGAGGGAAGAAGTCTGTTTTCTATTGCTTAATATTAGAACTGACTAAAAGATTGTCATACTGTCAGACTCAATCATTCAGAGTCAAAGGATGAATGAACAGAGTCGACGCTGTGAGTTTAAGGCGTCCACGCATCAGTTGAAGAGGCAACAATATAAAACACTGAGATAATATCAGTGCGTCGACTCCACGCTATTGCAGCGTCAACTCATCAGAATAAGAAGCAGAGGCATTCACAGATCTAGTTCACTGCGTCAACGCCACAGTAGAGCAGCGTCGACGCAGCAGTTCACCCTAAATTTCTGACAAGACTCCCCCTGTCTATGTGCATGTGGTTTTGCAAATGATGACTGAACAAATGATTTTGAAGTTCATGCTTATTCAGACTGCACTATCATGCAATATGACCACCAGGGTTATGCAGAGAAATGTAGTGCAAAACAGTTCTATATGCACATGTGATTTTAGACACATTCATGACTAAATGATATGCAGTGATGATCATGAGAAAATAATATGAGTGTCATGCATGATCATGAGTCTGTTGTACCATTCAACTTTCACAGAGTTTTATACAAGCTATCAGATGCAAGTCCAAATCAAAAATTTTATTCAAAACAGCTGAAAATTTTATTCATCATGCTGAAACTTACACAAGCCAAGTTCTCTTCTAAGAAATTTAAACTTTTCATTTCCAAGTGGCTTAGTAAAGATATCAGCAATTTGTTTGTCTGTTTCAATGAAATTCAGTTCGATTTCCTTTTTATTCACAGCATCTCTAAGAAAATGGTGTTTTATCTCTATGTGTTTAGTCCTAGAATGATGAACAAGATTTTTAGCAAGGCATATGGCACTAGTATTATCACATAAAATTGGAATACATTCCAGTTTTATCTGATAATCATCTAGTTGGTGCTTGATCCATAGTACTTGGGCAGCACAATTACCAGCTGCAACATATTCAGCCTCAGCTGTAGATAAGGCTACAGTGTGTTGCTTCTTAGATGCCCAAGATACTAGACAGCCACCAAGGATTTGACAATAGCCACTAGTGCTTTTTCTATCTACTCGACACCCAGCATAATCAGCATCAGTGTAAGCTAGAAGCTCTAACTCACACCTAGCAGGATACCATAATCCTAGCTCTTGGGTGCCTAGCAGATATCTAAAAATCCTTTTTACTACTTTAAGATGAGTTTCTTTAGGACTGGCCTGAAACCTAGCACATAATCCTACAGCAAATTGAATATCAGGCCTAGATGCTGTTAAGTAGAGAAGGGATCCGATCATACCTCTGTATAGCTTTTGATCAACAGGTTTACCTTTAGTGTCTTCATCCAAGCTTGTAGAGGTACCCATTGGAGCAGCTATCTCATTGAGGTTGTCCATCTTGTATTTCTTGAGTAGATACCTTGTGTACTTGGACTGAGTGATAAACATTCCATCCTTTGTTTGTGTAACCTGCAGTCCAAGAAACAATTTGAGCTCACCCATTGAGCTCATTTCAAACTCATTAGTCATTGTTTTAGAAAATTTCTCACACAATTTGGGGTTAGTTGACCCAAAAATAATGTCATCCACATAAATTTGTACAATAAGAATGTCAGAATGACTCACCTTTGTAAACAAGGTCTGATCAACTACTCCTCTAGTGAAATTTTGATTAGTAAAGAACTTGCTCAACCTGTCATACCAAGCTCTGGGAGCTTGCTTAAGACCATAGAGAGCTTTATTTAATTTGTAAACATGATTAGGGAAATCTAGACATTCAAACCCAGGGGGTTGTCTTACATAGACATCCTCACTAATTTCCCCATTCAAGAATGTAGATTTTACATCCATCTGCTGGAGGATTATTCCTAGGGAGCATGCATAAGCCAATAAAATCCTAACAGCTTCTAATCTGGCGACAGGGGCAAATGACTCTTCAAAGTCAATACCAAACTCCTGGTTATACCCCTGAGCAACAAGTCTGGCTTTATTTTTAACAATATTCCCTAATTCATCAGATTTATTCCTGAATACCCACTTAGTCCCTATGACTGTTCCATGATCAGGAGGTGGGACCAAGTGCCACACCTTGTTCCTGTCGAACTGATTAAGCTCCTCATGCATGGTATTAATCCAATGCACATCCTTGAGGGCACAGTCAATGGACTTGGGTTCAATTTGAGAGACAAGAGCATATGTATTCAATTCATCCTGAATTCTAAAGTGACCTCTAGTCCTAGGGGGATCATTCAGATTGCCAATGACATTATTCACAGGGTGATCTTTAAGATATCTAATATTAACAATCTGAGTTTCAGGAATTTCACTTACCTCCCCCTGAACTTCAGGTTCTTCTTCATTCTGCTCCTCTTTTTCTTCCTCACCATCAGACTGGTCTGTAGAGTTATCATCTTTTAAAATGTTCCCATCTTCATTCCTGCAATGACCATGGTTAGTTTCCATCAAGGATTCATCAAAGATAATGTGTGGAGATTCTTCAACAATTTTTGTGTTTAAGTTGAACACTCTATAAGCTCGGGTGTTTTCAGAATAACCAAGAAAAATTCCTGGTTCACCTTTTGGCTCAAATTTATCAAGGTCCCTCTTATCATTTATATGTATAAAACATTTACAACCAAAGACCTTGAAATGGGCAATTGAAGGTTTCTTACATTTCAAAATCTCATAGGGGGTTTTCTAGGTAGAAGGTCTTACCATTGCCCTGTTAATTACATAACAGGCTGTGTTGACTGCTTCAGCCCAGAATTTTCTTGGCAGTTCACCTTCAACTAGAAGTGTTCGGCCCATCTCCACTAGAGTTCTGTTCCTCCTCTCGACAACACCATTCTGCTCAGGTGTCCTGGGTGAGGAGAACTTATGATGAATCCCACTAGACCTGCAAAATTCTTCAAAGTATGAGTTTTCAAACTCACCTCCATGATCAGTCAAAATATTTTAAATTTTCTGATTTATTCTAATACAGAACTCCTGGAATTCTGAAAATGCATCATTCTTGTGTGACAGAAAATATACCCAAGTATACCTAGAAAAATCATCTACTAAGACAAACCCATACCTCTTCCCTGATAAACTGACAGACCTGGTTGGCCCAAATAGGTCCATGTGTATCAGTTCATAAGGTTTAGTGGATAGGTTTTCTGTCCTAGATTTAAATGATTTTCTAGTCAACTTGGACTAAATGCATGCATTACAAAATTTATTGTCCTTTTTAAAAGAGACTTCAGGGAGTCCTCTAACCATGCTATGCTTGTTTAGTTTATACAAAATAGTATAACTCGCATGGCCCAACCTACGATGCCATAAAAATGCTAAATCTTCTCTACTGACAGTAAGACATAGGTTAGAATGCTGAATATCATCTAAATCTATCATGTATGTGTTATATTTTTTTTTTCAGAAAATTTGACAATTTTAGAATCAGGTTCAAAAACCTTGCAGCATTGAGAATCAAATAAGACTTTATGTCCTTTATCACACAACTGGCTGATACTGAGTAAATTATAAGCTAACCCTTCAACCAGCATAACATCATCAATGCAGCAGGTAGAACAGTTACCTACCTTACCTGATCCAATTATCCTACCCTTTGTGTTGCTTCCAAAGGTGACAAGGCCTCCTAGCTTCTCAGTCAGCATGTAGAACTTGGCCTTATCTCCTGTCATATGCCTGGAGTAGCCACTATCCAAGTACCAAAAGTTGCTCTTGGCTGCCAGGCATACCTGCACACACAATTAGGGCAAAAAGATTGGAACCCAAGTCTATTTGGGCTCCAATGCAGATGAAGTGCAAGTAAAGGAAGAAAGCATGGCTTTGGGAATCCACATTTGTTTAAAAGAACTTTGTTCAGTGGATTTTGTAGATTTCCTTCTGTTACTCTTTCTCTTATTTTTGTTGTTTTTCTTTTTATTTGCACCAACAGAGTTATTCACAGAATTGTTGTTGTTGTGCCAATGCTTCAGCCAGGTTGCATTCATAAAGTTTTGGTCAAGGTGATATTTGGGCTGGCTGAAAGATTGGAAGTTTCTAATTGTTCGACTACCATACCCATTATCCCAATTTCGTACATAGGGTCTGTAAAATTGTGTAGGTTGATGAACGTACCCAGTATGCATCCCTTGAGTTCTAGTCCACCCAAACCCATTAGGATAGATTGACTGTGTGGGGTAGTAGGACTGGACTCTAGGTGGATTGAAATTGTTGGGCTGACTCCTGAAAACATTTTGTCTTCCTTGCACCCTTGACCCTGCTAACCTGTTCATAGGTTTTTGTTGGGTCTTTTTCTGTGATGGTGGTGGTGAAGACTTTTTGGCATTGACATGGGGTTTGTTTACCTGAGCAGGCTGACCCATAGCCTTGGATTGAGCACTAGAGCTAGGTTTGGAAGTGCCAATTCTACTAGGCTCACCAACTTTCTGTTTGCCCTTCTCCTCTGCATTGGGCTTTTTCAGATTCACATTTGTTTTCACAGCATTATTAGAATTCATATTAATCAGAGGTCCTTTCTCCTTTTGTGCAACAAAGGAAATAGTTTTCATTCCAAAGCTCTTAGTTGCACTAGAGTTGAATCCTAGGCCCTCTCTCCTGAAATTAACCTTTGACCACAATAATGCATCTAAATTTTCAGATCCTTGGGTCATTTTCTCAATGGTTTTCAGCTTATCCTCATTGTCTTTCTGAATTTCATCAATAGACCTTTTCAATTCATTATTTACATTGAGGACAGCTTCATATTTTTTAGAAATAATTTTTATCTCACTTTCATAATTCTGAATTTTCAATTTCCATGCATCAATTTCATTGTCTAATCTCACATTTTCTTCCTTAGAGATTTTCAGTTCTTTCTTGATTTCTTCAAATTCAGAACATGTGAGTTTCAGCTTACTGTTCTCATTCTCTAAGCATGCAATTTTATCAGACAATGAAGTATCATTTTGCATGATGTTAATTTTTCTTCGTAGATGCCTATTTTCTTTTCTGACATCATCAACTCTATCAGCAAGTTCATTATAAGCATCCATCCAATCAACAATAGTAAAGTTTTCAAAACGAGAGGATACCTCATCAGATTCTTCCTCTCTATCTTCTGAGCTGGTTGCCATGAGACAGATTGGCTTCTCAGCTTCAACTTCACTGTCCGAAGTGTTGCTCAAGGATCCCTCATCCTCATCACTCCAGGTACTCACCATAGCTTTCCCTCTTGTGTTTTTTTTCTTGGACTTGTCCTTGAGGTTCTGATTTGTCGGACATTCAGCTTTAAAGTGACCAGTCTTCCTGCATTGATAGCAAACATTAGTCTCAGCTTTCTTTACAGGGTTTGATTTGTACCTTGTGTCTCGGCAGCCACCACTGGGATTTCTTCGGTTGAATCTTCTTCCTTCTTTCTTGAGAAAATGCCGGAATTCCCTAGTAATCATAGCAATATCATCATTTGCCATTTCTTCTTCAAACAAGCTCTCTTCAATTGATGATCCGTTGGGGCTGGAACGACTGGATTTGCTTACACCAGCCTTCAGAGCTATTGGCTTCCTCTTTCTATCAGCCTCCTCTATCTTCGGCAGATTCATCTCATATGCCATTAGAGATCCGATAAGCTCATCTGCCCTTGTATTGTGTAGATCTCTTGACTCTTCCATAACAGTGGCCTTGGTGTGCCAAATTGGAGTCAAGGATCGCAAGATCTTTCTGACTATATCATACTCAGAATACTTCTTCCCAAAACCACTGAGACTATTTGTGATAATAGTCAATTGAGCATACATTTCTTTGATTATCTCGTTTGGCTTCATCTTGAAGGCCTCGTATTCTGAAACCAGTAGATTAGTCTTGGTCTCTCTAACTTGTGAAGTCCCCTCGTAGATAACTTCAAGTGCATCCCACATTTCCTTCGCTGAAGAGCAGGCAGATACTCGTGAGAACTCGGTGGGATACAGAGAACACTGGATTGCATTGATTGCACTTCAGTTGAGCGTGGACCTTCTAATTTCCTCCTTGGTCCATACATCTTCATTAGGGGACAGCTCGAAAGGTCCCTTGCTAACTACCTTCCAGATCTCATAATCTTTAGCCCTCAAAAAAACCTGCATACGGTTCTTCCAGTATGCGTAGTTGGATCCATCGAAGTACGGGGGCTTGGATGTGGAGTGTCCTTCAGCTATCATCCCTCTTCCGTCCATCTGTACCTTCCTCTCGGGCTGTAAGTCCATGCAGAAGAGTTAGGCTCTGATACCAAATGTTGAAATTAGATGGAAGGCTCTTTCACCACAGAATGTGGATCTAGAGGGGGGGTGAATAAATCAGCTGGCCAATAAAAAAAATTATGCCTAGATTCAGATGCGAAATTAAAAGAACACTAATCAAACACAGTCAATGCACCGGATAATAGAGATAAGATCTGCTAGACAGACAATCAACCACACGAGAGGCACAAAGAATTTTAGGTGGTTCAGTCAATCCGACCTACGTCCACCCCACATTCAACTCGAATGTGGATTACTACTGATACACAGCTTCAAACTGCTGGGCACTACAGCTTGCCAACAACGGCTGGGGCTTACAGCTTATCCTGACCAGAGGAACCTCCTCTGCAACAGCTGAGCTTCACAGCTTGCTCTGCTGGGCTCTACAGCTTAGCCGACCAGAGGTAACACCTCTGCACACCGCTGCCTCACAGCTTGATCGAACAAGAGTTTTCAAAAGAAAACTAACAAAGACTGAAAAGCAAGAAATGCAGAATCAAATGGAATGAAAACCAAAACGACTGTAGCTCAAATTGAGCAATATCAGCTCTGGTATCTGAACCAAGAGACTGATTCACAAGCTCTCATATAACTCTCTCAACTCATCTCTCTCACTTTCTTCTTCTCTCCGTTTCTTCTTCCCTACTTTTCTTCTCTTTGGATCACGGTGGCTCTCTGCTGCCTCAGGTTTGTCTCACTGTATAGACTTGCCACTTATCGATCTCTCTTCAACAGAAGATGAAGACTTCTATATATATCAGCAGCATATTGGATAAGGGCGCGTGGCTTCCACGTTTTCCCGCCCAAGGAATTCGCCAGATCCGAGGTGCTTTCATCCACGTGGCAGCATCTGGTCACCTCGTCCTCCTGGGATCACGAGCCATGTCAGCAATCTCAGTAATAAATCCCTGTCAGACAGAGTATCGGATTATCAGGTTAAGTGAAGAACTCTGTACAGACTTTGTAAGATGAAATGCCTTGTGTAGACTTCATGAGGTATAGACTTTGTGTACGTGAATGCAATGTACAGACTTCATGAATGGAAATGCAATGTATAGACTTCAGTGTATAGACTTTGTGAAGGCGAGTGCAATGTACAGACTCCATGAGACTCTAATGAAGATAGACGATGTATAGACTTCAGGACTGATGCACGATGTACAGACTTCATGAGACTCTAATGAAGACAAACGATGTATAGACTTCAGGACTGATGCACGATGTACAGACTTCATGAGACTCTAATGAAGACAGACGATGTATAGACTTCAGGACTGATGCACAATGTACAGACTTCATGAGACTCTAATGAAGACAGACGATGTATAGACTTCAGGACTGATGCACGATGCGGACTCGTCCAATGTATACACTTGCTTGTTGTTCAGTCTTCACGAATGATGTACAGACTTCCAATGTGTAGACTTTGACAAGGCAACGTCGGTAAAGCAACCAATGTACAGACTTACTCAACTGAGCGTAGGTAAAAGATATGAGGAATGTATAGACTTACTCGGTTCAGTTCAGAACATAGGTAATGATCAATGTATAGACTTAACAGTCGCCTTGGCTGTACAGACTTGGTCACAAACTGAACAGTCAGTTGTATAGACTTGCACAAACCAAAGTCTGTACAGACTTGAAATGAAAAACAATGTATAGACTTCGTGAGCGCCTAGAGGATGTACAGACTTAGTGACTGTACAAACTTGGAAGGCTCAGCGAAGGATGTACAGACTTGGTCACAAACTGAACAGTCGGTTGTATAGAATTTGCCTAATGCCTGAGACGCTAATAGAGAAGCTGGACTCTGTACAGACTTGAGCGATGTATGGGCTTAGCTTCGTGCAAGCTACAGTCCAATGTATGGACTTTGAAGTTCAACTGGTGAGTGTACAGACTTCACCAATGAGATGCTCGTTGTACAGACATGACAACGACCAATGTATAGACTTGACAATGCTGAATGAACGAATGAGCAATGTATAGACATTGGGTGCCACAATGTGCAGACTTCACGATGTATGGACTTGAGTGTTCGTGTGAGCTACACTATATAGACTTTAACAAAATGCCTAAGACGCTGCATGAGACACAAGACAGACAGACAGTGTATAGACTTGTACTCTGGGGGTGTCGACGCATCTAAGAAGGGGGTCGACCCACTACTGTCCAGACTAAACAAGGAAAAGTATAGGCTGTATGTTCATGCTGCAATGCACTGTGTAGACCTGTGAGTGTGTGCATAACAATATATAGACTCTGACTGCATTATATACACAGACAACCTGATCAAAACAATTTCATCAAAATAAGAACAGTTGCCAATCAATCAAAACAAGCTGTTGCCAATGAAGTAAAACTTATTGTCAACATCATCAACACAGAGGGGTCACAACAAATCTAGCCATTTCTCCCTCAGTAGCTCCGATCAAGCAACCACAGCGGTGCATGCGCCATGAGCTGGAGCTCCAGGTTTCGCCCGAAGTACATAAAATGGTGGAGGTCGATTTCATCGAGCCGTGCATCTACCCGATTTGGCTCGCCAATGGAGTCCCAGTCAAGAAGAAGAGTGGTCATGTCCGCATCTGCGTCGACTTCCGGGACCTCAACAAAGCTTGTCCGAAGGATGACTTCTCAGTCCCAATCACAGAAACAATGGTCGACATGACCACCGGGCATGAGGCCTTGTCTTTCATGGACGGGTCATCCGGTTATAATCAAATCTGGATGTCCCTTAAAGACAAGAACCATACAGCCTTTAGATCTCCCAAGGGGATTTTCAACTACAAGTGCATGCCCTTCGGTTTGAAGAATGTCGGCGCTACTTACCAAAGGGTCATGACCAAAATATTCGATGAGATGCTACACAATACCGTCGAATGCTACATCGACGACCTCGTCATCAAGACTAAAAGACGTTAAGACCATTTGCGTGACCTCTGCCAAGTCTTCGAGCGTCCCTGGCAATTTGGGCTCAAGATGAACCCCATGAAATGCGCCTTTGGCATGTCCAGCGGCAAATTTCTCGACTTCGTCGTCAGATACCGAGGAATCGAGGTGGATCCCAACAAGATCAAGGCAATCCGGGAGCTTCCACCACCCGGCAACATCACCGAACTCAGGTCCTTCCAAGGAAGATTGACCTATATTCGGAGGTTTATTTCTAACCTCTCCAGTCGGTGTGTGCCTTTCGGTAAGCTGATGAAGAAAGACGCCCCGTTCACATGGGACTCGGAATGCCAGGCGGCTTTTGAGCAAATCAAGGAGTACCTCCTTACTCCCCCAGTCTTGGGGGCACCAATCAAGGGTAAACCCCTCATCCTTTACATTGCTGCCATGGACGCTTTGCTAGGAGCTCTGTTGGCACAAATTAATGAGAAAGGTAAAGAGCAACCCCTCTATTACCTCAGCCGGAAGCTAATCGGTGCCGAGTATCGCTACTCCCCTATGGAGAAGGTTTGCTTGGCATTGGTGTTCACAGTTAAGAAGCTGCGACATTACCTCCTGTCCCATCAAGTCGAGCTTATATCCAAGCACGACCCCCTGAAGTATCTTCTTCGGCGGCCTATCCTCTCAGGCCGACTGGGAAGATGAGCTCTCCTGTTGATGGAGTACGACATTACTTATGTCCCCAGGAAAGCAATTAAGGGATAGGGTATGGCTGATGTCTTGGCAGCCCATCCAATGCCCGACGACTCACCTTTCAGCTCGGAGCTCCCAGACGAGGAGTCCCTTGCTGCTCAATCACAACAACCGGTTGAACAAAGCGTAGATGTCTTGCATTACTGGCAGCAAAGCGCTCTCACAACCAGCGTACCTTGTTGGGAGCTCTACTTCGACGGCGCTTCCCGAGGGATTACCCGAAGCAACCAGGATCCAGCAACCATGGCAGGTGCCGGCATCATTTTCCTGACTCCTCAGGGCAGAGTTTTGTACAACTCATGTGCTCTCATGAAACCTCTGACAAACAACGAAGTTGAGTATGAAGCTCTACTCATTGGGCTCCAGATGGCTCTCCACATGGGCATTAAATGTCTCAAAGCCTACGAGGACTCCCAGCTAATAGTCCGGCAGGTCCTCGGCATCTATGACATGCGAAAGCCAGAGTTGGTTTCGTACCATGCCACCGTCACCAGATTAACCCAGAAGTTCTATTTCTTCAAAATAGATCATATTTCCAGAAGCAGCAACGCTCAGGCGGATGCCTTAGCAAAATTTTCCGCGGCCATCAAGCTCCCGCCCGAGGGCGAGGTCGACATCATCATCAAACATAGAAGGCTGATGTCGAGCTCACTCGAAGGCAACACCAGTCTCACCATTTACGAGGTTCATGACCTTGACCAGAGCATGCCTCTAGAAGAGGATGATTGGCGTGCGCCCATCATCAAATTCAAGAAAGGGTGGCACCCCCCTGACTGAGCTCAAAGGGTCCAGCTACTTCGCCGAGCAACCTCTTACAAGTTGATCGGCGACTACCTGCATCGACTCGTCCACCAGAAGGACAAGTCAATTCTCCTAAGATATGTCTCCCTCGCAGAGGCTCAAGCCGTCATGCAGGAAGTCCACTCCGAGTTGTGCGGCGCGCACCAGGCCGGAGATCGAATGAAGCAAAACATCAAGCTTAAGGGTTTCTATTGGCCAACCATGTATGAGGATTGCGTCCAGTACTCCCGTACATGTCATCAGTGCCAAGCCTTTGGCCCAGTACCCAGAAGACCTCCTAACCCACTGCGTCCCACAACCCCTACTTGGCCATTTGCTGAGTGGGGCATGGACATCGCGGGGCCTTTCCCGCCATCTTACAAGGGCCATAAATACATCCAGGCCGCCACTGATTATTTCTCTCCCTGGGCAGAGGCTCTCCCTTTACGAGAGGTCACCGGCAAGGTAGTTGCCAGATTCGTCCAGCACAACATCATTTATCGATTCGGTACTCCCAATCGCATAGTGTCCGACAACGGGACACCATTCAAGAATAAGGTCGTATACCAGCTAGCGGCCAAATTCCACATCGACTGGAGAACCTCTTCGGTCTACAACCCCCAGGCTAACGGTTTGGCGGAAGCCTTCAACAAGACCCTCTGCAGGCTTCTGGCTAAGATGGTTAGCCACCGAAAATGCGATTGGGGTGAGAAGGTCTTCGAAGCATTATGGGCCTATCGGACGGTCTACAAAACCCCCACGGGGTGCTCGCCATTCTCCCTTTCTTACGGGACAGAAGCAGTTATTCCCATCGAAGTCTAGTTAGCTTCTTACCATGTGGCGGTCCACACTGGCCTTGCCGGCCCTGACGAAAGTGAGTACCAGAGAAGGCTAGAAGAGCTCGCCGATCTAGAAGGCAAGCGGCTCGAAGCCTACAAATACCTGCAAGTATACCAGGCCCGCATGGCCCGGGCCTATGATAAGCTCGTCAAGCAACGAGCTTTCAAGCAAGGTGACCTTGTCATGATCAAGGAAAAGGAAGTCATGGCAGGGCACTCCAGTGGAAAATTACAGCCGAATTGGCGAGGTCCATACATTATCCACAATGTCTACGAGGGTGGGGCTTACACGGTTGTCGATCACAAATGTCATAGACCGTTCCCGCCTCTCAACGGCAAACATATGAAGCTATATTATGCACCATAGCATGAGTTCGCGCGTCAGCCAGGCTAAGGCGCACGTCCCAGCTACTACCAGTGAGGCCGGTCCTTCCCCGTGAAGGATCTAAGGCCACTCCTCCTAGTCTTCAATTCCCAGTCAAGCAGTCGGCCCAGCTCCCTGGAACTACCGCCAGGCATTCTCGGGGACTAATCCCCTGCCTTCATTCCCGTCACCACGAGAGCATGGACACTTCTGCACCGGTACCAGCCTAGCCGTCAGGCTCCCAAGTAAGTCAAAAAAAACAACAAAAAAATGGGGTTAAAAATAGAGATACCCCGGTAGACCCGGTCATCCTCACCACAAGGGGGCGATTGGGGGCAAAAAGGCCCGTAACCCGGCTGAGGTGGAAACCCGAAAGGGCACCTCAGGTAAAATTGGGAAACCCCTCGACGTGAAAACACGTAAGGGAGCGTCAAAAAAAGCTAAAGGGGGTCGGCTCTAGCAAAAACCCGAAAGGGCGGTAGAGCCGATAACGAGAAAATCCTCCTCTCCCCACCAGCTAGAACGGCCTTCCACCCACTCCTCGGTGAGCCGTTAGCCTCACCCAGAACCAATCTTCAATCAACTTACACTGCTAGATGATAGGATCGGTGCGATGCATTCAGAGGGGGGGTGAATGAATCCCACCCTTC
This sequence comes from Amorphophallus konjac, assembly GCA_022559845.1. Lineage (NCBI taxonomy): Eukaryota > Viridiplantae > Streptophyta > Magnoliopsida > Alismatales > Araceae > Amorphophallus > Amorphophallus konjac. Next base: position 321,768,160 of record CM040118.1, read on the forward strand.
AAAAAACTTTTCGCTCAATAAAAGACTAGAACACTATCAAGGCAAATAGAGAATCTGAAGAACAAGTTAAATTCTCTTTTAAACCACTGAGCAAAAATATAAGGCGGCCTAAACAAGCAACTAGCGGAAGCAGAAGAATGCAATCAACTTACAGCACAGATAGAAACAAGAATGCTCAAAGCAACCTGTGAAGGAGGTAGACGATAAGGAACAAGCTCATAAGCCCAACCACACTGCACAGATAATTTTTAGGTGGTTCAGTCACCAAGACCTACGTCCACCCCTCACTCCCAACCGGAGTGAGGCTTCCACTAGCAACGCTAGAACAGCAGACTCAGTCTGCAAACACTTGCTGCCAAACAGCTTGACCAGGGGAACAACCTCCCCTCTTCCTCCAGACCGGAGGGACACCCCAAGCGACTCCCAGCCACTTGGAACCAGAGACTAGGTCTCTCTTCCTCCAGACCAGGAGGGAACGCACCAGTGACACCCAGTCACTGCCAACAGAGACACAAGTCTCTCTTCCTCCAAACCGGAGGGAACACCTGGACTTGCAACCCACAAGACCAGAACCGGAGATGAATCTCCCTTCCTCCAAACCGGAGGAGAACCCACAAGTGACATCCTATCACTAGCAGACCGGAGACAAGTCTCCCTTCTCTTGATACCACAAGAGGAACACCGATCTCTAACCAGAGAATCAGAAAGCACAGTTGATCAAATAAAAGAAAAACAAGAAATGAAAATACAGCAATCGGAAAGTTGGAAACGCAATGCAAAATGTAGCTCTTGCAGGAGCAACTGGATTGGATCTGATCCAAGTCCAGTAGACAGATCTTCAATAAAATCTTCTTTCTTCTTCTCCACGAACTCTCTCTCTTTCTCTTCGTCTTCTTCTGCTTTCACACTCTGCCGCTCTGCTCTTTTTCTTCTTCTTCTTCTTCTGCTCACTGCCTCTCTGCTGCTCTCACTTTCTTCTATCACTCTCTCGATCAGCCCTCTTAAATCAGTCTGCTGCGGATGAAGAAACTTCACATATATATATCAGCAGCAACTAGGGCGTGTGCCCCCTTTATCCAAAGGACACCTCGGATCACGTGCCAGGTGCCAACCTCGGATCACGTGCCCATTCATCAGCCTGTACAATGACAGAGTTACTTCAGTCGATCAGCAAAGAGTGTATAGACTTAATGAAGTAATGCATGAGCGTGTACAGACTTTAGATGCAACATTTATGCAAGTATGTACAATGTGAGAATGTGTAGACTTAGAATGCAGCGATGTGCAGACTTGGTATGAAAGATGCATGTGCAATAGAAGAGAAAGTGTGTACAATGAGAATGAATGTACAAACATTACATTCACGAGTGTACAGACTTTTGATGAATGCATGTAATGCACTAAGCGATGTACAGACTTCATTCATGCGTGCAGGTATGCTAACAACCGAATGTATAGACATGAAACAGGGGAGTGTATAGACTTGATGTTTACATGCATGAGAACTCAATGTACAGACTTGAATGAAAGCAATGCATGCACAATGATGCAATGTTTAGACTTTGCTGAAGGCTGCCAGTCAATGTATGGACTTGGCTGAAGGCAACGCTGAAGCAATGTTCAGACATCATGTATGCAATATAGTGGCGTGTACACACTTTGTGAATGCGAAGCTATAGCATGTATAGACTTCACATATGCAATGCAGTGGCATGTACATGCTTTGATTTCGTTCATGAGAAAATAATGTTCAGACTTGCTACAATGCATGTATGTATAGACTTTGCCTTAGAGACGCTGCATGAAACGGTGGATGTATAGACTTGGGCTGTACAGACTTGCAGTGTGCAATGCATGCGATGTATAGACTTGATAAAGCTTCAAAGCACAAGACACTTGGCCAATGTACAGACTTGGAAAGCTTGAGCCAATGTGCAGACTTGAAACAAGTGAACACGGCGATGTGTAGACTTGGCCAATGTACAGACTTGAAGCGAAGACCAATGTGTAGACTTCAAAGCAGATGCCAAGGCCATGTACAGACTTGAAGTGAAAACCAATGTATAGACTTCAAAGCAGATGCCAAGGCCATGTACAGACTTGAAGTGAAAAACCAATGTATAGACTTCAAAGCAGATGCCAAGGCCATGTACAGACTTGAAGTGAAAACCAATGTATAGACTTTATGAAAGCATACGCCAAGGCTATACATACTTGAAGAGACGCAAGGTGGGACAGAGCTGGCTGTACAGACTTTGGATGACGATGCACTGTACGCAAACGCTGTACAGACTTGATAGCGTGAGATGCTGAAGAGACGATCGGATGTACATACTTTGAAGATGTGGGCAAGACAATGTATAGACATGGTGCAGCTTCAAAGCACAATGTGTAGAGTTTACCAGTGTATAGACTTGGGGTTCTGAACGTAGGTAAAGACTGGGAATGTATAGACTTGTCGAATGGCTTGAAACACAGACACGCTGCCAATGTATGAACTTAGAGTGTGCAGTGAACAATGTATAGACTTGGTCATGCGTGCACAATGTATAGACTTGGGTTATGCAGCGAAACTATGTACAGACTTGATGAGGTGCTAAGTGAAACAGAGCTGGCTGTATAGACTTCAATATGAAGGCTTTGGCTGTATAGACTTTGAGAGAGATAATGCATGAGACGATGCATGCACAAGGTTGTACAGACTTGGTCTTACAATGCAACAAGACTCTGGACGATGTATAGACTTTACGACCAAGATGTAACATAGTGTATAGACTTGAACAAAGCGTGAAGCACGGACAATGTATAGACTCTACGAGCAAGAGGCAATGCTGACAGATGTATAGACTTGCTAAGTGATGCACATGTGACGATGAACAGACGATGTATAGACTTGTGAATTCACGAACAAGCTATCAAATCAGTGTGCAGTGCAGACTCTGCATGCAGTGTACTGACTGTATGCTCAATGATGAACAGACGATGTATAGACTTGTGAATTCACGAACAAGCTATCAAACCAGTGTGCAGTGCAGACTCTGCATGAATGCATCAACCAGATGTCAGACAGATATAATGTGTGAACATAGTGTATATAATGGAATGTCATTCACAAACACACATTCACAAATACATGAACACATATGAATGCACTTAAATGAATCAACAAGGTCTTTCATGCACACATGCATATGGTGACTTATAGTGTTTGCTATCATCAAAACCACATGGGCACAACAATCTCCCCCTTTTTGATGATGGCAACACTATGAGTCACACTGACTCAAGTCAAAAATATTCTCCTCCTTTGACTTCAGCAAAAAGACATGAGTTAGAGAGAGGAAAATTAAGCAGGCATGAAATGATTGAAATAACATTTCTCCCTTTAACTGCATGTAAGCACATTCTTCCCCAAAGAGCAATATGACTCATTCCAATGTCTCCCCCTTTGTTTTAAAAAAAATCATGGAAGAGGTATGAATGCAGAGATGCAGATGCAACAAGAAATGCAAGAACTCCCCCTAAAAATATGAATGCAAGACAATTCTCCCCCTTTTAAGAATTTTCAAGAAGGCTCCCCCTCAATAAATGGAACCTTATGAAATGAATGAGAAGGAGACCACAGGGGCAATCAAGGACAAGTTCAGGTCATGATGAATCAAGGACAGTGAGTAAAGAATTTCCAATAGGCTCCAATCATAAGAAATTCAACAAGATTTTCAGAGAGATATCAATCTCATAAATTCAAAACATAAGTTTTCAAAGTCTTCCATTATAAGGGCTTATGAATGAATTTTATTGATCAGCAGGGTTTAAACATGATGTATGCTAAGTTTGTCAATAAAATTCTGTATTTATATCTAAAGTCATGGTTTAATAAAAATGAACCAAGCCCTCATATATATATCTTGATTAATCTCCCTTTCTCTTACACAATCAAAATTATTGACTTCTTTCGGAATTACATGCACTAGTATTGAGATCAAGCAATTATGAAGTCATATGATTTTGTCTAGGGTTGTAGCAATTTAATTTTTGCATCAATATTCAAATATAGTAATTTTTTCAACAAATTTTCATGCTACAAATTTTACGAGCACTCTAGTTCAGTGTACACCTTGTAACTAGAGGATATACGTTGATCAGACGCCAATATCCCTAAGCACTTAGTGTGACTAACAGTCATGCTTTATATAAACAGAGGTAACATTTACACCTCATGACATATCTCAACTCATTTCATGATGAGTGAGATGTATTTCTCAGTGTGCATGCCAGTGCTCTGCCTGATTAACACTCATTCTTAAGCAGAGTTAACTATGGCACCTCATGACACAGTCCTTTAGACATGTGTTTCTCAGTGACCAACGCCATTGCTCTGACAGAAATTACCCTTTAGACATTTCAGAAAAATTCATTTACTTCAAATCAATAATAATTTCATGTACTTAACCAAATAAAGCCATGCATTCAATAATGCAGATTTCAGAAGATTTTACAAGACACAGTATGAAACAGATGGTTAAAGTTTATTAAATATGATTCAGATATTTTTAAGAGATTTTAAAGTCAAACTCAATGAATACATTAAACTTAAACCACCTGAGTTATTTCAGACATTCATAACAACGTATAATAGAAGATTCCTAATTCAAGTGTTTTTCAGATTTATGATCGAGATAGCCCCATTGAAATCTTCATGAAAGACTGATAGAATTCTGATACCAAATGATAGAAAAGATTTTGAAGCCCAATGTTTTCAAAATATGATCAAGGTTTGTCAACAAATGCAATGAATTCTGACAAGTGTATGCATTTGACAACCTGCATGCAATGCATTGACTCCCCCTGACAATATGCATTCAGTCAATCTTTTTGTCAATTTCAATGTAATGAAATGCAATTAACTATATGTATGCAAAGTCATGTAGAGACTCAACATTGAATGCTATGCAAGGACATGCAATTAACTACCCCTGAAAACATGCAATGTTTGTCATGAGAACAGAACATATGTCTCATGCACATTCAGACTGCCCTATCAAGTAATATGACCCATGGTACTAGGCGGAGAACCTGGTCTAAAAGACCATCTCACACACAGTAAGAACCTCCAGACAGATTTCCCTACCTTTTAGTAGCTTACTATTTGATATACCATAGTGGTCAATCATGATAATTCAACATGCAGTCCTATATGCAATCCAGATTTTCAGTGAGCTATGCAACAGATAGATTTCAAACAACATTCATATGCAGTTCAGATTTTCAGAAATTGTAAGTTTATTCTCATTTCAATATCTAAACAGCCAATTCATATGAGCATTGAGAGACATGAATACTCATAGTGTTCAAAAGATGACGAATATGCAAGAACACATCAAACAAGATATGCAATGAATTTCAAAACAGGAAATGCAGAGAGTTTACCTGAAAAGTTCAGAAAGGGGTTTTCTTTTGAGTGCCTTGGATTAATCCCCTCTTTATTAATCAGCTTCCAAGGCACACCTGCAAGTTAGCAAACTATTTTGCACAAATAGGCACCCAAGAAGTCTTGGGTCCTGACATGACAGTATCACTCCTAGCATGTTTTCTCAGCACATTTTTAACTTGATGATCATCAAATTTCATCAGAGGATAACCATCCATCAAATGTCCAGATTTGCCATAATGATGGCAAGAAGCAGCAGATTTCTGAGTTGATTTATGCACATTCTTATTAGCATGAATTCTATGTGCATATGCATGGAAATTTTTGTTAACAGAATTAAAATTCTGTTTACCAAAATAAGCCAGCCAACAGTCAGCAGCTCTATGACCTGGCTTCCCACATTCAAAATATGCATGAATCTTTTCTTTAAAAATAAATTTGTTTCTACCATAATCATTTCTGTCTGCAAGGAGTTTGACAGTTTTAGAATTAAATTTTCTACCCTGAGCATGTCAGCATTCAATGGCCCTGTGGCCTGTCTTACCACATTCAAAGCATGTAATGAGCTTATCTTTGAAAACAAATTTGAACCTGTCAAAAACCATTTTGTTAACAAGAGATTTGGCAAATTTGGAGTTGAAATCTCTCCCTTGGGCATGCCAACATTGGGCTGTAATGTGGCCCATCTTGCCACAGTGAAAGCATGAATTAGAATTTCTCCTACCAGCATTCAGCCAGCATTCAAATCTCTTATGACCCAATTTTCCACAATTAAAGCATGTCATATGCTGGTTTATTGAATCAAACTTGTTCTTGTTAATAGCATGACTGTTTGCATGAAATTTAGCATGATATGAATGATATGTTTTCTTATCACTTGCAAACCAGCATTGTGTAATTGTGTGTCCTACTTTGCCACAGTGAGAACATTCAATTTTCTTTTTCTGAGATGAAGGATTTTTATCATGAAATTTTCTAGCATTCATATCATCCTTCTCCATCAATTTACACTCTTGCATCAAATGATCGAATCTATGACAGTAATGACAGATCATTTTCTTTTTAGATGCATGTGAGTGTGTGTGAGGACTGTGATCAACATGCACTGATGAATCTTTTTTATTTATTTTCTGTTTTCCAGTCTTTTTTTGATTTTTATCCTATTTTTCTGTTTTCTTAGTCTTGTACTGAGATGGAGATGAGGTAGAAGGCTTTTCTTGTTCTGAAGATTTAACAAAAATAGTTTTCAGGTTGGATCCATCAACCTTCCTCATGACTGGATTGTAACCCAGTCCCTCTTTCTTACAATTAACCTTTGTTCCCAGCATTTTATGAACAATGGGCTGTTTACCTTTTGATGTTGTGACTACATTTGAAGTATTTACAAATGATGTCATTACTTTGTTCTGAAAAGCCTTTTTATTTAGATTATTGTAGCCCAACCCTTCCTTTTTGACATTAACTTTTACACCTAGTAGCTTGTCTAGGTTTTCTTGCCCACTCACAAACTTAGACAGAGAACTCTTCAAATCTTGAATTTCATTTTCGAGAGATGCAACGTTTATTTCATAACTTGCAATCTCTTGTTCACTGCAATTGACAACTTCATTCAAGACTTTGTTAGCTGTTTTGTATTTTTCAATTTCCTTTCTCAGCTCATCTACTTCTTCAGTTTCGTTTGTACAGATCATTTTTCCTTTCTCCAATGTAAGAAGTCTTCCAGACATGCCACTGTTTAACAGCTTCAATTTCTTAATTTCTTCTTTAAGCTTATCATTTTGAACCAATTCATTTATTAGAAGCTGATCTTCTGAATTGACTTCATACTTTCTTCTATTTTCAATTTCCTTCATTTCTCTTTGCTGTTTTTCATCCTTTTTCTGTAACTCCATGTTTACAGATTTTATGGCTTCAAATTTTTCAATCAGCAAATCATTCTCTCGTTTAAGTTTCTCTAATTTTTCTTCATTTTCTTTGGAGAATTTTCTGAGGGAATCTTTTTCAGACTTCAGCTTGTCTAAATCTGAGTTCACACTTTCGAAATTTTTCATCAATTCTTTACTCTGAACAGAATCATGACAAGTTAGGCTAAGCTTCTTCTCAAGTTCAGAGATTTCTTTTACATGATCTTGATTCTCAATTTTCAGCAATGAAATTTGTTTCTTCAACATTTGAATATCAGACATACAAGCATCATGAACATTTTTCAGTTCAGCACAATTTTTACATGGAGAATTCAAACTGTCTGATCTACTATTCTTCTTCAAATGTTTGTATTATTTTCTTAAATGTTCATGAGATTCAAGCAACTCAGCATATGCATTCTCCCAATCATCTAAAGAAAAATTCTCGAAGGGATTTACCTCTTCATCATCATCTTCTGCTTCATTTTGGCTGCCACTTTGATTACTTCCATTAGCCATCATGCAGCTTGTTTGATTTCCTTTCTCGGCTCTCTTCATCATCTTCAATATATCCCTTGCAGATCTGCAACCAAGGAAACATGAATGAAGAGCTCGATTAGTCGGGCCTTCATTAACTCCAGTTCTTTCTGATTTTCTGCACACATAGATCGATGCTTGTTAGTCCATTTGGACTGATCTTTTGGTAGTCTATGTGGACCATGTGAAATCACTTTCCACAGGTCTGGATCAACAGATTTAACATGAGCACGGAAAGCACTGTGCCACTGATTGAAATCAGAACCACTAAAGACGGGTGGATGAGCCATTGAAGCAGATCAAAACTAATTCAAAGCAGTGGATTCAAACCGATAAACCAAATCTAACAAAAATGCACCGAAGACAGCAGGGTCGGATCTGCAGGTCGCTGGACCTACTATGCAGACACTGCTCTGATACCAATTGATAGGATCGGTGCGATGGATTCAGAGGGGGGGTGAATGAATCCCACCCTTCAAAAAACTTTTCGCTCAATAAAAGACTAGAACACTATCAAGGCAAATAGACAATCTGAAGAACAAGTTAAATTCTCTTTTAAACCACTGGGCAAAAATATAAGGCGCGCCTAAACAAGCAACTAGCGGAAGCAGAAGAATGCAATAAACTTACAGCACGGATAGAAATAAGAATGCTCAAAGCAACCTGTGAAGGAGGTAGACGATAAGGAACAAGTGCACAAGCCCAACCACACTGCACAGAAGATTTTTAGGTGGTTCGGTCACCAAGACCTACGTCCACCCCTCACTCCCAACCGGAGTGAGGCTTCCACTAGCAATGCTAGAACAGCAGACTCAGTCTGCAAACACTTACTGCCAAACAGCTTGACCAGGGGAACAACCTCCCCTCTTCCTCCAGACCGGAGGGACACCCCAAGCGACTCCCAGCCACTTGGAACCAGAGACTAGGTATCTCTTCCTCCAGACCAGGAGGGAACGCACCAGTGACACCCAGTCACTGCCAACAGAGACACAAGTCTCTCTTCCTCCAAACCGGAGGGAACACCTGGACTTGCAAACCACAAGACCAGAACCGGAGATGAATCTCCCTTCCTCCAAACCGGAGGGGAACCCACAAGTGACAACCTGTCACTAGCAGACCGGAGACAAGTCTCCCTTCTCTTGAGACCACAAGAGGAACACCGATCTCTAACCAGAGAATCGGAAAGCACAGTTGATCAAATAAAAGGAAAACAAGAAATGAAAATACAGCAATCGGAAAGCTGGAAACGTAATGCAAAATGTAGCTCTCGCAGGAGCAACTGGATTGGATCTGATCCAAGTCCAGTAGACAGATCTTCAATAAAATCTTCTTTCTTCTTCTCCACAAACTCTCTCTCTTTCTCTTCTTCTTCTTCTGCTTTCACACTCTGCCTCTCTGCTCTTTTTCTTCTTCTGCTCACTGCCTCTCTACTGCTCTCACTTTCTTCTATCACTCTCTCGATCAGCCCTCTTCAATCAGTCTGCTACGGATGAAGAAACTTCACATATATATATCAGCAGCAACTAGGGCGTGTGCCCCCTTTATCCAGAGGACACCTCGGATCACGTGCCAGATGCCAACCTCGGATCACGTGCCCATTCATCAGCCTGTACAATGACAGAGTTACTTTAGTCGATCAGCAAAGAGTGTATAGACTTAATGAAGTAATGCATGAGCGTGTACAGACTTTAGATGCAGCATTTATGCAAGTATGTACAATGTGAGAATGTGTAGACTTAAAATGCAGCGATGTGTAGACTTGGTATGAAAGATGCATGTGCAATAGAAGAGAAAGTGTGTACAATGAAAATGAATGTACAAACATTACATTCACGAGTGTACAGACTTTTGATGAATGCATGTAATGCACTAAGCGATGTACAGACTTCATTCATGCGTGCAGGTATGCTAACAACCGAATGTATAGACATGAAACAGGGGAGTGTATAGACTTGATGTTTACATGCATGAGAACTCAATGTACAGACTTGAATGAAAGCAATGCATGCACAATGATGCAATGTTCAGACTTTGCTGAAGGCTGCCAGTCAATGTATGGACTTGGCTGAAGGCAACGCTGAAGCAATGTCCAGACTTCATGTATGCAATGCAGTGGCATGTACACACTTTGTGAATGCGAAGCTATAGTATGTATAGACTTCACATATGCAATGCAGTGGCATGTACATGCTTTGATTTCGTTCATGAGAAAATAATGTTCAGACTTGCTACAATGCATGTATGTATAGACTTTGCCTTAGAGACGCTGCATGAAACGGTGGATGTACAGACTTGGGCTGTACAGACTTGCAGTGTACAATGCATGCGATGTATAGACTTGATAAAGCTTCAAAGCACAAGACACTTGGCCAATGTACAGACTTGGAAAGCTTGAGCCAATGTGCAGACTTGAAACAAGTGAACACGGCGATGTGTAGACTTGGCCAATGTACAGACTTGAAGCGAAGACCAATGTATAGACTTCAAAGCAGATGCCAAGGCCATGTACAGACTTGAAGTGAAAACCAATGTATAGACTTCAAAGCTGATGCCAAGGCCATAGACTTCAAAGTAGATGCCAAGGCCATGTACAGACTTGAAGTGAAAACCAATGTATAGACTTTATGAAAGCATACGCCAAGGCTGTACATACTTGAAGAGACGCAAGGTGAGACAGAGCTGGCTGTACAGACTTTGGATGACGATGCACTGTACGTAAACGCTGTACAGACTTGATAGCGTGAGACGCTGGAAGAGACGATCAGATGTATAGACTTTGAAGATGTGGGCGAGACAATGTATAGACATGGTGCAGCTTCAAAGCACAATGTGAAGACTTTACCAGTGTATAGACTTGGGGTTCCGAACGTAGGTAAAGACTGGGAATGTATAGACTTGTCGAATGGCTTGAAACACAGACACGCTGCCAATGTATGGACTTAGAGTGTGCAGTGAACAATGTATAGACTTGGTCATGCGTGCACAATGTATAGACTTGCGTTATGTAGCCAAACTATGTACATACTTGATGAGGCGCTAAGTGAAACAGAGCTGGCTGTACAGACTTCAATATGAAGGCTTTGGCTGTATAGACTTTGAGAGAGATGATGTATGAGACGATGCATGCACAAGGTTGTACAGACTTGGTCTTACAATGCAACAAGACTCTGAACGATGTATAGACTTTACGACCAAGATGCAACATAGTGTATAGACTTGAACAAAACGTGAAGCACAGACAATGTATAGACTCTACGAGCAAGAGGCAATGCTGACAGATGTATAGACTTGCTAAGTGATGCATATGTGATGATGAACAGACGATGTATAGACTTGTGAATTCACGAACAAGCTATCAAACCAGTGTGCAGTGCAGACTCTGCATGCAGTGTACTGACTGTATGCTCAATGATGAATAGATGATGTATAGACTTGTGAATTCACGAACAAGCTATCAAACCAGTGTGCAGTGCAGACTCTGCATGAATGCATCAACCAGATGTCAGACAGATATAATGTGTGCACACAGTGTATATAATGGAATGTCATTCACAAGCACACATTCACAAATACATGAACACATATGAATGCACTTAAATGAATCAACAAGGTCTTTCATGCACACATGCATATGGTGACTTATAGTGTTTGCTATCATCAAAACCACAGGGGCACAACACTAGACGCGAACCCTATAACTCCCAGTTGGTCTTGCATTACACCCACTAGTTCATCCAACCTTCGGTTCTTGCTTCGACACCGCAGGTCAACTAGTCCCTGTGACAGTCAAGCTCCCCGTCACAATCCCAGTAGACCTATATCCCAGCATATTCCCAGACACTTATCATTCTACGCCCCTACCTCCTACATCCCCTGCAAATCCAGGGCCTTCAAGTTTCATTATGATCCCAGTTCTCTCCTACAATCCCTGATCCACCAGCCATAACTCCAGTCATATCTTGCCATGACGAAGTGGCCCTTCGCCACCATGGCATGAGGATTTGTAAAAACCCTTATTAATGGCGGAACCATATCCGACCACCCACACCTTCCAGTTTCAGGTTACGTCCCCTGACGACAACACGCTATGGGCGGCAGTCTCAAAATATATATATATGGGGTTAAAAATAGAGATACCCCGGCGGCATCAGTTGATTCCTTCTACCAGATTACTGAGGGTAAAAATTGCCATTAACCCAGCTGAGGTGAAAACCCAAAAGGGTACCTCAGGCAAAATCGGGTAACCCCTCGGGGTGAAAACCTGCAAGGGCGCACCAGAAAAAGTGAAAGGGGGCCAGCCCTGGTGAAAACCCGCAAGGGCGGTAGGGCTGGTAAAGAGGAATAAAAAAAACTCTCTCTCTGTCACGCCCCGACGTGGAATATCGGGACTGACAGTAGAAACAAATAATAACAATATGTTGATTTCTAGATATGATATGCTAAAACATATGGATTTATCACGAACATAACTCCATTAATTAAATAACAAATTCATAATCCATGATCCCATTACAACTCCATCTTAAACAACCTTAATGAAATTCCACCACAACATTAAACTACATTACATTGACTGACTACCCATTGCAACTCTTTGATCCACATTCTAGAACACAACTAAACATAGACTATTATTCTGGCTCCACAACATCTAACTGGCTCACTCCATGATCAACACTCTTGCCCGTTCCCATCGGATTGCGAGTCCTCACCTGAGCTACCTGAAAAGGGGGAAAGAACTAGGTGAGCGAACCCTCAATAGGTAATAACAGGCAAGTTTAAGTAATTAACCAATTAATTTACACATTTGAGCGCGTAAATAAAGAACGAAAAGGAAATAACTATGCAACAAAATAATGAAAGAAAGGCAAGAACATGATATAACCGGGAATTTGGCCAACAAGCAAGATTTAACCAAGTCAAGAGAAATTCAAGTAAGAGATTATTGTCATAGACATCACGCTAGTCAAGCACTCGGTGCAATGCCTCACCATGGCATTCAAACTCCCCGGGGCACAAGTACTTTTCGGGCGCTCCTCCCAGGACCAGACCGGGCCCTTACGATGTGTTGGCATTGATTTGTTGGATCCAAGATCCCAAGTTATGTCTAGACATTAATCAAGTTAGATGGCCAATACTTCAAGATATGGAACTTACCAAAATTTCAAGGGTAAGTTGATGCAAACATCATGTCTGGAAAGTTAAAGTTATCAAGGACCAATCAGGTCCTTGGATTCAACATGAATACCCACGGAAAACACTTCTGGATGATAAGCGGTCAAAACTGTGCCGCTCAAGCAATGCACGGTCTAAATTGGACCGTTCAGGACAGAGATGGGCTTAGGATTAGCCATACCGAAGTCAAGGATGCACGGTCTATGTAGGGCCGCGCGAGGAATTGGAAGGTTGAAAATGGGTCGTTCATGACTAGTAGAGCTCGGAAGCCCAAGAACAAGATAAACGGTCCATATAGGGCCACTCAAAAGACAGACAGTCCAATAAGACCCGCTCTATTACATGGGCGGTTCCAATAGGTCCGTTCTACTTAATCAACTAGAAGTCTACCCAAACAGGCTCCGGGCTGCCATAAGTGGGGCAGAACTGAACCAGGGTCCAGCCCACTCTCCACTGGTCAACCTAGGGCTTATTGGGTCGAGCTAAACACAATTTGGTTGAAGATAGATCAAGGTTAAATGACCAATGTAGTGGCACTTGGCCAAGGTTGCACGATTATTTATGGGCTGCCCGATATGATAAACGGTCCCTTTCGGGCCGTGCAAATCTCAAGGGGTCCAAGTTGAGCTGTGACTGACAAAATGATAACCCAAGCGATTCGATTATGTACACAGGTTCAGGCCTTGGTGGTACAACCTGCCCGACGTCCTAGTAGAAATCCCAGGCTCGTGGGGGCTTACGGAGGTCCCGTAATGAAGGTCCTAGTCCGACGGAAGGAATATCCGGCGGAGAGTCCCAAACATTACAAGGAAATAGGGCTAATAAAACATCGGAAACCAGTGAGACGGTCAGTCAATCCTACCGAAGTAGAATGACTGTCATACAACCCTAATAAAATTTTCAATTTAATAATAGATTCATGATTAACACTAACATTCATTGAATAAGACGATCTTAGGTCAAGATGAATAAATCAGCAAGAGTTATAATCATTTACTGTTATAATTTTCCAGGGTTTTTATGCATGTTGCTAACTTACATTTAACCACTAATCTACTATCAAAAATCATGCGATGAGCGATAACTTAATCAATTTTGTAAAGATGGACGGTCCAGTAGGGACCTTTCATCCTCCTCGGCGGTCGCACGACAGGTCATTTATCCCCCTCAGGTCAGAAGGCCTTCTGGAGATGAGCGGTCTGTAATGAGCCGCTGGGGGAGATGAACGGTCAATAATTGGCCGCCTGATAGAAGGGCGGTCTAGGTCAAGCCGCTCTTCCCGAAAAAATAATACGAATCACAACACATAAACGGTCAATAATATGCCACCTAACAAGGTTGGGCGGTCTATCGTGAGGCTGCATAAGCCAAAAAACACTCAAGCCCCCTTTCGCCCTGCCCGCCTCCGGCGAGTTGGCTAGGGTTACAATAAATTACAAAATACACATAGCATAGAGCATGATAATTAGGGATTTTAGATTCAAAAGAAAGAGCACGAAATACTCTACAAGATAACGTAAACAATTTAAGATTTGTGCCTGTAATCCCTACTTACCACGAGATGAAATAAGTGAAACCCTAGATGTGACACGCTTCTACTAAACCCTAAAATTCTCGCATGATACTAAAGAACTTTTAGGGCTTTTGCGTTCAATAGAAAGGGCACTCGATGATGGTTCTAACTATACATGATACTTAAGGTTTAGCTTGTTATAACCTACCTTAAACAGAGGAATAAGGAAGAAGAGGGGACGACGACGCGGTACGGACACCCTACCGGTGATCGCCGGAATTCTCCCTCCACCTGAGCTCTCGTCAGCCACCGCAGCACCAAAACGAAAATAGGGTTCCTAAGGGTCATTCTTATAGGTCACACAAGGTCTAGAGTCTTCTATTCGCGGAGATAGAGTCCAAGCAAGTTGGACGTGCGCGAATCGCGCGGATAGGGTTGGTCGCCGCCTTCTAAATCGAAATTCGCCCTCTAAGGCTTAGGGTTTTGAGGAGAACTAAGAGGGGAAACGATCCTCTCATCCTAGCCTTCCATTTGGATCCGGTCTCAGCCTAAATGATTTGGGCTCAAATTGCTTAGGGTATTGGGCTCAAATTTCACGTTTTAATGTCAATTAGGTTTAAGTGTGATTTGGGCCTTAATCAGTTAATTTGGCTTGTTTACGAATTTTATTTGGGCCAGTCATTGAAGACACTATTGTTAAACGTTTTATCCTCTACAAGATTCTAAATTTTCCATATTTTTATAAAATAGTCAAAATTTAACTTACTCTATTTATCAAAGATTTTCTAATTAATTTCTTATAGATTTTCTAATTAATTTCTTATAAATTTTCTAGAAATTTTTATTTGTTAATAAATCGGGGTATTACACTCTCCCTCTTTCCTCTTCACTTTCGAAAGTCGTCGATTATGACATCCCCGATGACAAGTTGACGTCACTCCACGACAATGGTGGCCACTACACCCCTGAGGGTCGGTCATCCCGAGTGCCAGTTCCAGTCTCAATTTCGGCTACGACGCCTTCACAGGCCAACCGCCCAGTCTCCAGTTCTAGTTTCAGCTATAACGCCTTCACAGGCCAGCCGCCTAGTCTCCAGTCCCAGCTTCGGCTACAACGCCTTCACAGGCCAGCCGCCAGTCTCCAGTTCCAGTTTCGACTACAACGCCTTCACAGGCCAACCGCCAGTCTCCAATCCAAGTTTCGGCTACAATGCCTTCACAGGCCAGCCGCCCAGCCTCCAGTCCCAGCTTCAGCTACAATGCCTTCACAGGCCAGCCGCCCAGTCTCCAGTCCCAGCTTCTGCTACAACGCTTTATAGGCCAGCCGCCAGTCTCCAGTTCCAATTTCAGCTACAACGCCTTCACAGGCCAGCCACCAATCTCCAGTCCCAGTTTCGGGTACAACACCTTCATAGGCCAGCCGCTCAGCCTCCAGTTCCAGTTTCGACTACAACACCTTCACAGGCCAACCGCCCAGTCTCTAGTCCCAGTTTCGGCTACAACACCTTCACAGGCCAGCTGCCCAGCCTCCAGTCCCAGTTTCGGCTACAACGCCTTCACAGGCCAGCCGCTAGTCTCCAGTCCCAGTTTCGGTTACAATGCCTTCACAGGCCAGCCGCCCAGCCTCCAGTTCCAGTTTCGGCTACAACGCCTTCATAGGCCAGTCGCCCAGCCTCCAGTCCCAGCTTCGGCTACAACGCCTTCACAGGCCAGTCTCCCAGTCTCTAGTTCTAGTTTCGGCCACAACGCCTTCACAGGCCAGCCACCCAGTTTCCAGTTCCAGTTTCGGCTACAACGCCTTCACAGGCCAGCCGCCCAGCCTCCAGTCCCAGCTTCAGCGACAATGCCTTCATAGGCCAGCCGCCAGTCTCCAGTTCCAGTTTCGGCTACAACGCCTTCACAGGCCAACCGCCCAGCCTCCAATTCCAGCTTCGACTACAACGCCTTCACAAGCCAGCCGCCCAGTCTCCAATTCCAGTTTCGGCCACAACGCCTTCACAGGCCAGCCGCCCAGTTTCCAGTTCCAGTTTCTACTTCAATGCCTTCACAAGCTAGCCGCCAGCTCCCAGTTCCAGTTTTGGCTACAACGCCTCTACAGGCCAGCCATCTAGCTCAGCTCCAGCTCCCAGCTATCACCCTTTCCAGGTCACCCAGCTGGCTCTAGGCCCAGTCCCCATTTCCAATCACAGTTCCAGTTTCAATTTCCAGTCCTTGTCCCAGTCCTGATCTTGGTTGTCACGTCTTCCTAGGTCATCCAGTCAACTCAATCCCAGTTTCTCAGACACATACGAATCCCATTTTTTCGGCTAATGGCATAATGCTAGCCAATACTCCACCATCCGATTCGGGGTCAATACACCCTCCAGAATCACCTCTGCAACCCTAAACTGAGTAAACTGCCCCATTTTTATGGGCCTACGTTGGTTCCCTGGTATGCAAGCCTTCCTCCTCCGAGAGGATTGGCCCCCACATATAGCCTTTTCTTTCCCCCACTACCTAGTGCTCAACCTCCAGTTTCTAACATCGGGTACCCTAAACCCGGTCCCCGTTGTCCCCTACCACTCATGCCGGTGTATCGTAGAACAAACAAGCACGACTAACGACAAGTGGTTGCCAGTTCACGTACAACACTCTATTCCACCGAAAAAGGAAGGGAACAACCCAGTGAACAAAAGATCCGGAGTTTGTCATTAATACTCTCTAAAAGGAGCCCAAGACATGCCCTTGGGGTAACAAAATCCATATACTCTAAATAGCACCAATAAGAAAAAAAGAGATATAATCAAATCTCAGGCTCGGTCCCCTCCAGCGTCGCAAGGTGAGAGTCCGTAGCTGCAAGCTCCGCCTCCAAGGTAGACAAGAGCTGGGCATTGGCTCCGATTGTAGTCTCAGCCGCCTGCCACTCAGCTCGGATGCGCTCGGTGACTGCCTGCTGCTCCTCCCAGGCCTTCCTCAAGGCCTCAGCCCGGCTCTCCACCTCCCTCAGCTGTACGGCGCGCTCCTGAGATGCTAACGCAGTCGCCTCGATGTGACTCCTCTGCTCAGCTACTGCTGACACAAGCTGAGCCCGCTGCTCCTGCACCTCTCAGACCACCACAAGCCTCCGAGCCCTCTGCTCCTGAGCCTCATGGAGTCACTAGTACTCGGCCCAGATCCTAGCTAACCCAGACATCCAGAGCTCGCGTGGGAAGCAAAGCGCGTGGTAGCCCTGGGTGCACTCCCGCAGCCGTTGCCTCAGATCCTATGGAGAAGGAAGAGGGTGGCTCTGCGAGTAGCCTCGCACCCATTGGAGCAGGGCAACACCTGCACTCGCCTCCAGCAATGGCTCTAGCGGAGAAGCAGATGTAGGCCACTCAACCCCTAAACCCAGGGAAAGGTCTCCGGACGCGGCCAGCACTCCAGTGGAACCTGCATTGTTCTGACAAACACCAAAGGGAGTGAGCGACACATGCAAGACTTCCTTCGACAAGATAAGGTGAAAAACCTGAGAAAAAAGACAAGTCTTGACTACTTACCTTGAGCAAGTCCAGCAATCCCTGTGGCATCATCTGCTGGGGTCGGGGAGGGCAACCGCTCCCCCGCCTCGGCAGCATCACCTGCCGGGGTCGGGGAGGGCAGTGACTCCCCCACCGTCTGATCATCCCCAGCAAGCACGGATGGGATAGGGGGCTCCTTCTGCCCACCCTCGTCACGAGCCGACGCGTGTCCCTCTCCAGACTCTGACACTGCGGGCAACCCAAGAACGTCAGCACTCTGGCATATGGAGCTAATAAACACCAAATGAGGATGGAAAGAACTACCATATACCTCCAAAAGTGGTCCCCGTCAGTACCTCCCTACTAGCGGAGACCCCGGAGGATGAAGAGCTCGAGCTCGAACTCTCCTCTGTCTCCATCTCCAAGCTATCGTCATCTGCAGAGCTTGACGAAGTCTCTGATGAACTCTCGGAGGTGGCTGAACCGGAAGCTCCTACGAGTCAACAAAGCAAACGAGGTCACTACACGACCCAGCTTCATACAAGGGCAGCCCTCTAGCTAGGAGTTGCAAACAGGAAACTCATCGGCCGGAGCACTCCCCTTCGAAACCTTCTCAATGTCGACGATCTCCTCATCACCCTCAACTGGAGCCATTCCTGTGGGCACCTCCTCCACCACCTCAGCCTTGTCATGGGGTAGCTCACCCTCTTCTAAAGGCGAAGGAGCACCTGTAAACAATGCCAACATGATCTTAGCACTAGGAGACAGTCGATGCAAAGGGCTTTACAGAAATGACTAAGTCCCCAATTACATACCTGAGGGTCCCATGCTCGAAGACCCGACCAGTCCCACAGTGCAGGCCGACACTACGGCTGGTAGGAAAACATGCTCCACCCCTGCCAACAGCTGTGGTAACAGGCTAGACACTTCTTCAGCCGCAAACGGCATTGGAGCACTCCTCCCTTCAGGCTTCCCCGGGAAGGGACACTGATGGGCCAGTATGAACCAGCTCCTGAATCATCTCCAGAGTGGCGGCTGGATCCTCACCTGGAAAGTAATAGCATAAAACCAGTCAGTGTTTGCGGCCCAGCAATTGTACAACGTGAGGGCAATCCCCTCCGTAGCGGTTCAATACTTGCCCGAGCCATCCTGGGTCGCTACGGGCTCCTGCCCGTCAACAGATGGGGGCACCTCACCCTGCATCTCAGAGGGAGCTGCGGCCTCCGATGCCCTGGCCACCTCTGTACGACACCAGCAACTATGTCAACTCCCAGAATCAAATACAGCCATAAACACAACATGCTTGGTCTCAGAATTATTTACCTAGCTGGGCATCCTTGGTCTCAACATTGGGGGCAGTTTCATCCATCAGACGAAGGAGTCCCTCCATATCTATCTCGCAATCGACCCCATCGTCAGGTAGTGGGTCAATCTCCTGAGGTGGCGAGAAGGCCGCGTCAGCCGTGGCCTCCAGTGGCGCTGTGAAAAGCAAACCCAATTGCACAAGGTTAGCCGATCATAAAGGTTGAATCAATATGAAGCAAGCAGGCGGATATAGCACTTACTTAGAGCCGGTTTCACCTCAATGTGTCCCCTGGCAGCGGGTCCCCGAGAGGACTCACCGGCCTCCCTGACTCCGGTCTCTACCCGGGGGCGTTTCCACCGGGGCTGGAGGGCCCCGTCACTGTCCCCGGAAGACGTCCCCGTGGAGGGGTGATCCTTGTCCGCCGCAGAGTCTGCCAATAGACACAACCACATAAGATGCCTCAGCCATGTACCCTAGAAAACAACAAAGCGGGGGCAATAGACTAACGGAGAGGTCTTACCTGAAGCCAGAAAGGGGGTCAGCGGTAGAGGAACCAACTGCTCCGGCTTCAAGCCCACGACCCGTGTAGCCTTCGCGACCGCCTCCTTCACGTCCCTTAGGGTGTAGACGCACTCGATGAGGGACAGGAACTCTACGGGCCCAACCGACCCAATCGCATGGGCGATATGACGCCTCTAGTCGTCGATCGCCGTGTCTGTAAAACTCCCCTCGGGGAGCACTCAGTCCAGTGAGCCCCTCTGCTCAAACCCGTAGTCAGATAGGAACTGGGTCCACCACGTCCTCGACGCCCCCGGTTACGGCGCCCC
Source organism: Amorphophallus konjac (assembly GCA_022559845.1). Lineage (NCBI taxonomy): Eukaryota > Viridiplantae > Streptophyta > Magnoliopsida > Alismatales > Araceae > Amorphophallus > Amorphophallus konjac. Next base: position 321,788,328 of record CM040118.1, read on the forward strand.
AGCTCCAGTACCTCCAGGCACCGGCCCCGCCAGCCTGAGGGGATTCAGTGCCCCGTTGCCGCTCCGTCCTGCAGATAATGAGCCCCGACTGCCCTAGGGCGCCTGCTATGCCAGCCGCTCTACCTCCCGGCGGATCCGAGAGAAGCGAGTCCGTAGGTACCCGTCGTCTAACGCGATGAGGGGCAGATCCTCCCTCAAGAGACGGGCCTCCTTAGCTTTTCGGATCGCCGAGACCTTCTGCCGGTACTGGTGACTGTGCTCGAACCACCACCTGGCATAGTGGACGTCGAACCGTCCCCTGCGTCTCGACACAGGCGTCGGCAGTCGCTCCGGCTCTCTACGATAGTAGAAATCCCACCACGCCGTAGCTAGCAAGTGTGTATCCCGGCCTCTATACTGTCGACCCTCCAAAGGGAACTCCTGGTTCGACGGGATCCCCTGGTCGTACCCAAAGTTTCGAGCGAACCTGTACGGGTAATATGGCTCCAGGAAGCTCGTCATGGACCGGTGTAGAGGCAGCACCGTCGGCTGGGTGCTCATCACCCACTCTATGTATAATGCCGCATCTGGCTCCTGCTGATAAGGAAGGGCGCAGGTCGCCCCGCCATTCGAAGGCACCAGAATCAGGTGGGAGTCCCTAGTGGCGCCGTCAAAGGGAATCCCATCCTCGCCCCTACCGGGCAACTAGCACAAGACTCTCCTGGCCTTAGCACAAGACACCAACCCTGGAAACAGTAGACCAGCCCACACACTGAGGTGGTGGGTCGACAGAAGCAGACTCCGCTCACGTGGTGTCGGGTGCACCGCCAGTACCCCCAGTCCCCGGTAAACATTGGTCAGAGCCGCCGGGGCTAAGGCCAACCTTCGTCCCTCCGCCAGTTGGCACGCAGGCCACAACAGCTCTACCCTCAGTTGGCCATCCTCCCCGTGTGGGACCACGAACTTCGCTAGCCAGTATGTCAAGTACACGGCCAGGTGGGTCACGTCCGATAGTCTATGAGGGTCCCACCCCTCCAGTGGCGCGTAGATATACCTCGTGTATGTCCGAAAGCGCAGCTCCACCTCTGTGTACTCCTCCCATGGAGTCTGGTCTCTCGTAAACTCCTAATAAAAGTAGAAGGGTCCATTGAAGAAGTGGCGAACCCACACGTTCAGCAGCACCCTGGGAGTCTGCGCTGCTCTCTCTCTCCCGGCCAAGGCTAAGTCCCTCCAAGTCATCAGTAAATACCGGTAGCTGTAAGAAACCTGGTATCTTCCATGCCCATCGGTGTGGCTGCGATGGAGGTCATCCAGCACTACCTCCTCGTACCCCTCGCCGCTGATCGACAACCCAAAGATCCTATATAGAGACCACAAGTCTAATGAGGTCTCTCCCTCGGCCGTTGCCATAGTGTTCCACCTGCGGTTGAAGCGCTCTGTCAACGCCTGTAGAAGCCCCGTATAGCTGGGGTACTCGTACAAAGCCGCGGTCACAGCATATCTGATATCAGCTCGGTCTAGCAATACCCGATAGTGGTGTACTATGCCCATCAACCACTCGGTAGCTCCCTGGCGGTATCTGTGTGATGAAATCACCGCCCAACGACCATACCAGCTAACAGCACTCTATCGCAGAACCCCGAATAGAAGGCTATGGCCGTCATAACCCTCACCGACATACTCTAGCCCTGATGGCTCCAGTGCTAATCCTAGACTGCCCTCTGTCTCTGCCCGGTGGTGTCCGTGCAAATCCCTAGAAGCGGGGCCCATCACTCTAGCGCAAACTCTGAACTGGTCTGCTCTGCTGAAGAAGCCCAGGCACTCAGTACTGGGGAACTGACACTGTCTCCAGTAGTCTCTGGAGAAACTCAGAAAGCCGCAGAGGATGATTCTGTGCAAACTGTCTCACCCCGCCAAGATCGCCCGCTCCAGTCGGCGACGGGCTCCAGCAACCCGAGAGTCACTCTCCTTCATGCCTGGTGGGACAAAGCACCCGGTGAACTCGAACAAGTGACGGTCCAGGAAGAACTCCACTGGGTAGCCGCCGCTACGATCATAAGTGTAAAGTCTACCCGCCTCCGACGCGCGGGCCAACTCCACAGCCCTAACTCCGCTGCCGCGCTCACCAACGGGGCCCTCCGCCACAATCGTGTGCCCCCAGTCGAGCTGCTCCACATCAGCCACAGTGATGACCGGTGCACCCAAGGGAGGCACGGGCTGCTCGATCCTCCTCACCCAGTGGTCCTCCTCCTGGACCACACGCCTCGGGACCCTCTCGTCCCTGCCGAATCGTGCCATAGCTGCAAGATAGAACACCAAAAATGGTCAGCACGCCAGAAATTCAACACATGCAATACAATAAAGCAAAAGCACATGAAGCGTCAAAATACAACTATAACAACTCAGAAGGAGAGGTTCACGGGCCGTACGCCCTCGTCTCCACCTCCGAAGCATGACCCGTGGGGGGCATTTGTTGTACCCGGACAATTTCCCCAGCAAAATACCCAGAAATAAGAGTTCAAGAATTTCCTCGAACACCTTCATGGCATGGGCTACCCGGCCCTTCCGATGACCCAATGGGCCCAACCAACAGCCCCAGTCCACCAGCCGAGGTATACGGCGACATTAGCAATCAATCGGGACCACTCCCGACCCCTAAGTTACGGACTTTGCCAGCATTCTACACGACCACCCGGGCCAACCTGGGGGTGCCCTAGCTACAAGCCACGCCATGTGGAACCTAGTGAAAAGGCCCTTGGCTTACCCTGGGACGCCTTCCTTCAACCCTCCAAGGTCAAAGGGAGACCCAAGTAAGTCAACCACAGGCTTTGGAGGCCCGCAACATGTGTGTACGGCTCACACACATTTGTTCGGCATTTTTCCAAACACCTTGTGGGCGCGTATGTTCCAACCCTTCTACACCAACCCACGGGCCACCCCGTGGTTCCAGCACACTAATTGGGTCCTACAACGACCCCCCCAGCAAGCCGGGGCCACCCCCTACCCTCAGACACGTGGCAATGAGCCACTTAACTCTAGCTCTCGGGCCAACCCGAGGCTACCCTGCCAACCGGCCATACAACGTGGCACGTAGCCCGAGACATGGCCCACGAGCCTAAAGTGCCTCCCCTTAACTCTCATGAGCTCACGTTCTCAGCCCAAGGCCAAATCCAAGGTCCACCAGTCACCTACTTGGCCTGTTCGACAACCCGGGGTGTGTCAGGCATTTGCCCAAACACCTTGCGAGCGGCTACTACGACTCAGAGAACAACAGCGCCCATGGGCCATCCCAGTATCCCGGAACCCCGGGTCCTTCAAAGGATATCCCAAGACGATAAAAGAAGACCCCCGGGGGCCATCCCCCGGGGTTGCGGCCTGCCTGGGGTCCATTCGCCCCAGGGCGGGGCGGCGCCCCCAAGAGAAGGGTGAACTCCCTGTGGGCCGCACCCTCTCCCCAGCCCGAGGGCCCGATAGTCTTCCCCAGTCCCAGTTCTTGCAAATTCCCAATCTCACGGCCCAAGGTTCGTGCAAAGTTTCGTTCGTCATACCCGTACGTTGAAGAAATCGCGAAGACGAAGCCCTGGGATTACGTTGAGTCATACACGTCAATCCCTCAGTCTACGCGCCCCAACAGCCAGTCAACCAGTCGAAGCCTGTATCCTTTGTCTTCTGGCGTTCAAACTGAGTCAAAGTGGGGCTAATATTAACAAAAAATCCAATTTTATAGAGGTGGGGCCGCCCCTCTCTCTCCCTCCAACCCAGTCCGCCTAAACCTCCCAGGGGGGGTTTAGGCGGACCAGCCTGGACCCCCATGCTGGTCCGCCTAAACCCCTTGGGTATTAAAAAAAAGGATTTTGAAAAATAAAAAAATGGACCCATTTGGTCCGCCCAAACCCCCCCTGGGGAGCGGTTTAGGCGGACCAGCCTGGACCCCCAGGCTGGTCCGCCTAAACCCCACTAAAATTTAAAAAAAAAAAAGATTTTTCCCCTCCGAAGAGGGGTTTAGGCGGACCAAACCAGCCCATGGGGTTGGTCCGCCTAAACCCCCCCTAGAGGAGGTGTTTAGGCGGACTAGACTAGCCCCTTGGGCTGGTCCGCCTAAACCCCATCTCCCCCACTCCGTTACACACACAAAACATATACAAAAATAAAATAAAAATAACACTATTTGAGGGGTTTACCCGGACCAAGTTGAACCCTCAACTTGGTCCACCTAAACCCCCACCCCTTCAAATTCCTATAAATTCTCCCCCTTAGAAGCTCAAGGGGCAAGAAGGACCAAGGATAGAACAACACAAGGAAGACTCCCGGACGGACACCCCCGACCTAATTGCCGCACCCTCGGACTTCCGAGGCTTTCGACAAGGGTCGGGAATGCTAGAAGACAAGTGCGCGCGCGGTTGGCTTGCTAGTCGACTCACACACGCCGAGGGTATGTCACGCGTACTTCCCTCACGCGGTGTTTAGCCATCTCATACCAAGATCATCCTCGTCGCATGTAAGGTGACTAGGCCAACGGCAAACACACCCGCATCCCGGGTCCGCCCGTATACGCCAACTTACGACGGTGATGAAGTGCACTCCACGATGCCGCCCCTGACCCCCACATGGAATCACGTGCCTACCGCTCACCCCCCGCCGACCATTGGCCACTCAGATTAACAACTCGAATCTAGTCGGACCTCTGGCCCAGGAATCATAGTCCCGGGGCCGACCTCGACTCCCCAGCATGACGACACTCACCGTCCGAGACCCGAACCCGACCGCTCACCTCGAGCCGTGTCCGACCTCCACCAGGCGCCAGTCTATGTCCGCTCTGGCCACCTAGGTAGTCGGACTCACACCAATCCCTTTGTAAAGAGTTCCTGTAAGACACGCGGATATCCGCTTTATTACGCAATGACCCGAGGACCGACCCACGTGTCGGAATTATCCCACGGCTTGCACCAGTTGTACTTTGGCCGCCAAGGCCCATTTGTAAAGCCCTTATGGCCCATCATAAATCCAGTAAAATACAAGCGCCCACATTCGGTCCCCCAGCTCCCTACCTACACCATTCGACATACGTGCCCAACATCCTAACCCCAGTAAACACCCCTCGATCGAAAGTGCACCCATCGCTGCAGAATGCTCCCGGCCCTCTACTCACGACTTCAGGCATATATATAGGCTTTTCTTCAACATGGAACGAAGGTGTTCGGATCAATCTGATATAAATAAACACTGATTGCTTGCGGCCGGTGGGGAAAGACGTCCAGTACACGATTCCCACAATCACCTACGCACTCGCACCCGTGGAACCCCTTCTCTCCATGTATCGTCTGATCGCCTGAGCCCACGTGCCGCGTCATGGCGATGCTTCCCCGGTCAACCCTTGGTTCCATGGGTGATTGTCAAGAAATCGACTAGCACGCTTACACCCTGTCTGATTAATCCGTACTCTTACATTCCCGTGCCACTCGACCCTTTTCGACTTTCCGTAAAAGGAGAGTGCCCGAAACTGCCGTGAGAGGCATGCAACTGTGAGGAGGACACCCCGAGATATATCAAACTCCTGTGTCTTCCTTCCCCGCTGTATCTCTTCCTTCACCCCGATCTCTCGACATAAAAACCCATGCAACAAGCCACCAATAGGTTCTTTTGAGATCTTGGTACATTTTTATAGTACCAAGATGAATAGTGTACCTCGATCGATGTGCCTCCTCCATAATTTTATCCTTGATGGTAGAACAATCGGGTACACAAGTTCTTCCTCGAAAAAGTAACCTTCCATCATCCTCCAAAAGGAAATCTGGTCGTTGATCTAATTTCCCTTTAATTTTAACAATCAGCGGATCATCATCTTGCAGCTCTTTAATTTTAGAGAGTAACTTGGGTTGGAGTTTAATATTTGCAATTAAGACACCTTCTTCATTCTCCTTCAGTAGGCAATGTGAGTATAGGGGCAGTAGTCAAACAATCTTTCAAAGTCTGGAAGCTTTTCTCACATTCCTCGGACCATATATAAGAAATCTCCTTTCTCGTCAATATTGTCAAAGATACGATGATCTTGGAGAAATCCTTAATAAATCTTCAATAATATCCTTCCAATCTCAAAAAATTTCGAATTTCGGTCACACTAGTAGGTCTCTCCCAATTCTTCGCGGCCTCGACCTTTGAAGGCTCGACCGCAATACCCTTTCAGGAGATTATGTGACCCAGAAAAAAAGTTTTTCTTGCCAAAAATCACACTTACTAAGCTTAGCATAAATTAAAGCTTGTGATCTCTTAATAATTGGAGGGCTTTCTTGAGATGCTCTTCATGCTCCATCTTAGACTTGGAGTAGATCAAAATGTCGTCAATAAAGACCACCACAAATTGATCAAGATATGGCCTGAATACACTGTTCATCAATTGCATAATTAATGCGGTAGGCGCATTGGTTAGGCCAAAAGGCATAATAGGGAACTCACAGTGTCCATACCTACTCCTAAATGCCGTTTTATGAATATCCCCTTGATCTTCATTTGATGATAACCAGATTAGATATCACTTTTTGAAAAATATCGAGCTCCAGAAATCTGGTCAAATAGTTCATCAATCCTCGGTAAGGATATTTATTCTTGATTGTGAGTTGGTTTAATTGCTGGTAGTCAACACACAATCTCATTGACCCGTCCTTCTTTTTTACAAATAGGATCGGGGCTCTCCAAGGTGAAGTACTTGGTCGGATAAATCCTTTCTCCAATAACTCCATCAGTTATTCTTTCAACTCTTTCATTTCAATAGGGGACACCCTATAAGGAGTCTTAGATACCGGTGCAGCCCCCGGAATCAAATCAATAGAGAAGACCACTTCTCTCTCCGGAGGAATACTAGGCAACTCATCTGGAAATACATCGAAATAATCCTGAACAATAGGAATATCCTCCAGAATGGGTTCCTTATGCTCAGCCATAGTAATGAAACTAAGAAAGTCGCACAACCCTTCTTCAAAAATTTATCAGCTTTAAGGGCCAAAATAAGGGAAAGATGTCTAGAATGCCTGACACCAGAAAATAAGAGGTTGGGGTAGCCATTAAAGGTTACCATACCCATCTTGTAGTTGACACTAGCACCGTTTGTAGATAACCAGTCAGCTCCCAAAATAATATCATATCTTTCCATCTCCATGCATACTAAGTCAGCAGATAAGTTGCAACTGCTAACTAGAACTTCACTAGTAGGGTAGAAATATTTAATTTCTGATCCTGCTTCAATAGGAGTAGTAATAACAAGTTTGGATTCTAATGGAACATGCCTCATAGGTAAAATATCAGTAAAGCTCTTAGATATGAATGAATGCGTAGCTCCAGTGTCAAATAGAACAGAGGCGAGCTTTGAGCAAACAGAAAGGATACCTTCCACAACGCCTCCATCTTCGGTAGGTTCCGCATCCATAAGGGCTTGAAGTCTTCCTTGCTTCTTGATAGCGACTGGAAGTTTTTCCCGCGGAGCTTACTCGTTGAGAAGTGGACAATTCAGAATTCTATACTCCCGACTCCCACAGCGAAGACGAGCACCAAGTCTTCTCCATCACTCATCAGCCTTGTGTTCGAGCTTCTCACAATACTTGCATAGTTCCTTCGATGGAGTAGCAACTAGGACGATTTGTTTGTCAAACGATCGTAGCTTCTTATCTTTATGAAAATCACGCCCATCTTTGTTGAAGTTACGCCCGTCAAAATTGGGCCTCTTTCTCCCGAAGGAGGGCTTGAAATTACCGGAGCTAGTTACTGCTTCCCTCTTGGCATCTCTTCCCTGGATGCGATCGGACATCTCCATTGTATCTTCTAGGAGTTGGGCTCTTCTCACCGCATCGACATATACTTGGATATCCATCGGGGCAAGTTGAGTAATATACTGGGGCTTTAAACCATTTAAAAACCTCCTCGCCTTCATCTTTTCGGTACCTACAAGGTGTGGCGCGTACCGGGATAATCTCGCGAAATGGGCTTCATATTACGCTACCGTCAAACTCCTTTACTTCAAAGAAGCGAATTCGGCAGCCTTCCTCTCTTGCACCCTATCGGAGAAATACTTATTGTTGAAGTATTCTACAAACTCTTCCCATAATACTTGGTCGTGTGGTAGAGTTTCTTCGACTGATTCCCACCAAGTACGAGCATCCCTTTCTAATTGAAAGGTAGCGAGTAGGACCTTCTCCTCGTCAGCACATTGCATGACCCGAAAAATCCTCTCAATTTTCTTTACCCAGTGTTTGACCTCATCCAGGTCCGTGGACCCAGCGAACTTGGGAGGGTTCATACTTTTGAAATTCCGATGTAAGTTTCCCGCTCCTCGGTTAGCTCCTCCTTGAGCCACCTGTTGTAGTACTTGGGTCAGTCCTTTGACCGTCCTTTGCATCTCGCGCCATTGAGCTTTTTCAGCAGCCATTGGCAAAAATTAAGCCTGCAACCACAACTACCAAACTTAAGCGTTTTGTCTATTTCTTGATTAATCATTCTTTAAAGCTTAGCCCATGGCTTTACCCAATCTTACCGGGAAGGTTTAAGACTCTATCTAAATTTATAGATCAACATCTAGAGCTTATATCAAGGAAAACCTAGGGTTTATGAAACCTAGGCTCTGATATCACAAAGACTGTCACGTCCCGATGTAGAATATCGAGACGCGATGAGTCATACCACTCGTGTCGATCAGAGCATGTATAATAGGGTCCAACCACAAAGAGAGATAATGAAAAGATGATACTTTTATTTCATCAAAATAAAGTTTTACAACAACATTAAGCCTTAAGAGGCATAATACAACTTTCAAATACATAATTCTAGCAAGAGCAACACTCATAAACCTAGGTAACTAAGATGAACTTGATCCCTCGTTTCACTCTTACCCATCCCCATATGTTTGGGATTCATCGTCGAAACTACCTGCAACGTTAACCGCAAACGTAGGGTGAACAAAACGCTCAGTAGGATTTATATCTCTATACTAGACAACTTAAAGTAATTAACATTTTTAGATAAAGGTTTGTGCTATGCCGAGAAATGTAAATAAAATATGGAACAAGAATAGGAGAGAGAGTAAGGTAATGTAAGTAATTGGAATCACAAGAAGACAAGATATCAAGAGTAAAGTTGAAGTAGAGAATGATCATGTAGCAAGTATTATCATGGAATTGGCCATTTCACGCAAGTATGTACAAGTCAAGTATTTCACGTAATTCAAGTACTTCATGTATTCAAGCAAGTCAAGTAAATCACGAACTGTGGAATATCATAAATCAATCTAACAAGTCAAGCACTTCGGTGCAATGTCACACCAGGTCATTCAACTCCTATGGGCACAAGTACTTTTGGGCGCTCCCCCCAGAACCAGTCTAGGCCCCATTAACCCCAGGCATTGGGGTTATGGATCATAGGTCCCAAGTATATTTAGACATCCACATAATATGTATGCCCAAATAATTTCAAGGTAAAGCTTACTAAATAAAGTACAGATCTAGCAAAAATTATCATTTGAGGTATGAGTGGTACAAGATTACAAGTAGTTGAAAGAGAAGTTCGAAAAGAATTTAAGGCATCATGTTTAACGACATTAAGTCAATAAAAGATTGGATTATCGGATAAGGTACAATTAGCCCTTGCGAAAAGTCTCATAAAACGGGTTTAGATCAAATTTTTCACAGTCGGGTGTTTAGCTAGAAAATCGAGGAATTACGGCCAAGTGAAAGGTGAGACAGTGGGATGCTCCCCTCGTATACACGAGGTCCTAATTAATAAACCACTTATCCACTTAAAGTGTTTACCCATGGACCTCTTTCCTTAGACACCGGTCTTTCTTGATAATCTTGCTAGCTATACGATTTTGTCAAAGTTTTAGATCGAGTTTTTCCTCGGTCAGTGTTCAGCGAGAATACCAAGAATTCACGGCTAGGTAAGAGGTGGGACAGTGGGAGGCTCCCCTTATATTTGCAAGGACCTAATTAAATAACCACTTATCCACTTAAAGTGTTTACCCGTGGACCTCTAGCCTTAGACACATGTCTTTCTTGGTAGACTTGCTAGCTACACGATTTGTCAGAAACACAGAAACACATAAATCGAACGGAAATCATTCTTGCATATTCTAACATGTTCATTTGTAAAAGAATTTCAATGAAGGAAAAGACATTGAAAAAGATGTCAAGCTTTCAGATAGAGCTTAGATCAAAATGGACAGGGTCAATCATGTATAGGAATTTTACGAAAATTCGAGCATAGTTGTTTAAACCTTTAACAATAGCCTTACGAGTTCATTTACATGGTCATTTCTTTCGTGATAGTCTTTTAAAGGCAAGAACATGATTTTAAATTTTAAATTTTAAGTTTTGAAACAACACACATAAATGAGGCAAATCAGACGTGGTTAATCACGATTTATGTATGACTCGCGTTCTTAGATAAAAAAAAATCAAAACTCATTCTTATAATGAAAACTCTAATTTTTGGACTTTAAATCTCAAAATAAGCCACAAATACATGATCATGAAAAATTACATAGAATCAAAATACTCATGCAAAGAAACATATATGAAGATCTAATTAAATTTTTGCCTGAGAGAAAACCTACCTAATGGAAGATCGAAGAGGAAGAAGAACAAGAACGAAGAACACTTCGAACACTCCTCCAAACTTTAAGATTTCCTCCTCTCTACAACTAGCACTTCCCTAATGGATTTGTGCTTTGAGTAGGAAAGATCTCAGCCTTATTTATAAGCCAAATCTCATAATTATTTTATTGCTAATTTAAGTCAAATTTTCACCTAATTTCCTATTTCACCAACTCATGTTACTATTACACCCACATATGTTGATAATAAATTCCAATATGTGATGGTTGAAATAAATTCCCCTCTATGACATAATTAATGACCTCATTTATTCAATGTTATTTTGTTATTAATTTAATTCTAAGTCAACTTTCCACCTAATTTTCTATTTCACCAACCCATGTTACTATTACACTCACTTATGTCGCTAATAAATTCTAACATGTGAATATTAAAATAAATCCCCTTTTATGACATAATCAATGACCTCATTTGTTTAACGATGTAAGAAATGACATCATCTACTAATTAGGATTTAATTAGAGCTAATAATTCTCTCTTAAATCGGATGCTATAGTACTAACGTCTTCGCCTTCTCAGAATCGTGCCGTGAATCTCGCCGTTGGTGTTAACACGTGGGATAGGATTCGCGTTTATATATTCTACACTTTAAAGACATAAAGAAAAATATTTATCATTTATTTTATTTTCATTTTTCATTATTTTTTTTGCATATAAATGCATATATAAAATTTTGAGTTGTTACACAGCCCATCCAACCATGATGGATTGGGTGCATGGTTCTGTTGCCCTCTGGTTTACTGAATGAATATCTGTGTTTAGGTCCCTTCCTGCTGTCCAGTGGTAAGCCGGCTTTGATGTGCTGTCCCTAATTCCCCAGTGGGTTAACACCCTCACGAGCGACATCAACTATGTAGATCCGTCCCCCTTCAGTCAGGTCCTGATCATTTACATTGGCTCAGGTTTGCTCCGCGTATCTGGCTTGCGTGCTTTGTAATTGCTTGACGTACATACTTTTCTATTGCTCATCGTATGAGATTTCTGTGGAAACGGCCAACTACCTCTTCACCCACATCTCTGGGTTGTAGAGACTCTGGCCCAATCCTAAACCTGCTGAAACCTATGTTTCTCTGCTCTTCTTTTCTACTCAGTCCCAACTCATCAAGAAGTTGTTAAGCATTGCATGAAAATCATCCTGGCTGTCATGCCAGCCATACACGAGCACCCCATTATTTGCTCAAATGCTCAGTGGAGTTTGTTTCTTTCGAACCCTATGTCTTCATCCCTGCTGAGTGTTGTTCATTATAGTCTCAAGTCCCCGTTTGGGACATGGGTTTGCTAGTTTTCTCGAGCATGAACCTGCCGGGATCGGTGCGATGGATTCAGAGGGGGGGTGAATGAATCTCCCCTTTGAAAATTTCTCCCAATTAAAATCTATAACAATCAGAGATGCGAAATTGAAAACCCATGAAAGCCTAGATCAGCTTAGACTCACACTTCGAATGATGGACGGAAGATCAGATAGACTGTACCTCTGATCTACTCCATATAAACTAAAAAGATGACTCAGTTCATCTAATCAACTAGACTCTATCAAGACCAGAAACAAACGCACGGTGTGCAAACCTATCACTCACTGGATAGAAGAAACAGATCGTGCCTATGCATACATCTAGCGAATCGAGTAAGGCAATCAAACCACAGTAGACAATAGATTTTTAAGGTGGTTCGGTCCTCCAGACCTACGTCCACCCTACACTCAAACCATAGTGTGGATTCCGCTGCCAAACAGCTTGAAAACCGCTGGGCGACACAGCTTGCCTACAAACTGCTGACTAACAGCTTGACCGCTGGACATTACAGCTTTGCCAACCGCTGGGGACTACAGCTTAACCCGTCCAGAGGAATCCTCCTCTGCCCGCTGAGCAACACAGCTTGCTGTCCGAGGTATCCACCTCGCCCGCTGACAAACAGCTTGAAGAAAGGTTAAAAATGAAAGCAGGAAACAAGAAATAACAGCGACTGAAAGCTGTAATCAATGAAATGCAAATGTGGCTCCCATGGAGCTGAATGGATTGGATTTGATCCAGATTCCAGTGAAACCAGATCTTCTGATGGAGTCTTCTATCTTCTTTTTCACGAACTCTCTCTCTCTATTCTTCTGCAAGTTCTTTCTTTCTCTCTCTCTCTCTTTTTCTTTCTCTTTCTCTTCTTCTGGATCGTGCAGGCTCTCTCTCTGCTTCTGCTCTTTCAGATAAGTTCTCCTGCTTCGATCACTCTGCTCACAGGAAGAAGCTTCTTATTTATAGAGCAGTGAGGTAGGGCGTGTGCTTTCCATGATTCCTGCCCAGAGGCCTTAGTCCACGTGGCGGTATCCCAGCACAATGGTTCCACGTGTCACGATCAGGGTTAGACCTCCATCCTTGGATCACTTGCCCTTCTTAAGCTTCTCGAACAGATGATCTATTAGGTTGAACATATTATCAGTTTGAATCAATCTGAAGGAAAAGACAAGGATGCATCGAGTAAATTTTATATTTGAACTAAGCCTGTACAGACTTGATGCACAAAATGCAGTGTGCATATAAGAAAGTATGTACAACGAGAATGAATGTACGGACATGTCATCCACGAGTGTACATACTTTTAATGCATGTAATGCATTTTGCACATGGAGAAGTATGCACATTGAAAGTGAATGTACAGACATGCCAGCAACGAGTGTATGGACTTAGCGTGCATTCGACAACGATGTATAGACTTGCTGGTGTGATAACCACTCGTACCAACAATATAATGTATAGACTTTGAGCGTGTGAAATGCAGTTCGCATCTATCAATGTATGCACAGTGAAGACGAATGCTCAGGCATCCTGTTAAAGAATGTACAGACTTTGTGTGCAATGTGCAAGCGATGTACAGACTTTGTGTATGCGTGAAGCACAACGATGTAAGAATGTATAGACTTGCATTTCATCAGGGCACCCGTGTGCAGACTTAGTATTCATGCACGAACATTAGGTGTGCAATAGAATGTATAGACTTTGAATGCCGGGTGAAGAATGTACATACTTTGCATGCATGTGACAAGACGATGAATAGACTTGCTGATGAAATGATGCACGGACATATCAGCAGAGAATGTGCAGACTTTGTATAGACATGAAACAACCGAATGCACTGACTATGCCTATGAATGTATAGACTTGCTAAGTCATCAAAGCAACCATGTGCATGTTGTGTCCCTGTGGTTTTGATGATAGCAAACACTATAAGTCATCATCTGTTTGAATCTGCATTGTCTGAATCTGCATGTCTACATACTGTTTGAGTCTGCATATAAATATATTTGTGTTGCATATGAATGTTTCAATGAACATGTGTTGCATATGAATGTTTCAATGAACATCTTATTTGAGTATCATTACATCGGACAGGCTGTGTGCATTGGTGCATTTCATAACTGCCATAAGTCAATGAATGTCTGCATTTCATAACCTTGTTTCTATGAATGTCTAGACTTAGACTCATGCATTTCATATCTACTCAGGTTAAGTCTGTTCAATGGGTGTTGTCTCCTCAACCAGTGTATCACTCTCTCTGCATTGTCTATACTTCCTTAGACAGCCTGCCTGAAGCTTGATAGTTGCTGTCTAGAAGTGGGTCGACCCCCTTTCCAGATCGGTCGACCCCCTAGATCTCTTGGTCTGTACAGAGTGCATTGTTCTCATTTCTTCAAGTCTATACATCCACAGTTGAACCTCAAAGTCTACACATCGCCTCATTTCTTCAGAGTCTATACATCCACAGTTGTATCCCAAGTCTGTACATTGCTTGCATCTTCAAAGTCCATACATCCATAGCAAGTCTATACATTGACAGCACTGTACAAGTGTATACATTGGCAGCATGTCTGTGTTTCAAGCCATTCGCCAAGTCTATATAATGGCTTCGGCACTCCAAGTCTATAAAATGGCTTCGGCACTTCAAGTCTATACATTGTATCTTTTACCTACGTTGCTCAAAACAAAGTCTATATGCTGCTGGATGATCAAGTCTGCACATTGGCATCTTTCCCTACATTCTGGCCAAGTCTACACATTGCTTGCCCGACTTCTGTTTCAAAGTCTATACATTCATTTTTAAGGCAAAGTCTACACATGGCTCAGGGTCTTCAAGTCTGTACAGAGTTCAAAGCCTATACATTGTTCACTTAGCTTCTTTAAGTCTATACATTGGTCGGTGGCGAGTCTGTACAGAGCACTGTTTCAGGCACTCAAGTCTATACAGAGTCTTCATCTTCTGAAGTACATTCATTCATCTGAAGCTTCATCAAGTCTGTACAACGCTGCTTTGTCAAAGCCTGTACATCGCAGCTGTGTTGAAGTCTATACAGCCAGTCTCTTGCCAAAGTCTATACATCGTGAATCCTCAAGTCTGTACAGACTTTGCTTGTTCAAGTCTGTACACGGTTTAGTTGTTTTGGCATGTCTACTCATCATGAAGTCTATACATCCGATTGCCTTTGTATTGCTCAAGTCTGTACAGTTCTTTCCCTTTTCAAGTCTACACATTGTGTTTTGTAGCTCACCAAGTCTATACATTGCTCACAGCACACACGTTCAGCCTGAAGTCTGTACAGCCTTGGCAAATGCTCCTAAGTCTATACATCACAATGTTTGTACATTGCTGTGTCAAGCCTTCCAAGTCTGTACAGCCCAAGTCTGTACAACCACTGTCTCACTTGGACTTGAAGTCTATACAGTGGTTCGCCTCTGTCAGCATTTCAAGCTGCAAGTCTGTACAGAGTCTGGCAGCCTACAGTGCATCGTCTCTTCAAGTATGTACAGCCTTGGCGTATGCATCTTAAAGTCTAAACATTGTGGAGCTTCGAATCTTCAAGTCTGTACATCCTTCATTAGCCAAGTTTACACATCGCACTGTTCATGCATCAGTTCTCCAAGTCTACACACCGCACTGTTCATGCATCAGTTCGCTAAGTCTATACACTCGATTGTAAGGCCTTCAACCCTATACACTCGATTGTTAACCTCAAGTCTATACACTCGATTGTTAAGTGTTCAAGTCTATACACTCTATCCTTCACACGAAGTCTGTACACTCAGTTAACCTTCAAGTCTATACACTCGATTGTTAGGCCTTCAACCCTATACACTCGATTGTTAACCTCAAGTTTATACACTCGATTGTTAAGTGTTCAAGTCTATACACTCTATCCTTCACACGAAGTCTGTACACTCAGTTAACCTTCAAGTCTATACACTCAAGCTGCATCTTGCCTGTACACACTTTGTTAACAGCCTGAATCAAGTATATACATCCAACTGATATCTTCTTATGTCTGTGTGACAGGTACTATTTGTAAAGTCTATGAAGTGAACGTGATCCGAGGTTGGCACCTGGCACGTGATCCGAGGATAACGCCCTAATTGCTACAGCTATAAATACAAAGCCGCCTCCATCTGGAGAAAAGAGATCAGATAAGAAAGAGGAAGAGAGTGATCGAGATAGAAGATAGAGCTGCAGAAAGGCAGTGAGTAGAAGAAGAAGAAAGAAGAAGAAGAAAGAAGAAAGAAGAGACAGAGAGAGAGCCTGCGAAAGAGAAGAAAAAGAAGAGTGAGAAGAAGAGAGAGCTAGAGCAAAGGAAGCCTCAACTGAAAATCAGTTCCTGCTGGACTGTGGATCAAATCCAGGCCAGCCAGCTCCTGCGAGAGCTTTTGTGCATTTTATTCTTCCAGCTTTCTGTTGCTGCGTTTTGCTTTTCCTTTTAACCATTCACCAGTTGTTCTTCCGATTCTCTAGTGTGAGGTCGGGTTCCCTCCGGTTGGGAGGAAGAGAGGTCCGAGACCTCTAGTTTGCAGGTGACTTGGTGTCACCTGTGCTTCCCTCTGGGTTTCAGAGGAAGAGAGACTTAGGTCTCTAGGTTCCCCTCTGGTTTGGAGGAAGGGAGGATTGGTCCTCCGGTTCTAGTCTTGTGGGTTGCAAGACTAGGTGTTCCCTCCTGGTCTGGAGGAAGAGAGACTTGCGTCTCTGGTTTCCAAGTGGCTAGCAGTCACTTGGGGTGTCCCTCCGGTTGGGAGGAAGAGGGGAGGTTGTTCCCCTGGTCAAGCTGTGTGGCAGCAATTTGTTGCAGACTGAGTCTGCAGTTTCTAGCCTAGCTAGTGGAAGCCTCACTCCGGTTTGGAGTGAGGGGTGGACGTAGGTCTTTGGACCGAACCACCTAAAAAATCTCGGTGTTCACTTGTGGTTTGTTTTTTCCTTATATGTTATTTTCTCTGCTGCGCTCTTTAGATGTTTGCTTAGGAGCGTGTGAGGGCTAATAGATTTGTGTTGTCTTGCTGAGTTCCTTCTAAGTATTTTCAGCACATTTCATCAACTGCTTTTAATTCCGCATACTTGAGCATTAGAGTTTTATTTGGGCGATATTTGAAGAGGGATACATTCACCCCCCCCCCTCTGTATCCGGGCCTTGCACCCTATCAATTGGTATCAGAGCATAGGTTTCTGACTGAACAGATCCAACGATCTGCAGAGGATCCTGTTGCCTTTGGTGCATTTCTGAATTTTCTCTCTGTTGCATTAATCTGCTTGCCGATTTAATCAATGGGTTCTCCACCGATTTTCAATGGCTCTAACTTTAACTCATGGGTTAGCAGCCTACATAACTATGTGAATTTAATGGATCCGGATCTGTGGATGTTAATTTCACATGGTCCTCATAGACTGCCACAGGAAGAGTCCAAATGGACTTAAAGTGACAGATCAAGAAATGGAGAGAATCAGAAAGTTTTGAAATTAATGAAAGAAGCTACTGACAAGGCTCTACATTCTTATTTTTATGACTGCAGGTCCGCTAAGGACATTCTGGATCAGTTGAAGCTAGCTCAGAGGATGAATGAGGACAGCTGCCTGATGACTGATAAGAGCGACCATAGCACTGATCAAGATGAATTTGAAGATGCTTAAGAGGTAATCAATCCTTTCGATAGTTACACTTTAGATGACTGGGAAGATGCATATGCTAATCTGTTACACTCCCATGAAAAATTGAGGAAGAAGAATAAAAGTCTGATAAAGAAGTTAACAAGTCTAGGGGATCCTATTTCTGGAACTGAAAATCTTGAAAATCCTGAAATTCTGAAAACTGAAAATGAAATACTCAGAAGACAAGTGTCGAAACTAGATGGAATCCAATCAGAACTTGATCATGTTAAATCTGAAAACACTAAACTCAGAAAACAATGTCAGGAATCTGAACAAAAACTAATCAGTCTTGAGAATGAAAATAGATTGATCAATGAAGAGTTCAAGGCTATTAGTGTTGCGAACTTAAAGTTTCAGGAAAACTTTGAAAACTGTAAATCAGAATATCCAAGTTTCCTAACTAATGTTTTGTTTGATGATGATAAACCTGAGCAGGAGAACACTAGTCTAAAGGAGGAAATTGAGAAACTAAAATAGTTGAACTCCACCATGTCAGAGAGATTGCTGACATTTGAAAAAGGGAAATCTGTTGATGAAAATCAAAATGAGCTCAAACTGAAATCAGAAATTGATACCCTTAAAACTTTGAATGATGTGATGCATCAACAAATTCTGGTCTGTGAAGAAGATATAGTCAACTATGAACATCAGGTCTCTTCTCTTCAATCTGAAATAAATGATCTGAACAATTCTTTGTCAAAATTCGTAAGTGGGCAGAAAAACCTAGACATGCTACTAGGTGTAAAAATCAACACTAGGAAGGAAGGGCTGGGCTACAATAATGCTAACAAGAAAGAATTTCAAAGCAAGTTGATGACATCTTTTGTAAAAGCTTCAAATGTAGCCACCACTTCAAAAGTTAAACAGCCCATTGTTCAGAAAACTGAAAAACAGAACAAAAATCAGAAAAAGATTGGAAAACAGAAAATAAATAAAAAGGGTTCACTAGGGCATGTTGATCATAGTTCTCACACACATTCACATGCATCTAAAAAGATAATGTCATGCCATTATTGTCATAAATTTGGTCATCTGATGCATGAATGTAAATTGATGGAGAAGGATGATATGACTGCTAGGAAACTTCATGATAGAAATCCTTCAATTCAGAAAAAGAAAATTAAATGTTTCCACTGTGGTAAATTAGGACACACAATTGCACAGTGCTGGTTTGCAAGTGATAAGGAAAAATCACATTCATATCATGTTATATTTCATGCAAACAGTCATGCTGTTAACAAGAACAAATTTGATTCAATAAACCAGCATATGACATGCTTCAATTGTGGAAAATTGGGTCATAAGAGATCCGAATGCTGGCTGTGGGCTGGTGGAAGAAATTCTAACTCATGTCTTCAATGTGGCAAGATGGGCCACACTGCAGCCCAATGTTGGCATGCTCAGGGAAGGAAGTTTGACAATAAATCTGGTAAATTCCCAGTCAATAGAAACATTTCTGGTAGAAATGGATTTGTGTTTGAAAGGAAAACACTTACATGTTTTGAATGTGGGAAGCCAGGCCATAGAGCTGCTGACTGTTGGCTGGCTTATTTTGGTAAACAGAATTTTAATTCTGTTAACAGAAATTTTCATGCATATGCACATAGAATTCATGCTAATAAGAATGTGCATAAATCAAATCTGAAATCTGCTCCATCTTGCTATTATTGTGGTACATTATGTCATTCAATGAATAATTGCTATTTGATGAGATCTGATGACCTACATGCTAAGAGGTTGTTTAGAACACCTGCCAAAGGTGTCACTATTAACCATGCAGGGCCCAAGACTGTTTGGGTACCTGCCCATGCAAAATAGTGTGCTAACTTGCAGGTGTGTCTTGGAAGCTGAAGAATAAAAAAAAGGGGGGGAAATAAACCAAGGCACCCAAGTTGATAAAACCCTATTCAGGTAAATTCCTCATATCTGTTCAAATGAAATTTATGGTTGAGTTGATAAGTCATAGTTTCATGCATACATACTTCTTATTTGGTTTGACTCTTGCATTGAGCTTTGTGGGCTTTCTTGTTTGTACTTTGAGCTGAGTGCATATATGAATATTGCATAATCATGCACTTGACATACAATCATTGAAAATCTGATGCATATAGGACTGTTGGTATTGCATTGTCATGCATGACCACTTTGGTATATCAAATGGTAAGCTACTAAAGGGCAGAGGAAATCTGTCTGGAGGTTCTTACTTTGTGTGAGATGGTCTTTTAGACCAAGTTCTCCGCCAAGTACCAAGGGTCAAATTTGCATATCAGAGAATGTCTGCATCTTCATGTGAATATTTTGCTTCATGCCCATGCATACATGTAGTTAATTGCATTGCATTTCATTACATTGAAAATGCCAAAAAGATAGATTGAATGCATACATTTAGGGGGAGCATTATTCATACTCTTTAAATCACACAACTGTTTTTAGATTTACTGCATAGCATGTTAAATCTATTCTTGCATAGTCATTCATCATCTGCATTGTCTTCATGACATATAGGATGTTTCAGTGTTTTTAGGTAGGGGGAGTCATTGCATAGCATGCTTAATCCGTTCAGTAGTGTCTTTGTTTGAACTCTTCCTGTCCATCTATTTGACTCATCTAGTCATATTTGTAATGTCAGTGTTTCCATCATCAAAGTGGTATCAAATGATATTTCTTGACTGCTTCTGAAGTTGTTCATAGTCTGAATTTATACCTTATTGGTATCTGTCTGCCTCTCCTAAATCTGCTGAAGGAGAGCTTCACCTCTATTCAGTCAACTTTGAACTTCAATGCTCAAGAGCAGCTCCTTTGCTACATTTTTTCAAAATCCATGCTGTCTGTTGAATATTCTCACTTGATTTACTGAGCTGAGATATGAAGTAAACTTTCAGCCTGTATACTACTTCATAAAAGTTAAAACATCTTTAATGAGGAACCTTCCATTATATATGCTTAAGAACATTTGTTAATTGGAATTGGTTTAAGTCTTATGTACTCTTGTTTGGTCACAAGGAACTTGAAAATATCTGTTTCAACCTCTTAATAAACTTTAACTGTCTGCTTCATGTAAATTCATGTAAGACTTTCTGAAATCTGAAAAGTTGATATCCATATCTACGTTGACTGAGATATATAGTGTATGTGGTTGTTCCTAAACATCTAATTTGTTCTGAATCCATTTTGAGTAAAAGTATGGACAGAGCAATGACTGTGGTTACTGAGAAACTTGTTCAAAGGATTGTGTCATGAAGTACCATGGTTAACTCTGCTTAAAGAGATGATTGGAAATAATTGTGAAAATATGGCAAAGGAATGGCATAGTTGTATTGAGTAACTGGGGATTCTGGCCTCCGATCAAGGTGTATCCTCATACCAAAGATACTTTTAATGCTACCTCTGTTCTCTAAAATGAAAGAAGCAATACGGTTGTCACACTGAGTAACTGGGGATTCTGGCCTCTGGTCAAGGTGTCTCCCCACGTCAAAAGGTGCTGATAAACCAAAATTGTTCATTAAAAAAAAATTTGAATATGTGTAAATCAATTTCTGAAAGAACAATTAAAATTCAGGTGCATTCACTTATGTTTCTCTTAAAGCTGTCATGGAAAGTAAACTAAGTAAGATGAAAGTTGGTTGAACTAGAATCTTATATGAGCTTGTAGTTTTTTTTATTAAGAGTTGGTTCAGATATGAGTACAATTTCTCTTTGAAAAAATTCAGTTTACATCATTCTTAAACCACATCTGACAATCAATGTTTCATAAGCTTCTATAATGGAGGAATCTAGAACTTAAAATTATGCTCTATGAAGTTGGTATCTTGCTGAAAAGTTCAATATCTCAATTATCACTAATTGTTGAATCTGCTCATCCTATGGCTCTTTATCACTGTGTTTTGATTCAGACTGGTTGTCATATATGAGAGGCACCTCTCTCAGTTTAACCTGTGTACTTGCAGTCTTTGGATAACCAGAGTTCATCCTTGCAGTGTGCTAATGAAAACTAGTCTTCCTCACTTAATCACTGTGATTACAGTCTGTGTTTTGCTGATAGATGCTCATCACAACACTAGTCACCTTTCTTGAGTGTCCTTGTGCTTTTGCTGATATTCTCCCTTCATCACAATTGGTTCCAACCATCAAAACATTTCTGTTAAGGGGGAGCTTAGTAAAGGGGGAGCTTTTAATTCACTCATCTTATGCAATCTTATTCTTTCCTCTTCAATTCATGTCTTTTTGCTGAAGTCAAAGGGGGAGAAATATTTGATCAAGTCAGTATGACTCATAGTGTTGCCATCATCAAAAAGGGGGAGATTGTTGTGTCCCTGTGATTTTGATGATAGCAAACACTATATGTCATCATCTGTTTGAATCTGCATTGTCTGAATCTGCATGTCTGCATACTGTTTGAGTCTGCATATAAATTCATTTGTGTTGCATATGAATGTTTCAATAAACATGTGTTGCATATGAATGTTTCAATGAACATCTTATTTGAGTATCATTACATCGGACAGGCTGTGTGCATTGGTGCATTTCATAACTGCCATAAGTCAATGAATGTCTGCATTTCATAACCATGTTTCTATGAATGTCTAGACTTAGACTCATGCATTTCATATCTACTCAGGTTAAGTCTGTTCAATGGGTGTTGTCTTCTCAGCCAGTGTATCACTCTCTCTGTATTGTCTATACTTCCTTAGACAGCCTGCCTGAAGCTTGATAGTTGCTGTCTAGAAGTGGGTCGACCCCCTTTCCAGATGGGTCGACCCCCCAGATCTCTTGGTCTGTACAGAGTGCATTGTTCTCATTTCTTCAAGTCTATACATCCACAGTTGAACCTCAAAGTCTACACATCGCCTCATTTCTTCAGAGTCTATACATCCACAGTTGTATCCCAAGTCTGTACATTGCTTGCATCTTCAAAGTCCATACATCCATAGCAAGTCTATACATTGACAGCACTGTACAAGTGTATACATTGGCAGCATGTCTGTGTTTCAAGCCATTCGCTAAGTCTATATAATGGCTTCGGCACTCCAAGTCTATACAATTGCTTCGGCACTTCAAGTCTATACATTGTATCTTTTACCTACGTTGCTCGAAACAAAGTCTATACACTGCTGGATGATCAAGTCTGCACATTGGCACCTTTCCCTACGTTCTGGCCAAGTCTACACATCGCTTTCCTGACTTTTGTTTCAAAGTCTATACATTCATTTTTAAGGCAAAGTCTATACATTGGCTCAGGGTCTTCAAGTCTGTACAGAGTTCAAAGCCTATACATTGTTCACTCAGCTTCTTCAAGTCTATACATTGGTCGGTGGCGAGTCTGTACAGAGCACTGTTTCAGGCACTCAAGTCTATACAGAGTCTTCATCTTCTGAAGTCTGTACATTCGTTTGGGAAGTCTATACATTCATTCATCTGAAGCTTCATCAAGTCTGTACAACGCTGCTTTGTTAAAGCCTGTACATCGCAGCTGTGTTGAAGTCTGTACAGCCAGTCTCTTGCCAAAGTCTATACATCGTGAATCCTCAAGTCTGTACAGACTTTGCTTGTTCAAGTCTGTACACGGTTTAGTTGTTTTGGCATGTCTACTCATCATGAAGTCTATACATCCGATTGCCTTTGCATTGCTCAAGTCTGTACAGTTCTTTCCCTTTTCAAGTCTACACATTGTGCTTTGTAGCTCACCAAGTCTATACATTGCTCACAACACACACGTTCAGCCTGAAGTCTGTACAGCCTTGGCAAATGCCCCCAAGTCTATACATCACAATGTCTGTACATCGCTGTGTCAAGCCTTCCAAGTCTGTACAGCCCAAGTCTGTACAACCACTGTCTCACTTGGACTTGAAGTCTATACAGTGGTCCATCTTTATCAGCGTCTCAAGCTGCAAGTCTGGCAGCCTACAGTGCATCGTCTCTTCAAGTATGTACAGCCTTGGCGTATGCATCTTAAAGTCTAAACATTATGGAGCTTCGAATCTTCAAGTCTGTACATCCTTCATTAGCCAAGTTTACACATCGCACTGTTCATGCATCAGTTCTCCAAGTCTACACACCGCACTGTTCATGCATCAGTTCGCTAAGTTTATACACTCGATTGTTAGGCCTTCAACCCTATACACTCGATTGTTAACCTCAAGTCTATACACTCGATTGTTAAGTGTTCAAGTCTATACACTCTATCCTTCACACGAAGTCTGTACACTCAGTTAACCTTCAAGTCTATACACTCGATTGTTAGGCCTTCAACCCTATACACTCGATTGTTAACCTCAAGTTTATACACTCGATTGTTAAGTGTTCAAGTCTATACACTCTATCCTTCACACGAAGTCTGTACACTTAGTTAACCTTCAAGTCTATACACTCAAGCTGCATCTTGCCTGTACACACATTGTTAACAGCCTGAGCCAAGTATATACATCCAACTGATATCTTCTTATGTCTGTGTGATAGGTACTGTTCGTATAGCCTATGAAGTGCACGTGATCCGAGGTTGGCACCTGGCACGTGATCTGAGGATAACGCCCTAATTGCTGCAGCTATAAATACAAAGCCGCCTCCATCTAGAGAAAAGAGATCAGATAAGAAAGAGGAAGAGAGTGATCAAGATAGAAGATAGAGCTGCAGAAAGGCAGTGAGCAGAAGAAGAAGAAAGAAGAATAAGAAAGAAGAAGAAGAAAGAAGAAAGAAGAGACAGAGAGAGAGCCTGCGAAAGAGAAGAAAAAGAAGAGTGAGAAGAAGAGAGAGCTAGAGCAAAGGAAGCCTCAACTGAAAATCAGTTCCTGCTGGACCGTGGATCAAATCCCGGCCAGCCAGCTCCTACGAGAGCTTTTGTGCATTTTATTCTTCCAGCTTTCTGTTGCTGCGTTCTTGTTTTTCCTTTTAACCATTCACCAGTTGTTCTTCCGATTCTCTAGTGTGAGGTCGGGTTCCCTCCGGTTGGGAGGAAGAGAGGTCCGAGACCTCTAGTTTGCAGGTGACTTGGTGTCACCTATGCTTCCCTCTGGGTTTCATAAGAAGAGAGACTTAGGTCTCTAGGTTCCCTTCTGGTTTGGAGGAAGGGAGGATTGGTCCTCCGGTTCTGGTCTTGTGGGTTGCAAGACTAGGTGTTCCCTCCTGGTCTGGAGGAAGAGAGACTTGCGTCTCTGGTTTCCAAGTGGCTGGGAGTCACTTGGGGTGTCCCTCCTGTTGGGCGGAAGAGGGGAGGTTGTTCCCCTGGTCAAGCTGTGTGGCAGCAATTTGTTGCAGACTGAGTCTGCAGTTTCTAGCCTAGCTAGTGGAAGCCTCACTCCGGTTTGGAGTGAGGGGTGGACGTAGGTCTTTGGACCGAACCACCTAAAAAATCTCGGTGTTCACTTGTGATTTTTTTTCCTTATATGTTAATTTCTCTACTGCGCTCTTCAGATGTTTGCTTAGGAGCGTGTGAGGGCTAATAGATTTGTGTTGTCTTGCTGAGTTCCTTCTAAGTATTTTCAGCACATTTCATCAACTGCTTTTAATTCCGCATACTTGAGCATTAGAGTTTTATTTGGGCGATATTTGAAGAGGGATACATTCACCCCCCCCCTCTGTATCCGGGCCTTGCACCCTATCAGTGCAGACTTAGTGTATGTGCGAGACAAATCAATGCATTGACTATGTATGTGCATGAAGAGCACTGGCTGTACTGACTAGTCGAGTGAAACAACGGAGGTTGTACAGACTAGCCACCAAGGAATGTACAGACTTGAGTTGATGCAGTCTAGGCAAAATTCTGTGCAGACTTTGTCCCTTGAACATGCATGAGTCTAGGCATTCACTAACTTATGGCCACCATGAAACATAGTTATGAAATGCACAAGCCTAGACAATTAACCCTGTACAGACTTAAGCAATGTACTGACTCTGTTGCATGCTTGCATCGACTTTATGTATGCATGTACAAGCTTAACGATATGTGAGCAACCTTGCACGGACTCAAGGTTTATGCAACAAACATATGCACGTCTAGGCAAAACTCTGTACTGACTTAACCTGTGCATGGGCTTAATCAGAATAATGCATTCGAAACATCATTTTATCATCACACACACTATCATTATCATCATCATTCTTATGTGGTGACTCATTGAGTTGCTATCATCAAAACATCACAACAACACACACTATCTCAAAGCACAATGGGCACAACAATCTCCCCCTTTTTGATGATGTCAACACAATGAGTCACACCGACTCAGCAAACGATTCTCCCCCTTTGACACAATCAAAAAGGAAATGGTTTGCGAGTGGAATGAAAGACATGTATGAAATCTGATACCAATTGTCACGCCCCGAGCGTGGAAGATACTCGGATATGCGCGACGAGTTTATATCAATCATGTCAATCAGAGTAGTAGTGTATTCGACACCAAAACAGAGATGCGCAAAATAGAAAGATAACCCAATCCTTTGTTTCATAATGGATAGACTATTACAAATCCAGTACTCTATTCAATTAAAAAGGAAAAGTACATAGTTGACTCAAGAAAATAGGAAAAAGACTAGATGACACTTGGAAAAGTTCTATCTCTTTCACTCTTGACCATTCCCATCCGATTGACTTCCCTCGTCGTCGGAATTACCTGAAAAGTAGGGAACACACGGAGTGAGCGAACGCTCAGTAGGAAATTATATCTCAAGCGCTTAGCAAGGGGTCTAAGTAATTACATTTTTCATGAATGTACTATAGCTATGCATGCTCGCATAAAACGACAAGATAGAGAAAGAATTTATCAATAAGACAGCAAGATGAACTAGTCATGAGCTTTCAAGAAAAGATAACAGATATTCAAACAAGTACTTTTTAGCAAGTCATGTCAAGAACTTTGGCTATCATGTGTCAAGTAAATAAGTAATTACCCTTTTTTTTCGGGTCACGCAAGTCATGTCAAGTCAAGTACGAGTCAAGTACAAGATTTGTGTGGAATGTCCAATCAAGCTAGTCATGCACTCGGTATAATGCCAGATACTTTATCATTCAACTCCCATGGGCACAAGTACTTTCGGGTGCTCCTCCCAGGACCAGATCGGGCCCTACATGCGCAGGCATTTATCATGTATTTTGACATCCACTCTTGTATATATAGCCAATATGGAATTTTAACAATTTAAGCTTGTAGACACGTAGGATAACTTTGAGAGAATGGAGTCCAAAAATACGACATTGGACATAGATAGGCGATAACAACGGTATAAACATGATTTATCGATGAAACTAGGTGAATTAGGTTCCCTTAACTCGGGTACCATGACAAACAAGTATGGACATTCTTTTTATAGAATTGAGGTCCACATGAACAGTATATCAAAGGTAAGATACCCTCATTCTTATTATAGAATTGAGGTCCACAAGAACATCAACAAATGGCATGATATCATCATCCCATTAAGAATTCTCATGATATACTCTTTGCATATCATAAGGGCCGGTATACCATGTTTCTTTACAGTGACATGGCGTTCAATAGTGTAATGGGTTTTTAGGGTACAACAAGCTCAGTCGGCCTTGAGGGAATCCAAGGTTCGAGGAGTCTTACAGAGGTCTCTATGACTAACTCACTAGTCCAAAGGAACGGAATGTCCAATGGAGAGCTTGTATGTCAATGAGAATTGAGGGTGATCGATAAAACATCATGAAACGTGGGACTATACTCACGGAGTGGAGATATAGTGCCGATATACATATATATAGATATACTGAAACCATCGGTTGTCAGGAACAGGTAAAAACATTTTTACAGGAAAATAACGACTTAAGTAAAGTCACTACTCAAGTAATTAACGCCTTCAGTAAGGGCGTTTATCTATTTTATATTTTTGCAAAATTTTAATATTTTAGTATTTTACCAAAAACGCGCCCTGGTAAGGGGCGTTTATTTACAAGTTGACGACGTATACAGTGGTCGTTCATTCTTTACTTCTATTTTTGCAATATATATATATTCAGAAATTTATCAAAAACACGCCCTGGACAGGGGCGTTACTTTTCAATTTACGCCCTGAACAGGGGCGTCAGTCAAGTGAGAGACGACCTATACAGGGTCGTGAATTGAAGAATTTTCAGATTTCAAGTATTATAATTTCCAGAAACAAGAGACATGGTCATGACAGGAAAAATATCAGGATTCAAGTAAATATGATCGTGCACTGATTTAGAATCATGTTTAAGTGAATATTGGATAATTAACATGGGTAATTAACAATTGAGAAAATTGACGTCCGTGTACAGGGCGTCGAATCTGGAATTGACGACCTGGGCATGGTCGTTTCTTTCAAGGTAGCGCCCTTGTCTGGGTCGCGTATTAAAGTAGCGCCCTTGGAAAGGGCGTTTCTTTCCAACAATAGAAACATTTAAAACTCGCGAAAACTATATGCATGAACTAATATATATGGTTTAACATAGTTATTATGGTGATTTGGGCTACAGTGCTTGAGAAAACCTACCTTATGAGAATTATCTGATGAACGGACGAAGGCTTGGTTAGAAACTGATGCTCTGAAGCTTCTAACAGTCAGCAGCAAGACAGAAGATGGTAATACAGAAGACGTTTGATGAGGATGATGAAGATGATGATCTTCGATCAACCTGTAGGGGAAGAAAAAGGAAGGATGATGAGAATATATCCGAAGTTAGGGAAAAGATTGAAGAACATTACCTTGTTCTTTACGTACGCAATTGATCGCTTAACCTGTATTAGAGGAAGAAGATGAAAGATTAATATCCTTCATGAAATCAAAAAGACAGAGGGAAAGATACAAGAAGAACTCATTGTTCTTCACATACCGTAACAGCAGTAGGTCGTCCAAATAGATCTTTAGGGTTCGACGGGGGGTTACTTATAGGGACTTTGGAAATCCTAACAAAGGTAGTGTTTGATTGGAAGTAATACTTCCAAGATAGGATTATTACTACATTCGAACTCTTTCTCATAGTTATCAACTTACCCTGGATAGACTCCTGGGTCGAATGGAACTCAAACTGAATTAGCGTCCTAAGTAAGGGCGTCGAATTTAAATTGACGCCTTGTCAAGCGTCGTTACTTGTTGAAACGCGTCCACCCAAAGGGCGTTACGCTATCTTGCCCTTTTTATTTTATTTTGGTCGTTTGAAATTTGACGCCTTATTATTTGGGCGTCCTTTCTTTAATTCACGCCTTAGGTGAGGGCGTTTCTTGTAAGGTAGCACCTTTCTCTAAGGCGTTATTTTCATCAGGGTTTAATTCTTTTTCTTCCAAGCTCTTTCGTTTATTTAATTAAATCTTTTAATCTATTTTGATTTATTTATACCTTTTTATTTTATCAGGGTTGCTACACCCTCCCCCACTTAAAAAGAATTTGGTCCCCAAATTCCTAGCATATATTTACATATGGAGAGTGTAGAGTTCATACCTTCTAAAATAACTCTGGAAATCGCTTCCTCATAGATTCCTCAGTCTCCCATGTAGCTTCATGTTCTGAATTCTTATTCCATTGTACTTTTAGCATGGGAATAGCCTTATTCCTTAGGGTTCGTACTTCTCGATTTAGTATTCTTATGGGCTTCTGCTCGTATGTGAGATCTTTCCGGATTACTAGATTTCCATGCTCAATAATATGTGATGGATCGTGCACATACTTCTTCAACATAGATATGTGGAATACATCATGTACTTCGGACAGTTGAGGTGGCAATGCGATGCGATAAGCAACCTCGCCCACTCTTTCAAGTATCTCAAAAGGTCCGATAAATATTGGTGTAAGCTTGCCCTTAACACCAAATCTTCGTATTCCACGTCCAGGCGATATCTTGAGAAATACATGATCTCCAACTTGGAATTCCAGATCTCTTCTTCTTGTGTCAGCATAAGCCTTTTGTCTAGACTGAGCAACTTGCAGTCTTTCTTTGATCAATTGTATCTTCTCGGTAGTGTCCCTTACCATTTCTGGACCTAACAGTTGTTTCTCTCCAACTTCGTCCCAGCATAAGGGTGATCGGCAACTCCTTCCGTATAAGGCTTCAAAAGGTGCCAGTTGTATACTTGCCTGGTAGCTATTATTATAAGCAAATTCGACCAGAGGCAAGTGATCATGCCAATTTCCATCAAAATCAGTAATGCATGCTCTTAGCATATCTTCGACTACTTGATTGGTTCTCTCGGTCTGACCATCCGTTTGAGGATGAAAGGCTGTGCTAAAGTTAAGTCTCGTTCCCAACGAATGTTGTAGTCCTTTCCAAAAATGAGAAGTAAAACGGGGATCTCTGTCAGACACGATTGAAACAGGAATACCATGTAATCTGACTATTTCCTTGATGTATAGTGCAGCTAAGACATCAACTGACCATCGACTCTTGATTGGCAAGAAATGCGCTGATTTAGTCAATCGGTCAATGATAACCCATATTCCATCATGTCCTCTTTTTGATTTAGATAAACCCATGATGAAATCCATACCAATATCCTCCCACTTCCATTTAGGGATATCTAGAGGATGTAGTTTTCCAGCAGGCTTTTGGTGTTCCGCCTTGACTTGTTGGCACGTGAGACAGCGTGATACGTAGTCCGCTATTTCTCTTTTCATGTTGGGCCACCAAAAATTTCTTTTTACATCTTGGTATATTTTGGTAGATCCAGGATGAATCGTATACCTTGACCTATGAGCTTCATCTAAGACCTTCTTCTTCAATTCTGGGCAGTCCGGTATACAAGTTCTATTCTTGAACATTAATCTTCCATCAGAAGCTAATTGGAAATCCGATTGTCCTTCTAATCTGCCCTTGATTTCTACTAATGTAGGATCATCATTCTGAAGTGCTTGTATTTCAGACAATAAATCTGACTGTATGCTTACATGAGATAATGTGACACATCTAGGGTCCGTATCCATGCTTATATTGAGTTCAGAAAATTGTTCCAGCAATTTCCATTCTTGAATCAGACAATTGGCTAACAGTGCTCTCGGCTTTCGACTAAGGGCATCTGCTACATGATTACCCTTTCCGGGATGATATTGTATATTGAAGTCGAAGTCCTTGAGATATTCCAGCCATTGTCTTTGCCTTATATTTAACTCCTTCTGTGAGAAAAGATATTTGAGACTCTTGTGATCGAAGTATATAGTAAACTATACTCCATAAAGATAATGTCTCCATATTTTGAGTGCAAATACTACCGCGGCCAATTCTAAGTCATGGACGGGGTAGTTCTCTTCATGCTTCTTTAATTGACGAGAAGAGTAGGCTATAACCTTCCCTTGTTGCATTAGAACACACCCAAGGCCAATGCCAGAAGCATCAGTGTAAACCTTAAACTTTTCTCCTTCAATTGGCAATGCTAAGATAGGAGCTGTAGTAAGATGATCCTTGAGAGTTTGGAAGCTTCTTTCACATTCCTCATCCCATTCATAACGGATCTCCTTGCGAGTTAACCTCGTAAGTGGCACGGCGATTTTTGAGAAATCCTTGATGAATCGCCTGTAATAGCCGGCAAGACCTAAGAAACTTCGGATCTCGCTAGCATTGGTCGGTCTTTCCCAGTTCCTTACAGCTTCAACCTTTGATGGGTCTACAGACAAGCCATCCTTTGATATAACATGTTCGAGAAAAGTCACTTCTTCAAGCCAGAATTCACACTTGCTAAGTTTTGCATATAATTGGTTTGTCCTCAATATTTATAATGCAATCCTCAAATGTTCCTCATGCTCTTCCTTGGTCTTGGAATAAATCAATATATCATCAATAAAGATCACCACGAATTGATCTAAATAAGGCCTGAATATACTATTCATTAACTGCATAAAGGCAGCAGGGGCATTCGTTAGTCCGAAAGGCATAACAACAAATTCATAATGGCCATACCTGCTTCTGAATGCGGTTTTATGAATATCCTCGTCCTTGATTCTTAGTTGGTGATATCCTGACCTAAGATCAATTTTGGAAAAGTACATGGATCCTGAAATTTGATCAAACAATTCATCGATTCTCGGCAGTGGATAATTGTTCTTGATAGTGAGGTGATTCAACTGTCGATAGTCGATGCATAACCTCATGGATCCGTCTTTCTTCTTTACAAATAATACAGGCGCTGCCCACAGGGAAGTACTTGGTCTAATGAATCCTTTCTTAATGAGTTCCATCAATTGCTCCTTTAACTCCTTGAGTTCAGCAGGTGACATCCTATAAGGTGCCTTTGAAATCGGACCAGCACCAGGGACTAAGTCAATGGTGAAGGCCACTTCTCTTTGCGGGGGTAATCCCGGCAAATCTTCCGGAAACACGTCCGGAAATTCTTGTACTACCGGAATGTCTTCTAGCTTAGCTTCCTTAGCTTCTTTAACTGTGACAAAGGCAAGGAAAGATGCACATCCTTTCCTGATGAGCTTGCTAGCTCGGAGAGCTGAAATAAGAGGGGATCTGCTCCGACCCTTGGGGTTAGTCAAGATTAGTTCTGGAAATTCCTTGATAGTAACCTTACTATTGCGGCAATCAACTGTTGCCTGATACTTGGATAACCAATCTGCCCCTAGTATAACATCATACTCTTTCAGATCTAAACATATGAGATCAATAGGGAGATTTCTACCCTGAACCAATACTTCGCAGTTTTGGTAATGATGTGTAATATCAGTCTCATCATCCAGAGGAGTAGACAAAACTAACTTTATCCATTCCGGTTCTAGAGGTAATGGGTCAGCAAACTTCTTAGAAACAATAGAATGCGATGCACCAGTATCAATTAAGACATATGCATTCCTGGAATAAACTTTCAATGTACCTTCCACTAAGCCGCCTTCTTCTTCTTGCTCGGTCTCCTTGATTGCATGAAGACGAGCATTCTTGGTTACTGGGCGCTTTCCGTCAACGGCTTGATCGTTAAGTAATGGGCAATCGGGAATCCGATGCTCACGACTCCCACAACGGAGACATGCTCCTAGTTTCCTCCAGCATTCTTCTGCTCTATGACCCGCTTTATCACAATGTTTGCACACTGTATTTGGAGAGGTAGTGGTGATAGAGAAGGGCTTGGTCTTCTTGAACTTTTGGTCTTGTGAGGATATACCTCCATTGCTAGGCCTTTTCTTGAAGTTGGGTTTAAAGGAACCCGATCCTGTAACTTGTTCCTTCTTATCCTTACCACGAATCCTATCAGGCAGTTCCGTGGCATCTTCTAATAGTTGAGCTCGGCGTACTATCTCTGAGTAGACTTGAATGTCCATCAGCGCCAGTTGAGTAATAGCTTGGGGCCTGAGCCCATTAAGAAACATCCTAGCTTTCATTTTCTCGGTGCTAACTAGATGCTTAGCATACCGAGACAATCTAGAGAATTGGGCCTCATACTCGGCCACTGACAAAGATCGTTGCTTTAATGCAGCAAATTCTGCAGCCTTCTTTTCCTGAACTCGGTCCGAGAAATATTTTGCGTTGAAGTGTTCAACGAATTCCTCCCACGTAACCTGATCTTGATTTACAGTAGCCTCTATTGATTCCCACCAGTATCTAGCATCCCTTTCTAACTAAAAAGTAGCTAATAAGACCTTATCTTGATCCGTGCATTGCATAACATGGAATATTCGTTCTGTTTCCCTAATCCAGTGTTCAGCGTCATCTGGATCAGTAGAACCCGTGAACTTGGGCGGGTTCATGTTCTTGAAAGTCTGGTGGAGACTTCCTGCTCGTTGTCCACCTCCTTGTGTTACTTGTTGCAGCACTTGAGTCATGCCTTGCAGTGTACGCTGCATGTTGCGCCATTGAGCACGTTCGGCAGCCATTATCCTACAATTATAATAACTAGATTAATACGTGATTTGTATCTTAAAGACTAGCATTCTATGTTAACTTTAACCCTTGGTTCTACCCAATCTCACTGGTTAAATGTTTGAACATATCCTTGGACTTGGGTTTTCCTAGGAATTGAATACCCTAGGCTCTGATACCACAAAAACTGTCACGCCCCGAGCGCGGAAGATACTCGGATATGCGCGACGAGTTTATATCAATCATGTCAATCAGAGTAGTAGTGTATTCGACACCAAAACAGAGATGCGCAAAATAGAAAGATAACCCAATCCTTTGTTTCATAATGGATAGACTATTACAAATCCAATACTCTATTCAATTAAAAAGGAAAAGTTCATAGTTGACTCAAGAAAATAGGAAAAAGACTAGATGACACTTAGAAAAGTTCTATCTCTTTCACTCTTGACCATTCCCATCCGATTGACTTCCCTCGTCGTCGGAATTACCTGAAAAGTAGGGAACACACGGAGTGAGCGAACGCTCAGTAGGAAATTATATCTCAAGCGCTTAGCAAGGGGTCTAAGTAATTACATTTTTCATGAATGTACTATAGCTATGCATGCTCGCATAAAACGACAAGATAGAGAAAGAATTTATCAATAAGACAGCAAGATGAACTAGTCATGAGCTTTCAAGAAAAGATAACAGATATTCAAACAAGTACTTTTTAGCAAGTCATGTCAAGAACTTTGGCTATCATGTGTCAAGTAAACAAGTAATTACCCTTTTTTTTTCGGGTCACGCAAGTCATGTCAAGTCAAGTACGAGTCAAGTACAAGATTTGTGTGGAATGTCCAATCAAGCTAGTCATGCACTCGGTATAATACCAGATACTTTATCATTCAACTCCCATGGGCACAAGTACTTTCGGGTGCTCCTCCCAGGACCAGATCGGGCCCTATATGCGCAGGCATTTATCATGTATTTTGACATCCACTCTTGTATATATAGCCAATATGGAATTTCAACAATTTAAGCTTGTAGACACGTAGGATAACTTTGAGAGAATGGAGTCCAAAAATACGACATTGGACATAGATAGGCGATAACAACGGTATAAACACGATTTATCGATGAAACTAGGTGAATTAGGTTCCCTTAACTCGGGTACCATGACAAACAAGTATGGACATTCTTTTTATAGAATTGAGGTCCACAGGAACAGTATATCAAAGGCAAGATACCCTCATTCTTATTATAGAATTGAGGTCCACAAGAACATCAACAAATGGCATGATATCATCATCCCATTAAGAATTCTCATGATATACTCTTTGCATATCATAAGGGCCGGTATACCATGTTTCTTTAGAGTGACATGGCGTTCAATAGTGTAATGGGTTTTTAGGGTACAACCAGCTCAGTCGGCCTTGAGGGAATCCAAGGTTCGAGGAGTCTTACGGAGGTCTCTATGACTAACTCGCTAGTCCAAAGGAACGAAATGTCCAATGTAGAGCTTGTATGTCAATGAGAATTGAGGGTGATCGATAAAACATCATGAAACGTGGGACTATACTCACGGAGTGGAGATATAGTGCCGATATACATATATATAGATATACTGAAACCATCGGTTGTCAGGAACAGGTAAAAATATTTTTACAGGAAAATAACGACTTAAGTAAAGTCACTACTCAAGTAATTAACGCCTTCAGTAAGGGCGTTTATCTATTTTACATTTTTGCAAAATTTCAATATTTCAGTATTTTACCAAAAACGCGCCCTGGTAAGGGGCGTTTATTTACAAGTTGACGACGTATACAGTGGTCGTTCATTCTTTACTTCTATTTTTGCAATATATATATATTCAAAAATTTATCAAAAACACGCCCTAGACAGGGGCGTTACTTTTCAATTTACGCCCTGAACAGGGGCGTTAGTCAAGTGAGAGACGACCTATATAGGGTCGTGAATTCAAGAATTTTCAGATTTCAAGTATTATAATTTCCAGAAACAAGAGACATGGTCATGACAGGAAAAATATCGGGATTCAAGTAAATATGATCGTGCACTGATTTAGAATCATGTTTAAGTGAATATTGGATAATTAACCTGGGTAATTAACAATTGAGAAAATTGACGTCCGTGTACAGGGCGTCGAATCTGGAATTGACGACCTGGGCATGGTCGTTTCTTTCAAGGTAGCGCCCTTGTCTGGGTCGCGTATTAAAGTAGCGCCCTTGGAAAGGGCGTTTCTTTCCAACAATAGAAACATTTAAAACTCGCGAAAACTATATGCATGAACTAATATATATGGTTTAACATAGTTATTATGGTGATTTGGGCTACAGTGCTTGAGAAAACCTACCTTATGAGAATTATCTGATGAACGGACGAAGGCTTGGTTAGAAACTGATGCTCTGAAGCTTCTAACAGTCAGCAGCAAGACAGAAGATGGTAATACAGAAGACGTTTGACGAGGATGATGAAGATGATGATCTTCGATCAACCTGTAGGGGAAGAAAAAGGAAGGATGATGAGAATATATCCGAAGTTAGGGAAAAGATTGAAGAACATTACCTTGTTCTTTACGTACGCAATTGATCGCTTAACCTGTATTAGAGGAAGAAGATGAAAGATTAATATCCTTCATGAAATCAAAAAGACAGAGTGAAAGATACAAGAAGAACTCACTGTTCTTCACATACCGTAACAGCAGTAGGTCGTCCAAATAGATCTTTAGGGTTCGACGGGGGGTTACTTATAGGGACTTTGGAAATCCTAACAAAGGTAGTGTTTGATTGGAAGTAATACTTCCAAGATAGGATTATTACTACATTCGAACTCTTTCTCATAGTTATCAACTTACCCTGGATAGACTCCTGGGTCGAACGGAACTCAAACTGAATTAGCGTCCTAAGTAAGGGCGTCGAATTTAAATTGACGCCTTGTCAAGCGTCGTTACTTGTTGAAACGCGTCCACCCAAAGGGCGTTACGCTATCTTGCCCTTTTTATTTTATTTTGGTCGTTTGAAATTTGACGCCTTATTATTTGGGCGTCCTTTCTTTAATTCACGCCTTAGGTGAGGGTGTTTCTTGTAAGGTAGCGCCTTTCTCTGAGGCGTTATTTTCATCAGGGTTTAATTCTTTTTCTTCCAAGCTATTTCGTTTATTTTATTAAATCTTTTAATCTATTTTGATTTATTTATTCCTTTTTATTTTATCAGGGTTGCTACACCAATTCTCCTCCATAGAAACATGCGAAGAGAGTACTGAAGAATAACATATAGGAACTCCTCCCATCAACAAGAATGAATGACTACTCTCCCCTTAAATGCAGATGACCCAGAACGCCACCTGACGTGC
The DNA here is from genome assembly GCA_022559845.1 of Amorphophallus konjac. Lineage (NCBI taxonomy): Eukaryota > Viridiplantae > Streptophyta > Magnoliopsida > Alismatales > Araceae > Amorphophallus > Amorphophallus konjac. The sequence goes on from CM040118.1 coordinate 321,825,009, forward strand.
AGGAATGAACTCTGGTTAACCAATGAAGCAATCTGAAATCTGCCATCACAAGGAATCCAAAACAATAATGGTTATGGCACCTCACATATGTATGGGCAGAATAAAGCAGGTGGAAAGCCCACAGAACCAGAACTGGTTACAGAAACAAGATGGAAGATTCCAACAGTGTAGCGAGTAAAACGAGACTGGTGATGTAAAAGAAGTAATTGTAGCCAAAGATAGAGTGATATCACAGGAAGAGTGGCACAGGATTTTTCAAGAATCGTTCAGCAGAGATTGAGCAGAATATGACAGTCACAGAGCAAGAAGTGACCAACGAGTGGATGATCAAGTTGTCAGAGGTGAACCTGATCAGAAGAAATTACTATATAGCGGGTACCACAGTTATAAGTCCATGCAAGAATAGACTCTCCTATCATAAGGGGTTATGAATTAACCTACATTACCCACCTGGTTTAAGCATGATGTATACTGAATCTGTCAATTAAATTCATTACTCATATCTGAAACTAAGTTTTAATAAGGATTAACCAGCTAATCAAGCAATGCTCCAGATCAAACATCCTCCAACTTACTCAAATACTCTCAATGACACCTTTGAGAGTCACACAGAGCAGAATTGAGATTAAACACCCTTACTAGAATGTGAGTTGACTATTTTTGCAAGACATTTTGTTTTGATTAGCACATTATATTTTTCCTGAGCAATTTAAGTTGATCAACACCTTTTTACGTGAGGCACAACACGTCTTAGGTGAAGTGACCCAGTTACTCAGTGTGATAACTTTCATTGCCTCTCAACTTTGAGAGCAGAGTTAGCACTAGAAGTGTCTTTTTACATGAGGAGACACCTTGATCAGAGGCCAGACTCCCTAGTTACTCAACACAGACATGCTATTGCTCTGTCAGATTTTTCAATATATTTTCACCAGAGATAGCTATGGTACTTCATGACATAGAATTACTCTATTTCATTGATAGAGTATCCAGTTTCTCAGTGACCAAATCATTGCTCTGAATTCAAATTTTCAATTTAGTCAACATTTTTCAGGTTAATGTTTAAAAACAATACTCATTCTATGTGTCTCTACCAAAGTAGCCTTGATCACATATTTTCAGAATTCAGATGAATGAGTCTAGATATTTTATGACATGGGTGGTTAAAAATTATTAAACCTTATGATTCAGATACTTTCAATCATTCAAATTCAAATCCGAGAATACATTAGGCTTATACCAATTTGAATCAGTGGACATTCTTAACTCTGTATGATAGAAGTTTCTTCTCAGGTTTCAGACATATAAACAAGGTACACAACTTAGATTTCTCAACTCAGTCCAATCAATGCAACTGAACAACTTATCCACACTAGATCACAGAATTCTGCTATAAAAGAATTTGAACAGATTTTCAAGGATTTCAGCAGTTGATTAGTCAAAAGAGAAGAATTCGAGTGAAATACACAGGAGCAAGAGAGGAATTCACATATTTGGACATGAAGAGTCTGGATTGAAAAGGATTAATAGGTCAAAAATGCTCCTCCTGCCTGGATGCAATGGGTCATCTTATTAAATGAATTTTCTGAAAGACATCCATCTACTCCCCCTGACTGAATGCAGTGTATTCAATGAAAACCTAACACACCAAGTTCAGACATTACTACCCTCTTCCTGACATTACGATGCACCGACCTTCATGCTATTTGAACACAAGATGCATGGACTATATGCAAGACATGCAACTATCTATACTCAGTGAAATACATGCATCAATTTGAAACATCAACTATGCAAATCATGCGTATGACACTCAGTTGTGCATAACAATTGTTCAAACATCAGAGCATTCTTTATTCAGAAATCAATGACAGGCTGACACAGGATAATTTTTTTTCAAACAATTCAACTCTCAAATCAGAATGAAATCAACACACATGAATATGAAAGTGAACCGAATAGCTAGACAGGAAGGGTTCAAGAGGTGAACGACTAGTGAGACTCAAATACTCCCCCTGTCTAGATGCAATGAGTTATTCCTTTTTGGATTTTTCAATTTAGATGATATGCAATGCATCACACTATATATATGCACTATGCAACGAGACTGGTCATGATCAGCAAGAACATCATGCAAAATCGATCAATTTTTCAAAAGGTTTCAATTAAGCACAGATAGATTAATCTGATATGCAAGTATCTGAAGCAAACAATTTCTAATAACAGAATTTAGAACAGATTTTTAGAACTGACCTGAATAGTGCAATCCTAGGGGTTTCATTCTTGAGTGCCTTGGATTATTAACCCCTTTATTCATCAACTTCCAAGGCACACCTGCAAGGTAAGATCAATTTGCGAATTTGGGGACCCAAAGACTCTTGGGTCTTATTAGTTGAGTGACACCTCTAGCAGGTGCACTCCAGGGTTTCCAAGTCTTCCTATCATCAAAATTCAAATCATGGCAGTTATTCATGATATGTCCTATTCTCCCACAATAATGACAATTAATGGCAGAGTTCAAATTCCTTTTGACGGGATGAACATGAAATTTTTGTGAGTGGACATTCGTTAAGATATTTCTACCATGCAAATTGGTATTCCTTTTAACATGCCAACACTCAAAGGCTCGATGACCAACTTTACCACATTCAAAACATACAGGAGTTTTTCTATTAAAGACAGTTTTGTTCTCAAGGATATTCTCAGATTTTGAACTCCTTTTTTCTCCCTGGGCATGCCAGCAGTGAGCTGCAACATGGCCCAGCTTCCCACACTGGAAGTAATGGATCTTCTTCTTTTTATTGAATGCATGGGGTTTTTCATGAATAATCTTAGCACTCAATTCATCTTGAACCATTATTCTACATTCATGCAAATGATGACCAGATATGCCACAGTAATGACATGAGGTGATTCTTGTGTGTGGATGTGACTGGATGGGGAAATGTTTTGTACTATGCACTTGATCATGAGGTCTAACAGAGTCAGAAAAGGCCTTAACAGCAATAGTTGAGAGTTTGGTTTTCCTTTTACTTCCAGCCTTTTTCTGATTACTTTCATTCTTCAAGTTTGTATCCTCATTTTCAGTTCTCTGAACAGTGAATTGGAAAACTGATGAAGTAGAAGCTTTATCTTGTTCTGAGCTTTTAACAAAAACATTTTTCATTTGATTCCCTTCAACCTTCTTCGTAACTGGAATGTAACCCAATCCCTATTTCTGGACATTCACATTTACTCCAAGTAATTTATTCAGATTAATCTTTCCTTTTACAAATCTTGACAAGGAGTTCTTTAGGTCTTCAATTTCAGAGTTAAGAGTCACAATGTTAGCTTCGTATTTGTTTAGCTCAGATTCACGCGCAATCAGCTGCTGTTGCAAAGCATCATTCAGGTTCTTCAGAGTTTCATTTTCTTGTTGAACCTTTATTTCATTGTTGTTCTCATTTTCCTTCACAACTGATTTTCCTTTTTCAAATGACAACCATCTTTCAGAGAAAACGGTATTAAGAACCATTAGCTTTTTATTTTGGTCTTTAAGATACATGTTTCCTTCAATCAGCTTATCTTGAAATTGATCATTTTCCTTCTTCTGAGCCAGCAAAGAATCATGTTCTTCTTTCAAGGAAGTGATTAGGTTTTTCTGCATATTATCATCAGAATCTAAGTCTTCGATCAATTCCTTTAAGAATGCACATTCATTGCACGAACCCTTATCTCCAGTTGAATTATTATTCAGGTTCTTATCTTCAGATTTTAACATGTCCAGCTCTCTTTTCAATTTCCTTTTCTCAGATTTAATCCTGTCATACTCGATCAACAATTGTTCATTCAATGCCACCAAATCTTCAAATGAAAAGTTAACAATGTCAGAGTTTACCTGTGACGAAGTTTCTTCAATTTGAATATGATCTTCATCTAGAGCCATAAGGCATTTCACTTCGTCTCGGCTCCTGCTGGCTGCTAACATCTCGACCACTTCAGAGGCACTGCAACATTTGACTATACCAGGAAATTTATCAGTATTTATCGCCCTTTTTATTAGGTCCAGGGCCCCCTTATTCTCAGAGAATTTTAATCTGTCTGAAGTTTTCCATAAGGATTTATCCTTTGGAACTTCATAAGAACTGTGTGCAATGATTATCCACAGATCTGGATTAATCTGCATCACATATTCTCTAAATTGATTAAACCACTTGTAAAAACCTGAACCTTCAAACTTCGGAGGATCAACAGTGAGTTCCATGCTCAGACAGAATAAGGATTCTAAATAGAACACAGATCAAACACAATCCAAGCGAGTGAATTACCCCTAATCGCACCGAACATAAAATGGTAAAGCACCAAAATGAAATTAGCAGGATCCTTTGCAGATCGTTGGATCCGGAAAGTCAGAGACCCGCTCTGATACCAATTGTCGAGATCGGTGTAATGGATTCAGAGGGGGGTGAATGAATCTACCCTTTGAAAATTTCTCCCAATTAAAATCTATAACAATCAGAGATGCGGAATTGAAAACCCACGAAAGCCTAGATCAGCTTAGACTCACACTTCGAATGATGGAAGGAAGATTAGATAGACTGTACCTCTGATCTACTCCATATAAACTAAAGAGATGACTCAGTTCATCTAATCAACTAGAATCTATCAAGACCAGAAACAAACGCACGGTGTGCAAACCTATCACTCACTGGATAGAAGAAACAGATCGTGCCTATGCATACATCTAGCGAATCGAGTAAGGCAATCAAACCACAGTAGACAATAGATTTTTAAGGTGGTTCGGTCCTCCAGACCTATGTCTACCCCACACTCAAACCAGAGTGTGGATTCCGCTGCCAAACAGCTTGAAAACCGCTGGGTGACACAGCTTGCCTACAAACTGCTGACTAACAGCTTGACCGCTGGGCATTACAGCTTTGCCAACCGCTGGGGACTACAGCTTAACCCGTCCAGAGGAATCCTCCTCTGCCCGTTGAGCAACACAGCTTGCTGTCCGAGGTATCCACCTCGCCCGCTGACAAACAGCTTGAAGAAAGGTTAAAAATGAAAGTAGGAAACAAGAAATAACAGCGACTAAAAGCTGTAATCAATGAAATGCAAATGTGGCTCCCATGGAGCTGAATGGATTGGATTTGATCTAGATTCCAGTGAAACCAGATCTTCTGATGGAGTCTTCTATCTTCTTTTTCATGAACTCTCTCTCTCTCTATTCTTTTGCAACTTCTTTCTTTCTCTCTTTTTCTTTTTCTTTCTCTTCTTCTGGATCGTGCAGGCTCTCTCTCTGCTTCTGCTCTTTCAAATAAGTTCTCCTGCTTCGATCACTCTGCTCACAGGAAGAAGCTTCTTATTTATAGAGCAGTAAGGTAGGGCATGTGCTTTCCATGATTCCCGCCCAGAGGCCTTAGTCCACGTGGCGGTATCCCAACACAATGGTTTCATGTGTCACGATCAGGGTTAGACCTCCATCCTTGGATCACGTGCCCTTCTTAAGCTTCTCAAACAGATGTTCTGTCAGGTTGAACATATTATCAGTTTGAATCAATCTGAAGGAAAAGACAAGGATGCATTGAGTAAGTTTTATATTTGAACTAAGCCTGTACGGACTTGATGCACAAAATGCAGTGTGCATATAAGAAAGTATGTACAACGAGAATGAATGCATGGACATGTCATCCACGAGTGTACATACTTTGAATGCATGTAATGCATTTTGCACATGGAGAAGTATGCACATTGAAAGCGAATGTATAGACATGCCAGCAACGAGTGTATGGACTTAGCGTGCATTCGACAATGATGTATAGACTTGCTGGTGTGATAACCACTCGTACCAGCAATAGAATGTATAGACTTTGAGCGTGTGAAATGCAGTTCGCATCTATCAATGTATGCACAGCGAATATGAATGCTCAAGCATGCTGTTAAAGAATGTACAGACTTTGTGTGCAATGTGCAAGCGATGTACAGACTTTGTGTATGCGTGAAGCACAATGATGTAAGAATGTATAGACTTGCATTTCATCAGGGCACCCGTGTGCAGACTTAGTATTCATGCACGAACATTAGGTGTGCAACAGAATGTATAGACTTTGAATGCTGGGTGAAGAATGTATAGACTTTGCATGCATGCGACAAGACGATGAACAGACTTGCTGATGAAATGATGCACGGACATATCAGCAGAGAATGTGCAGACTTTGTATAGACATGAAACAACTGAATGCACTGACTATGCCTATGAATGTATAGACTTGCTAAGTCATCAAAGCAACCATGTGCAGACTTAGTATATGTGCGAGACAAATCAATGCATTGACTATGTATGTGCATGAAGAGCACTGGCTGTACTGACTAGTCGAGTGAAACAACGGAGGTTGTACAGACTAGCCACCAAGGAATGTACAGACTTGAGTTGATGCAGTCTAGGAAAAATTCTGTACAGACTTTGTCCCTTGAACATGCATGAGTCTAGGCATTCACTAACTTATGGCCACCATGAAACATAGTTATGAAATGCACAAGCCTAGATAATTAACCCTGTATAGACTTAAGCAATGTACTGACTCTGTTGCATGCTTGCATCGACTTTATGTACGCATGTACAATCTTAATGATATGTGAGCAACCTTGCACGGACTCAAGGTTTATGCAGCAAACATATGCACGTCTAGGAAAAACTCTGTACTGACTTAACCTATGCATGGGCTTAATCAGAATAATGCATTCGAAACATCATTTTATCATCACACACACTATCATTATCATCATCATTCTTATGTGGTGACTCATTGAGTTGCTATCATCAAAACATCACAACAACACACACTATCATCAAAGCACAAGGGGCACAACAGATCCGTGGTCTCATGCACTGGGACAATAATATGTTTTCCCCGATTTTGTCAACAATTTCCATAAGCACAAACCTATCTTTGGGGAAGGGATACACTATGGTTTTATACCGATCAGATTTCTGTAACCACCCTCGGATCCCCAGGGGCTTGCCTCTTTATGGCATGGTCCCTGGAGGACTTTCCTCTAAAGGGATGGACATTAACGGCCATGGAGCCAACAGCAACCAGATGCACATTACAAAGTTGGAAATGCAGCAATCCCTAGGTCAGTGGAGCCTCCTCGTAGGCCAGTCCTCAAGATTTTTCCTGCCTAATTTGGGATGTGGGGTAGCCGTTCTTGGCTTACCCTAAATTTTAGGGGCCATCTCGGAACCTCCGTGGATGTACTTTCAATTGTTCACCCCCTTTGGTCTAGGGGAGTGTTGGCACTCAAAATATGATCCTTTGGCAACCAAGCCACAAAGATGAATGATACGGCCCACTGAAGCACAGAAGCCGATAAAGATCAACTTATCAAGAAGACCCCTCAAGCTGACGAAGCCCTGAGCCACCTTGAAGGGAACGTCGGGGACTATACCTCAAGAGAGTCGAAGTGAACCCGCAACCAACCGGCAGTGCGATCAAGCATGCCCAATGATCCGGCATCGACCTCGTCGTGCCGCTACCCCACATCCGTCGCCCGACCAAGGACGACGGTCTACCCAATGACTCTCCTAAGGAGGAAGAATGTCCTCGGCCATCCGTAACAAGGGGCCGAAGGTTCTGTCAGCAGAAGACCCCGATTACCCGGCACGGGTTCGGCTTCTTGCCATAGTGGGCCCATTAGTGGCCGATTGATCACCGATTCAAGGTGGAATTGTCCAGGATGTAACACCATCCTGCAAGGAAGCTTCGAGCACGAGTCCGTCTCAGCCAGAAGAACAAATCACAGTGCCGAAGACTGTGTCAGTAGGACACCCGTGTGCTCGGACCGGACACACACGAAGTCTTGTTTAAGGCCATTCGTCCTATCAAGATCTTCGTGAACACCCCATCAAGGCCCTTCGATGGCCAGGGTGAGAGGAACAGTCGACGGGAGCTTCCGGAATCATCTCCGGGCCCACCGGACTACACGCCAAGTGAACAGGTTAAAACGGCGCCGTCAACCCGACGCGCCAAGAACAATGGGGGGTGTTCCCCGGCGCCGTCAATCCGGCGCGCAAAAGCCAAATGGGGGCTTTCCCCGGCGCCGTCGAACCGGCATGCAAAAGCCCAATGGGGCCTTCCCCGGCACTGTCAATCCGGCATGCCTCTTCCTGGGGCGCCGAATTAACCCCAAGGCTATATATAGCCTGCCTTCGATAGAAAGAAAAAGGATATCAAGAGGGATATCAAAGGGGGACCCGATCAAGAAAGAGAGGAGATATCAAAGAGATCGGAGAGAGGAGGCGGAATCAAAAAGAAAGAAAAAAGGGAATTAGAAAGAGAGGGGGGAGGTCCAGGGGTTCTTCGATCTGAAGAGTTTTCTGTCCAAGCTCTCGGCGGCCCTCACCCTGCTCCACCAGAGTCTCCCGAAATCGGAGAAGAAGAGCGTCCGTTTCTTATCTATCGAGGTGGGTTTTCCCGTGTTTCATCCGGTGAATCCCTCTGCTCCGCTTTGAGTTTTTTTCCTCTGGCATAATGTAAGTGAAGGAGGGGAGGGGCGATGATACGAGCCTCACCTCCCCTCCCTCACGATGATTTTCTTTTCTCCTTGTTGTTGTAATGGGTTTCCCCTGTTAACGGAAACGGCGGCCGAGCAACAACACCGGCGCCGGAATGTGTATTCTCTACTTGTCTGTCTGTATTTTTCATACGGATGAATGGAATGGAATGTGAGTCTCTGGCCAATGCCACGTTTCTCTTTCTTCCCTGTTGGCTTCCCTTTTCTTTTTCTTACAGCCGGTGAAACGGTGCCGTGCGATGATGCCGGCGCCGTGGAGGATGAATGCAGAGCACCGTGGGTTTCCTGTGTGAATGACTTCCTTCTTGTTTCATCTTCCCGACGCTTTATGCCCTGCTATGGTAAGGGATACATTGATTCCCCTCCCCGGGGGTTTTCTCTTTCGGTCGAATGCTAGGAATCTTCACCGTGTAAGGTGTGTCAATATATGGGTTCCTCCCACCTGTCTGGGCCGCCCTCGTAATACCCTTTCTATTCTTGACCATGAACAGAGGGAAGTAAGGGTGCCCCCACATTCCCGTTATTATTTTCCGAACGTTCCTTGATGAATATCTCTTTGATTTGTGAACATGCATATGCATGAACGTATGTACATCTACAGGCATTAGCTCTGGCCTGCTGGTTATACGAATGATTCTCACCGTGCCGTTCTACTGTTTCACTAGTATGGATCAGTAACCCGGGGAGGGGGAACATCCCCCCTGATTCTTTTTATCTTAACCTCCCGGTTCGAGGGATCTATTTGGTAGTAATGGATCTCCGAGAGCCAGTGAGCATACAGAAATTGGGATAATCCCGACACTACAAAGCCACGGTCCTGGATGGGCCTCGTGGTGGCCATAGGCTGCGTTCCCCTCGTAGGCTAGCCCTCGGGGATTCCTTCCCTATATGGTAGTCCCGATTCGAGTGCTGTGGTGACTCGGGTCGCGCGCCCCTCGTAGGCTAGCCCTCGGGGTTTTCGCTCCCGTATCGAGTCGCCTCACTCACTCACTGTTACCCACGGACTCGGTGCCCCTAGCAGGCTAGCCCTCGGGGTCTACCTAACCGTTCGGGTCTGTCGGCCGCCATTGCGCCACCCGGCTTTTAGGGGTTTACTCCGCCACGTGAGTATTCCCTGCGTCTCCCCGACAATTCTTTGAGATGGGGAGATGCTGCCGAAATTCCGGCTCGAACGAGTTTAAACTCGGAACAATCGCCACGCTCGAGTCCGGACCTCGCGCGAGCCCGTGATTCGACCTTTGGATGGTTCGGGACCGATTCGATGGATAATCAACTCAATAAATTCTCAAAATCCTCCAAAACCTTTTAATAAATCCATGAATAAACCGACGAAGCTCCTGTTTTTTTATAAAATCAGGTTAACTCGGCACGTTCGTGTGCGATAACGCCTTAAAACGGCGCGCCCTTCCCGGCGCGCTCTTTCCGGCGCGCTCTTTCCGGCGCGCCCTTCCCGGCGCGCTCTTCCCGGTGCGCCCCGGCTCCCCACGCCGTTTTAACAGGGTTGCCCCTTCACCTACGGTCCTGGCGCCGTTTTAAACCTTTTACCTACGTTTTAGGGCGCCGTTTCAAACGTTTTAGCCCCTTTCTTCGCATGCACTGCACCGGTTTCGTTCCGTATCGTGTCATCGCATCATTCTAACCCTTTTTCCACTTGTGGGATGATTCCCTATGCTAATCATAGAGGGATGCAAGTCCCTCAACCAAATAAACTGAATAAAATTAGCATATTCAAGCTTGAATCGATATGTCTCGAATCCTCGCTGTTGTGCCTTAGTCCAAGCACTCATATAGCATTAATGCATGCCCGAATGTGTGCATCCTTGGTATATCAAATAACATTGCTAGAAGGTCAGGTTACGCCTGATTGGAGGCTTTGTTACGCGTGAAGGTGGCCTTTGAGCCTAAGTCCTCCGCCGCGTACCAGGGTCCACCCTAATAAATCGCGCGTAGTCAATCGTATCATCTTGCATGATAACTTGCCTGCTCTGTACCCTTTATCCCGGCTTTGACAGCCCACTATCTCGGCAATTAATCAAAGGTGTTCCCTCCTCGTGGGGGATGTAATTAACGCCATAACCTTTATGGTATGGCGGACTGCTAGTCCCGACCGAATCTCACATTCGCCCGATATGGGTCAGAATGAGCGCACAATAAAATCGTCACTCATGTGACTGGCACGCCCGCGTCGTCAATCAGTCAGTTGACTACCAGTTAGCCAAACGGTTGATCGATACGCGAATGAAAAGGGAAAGAAAGAAAACGCTGAAACAAGTCTGGCACGCCCGGTGGGACTAGTGTCACCTTTCATCTCTTTGCCGAGATACTCGGGCTTCGAAGCCCTCTCAAAGACTACTGATTATCGCCTTGTTTGATATTTCAGTGCAAACAATGACGACTCACGGGATAACCGGCATCGGCTTCAGTCCTGCGATCGTCGCCAGACACGCGCAAGGGTACCTGGCGGTGCCCATGGAATTTGGTAGCTTTCCTCCTGCTGTGGGCTTCCCTAACTTCTTGGGGTTGGCCTTCGTCGACATGCTGGAAGCCGAAGCCACGGAACCTGTCGAGGAAACCGTGAAGGAAGTGGAGCCTCTAAAGGCTCCCTACTGCGATGGTTCGCTCAAGAATCCGGCCCCGGCCGCTAGCTGCCTGGTGCACCACGTTGTACGTGGGACGCACCCCATTGTCATCAACAGACGCTCTGGAGGACGTCAGCGTCGCCAGGATCGCAAGAATACTGCTGTGATCACCGGAACTGTCTCTCAGTCCGGGAAGTCAATGCTGGTGGGAGGCATGCGTGTCTTCCTCAACGGGCACACGGTGCGGGTGACCCCAGACCGAGTCATCCCAAACGTCCCTGTCCACAACACCTATCAAGCCCTCGCTGGAAGGAGGGTAGAAAGAGAAGAAGCCGGCCCCTATGGCCAAGGAAGCTCGGCACTCAAGCCGAAAAAGTTCAAACAGGTGTGGGTTCCCAAGTGGACCCGACCTGCCTACCATCTGACACCCATCCGCCGCCATCCTATGAACGACGAGGCGGGAGCGAGAAGAGAAAGGAGCTTGTCCCCGACGAATGAAGAAGAAGTGGTTGCGGATCCCCCGCGCCGCAGAAGTTTCCGGGCTGCTGCCCGCCAAGCCAACATCCCAGTCACGGGACGAAGATTCCAACATCCGGCCGACAGAGCTCGGCTGGCCTATATCCCTCCTACTGGAGGTCGACAACTATCCCCCGTACTCTATCAAGAGCAGGGTCAAGAGGAGGTAACCTGTCTGATCAGGAACTACTTTCGAGGGCTGGGCAACCCCTCGTTGGGTCAGCAGCGACTGATGCAGACAGTCGCCACTGACGAAGACTACTTCCCATCAGTGGCGGATGAAGAAGATATGGAAGATAGAATGATGGTGTCGTCGGTCGACGATAATGGATACGATGACGGCTTTGAGATCGAAGCCGATGAAGCCTTCCCCGAGCGGGAAGAAAGAAGAAGAATTTCTGTGTTTGAGAGGCTGACCTTTCCACAACAAGCAAGGCGGAGGGTCCATCGACAAAGAAGAAGGATGCAGGTTTTCACTTGCAACATGGCTGGTGTACCCAGCCGATATGGGGAGCTTCCTGAAGACCCCCAAGAACTGGCTCAATTGGCCGTACGGCCGGGGCCAACCACCCACAGGACAGAAGCAACAAGAGGGCTTCTGACAATGATGAAAGAGAAACAGCCCCAGGTCTACCTCCACTGGGATGATAAAGCCCCCTTCTTGACCGCTAATGTGGTGACGACGGAAGAAGAAGACGACGTACTCCTCGACATCCTGCCTGAGGGTACGTCCGGGGAGACAACAGAAGGTGTCCCCACCACTATAGATCCATCAATCTTGATGCTGCTGCAAAAATATCAACGGGATATAGATTCCCTGAAGAAACAGCTGATGGAGAAAACTGAACACTCATCGGCCTCTAAACCACCCGAAGTCCAGGGAGAATCATCCCGGGGAGCGGCTCGTCGAGACGACCCTCCTCCGCTTTATATACTACCACAGCCGTCAGAACCAACCGTGACGACAGCACAACAGCGGCCACCACAGCCTCAGTCGTTGCTACCTCCGGTGCTTCCTCAGGTGCACCCAACACCCCCGCTGCTGCATCCTCCACAGGCGACCACCCTGGTCACCCCATACCTGCAGCCAGCGCACTTCTATCCAGAACCGGTTGACCCCACGGTCATGAACCGGATGATGGTGGAAAGGATGATCGAGCTGAAGCTCGCAGAGAAAAGCGAAGGCGACTACGTCGCATTCGATGCCTATCGGGTGCCCTACCCGCAACACCATGCGGCTAAGCGACTTCCCCCGGGAGTCAACAAGCCGCCCAAATTTGACAAATTCAACGGGAAAGGTTCCCCAAAAGAGCATATTGCATATTATATGACCGTTATGGGTGATCTGGCCACCGACGAGTCATACCTGCTGAAATTCTTCGGGTCCTCGCTGACGGGGCTCGCTTTCGAATGGTATTCCAATCTCTCGGCCGGGTCAATTAATGACTGGTCAGATATGCAAAGGAAGTTCAGAGAAAGATTCCATGTCACAGAGAGGGAGGTCACAGTGGCCGAACTCTATTCAACAAAACAAAGGGCGGATGAGACAGCCCTTGACTACATCAAGAGGTGGAGGAACCTCGGAATGAGATGTAAACGGCCCCCGCATCAGGAGGACGCTGTGCAAATATGTAAGCAAAATCTCAGGAGGGAGGTCCTGGAAAAGATGATTGGTATGGAAATACGGTCGTTCGACCGGCTGAATAATGTGGTAGCTGAGGTGGAAGCTTTTCTAGCCAAGCCTGTCCCGACGTCAACTGCCAGCATAGCCCAGAAAGGCAAGGCGGCGGAACGGCGCCCCACACCTAAAGAAGCGAATGCGCTTGATATCAAGGCGTTCGAGCAACAGAAGGAGAAAGGCAAGAAAGCGGCTCCCTCGCAACCTGCGAAAGCTCCAGATGATAAAGAAGGTCCTTCGCTGAGGGACAAAATGAAGAAGGCTTATTCCTTTCCTAAGGATAAGACCCGGATCCTGTTTGACTGGGTAACAGAATACAATATGGTCACTCTGCCTGAGCCGAGAAGACCAGAAGACCTCAAAAGAAGAGACAGTCTAAGATTCTGCCCCTACCACCAGATGTTGGGACATTCAATCGAAGACTATTATGTTTTCAAAGACATCATTGAAGGAATGGTGAAGAAGAATGAAATAGAGCTGGGAGAGTACAAAGTAGACCCTCCTCAGCCACATGAAGCTCCTCCTAGAAGAGCAGCAGTCAACATGGTCTCCCTCTACCAGGCATTGCCTGAGGAGATCTCTGAAGCAAGCACACGGAGCACCTACGAAATCCATTTCCTGGAGCCCGTGAAAGAACAACAGGGGTGGCAGCAAATCCCTGTGAAGCACAAGGAGAAGAGGGCACCTCGCCCAAAAGAGGGGGCACATATCCGTGGCGTTACACCCCGGCCTGCTCCGCCAGTGGTAGCACCCGTATAGGTCACTCCACCTACAGCTGTCAGAATACATACACCTAACAGGAGGAGACAAACTCCGCTGCCAGTAATCAAGGAAACCAATCCTGGAGTCCTTCGACTGCAACACCTAATTGAAGGGCTGGATGAATATGTGCAGCCCGAACTGAAACCTCTGCTGGTACGGGACCACGTCCCATGGCAAGAGCTGGAGCAACTCTCACTCAAGCAAAGGGAGGAAGCTGAAGCGGCACCACCTCAAGAGAACAACCTATTCTGGGGGCAAGCACATGCAGAAACCAAAAAGAAGATAAAGCAAAAGAAAAAGAAAAGAAAGGCCACTGGGGCCCATAAAATACAGGTCACCTCCTGCAATACCCTGTCAGCACTCTTCAACCTACCCGGAGAAGAGGAAGAAGAAGAAATTTGCTTCACACCCCATGCTGGGGGAGGCAAGGCCGAGGCCGCAACTGCTGCACATGCCACTTGGTCAGGCCGGAAATGGGGGCGCCAGCCGCCACCCAATCACAACATTATGTTCAGAGGGGAGCAACCCTACAAGACACCTCCGCCGGAGGTTAAGGGAGTTCAAATCCCTCCTCCGTCAGGTCTATACGGCAAGGCTGGGGGCAAGACAGTCCCTTCATTCCTTGAATTCATGAAGAGGTCAAAGGGGAAGCAGCCTTGTCAGGAGGCTAACCCTACACCCGGGGTCATTCACCCGCAGCCAGCGCAATCTACTGAGAATGCAAATGCAGATGGGGCTTGCCCTACAGCAGCTAATATAGAAGACTCGACATCCGGTGCCAGTCAAGAGGGTGCCGAGTCTGAGGAAGATGAAGCAGGTCCGTCCGGACCCACAAATCAAAACCTCCCCAAGCCCAGATGGGCTGAAGAGATGAAGCTCTCCAATGTCCGGGCTGGAAGCCGAATAATGAAGTTGCTCAAGAAGCTCCCTGCTCGATTTACCATCTGGGAAATTCTCTCTTTGAGTGAAGAGACTTGACAGGCGATCATCACTGCTCTGCAGACGCCTGCTCATTTTGAAACCTGCGTAGCTAAGGCTATACCAGAGGCCAGTATGACCTTCTCTCCAGAAGACATGCTACTACCTACTGCCAGTCACAACAGGCCGCTATATATGAAAGGGCACCTGAACGGAAGAGAACTGAACCGGATTCTGGTCGATCCTGGTGCAGCAGTCAACATCCTGCCATATCGAATATACGAGAGCTACCACTTTAATGTGCATCTCGAGAAAGTCGGGGATATGCGTATCGCTGGCTTCAACCAAAAATGTGAAGTATCTATGGGAGTGGCAGAGTTCACACTGACCCTGGCAGATTTCACTACAATGGTGCAGTTTCACGTCATTGACTCTCGCACCTCCTACAAAGCGCTGCTCGGCCGCCCATGGCTACATGAAAATATAGTGGTGCCCTCCACGCTCCACCAATGCATCAAATACAGCCTCCAGGGGAAGGAGGAGAGGATATTTGCTGACATCCACCCATTCGAGGTGTTTGAATGTCACTTGGCGGACGCCAACCTATATACGGGGTCTCCCCGGAAGGTTTCTGAAGCTCAATCCCCCGTAGGGGCGTCGAAGAACAGATCGGGTGACGGTTGGTATCCACCACCGCCGCGCGGATATGTCAAGCCAAAGGTGGTTTCCGACATCACGGCTTCTGGAAATGTCGGCAGGGTGACACCCCCAGCATTATACCCCAAAGCTAAGGAAGTGCATGTTGATCGACAGCACGACCGCATCGGAGTCCCGGTCGGCCTCACCAAGCCAGTCTCCGGCCTCGATGGTCCCACCGTCAAACCTTTCAAAGTTCGGGAGGTGACACAAGAAGATGGGCCCAGCAGCTTGTTCTATACAGCTGAGGAGCATCCCACTCAAGAGGACATAGACTGCAGCCTCCCTGAGGATCTAGCCAACCCGCGGGTTCCTGTTCAGGGCCTAGCATTTACAACTGATCAAACGGCCAGGATGTTTCAAAAGCAACACATCCCTCCCGATCAACCTCAAAAACGCAAGGAAGCTTTCCAGAAGATGTGGTATCCTGCAAATCTGGACAAAGAAATGAGACGTGTCTCTCAACATCCGGGTCTGGGCTTCACCCTGGAAGACTACTATTACAGTGGGCGGTATGAGGTGGATACCATCTCCACCTTCTATCCAACTGAAGATAGCCCTCTGGGGGCAACCTTTGATGAATATCCGGCGGAAGCTGAACATGCCGAATTGGCTCTACCCCGGAATCAACAAATGGAGACCTTGATCTCCTGCCGGTGCTGGGAGCAAGTTCATCCTGAAGAAGCAACCTTTCAAGCCGAATTTGATATGGCTAGCAACAGCGAAGCCGAAGACATTCAAGAAGTAGGAGTCTCTCCCTCTACAGAGATCCTACTACTGACAACTTCAACACCCTTTCTGCCAATCAGGGAGGCCTTGGTCAACTCCAATCAAGGAGAGCCAGCTACCAGGGAAGAAAAAGCCACTTCTGCGGAAGATACAACTGTCCCAGAAGATGAAACTTCCTCAACTTCTGCTACAAATCCAATATGCTGTCCAAGTCCGGCGGCAAACAAAAACTGGCCTGTCATGGCTGCAACCTCATCTGCAAGCACTGAAGCTGTTCTCTCACCCTCGGGAGCTGCAACGGCAACGGATGTGTCCATAGATCCATCCACACAGTCGCTAGCACAAGAAGCAAGAGGACCCCATGAAGCTCTGGCGGTGTCCGACGAGGAGGTCGAAGTGCTCGACCCTCGAGATGGTATTCCAGACTTCGTCGACCTCCAGTCGGCACCTCCGGAAATAGAAGACGGAGGCCAAGCCACAGTCGATGAACTAATAGAAGTCAACTTGGGAGATGAGGAGGACCCTAGGCCTACCTTCCTCAGTGCCCAACTGTCCCCAGAAGAACGGGAGCTGTACATTCAACTACTGCTAGAATATCGGGATTGCTTCGCCTGGACTTATAAAGAGATGCCGGGTCTAAGCCCCGCCGTCTCACAACATGAGCTGGCAATCAACCCTGAAGCCGAGCCGGTGAAGCAGCCGCCGCGGCGTATGAGGCCGGAGCTCATCACCCGAATCTGTGCTGAAGTTGACAAGCTCATTGATGTGGGATTTGTTGAAGAAAATCAGTACACCACATGGCTGGCGAATATTGTCCCTGTGAAAAAGAAGAATGGACAGATCCGGATTTGTGTTGACTTCCGAGATCTAAATAAAGCCTGCCCTAAAGATGACTTTCCGGTGCCAATAACCGAGGTCATGATCGATGCTACAACCGGCCATGAAGCTCTATCATTCATGGATGGGTCTTCCGACTACAATCAGATTTGGATTGTGGAGCATGACCGGGTTCATACTGCTTTCCGAACTCCTAAAGGCATTTATCATTACAAGAGAATGCCATTCGGACTGAAGAATGCTGGCGCAACCTATCAGCGCGTAATGACCAAAAATTTTGATGAATTGCTCTACCACAAGGTCGAGTGCTACATAGATGACCTGGTGGTCAAAACCAGAAGAAAGGAAGATCACCTGCAAGACCTCTGGATTGTTTTTCAGAGGCTGAGGCAGCATGAGCTAAAAATGAATCCTATGAAATGTGCGTTCGTAGTGTCGAGCGGAAAATTTTTGGGCTTCGTCGTCTGATATCGGGGGATCGAGATAGACCCCGCAAAGATCAAGGCAATACAGGAGTTACCTCCACCAAGGAACATCTCCGAGCTGAGGTCACTACAGGGCCGCTTGGCCTATATCCAGCGATTCATTTCCAATTTGTCAGGGCGATGTCAGCCTTTTCACAAGTTGATGATGAAAGATGTTCCCTTTTATTGGGATGAAGATTGCCAGACAGTCTTTGACAAGTTAAAAGACTATCAGAAGACTCCTCCAGTATTGGGCGCACCTGTGAAAGGACGGCCGTTGATACTGTATATAGCAGCTACACACAATTCTCTGGGGGCAATGCTAGCCCAGAATAATGAAGAAGGGAAAGAGCAAGCCCTCTATTACCTCAGTCGGAGACTGGTCAGAACCGAAGAAAAATATACTTATATTGAGAAGATCTGCCTGGCACTAGTCTTCGCAGTCAAAAAGCTCCGGCATTATATGTTGTCGCATGAAATCAGCTTGGTGTCCAAGGAGGATCCCCTGAAATATATCATGTCCCAGCCGGCACTCAAAGGCCGCCTAGGCAAATGGGCGGTAATCCTTATGGAGTTTGATGTCTCCTACGTACCGCGCAAAGCCATCAAAGGTCAAGCTATTGCAGACTTCTTTGTTGAGCACCCAATACCCGGGGAAAGCCCGTGGGAACCGGAACTTCCTGAGGATGAAACCCTAGAAGCCGCCCAAGTACAGCCTTCCTTATGGCAGCTATACTTTGATGGCGCTTCCAGAATTGACACCTCTGCCACCGGATCATCCAGGGTCAGAGCAGGGGCGGGCATAGTCTTGAAGTCCCCAGAAGGAGAAGTGGTGCATACATCCTGCTCCATAAACAAACAATGCACAAACAATGAAGCAGAATATGAAGCTCTGATAATCGGGTTGCAGATTGCTCTGTCCATGGGAATTCAGATGTTGGAAGCATTCGGAGACTCCATGCTAGTTATAAAACAGCTGGAAGGAGAGTTCGAGGTGCGAAAGCAAGAGCTCCTCCCCTATCACCAGTTGGCAATTCGCCTGATGTCAAGATTTTACTTCATCAGCATCAAGCACATCAATCGAGGCTGGAATGCTCAGGCAGACGCCCTCGCTAAGCTGGCCAGTTCATTGGCGGTCCCGCCAGACACAAGCCTGAATATAACAGTGATCAACCGCCGACAGGTCCCCAGTGTAACAGAGGTTCTGGCCGACGAACATGAGATGGAAGTAGCAGTCGTTGAAGGGGTTCAACAGCCCGATTGGCGAGAGCATCTCCTACGCTGGTTTCAACACCAACAACTTCCAAAAGAAAAGGAACAAAGAATGAAGCTCCTGAGGATCAAGGATTCTTACGAGATGAGAAGCGGGACCTTGTTCCGAATTGTGGCAGATGCCCGAAGGAAAGTCCTACTCCGTTGCTTGTCTTCAGCAGAAGCGGGATAGGTGATGCAAGAAGTTCATGCAAGATCAGCCGGGGCACACCAGGCCGGTCCGAAAATGAAGATAGAGATAAAGAAATTGGGTTACTATTGGCCCACTATATTTAATGATTGCTGCAAGTTTGCCAAAGCTTGTCAGAAATGTCAAGAGCACGCTAATGTGGCGAGAAGACCTCCAGTGCCACTGCATCCCACCCTACCAAGTTGGCCGTTTGCTCAGTGGGGCACGGACGTGGTAGGGCCACTGCCAGCATCTTCATCAGGGTGCAGATACATCTTAGTAGCTACAGACTACTTCTCCAGATGGGCGGAGGCAGTAGCACTAAGAGATGTGACCGGAGAACTAGTTGCAAGATTCTTCCGACAGAATGTAATATTCCGGTTCGGGATCCCCAGCCGAATCATCTCTGATAACGGCAGCCATTTCAGAAATTAGAAGGTTTATCGGCTGGCCGACAAATACAAAATTGACTGGAGGACATCGTCCCCCTACAACCCTCAAGCCAATGGACTAGCAGAGGCCTTTAACAAGACCTTGTGCACACTATTGGCGAAGACTGTCAAGTCTAACAAAAAAGATTGGGAAGAAAGGATGTACGAAGCACTTTGGGCTTATCGTACTGTCTACAAGACCCCAACTGACTGTTCACCCTTCTCCCTTGTCTATGGGTCGGAAGCTGTAGAGCCGATTGAACTTGAAGTTCCTTCATTGCGAGTTGCCATCCAGCACGGATTAGTCAGTGGTGAGCAGACCAATGCAGAAAGAAGATTGGAAGAGCTCGCTGAGCTCGAAGGAAAATGCCTCCAGGCGCAACAAAACATCCAACTCTACCAAGCTCGCATGGCCCGTGCTTTTGACAAGTTAGTCAAGGGTCGAGAGTTCAAGAAAGGAGACCTGGTGATGGTCAAAAGATAAGAAGTGATGGCCTCTAACCCCAAAGAGAAGCTGGTCGAAAACTGGGTCGGACCGTATATCGTCCGCCGAGTATATGAAGGGGGTGCCTACGTCCTTGTAGACCACAAAGGAGTCATCCAGTTCTCTCCCCTCAACGGAAAACACATTAAGCTGTATCATGCGGCGCAGCCGATACACCCCGAGTGATCGGTCGGAACATACCCTTCCCTTGTTTAGCAGCATTCCGCCCTAATCAAGCTACCCTTTCCATGGTTAGCGGCATTCCGCCCTAATCGAACTATTTCTCCTTGTTTAGTGGCATTCCGCCCTAACCGAGCTACCCTTTCCTTGGTCTAGTGGCACTCTGCCCTAACCGAGCTACCCTTTCCTTGGTCTAGTGGCACTCCGCCCTAACCGAGCTACCCTTTCCTTGGTCTAGTGGCACTCCGCCCTAACCGAGCTACCCTTTCCTTGGTTTAGTGGCACTCCGCCCTAACCGAGCTACCCTTTCCTTGGTCTAGTGGCACTCCACCCTAATCGAGCTATTTCTCCTTGTTTAGTGGCATTCCGCCCTAACCGAGCTACCCTTTCCTTGGTCTAGTGGCACTCCGCCCTAACCGAACTACCCTTTCCTTGGTCTAGTGGCACTCCGCCCTAACCGAGCTACCCTTTCCTTGGTCTAGTGGCACTCCGCCCTAACCGAGCTACCCTTTCCTTGGTCTAGTGGCACTCCATCCTAACCAAGCTACCCTTTCCTTGGTTAGCGGCATTCCACCCTAATCGAGCTACTTTTCCTTGGTTAGCGACAGTCCGCCCTAATCAAGCTACTTTTCCTTGGTTAGCGGCAGTCCGCCCTAATCAAGCTACTTTTCCTTGGTTAGCGGCACTCCGCCCTAATCAAGCTACTTTTCCTTGGTTAGCGGCACTCCGCCCTGATCAAACTACTTTTCATCGGTCAGTGGCACTCTGCCCTGATCGAGCTACCCTCTCCTTGGCTAGCGGCTCTCCGCCCTAATCAAGCTACCTTTCCTTGGTTAGCGGCATTTCATCCTAATCGAGCTACCCTTTCCCTTGGTTAGCGGCATTCCGCCCTAACCGAGCTGCTTTTCCTTGGTTAGCGGCATTCCGCACTAATCAAGCTACTTCTCCTTGATCAAGCGGCCTTTCATCCTAATCAAGCTACCTCTCCTTGGTTAGCGGCATTTCACCCTGGTCAAGCTACCCTCTCTCGGCTCGCATTCCGAATAAAAGAAAAAAAAAGAAAGAAAAGAAAATGGGGTTAAAAATAGAGATACCCCGCCAGACTTGCTCCCATATCGGGACAAGTGCAAAAATGGCCATAACCCAGCTGTGGCGAAAACCCGAAAGGGCGTCGCAGGCAAAATCGGGTACCCCGCCACGTGAAAACCCGAAAAGGCGCATGGGCAAAAGCAAGAGGGGGCTGGCTTCGGCGAAAACCCGAAAGGGCGCCTAAGTCGGTAAAGTGGTAATTTCCCACATGCCTCTCCTATTCTCCACCCAACAAAACTCCGAAAGGGACAATCATCAAAGTCCCGCCGGAGATCCTTTAACACATCCTCTTCGACCCTCGTCATCATCGGCGAGATCGGTCGATCTCTACCCCCAACTTGAACCTTACGTCCCTGTTGACAACCCCATCCTTGTTTCGGCAGTAACATATGCCGACGAATAAACCCTTTTCGACTCTCGCCATCATCGGCGAGATCGGTCGATCTCTACTCTTGAACTTGGATCCTACATCCTTGTTAATAAACCACATCCTCGCTTCGACATTTAACTAGTGTCGACGAAATAAACATAAGACCAACCCTTGTCCTCATCAACAAGGACGATCATCGCTCCCGCGGTCCAGTTCTTCTGAACCTCGAATTTAAAAACAAAAAAAACAACAAAAAAAAGAGAGAAAAGAAAAGAAAATGGGGTTAAAAATAGAGATACCCCGCCAGACTTGCTCCTATATCAGGTCAAGTGCAAAAATGGCTATAACCCAGCTGTTGCGAAAACCCGAAAGGGCGTCGCAGGCAAAATCGGGTACCCCGCCGCGTGAAAACCCGAAAGGGCGTGTGGGCAAAAGCAAGAGGGGGCTGGCTTCGGCGAAAACCCGAAAGGGTGCTTAGGTCAGTAATGTGAATAAAAAAATGAGGGTGAATAGTGATGAATCATCCGTCGTCCAAAGGCCATTTTCGAGGTCGGGGCAAGGGTCTTCATCCGATATCCCATTTATACACGTCCAGTGTCTATACCCCTTTCGACCCTTGTTACCATCGGCAAGATCGGTCACTACCTATCCGGTTTTTGTCACCATCGGCAATACCGTCTATCCCTTTTCGACCCTTATCACCATCGGCAAGATCGGTAGCTACCTATCCGGTTCTTGTCACCATCGGCAAGACCGTCTACCCCTTTCGACCCTTGTCACCATCGGCAAGATCGGTCGCTACCTATCCGGTTTTTGTCACCATCGGCAATACCGTCTATCCCTTTTCGACCCTTGTCACCATCGGCAAGATCGGTCGCTACTTATCCGATTTTTATCACCATTGGCAATGCCGTCATACCTCTTTCGACCCTTGTCACCATCGGCAAGATCGGTCGCTACCCTTCCGATTTTTGTCACCATCGGCAAGACCGTCTACCTCTTTCGACCCTTGTCACCATCGGCAAGATCGGTCGCTACCTATCCGGTTCTTGTCACCATCGGCAAGACCGTCTACCCCTTTCGACCCTTGTCACCATCGGCAAGATCGGTCGCTACCTATCCGGTTCTTGTCACCATCGGCAAGACCGTCTACCCCTTTCGACCCTTGTCACCATCGACAAGATTGGTCGCTACCTATCCGGTTCTTGTCACCATCGGCAAGACCGTCTACCCCTTTCGACTCTTGTTACCATCGGCAAGATCGGTCGCTACCTATCCGGTTCTTGTCACCATCGACAAGACCGTCTACCCCTTTCGACCCTTGTCACCATCGGCAAGATCGGTCGCTACCTATCCGGTTTTTGTCACCATCGGCAATACCGTCTATCCCCTTTCGACCCTTGTCACCATCGGCAAGATCGGTCGCTACCTATCCGGTTCTTGTCACCATCGGCAAGACCGCCTATCCCCTTTCGACCCTTGTCACCATCGGCAAGATCGGTCGCTACCTATCCAGTTTTTGTCACCATCGGCAAGATCGTCTACCCCTTTTCGACCCTTGTCACCATCGACAAGATCGGTCGACTACACTCTAACCTGGGCCCTCCGCCCTCGCTGACCAACAGGACATCATAGCATCGACGTTTGACCCGTGCCAAGGGTCATAACACACCTCTCATCATCAGCGGCAAGGTTCGCTAGGGGCATCTCCCTACGCTACCTACGTCCCACATTCGCAAAGGCCCCGTTCCGGGAACGGCTACATCGTGGTGGAGCGAACACCTCACCCCTTCCTTGAAGGCGTGAGCGCTCTCCTGCGCCATCAGTAAGTATCCCTAGGTTCGCGTGACCATCCAGAATAAAGAAAAGAAAGAAGGAAAAGAAGTCGCGATTGACGGCAACAAAAAGAAATATTTCCATTTAATGAGAATGGGTGGAACACATTTTTTTGCCCGGGGCATCCCCCGGGGGTACATGAGCTCCGAAGACAAAAGGAGCATTACAAGAAAAAAGCAAGGTCACGGCAGGGGGCGCCGGAAGATATCTGCCAAGTCTAAAAGGCCCAGCGAAGGATATCGTGTCAACTCTTGTAAACGAGTCTCGGTGGCTGTCAGCTGAAATAACCTCTCGTCTAGTGAGGCAAGTTGTCCTTCAGCCAGGTCAGCCTCTTCCGTTGTCTGGACCTCTAGGCGCTCGCCTTCCTGCAGCTCGGCTTCAACCTTAGCAAGTTCCGAGCGCAACTCGTCCATCCGGGCCGTGAGGAGCATCCGACGTTCCGAGATATTGATGGCAACATTTCTCAGCTGTCCCACGGTCATCCTCAATGAACTAACGGCGGTGCGGCAATCTGCCTTCTCCAGCTTCGCGGCAGTCAGCTGATCAGAAACCTCTCGACTGAGGAACTCCCGCCTGTTGGCATATTTTAACAACATCACGACCCGCGGGGTCCAATCATCCATTGGACAGCCGAATGCTAAAAGCGATCGGGAGAGATGATCTATCAAGCCTCTCAGCTGCAGAAAGTCAGGTTCGGAGAAGCTAGCATGGCCCGCTGGAGATTATCCAGAGACTGCCACACCATGTCTCCAGGAAATTATAGGCCCAGTGGCGAAGTCTCGGGGAGCTGAAAGTCTACCCTGCTATCTACCTCGGCCCAGATGTCGTCGGCCACCCCGAGGGACGTCGACGGCATAGTCTGTACGACGCCCACATCTAGCCCGACTATTGCGGCTACATCAATTGAAGGAACCTCCATGATGGCAACTTCCTTGCCCGCCCGTTGCGGTGAGGCTACAACAACCGTGTCGGCGACGGAAGGCGCTGGCTCTTCCTGAGCAGTCTCACCGGTCACTGAGGCAGGAGAGCCCTCTATGATCGACAGAGCTTTAATGATATCAGCCTCGCCCGCAATAATTTCCCCTGCCTCTATTTCCGGGGGGTCACTCAGCTTCAGCAATGACTCGTCACCAGCAACCAGGGCCTGAGTCCCTGCAACCTCGGGCGGGCCGCTGACCTCGGCAGTCACACCTGGCTCCTCCGAGGCCGCTGCAGCAGCATAGGTCCGTGGAAGCCGCAGGGCAATAGGCCTCACAACTGGTGGGAAGGCCGACTGACCCATATCCACATCTGGAAGGGGTATGCGGATCATTATAGCCGGCGGTACCACCTCAGCCTGCATTCCATATATGTACATCAGCCAGCTGGCTTGAAAATTAAAAGAAGTGCTGCAAGTGGGAATCAGAATACTTCCTACCTCAACCGGCACTATATTTAGGCCTCCCAAAGTGGCCTCTGAAGATTCTGGCCCCTCTCCTGTAGCCGGGTATGATGGCCCGTGCTCGGCTCCCAATAGCCTCGGAGGGCTAAACGTCGGCAGGTCGCTCTCATAAGTTGATGAAGCCCCGGTGTCCTCAGCCTCGGTGTCGACCATGGGGAACCCCTCATCATCGCCAGAGCCGCCGCCATAATCAACCTGTTCAGAAGAGGATGACTCTTCTGCTTGTTCTCTGATCTCCAGGACCTGAGCATGAACCGTGTCGCTGAGCGGAGGCCCTCTAGCCAGAACCTCCTCGGCGATCGCCATCTCAGGAACATCTATCGGCGGAGTATCCAGGGGCCGGTCCCTCGGAAGCCCTTGCTCTCCGATGACAACCTCTGCCGAGGCGCTAACCTCAGGGAGCAGTGTGGGCCGAATGTCGACTAGAGTCAAAAGGACAATAAACAGTCAAGACTTGACTAAAAATACAACATGCCACTGAGCTCTACAGGCGAGCTGCAAATTACCTTCTGTTTCTCGATGAGGTGTCGGTGAAGGCAAGTCGCCCTCAACAGAGGTCAAGGGGACTTCCCTCTCTCTCTCTCTCTCCAGCAGCAGCTCCGGTTGCCGCCTCCAACCCAACAACGGCAGAGGTAGTGCCAGCAGCTACTAAAAGGAAAGACGATCAGCCAAGGCTGAGGAAATAAACAGACAAGCCATGCAAGAATAAGAAATCACCTTCGCCCTCAGGCCCTTGTGTCCGGGAGGCCTCAAATTCAGAAAATGACGGAACCCGAGGAAGGGGAACCGTAGACTCCTCTTCAGCGGCCTTCCTCCGACGTGCCCGAGTAGCACGGGATTCTGCCCTCTTGGCTTTCTTAGCCCTGCTGATGGCCTCCCTGACCTGAGACCTGGTCCGCTTCCGCGAGTCCCCAGGGGGTAATGGCGTCGTGGTGGGAGCCGGCTCTGGAATGTTAAAATATGAAGGCTTCTGCGCCTTAGATATCAACTCCCTACAGTGTCGGGTCGCTTCCATGGAAAGGCGAGCTGCAAAAACACATGAGTAAGAAGATGCACACTGAATATAGGGGAAGCAGCTCCAGGGCTGAAGAAGAAAACAAGCATTACCTGGCATCCCCGTATATCGAGGACTGAGTGGCCAGTAAAGCAATACTGGCGCCTTGTCCCGGGAAGCCGCCTCGCGGATCAGCCAGCATACATCACCAATTGTTTCACTTTTCTCCGTCAGTTGGGCCAAATCTTCATGGCCGCAGGAGGACAAGTGATGATATAAGCTCAAGTGGTCGAATCCCCAGCCGTCGACATACTTGAAGGATATTAGAAGCTGATGGCTCCGAATGGCTTCTAACGGACTGTCAACTGAAAGCCCATGAGAATGAAGTAGGGCGAATATCCAGGGGGTGTTGGTGTACAAGTCAGCCCGCCTGTTTTCCCTCCCGATGAAGGTCCGATAAGGATGAAAATGGTCGACTTCCGGGCGCCAGCTCGCCATACTAGGAAGAGGTTCTTCCACCGGAAGGGGGATCGTCTGGAGAGCAACCCTCTCACTGCTAACCCGGCACAGCCCCCAGAGAGTCTTAATATAATCATCCCTCTGGATCTCTGGCATCTTCGGGTCGGCTCGGGACGACTTGCCCTTCGCAGCTTTCCTGGCTTCTACATATGCCGCCACCTCAGTATTGGACCAAGATTTCAGCCTCTTCAAGTAGGCTGGATCAACATCCAGAATGGGCTCCCGCTGGGAGTCTAAAAAATGGCGTTCGGCAGCATGCCAGCAATCCTTCCGAAAATTTCGATAAAAGCCCGTTCGTGCATTCCACCACTTGATGAAGTCTGGAGTCACTCGGGGCAGGCGAGCCGGGGTTGGCACCCTGAATGATACATCCTCTCGGCGATGGAAGTAGTCCCACCATCCACGGGCTTCATCAGTAGCCGTCTGACCAGCCCGGTGTCTATTCGGCAGATTGAACCGGGCTGAAGAAGAAGGAATTTGCTGGTCATACCCAAAATTCCGGCTGAAACGGAAAGGATAATACGGCTCCAGCCACAGCAAGCCGCTTTTCCTGAAGACTAGAACACTGGGGCGAATAGACAACGCCCATTCCACCAGTTCCGGCTCCAAGATTGGCCTTGTGCTCTTCGACCCGGTCAGCTGATGAATAAATTCCTCTGTCTCAAATAATCGGCATTGCCGCATCCTGTTGACAAGAGGGCTGGAGCTGGCAGCCAAACTCCAGAAATGCAGAACGCCAGGGGAATCTGTTGGAACTGTCGTCAACTTCCCCCGAATGGCGAAAAGCTGGTCCGCCAGTGAAGACGGTTCAGCACTGGCAAATTCGATCATCCGCGGCAAAGGACGATCTGACTGCATTGACCGGGGAGCTGCTTCCGGAAATAGGGTGCAGACCCAGGCATTAAAAAAGTGGAGGGGACCAACTGTCCGTGAATTCCTGGGGATGCGCGACTTGTGCAAATCCCCCAACATTTTGTATATAAGGCATAAAGCCACAGGGCACAGGGACAGCTTCGTCCCCCAAGCCATCAAACAGGCAGGGTAAATCGCCTCCGGCCTGATCACCGTCTCATCTCCTTGGGGAAGGGCGAATGAACAAAGCCAATATGTCAAGTACGTAGCACAGTGTGTAACTGCGTCAACTCCCGTGGGATTCGGGCCGGCCTGCCGCCCTCTCCCTGAGACAGCAGGATATGTTGCTTGGCGCCGAGCCCTCTTCTTCCGCGCCACCGCTGTCGGAACCACTGTGGGGAAGTCCTCGTAATGCTGCTCCCCACCAAAGAAATATTGAAGCCACGTGCCCATCCGCACGCGCCTCTTCTCACCAGGCTTTCGCGCTTCCCGCGAGTCAAGTGTCAGGCGCAGCAGGGTGCGATACGCCTTCATCAAATAACGATAGGCGAAGCCCGTGAAGTAGTTGCCTTCACCATCCGTCTGGTCCTTCAGCCAGTCTGCGAAGCAAACTTCTTCATACGGCTCTCCATCTATCGGCAGGCCGCTCAGCTGAGAAAGGCTCCATAAATCCAATGAAGTTTCACCTTCTGCAGTGTAGAAAGTATTGTACTCTGGGCAGAAGACTTCAATCATCCCGCAACATAGGCCTCGGGAGATCGGGTATCTATACCGGGAAGCGTATACGCTCTGATAAATTCCGGCGTGCACCAAGATGGGGGCGTATTGCCGCAACACGAAGTCTGTAAATTCAACCGCTCCCGGTCTGAAGGCGTGAGCATCGGTGGCTTTGAGCTCTCCAAACCACCCCACTGAAATTTGATGTTTGAACCGGACCGCCAAGCAGTCCAAAAGAAAAGGCTCGTCCCGGTATCCCCAATGGAGCGGTGCGAGGAATAGACCATATATGGGCTTCTCCCTGTCAACGCGGCCGGCGGTTTCATTCCAGCGAGCTGGTGTGTATTGCGGCGCTCTCGTCAGCATCCCGGCCTCGGGGGATAATTCCTGCACTCCGAGCACGGCCCCCCATTTCCTGGGTTCCCCGGGGATGTACATGGGCATACCATAGGTGACTGACTCAGTCAGGCTGTCCCGCTCCGCCAGTAGTGCTCCTTCAGCTCTGCGGACCAGAATTAAATCACGTTTCCCGCCAAGGTTGAAGCGCTCGAGGAACGCCAACAGGTGCTTATCTTTGGGGTGGTCCCGTCTGATGTCATCCCCTCGGTCATACCTGAATTGGTTGCCGTCAAGAATCAACAAACGACCGGTGTCGACGGTGTCGGTTTCTTAGTCCGAAGACTCAGCCACCACGGCTACACGTCGGAGCCCCCGATCAAGGGAATGGACGTTCCCCCATGTCACGGCGACCCGAGATACGGAGGAAGAAGAGCCGGAAGCCATGTTATCTGCGAAACAGCACCCGGAAAAGAACAAACAAAAGTCAGAAATTAGTGGATCGAAACAATATTTCTGACAAAATTTCGGCAGAGTCTCCCCAGCTCGGGGGTTTGCCAAAAGAAAAGTGGAAGCCGTCCACCAAGGGAGCGGCCCCTAAAAGCAGCCATAGGCGCTAAGCCAAGGCCAAATGGGACACCCGAGGGATCTAGCTCCGAGGACAAGTCCTACGAGGAGCCTCCCGGGGCCCGAAGAATTGGGTTTAAAACCCGAATCAACAACTCCACTCACCCCTGAGAAACTCGCCCACAACCTCAGGCTCACTCGGCGCCGCGGTGGAGAAAGGAATGAAGAGAGAGAAAGATCCGTTGCAAATGAGCAATGAAGAAGAAAAAATGAAGAAGGAGGCCTTATATAGGGGGGGGCTCCACCCCTGTTAAAACGGCGCGCCCCGGGGCGCGCCGTTTTAAGCGATTGGCGCGCCGGGGAGGCCGCGCCGTTTTAACCACCGAGGCCCAGGGCGCGCCGTAAAGGCGGCGCCGTTTTAACCCTCGAAGCAAAGGCCGCGCCGTTTTAAGCAACGCCGTCAGGCTTCCTGCCTCGCCGGATCAACATCCGACGCCAGAATTAAGTGCCGGTCGAGCCTCCGTCAGCCAAACGAAGCTCATCCGTAGGCCTTGCCGCATTCCTGCCTCACTTGCACCGCCTACGTCTGGGGGGCATTTGTTGGCACTCAAAATATGATCCTTTGGCAACCAAGCCGCAAAGATGAATGATACGGCCCACTGAAGCACAGAAGCCGATAAAGATCAACTTATCAAGAAGACCCCTCAAGCTGACGAAGCCCTGAGCCACCTTGAAGGGAACGTCGGGGACTTTACCTCAGGAGAGTCGAAGTGAACCCGCAACCAACCGGCAGCGCGATCAAGCCTGCCCAATGATCCGGCATCGACCTCGTCGTGCCGCTACCCCACATCCGTCGCCCGACCAAGGACGACGGTCTACCCAATGACTCTCCTAAGGAGGAAGAATGTCCTCGGCCATCCGTAACAAGGGGCCGAAGGTTCTGTCAGCAGAAGACCCCGATTACCGGCACGGGTTCGGCTTCTTGCCATAGTGGGCCCATTAGTGGCCGATTGATCACCGATTCAAGGTGGAATTGTCCAGGATGTAACATCATCCTGCAAGGAAGCTTCGAGCATGAGTCCATCTCAGCCAGAAGCACAAATCACAGTGCTGAATACTGTGTCAGTAGGACACCCGTGTGCTCGGACCGGACACACACGAAGTCTTGTTTAAGGCCATTCGTCCTATCAAGAGCTTCGTGAACACCCCATCAAGGCCCTTCGATGGCCAGGGTGAGAGGAACAGTCGACGGGAGCTTCCGAAATCATCTCCGGGCCCACCGGACTACACGCCAAGTGAACAGGTTAAACCGGCGCCGTCAACCCGGCGCGCCAAGAACAATGGGGGGTGTTCCCCGGCGCCGTCAATCCGGCGCGCAAAAGCCAAATGGGGGCTTTCCCCGGCGCCGTCGAACCGGCGCGCAAAAGCCCAATGGGGCCTTCCCCGGCGCCGTCAACCCGGCGCGCCTCTTCCTGGGGCGCCGAATTAACCCCAAGGCTATATATAGCCTGCCTTCGATAGAAAGAAAAAGGATATCAAGAGGGATATCAAAGGGGGACCCGATCAAGAAAGAGAGGAGATATCAAAGAGATCGGAGAGAGGAGGCGGAATCAAAAAGAAAGAAAAAAGGGAATTAGAAAGAGAGGGGGGAGGTCCAGGGGTTCTTCGATCTGAAGAGTTTTCTGTCTGAGCTCTCGGCGGCCCTCACCCTGCTCCACCGGAGTCTTCCGGAATCGGAGAAGAAGAGCGTCCGTTTCTTATCTATCGAGGTGGGTTTTCCCGTGTTTCATCCGGTGAATCCCTCTGCTCCGCTTTGAGTTTTTTTCCTCTGGCATAATGTAAGTGAAGGAGGGGAGGGGCGATGATACGAGCCTCACCTCCCCTCCCTCACGATGATTTTCTTTTCTCCTTGTCGTTGTAATGGGTTTCCCCTGTTAACGGAAACGGCGGCCGAGCAACAACGCCAGCGCCGGAATGTGTATTCTCTACTTGTCTGTCTGTATTTTTCATACGGATGAATGGAATGGAATGTGAGTCTCTGGCCAATGCCACGTTTCTCTTTCTTCCCTGTTGGCTTCCCTTTTCTTTTTCTTACAGCCGGTGAAACGGTGCCGTGCGATGATGCCGGCGCCGTGGAGGATGAATGCAGAGCACCGTGGGTTTCCTGTGTGAATGACTTCCTTCTTGTTTCGTCTTCCCGACGCTTTATGCCCTGCTATGGTAAGGGCTACATTGATTCCCCTCCCCGGGGGTTTTCTCTTTCGGTCGAATGCTAGGAATCTTCACCGTGTAAGGTGTGTCAATATATGGGTTCCTCCCACCTGTCTGGGCCGCCCTCGTAATACCCTTTCTGTTCTTGACCATGAACAGAGGGAAGTAAGGGTGCCCCCACATTCCCGTTATTATTTTCCGAACGTTCCTTGATGAATATTTCTTTGATTTGTGAACATGCATATGCATGAACGTATGTACATCTACAGGCATTAGCTCTGGCCTGCTGGTTATACGAATGATTCTCACCGTGCCGTTCTACTGTTTCACTAGTATGGATCAGTAACCCAGGGAGGGGGAACATCCCCCCTGATTCTTTTTATCTTAACCTCCCGGTTCGAGGGATCTATTTGGTACTAATGGATCTCCGAGAGCCAGTGAGCATACAGAAATTGGGATAATCCCGACACTACAAAGCCACGGTCCTGGATGGGCCTCGTGGTGGCCATGGGCTGCGTTCCCCTCGTAGGCTAGCCCTCGGGGATTCCTTCCCTATATGGTCGTCCCGATTCGAGTGCTGTGGTGACTCGGGTCGCGCGCCCCTCGTAGGCTAGCCCTCGGGGTTTTTGCTCCCATATCGAGTCGCCTCACTCACTCACTGTTACCCACGGACTCGGTGCCCCTAGCAGGCTAGCCCTCGAGGTCTACCTAACCGTTCGGGTCTGCCGGCCGCCGTTGCGCCACCCGGCTTTTAGGGGTTTACTCCGCCACGTGAGTATTCCCTGCGTCTCCCCGACAATCCTTTGGGATGGGGAGATGCTGCCGAAATTCCGGCTCGAACGAGTTTAAACTCAGAACAATCGCCGCGCTCGAGTCCGGACCTCGCGCGAGCCCGTGATTCGACCTTTGGATGGTTCGGGACCGATTCGATGGATAATCAACTCAATAAATTCTCAAAATCCTCCAAAACCTTTTAATAAATCCATGAATAAACCGACGAAGCTCCTATTTTTTTATAAAATCAGGTTAACTCGGCGCGTTCGTGTGCGATAACGCCTTAAAACGACGCGCCCTTCCCGGTGCGCTCTTTCCGGCGCGCTCTTTTTCGGCGCGCCCTTCCCGGCGCGCCCCGGCTCCCCACGCCGTTTTAACAGGGCTGCCCCTTCACCTACGGTCCTGGCGCCGTTTTAAACCATTTACCTACGTTTTAGGGCGCCGTTTCAAATGTTTTAGCCCCTTTCTTCGCATGCAGTGCACCGGTTTCGTTCCGTATCGTGTCGTCGCATCATTCTAACCCTTTTTCCACTTGTGGGATGATTCCCTGTGCTAATCACAGAGGGATGCAAGTCCCTCAACCAAATAAACTGAATAAAATTAGCATATTCAAGCTTGAATCGATATGTCTCGAATCCTCGCTGTTGTGCCTTAGTCCAAGCACTCATATAACATTAATGCATGCCCGAATGTGTGCATCCTTGGTATATCAAATAACATTGCCAGAAGGTCAGGTTACGCTTGATTGGAGGCTTTGTTACGCGTGAAGGTGGCCTTTGAGCCTAAGTCCTCCGCCGCGTACCAGGGTCCACCCTAATAAATCGCGCGTAGTCAATCGTATCATCTTGCATGATAACTTGCCTGCTCTGTACCCTTTATCCCGGCTTTGACAGCCCACTAACTCGGCAATTAATCAAAGGTGTTCCCTCCTCGTGGGGGATGTAATTAACGCCATAACCTTTATGGTATGGCGGACTGCTAGTCCCGACCGAACCTCACATTCGCCCGATATGGGTCAGAATGAGCGCACAATAAAATCGTCACTCATGTGACTAGCACGCCCGCGTCGTCAATCAGTCAGTTGACTACCAGTTAGCCAAACGGTTGATCGATACGCAAATGAAAAGGGAAAGAAAGAAAACACTGAAACAGGGAGGTGCTACCCAAATTCTGTCAGAATTGTGGACTTAACAAATGGACTGATGACCAAAGAGATGAACAGAATACAAGAACAATGCTGAAGAGAACACGTCTGAATAAAAAAAATGTGATCATGAGAAGATCACGCCCTGTTGGCAGCAATAAAGAAAAGAAAACTGCTTAAAAGAAATGAAAAGAAAGAAAAAGAATAAAAGAAAGAAGTGGCAATCAATGAAATAACCAAACAGATAAAAAATTTCATGATCATGAGGAGAGCATGCTTTCATGTACAGATGGGTGTGCATTTGCATGATTTTATGAACAAAAGGCAATATGGGATCTGCTGTGGAAGGAGTCGACTCTCTATGGCCTGGGCTCTCCCCACCGTTTTCATGCAATAGAGAGGCCCAAGAGTCGACACCCTGAGTCGACTCCCCTGGGCTTGATGACGGTGCAGTGGCCAGTCCTGCTATAAAATAAATTAAACATCTTGCATGCATCATGCAATCTCTACTGAAACTCCATGAGCATAATCCGAACTACTCTCTCATGCGTTTTCCGATGCTGAGCAAGTCATGCATATCACTCTCATCAATGTTAAATCATGCATGCATTACGCGTGTGAATTAGACCTTATACATCTACCATCAGTGTATGCTTGCATGCCATGATCTATGGTATATCAAATGGTGGGTTGAGGAAGGTTGGGTTATACCCAATTGGATACTCCCACGATGCACGAGTACGTGACTCCGCCTTGTACCAAAGTCACATTGCATAAATGCATCGTTCAATCCCTACATGTAGCTATGTAGATGCTCGTAAAACCATCATTCTGCATTTCCAAAGGACATAGCCTCTTTGATAAGCGAATCACGCATGCATGCTCTTCCATATGCTTGTGTACAAAAGAGAAAAGAAGAAATAAATAAGAATTAAAAATAAGATAAGGAATAAACCTGAAATAAGGGATATACAAATGAAATCATCTTGGTATATTCATAACATAAGTATAGACAGATGAAGAATAAAGGAACAGAGAGCAAACATCCAGTGGGCTTGTGCACTGCTGTGGATGTCGAAAAATGTCGATGAGGATCATGCGGCATGCACGTCTCGACACTCGAGAGCGAGCCGAAGGCGGAAATGTCGAATAAACCTTATGCCTCACCCGATCAGCACGAGAACCCGCTTACTGGTCCGCTACCCATTAAGGAAGCCCCCAAGGCGGAAGATATGGCTACAACTCTCCGACCGGCCATGCCGAAAGCTGAATCAGAGTAAAGTCGGGAACTCCGGCATGGTCTTGGCATGCACCGAAAGTCATGCAAAGTCTGGGACTGAGCCCCAGAGGCTGCAAATGAAATATTATGAAGGCCATACATTGCAACTAGAACATTTCGGGAACGCCTACATTTGAATAAATGGCTGCGACTTCAAAAAGAATCCATTTGATGCTTAAAACGGCGTGGAAGGGCCTTAAACTGGCGCGCTCTAAACCGGCGCGCCCCTTCAACATTCTAATCTGGCGCCCCTCCTGTGGCCATTAAATCGGCGCGCCTCTTTGTTTGTAGTTAATCCGGCGCGTACAACACCCCGCCGGTTTAACTCAAAAGCCATCTCATCCGCCAACGATACCCTGTTTTCGCATCAACCTGGTGCCTAGAGGGCATTCAATGCTCTGAAGCCTTGTCTCCATGAGCATTCAATGCTCTGAAGCCCTGTCTCCACCTCCGTTCGATAACGCAGCTGCATCAACGGTGAAGGCAAGCATCGATGGGGGGAGTAGCAGCAGCAGATCTTCCGGCAAATCCGTAAACACCCCGTCCTCGGATAAATGCCAGCGTACTGCGCAAATCAACAGACAACACCATGGCATGTCAACTCCGGATGCCTCAACGAACGAGGAGGAAGATGGCGGGAGTTTCTTCCGTTCAGGAACGAAAGGGCAGCCCATTCTATATATACTCTGCATGTTCGACAGAGCAAAAGGGAGAGAAGAGAGGCTGGTCATTGAAGAGAAAAGATGAAGAGAAGAGGAGCTCCTTTCCCCTGTGCCTGTGAGGTGAAGAAGAAGAGAGTGAGTGTGAGAGAAGCGAGATGAGCTTGGAGGGGGAGGTTTGTGCTCTGTTCTCCTCCCCCACCGATGTCACGTCCCGATCCGATAGTAGCGGAACGTATTGGTCGGAACGTGACAGTGATACAGTCGTGAATAATCAGAGCGAACATAAGACACGAAATTACAACCTGGACAATGTGGGCCAATTTAACCTTTACTGATATTCAAATACTCGAATTACATACCTTGACTCAACTTACATAAGTGAAGAAAGGACTCATTATTACACTCTAATAAAGAGAAAGGACTCAAATAACAGGACGAGACTCAAAGAAAGACACCGACACGATTCTCCATTTCGCTCATCACTCTTGCCCTTCCCCATCTGATGGACTATCTTCAATGTCGTTACCTGAAAAATGTTGAAGATAGGCTGGTGAGCGAAACGCTCAGTAGGAATTACATCTCTCATCAAGCAGAATATAAGTGATTAGCCAATTAACATGTTCATGAAGATGCAAGGCATGGAACTAGAAAATCTTGACGATCAATCTAATAGGAAATATGAATATTAAAGTCAAAGGCAGTTACGAGCTCAAGAGAAATATGGATGAATTCCCATGCAGAGTCAAGGACAAGCTATCAGAATATAACAAGGACAGTTACTCGGATGAACATAACTTCAGAATTGGCCAGAATATAACAGAGTTTTAATAAATATAAGCAGAATTAAACAATCTAGCATAATATCTAAATTATCAGAATAACCGAACAACAAAATATCAGAATAACAGAACTT
This sequence comes from Amorphophallus konjac, assembly GCA_022559845.1. Lineage (NCBI taxonomy): Eukaryota > Viridiplantae > Streptophyta > Magnoliopsida > Alismatales > Araceae > Amorphophallus > Amorphophallus konjac. The sequence goes on from CM040118.1 coordinate 321,860,981, forward strand.
CTAGAATTAAAAGAATTTGCAGAATGACAGATATAACAGAATATAACAGATGTACAGACTTTGGTGCAATGCCACACCCAGAATTCCCATGGTTTACAGAATTGGACTTCCGTCCTACCTGGCACTGAAAAGTCGCGGACCCACAGCCCTTTATGTTTCAAAATCAGATTTGGCCAAATACAGAGTCAAAGGGTTATGTTCTCGAATTGATGACAAGAAGATTCCAAAGGAGTAGAGTGTCAAGACTAACGAAAAACCAAAGTGACACGGATCGGATCCCAGGGTTTTTAGGGTACAACCAGCTCGGCTGCCTTGAGGGAATCCAAGGCTAGCGGAGACTTACAGAGGTCTCAATGACTAACTTGCTAGTCTGAAGGAACGGAATGTCCAACGGAGGGCTCGTATGTCACCGAGAGTTGAGGTGTATAACGTGAACCAATAAAGAAACAAGGACTCCATCTACGGACGTGAGATGAGAGTGCCGAAAGACCCGAGGTATGGGTCAAAACCGGAAGAAAACGGTGAGAACATGAATGCGTTAATTATAGAATTCACGTCAATCCAATTCTATAATTAACTACAATTAAATAAACTTATTTTAATTGACGTCCGTGAAAAGTGTCATTTATTAATTAGCGTCCACTTGGAGGGACATTAATTCTATGATTTTTAACTTAATTTATTTAACAAGAATTCATGTCAATATCTATTTAATTGAATAATTTCAAAAATATACATTCAAAGACACATTAATTTATTTAAAATAATTTAAAGAAATAGAATATATGATAATTATGATAAAAATTCAAGGATTCCAAAGATATAATTTTCTGTTGTATAGTTTAGTAGATATGAATTTTCAAAGATATAATTAGAAGATATATATATATATATATATATATAATAAACATTTTGACGCCTTTACACGATGGCGTCAAAACAAATTTGAGGACATTTAACATGTCGTCATTTCAAAAATTTGTCATTCTTCAACCCTCCATTTCTCGACGTACACATGTCAGAATCACGCGTTCCATATATCGAAATGACGGACTCGAAAAACTCTACCTAACCGGACGTTCAAAATAATTTTTCATTGAGAGACGGGGGATCTTGAGATACGAGGCACAAAAAACGGTGCAACCACTCTCACTACCTCGATCTCCACCACAATAACACACCCATAAATTTTCATGTCCAAAGGACACTCCAACCTGTACGAACAGATCGATAAAGTAAAAATCCATAACTATCACACTATAGTAAATACTGTGATTTCCTTCGAGTATCTTGATAAAATATATTAAATTATTTAACTAGTTAATGTTACCAGTTATTATACCATATAAAGGTATGAAAACGTTGCAAAGTTCACACATGAAAATTATTCTTACATATAAATCATGTTAACTACATGCAATATTAACGGGTTTAGACTTGAGAGAGAGATCACCTATGGAAAACTAGAGATTATGAACTCAAACACGAGATATAAACATGCTGTTTATGATCGTAAAAGCCTATATTATCTTTATTAATTAAGTTTGGCAGTCAGAGAGAACACCTACGAGAAACTATAGACTATGAACTCGAACATGAGCATGCTGTTTATGATCATAAGAGCATGTATCATCTTTGTTAATTGAGTGTAGCCATCAGAGAGAACACCTACGAGAAACTATAGACTATGAACTCGAACATGAGCATGCTGTTTATGATCATAAGAGCATGTATCATCTTTGTTAATTGAGTTTAGCCATCAGAGAGAACACCTACTTGTTAATTGACGAAGGACAACGATCGGAAGAGAATTTAAGAAGAAGAGTTGCAGCAACAACGTCCACGATAGAAGGGGGGCAGTAGGAAAGAAGCAGCAGCTTCTCCTTGTTACGGCCACGGGCAGAAACAACCTTCGATGAAGAAGAAGCTGAGGCCTCTTCACGGTTCTTGTAGCAACAGTAGCAGGAATACGAAAGGGAGAAACGGGGATCTCTCCTTCTTGTACGATGATTGCACCCCTTCCGTTTCTGCAACAACAGCACGTAGAAGGTAGCAGAGGAGGAAGGCAAAGAAGATGGGTCATCGACGAGGCCCACAATTACAGCAAGAGGGTTTTGGCTTGCCGATGAGTTAAGGTCTTTTTTTTTATAGAGGGAAAAATCTCACGGGGGTTTAGATTCCTACAGGGAAACAAACTCCCACGTAAACAGTCCTATAGGTTTTAAATTTCCTCCTGTGAATCCCTGCCATAATAACAGCCGCCTCCTTTAACAAGGTCTAACGTGAGAAGGTTAAGGTTTTTGGTTTGTGGAAAGCCCTTGAGAGCTAGTATTTGATATATATACATATATATTTAGTAGATATTTAGATCTGAAGCCCATTTAGTTGTTTTAAGGTTTTATTATGTATATGAGTTTCTTTATGAATACGGGTGAGAGCCCATTAGCAGTTTTTAAGGCTTTAAGCCCATGCTTCTCTAGTCTAAAGAATATAGCTATATGAATACGTACCAGCCCTTAAGACCCATTCTTAGATTATCGAAGCCCATTTACTAATTTAACTCCTCATTTCCCTAAACTCTAGAAGGCCCAAGCATGTTATGTTTCAAGGGTATGGTTAAGTATTTATATATATGTATATTCATATGTCTTTAAACCCATTACATATATGTGTACTTAAAGCCCACAAGGCCCATTAATTCTTATGTAGGTAAAGCCCATTAAAGACTTTTTTTTTGAGCTAATGGTAAAGGCCCCTCAAAACTGTATAGAGTTTAAAGGATCATGGATTTAAGTATTTCCTTTAGCTTTTTCTTGTATTTTTATTTGTTTTGTAAACCATGGCTTTAAGCATTTCCCTTTGGGCCTACTTATTTAGGGATTTTATTTATGTAAGGAAGTTTTATTCTCTACATTAAATTTTTGGGGTGCCACAACCGATGTATCTCTTTCTTCTTTCTTTCTTCGATGTATTTTTCCTTGCTTTGGGGTAAATTCCCCTCTGTATCTCGTCTCCCCTCCTTTTGCGGATGAATAAAAAGAAAAGCCCCTTTCGCAGCATATGGTGTTCTTCTGCTTCCTTCTATTTCTCCCTCTGCCTTCTCCTCATACAGGGCCCTTCGAAGCTTGCTTCTCCAAGCATGGCCTTCGAAGGAGTCCGTCCGGGGATGAACATTCATGGCCTCGTGGCATACATTTGTCCCGCTTCACGAAATCATCACCCGTGAGCTGCTGGAGCTCTTGAAGGCTAGTCCTCGAGCCTCCACAAGCGCTTACGGGTTAACGGAGGCCTCACTCCGAGTTTTGAGGTTCACCCCAGAGCAATCCGTTTGGTGTCCCTCCTTTTTTTCTCTGGCAAGCTTCGGTCCGGGGGAGATGCTGCCCAAATTTTACCAGACGAAGAACACATAAGAACAGACGAACGAGCTAAGCTCTCTGGGAGTAAGCACAGCGTATGTCTGAAACCGCTGAATCAACCTGAACCTCTGAGTTCCTGCACAAACACTTCTAATAAAACATCCAAACTTTCATGCCAATTCACCTTAACAAATAATCAAACACTTTCTATCAACTTAATCCACCAATTCGGTGAACAAACCAATCAACAAATTAACTTGCAGTTGAAAGAAAGAAGAAACAGAGCCAACAGAATAAAAGAAAGCCTCTTTGGAGCTAATCCGGCGCGGGCTAATCGGGCGCGCTACCCCCCCGCGCCAGTTTAGCCCCACACTCAAATCCACTTTCCAAATCTTGAATGAATAGTGCCCTGGCCCCACCTAATCCGATGCGCCCTCCTGTTCTTGGCTAATCTGGCGCGCCCCCCTTGCTCCCTTATCCGGCGCACCCCTCTTCTTGTACCCATTAAACCGGCGCGCCCCTCTCTCTCCTTGGCATCCCCTTTAACCGACGCGCCCTTCTTCCCCTTTGGATCCCATTAAACCGGCGCCCCCCCCTTCACCTCCTATTCCGGCGCGCCCCTTTGCTTCCTTAATCCGGCGTGCCTTCCATAAAAAAAAGAAATCTAATTAACCAAATAGATAAAAAGGGATAGGAAACCAATAATTAAAAGTTGTCCTTGCTATAACTAAAATTTTTTGTTCCCGCAAGGGGCGCTGCCCCCTTGACCCCCGCGACCTGACCGGGCAGGTCGATCCGCGTGCGAGGGCGCACGTTGGCGAGTTTGGGCTTCACACCTAACGATTCACTTCCCCGGACTGTGCGTGAAGAGAAAAGCAATGACGCCCCGTGGCATCGGACGTGGTCCTCAAAAACCCCGATATGGCCATAGTCCGCGACCACCTCGGGCCAATAGATCATCAACTTGACTCACCTCATCAGGATCCAATCCCACATCCATATTAACCTTGTCGTATCTACGGTGGACATCCGTACGGTTTTATCGTCATCCTCGATGCTACTAATACAGACTTCCGTCTGAATAATGAATGGTCGTTAGTGACCGACGTATATACCGGGATCCAATCCCGCACCCACAGGAAACGTGCCGTACCTACGGCAGACATCCGTATGTCTTTGTCGTTGTCTTTGATGCTTCGAATATGGACTTTCGTCCGAATACTGAATGGTCCGTTAGTGATCGACATATATACCGGGATCTAATCCCGCACTTGCATTAAACTTGCCATACTCACGGCAGACGTTTGTACGGGTTTATTTTCATTTATGTCTTGCCTTCGATACGGACCTTTGTCCGAACATAAAATGGTCCGTGTATGACCGACAAAATATGAATGGAACGAGACGGCTCTCGTCTTCCCCGAACCCTACGTCTGGGAACATCAATAAGACCTTCGTGAGTCACGTTTGGACCTCGGGTTCGCCCCAACCATGGTCATCGCCTAACCCACATCCTAGGCCTATAGCCAGCTATCTCTGTACACATCTTTGTTTTGGAATCTAGTCCCGGGACACTTTCCCGCTGCCCTTCCGCACCGAAAATATTAATGATGCCTACACAAGCCTCGTTTGGACCGCGGGAGGCACCCCCGGAATGGTCCTGACTCGATCTCGCACCGGGCCAATAAACTCGCTGATTTCCAACCGCTCTAATCGAGATTCAACCGAATGTCTCCTATCCCTTTGAACAATAAATTTGCCGTACCCCAGCATACATATGCTCCAATTTTTCCCCGTGACGATCACGATTCTCTGAAGCCGGACGCTCGTCCGAATATCAAAATGGTCCCTTGAGTGACCGACATATTTCGAATGCTTGCTTCCCTAGACATAGGGCTTTCCAATTGATTTGAGACCGCTATCGGCTAGTTTCTCTCGATATAATTTCTTGGCCATGAGGCCCTGATTCTCGGCGATTAATCAAGGGTGTTCCCCTCTCCGAGGGGATGTAAATAACGCCGTGACCTTTATGGCGCGGCGGGTTCAGTCCCGACACGAACCACACAATCGTCTGATTAGTCAGATCGAGCGCACAATAAATCATCACTTTGTGACTGGCACGCCCACGCACTTAATAAACGAATAAACCCACCGAATAAACCGACTTAAAGAAACAGACAAACGAGCGTGTCGAAAAGTGCGTCCACAAGTCTGGCACGCCCGGTGGGACTGGAACCACCCTTCATCTCTTCGCCGGGATTCGAGGCCTCATGGCCTCCTAATAAACGATGTTTGCCTCCTTTGATGAATTGCAGGTGTTGCCTTCGCTAGCCCTATGGGGAGAAAAGCCGGACCAGTCAAAAATGTTTTGTGGCCTCAGAGATGCTACTCCGAGGCACCTGCAGCTTCCATGAATCATGAAGGCCGCCAAAAAAAAGTAGAGAAGAGAAAGAGAGAAGAAGGGAGGAGAAACCAAACCCCCTTCCCGCAAGAAGAAAAGAAGAAAAGAAGAAAAGAAGAAAGAAGAAAGAAACAAAACGGGAAGAGAAAGAATCGACGAGAGAGGGTTGCACGGCCATATCCGTCGAGACCCATGCTAAATAAAGATTACCACTGTGGGATTGATGCGGTGGAGCGAACCACTCATCCCCTCCCTGAGGGAGTGAGTGCTCTCCTGCACACCCACCTTGGTCTATTATACAAAAAAGGAAGAGAAGAAAAGAAAGGACAAAAAAAATTGGCAAGCATCGCCGACCAAAAGGACAAGAAGAAGGCCGGCATCCCGCCCGACTCTAGGAGGGTCCAAGTCTGTGGTGCAATGCCCTGGCCCATTCCACCTTCCTGCTGCCCTTATCTGGCAAAAGACGGCCCCTCGAGTGACTGCTCGAAGATCCAACAAGCTGCAACTCTAGCTTGACGAACTCCTCCCCGCTATAGGGAATTCTTTATAGCAATGAGGCCGAGCACGGCCACGAATCTAGAAGAGAGCATTCATCCACCCCGCCATAGGAGTGTAAGAAACAAAAGAATACACCCCGACTCAGGGGCATTTGAAGAAGCAACATACCCCGCCACGGGGGCATAGAAGCCTTAAAGAACGCACCCCAGCTTACTGGGATCTGAAGAAGAAACGTACACCCCACCTTGGGGGCATCAGAAGTAGCAATAAACCCCACCTTGGGGGGCATCAAAAGCAGCAATACACCCCACCTTGGGTGCAAAAGAAGCAAACATCTCCCAGTGTGTCGGGGTAGAACAAGAAGAATCCACCCCGCTCTAGGGCATAAGAAGCAAAAGATACACCCCGCTTAGGGGGCAGATGAAGAAAAGCTACACTCAAACCTGGGGGCACGTTAAAAGAATACACCCCAGTCCAGGGGCATCAATGAGAAAGGAAGAGCAGAATAAAAAGAACAGTCATGAAGTGGGCGTGGTCTTTGAACCCGCCTCTTCACAATAAAAAGAAGAGCAGAAAAGAAAAGAACAGTCATCAGGCATACGTGGTCTCTCCACTCGCCTCCCCGCATAAAAGAAGAAGAGAAGAAAAGAAAGTAAGCCTTGAGGCAGACATGGTCTTTCACCTTCTACCTCCAGCCATCCAACAAATAGACTTCTCATGGGGTTGGTGTCACGACTTTTTGTTTAAACCGACTAAACCTCCGCCGACGGGGCGTTAAACCGACTAAACCTTTCGCCGATGGGGCGTTAAACTGACTAAACCTTCCGCCGACGGGGCGTTAAACCGACTAAACCTTCCACCGACGGGGTGTTAAACCAACTAAACATTTCGCCGATGGGGCGTTAAACCGACTAAACCATTCACCGATGGGGCGTTAAACCGACTAAACCATCCGCCGACGGGGCGTTAAACCGACTAAACCTTCCGCCGACGGGGTGTTAAACCGACAAAACCTTCCGCCGACGGGGCATTAAACCGACAAAACCTTCTGCCGACGGGGAGTTAAATAGACAAAACCTTCCGCCGACGGGGCGTTAAACCGACTAAACCTTCCACCGACAGGGCGTTAAACTGACTAAACCTTCCGCCGACGGGGCGTTAAACCAACAAAACCTTCCACCGACGGGGTGTTAAACTGACTAAACCTTCCGTCGACGGGGCGTTAAGCTGACAAGATCTTCCGCCAACAGGGCGTTAAGCTGACAAGATCTTCAGCCATCGGGGCTTCAATCCGATAGATACTCAGCCATCGGGGCCTCAAGCCGACAGATATCCCACCATCGGCCTCTGGGCCGACAGCTACTCTACCATCGACCTATGAGTAGACAGCTTCACTCATTGGCTCCTGGCCGATAGCTACTTCACTTATCGGCCTCCTAGCCGACAGCTATCCCCTTATCAGCCTCCGAGCCAACAGCTTTCTATTCAACGGCCTCTGAGCCGACAGCTTCACTTATCGGCTCCTGGCCGATAGCTACTTCACTTATCGGCCTCCTAGCCGACAGCTATCCCCTTATCGGCCTCCGAGCCGATAGCTTTCTATTCATCGGCCTCTGAGCCCACAGCTTCACTCATCGACTCCTGGCCGATAGCTACCCCACTATCGGCTCCCAGCCAACAACTTCCCCATCAAAGAATCAACCCATCCACTTTGGTTCGGGTCCTTCCCCAGCCAGAGAATCAAGAATCAACCTTCCACTTTGGCTAAGATCCTTTCCCAGCCAGAGAATCAAAGGACAGACCTTTCACTTTGGTTCGGATCGTTCCCCGACCAGAGAATTAAAGAATAAACCTTTCACTTTGGTCCGGATCCTTCCCCCGGCCAGAGAATCAAAGAATCAACCTTTTCACTTTGGTCTGGATCCTTCCCCGGCCAGAGAATCAAAGAATCAACCTTTTCACTTTGGTCCGGATCCTTCCCCGGCCAGAGAATCAAAGAATCAACCTTCCACTTTGGTTCGGATCCTTCCCCAGCCAGAGAATCAAAGAATCAACCTCCCACTCTAGTTCGGATCCTTCCCCGACCAGAGAATCAAAGAATCGACCTTCCACTTTGGTTCGGATCCTTCCCCCGGCTAGAGAATCAAAGAATCAACCTCCCACTCTGGTTCGGGTCCTTCCCCGACCAGAGAATCAAATAATCGACCTTTCACTTTGGTCCGGATCCATCCCCCGGTCAGAGAATCAAAGAATCAACCTTTCACTCTAGTTCGGATCCTTCCCCCGGCTAGAGAATCAAAGAATCGACCTTTCACTTTGGTCTAGATCCTTCCCCCGGCCAAAGAATCAAAGAATCAACCTCCCACTCTAGTTCAGATCCTTCCCCGACCAGAGAATCAAAGAATCAGCACATCCACTTTGGTTCGGATCCTTCCCCGACCAGAGAACAAAAAAAAAGATACCTTTATCTTCGGCTCTCGTAGGCCGCTTCCCAATATCTTCGGCTCTTGCAGCTCGCTTCCCAATTCTGGCTCTCGTAGCCTGCCAACCTTTGGCCTTCGTGGCCTGCTTCCCAATTCTGGCTCTCGTAGCCTGCTTCCCTTTGGCTCCTGTAGCCTGCTTTCCCGATCTTTGGCTCTTGTAACTTGCTTTCCTTAATTTCGGCTCTTGCAGCTTGCTTCCCAACTTTGACTCTTGCAGCCTGCTTCCCTTTGGCCTTCGGGGCCTGCTTCCCAATTTTGGCTCTCGATGCCTGCTCCTCCAACCTTTGGCCTTTGTAGCCTGCTTCCCAACATCTCCCGGCTTCTACGGCATGCTTCCCTAATGCCCCTCGACTTTTCTGGCCTACTTCCTGACATCTTTTGGCCCTTATGGCCCGCTCCCCTAATGTCCTTTGGCTTCTATAGCCCACTTCCTCAATTTCTTTTCGGTCCCTTGCGGTCTGCTTTCCTAATACCTCTACTATCACTACACTTATACGTAACGACAGTATGTTCTTACGAAAAAAAAGAGACAAAAAAAATGCTTGGCTGCCTTGCTTGCATGCTTGCCTATAATATAGAATAACGCACCTCCTTGGAATTTCCTAGGACCGTGTTTCCTTGCTAAATAATATCACCTTGATTCCGGATGCACGTGCGTCACGACATACGCTCGAAGAGAACCCAATTATGGCGGGTGCACACGTCAAGGGAAGAGTCGTAGCTAAATTACTGAGCCCAACTCACAAAATAAACCTGAGGCAACACTCCCACACTTCACATGTAATGTGTTCAATGGTCTTCAACCATAGGGATTGCCTGACTTTCTTCTTAGCACTCTACAGAGACTTGAATTCCTGCACTCACATGAAAGGTAATCGTGAGGAAAAAGCTATCTACCCGCACTTAAGAAAAAAAATAAAGAAAAAAAATGATGCAAAGAAAAAAAAAGAGAGAAACGTGAATCGGAGTAGCCGGGAATCCCCATTGAGACACATGAGGAGACTCGCGCAAAAAGGTGAAGCGAATTTCAATAAGGATGCAGCCTAATAGTCGGGAATCCCCATTGAGACACATGAGGAAACTCGCGTCGAACGGTGAAATCCGCAATAGAATTATGATAAGGATGAAGCCTAGTAGCCGGGAATCTCCATTGAGACACATGAGGAAACTCGCATCGAACGGTGAAATCCGCAATAGAATTATGATAAGGATGAAGCCTAATAGCCGGGAATACCCATTAAGACACGTGAGGAGACTCGCGCCGAACGGTGAAATCCGCTACCAAAATAAACAGATGGGGGCTGTGCGAAGCTACCAAAACTGAGAGCCCGAAACCTATGTGTAGGCGCTAGAGTAACCCTCTAGTGTTGCTTAGAAAACCTGCATATCCCTATGTTTAGGGACTTTTGCTCACACATTTGCTCCTCCACTTCATAGAGAATTACCTCGGGTGAAATGCGTGAATTTAAGCTATGCATGCAAGACATGCAATATCCTCTTGACGGGCGCACCACCCCTTACTCGTGCCTCGTGGCCCGCACCACGTTTGCGAATTACTGACGATGTCCCTATCCCATCCCCTATAGAGGGAGCTGTCTTATTTATACTTATGTTATGCCTACTGTCGAATGCCTGCATGCTTGAATAAAGGAAATAATAAAAAAAATTAAATTTTGGCTTCTGCGGCCTGCCTTTCCGATTTCGGCTCGTGCAGCCCAACCATTGGCCCCCATGGCCTACTTCCTGTTTCTACGGCCTGCTAACCTCCCAACTTCGACTTCTATAGCCCACTTCCCCAATTGCAGCCTTCGCGGCCTACTTCTGCAACATCAACAGCGGCCCTCGTGGCCCACTTTCCCGGGTTCGGATTTCACAGCCGGTACTCCTGGCGCATTGAAGAACATCAAATCCTTTCACTTTGGTTCAGGCTTGTCACCCAGCCAGAGAACAAACAGACCCCTTTCACTCTAGATCGGACCTGCCGTCCAGTCGGAGAACAAAAAGATTCTCTCCACTCTAGATCGGACCTTCCGTCCGGCTAGAGAACAAAAAGATCCTTTCACTTTGGCTCGGACCTGCCGTCCAGTCGGAGAACAGAAAGATTCTCTCCACTCTAGATCGGACCTTCCGTCCGGCTAGAGAACAAAAAGATCCTTTCACTTTGGCTCGGACCTGCCGTCCAGTCGGAGAATAAAAAGATTCTCTCCACTCTAGATCGGACCTTCCGTCCGGCTAGAGAATAAAAAGATCCTTTCACTTTGGCTCGGACCTGCCGTCCAGCCGGAGAACAAAAGATTCTCTCCACTCTAGATCGGACCTTCCGTCCGGCTGGAGAACTAAAAAGATTCTCTCCACTCTGGATCAGACCTTCCATCCGACTAGAGAACAAAAGATTCTCTCCACTCTAGATCGGACCTTCCGTCCAGCTAGAGAACAAAAAGATCCTTTCACTTTGGCTCGGACCTACCATCCAGCCGGAGAACAAAAAGAATTCTCTCCACTCTGGTTCGGACCTTCCGTCCAGCCAAAGAATTAAAAGACCCTTCATACAGCTGGTACCCCCGGCGCATTAAAGAACGAAACAAAGCCTGCCATCCGGGTAAGGAATTGGAGAGGGGGATTCCTACAACCCACTCAAAGAGCTGACCCAACTAGACCCAACAGGGCCTGACGAGGCAAGCTCGTCCAAGTGACAGCCCACAGGGCCCACTTGGAAAACCCCAATAAAATAATGCTCGAGGAAACAACTCTCCTAGGCGGCCCCAAGGCTCGGAGAGCCCGAGCATCGGTCAGGTCACAGGAAGACCCGCGCACGAGCTATCCCTCCGCACGAAGGAGGGAAGCGCTAGCCGGTCTGTCCGACCCATCTCCTCACCGAGCTAGGCCTATTGCCCAAGTAGGGCCGGCCCCTCTAAGCTCGGCACAACCGATAAAATGTTTATCATTGCAGCCATTAGAGTCCACAGCGGACCGGGCGCCAAGAAGTCCAGGAGCTCCGGCTTCCCCGCGAGGATAACGCCCCCACGGTGAGGCCATAAACGCCCACGACGAGGACGTAACCTCCACCGGAGACCCCTCGGCTTGCAGGACTCCAGAGGGCGGCGCACTATTTAAACCTGGGATACCCTCCGGCGAAAGGTAAGTCCAAAAGGGCATTGATCCACCCCCAATTCCTGAGCACGGATCACTTCACCCCATTGGTGGAGAGGGATCTCGCGCCTTCACCTTCTCCTCCCTATCGTTGCTCCCACCATTGCTCTACTGACTTGAGCGTCGGAGGGTTTCACCCCAGGGAATCCCCCTGGGCCCTCTGACCCGTTTCCCTGTCTTGCAGTTCACTAACTTGGTGATTACCAGCCCGCTCAGGAACCAGCGTGAGATTTTGCCTCTTCATCTGGCACCGTCTGTGGGAAACGCACGAAGAGCCAACATGGTGAGAAGGAGCTCAGGGAGGAGGTCCGCCGGCGAAGGGGTAAGGCCATGGTAGCAGCAGGGGATGGCCCTTCCAGGGCCTCACAGAACCCTCCCTCCAACGCCAGCATCCCCGCCGATAGACCACCACCCCCCCTGCGGCGGTGGGGCTACCCCCCTACGGTGGTGCCGAAGCCTTCCAGGCCCTCAACGCCAAACTGGATGTCCTCGTGGAACTCATGAAGACCCAGGCGGCCAGGGATGCAAGGTCTCGTGCCCCGTCAGGGAGTCCCCCCCCGCAGGAGTACGTCCCAGCACACAGCTGGGGGCCGCTTTACCCTCCGCGGCCAGCAGCTCATTCGTAATAGGGTCGGAGGACCCTCACAAGCTCCGCCTCCGGAGCAAGAGGCCTCCTCCACGCCGAGGAAAGGAAGGCGGGGGACGCAACGGCCAGATCCGGAAGCCGACATTCCCGAAGATCGCCAAGATGCTCCCCCCAGCCCCACGGCACGACAGCAACCGGAGTTATCCCTCCGGCTACGAGATTTCAAAAGGCGCTTCGCTGAGCAGGAGCGTGCCCTTCGCGCCCTACAGAAGGCCTCTTCCCCGGAAGACGAGGAGAAATCCCCGTTCTCCGAGTATATCTTGAAGGCAGAGGTATCTCCTAGAGCCCCCATACCAACCTTCAAGCTTTACGACGGCCAGGGCGACCCGGCCGACCATTATGATAGCTTCGATGTCCTGATGACTCTACACGGAGCGTCGGACCCCATCAAGTGCCGAGCCTTCGTGACCACTCTGGTCCAGGGCGCTCAAGCGTGGTTCCGGGCCCTCGCCCCCGGATCCATCCGAGACTTCAAGCAATTCGGGCGAGTTTTCAAGGAGAGCTTTGCCGGAAGTGCCCCCCCAAGGTCGGTAGCGGGGCTCTTGGCCCTTAAACAGGTGCAAGGGAAAGGCTCCGGGCTTACGTCCATCGATTTAAATCGGAAGCCCTCCGAATCCCCCGCCTGGACGTGGCCTCGGCCACAATCGCACTGACCGGGGGTACCCGGGATGAGAACCTCCGCCGTGAACTTGTCCTCCACCCTCCCTCGACCCTTGCCGAGCTAGTGACTCTGGCTCTGCACCACGCGGAGTGCGAAGAAGTACTCAGCGCTTGCCGAAACGCAACCGGCTCGGGTCGGGAGGGGGATAAGAAGCGGGGCCCCGAGCCAAATCCTAGCTCGGGAAAGAAGCGAGACCGAGATGGAGAACGCAAGCGGAAGTACGAGCGGTACACCCCATTAACCGCACCGATCTATGAAATCTATGAAGACGTCAAAGACTTGGGACTCCTCCGCAGGCCCGAGCCAATGAGGTCGAAAAACCGCAAGCGAGACAGACATTGTCTATTCCACGGCGATCATGGGCATCACACCGGTGACTGCCACCAGCTCCAAGACGAAATCGAGCGCCTCATCCGCCTGGGGCACCTGGCTCGGTTCACTACCAAGCGCAGAGAAGATCAAGGCGCCGCAGAAGAGATCGACAACGCCCCCGAGGGGTTCACATCAACATCATCTCTGGAGGAATAGCATCAGGAGGCAACAGCAGCCGTGGAAGGAAGCGTCATGCCGGGCGGGCGAGCCGAGCCCCAGAGCTCCCCAAGGCCCCGCCCCAGGTCATAGTCTTCTCTGATCAAGACCTGGAGGGGCTAAGCACCCCGCATGATGATGCCCTCATAATCTCGGCCACTATAAACCATTGTAACGTAGATAGGATTCTTGTGGACAATGGAAGTGCCCCTGCTGTATTGTCTTATGACTGTTTCCTCAAAATGGGAGAGGATCCATCCAAACTCCGCCCGGTCCGAATGCCCCTCTGTGGGTTCAACGGCCTGGCCACTCTCCCCGAAGGAGCCCTAAGCCTGCCGGTTACCCTCGGCACCCCACCCAAAACCGTTACGGTCAAGGTAGACTTCATGGTGATCAAAGGGATGATAGCGTACAACGCCATCTTCGGCCGGGGAATCCTCATCCGGATTAAGGCAGTACCATCTACCTATCACCAAAAAATGAAGTTCCCCACCAAAAATGGGGTAGGGGAAATCTGAGGTAACCAGGTCACGGCCCGAAGGTGCTATAATATCTCGGTGGAGGCCACGAGGCCGGGCGGGAATGATAAGGGCCCCCGGGAAGTTGAGGAAAAATCTGCAACCACCGAGCCAGGTGGCGAGTTGCTAACAATTTTCCTAAACGATGACCCGACCCTAGGAGTAAGGATCGGAGCCGACCTACCACCCGAGGAACAGCAGCAATATAAGAAATTTCTTTCTGAGTACATCCGAGTCTTCGCTTGGTCCGACGATCAGCTCCCTGGGATACCAGAGGAGACCATGATGCACAGACTCAACCTCAACCCCACCATGAAGCCCGTGCAGCAGCGTCGAAGGAAGCACGCACCCGAGAAGCAGACGATTATCAAGGCGCAGGTCACCAAGGGGCAAGAGACTGGTCTTTTTAAACCGGTCCTATACCCGACGTGGCTAGCCAACGTCGTCCTGGTACCAAAGGCTTCCGGCAAGTGGCGGATGTGCGTGGACTTCACCGGCTTAAATAAGGCGACCCCTAAGGACTGCTATCCCTTGCCCAGCATCGACCAACTGGTCGATTCGACATCAGGCAACGAGATGCTCAGCTTCCTGGACACCTATTCGGGTTACCATCAGATCAGAATGAATTCTGAAGACGTCGAAAAGACAACCTTCATCACCGACTACGGCGTGTACTGCTATACCCGGATGCCTTTCGGGTTGAAGAACGTCGGAGCCACATATCAAAGACTGGTCAATCACATGTTCGAGGAGCAGCTAGGTCAGAACGTCGAGGCCTACATTGACGACATGCTCGTCAAGACCCCCAAGGCCCAGGACCACTTCACCAACCTCGCTGAAACCTTCGACATCCTCCTGAAGTACAACATGAAGCTCAATCCTGCCAAGTGCACCTTCGGAGTAAGATCCGGGAAGTTCCTGGGTTTCCTGGTCACTCAGCGTGGGATCGAAGCCAACCCCTGTTGTGCCCCTGGTTTTGATGATGACAACCATGATATATGAATGATGTATTTCAATTCAATGATGAATTAAAGTTTGATTCAATAAATGCTTTCACTTGATTTCATCCTTGTGCTAGAAAGGAACAGGGTCGACGCTGGGAGCTTACAGCGTCCACGCAGCAGTCGAAGAAGTCTTCACCAATATCGTCACAAGTTGTTCCACTACGTCAACGCCAAGATAGAGCTGCGTCGACGCAACAGTTACAAAGGGAGAAGCAATGGCTTACTGGTATACTCTGATGCGTCAACGCCTTGATCAAGCAGCGTGAACGCAGTAGTTCAAGCATTCCTTGTCGTAGCCTCTGGAGTACCTTGGCAGCGTCGACGCTGCAGTTCGATGAGTCGACGCTGCAGTACGATGGATTGCCACAACTGTATAAAGCGCAACTAATGAGTGGACGCAGCTGCTTCTTGCGTCAACGCACTCAGCATGAAACCTGAAGCTTGAAGAAGGGTGCGTTAACTCCTTGGGGCAAGAGGGTCGAAGCCATCTAATCCAAGTTGCAGAGCACGATAAGTGGATCCCACCTTCAGTCACTATCTGCCACATCAGCCAAAAGCGGATAAGGTCTCGTAGCTTCTACCACTCCAGAAGGTTCCCCACGTGAGCAATCATGAGGATAATCAGAAAATCAGGGTGGTGGCCCACCTGCCTCACGTGAACTATGTTGTGCGCGGGAAGACCAAAAAATAGGATCACCCGAGAAGAAAAGAAAATATACGTGAGAGGAAAAAGTGTAGGAGAACGATATAGGCGAATAGCAGAACGAGAGAGGCTCAGAGCAGAACTGGACGAAGGCTGCTGAAGAACCAGATCAGAAGATCATCGCGCTGTTGTGTTCGGTGCAATGTATTCAGAGGGGGGGTGAATGAATACCCTTTAAAAAACTTTCTTCCAATTAAAATACTAGTGCTCAGAACTGCGGAATAAAAGCACTAAGACTAACTGAAGAAAAAACTAATCCAGTCATCTACTGAACCTGTATACAAATATGAAGTGCGCTCTTAGCAAACATCTAATGTGGGCAGCAATTAGACAGATCATGCAAACACGCAAAACCACTGTCAAGCATATAGAATGCGCATCAATGAAATGAACACATATGGAAGATCAACCTATCTCGACCCTACGCATTCATTTAGCGCCAAACACACAAAGAAGACAAACCACTGCACAAAGGGTTTTTAGGTGGTTCGGTCCAACAGACCTACATCCACCCCTCACTCCCAACCGGAGTGAGGCTTCCACTAGTCACACTAGCACAGCAGACTCAGTCTGCAACAAATGCTGCCAAACAGCTTGACCAGGGGAACAAGCTCCCCTCTTCCTCCCAAACGGAGGGAACCACTAGTGACACCAGTCACTAGCAAACCAGAGACGCAAGTCTCTCTTCCTCCAGACCGGAGGGAACACCTAGTCTTGCAACCCACAAGACTAGAACCGGAGGACCAATCCTCCCTTCCTCCAAACCGGAGGGGAACCTAGAGACCCAAGTCTCTCTTCCTCTGAACACCAGAGGGAAGCACAAGTGACACTACGTCACCTGCAAACCAGAGGTCTAGGACCTCTCTTCCTCCCACCCGGAGGGACCCCTGGACTTGAAATCTACAAGCCCAGAACCGGAGGACGAGCCTCCCTTCCTCTAACCAGAGGGAACCCACAAGTAGCACCCAGCTACTTGCACCCGAAGATAGCGATCTCCCTTCTCCTGAACCAACAGGAGGGACCCCGACCTCTCTACAGAGAATCAGAAAAACAGCAAATGGATAGTTTAAAAGAAAAATGAAACCAACAACAGAAAGCTAAAAAGATAAAAATAGATGTGGCTCTCGCAGGAGCTGGCTGGCCTGGATTTGATCCACGGTCCAGCAGGAACAAGTCTTCAGTTGAAGCTTCTATCACTCTAGCTCACTCTTCTTCTCTGTTCTCCTTCCTCTTCTACTCTTCACACTTCTGCTATCTCTATCTCTCGCTCAAATCTCTCTTTCTCTCTCTTTCTCACTCTCTTTCTCTTCTTCTTTTCCTTTTCTTCTTCTTCGTCTGGATCGTGGCTCTCTGTATTGACTTCACCTTTCGCCCATTCGATCTACCTTCTTCTGTGGAAGAAGGTTCATATATATAGCAGGAGCAGCAGCAGTAGCGGCAGCTCCATCGTGTGACCTCCACACTTTCAGCCCTAAATATTAGGACCACGTGGCAGTCTCTCAGCAGGCTTCATTCCAGCCTCGGATTCACTTGCTGCCCAGGCACTGGGAAATGTTCTTCCTCGAACCTGCAAGGAGATACGAACCATTAAAACTGAGGGCCACAATAACTAAAGCTGCACGAGGTATGTGATAGCAGTTCTAGATGCACTAAGAAAGACACGACATTTAGTGGTGACAAAAACAAACATTACAAGGAGAACGACACGAAGTCACTGTAACAAAAACAAGCACTACGACAAGAACGACACGAGGTAGGATGAGAACAGCACGAAGTGAGAAGGAAACAACACGCGGACATAATAACTAAGAACGACACGAGTACACTGTAACAGATCAGACACAACGAAGGGAACGACACAAAGTGAGGTTATAAAACACAAGAGATACGAGGTCTAGAAAAGGCAACACGAAGACACGAAAATAAAAACAACAAAAACACAAATACTAGACCAACACGAGGTTACGAATGCAAAAACAACACGAGGACAAACACGGGCTGACAACAGAAACCGACACGAAGTGGTTGCAAACAAGCAAGACACGAGGTCTACGTAAAGCAACACGAAGTGTGGTCAAGGCGAGAAAGACACGAGGTCTAATGAGAAAGACCAACACGAAGACAGTGAAAACATCACGAAGTAAAGAACAACGACACGAAGTGTAGTGGTGACAAAAACATACACTACACAGAGAACGACACGAAGACACAACAAGGAAAATGACACGAAGACACAACAAGGAAAATGACACGAAGACACAAAAAACAACATTAACCGACACGAAGTAAGTACGACATGGAGACAGATGACAGAGACCGTCACGAGTTGAAAACAACACGAAGACGAAATTGACACGCAGTGAAAACGACACGAAGATGAAGTTGACACGAAGTGAAAACAACACGAAGATGAAGTTGACACGAAGTGAAAACAACACGAAGACGAAGTTGACACGAAGTGAAAACAACACGAAGATGATGAGAACAGCACGAGATGAAGCGACACGGGGTTCACTGGGAAACGACTCGAAGTTCATCAGAACAAATCGAGCTGCTACAGTAAACAGCACGAAGACAATCAAACAAAAACAACACGAAGACAATGGATGCTACAGTGCAATGTCTAGACTTGAAGTTCAGTTGAGTGTACAGACTTCACCAATGAATCACTCACTGTACAGACTTACTATAGCAGTCTGATGTACAGACTTTGATGAACAGTCCAATGTATGGACTTGTACTGCAAACAACAATGTATAGACTTCATGTAAAAGCCCAATGTATTGGACATTGAAATCGAAGACCAATGTGCAGACTTGACAGTGCTGACTAGTGTGCAGACTTCAAGGAGGTTGGCGTGTCAATGTACAGACTTGATGAAGACTGATACATGAACAGTAATGCATAGAATTAGAAGCATATGACACGGCTGTACAGACTTCACGCGTTGACGCTGAACACACTTAGCCTAAGACAATGCATGAACTGAGGAGTTGACCAATCAGCCAAGACTGAACATAATCTAATATGCAATGCCATATCAAAACTTATGAAGAACTGCATTATGATGAAAAGGTGAGTAATAGCATGATGACTCACACAGCAGGATGACTCACAGTGAATAACACACACACATCAAGGATCAACTATCAAAATCATATCAAGGCCATCATCAAGATCCATCAAAGCCATCAGCAAAGCCCCAATTGAAATCATCATCAAAACCATTAGCAAAGCCACAATTGCAATCATCATCAAAACCATTAGCAAAGCCACAATTGCAATCATCATCAAAACCATTAGCAAAGCCACAATTGCCATCATCAAAACTACAGGGCATAATAATCTCCCCCTTTTTGATGATGGCAACACAATGAGTTACACTGACTCAGATACTATGAGTTACACTGACTCAGATCTCAGATTAGATTCTTCTCCCCCTTTGCCTTCAGCAAAAAGACATGAGTTGAAGAGTGAATTAAAACCAATTGTTAATTAAAAACTCCCCCTTTTGACTAAGCTGCCCCTTTTACTTTAGCAAAACGAATAAACCAGAGATGTCATATGAGACACTCATGATAGTTCAGCAGAAGATGGCAACACAATATTAGTAGCAATTAAAAATAATTCTCCCCCTGAGTCAAACAACTTATGCAATCATGCATATGCAACAATACTCCCCCTTTGACATGGTAGATGATATAGAGCTAATGTAGACAAATAACTGTTGGATTGTGTGTCTTCCCTAAGTATTTTGATGATGAGCAACACTATGTTAATTGTTCTTGTTATTTTTGATCAGATATCTTGCACTTGAGTTATCCATGGTTTTATATGAAATAACTGCTAAGAGGTAACACTTCGTGTGTTCGTTCATGTTCTGTCTTCGTGCTGTTTTTCCTCAAACATCATGTAGTTCTTGCTTCGCGTTTTCACCTCGTGTCGAGTTAGCCATGTTGTCGTCTGTTTGAGTGTTGTCTTTCACCTCGTGCAGTCTTTGATTACTGTGTTGTTTTCATGTCATCCTTTGCATACTGTCTTCGTGATTGATTGGCACTTCGTCTTGGTTACAACACCTCGTGTTGTACTGTTTGACTTCGTGTCGGTTTCGGTTGCAGTCCATGTTGTTTTCATGTCGTTCTCCTTTATTGCCACCTCGTGTCGTTTTTATTATTGAGTCTTCGTGTCGTTTTACCTCGTGCAGTGTTATCCCGTGTCATTTACTGTTTTCGACTTTGTGTCGTTATCAGCCTGTGTTGCTTTCATCTCGTGCTGTTCTCACTATCCTCGTGTTGTTCTCACCGCGTGTCGATTACTGTTTTTCACTTAGCATTATTTTTATTTCGTGTCTCTCTTGCTTATAACCTCACCTCGTGTCATTATCTTCTGTATATCTGATCTGTTACAGAGTATCTCGTGTCGTTCTTATGTCATCTCGAGAAATAGTCACGTCGTGTTGTTGTTATTATACCTCATGCAGTTTTTGGTTTTAATGGCCATGCAGCGTATTAATGGACTTAATCTCATTACAGGTCCGAGGAAGAACATTCCACACTCCAGGGCTGCACGTGATCCGAGACAAGAGGAACCAATTTGATAAAGGCACGTGACAGGAAACTTGTGGATCGAGCGTGGGAGGCACACGCGTTTCATGCCCTATCCATCTGCTGTTGATGCTATAAATAGAATCCTTTGTCCTCAGATGAAGGTGATCGAAGAAGAGAGGCATAGAAGAAAACAGGGAAACAGAGAGCCCTTCGATCCAGGAAAAAGAAAAGAAAGAAGAAAGAATAGCAGAGAGAAATAGAAAGAGAGCAGAAGAGTGATCAGAAGAATTGTTCTGACTTGCGGATCAAATCCGAAGTCCATTGCTCTATATTGAGCTACATTGTTTCCATTGTCTGGCATTTGATTTCCTTCGTTCGTATTTTTCATTTCTTGTTCTTATCTTTCTTCAACTGTTATTGTTTGTGTTTCCGATCCTCTGGACTGAGGTCGGGGTCCTCCTGTGAGATCAGGAGTAGGGAGAGTCAATCTCCGGTTTGCAAGCAGCAGGTGAGCTGCTTGTAGGTACCCTCCGGGTTGGGAGGAAGAGGGGTCTTCGACCTCTGGTTCACTAGTAGCAGGGCTGCTACTAGTGGGGTTTCCCTCTTGGTAAAGAGGAAGAGAGACGTGAGTCTCTGGGTTCTAGTGGCTGCTGATCGCTAGAGGTTCCCTCCGGGTAGGAGGAAGAGGAGAGGTTGTTCTCCTGGGAAGCTGTGTATCAGCAGTTGTTTGGCAAGCTGTGTTGCCCAGCCTTTAGTGAAGCCACACTCAGGTTGAGTGTGGGGTGGATGTAGGTCTGAAGGACCGAACCACCTTAAAATCCTCTGAGCCCTTGTGTGATTGATCGTGATAATATTGTGGTATGCCTTCTATTTGCTTGAGCTATTAACTGCACTGCATCTTTTACGATAGTCAGAGCTCGAGGTTAGTTCCGTTTAGCAATATACTCTGCAATAATTTTTTAAATCTACGAGAGAAGTGATCTATTCATCCCCTCCCCTTCTAGATCACTTCATATTGTACTTATCAGTTGGTATCAGAGCGGTTTTTCCCAGAATGTTGTCCAACGGCCAGGGAAACGGATCCAATGGTCCTCGCAGTTTCATAGCTGATGGGCAGTCTATCACCCGCCCCCCTTTCTTTGATGGTAATAATTACTTCTTCTGGAAGAACAGGATGGAAGTCTTTATCAGGGCCCAAAGCAACAAGCTATGGAAAGTCATTACAGATGGTCCATACACCCTTCCACCGAATGAAGATATGTGGACAGAAGATCAGGTCAAACTCTCCGCACTGAATTGGACAGCTCTTAACATCATACAGTGCGCCGTCCATCCGGAAGAATATTCAAGGATCTCAGCGTGCAAGACTGCAAAGAACATGTGGGATGATTTGCAGTTAATTCATGAGGGCACATCTCAGGTGAAGGCTACCAAGATCAACATACTTACAACTCAATATGAGTTATTTAAGATGAAGCCAGAGGAGCCGATCACAGAAATGTATGCCAGATTATCTGTGATCATCAACAGTCTGAAAGGCCTTGGAAAGGATATTCAACAAGAAGACATAGTCAGGAAGATCCTTAGGTCTCTAACTCCCGTCTGGGATACCAAGGTGACTGTAATAGAGGAATCAAGAGATTTATCCATCATGACAGTAACCCAGCTGATTGGTTCTCTCATGACCCATGAAATGAATTTCAAACGAGGAAACGATGGGCATGACAGAAAGGGAAAGAATGTTGCTCTGAAGGTTTCACGACATACTAAGAAGAGCAACAACAGCAGCAGCAGCAGCAGTGATGATAGCAGCGAAGGGTCTGATGGACTCTCAGACCTGGACAAGGACGAGCGAGCTATGCTCACCAGGCAGTTCAGAAAGTTCCTAAGAACAAAAGGAAAATTCTACAGGAGGAAGAAATTTAATGCTGCAATGAAGTCTCCTGAACGAAGATTTGAGAAGAACCGGTCTGCTAAGAAGATCACTTGCTATCATTGTCAGAAATCCGGTCACATGAAAAGTGAATGTCCAGAGCTACAAGCTAAGGCTCCAGGACACCAGAAGAATGTGGTGCACAAGAAGAAGAAGGCCATGCTGTGCACATGGAGCGATGAGGAGGAGGACCCAGAAGCCACTTCGTCCAGTGAAAATGAAGAGAAGACCTGCCTCATGGCCGACCATGAGAAAGAGGTAACAAATTTATTTGAGAATTTTACTTTGGATGATTGGGAGGACGCCTATGGCGACCTATTAAGTAAATATAATTGTTTAAACAAGGAGCACAGAATGCTTAGACGTAAGTTTCATTCTCTGTCTGAAGAACACTCTTCTATTGTCACTGATAGCATGAAAACCAAGGAGATGGCCATTGAGCTAAACCAGGTTAAAGGTGAGATTGAGAGGTTGAGAATGGAAAGAGAGGAGAGTCTAGCTAGAATAGATGAGCTGAAGTGTAAAGCTGAAGAGTCTAAAGGAGAGATTAGACTGATGGCTGAAAAATATGAGGCAGTTAGAACAGTTAATCAGGAACTCCAGGACCAATACAATGAATTTCAGAAGGAGATTGAGGACAAAGAAAAAGTGCTTGAAAAGTTTACAGAGGGGAGAAACAACCTGAATGTCCTTCTGGGGTCGAGGGTAAACTTCAATAGGGAGGGATTAGGATACAATCCTACTAGTAAAAAACCCTTTGAATTTAAGACTATCACGTTCTGCCCCGCCAAAGGCAAAGAGAAACTGGAAACACCATCCAGTTCCAAATCTGTCTCTACAATGAAGTCATCGACCAGTAAATTCATTCACTCCACTGGTCAGCAGTCTAAGTCAGGAAATCCTGAGACAAGCACTGCTCATGTACAGCAGGCGTGGAACAAAGGTCCTCACAGGACCAGTCCTATAGAGGCCACAAAAAGAGCGAAAAGTTTTGTTAAGAAAACTCATCATGCTAATTATCAAGTAGAGCATGGCAACGATCACCAGTTTCAGCACAAATTTTATTGGAGTAAAAATGCTTACATGAATTATGCTCAACACACACGCACATCTTCTAAGAGGCCAACCAACAATGTCTTTGTTCAGAAACAGCATAGTTCAAATAGGAATAAGCTTATTCAACACCCACCAAGAAATAACAAAAGGGAAGAATCAACCCACATAAATCCACTGAAGAGAACTATAAAACAAATGTGGATTCCCAAGTGCTTTCTGCATAATCTGAAAACTGGTTTTGGACCCAATTTGAATTGGGTCCCACATTACTCTGTCTGAATTTTTGCAGGTCAGCCTGGCAGCTGAGCATAACAAGTGGTATCTTGACAGCGGCTGTAGCAGGCACATGACAGGAGACCGGTCCAAATTCAGCAAACTAAAAATGAAGTCTGGGGGCTTGGTCAAATTCGGAGGAAATAACAGAGGAAGAATAATTGGAATTGGCACGGTTGGTAAGTCCTCCACTAACTCCATTGAAGATGTGTATCTTGTAGAAGGACTTCAGCACAACTTGGTAAGTATAAGTCAACTTTGTGACAAAGGACACAAGGTACTCTTTGACCACAACTCGTGCACTATTTTTGAGCTGAATTCTGATAACATCATGTTCAAAGGTCATAGAGTAAATAATGTGTACATCGTTGATCTTGATGATAATTCTGAAACAAACTTGTGTCTGTCTGCTAATTCTGAACAGGTTGCTTTTGACTGGCATAGGCGTCTAGGCCACGCTAGTGTGTCTACTTTGAATAAACTGTCTAATTATAACCTAGTCAGAGGTTTTCCCAAAATAAAATTCCAGTTAGGGTCCAAGCTCTGTGATGCTTGTGCTCAAGGTAAACAGACTCGTGCAGTTTTTAAGTTGAGAACTGAGGGTCTCTCATCTAAACCACTACAGCACTTGCACATGGATCTCTTTGGTCCTACTCGAATACAAAGCCTGTCAGGTAAGAGATATGGTCTAGTCATAGTTGATGACTTCACTAGATTTTCTTGGTTGTTCTGTTTAGCAAATAAAAATGATGCTTTTGTTCACTTTGAAGAACTTTTTAATAAAATCAAACTGCAAGGTGAACATAATATCATTACAATTCAGTCTGACCATGGAGGAGAGTTTGAAAACTCTTCATTCTCTGAATTTTGCTCAAGAGAGGGAGTGACTCACAGATTTTCTTCTCCCAGGACACCGGAGCAGAATGGAATTGTTGAGAGAAGAAACAGGTCAATAATTGAAATGGCCAGGACTATGCTAATTGAGAGTGGACTTCCAAGGAGATTTTGGGCAGAAGCTGCAAATACAGCATGCTACATTTTAAATCGAGCCTTGGTAAGACCTACTCATAAGAAAACTCCTTATGAACTCCTCAAGGGTAAGCTGCCAAACATTTCTTACTTTAAAATCTTTGGTTCCAAATGCTTCATCCACAATAATGGTAAGAATGGTTTGGATAAGTTTGAAGCAAGAAGCTCTCCTGGAATTTTTCTCGGATATTCAGAAACCTCTAGGGCTTACAGAGTCTTCAATAAAGATGAGCAAACTATTGAAGAAACACCTCATGTGGTGTTTGATGAGAATGTTCTATCTGACAAAAGGACAAATGATGACAGGGAGTCACCTGATGAGGGAGATTTCTTGGAGAAAATTGAAGTAGGAGAGATGCAGCAAACTGCTCAACCAGAAAACTTACAACAAGAAGGAGCAACTGAGGTAGGTGAACCCTCAGGTGAGGTAATATTTCACAAAGATCATCCTAGTGAAAATGTCATAGGTAATTTGCATGATCCCACTAGGACAAGGTCTCACTTTAGAACTGTCCAAGAACAGGACTTAGCTGCTTTGACATCTCAGGTAGAACCCAAGACTGTGGAAGAGGCTTTAAAGCATGATTCTTGGGTATCCTCCATGGGTGAGGAATTAAATCAATTTGAGAAAAATAATGTATGGAAACTAGTTCCTAGACCTGAAAACACTCATGTCATTGGCACTAAATGGGTTTTCAAAAATAAGATTGATGAAAATGGTGCTATCTCTAGAAACAAAGCAAGACTTGTAGCTCAAGGCTACAGTCAGGAATTTGGTGTGGATTTTGATGAATCCTATGCACCAGTAGCTAGGATGGAAGCTATAAGAATTCTGTTTGCATTTGCATGCTCTAGAAAAATTCGGCTACAGCAAATGGATGTCAAAAGCGCATTCTTAAATGGGTTATTGAAGGAAGAGGTATATGTTGAACAACCTCCTGGGTTTAATTTCTCTGTTCAGCCTAACATGGTTTTTAGGTTGAATAAAGCCCTCTATGGATTGAAGCAGGCTCCTCGAGCCTGGTATGAGAGACTTTCTGAGTTCCTTGTGAGCAAGGGCTACACTCGAGGTAAGGTTGACCAAACCCTCTTCACCAAAAGTCTCGGAAAGGAGTTAATTGTGGTCCAGGTATATGTTGATGATATCATTTTCGGATCTAACAACTCAAAATTATGTAAAGACTTTTCTGAGTCTATGTCCCAAGAATTTGAAATGAGTCTAGTTGGCGAACTAAAATATTTTCTTGGGCTGCAGGTCAAACAAATGGAGGATGGTTGTTTCATAAATCAAACCAAGTATACTCTGGAGATGCTGAAAAGGTTTGGAATGACCAACCTCAAGACAATCTCAACACCCATGAGTACCAGCTCCTCACTAGATTCAGACGAAAAAGGTAAAGAGGTGGATGCTAAACTATATAGAGGTATGATCGGTTCACTCCTCTACTTAACTGCATCCAGGCCCGACATTCAATTTAGTGTAGGGATGTGTGCCAGATACCAGGCTAGACCTACTGAATTGCATCTGGCAGCTGTAAAGAGAATCTTTAGATACTTATCTGCCACTCATGATCTAGGTCTCTGGTATCCTGCATCATGTAACTTAGATCTCATTGCATACACTGATGCAGATTATGCAGGATGTAAATTGGACAGGAAGAGCACTAGTGGTCACTGCGAATTTCTAGGAGGGTGCTTAGTCTCTTGGGGATCCAAGAAGCAACACTCTGTGGCTCTCTCTACTGCTGAAGCTGAATATGTGGCAGCAGGGAGCTGTGGCACACAGGTTATATGGATAAAACACCAGCTTCTGGATTACTCGGTTGAGCTAGGTTGTACTTCTATCTTTTGTGACAATACTAGTGTAATAAACATTGCAAAGAATCCTGTACTTCATTCTCGAACTAAACACATTGAAATCAGGCATCATTTTATTCGAGATGAAGTAGCAAGGAAGACTTTTGAGTTGATCCATGTTGGCACTAACTCACAAATTGCAGATATCTTTACTAAGCCACTGGATACTGAAAAATTTAGCACTATGCGCAGAGAACTAGGTATTTACAGAATTTCATGATTGAAAATTTGATTTCTGAATACCATGTCCTGTGTTATTATGCTTATCATATTCATCATGGTGTTCTTTTTGAAGTGCATTGAGGGTTGTCTTGGCTAAGTCTGTGTTAGGGTCAAGGTCTCAGGGGGAGATGATTTATAATAGGTGTCTTGATCTTTGACCTAATTTGAACATACTCCGAACGACATTTTGCTGACATCATAAGAGAATCAGGTTGATTAGGTGTATAAAAGAAAATGTTGGATGCTTTACTCTTTAAGGCTGTTCATCTAATTTCTTGTTGGAATTTCAGCTGTTAGTCCCACTGAGATCAAAATCTGAATTCAAGATTAATCTTCATACACTGTAACTGTCTTCTGATCTAGTTAGTACAGCATACCTACTTAGTCAATGGTGAGTCCAAAATGAGGTATTTTGTGCTTTAGTCTGAATCACCTTGGATCTGGTGTATTGTTCTCAAACGGACTCAAGCTTCATTAACAAGGTTTTAAGAGCTGGTAAATAAAAACAAAATTCATAAAAGGGTTATCAACTTTGTTAACTGCTCATTGAGAAACTGGGATTTTCATCAATGAAGTGAAAGCTTCCCATGTCATGAGATGGCAGTAATCATCTGGTCTTAATAGTTGTCTTGATCATACAGAGCTATGGTACATATCTGGTTAGTAACTGGGGTGTCTGGCCTCAGATAAAGGTGTCACCTTAATGTCAACACCAGCTAGAATACTATCTCTGTCCTCTTATCAGAAGGGGTAATGTGGTCCTGCCACCGAGTAACTGGGGATTCTTGCCTCTAAACAAGGTGTCTCCCTAATGTCAAATGTGTACTTGACAGACTTACCTCTGATCTTGACCATTTTTAAAGATCCTGCTCACTTGAAGTATAGCTTTTGATTTGTTTGTTCTCAATACCACAGGTCTTTGTCTTCTGGCTGTCTTACATAATACTCTCTCAGTAAAGACTTATTTTGATCAAACTGGTATCTTGTACCTCACGTGCTTAGAATCTGGTTCTGTGTATGGAGCAAATCCTTATTCACAGTTTTTGCACAGTCTGACTAACTGTTCCTCAAAAATCCTCACATAAAATTAATGGCTTTCTTAATTGACTAAACATCTCAATAGTCTCCATTTATCTGCCTTACTCTGTCCTGTTTTCTCTCTATAGTCAGCAATTTTCCCTTCTCTGTATCTTCAGATTTGACCCTAGTTTTGATGATGTCAAAGGGGGAGAGAATTGAGTTGAGGGGGAGTCAGTTATCAAGTCTGAGGTAAACTGTTGCTGTGTTCAGGGGGAGTGAGGGGGAGTGTTCAGGTTTCATCAAGGGAAGTAAGGAAGCAAGTATGCTTTAAGTTGTCTGCATTAAATATCCTGAATTGATCTCTTTTGAACTTATCTCTCATACTTAATATAGTGTTGCCATCATCAAAAAGGGGGAGATTGTTGGATTGTGTGTCTTCCCTAAGTATTTTGATGATGAGCAACACTATGTTAATTGTTCTTGTTATTTTTGATCAGATATCTTGCACTTGAGTTATCCATGGTTTTATATGAAATAACTGCTAAGAGGTAACACTTCGTGTGTTCGTTCATGTTCTGTCTTCGTGCTGTTTTTCCTCAAACATCATGTAGTTCTTGCTTCGCGTTTTCACCTCGTGTCGAGTTAGCCATGTTGTCGTCTGTTTGAGTGTTGTCTTTCACCTCGTGCAGTCTTTGATTACTGTGTTGTTTTCATGTCATCCTTTGCATACTGTCTTCGTGATTGATTGGCACTTCGTCTTGGTTACAACACCTCGTGTTGTACTGTTTGACTTCGTGTCGGTTTCGGTTGCAGTCCATGTTGTTTTCATGTCGTTCTCCTTTATTGCCACCTCGTGTCGTTTTTATTATTGAGTCTTTGTGTCGTTTTACCTCGTGCAGTGTTATCCCGTGTCATTTACTGTTTTTGACTTTGTGTCGTTATCAGCCTGTGTTGCTTTCATCTCGTGCTGTTCTCACTATCCTCGTGTTGTTCTCACCGCGTGTCGATTACTGTTTTTCACTTAGCATTATTTTTATTTCGTGTCTCTCTTGCTTATAACCTCACCTTGTGTCATTATCTTCTGTATATCTGATCTGTTACAGAGTATCTCGTGTCGTTCTTATGTCATCTCGAGAAATAGTCACGTCGTGTTGTTGTTACTATACCTCATGCAGTTTTTGGTTTTAATGGCCATGCAGCGTATTAATGGACTTAATCTCATTACAGGTCCGAGGAAGAACATTCCACACTCCAGGGCTGCACGTGATCCGAGACAAGAGGAACCAATTTGATAAAGGCACGTGACAGGAAACTTGTGGATCGAGCGTGGGAGGCACACGCGTTTCATGCCCTATCCATCTGCTGTTGATGCTATAAATAGAATCCTTTGTCCTCAGATGAAGGTGATCAAAGAAGAGAGGCATAGAAGAAAACAGGGAAACAGAGAGCCCTTCGATCCAGGAAAAAGAAAAGAAAGAAGAAAGAATAGCAGAGAGAAATAGAAAGAGAGCAGAAGAGTGATCAGAAGAATTGTTCTGACTTGCGGATCAAATCCGAAGTCCATTGCTCTATATTGAGCTACATTGTTTCCATTGTCTGGCATTTGATTTCCTTCGTTCGTATTTTTCATTTCTTGTTCTTATCTTTCTTCAACTGTTATTGTTTGTGTTTCCGATCCTCTGGACTGAGGTCGGGGTCCTCCTGTGAGATCAGGAGTAGGGAGAGTCAATCTCCGGTTTGCAAGCAGCAGGTGAGCTGCTTGTAGGTACCCTCCGGGTTGGGAGGAAGAGGGGTCTTCGACCTCTGGTTCACTAGTAGCAGGGCTGCTACTAGTGGGGTTTCCCTCTTGGTAAAGAGGAAGAGAGACGTGAGTCTCTGGGTTCTAGTGGCTGCTGATCGCTAGAGGTTCCCTCCGGGTAGGAGGAAGAGGAGAGGTTGTTCTCCTGGGAAGCTGTGTATCAGCAGTTGTTTGGCAAGCTGTGTTGCCCAGCCTTTAGTGAAGCCACACTCAGGTTGAGTGTGGGGTGGATGTAGGTCTGAAGGACCGAACCACCTTAAAATCCTCTGAGCCCTTGTGTGATTGATCGTGATAATATTGTGGTATGCCTTCTATTTGCTTGAGCTATTAACTGCACTGCATCTTTTACGATAGTCAGAGCTCGAGGTTAGTTCCGTTTAGCAATATACTCTGCAATAATTTTTTAAATCTACGAGAGAAGTGATCTATTCATCCCCTCCCCTTCTAGATCACTTCATATTGTACTTATCAATAACATGATCAGACAATCTAGCACATTGTCCCCTTATGCATATAGTCTCTCAAACATACCAGAGAATTCTACCCTTATGATCCATGAAGCAAGAGAAATCTACAAGGATGAACTCTGGTTAGTCAAAGACAGCAACTCTCATATATGACAACCAGTCTGAATGAAATCACAGTGATAAAGGGCAATAGGATGAGCAGATTCAACGATTTGTGAAAAATTGAGATAATGAACTTTTCAGCAAGATACCAACTTCATAAAATCAAAATCTTAAGTTCTGGATTTCTCCATCATAAAAGCTTATGAACCCTTGATTGTCAGATATGGTTTAAGAATGATGTAAACTGAAATTTTTCAAAAGAAATTGTACTCATATCTGAACCAACACTTAATAAAAAAGGAACTACAAGCTCATATAAGATTCTAGTTCAACCAACTTCTATCTTAATTAGTTTACTTTCCATGACAGCTTTAAGAGAAACATAAGTGAATGCTCCTGAATTTTACTTGTTCTTTCAGAATTTGATTTACACTTGTTCAAATCTTTCTTTAAAGAATAATTTTGGTTTATCAACACCTTTTGGCGTGGAGAGACACCTTGATCAGAGGTCAGAGTCCCCAGTTACTCAGTGTGACAACCGTATTGTTTCTCCCATTTTAGAGAACAGAGATAGCATTAAAAGTATCTTTGGCATGAGGATACACCTTGATCAGAGGCCAGAATCCCCAGTTACTCAATACAACTATGCCATTGCTCTGCCATGTTTTCATAATAATTTCCAATCATCTCTTTAAACAGAGTTAACCATGGTACCTCATGACACAATTCTTTGGACAGGTTTCTCAGTAGCCATAGTCATTGCTCTGTCCATACTTTTACTTAAAAGGATTCAGAACAAGTTAGTTGTTTAGGAACAACCACATACACTCTATATCTCAGTCAACGTAGACATGGATATCAACTTTTCAGATTTCAGAAGGTCTTACATGAATTTACATGAAGCAGATAGTTAAAGTTTATTAAGAGGTTGAAACAGATTTTTTCAAGTTTCTTGAGACTAAACAAGAGTACATAAGACTTAAACCACTTCCAGTTAACAAATGTTCTTAAGCATGTATAATGGAAGGCTCCTCATTAAAGGTATTTTAACTTTTATGAAGTAGTATTCAGGCTGAAGGTTTACTTCATATCTCAGCAGAGTAATTCAAGTGAGAATATTCACTAAACAGCATGATTCTGAAGAATTTTAGCAATTGAGCTGCTCTTGAGCAAAGAGGTTCAAAGTTGACTGAATAGAGAAAGAGCTCTCATTCAGCAGATTTAGGAGAGACAAACAGATACCAATAAGGTATGCATTCGGATTTTGAACAACTTCAGAAGTAGTCAAGAAATCATTTGATACCACTTTAAATGATAGAATCACTGACACTTCAGATATGACAAGATGAATCATATAGCTGGAGAAGAACGGATTAAGCATGCTCCCCCTATCTATATGCAGTGACATTTCCCTTCCTTTTTTTTGATTTTTCAAAGAAGTGATATGCTATGCAATGATTCCCTCTAACTAAAAACGTTGAATCATCCTATATGTCATGCAGACAATGTAGATGATGAATGATTATGCAACAACTGATTTAACATGCTATGCAGTAAATCTCAAGACAGTTGAGTGAATTCAGATATATGAATAATGCTCCCCCTAAATGTATGCATTCAATGTATCTTTTCGACATTTTCAATGGAAAGAAATGCAATGCAATTAGCTTCTTGTATGCAGGGGCATGAAGTAAAATATTCACATGAAAATGCAGACATTCTCTGAAATGCAGATTTGACCCTTGGTACTTGGCGGAGAACTTGGCCTAAAAGACCATCTCACACATAGTAAGAACCTCTAGACAGATTTCCTCTGCCCTTTAGTAGCTTTCCATTTATATACCAAGTGGTCATGCATGATAATGCAATACAAACAGTCCTTTATGCATCAGATTTTCAATGAATGTATGTCATGTGCATGTTTATGCCATTCTCATATATGCACACAGCTCACAGTACAAACAAGAAAGCCCACAAAGATCAATGCGAGAGTCAAACCAATTAAAATAAAACATGTATGCATGAAGCTATGACTTCTCAACTCAACCATAATTTTCATTTGAACAGATTTGAGAAATTTACCTGAATGGGGTTTTATCAACTTAGGTGCCTTGGTTTATTTCCCCATTTTTATTCTTCAGCTTCCAAGGCACACCTGCAAGTTAGCACACTATTTTGCATGGGCAGGTACCCAAACAGTCTTGGGTCCTGCATGGTTAATAGTGACACCTTTGGTAGGTGTTCTAAACAACCTTTTCGCATTTAGGTCATCAGATCTCATCAGATGGCAATTATTCATTGAATGACCTAATACACCACAATAATAGCAAGAGACAGCAGATTTCAGATTTGTTTTATGCACATTCTGATTAGTATGAGTTCTATGTGCATATGTATGAAATCTTCTGTTAACAGAATTAGGATTCTGTTTACCAACATAAGCCAGCCAACAGTCAGTAGCTCTATGGCCTGGCTTCCCACATTCAAAACATGTAAGTGTTTTCTTCTCAAACACAAATTCATTTCTATCAGAGATATTTCTATTGACAGGGAATCTACCAGATTTATTGTTAAACTTCCTTCCCTGAGCATGCCAACATTGGGCTGTAATGTGGCCCATCTTGCCACATTGAGAGCATGAATTAGAATTTCTTCCACCAGCCCTCAGCCAGCATTCAATGGCTCTGTGGCCTGTCTTTCCACACTCAAAGCATGTAATGAGATTATCTTTAAAAATAAATTTATTCTTATTAGGACCATGTTGGCTAGCAGGAGATTTACTATGATATGAATGAGATGTTTTCTTATCATTTGCAAACCAGCATTGTGCAATTGTGTGTCCTGATTTACCACAGTGAAAATATTCAATTCTCTTTTTCTGAAATGAAAGATTTCTATCATTAAGGTTCCTGGCAGTCATATCATCTTTCTCCATCAATTTACATTCATGCATCAGATGACCAAATTTATGACAATAACGGCATGACATTGTCTTTTTAGATGCATGTGAATGTGTGTGTGAACTTTGATCAACATGCCCTAATGAACCCCTTTTATTTAATTTCTGTTTTCCAATCTTTTTCTGATTTTTGTTCTGCTCTTCAGTTTTCTGAACAATGGGCTGTTTATCTTTTGAAGTGGTGGCTACCTTTGAAACCTTTACAAAAGATGTCATCAACTTGCTCTGAAATTCTTTCTTGTTACCATTATTGTAGCCCAGCCCTTCCTTCCTAGTGTTAATTTTTACACCTAGTAGCTTGTCTAGGTTTTTCTGTCCACTTACGAATTTTGACAAAGTATTGTTCAGATCATTTATTTCAGATTGAAGAGAAGAAATCTGATGTTCATAGTTGACTATATCTTCTTCACAGACAAGAATTTGTTGATGCATCACATCATTCAAAGTTCTAAGAGTTTCAATCTCTTGTTTCAATTTGAGCTCATCTTGATTTTCATCAACGGATTTTCCTTTTTCAAATGTCAGCAATCTCTCTGACATGGTGGAGTTCAACTGTTTCAGTTTCTCAATTTCTTCCTTTAGACTAGTGTTTTCCTGCTCAAGTTTATCATCATCAAATATTACATCAGTTAGGAAACTTGGGTATTCTGATGTACAGTTTTCAAAGTTTTCCTGAAATTTTAAGTTTGCAACACTAACTGCCTTGAGCTCTTCATTGATCAATCTGTTTTCTTTTTCAAGACTGATTAGTTTTTGGTCAGATTCCTGACATTGTTTTCTAAGTTTAGTGTTTTCAGATTTAACATGATCAAGTTCTGATTGGATTCCATCTAGTTTAGACACTTGTCTTCTGAGTATTTCATTTTCAGTTTTCAAAACTTCAGTATTTTCAAAATCTTCAGTCCCAGAAAGTGGATCCCCTAGATTTGCTATCTTCTTTATCAAACTTTTATTCTTCTTCCTCAGTTTTTCATGGGAGTGTAACAGATTAGCATATGCATCTTCCCAGTCATCTAAAGTGAAATTCTCGAAAGGGTTTACCTCCACAGCATCTTCAAATTCATCTTGTTCACTGCTATGGTCACTCTTATCAGTCATCAGACAGCTGTTCTCATTCATCCTCTGAACTAGTTTCAACTGATCCAGAATGTCCTTTGCAGGCCTGCAGTCAAGAAAAACAAGAATGTAGAGCCTTGTCAATAGTTTTTTTTCATTAATCTCAAAACTTTCTGATTCTCTCCGTTTCTTAATCTATCACTTTTAGTCCATTTGGACTCTTCCTTTGGCAGTCTATGAGGACCATGTGAAATTAACTTCCACATAATTGTGTAGACTGCTAACCCATGAATTAAAGTTAGAACCATTGTAAACCGGTGGAGAACCCATGGATTAAATTGGCAAGTAGATTTATGCAGAAAAGAGTAAAGACAGAAATGCACCAAGGGACAATAGGATCCTCTGCAGATCGTTGGATCTGATCAATCAGAGAACCGCTCTGATACCAATTGTTGTGTTCGGTGCAATGTATTCAGAGGGGGGGTGAATGAATACCCTTTAAAAAACTTTCTTCCAATTAAAATACTAGTGCTCAGAACTACGGAATAAAAGCACTAAGACTAACTGAAGAAAAAACTAATCCAGTCATCTACTGAACCTGTATACAAATATGAAGTGCGCTCTTAGCAAACATCTAATGTGGGCAGCAATTAGACAGATCATGCAAACACGCAAAACCACTGTCAAGCATATAGAATGCACATCAATGAAATGAACACATATGGAAGATCAACCTATCTCGACCCTACGCATTCATCTAGCACCAAACACACAAAGAAGACAAACCACTGCATAAAGGGTTTTTAGGTGGTTCGGTCCAACAGACCTACATCCACCCCTCACTCCCAACCGGAGTGAGGCTTCCACTAGTCACACTAGCACAGCAGACTCAGTCTGCAACAAATGCTGCCAAACAGCTTGACCAGGGGAACAAGCTCCCCTCTTCCTCCCAACCGAAGGGAACCACTAGTGACACCAGTCACTAGCAAACCAGAGACGCAAGTCTCTCTTCCTCCAGACCGGAGGGAACACCTAGTCTTGCAACCCACAAGACTAGAACCGGAGGACCAATCCTCCCTTCCTCCAAACCGGAGGGGAACCTAGAGACCCAAGTCTCTCTTCCTCTGAACACCAGAGGGAAGCACAAGTGACACTACGTCACCTGCAAACCAGAGGTCTAGGACCTCTCTTCCTCCCACCCGGAGGGACCTCTGGACTTGAAATCTACAAGCCCATAACCGGAGGACGAGCCTCCCTTCCTCTAACCAGAGGGAACCCACAAGTAGCACCCAGCTACTTGCAACCGGAGATAGCGATCTCCCTTCTCCTGAACCAACAGGAGGGACCCCGACCTCTCTACAGAGAATCAGAAAAACAGCAAATGGATAGTTTAAAAGAAAAATGAAACCAACAACAGAAAGCTGAAAAGATAAAAATAGATGTGGCTCTCGCAGGAGCTGGCTGGCCTGGATTTGATCCACGGTCCAGCAGGAACAAGTCTTCAGTTGAAGCTTCTATCACTCTAGCTCACTCTTCTTCTCTGTTCTCCTTCCTCTTCTACTCTTCACACTTCTGCTATCTCTATCTCTCGCTCAAATCTCTCTTTCTCTCTCTTTCTCACTCTCTTTCTCTTCTTCTTTTCCTTTTCTTCTTCTTCGTCTGGATCGTGGCTCTCTGTATTGACTTCACCTTTCGCCCATTCGATCTACCTTCTTCTGTGGAAGAAGGTTCATATATATAGCAGGAGCAGCAGCAGTAGCGGCAGCTCCATCGTGTGACCTCCACACTTTCAGCCCTAAATATTAGGACCACGTGGCAGTCTCTCAGCAGGCTTCATTCCAGCCTCGGATTCATGTGCTGCCCAGGCACTGGGAAATGTTCTTCCTCGAACCTGCAAGGAGATACGAACCATTAAAACTGAGGGCCACAATAACTAAAGCTACACGAGGTATGTGATAGCAGTTCTAGATGCACTAAGAAAGACACGACATTCAGTGGTGACAAAAACAAACATTACAAGGAGAACGACACGAAGTCACTGTAACAAAAATAAGCACTACGACAAGAACGACACGAGGTAGGATGAGAACAGCACGAAGTGAGAAGGAAACAACACGCGGACATAATAACTAAGAACGACACGAGTACACTGTAACAGATCAGACACAACGAAGGGAACGACACAAAGTGAGGTTATAAAACACAAGAGATATGAGGTCTAGAAAAGGCAACACGAAGACACGAAAATAAAAACAACAAAAACACAAATACTAGACCAACACGAGGTTACGAATGCAAAAACAACACGAGGACAAACACGGGCTGACAACAGAAACCGACACGAAGTGGTTGCAAACAAGCAAGACACGAGGTCTACGTAAAGCAACACGAAGTGTCGTCAAGGCGAGAAAGACACGAGGTCTAATGAGAAAGACCAACACGAAGACAGTGAAAACATCACGAAGTAAAGAACAATGAGACGAAGTGTAGTGGTGACAAAAACATACACTACACAGAGAACGACACGAAGACACAACAAGGAAAATGACACGAAGACACAACAAGGAAAATGACACGAAGACACAAAAAACAACATTAACCGACACGAAGTAAGTACGACATGGAGACAGATGACAGAGACCGTCACGAGTTGAAAACAACACGAAGATGAAATTGACACGAAGTGAAAATGACACGAAGACGAAGTTGACACGAAGTGAAAACAACACGAAGATGAAGTTGACATGAAGTGAAAACAACACGAAGACGAAGTTGACACGAAGTGAAAACAACACGAAGACGATGAGAACAGCACGAGATGAAGCGACACGGGGTTCACTGGGAAACGACTCAAAGTTCATCAGAACAAATCGAGCTGCTACAGTAAACAGCACGAAGACAATGGATGCTACAGTGCAATGTCTAGACTTGAAGTTCAGTTGA
The DNA here is from genome assembly GCA_022559845.1 of Amorphophallus konjac. Classification (NCBI taxonomy): domain Eukaryota; kingdom Viridiplantae; phylum Streptophyta; class Magnoliopsida; order Alismatales; family Araceae; genus Amorphophallus; species Amorphophallus konjac. Next base: position 321,898,191 of record CM040118.1, read on the forward strand.
GTGTACAGACTTCACTAATGAATCACTCATTGTACAGACTTACTATAGCAGTCTGATGTACAGACTTTGATGAACAGTCCAATGTATGGACTTGTACTGCAAACAACAATGTATAGACTTCATGTAAAAGCCCAATGTATTGGACATTGAAATCGAAGACCAATGTGCAGACTTGACAGTGCTGACTAGTGTGCAGACTTCAACGAGGTAGGCGTGTCAATGTACAGACTTGATGAAGACTGATACATGAACAGTAATGCATAGAATTAGGAGCATATGACACGGCTGTACAGACTTCACGCGTTGACGCTGAACACACTTAGCCTAAGACAATGCATGAACTGAGGAGTTGACCAATCAGCCAAGACTGAACATAATCTAATATGCAATGCCATATCAAAACTTATGAAGAACTGCATTATGATGAAAAGGTGAGTAATAGCATGATGACTCACACAGCAGGATGACTCACAGTGAATAACACACACACATCAAGGATCAACTATCAAAATCATATCAAGGCCATCATCAAGATCCATCAAAGCCATCAGCAAAGCCCCAATTGAAATCATCATCAAAACCATTACCAAAGCCACAATTGCAATCATCATCAAAACCATTAGCAAAGCCACAATTGCCATCATCAAAACTACAGGGCACAACACGCGCCACCAAGACTCTTCTACATTCCAGACGGAGGAGATTCAAGGATCGAAGCTTATGCGTATGGACATGGATCTCTCTGTTGGTGATCTAAATTCCGCTGCGTCCAAGTGCTGAAGTTTGATTTCTTATCTTTTAGTTTTCCTATTGTTTTTGAACATTGTATTCCTCTCCTTCACTGGATTTAGTGAAGAGAGGGTGATTCTGATTCAGCGAGCTGTACTGAGATCAGGGTTGTCGAGGCTGTGTGCCTTCAAGCTGTTTGACAGCGGATCTGAGGATTTGTTCCTCGTTGTCTTCCGTTGGGGTAGTCAACAGTGTAGAGGAATTACTTCCTCGGTTTAGCAAAGCTGTGAAGCTCAGCAGGGTTCCTCACTAGTTGAGTGGGGAGGTGGACGTAGGCCTCCATTGGGTGACCGAACCACCTTAAAATTGCGGTCTCTTGTGTGGTTTGGTTTAATCTTCGCAATCTGTTCCTCGCTAGATGCATGATAGGCACGTTCTATGATTAGCTTGGTTCAGTGTTTCAATTAATCATCTAGGTGTGGTGCTTCTGATTCAAATTGCTCTACTATAATTTTTATAAGGTCAACCTATTCACCCCCTCCCCCTCTAGCTTGACCGTCCTCTCGATCCAACACGTGGTATCAGAGCGCCAGGCTCTCTTGCAAAGGTTTCACAGCCTAGAGAGAACTAATGGAGAACAGAGGACTCATGCCTGAGGGGTACGCAGTGAATAGGCCACCATTTTTTGATGGGACTAATTATTCGTACTGGAAAAATCGCATGCAAGTATTTTTAAGAGCGCAGGATCATGAAATCTGGAGAGTAGTGAGCAAAGGGCCATACCAAATTGAAGGCGATGAAGAACTCTGGGTGAAGGAGCAAATTCGAAAGTCAAATGTAAATTGGCAAGCCATGAACATTATGCAGTGCTCACTCCATCCCAAGGAATTCTCGCGTATATCCTCATGCTCCAGCGCAAAAGAAATGTGGGATAGACTCGAGGTAATCTACGAAGGTACCTCAGAGGTAAGAGAGACAAAAGCTAACATGTTAATTTCAGAATATGAATCTTTTCGGATGAAACCTGAGGAAAGTGTATCTGAAATGTATGCCAGACTAACTCTTCTTGTAAATGGTCTTAAAGGTTTGGAAAAGATCTATAGTGACTATGAGGTAGTTAGGAAGATTCTTAGATCCCTAACTCCAATCTGGCATACCAAAGCCACGGTCGTTGAGGAATCAAGGAACCTTCCCACCACCAAACCAGACGAGCTAATAGGTTCTCTTATGGTTTATGAACTGAACTTAAAAAGAACAGATGAGGACATGAAGAAGAAAAAACCCCTTGCGTTGAAGGCTGGTTCCAGCAGCAAGGAAAGCTCAGATGATAGTCAGTCACCTTCATCTGATGATGACTCAAGTGAAATAGCCATGCTTACTAGAAAATTTAGAAATTTCTTAAGAAAGGGAGGTAAGACTGATAGATATAAAGGATATCAGGTAAGAACTAGCTCAAAACTCAAGCCAGATAATCCTGAGAAATCTGATAAAGTTGTTTGCTACAAATGCAGGAAACAAGGACACATCAAGTCGGAGTGTCCTGAGAATGTGAGAAAGACACAGTCAAAGTGGAGAAATAAAAAGCCCAAGGCCATGGTAAGCACTTGGAGTGATGAAGAAAAAGATGAAGATGAAGAAAGCACCTCTGAAGAAGAAAGCGAGGTGAAAATGTGCTTCATGGCAAATGGTGATGATCAAGTCGAGGTAACCTCTTCCTTTGCAGACTTCTCCTGTGATGATTAGGAAGAAGCTTTTAACGAATTGCTGGATAAGTATGAAGATGTTAAAAAGGAAAATAAATATCTAAAGAAAAAGAAAACTCAAACCAGTCCAGAAGATGATTTGAATGAAAGAGTCAAAACACTAGATGCTGAAATCGTGTGTCTAAAAAGGGACTTGGAAGAAAAAGATGAGTATAAGAGACAGCTAATTGAAATAAAGAGAGAAAATGATTTTCTATTGAAGATGCATGATGAATTGAAATTAAGAATGCAGAGATTGGAAAAAGAAGTAAAAATTGCTGAAGAGAAATATGAGGCCATTTGTGGAGTCAATGCAAAACTTCAAGAAAATCTGAAGAAATTAGAGGAAGAGAACCTAAGCAAACAAGCATCCCTCGAAAAAATGACACAGGGTAAAGACAACCTTGATGCTGTTATGGGAATTAAGTGCAACTTTGGAAAACAAGGGCTTGGATTCAATCCTACTAAAAAGAAAGAACTGGGAGCTAGATTGGTGACATTTGTCTCTGGGAAGGACACATCTAAAGAGAGGCAAATGGATGAAAATAAAAAGGATGAGAAGAATGAGAAAGGATCAAAACAATCTAATGAAATAAGAAAAGAAAAAGGAAATGAGAAAGGGAAGGCAACATTGAATGTTAACAAACAGAAAAGCACATTTATGTTCAAATATGCCTCTTCAGGTCAATATAGGAATCCTAGATTTGATTTATCAACCCAACAGCAATCCTATAGAAGATCAGAAGGATTAAGGCGTGGTAGAAGTCAACCGCGTCAACGCACTGCTCACATGGCGTCAACGCACCTAGCCTTCCAGAAAGGGCATTCGGTTAGAAATACTCAGATGCGTCGACGCAGTCACTACCATGAGTCAACGTAGTACATGTACCAGAACCCTCATGATAGTTATGGCAGGTGGATGAGTCAACGCAGAAACACTAAAGGGTCTACGCACTCAACTCTCAATCAACCAAGAAGCATGCATTCATCTAGAGTCCTTAAGTCAAATTTCCCCAATACTTCATGGAGTCATCACTATCAATGGCACAGAAATAATCACAAGTCTGTCAAATCATTGAACTTACCATATCAAAGACCCTCACAACAGCAACTATGGATCCCCAAGAGCTTGATATCCTACCTGAACACGTCCTATGGTTTGAAGGGACCCAAGTATATCTGGGTTCCAAAATCTCTTGTGTAATGTGTTTTGCAGGAGTGTCTTGCAGCTGTACATAATAGGTGGTATCTCGACAGCGGCTGCTCAAGGCACATGACAGGGGATAAAGTAAAATTTTATGTCTTGATAGAGAAAGACGGGGGTCATGTTACATTTGGTGGAAACAATAAAGGGAAAATTATTGGAAAAGGTAAGGTAGGTAAAAATCCTTCGAATTTCATTGATGATGTGTTACTTGTTGATGGCTTAGAATATAATCTACTTAGCATAATCCAGCTGTGCGATAAAGGAAATAAAGTTGTGTTTGATGATCACACTTGCACCATTTTAGAGATGAGTTCTGATAAAGTTAAATTCATTGGAAAAAGAATAAACAACATGTATGTGGTAGATTTAGATGACCCTGCACATAATAATCTGTGTCTTGCTGTGAATAAAAGTGAACTTGCTTGGCTGTGGCACCGCAGACTAGGGCATGCTAGCTATAGTGTCTTGCATAAGTTAGCAAAGTTTAACATGGTGAAAGGTCTGCCAGATGTATCATTTAAACGAAATGACAAAGTTTGTAGCGCATGCACTCAAGGTAAACACACCAGAAAATCATTTAAGTCCAGACTTGAAACTCAATCATCTAAACCTTTTGAACTCATTCATATGGATTTGTTTGGACCAACTAGAACAGCTAGTGTGAGTGGAAATAAATATGGATTTGTTCTAGTGGATGATTTCTCTAGGTTTACTTGGGTGTTCTTTCTAACTCACAAGAATGATGCATTTGAAGAATTTCAAGCATTCTTCAAGAATGTGCAACAGGATGGTAAGTTTGCCATTTCATCTATCTTGTCAGATCATGGAGGAGAATTTGACAATTCTGAATTTGATGATTTTTGCAGAGTCACAGGAATTTCACACAAGTTCTCATCTCCAAGAACTCCTGAACAAAATGGGATTGTGGAAAGAAGAAATAGAACCCTTGTGGAGATGGCAAGAACTATGCTGATTGAAGGACAACTCCCAAGGAAGTTCTGGGCAGAGACGGTAAATACAGCTTGTTATATTGTGAATAGGGCAATGGTAAGACCTCAGTCCAAAAAGACTCCATATGAATTAATGAAGGGTAAGAAACCTTCAGTTGCTTATTTTAGAGCCTTTGGATCAAAATGCTTTGTTCAAAATAATGACAAACGGACGTTGTACAAATTTGAACCTAAAAGTGAACCTGCCATCCTTCTAGGATATTCTAGTCACTCTAGGGCCTACAGAGTCCTAAATCTAAAAACACACGCTGTTGAAGAATCACCTCATATTGTGTTTGATGAAATGAATGAAAATTCTAAGATTGAGGAATCATGTAGGGATGAAGATGAAGGGAATTTCCTTAAAGAAAAGCAAGAACAGAATCTCCAAGATGAAGAGATAAGGCCAAATGATGATCATGCAGAATCAACCCATCATGGTGATTCAGGTATAAATGAAGGTAGCTCTCTAACCGATGTCAGGACGCTAAGGGATCATCCTTTATCCAATGTCATTGGTAACTTGCATGAACCTGTTAGAACTAGATTTCATTTTAGATGTGTTGAGGAAATGGATAATCTAGCCCTTGTCTCTCAAATTGAACCAAAAAATGTTACTGAAGCATTGAAAGATAGTAATTGGATAAACGCAATGCATGAAGAATTACATCAATTCAAAAGAAAAAAGGTGTGGTATCTTGTGCCAAGACCCAAAGAGCTTGCTGTAATTGGAACTAAATGGGTCTTCAGAAATAAACAAAATGAAAATGGAATGGTAGTTAGGAATAAAGCTAGGCTGGTAGCACAGGGTTATAATCAGGAATTTGGCATTGACTTTGAGGAATCCTTTGCTCCAGTAGCTAGATTAGAAGCCATTAGATTATTACTTGCTTATGCTTGCTGTCATGGAATAATGTTACATCAAATGGATGTGAAGAGTGCTTTTCTAAATGGGTCAATAAAGGAAGAAGTTTATGTTGAACAACCCCCTAGTTTTGAATGCACAGAAAATCCTAACCATGTGTACAGATTGGACAAAGCTCTATATGGACTCAAACAGACACCTTGAGCGTGGTATGATAGACTCAGCTCGTACCTCACAGAGAAAGGCTACTCTAGAGGTAAAGTGGACCAAACTCTGTTCACCAAGGTAAGAAATTCAGATATTATTCTGGTTCAAATTTATGTTGATGATATAGTTTTTGGTTCCACTAAAATCAGCATGTGTGAGGAGTTTGCCAGCTTAATGACCACTGAATTTGAAATGAGTCTAATGGGTGAGCTTAAATTCTTTCTAGGTTTGCAAATCACTCAGAGCAAGGAAGGATGTTTCATCAACCAGGCAAAGTACATCTCTGAGTTGCTTAAGAAATACAAAATGGAAAATCTGAAAGTAATCAGCACACCTATGAGCACCACTACAAACTTGGATGCAGATTTGACAGGTAAACAGGTTGATGCAAAAACATATCGAGGTATGATTGGATCACTCCTCTATCTTACTGCATCTAGGCCAGACATTCAATTTTCTGTATGCATGTGTGCTCATTTTCAATCTGATCCTAGAGAATCCCACTTAAGTTCTGTCAAGCGTATCTTTTGATACCTTGCTGGAACTCGAGACTTAGGGATTTGGTACCCTGCGTCTTGTTCTTTTGATCTTGTATCCTATTCAGATGTAGACTATGCTGGATGCAAACTGGACAGGAAAAGCACGAGTGGCTATTGCCAATTTTTGGGAGGATGTTTGATTTCTTGGGCTTCCAAGAAACAGCACTCAGTGGCACTATCCACTGCAGAGGCAGAATATGTCGCTGCAGGGAGTTGTGGTACTCAAGTGTTGTGGATCAAACACTAACTCCAAGATTATCAAACTGATCTTGGGTGTGTCCCCATATTGTGTGATAACACAAGTGTCATAAACCTGGCCAAAAATCCTATCCAGCACTCTAGGACCAAACACATAGAAATTAGACACCATTTCTTAAGAGATGAAGTGATAAAAGGAAATTTTAAACTCATATTTGTTGAATCACAATCTCAATTGGCCGATATTTTTACCTAGCCTCTAAACAATGATAGATTCTCTTATCTTAGAAGAGAGCTTGGTCTGTGCAATTATAATATGGATGCCTGATTTGTGTGCCTGACTTATCTTCTAGAAAATGAATGATTAAACTTGTCTTGGTTTGAAGTGTATCTGTCATAAACTCAGGGGGAGCTTAATCTTCTGTGCTTGGTATGTCTATCTTTCCTTCAATAAATTCATAATGAATATAGTTTCAGCATGATACTCATTTTATTGGCTGTTATAATTTCATTCATGCATGGTCTGAGGGGGAGTTAGTTTCAGATTACCTTCTTGGTGTCAAAATGATGAACAAAGTGCAGAGTTGTTATTGCTGGTTGGTTGGTTGAGTTAACGCAGTGTGGAAATAGGGTTAACGCACTAGACAGCTTGTTCCTTGAGAATCTGGTGTGAAGTGTCTCCGGCTGGTTGAATGAGTTGACGCAGTAATGAGACTGAGTTGACGCTGTGATCAGTTGTTTTCGAAAACAGAACCCATCTATGAGCGGCCTTGATGGATGAGTTAACGCAGTTATAAGGCTGGGTCAACGCAGCAGTGTTATATACTCTTCTTTTGGAGACTTCCCTATCTCAGATCAACTTGCTCTGTTCATTTATCTCGTCCCTTCCGTTCTTATCTCTCAATAAAGCCTCCTTGACATTCTTGTATGAGGGAAAAACTCTAGAGAACTGAGACATGTAGACGATGTCTTAAATTCAGGGGGAGTTACAGTGAAAATTCCTATTGAGTTGAGATATGTTCTGAACAGCTCTATGAAAAGCTAATGATAGGAGATCCATAATTCTTATGGTGTTTGAATTCAAGAACTTTTGAACCCAATAATGCACTATGTATGGAATAAAAGCTGAACAATTTAATAAAACCAGGACCTTGTCATCTATCAAACCTTATATTGTTCAACAGTAAAGAAACCACTGTGTGTAGAGGAATTTAATATTTGTATTGGTAATAAAACCAAGATATTGAGTATAAACGCTGAAGAAACAATCTCTTACACATGTTATAAAATGCAGAGCAATGGTGGCTATTCACTGAGAAACTAGCCCTACGCACCAAAGAAGTGCTAAAGAGCAAGTCATGAAGTGCGCCACTATCTCTGTCTTCAAGTGAAAAATAAACCATTTCAGAGCAATGGTAACTATTGACTGAGAAACTACCTTCAAGCACCTATGAAGTGCTGATAGGCATGTCATGACGTAAGTTGCCAACTCTGATCCATCTATGCATAATAGTTTGCTATGCTGAGTAACCGGGGACTCGGGTGTCTAATAAACATGTGTACCCGTGTCAAAAGGCCAGCCATACTTGACTGCAAATGAAAACGTAAAATAAGTTGAAAATGCTGCAAATGTGAAAAATAATGAAAACATGTAAGTGTGATTGATCTGAAGCTCGTTATTCAACTGGTCTGTTATCAATGCCAGTTAAATTTCTCTCTCTCTCCAAAAGGCAACTTGAAATTGACAAATATAAGGAACAGAAATGAAAATGGTTCTAGTGTGAAAAGAGTTCCTCTTTTTCTCCAGGCAGGTGCCTTTGGTGGTTCATATTTTTCTTAATTCAATGCTTTAAGATTATTTCTTCTCTTTATCATTAATTGAATTGGAGCCTATTTACACATCTCTCTCATGGGAACTCGATCTGCAATACTTAAAAATCCTTGACTATGAGCATCTCTACTCCATATCTCAGTATCTTAAGAAAACTCCAAGTACAGATGACCTTCTTGCTACTCTTCTTGCATATATTCATTTGTTTCTGCTTCACTGCGTCGACGTTGTATCCCTTGGCGTCAATGCAACGTTTCCAGAACCACTTTTACTTTTTCCGGTTCGCGGACTTGAACCGGGTGAACCGCTCACTGAAAAGGGTTTCGAAACTCCTTTAAAAGCGGAACGTGACCTCCGTTCGTCTTCATTTCCTTTGAAAGCCTTTGTCGTTCTATCTTCCGAGCTCTCCCAAACCCTTTCCTGTTTCATTCTTCTTCCTCCCGCTGCCATGGCTCCTCCAACATCTACTCACAAGGGAAAGAAGAAGGCAGAGGATCATCCAAGAAGCTCAGCTTCAACTGAAGACAATCTGGAGCCCCGCTCCAAAGCTGCTCACGATAAAGGGAAGCGGAAAGAGATGCGTCCACGCGCTCCGAGCCCGCCAACCAAAAAGAGAAGGGAATCTGATGTCAGGTCAGACAAGAAGGGTTCATCTGCAAGTGCTGCAACGGGACAGAAAGGTGCGGCCAGCTCACTTACCGTCACTGTGGACGAACCTCTGAAGGTTCTTATTTCCTGGTATATTGCTGCTACCGACCATCAAATGCTTGACATTTTTTCGGAACTGTTTCCTACCTTGGACTATCAGGGATGGTGGTCCTTTGTTACAACCCACAAGGTATATTACCCCACCCTGGTCCGAGAGTTCTACAAAAATTTAAAATTTGAACCTCAAGTTCCAAAACTCACATCAACTGTCCGGAATGTCAGTTTTGAGTTATCCAATAAATTGTTTGCCAGAGCCTGGAAAATCCCCAAGAATGGACTTCAACTACATAGCTTTGAGTATGATGAGCATGAAGCTTATGCTCTCCTGACTGATAAACCGAGTGATCCTTCCGATGTCAGGGAAACTTATTTGTCCAGTCTCAAAGCAAATCAATTCCCTCCATTGAATAGACTGCTCCACCACATTTGCACATCAATGGTCACACCATAGAGCAGTGGTAGGGAAAGGGTGACTGAGATGCAGAGATTTCTACTTTACTGTATGCTGAAGAGAATACATATTTCCCTGTCTGATGTAGTTATTCAAACCATGGGGTCATGCTTGACACAATCCAGAACACTTCCATATGCTGCTCCCTTGACTGCTATTTTTTGAAAAGTGGGAGTAGACTTTGGTTCTGAGAAGAAAATAATCATCCCTCAAGGGAATGTTTACACACTTTCTTACATTCAGAAATTTATGGGTTTTAAAGTTATTGATGGTAAGCCAGTTCGAACTCTTCCTAGTCAGCAAACAGCTCCATTAGAAACAGGCACTGCGGATGCTAGTCACGCAAGCAGGACAGAGGTACCAATTCCTCCTGTGGTGAGAGAAGAAAGACAAGAGGGTAGTTCAGCAAGAGAAGAGCATGAATTTGAGGAACCATTTGCTCAATCATCAAGCCCTCAGCTGGAAACTGGGCAAGCCAGTGGCAATGCACCTTCATTGGAACCCCTTATGACTGGAGCTATTGGAATTTATAGAAGACCTTTTCCAACTTCTGATGAAGCTCCACCTCCAGCCACTGTTGAAGAGATGTTTGAACACATGACAATGATGCTGCAACGTCAGGACGCCAAAATGGACAAGTTAATGGAGTTTACAAGCTATCATCTCAACAAACTGACTTCTCGGATTATCCAATTTGAAGTCTCTGTCTTATCCGAGTGGCAAAAATTCTTACTAACCAAGATTCTATCTGACCAAGCTACAAGGAAAGTCCTGCAGAACATATCAACTCTTCTTGACAAGTTATCTACACTGGTGACTGATATGCACAGTAATCAAGCTTCATTTTTTCAATCCCTTGCCAAGATTACTGATTTATGCTTTGATGTGCGGATAGCCGTTGAAACCATCAAAGGTCCTGTCAATGCAGTTCCCCAATGCCTCAAGGCAATGCTAGAAAAGATTGACAAAGTGATTGCAGCAATTCAGTCAATTGGGGAACTATCTAAGTCATCAGCTGATCTTCCTTCTGCCATTGACAGTGTACGCTCCACTTTAAGTCATTAACTGGGTGAATTATCTCAGGATATCAGAGATTTACTAGCCAGAGATCCAGCTGGCCAGCAGCAGCCTCGCCAGCCAACTACTCAAGGGCAATCCTCTCGTCAGCAACAACAACCTCCTTCTGCCAGAAGATACAATCGCTTCTTCCACCCTTGAGATAGCTCTTCTACGTTTCCTCCCCTTCTTGATGAAGTCAAAGGGGGAGAATGTTGTGAATGCATCAATCATGAAGTCAAGCTGAAAACTTGACCAAAGCTCATTGCATCTGCATCAATCCTATCGACTAACTTGAATGAATGTTTTTCCTTTTGTCTGGTTCTATAATGTAAATTCTTGAACTTGAATGATTGACAAAATTATACTTTGATTTAGTCAATGATTTGATTTCCTGTTAATTTGAACCTTGACTGTTTAGATGTAATGTTATGAATGGCATTCAACTCATAGTTGCCATCATCAAAAAGGGGGAGATTGTTGTGCCCCTGGTTTTGATGATGACAACCATGAGATATGAATGATGTATTTCAATTCAATGATTAATTAAAGTTTGATTCAATAAATGCTTTCACTTGATTTCATCCTTGTGCTAGAAAGGAACAGGGTCGACGCTGGGAGCTTACAGCGTCCACGCAGCAGTCGAAGAAGTCTTCACCAATATCGTCACAAGTTGTTCCACTGCGTCAACGCCAAGATAGAGCTGCGTCGACGCAGCAGTTACAAAGGGAGAAGCAATGGCTTACTGGTATACTCTGATGCGTCAACGCCTTGATCAAGCAGCGTGAACGCAGCAGTTCAAGCATTCCTTGTCGTATCCTCTGGAGTACCTTGGCAGCGTCAACGCTGCAGTTCGATGAGTCGACGCTGCAGTACGATGGATTGCCACAACTGTATAAAGCGCAACTAATGAGTGGACGCAGCTGCTTCTTGCGTCAACGCACTCAGCATGAAACCTGAAGCTTGAAGAAGGGTGCGTTAACTCCTTGGGGCAAGAGGGTCGACGCCATCTAATCCAAGTTGCAGAGCATGATAAGTGGATCCCACCTTCAGTCACTATCTGCCACATCAGCCAAAAGCGGATAAGGTCTCGTAGCTTCTACCACTCCAGAAGGTTCCCCACGTGAGCAATCATGAGGATAACCAGAAAATCAGGGTGGTGGCCCACCTGCCTCACGTGAACTATGTTGTGCGCGGGAAGACCAAAAAATAGGATCACCCGAGAAGAAAAGAAAATATACGTGAGAGGAAAAAGTGTAGGAGAACGATATAGGCGAATAGCAGAACGAGAGAGGCTCAGAGCAGAACTGGATGAAGGCTGCTGAAGAACCAGATTAGAAGATCATCGCGCCACCAAGACTCTTCTACATTCCAGACGGAGGAGATTCAAGGATCGAAGCTCATGCGTATGGACATGGATCTCTCTGTTGGTGATCTAAATTCCGCTGCGTCCAAGTGCTGAAGTTTGATTTCTTATCTTTTAGTTTTTCTATTATTTTTGAACATTGTATTCCTCTCCTTCACTGGATTTAGTGAAGAGAGGGTGATTCTGATTCAGCGGGCTGTGCTGAGATCAGGGTTGTCGAGGCTGTGTGCCTTCAAGCTGTTTGACAGCGGATCTGAGGATTTGTTCCTCGTTGTCTTCTGTTGGGGTAGTCAACAGTGTAGAGGAATTACTTCCTCGGTTTAGCAAAGCTGTGAAGCTCAGCAGGGTTCCTCACTAGTTGAGTGGGGAGGTGGACGTAGGTCTCCATTGGGTGATCGAACCACCTTAAAATTGCAGTCCCTTGTGTGGTTTGGTTTAATCTTCGCAATCTGTTCCTCGCTAGATGCATGATAGGCACGTTCTCTGATTAGCTTGGTTCAGTGTTTCAATTAATCATCTAGGTGTGGTGCTTCTGATTCAAATTGCTCTACTATAATTTTTATAAGGTCAACCTATTCACCCCCTCCCCCTCTAGCTTGACCGTCCTCTCGATCCAACAACCCCGACAAAGTCCAGGCCATCCTGGACATGCGCCCGCCCGCCTGCATTAAGGACGTCCAGCGTCTGACGGGGCGTGTCACCGCTCTCAGCCGTTTCTTGTCCCGTGCGGCCGAACGATGCCTGCCCTTTTTTAAACTGTTGAGGGGGCCCAAATTGGCATCTGCTACGTTCGCATGGGATGAGGAATGCCAGAAAGCGTTCGCCGAGCTCAAGGAGTTCCTGGCTTCACCCCCGGTGCTCTCCAAGCCCGTGCCAGGCGAAGTCTTGCTGCTCTATCTCTCGACGACGTCATCAACGGTCAGCTCGGTCCTAGTCAGAAATGACTCGAGAATCGAAAGACCAGTCTACTACACCAGCAAGGTGCTCAACGAGGCTGAGAGGAGGTACCCCGCAACCGAGAAGCTCGTGCTAGCACTGGTTACCTCCGCGAAATGCCTCCGACCCTACTTCCAGGGGCACCCCATCACCGTGCTAACCGGCGAGCCATTGAAGAATATTTTGGCCCACCCCGAGGCCTCGGGGCAACTCGTTAAATGGGCCATTATACTTGGGGCCTACGACATCTCGTATCACCCGCGCTCAGCTATAAAAGGTCAAGCGCTCGCCGACTTCATCGCCGAAAGCACCATCCCGACCGAAGGTAGACTACCGACCATGCGCGGGCCAACCTGGGAACTGTACGTCGACGGATCTTTCAACTCGGTCGGTAGTGGTGCTGGGATCCTCCTAAGATCCCCCGAAGGAGTGGAGCTACAGTACGCCTTAAAATTTAACTTTCAGGCGTCCAACAACGCTTCCGAGTACGAGGCCCTTATATCGGGAGCACGCATGGCCCGGCGGTTGGGGGCTGAGTGAGTCAGGATCCACACCGACTCTCAGCTGGTCACAAGCCAGGTCAACGGCGAGTACGAAGCTCGAGAGGCACCCATGATCAAATATCTCCAGCTGGTCAGGAGCTTGGCCCAACAATTCGAGGGGTTTGAGGTAGTCCGAAAAGCCCGGGAAGAAAACTCCCGAGCGGACGCCCTCTCTCGGTTGGCCTCCTCCCTAGACCCAGAAGGTACCCGATCGGTCCTCCTCGAAGAGCTAGAATGCCCGAGCATTGACTCGGAGCTCCTCGCTGTTGACTCGGCCGTCCCGAGCGACTGGCGCACCCCCTACCTGTCTTGGCTCCGAGACTCCCAAGAGCCCTCCGACCCTCGAGAAGCACGCCGAATGAAGTACCAAGCCCGGTGCTTCGTCGTCCTGGACGACGCACTCTACCGAAGGTCTTTCGCCGGCCCTCTCCTGAAGTGCCTCGGCCCCGACAAAGCTAGCCGAGCCATCCAGGAGGTTCATGAAGGCCTGTGCGGAGCGCACTCAGGGGCAAGGTCACTGGCCAGGATCCTGTTACGACAGGGGTACTGGTGGCCCACCCTGCAGCGCGACTACTCGGCCTACGCTCAACAGTGCGACCGATGCCAGTGGTTCGACCACTTGGTCCATCAGCCGGCTACATAACTCGTCACCCTCACCGAGCCTTATCCCTTCGCTCGGTGGGGGACCGACATTCTCGGGCCATTCCCTACGGCTCAGTCCCAGAAAAAGTTCATTATCGTCGCCATCGACTACTTCACTAAATGGATCGAGGCCGAAGCCACTGCAAGGATCACCGAGACAGTCGTCTGAAGTTTCGTCTGGAAATCGATCATTTGTCGCTTTGGCATCCCCCGAGTGATAGTGAGCGATAATGGTCGGCAATTCGATTCTCGATATTTCCAAGATAGATGCGCCGACCTAAACATCCGCAACCACTTCACTTCGGTTGCCCACCCTCAGGCCAACGGGCTGGTCGAAAATGCCAATAAGACTATCTTGAAAGGCATAAAGACCAGACTCGGTAAAGCCAAGGGTAGTTGGCTTGAGGAATTGCCTAGCGTACTGTGGTCGCACCGAACGACTCCCAGGACGGCAACCGGTGAAAGTCCTTTTCAGTTTGTATACGGCACTGAGGCCGTCATTCCATTAGAGATCGCCAACCCGTCTCTCCGAGTCATCCGCTACTCGCTCGAGGAAAACAACCAAAAGTTACTCGAGAACCTCGACCTAGCCGATGAACTCCGGGATATTACCAGCATCCGAGCGACGGAATATCAGCGATGCCTCACTCGGTACTACAACGCCAGAGTCCAAAGCAGACACTTCCAACCGGGAGACTTCGTCCTCAGGAAAGCCGAAGCCTCTCGACCACTAGAGGCGGCGGGCAAGTTGTCCCCTAACTGGGAAGGCCCCTACCGAGTGGTCGAGACGCTCGGGAAAGGTGCGTACATGCTAGCAACAATGGAAGGGGAACCCATTCCTCGGACATGGAACGTAGCCGCACTACGCAAATTCCATTTTTGAAACTGTACAGCAAGATGGACAAAATAAATTCCTTTTCTTTTCATTCAAAACTATTGATACATCAGACAGGCAAAGGCCAGTACATTGCATGACAAAAAGTAAGAAAATCCATCTAACACCGCTGCAAGGGGTCATCGCTCAGTTGACTCGATCTCGATCTCCTCGCGTCCAGCCACTGACTCTGCCTCACGTAGAAACTGGCTCGGACAAGAGGGGGCCGATCCAGTTGGCTCAGATGACCCCTGACAAAAGTGACAGAGGGACTACAGAGAAGGTAACCACCTTCTAAGGTTGGGGAAGGCCACCTTCCAAGTTGATAGAGGCTAGGGAGAAGGAGCGCCGTGAAGACCTCCTCTTTCCCAACCTACCAACTCCTTGGAAGGGAACAGAGAGCAAGCAGCCTCCGAAGAGTAAAAGAAATGAAGAGCAGAAGAGGGAAAAAGAGGCTGCAGACGGAGGAAGGCTCCGGTGAGGAGGGAGCTTGGTGCGCCTTCCCCCCCCCCCCATGCAGAGGGGGAGTGGCGACAGGCATCCCTAATACCCCCATCCGTCCTCCGCCTCGGCGCCCGCCCGGAAGCCACGCCAGAACTGAGAAAGGGCAAGAGCCGTGCCCTCACACGTCGGAGCCCTCTCCAGATTCGCGCGGCGACCGTCGGACCCGTCTCAAACCCGCGCGACGACCGTGGGACCCATCCAACAAGCCAGGACAGCAAGAGCTCTCTGCTCCCCGTCGTCGGCGGCGTCACCCTCCGAAGGATCCTCCATGCTCCGAATGCAACGGCACAACGCAAAGTGAAGAAGAAGGAGTGAGGAAAGACCGTTAGAGAAAATCCCAAGCGGTAAAGAGAAAAGGGCGCCCTTCGGTCCTTCTTATAGGCCAAAGGAGGCTACACGCCTTAAATGACTCCCCCCTCAAAAACACGCCAAAGGATTTCTCCCCTGAACGATCACCTCCAACTCCTCGTTTCCCGCCCCAGCGGGATTCACGAAGCGACCTGGCATTCAAAGCGTGAGGGAACGGAAAGACGCCCCGTCAGAAGCCTACCAAATCAGCATGCGAAAACCACGCAGGACATATCGGCACTCTCCAACTACTTCAGATATGCCAGCCAAATCATGACAAGGATGGCGATCAAACAAGTAAGTCATTCATTATCTCATAAAG
Organism: Amorphophallus konjac; assembly: GCA_022559845.1. NCBI lineage: Eukaryota > Viridiplantae > Streptophyta > Magnoliopsida > Alismatales > Araceae > Amorphophallus > Amorphophallus konjac. The sequence goes on from CM040118.1 coordinate 321,914,247, forward strand.
AGGAAACTCTCTAGAGGAAAGAGAGATAAATAAGAGAAAGGGGCAAAATAAGGCAAAATACATCAGGCCTCGGGCCCACTTTGAAGCTCGGGAGCGACGGAAGTGGGCGCGTCACCCCCAGCACCCTCGGTGACGGCCGAACCGGGCACTGACCTCGCCTGTGCGAGAACTGTCTCGGTCGCGAGCCCTCCCGAGACATCCAGAGTTGGTGACCCCGCCGGAGGAGACCCCTCTGGATCTTCCCCTCCCGACGTAGAGGAGCTAGAAGCCGACTCATCCGAGTCATAGCTCTGGCCCAAAGGGAACTCGATCATGGAGTCTTGCTCATCGGCGTAGTCCACCGCCCGACGATAACCCTGCTTAAACCCCTTTCGGGCGCCCCGACAAAGCGCTACCTCGTAATATGGTAGGGCGGCTCTCTCCAGGTCGACTGAGTAGGCGTCTGAGCTCCTATACCGCTCGATCGCCTCCGCCTCGATCTGCTCCGTCCTTCCAACGAGCTTGACCCAAGCCCGCTCCGCCTCGGCCGCACGCTCCTCTGCCCCCGCCAGGCGTTCCTCTGCCTCGACCCTCCCTCGCTCGGCTTCGCTTGACCGCCTCTCCACCCGGGCTCGGTCCGCCTCGGCCACGGAACGAAGGCGCTCCGCTACCTCCGCCCGGTCCAGTAGCTCGCCACGTTCGAGCTCCCAGCGACCGTCCAGCTCGAGGTGACGCAGACGCTCCTCTTCCAAGAGTTTGCCCTTCCTCTCGAGCGACTCTCGGGCCTTAGCCAACTGCTCAGTCAGCACCTCGATTTCTAGCCGGCTCGCCCGTGCCAAATCCCTGATCACGGAGAACTCCCGTCGAAGCCCCTCATGCTCCTCGCTGAGGCGGGCCAGTTTCCTCTCGCACCCCCCGAGGGCCCAGGCGAGACTCGACCGCTCCGCCTCCGTCCAGGCGTACGTCTCCGCCATCAAGGCCGCCGACCGAGCCATGACTAGGCCGCCCTCCATGAGGACGTCGAGGACTCCGGAGGGGGAGTGGCGCTTGTCTCCCCCCCTCGTCCTTGCGGCAACCTCTCGGCAAACCCGATACAGGTCACCCGAAACACCGAGCCTTTCCAAGGCCTCCGGCAAGGAGATCCGCTCCCCACCGGATACCCCGCCAGAAGGTTCGACTCGAGCAATGGGGCCGACCGCCCCGCGCGCCGCGGTCGGTTGGGGTTGCGACGCCTCCCCGGGCGAACCCCCAACCTCGACCGACGCCACGGGATCGACCGCACCGGGAACTTCGAGCACTTGGGGCTGCGACGCCCTCGCAGGCGAACCCCCAACCCTATCTATCTCGGCCCGCGCCTCATCGCCCGAGACATCGCCGACCTCGACCGGTCTCCCGGTCTCGACGTCGGCTACTTCAGCACCGGCCCCCTCCATCCCCGGGGAGGGGAGAACCGACCCATCTCCGCCCTCTGGGGGGCCCCTGGTCTCCTCGGCCCCCTCTCGCCTGGTAGGTGGGGAAGCTGGCCTGGAAGGGTCGGCCCCATCTTGCCCCCAAGAGGGGAGCGCCGCCGAGCCAGAGTCGCCCCCGATAGCGGTAGGAAGGCCAGCCTTCTTGGCCCATTTCTTGGCCTTCGCGGCTTCCCGCAATTTTCCATCCATAGGATCCTTGCGCTTCGCCCCGCTTGGCCGCGGAGATCCCTCGGAGGTCACCCCCTTGCCCTTATCCCGGGCTTGGGAACGACCCGCGGGAACGACAGGCTCATCAGCCGCCGAGTCATCCCCAAGATCGATGACCTCGGTGACCTCTTCCAAAGGTTCCCGCCGGATGTCTGTAATGAAGAAGAAGACTCGGTTAAGAAGTGAAAAGGTGACCCTCCGCCCCCGCAGAAGGATCCGAAGGATGATACCTGATGGCTTGAGCTGTGTAAGCAGATGCTGCTTTACGTTCTCCAGCGTCACTAGCTCCTCAGTCGACCAGCGATTTGTCAACAAGCGAACGGCGTATTCCTCCACATCGGAGGAGAACTCCTCCTGCCGCGGGGGAAGATTCAGATGGAAGTTGGGCATAACCTGGCACCTCCAGGATTCATCCACTGCTTCCGCCTTCACCCAGAAAAACTGCCTCTTCCACCCTTTGTGCGAAGAATCCTTCGCCGCCAGCGGAATACAACTCCGATTCATGCGCGACTGAATAAAGTAGAAACCTTTCCCCGCCGACGGATGTGCCTTCAGCTCGAAGAAATAATGAAAAAGATCCAGGGACGGGGGAACCCCCTGCAGGCGGCAGAGGATCCGAAAGGCAGACAGCAGAAGATACGAGTTGGCCACCAGCTGAACAGGTGCCAACACGAAAAAATTGAGAAGCTTCAGAACGAAGGGCTCGAAGGGGAGGCAGAATCCGCTCTTCCACGCCAGGAGAAAAGTACAGATATGGCCCGTGCGGCTATCCAAGCTCGTCTCGTATGGGGCAGCGGCCACAAAGCTATATCGAAGAGGCAGGCGAAACCAATGCTCCAGTTTCTTCACATCAGCCTCCCCCAACTCGCTGCGATTGGGGACGGGCTCCCTCCTCACCTGCTCGATTTCCGAGCGCAGATCCGCCATAAAACTAGAAGAAGAACCTTCACGAGAGCCCGAAGACTCCGGGGGAGAAAGAAGCTGCCGGATCGCCTCCGCAGTTATACGCGCCAGCTCCTCAAATGCCGCCGCAAGAACTCGCTCCCCCGCTGTATCTTTACGGCGCATCAAGGAGCCCCAGAAGCAAAGAAGTGGAGGAAAGGCCAGAAACCCTAGAAAGGCTGGGAGGACGAGTAGCGCCCTACGCCTATAAACCCTCGCGGGAGGCGGTGCTCCGTTCCAACCTCCAAGAAAAGGGGGGCCCCTTCATTTCAAATCCGTCGGGATCATTATTACTACGGGCCCAGGCGACCACTACACGTCGCTTCATAACACCGACAGGATTCCTCCCACCTGAGCCACGCCGGTCCAAAGCCTCGAAAAACTACTCAACCGATCCCCCTTGGCTCGGGAGTAGGAGGGGGACAAGTGGAGAGGGGGATTCCTGCAGCCCACTCAAAGAGCTGACCCAACTAGACCCAACAGGGCCCGACGAGGCAAGCTCGTCCAAGTGACAGCCCACAGGGCCCACTTGGAAAAGTCCAATAAAATAATGCTCGAGGAAACAACTCTCCTAGGCGGCCCCAAGGCTCGGAGAGCCCGAGCATCGGTCAGGTCACAGGAAGACCCGCGCACGAGCTATCCCTCCGCACGAAGGAGGGAAGCGCTAGCTGGTCTGTCCGACCCATCTCCTCACCGAGCTAGGCCTATTTCCCAAGTAGGGCCGGCCCTTCTAAGCTCGGCACAACCGATAAAATGTTTATCATTGCAACCGTTAGAGTCCACAGCGGACCGGGCGCCAAGAAGTCGAGAAGCTCCGGCTTCCCCGCGAGGATAATGCCCCCACGATGAGGCCATAAACGCCCACGACGAGGACGTAACCTCCACCGGAGACTCCTCAGCTTGCAGGACTCCAGAGGGCGGCGCACTATTTAAACCTGGGATACCCTCTGGCGAAAGGTAAGTCCAAAAGGGCATTGATCCACCCCCAATTCCTGAGCATGGATCACTTCACCCCATTGGTGGAGAGGGATCTCGCGCTTTCACCTTCTCCTCCCTATCGCTGCTCCCACCATTGCTCTACTGACTTGAGCGTCGGAGGGTTTCGCCCCAGGGAATCCCCCTGGGCCCTCTGACCCGTTTCCCTGTCTTGCAGTTCACTAACTTGGTGATTACCAGCCCGCTTAGGAACCAGTGCGAGATTTTGCCTATTCAGGAATCATCCCCTTTTCCTTGCGCTAACACTAGCCCGTGTCAGCGACTTGACCACCCCTCCGTCCCTTCGGGGTCACGAATAATCCTCTTGATTTGGACCTTCCGTCCAGGTCGTTACATGAACCAACTCTTCTCTCCGTCCCTTCGGGTGATGAATACCCCTTTTGATTTGGACCTCCCGTCCAGGCCATTGAATCAACAAGTTCTTCTCCCCGTCCCTCCGAGTGACGAACATCCTTGTTGAATCAACAAACTCTCCTCCCCGTCCCTTTGGGCGATGAATCCCTTTCAATTTGGACCCACCGTCCAGACCGTTAAAGGAATAAACCCTCCTCTCTGCCCTCGTGGCTCACTTCCCAATTATCGGCCCTTGAGCCGACAGCTTTCAATTATCGGCCCCTGAGCTGACAGCTTTCAATTATCGGCCCTTGAGCCGACAACTTCCAATTATCGGCCCCTGAGTCGACAGCTTTCAATTATCGGCCCTTGAGCCGACAGCTTCCAATTATCGGCCCCTGAGCCGATAGCTTTCAATTATCGGCCCCTGAGCCGACAGCTTTCAATTATCGGCCCCTGAGCCGACAGCTTTCAATTATCGGCCCCGAGCCGATAGCTTTCAATCATTGGCCCCTGAGCCGACAACCTTCAATCATCAGCGCCTGAGCCGACAACTTTCAATTATCGGCCCCTGAGCCGACAGCTTTCAACTATCGGCCTCCGAGCCGATAGCTTCCAATTATCGGCACTTAAACCGACAGCTATCTCAATATCGGCATTTGGTCGACAGCTATTTCATTATCGGCGTCAAGCCGACAGCTATCTGATTATCGGCGTTTAGCCGACAGCTATGTCATTATCGGCATCTAGCCGACAGCTCTCTCACTATCGACGTCCGTGCCGACAGCTTTCAGATTTATCGGCATCCATGCCGACAGCTTCCTAATTATCGGCACCCAAGCCGACGGCTTTCGACTATTGGCATCCGAGCCAACAGCTCTTCACTATCGGAATCCACACCGGCAGCTACCCAAAGTTGTTCAAAAAAAAATAAGAAGAGAAGAAGAAAAGAAGGGAAAGAAAAGAAGAAGAAGAAGAAGAAGAAGAAAAAAGAAAAAGAAAAGAAAAGAGAAAGAAGAGAAGAAGAAAAGGAGAATAAAAAAAGAGAGAAGAAAAGAAAGAAAAAAGAAGAGAAGGAAAAAAATCATCATCGAAGCCTCCGAGGGATGTCGACTCGTCAAGTCCCGCCAGAGATCAAAATATTTTAAGTCCCACCGACGCATAAGACATGTGGCCCAGACCTTTCGTCTGGTTCCATGAACAAAAAGACCCTTGCTTTGGCACTAATCACGTGTCAATGAATAAACCACGTCGGTCTCCGACTCCCTGTCGGCATCGATGAACAAGCCTGTGGCCCAGACCATCCGTCTGAAGCCATGAACAAAAAGACCCTTGCTTTGGCACTAACCCCGTGTCAATGAACAAACCACGTCGGTCCCCGACTTCCCATCGGCACCGATGAATAAACTAGTGGCCCGGACCTTTCGTCTGGTTCTATGAACAAAAGACCCTTTCTTTGGCGCTAACCCCGTGTCAATGAATAAACCACCTCCGTATTACAATTCCCTGTCCCACCGACGAACAAACCTGTGGCCCGAACATTCCGTCCAGGTTGATGAACAAAAAAAAAACCTCCTTGCTTGGCTCGGACCTTATGTCCAAGTCGATGAACAAAAAAAGCCTCCTTGCTTGGCTCGGACCTTCCGTCCAAGTCCATGAACACAAAGAAACCCCTCCTTGCTTGGCTCGGACCTTTCGTCCGAGTCGATGAATGAACAACTTTCCTAAACCCAGCACGAGTCACCAACTCCCCCTTGGGATTGGCCTCATCTAAGTCATTTTGGGCCCTTCTGCCTGGGACGATGCAAAAGCCCTTCCTTCTCGCTTCGACATTCCCCCATGCCGATGACTAAACCCCCACTCTGACATGTCGGTCCGCGTGCATATGCGGTGAAGCGATTCCCTCATCCCTTCGCTGAAGGAGTGAGCGCTTTCCCGTGAATTTGCACCGGACTGGCATCCCACTGCATCCCACTGGCTCGAAAGAACAGATATCTTGTCAAAGAACTCTACACTCGCGAGCCCCACGCACTCATCCCTCGCTCGCGCCACCCACGAGTGGGGGGCATTTGTGGACGTCGAAAAATGTCGATGAGGATCATGCGGCATGCACGTCTCGACACTCGAGAGCTAGCCGAAGGCGAAAATGCCGAATAAACCTTATGCCTTGCCCGATCAGGACGAGAACCCGCTTGGTGGTCCGCTACCTGTTAAGGAAGCCCCCAAGGCGGAAGATACAGCTACAACTCTCGACCGGCCATGCCGAAAGCTGAATCAAAGTAAAGTCGGGAACTCCGGCATGGTCTCGACATGCACCGAAAGTCACGCAAAGTCTGGGACTGAGCCCCAGAGGTTGCAAAAAGAATATTATGAAGGCCATACATTGCAACTAGAACATTTCGGGAAAGCCAACATTCGAATAAATGGCTGCGACTTCAAAAAGAATCCATTTGATGCTTAAAACGGCGTGGAAGGGCCTTAAACTGGCGCGCTCTAAACCGGCGCACCCCTTCAACATTCTAATCTGGCGCCCCTCCTGTGGCCATTAAACTGGTGCGCCTCTTTGTTTGTAGTTAATCCGGCGCGCACAACACCGCACCGGTTTAACTCAAAAGCCATCTCATCCGCCAACGATACCCTATTTTCGCATCAGCCTGGTGCCTAGAGGGCTTTCAATGCTCTGAAGCCCTGTCTCCATGGGCATTCAATGCTCTGAAGCCCTGTCTCCACCTCCGTTCGACAACGCAGCTGCATCAATGGTGAAGGCAAGCATCGATGGGGGGAGTAGCAGCAGCAGATCTTCTGGCAAACCCGCAAACATCCCGTCCTCGGATAAATGCCAGCGTACTGCGTAAATCAACAGACGACACCATGGCATGTCAACTCCGGATGCCTCAACGAACGAGGAGGAAGATGGCGGGAGTTCCTTCCGTTCAGGAACGAAAGGGCAGCCCATTCCATATATACTCTACATGTTCGACATAGCAAAAGGGGGAGAAGAGAGGCTGGCCATTGAAGAGAAAAGATGAAGAGAAGAGGAGCTTGTTTCCCTTGCGCCCGTGAGGTGAAGAAGAAGAGAGTGAGTGTGAGAGAAGCGAGGTGAGCTTGGAGGGGGAGGTTTGTGCTCTGATCTCCTCCCCCACCGATGTATCTCTTTCTTCTTTCTTTCTTCGATGTATTTTTCCTTGCTTTGGGGTAAATTCCCCTCTGTATCTCGTCTCCCCTCCTTTTGCGGATGAATAAAAAGAAAAGCCCCTTTCGCAGCATATGGTGTTCTTCTGCTTCCCTCTATTTCTCACTCTGCCTTCTCCTCATACAGGGCCCTTCGAAGCTTACTTCTCCATAGCATGGCCTTCGAAGGAGTTCGTCAGGGGATGAACATTCATGGCCTCGTGGCATACATTTGTCCCGCTTCACGAAATCATCACCCGTGAGCTGCTGGAGCTCTTGAAGGCTAGTCCTCGAGCCTCCACAAGCGCTTACGGGTTAACAGAGGCCTCACTCGGAGTTTTGAGGTTCACCCCGGAGCAATCCATTTGGTGTCCCTCCTTTTTTTCTCTGGAAAGCTTTGGTCCGGGGGAGATGCTACCCAAATTTTGCTAGACGAAGAACACATAAGAATAGACGAACGAGCTAAGCTCTCTGGGAGTAAGCACAGTGTATGTCTGAAACCATTGAATCAACCTGAACCTCCGAGTTCCTGCACAAACACTTCTAATAAAACATCCAAACTTTCCTGCCAATTCACCTTAACAAATAATCAAACACTTTCTATCAACTTAATCCACCAATTCGGTGAACAAACCAATCAACAAATTAACTTGCAGTTGAAAGAAAGAAGAAACAGAGCCAACAGAATAAAAGAAAGCCTCTTTGGAGCTAATCCGGCGCGGGCTAATCCGGCGCGCTACCCCCCCCCCCCCCCCCGCGCCGGTTTAGCCCCACACTCAAATCCACTTTCCAAATCTTGGAATGAATAGTGCCCTGGCCCCACCTAATCCGGCGCGCCCTCCTATTCTTGGCTAATCCGGCACGCGCCCCCTTGCTCCCTTATCCGGCGCGCCCCTCTTCTTGCACCCATTAAACCGGTGCGCCCCTCTCTCTCCTTGGCATCCCCTTTAACCGGCGTGCCCTTCTTCCCCTTTGGATCCCATTAAACCGGCGCCCCCCCCCCCTTTCACCTCCTATTCCGGTGCGCCCCTTTGCTTCCTTAATCCGGCGTGCCTTCCATAAAAAAAAGAAATCGAATTAACCAAACAGATAAAAAGGGAAAGGAAACCAATAATCAAAAGTTGCCCTTGCTATAACTAAAAATTTTTGTTTCGGGGCCTCCGCCCCCGAAAACCCCCGCAAGGGGCGCTGCCCCCTTGACCCCCGCGACCTGACCGGGCAGGTCGATCCGCGTGCGAGGGTGCACGTTGGCGAGTTTGGGCTTCACACCTAACGATTCACTTCCCCGGACTGTGCGTGAAGAGAAAAGCAATGACGCCCTGTGGCATCGGACGTGGTCCTCAGAAACCCCGATATGGCCATAGTCCGCGACCACCTCGGGCCAATAGATCATCAGCTTGACTCACCTCCATCGGGATCCAATCCTGTATCCATATTAACCTTGTCGTATCTACGGTGGACATCCGTACGGTTTTATCGTCATCCTCGAAGCTACTAATACGGACTTCCGTCCGAATAATGAATGGTCCGTTAGTGACCAACGTATATACCGGGATCCAATCCCGCACCCACAGGAAACGTGCCGTACCTACGGCAGACATCCGTATGTCTTTGTCGTTGTCTTCGATGCTTCGAATATGGACTTTCGTCCGAATACTGAATGGTCCGTTAGTGACCGACATATATACCGGGATCTAATCCCGCACTTGCATTAAACTTGCCATACTCACGGCAGACGTTTGTACGGGTTTATTTTCATTTACGTCTTGCCTTCGATACGGACCTTTGTCCGAACATAAAATGGTCCGTGTATGATCGACAAAATATGAATGGAACGAGACGGCTCTCGTCTTCCCCGAACCCTACGTCTGGGAACATCAATAAGACCTTCGTGAGTCACGTTTGGACCTCGGGTTCGCCCCAACCATGGTCATCGCCTAACCCACATCCTAGCCTTATAGCCAGCTATCTCTGTACACATCTTTGTTTTGGAATCTAGTCCCGGGACACTTTCCCGCTGCCCTTCCGCACCGGAAATATTAATGATGCCCACGCAAGTCTCGTTTAGACCGCGGGAGGCGCCCCCGGAATGGTCCTGACTCGATCTCACACCGGGCCAATAAACTCGCTGATTTTCGACCACTCTAATCGAGATTCAACCGAATGTCTCCTATCCCTTTGAACAATAAACTTGCCGTACCCCGGCATACATATGCTCCAGTTTTTCCTCGTGACGATCACGATTCTCTGAAGCTGGACACTCGTCCGAATATCAAAATGGTCCCTTGAGTGACCGACATATTTCGAATGCTTGCTTCCCTAGACATAGGGCTTTCCGATTGATTCGAGACCGCTATCGGCTAGTTTCTCTCGATATAATTTCCTGGCCATGAGGCCCTGATTCCCGACAATTAATCAAGGGTGTTCCCCTCTCCGAGGGGATGTAAATAACGCCGTGACCTTTATGGCGCGGCGGGTTCAGTCCCGACACGAACCACACAATCGTCTGATTAGTCAGATCGAACACACAATAAATCGTCACTTTGTGACTGGCACGCCCACGCACTTAATAAACGAATAAACCCACCGAATAAATCAACTTAAAGAAACAAACAAATGAGCGTGTCAAAAAGTGCGTCCACAACTACTAGAAGAGTGTGTCGACTCGGCAGCCATGCTGCGTCAACGCAGCAAGGTCAGACGCAACTGTGTACTAAGTCGGCCCCAAAGCACCACTACGTCGACACAGCGTACTGTTGTGTCGATGCAGCTCTGCACTGGGTCGGCCCAGTGCTCACCCTGCGTCGACCTACCCTTCTCCCGACGTCGACCTGCTCCTCTGTAGTATACTGGACCCTGTGCGCTTAAAAGAAGAAAAGAAAAGGTATACAAAAATATATAATGATAATAATTAAAATAAAATAAATAAATGATAAAAAAACCGAATGATAAAATAATGTGCAAATAAAATAATAATAATAGGAACAAAAGAAAATGAACAAAAAATGGTAAAATGCAAAAAAAGATAGTAATGAAAGATGACAAAACATGAACAATGATAATAAATATGATAATTAAATAATAATAATGGTGGCATAAAACCTGATCATGATAAAAAAATGAATGAACACCAACAATTCCTATAAGAAGTTAAGGGCATTTGATCCGAGCTCCTCCTCCCCTGGACCCTATGCAAAGGGGATATTGATGAGGCTCTTACAGGTCGTGTTTGGACCTTGGGGTTTACCCCATCATGGCCATAGTTCGATCCTGTTCCGGGCCGATACTCCATCACTTTTAGCTCCTTCCTATTGGGGGTTAACCCCGCTTCTCTGTCATAAATATTGAACTAGCCATGTTCCTGGCAAACATACGCTCACAAATCTGGACCCATGTCCAAATATGACTCGGTCAATAAATGACCAGATTTGTCCAGATGCTTACCCCTCAACGGGGGATATCTTGTTGAAATTCAGGTTTCTCACTCTTTTCATTAATATCAATGTTAGGCCCGAGGGCCCCTTTTCTTGGCGTTTAATCAAAGGTTTTCTCCCATCCGAGGAGATGTAATTAACGTCATGACCTTTGTGGCACGGCAGGTTTTAGTCGCTACCCAATACCCATAACGTCTGGTTAGTCAGACGAAGTGCACCAGTGGTTCCGGACCAGCTTGGTCTTCGGAACCCGAATAAACTGTCACTTTTGTGACAGGCACACCCACGCATTTAATAAACCGAATAAACCAAGAACAAAAAGATGATAAAATGATAAAAAAATATGAATGTAAAAAAAAGTGCGTCCAACTGGTTTGACACGCCCGGTGGGATAGCAGCCTCCTTTCATCTTTTTGCCAGGATTAGGGGCCCAACAACCTCCTCCTAAAATACTAACTCTCTTAATCTGAAATTGTAGGTTGCACCCTGAAAAGTATGATGGTTGTTTCCTTCGGTCCATTGGTGGTTGCTGCTCACGCCAGGTACAGATACCTAGCCATGCCAACGAAGTTCGATGACTTCCCGCCGGTGGTAGCCTTCGTCGAGCTCCTAGATGTCCAGGAGATGGAATCGGTCGCTGCTGCGGAGATGACCCCAACTGATGTTGCTGTTGTGGGCTGCTACGTCCACCATATCCATTCCCACGCTTCCTACAACAAGAAGCGCTCTCCGGCTGCTAGGAGGGCAGCCAGAAAGGATGCCGGTGTGCTGCAAGGCCGGCTGTCAGCATCAGGCAAGTCCGTTCTGATTGGAGGCGTCTGCGTGTTTCTGAACTGCCAGTAGGCCAGAATTACACCCGATAGGGTGATTGCAACTGTACTAGTGCGGAACTCCTTTCAAGCACTGGCTAAAGATAGGACGGACCGTGTGAAGTCCAGATCAAGGGGAGGTTTGGCCTCTAACCCAACCAAGTTTAAACAAGTGTGGGTGCCTAAGCGGATGCGGGCCTCGACTACTGCCCAACCAGAGCCTGTTCAAGCTGACAGGTTCGATAGAAAGGAAGAAGAAGAAGAAGAAGAAGAAAGATTCGAGGTGCCAACTCTGACGCCTCGCAGACCAGCCTTTCATGCCTATGGCCAGCATGCGAATGTTTATGATTACAGCAGAAGATGCGGCAAGATAGCCGAACAAAGGCGGCTCACTTACAGGCCGCCAGCTCAACACAAGATGTCACCATCAGCACTCTGCCCTATAGATGGGCAAGATGATATTACCCAGGCCACTCAAGGATATTTTTGGGGCCTCGGGAACACCCCTCAAGGGACGCAGCGGCTCTTGGAGGCTATGAGCGCTGCAGAAGAGGAAGACCGGGGAGAACTAGTCAACCCGGAAGAAGTTGTAGATGAAGGGTCCGGTTGCTATGGACCATCCCTCCATGAAGAAACTACAGCGAGGATTTCAGTGTTCAACAGGTTAACCTTCTCCGAACAGCCAGCCAGGAGGGTGATACGGAGGGACAAGCACCTCCAAATATTCAGCTACAACGTGGCCGGAGTAACCGGCCGCTATGGGTCTCTACCCGATGAACTTGAAGAGGTGACTAGACTCGCCAAGAGGCCCGATCCTGTCACCAGAAGGAAGAAAGCCGTGGCTGATGTGGTGCAAGCCTTCGTCGGAGAAACAAGCACGGATGTAGTCACCATGACTGCAAACGTGATCACTACTGAAGACAAGGGCGAGAGGCCAGCACTTGCTTCAGATGCTCCGTTGGAGGGAGGAGGCCAAGCACCCAGCACTTCCACCCCCAATCCGACGATGATGATGCTGCTCTTGAAGTATCAACAGGAGATTGAGATGTTGAAGAAAAATTTGGGTGAGCTGAGCATGCAAGCGTCTGCCTCGAAGCAGGTGGAATCCCCTCTCGAAACATCACGGCGTGGCGCCGATGAGCTCAAGGGTTCACCTCATATGACGGCTTCTCAGCCTTTACACAACTATGCTGGGGGCATGGCCCTGATACCACCACCGGCTCCTCAACATCAGGGGACTGCCGCTACTATGACTCAAGGCACGGTGTTGGCAACACCTCAAATGTAGCAAGCCTACTTCTATCTAGATCCGGTGGACCGACCAATGGTGAGCAAGCTGATGGTTGAACAGATAATAGATATGAAGCTGGAAGATCGAGGTAGTGATGATTATGCCTCGTTTAATATATACAAGGTGTCGTATCCGGTCCACCATGCTGCCAAAAGGCTCCCTCATGGTGTCAACAAACCACCGAAGTTTGGTAAATTCAATGAGCAAGGATCGCCGAAGGAGCACTGATGGGAATCAACATCGAGCATGTACATTTTATTTTTATATTTGTGTCCTTTTATTTATTTTTATATCCTTCAGAAAACATATGTGCAATTGTAAGGCTTTATAAGCCAATGTGTCATTCCCTAAGGATCTTTGGGTTTATTTGTAAAATATCAGTAGGTCCAGCAAGGGGGCCCCCACTCCTTCCTCATTGGTCCACCTAAGCCATAGGGGTCCATGTGGGGCTGGTCAACTATCCTAGGTGGCTTCTAGATTTGGTATTAAAAGTCCACCTTTTCTCCTCCCTTGGTCAAGGGGGCGCCCCCCCTTTAAGCATTGTTCAATGTGGTTCCAAATCACATGGGAGAACAACATTTGAACTCCCTCTTTTACCCCTCCCAGTTCTAGATCTAGGGATATTTAGAGTCTTTTTACATTTCATACAAATAGCTTGTATATCACATTTTAGTGGAATTAATGAGAAGAAAATATTGAAAAGCCAAGAGCAACCTGCGCCCCCCCCCTCTCTCCCTATGGTTTCCCTCTTCCTCCTCCAATCTCCGGGGTGTGGAACCCTTCTATCTCCTCCCCTCCCCCTCTGGATTCTATCTCTGCCGCGGCCGCCACCGTTCATGCCGCCATCGAGCCACCGCGAGCGTTCTTCCAAGGTGCTGTTCTGGTTGCTGTCTTGCTGGACAGAAGCTTACTCCGATATTTTTAACTCCCAACTCCCAAATTTTTTGGAGCTGAGATTTTCAGGGTAGGTTCCCCACGTGATTCCCCACCTCCAGTAAATTTCTCTCGAAATTAGAACTTCATCCTATTTTCTTTTCCTTTTTAGTTTCTAGATCCACCAGATCTGTCCCTATTCAGACCTATATAACAGCAGCTCTGATCTTCCATATTTCAACCCACTTTCCCTTATCTTCTTGAGTTCCCAATTTTATTGGAGATTCTATCCACCACCCCCATCATCCACGAATTTTCTTGGAATTTTGGGGGTCTTTACCTATTTTTAAAAATCACTGTCAGATCCCAAAATCAGTTCTGTCTCTGCTGTCCAGATCCGACCCACCAGCATCATAAATTATGTTTCCCCTATTAAACCTCCACTAGAAATTCTAAACAAAATACTCCCGTCTTCCTTACTTCTTTCTCTACAACTTTCATCAAGGCGTCAACTTCTAGATCCGAAGTTATTCCTTCGGTCAACTCATGTTCTCATGAAAACTTAGATCTGTCCTGTCAGATCTGGTTCTGTCAACTAGCAACTTATAAATTTGACCAAGGCCAGATCCGGGATAGTCAAAATTCTCTCTCTGGCCATAGATCGAAGTACTTCAAGTCAGCTTTCCAACGGCGCCAGTTTTGTGTCGATCCGACATCGGGGCTGATCGCAGCAGCCGTTCTCGCCGGGTCACGCGCTGCAGAACAAAAGCTCAAGCCCGTGGATAGCAAGCCGTACCGACCGCCCGACCGCCCGACTCGCCTTCCACAAGGCGAACCAGCGCACCACCGTCCCTGGGAGCATCCCTCCAGGCATCCCCACCACAGTGGCGTCACCCCGGTCCCACTCAACCCTACTGACCAGCACGTGGGCCCCACGTTCGTGAGTACGCGTGCCGCCGAAGCTACGCAAGAAGCTGCCCGTCAACCCAAACCCGCTACTCTCGGGTCCCACTGTGTAGCCCATTACCTCCCTGCGTGGAGTGGGCCGTGATATTCATTACTGTAATTTAAATTGTTTACTGTTCCGGGAGTACAAGTTCGGCCGGGGTCGTCTTCCCCACGCCCGGCGCGTGGAGGTATCGTGTTCGCTCCTTTACTCGGCATTTGCTTTATTTCGTATATATTTCATATGCCGTTGCTAGAAGCATGATAGGGTAATTAGCTCGCTATATATTGTTATTCACCGCTGCGAGCGAGAGAGTGAACCTGTCCCGTGACCCGATCCGGGCACGAAATTATGAGTTGACCACCCTAGCTCACTGCCGGTTTCTCAACCGTGCACGTCCGTACGCTTCCCTCGTTAGGGACTATCATGAGCTTGCTTAGAGTCTAAGGGTCGCATATCCAATTGGAGTCGAGTCGCGTGCCCGTCCCGCATGAAATTGGTATCAGAGCGAGTCGAGTCTAGGGTAGTCTTTGTGTCTAAGTCTGAAACAAAACAAAAAAAAAAGAGTCGTTGTCTAAGTCGGTCTAGGTTGCATTTGCATCCCTTTACTCGATATATCAAAAGGCGTTGCCCGAATGTTAGGTTACGCCTATCGGGAAGGTAGCAGTCTTGTGTGAGTGATCTTCGGATCGATTAACTCCGCCAGGTATCGGATCTTGGGTTAAGTCTAAGGGTCTTGAGTCTAGGGAGTGTCTTGTCCTAGACATCATTTGCATGCCCACTCGTAGTGGTACACAGTACTCACCACCACCACCACCCATGGCCGAATCTCGAGTCCATAGTCCCGATGAAGTGGCCACTATGTTCCAAGCCATTATGGGAGAAATGAAAGGGTTGAGTACACACATGGATGTGTTGACTACACGGGTAGATCGGATGGACGGGTTGAGTACGCGGATGGATGGCCTAGGCACCCGTCTAGAAGAAAGGATGAAGGCCTTAGAGGATAAGGCCGTCGAGTCGGACTAGTCCGTTCAGGGCCTGGTAGGGAGAGTTGCCACATTACAGGGAGCCCCAGCCGAGGCACCCCCGAGAGCCCCAGTTGAGGCACCCCCCCCCCCCACCTACACATGGTCAACAGGACCCGGTTCAGCAACTTGCTGCTCCACGGGTTCAAGGGATATATGTTAGGAGGCATCAAATCCCTGAGATGCAAGACTATGAGTCCGAGGATGAAAATAGGGGATATGGTCGTGACCGTCATGTTCAACGACGGAATCGTGATGAGGACGAGCGGCCTCAGGACCGTTCGTGCCGACCCTCCCACTTTTGATGGGTCCTTAGACCCAAGGGTATATCTTGATTGGGAAGCCGGTATGGACCGATATTTTGAGTGGTTCAAGATGTCAGACCAACGGCAAGTAAAGTTTGCCAAGATGAAATTGCTAAGGCAAGCTCAAACCTTTTGGAGAAACATGGAGAACCAGCTATTTCACCGTCATGAACCCTAGGTAGAGACGTGGGAAGAGATGAGGACCAAACTTAGGAAGAAGTACCTCCCTGCCACTTATCGCCAGCATCTCATAGACAGGTGACAGAGTCTTACCCAAGGAGATCGGTCCGTCTCCGATTACATCACCCAGTTCGATGAATACTATTTACGATGTGACGCCATGGAGCAGAGCTCCCTTACTGTCTCCTGATTTTGGCGTGGTCTACAACCGCACCTACGGTATGAGCTTCTCCACCGCAAGGTGGACAAGTTGGAGGATGCGTACCAAGTTGCTCTCGAGATGGAGCAATTCAAGGGAGAGTTTGAGTCTATCCAAAGGTTGGGTCCCGTCCCTCTCCGTAGTGCCGAGTCACATAGCTCCTTAGGCCCATACCCGAGGGGTCCCATGGCTCGACCTCACGAGCCTGCCCGTCAGGAGCACTTCGCTCCTAGACCTCATCCTCCCCCGCCATGGGATCCACCTCCATCCCAACCACCGGCACCCATTGCTCGCCCCCGGCACCCATTGCCCGCCCTCTGGTACCGGCACCCCCACCCCTGTTGCCCACGTCACCTACACCTCCACCCCTGTTGCCCACACCCCCTGCCCGTCGAGAGGATAAGGGTAAGGGCCCTCTTCTCGGAGAGTTCAGTAGGTCACGGCTGCAGTGTTATCACTGTCATGGGTTTGGCCACATCACCAACCAATGTCCCACTTGTGCCACACTTGCCCTAGGGGTTGGAGAAGCCTCACCTTCTGGGCTTGTATCTGTCAGCTACGAGGCCAAGCCGGAACTAGCTGATGAGTACTATGAAGATGGTCTGGAGGAGCCTACCGACGCTCATGATGCGGCACTCGAGTGATGGTCACCTAGTGGGGTTGGTGGCACCACCTTAAGTCTAGGGTCATGCATGAGTCAGTTTGTTTCTTCTTTGGGTGGTTTGTTTTGTGTGGTTTGTTTGTGTGGTTTGTGGTCGAGTCTCCATGCGTCTTGTGCAAGCTCGTAGATGTCGGTCCCTTATGAGTGAGAGGCGAGTGGACTCGCTCGAGGAGTATGGGATCATCTCAACATCCATGCCCCGGATCTAGTCACCTATAGGGACCCAGCGGTGATTTCTAGTGAGTCTTCGAGCCGCCTCCTCCCCTTAAGAGTGACCCCACCCTGGAGTGTTCCACCACTAGCCTCGTTCCCATAGCAGCATGTGCATATCGAGTATATACAGAATGAGCAGGTGACGATCACTTGGAGTGGAGCCTACCCGCGCTACTTGGTACGGTGACGGATCCGCCGGAGCTACTCGAGCAGTCACCCCCTTTACTCGACGGGGTCGAGTTCTTCCCACCCGGAGAGAATTGATGGGAATCAACACCGAGCATGTACATTTTATTTTTGTATTTGTGTCCTTTTATTTATTTTTATATCCTTGAGAAAACATATGTGCAATTGTAAGGCTTTATAAGCCAATGTGTCATTCCCTAAGGATCTTTGGGTTTATTTATAAAATGTCAATGTAGCAACCCTGATAAAATAAAAAGGAATAAATAAATCAAAATGGATTAAAAGATTTAATAAATAAATGAAAGAGCTTGGAATAAAAAGAATTAAACCCTGATAAAAATAACGCCTCAGGAAAAGGCGCGACTTTACGAATAAGCGCCCTTGATCAAGGCGTGTTTTAAAAAGTGACGCCCACGCGTCATGGCGTCAAATCTCAGGCGACCAAAATAAGTAAGAGTAATAAAAATATAATAAAAAGGGTAACGCCCTTGACATAGATGCGGTTTAACAAGAAACGACGCATGCCAAGGCGTCAATTTAAATTCGACGCCGTTACCTAGGTCGTTAATTCAGTTCGAGTTTCGTTCGACCCAGGAGTCTATCCAGGGTAAGTTGATAACTATGAGAAAGAGTTCGAATGTGGTAATAACTCAATTATGGAAGTATTACTTCCAGTATAACTCTAGCCTTATTAGGATTTCTAAGACCCTATAAATACTCGTTTGATTCTGTCAAGAACGCTATTTGGCATTCAAGTTCTCTGAAGGTAAGTACAGAACCATAGCTCTTCTGTCCCTCTGTCCCTTTTGATTTTTACGAAGGTTATTGATTCGTCACCTTCTTCCTTCTTCCAGGTTGAAGAAACCTTGACGTCGTGAAGAACAACCGTAAGTTCTTCTCTCCTCTTACCTTCAGCCAAAGTATTATGAAGTGAAGATTGATATGTCTTCATATTTCTCTGTAGGAAGCTCTGTCGAAGAACAAGGGTTCTTCAAAACGAACGTTCCTCCTGTTGATAATGCGGTTGATTGGTTGCAGTTGAAGCTTCAGATCTTTTTCAAACCCTTCGTCAGTTCATCCAACTCAAATTATCAAGGTAGGATTTTCTCATGGAACGTAGCCCAAACTACCATATAACTATAGATAATTATCATCGGAAGTTCATGCATATAGTTTTTCATGCGTTCTGGTTATTTTCTACGGAATGTTTGAAAGAAACGACCCTAACAAGGGCGTTAATTTAAAAGACACGACCATGCCCAGGTCGTCAATTCCAGATTTGACGCCCTGCACATGGACGTTAATTCCTGTTAATTAATAAATAGCATGTTTAAAAAGTAATTATCAATGCAAACATGATCCTAAATTAATGCACAGTCAATTTCTTGTAATCCTGCTATTTTTCTGGTCCTGACTATATACCATGTTCCTGA
Organism: Amorphophallus konjac; assembly: GCA_022559845.1. NCBI lineage: Eukaryota > Viridiplantae > Streptophyta > Magnoliopsida > Alismatales > Araceae > Amorphophallus > Amorphophallus konjac. The sequence continues at coordinate 321,932,902 of CM040118.1, forward strand.
AATATTCATCACCTCGAAATTTGTAAAATTGTGAATTCACGACCTTGACCAGGTCGTCTCTTGTTTAACTAACGCCCCGGACTAGGGCGCCTTTTTCCTGGTAACGCCCCTACCCAAGGCGCGTTTTCAACAAAATTATAGATTTTAATATCTTGTAAAATAGCAATATTGGAAAGAACGACCTCTTTATATGTCGTCAAATTTAATATAAACGCCCCTGATTAAGGCGTTAATTTTACGAAAAATGACTTTACTAGAGTCGCTACTTTCTGCATTACTGATTTATTTCGATTGCTGTTATCCGAGGGTTTCACTATATGTATATATATGTGTAGGCACTATTACTCCACTCCGTGAGTATAGTCCCACGTTTCATGATGTTTTATCGATCACCCTTAAACTCTCATTGACATATAAGCTCTCCATTGGACATTCCGTTCCTTTGGACTAGCGAGTTAGTCATAGAGACCTCCGTAAGACTCCTCGAACCTTGGATTCCCTCAAGGTCGACTGAGCTGGTTGTACCCTAAAAACCCATTACACTATTGAATGCCATGTCACTCTAAAGAAACATGGTATACCGGCCCTTATGATATGCAAAGAGTATATCATGAGAATTCTTAATGGGATGATGATATCATGCCATTTGTTGATGTTCTTGTGGACCTCAATTCTATAATAAGAATGAGGGTATCTTGCCTTTGATGTACTGTTCATGTGGACCTCAATTCTATATAAAGAATGTCCATACTTGTTTGTCATGGTACCCAAGTTAAGGGAACCTAATTCCACCTAGTTTCATCATTCATCGTGATTGTACCGTTGTTATCGCCTATCTATGTCCAATGTCATATTTTTGGACTCCATTCTCTCAAAGTTATCCTACGTGTCTACAAGCTTAAATTGTTGAAATTCCCTATTGGCTATATATATATATATACAAGAGTGGATGTCAAATATACATGATAAATGCCTGCGCATATAGGGCCCGATCTGGTCCTGGGAGGAGCACCCGAAAGTACTTGTGCCCATGGGAGTTGAATGATAAGGTATCTGGCACTATACCGAGTGCATGACTAGCTTGATTGGACATTCCACACAAATCTTGTACTTGACTCGTACTTGACTTGACATGAATTGCGTGACCCAAGAAAGGGTAATTACTTGCTTGCTTGATACATGATAGCCAAAGTTCTTGACATGACTTGCTAACGAGTACTTGCTTGAATATCTTGTTATCTTTTCTTGAAAACTCATGACTAGTTCATCTTGTTGTCTTACTTGATAAATTCTATTCTATCTTGTCGTTTTATGCGAGCATGCATAGCTATAGTACATTCATGAAAAATGTAATTACTTAAACCCTTGCTAGTTTCTGAGATATAATTTCCTACTGAGCGTTCGCTCACTCCGTGTTTGTCCCTTACTTTTCAGGTAATTCCGACGACGAGGGAAGTCAATCGGATGGGAATGGTCAAGAGTGAAAGATCTAGAGCTTTTCCAAGTGTCATCTAGTCTTTTTTCCTATTTTCTTGAGTCCACTATGTACTTTTCCTTTTTAATTGAATAGAGTATTGGATTTGTAATAGTCTATCCATTATGAAATAAAGGATTGGGTTATCCTTCTATTTTGCGCATCTCTGTTTTGGTGTCGAATACACTACTACTCTGATTGACATGATTGATATAAACTCGTCGCGCACCTCCAGGTATCTTCCGCGCTCGGGGCGTGACAGTTTTTGTGGTATCAGAGCCTAGGGTATTCAATTCCTAGGAAAAACTCAAGTCCAAGGATAAGTTTTGAACCTTTAAACCAGTGAGATTGGGTAAAACCAAGGGTTAAATTTAACATAGTGTATGAGTCTTTAAATACGATCACGTATTAATCTAGTTATTGTAATTGTAGGATAATGGCTGCCGAACGTGCTCAGTGGCGCAACATGCAGCGTACACTTCAAGGCATGACTCAAGTGCTGCAACAAGTAGCACAAGGAGGTGGACAACGAGCAGGAAGTCTCCACCAGACTTTCAAGAACATGAACCCGCCCAAGTTCACGGGTTCTACTGATCCAGATGACGCTGAACACTGGATTAGGGAGATAGAACGTATATTCCGTGTTATGCAATGCACGGATCAAGACAAAGTCTTATTAGCCACTTTCCAGTTAGAAAGGGATGCTAGATGCTGGTGGGAGTCGATTGAAGCTACAATAGATCCCAATCAAGTCACATGGGAAGAATTTGTAGAACACTTCAATGCTAAATACTTTTCAGATCGAGTTCAGGAAAAGAAGGCTGCAGAATTTGCTGCACTGAAGCAACGATCTTTGTCCGTGGCCGAGTATGAAGCTCAGTTCTCCCGGTTGTCTAGATATGCTAAGCATTTGATTAGCACGGAGAGGATGAAGGCCCATAGATTTCTTAATGGGCTTAGGCCCCACTATATTACTCAGCTGGCGCCGATGGATATCCAAGTTTATTCCGAAATCGTGCGCCGAGCTCAATTATTAGAAGATGTCACGGAACTATCTGATAGGATTCGTGGTAAGGATAAGAAGGAACAAGTTATAGGTTCGGGTTCCTTTAAACCCAACTTCAAGAAAAGGCCTAGCAATGGAGGAGCATCCTCACAAGACCAAAAGTTCAAGAAGACCAAGCCCTTCTCTATCACCACCACCTCTCCAAATACAGTGTGCAAACATTGTGATAAAGCGGGTCATAGAGCAGAAGAATGCTGGAGGAAACTAGGAGCATGTCTCCGTTGTGGGAGTCGTGAGCATCGGATTCCCGATTGCCCATTACTTAACGACCAAGCCGTTGACGGGAAGCGCCCAGTAACCAAGAATGCTCGTCTTCATGCAATCAAGGAGACCGAGCAAGTAGAAGGAGGCGGCTTAGTGGAAGGTATATTAAAAGTTTATTCCAGGAATGCATATGTCTTAATTGATACTGGTGCATCGCATTCTATTGTTTCTAAAAAGTTTGCTGACCCATTACCCCTAGAACCGGAATGGATAAAGTTAGTTTTGTCTACTCCTCTGGATGATGAGACTGATATTACACATCATTACCAAAACTGCGAGGTATTGATTCATGGTCAAAATCTCCCTATTGATCTCATATGTTTAGATCTGAAAGAGTATGATGTTATACTAGGGGCTGATAGATTATCCAAGTATCAGGCAACGGTTGATTGCCGCAATAGTAAGGTTACATTCAAGGAATTTCCAGAACTAATATTTACTAGTCCCAAGAGTCGGAGCAAATCCCCTCTTATTTCAGCTCTCCGAGCTAGCAAGCTCATCAGGAAAGGATGTACATCTTTCCTTGCCTTTGTCACAGTGAAAGAAGCTAAGGAAGCTAAGCTAGAAGACATTCCAGTAGTACAAGAATTTCCGGACATATTTCCGGAAGATTTGCCGGGATTACCCCCGCAAAGAGAAGTGGCCTTCACCATCGACTTAGTCCCTGGTGCTGGTCCGATTTCAAAGGCACCTTATAGGATGTCACCTGCTGAACTCAAGGAATTAAAGGAGTAATTGATGGAACTCATTAAGAAAGGATTCATTAGACCAAGTACTTCCCTGTGGGGAGCGCCTGTGTTATTTGTGAAGAAGAAAGATGGATCCATGAGGCTATGCATCGACTATCGACAGTTGAATCATCTCACCATCAAGAACAAGTATCCACTGCCGAGAATCGATGAATTATTTGATCAAATATCTGGATCCAAGTATTTCTCAAAGATTGATCTCAGGTCGGGATATCATCAGTTAAGGATCAAAGACGATGACATTCATAAGACCGCATTCAGAAGCAGGTATGGCCATTATAAATTCGTTGTTATGCCTTTCGGATTAACAAATGCCCCTGCTGCCTTTATGCAGTTAATGAATAGCATATACAGACCTTATTTGGATCAATTCGTGGTGGTCTTTATCGATGATATATTGATTTATTCTAAGACCAAGGAAGAGCATGAGGAGCATTTAAGGATTTCATTATAAATATTGAGGACAAACCAATTATATGCAAAACTTAGCAAGTGTGAATTCTGGCTTGAAGAAGTAACTTTTCTCGGGCATGTTATATCAAAGGATGGTTTGTCTGTAGATCCGTCAAAGGTTGAAGCTGTAAGGAACTGGGAAAGACCAACCAATGCTAGCGAGATCCGAAGTTTCTTAGGTCTTGCCGGCTATTACAGGCGATTCATCAAGGATTTCTCTAAGATCGCCGTGCCACTTACGAGGTTAACTCGCAAGGAGATTCGTTATGAATGGAGTGAGGAATGTGAAAGAAGCTTCCAAACTCTCAAGGATCATCTTACTACAGCTCCTATCTTAGCATTACCAATTGAAGGAGAAAAGTTTGAGGTATATACTGATGCTTCTGGCATTGGCCTCGGATGTGTTCTAATGCAACAAGGAAAGGTTATAGCCTACTCTTCTCGTCAATTAAAGAAGCATGAGGAGAACTACCCCGTCCATGACTTAGAATTGGCTGCGGTAGTATTTGCACTGAAGATATGGAGACATTATCTATATGGAGTGCAGTTCACTGTATACTTCGACCACAAGAGTCTCAAATATCTTTTCTCACAGAAGGAATTAAATATGAGGCAAAGACGATGGCTGGAATATCTCAAGGACTTCGACTTCAATATACAATATCATTCCGGAAAGGGTAATTATGTTGCTGATGCCCTTAGTCGAAAGCCGAGAGCACTGTTAGCCAATTGTCTGATTCAAGAATGGAAATTGCTAGAACAATTCTCTGAACTCAATATAAGCATGGACACGGACCCTAGATGTGTCACATTATCTCATGTAAGCATACAGTCAGATTTATTATCTGAGATACAAGCACTTCAGGATGATGATCCTATGACAGTAGAAATCAAGGGCAGATTAGAAGGACAATCTGATTTCCAATTAGCTTCTGATGGAAGATTAATGTTCAAGGATAGAACTTGCATACCAGATTGTCCAGAATTAAAGAAAAAGATCTTAGATGAAGCTCACAGATCGAGATATACAATTCATCCAGGATCTACCAAAATGTACCAAGATATGAAAAGAAATTTTTGGTGGCCAAATATGAAAAGAGAAATAGCGGACTATGTATCACGCTGTCTCACATGCCAACAGGTCAAGGCGGAACACCAAAAGCATGCTGGAAAACTACATCCTCTGGATATTCCCAAATGGAAGTGGGAAGACATCGGTATGGATTTTATCATGGGGTTATCTAAATCAAAAGGAGGACATGATGGAATTTAGGTTATCATTGACCGATTGATTAAATCGGCGCATTTCTTGCCAATCAAAAGCCGATGGTCAGTTGATATTTTGGCTGCATTATACATCAAGGAGATAGTCAGATTGCATGGTATACCTGTCTCAATCGTGTCTGACAGAGATCCCCGTTTTACTTCTCATTTTTGGAAGGGACTACAACATTCGTTGGGGACGAGACTTAATTTTAGTACAGCTTTTCATCCTCAAACGGATGGTCAGACCGAGAGAACAAATCAAGTAGTTGAAGATATGCTTAGAGCATGCATCACTGATTTTTATGGAAACTGGCATGATCACTTGTCTCTGGTCGAATTTGCATACAATAATAGCTACCAAGCTAGTATACAAATGGCACCTTTCGAAGCTTTATACGGAAGGAGTTGCCGATCACCCTTGTGCTGGAATGAAGTTGGAGAGAAACAACTGTTAGGTCTAGACATGGTAAGGGATACAACTGAGAAGATACGAGTAATCAGGGAAAGATTGCAAGTAGCTCAGACAAGGCAAAAGGCTTATGCCGACACAAGAAGAAGAGATCTCGAATTCCAAATTGGAGATCATGTATTTCTCAAGATATCGCCTGGACGTGGAATACGAAGATTTGGTGTTAAAGGCAAGCTTACACCAAGATACATCGGACCTTTTGAAATTCTAGAAAGAGTTGGCGAGGTTGCTTATCGTATCGCATTGCCACCTCAACTGTCCGAAGTACATGATGTGTTCCACATATCTATGTTGAAGAAGTATGTACATGACCCATCACATATTATTGAATACGGAGACCTAGTGATCCAGAAAGATTTCACGTATGAACAGAAGCCTATGAAGATCTTAGATCGAGAAGTACGTGTCCTAAGAAATAAGGTTATTCCCATGCTAAAAGTACAATGGAATAAGAATTCAGAACAAGAAGCTACATAGGAGACCGAGGAATCTATGCGGAAACAATTTCCAGACTTTTTAGAAGGTATAGACTCTACACTCTCCATATGTGAATATATATGCTATGGAATTTGGGGACCAAATTCTTTTTAAGTGGGGGAGGGTGTAGCAACCCTGATAAAATAAAAAGGAATAAATAAATCAAAATGGATTAAAAGATTTAATAAATAAACGAAAGAGCTTGGAATAAAAAGAATTAAACCCTGATAAAAATAATGCCTCAGGAAAAGGCGCGACTTTACGAATAAGCGCCCTTGATCAAGGCGTGTTTTAAAAAGTGACGCCCACGCGTCATGGCGTCAAATCTCAGGCGACCAAAATAAGTAAGAGTAATAAAAATACAATAAAAAGGGTAACGCCCTTGACATAGACGCGGTTTAACAAGAAACGACGCATGCCAAGGCGTCAATTTAAATTCAACGCCGTTACCTAGGTCGTTAATTCAGTTCGAGTTTCGTTCGACCCAGGAGTCTATCCAGGGTAAGTTGATAACTATGAGAAAGAGTTCGAATGTGGTAATAACTCAATTATGGAAGTATTACTTCCAGTATAACTCTAGCCTTATTAGGATTTCTAAGACCCTATAAATACTCGTTTGATTCTATCAAGAACGCTATTTGGCGTTCGAGTTCTCTGAAGGTAAGTACAGAACCATAGCTCTTCTGTCCCTCTGTCCCTTTTGATTTTTACGAAGGTTATTGATTCGTCACCTTCTTCCTTCTTCCAGGTTGAAGAAACCTTGATGTCGTGAAGAACAACCGTAAGTTCTTCTCTCCTCTTACCTTCAGCCAAAGTATTATGAAGTGAAGATTGATATGTCTTCATATTTCTCTGTAGGAAGCTCTGTCGAAGAACAAGGGTTCTTCAAAACGAACGTTCCTCCTGTTGATACTGCGGTTGATTGGTTGCAGTTGAAGCTTCAGATCTTTTTCAAACCCTTCGTCAGTTCATCCAACTCAAATTATCAAGGTAGGATTTTCTCATGGAACGTAGCCCAAACTACCATATAACTATAGATAATTATCATCGGAAGTTCATGCATATAGTTTTTCATGCGTTCTGGTTATTTTCTACGGAATGTTTGAAAGAAACGACCCTAACAAGGGCGTTAATTTAAAAGACACGACCATGCCCAGGTCGTCAATTCTAGATTTGACGCCCTGCACATGGACGTTAATTCCTGTTAATTAATAAATAGCATGTTTAAAAAGTAATTATCAATGCAAACATTATCCTAAATTAATGCACGGTCAATTTCTTGTAATCCTGCTATTTTTCTGGTCCTGACTATATACCATGTTCCTGAAATATTCATTACCTCGAAATTTGTAAAATTGTGAATTCACGACCTTGACCAGGTCGTCTCTTGTTTAACTAACGCCCCGGACTAGGGCGCCTTTTTCCTGGTAACGCCCCTACCCAAGGCGCGTTTTCAACAAAATTACAGATTTTAATATCTTGTAAAATAGCAATATTGGAAAGAACGACCTCTTTATATGTCGTCAAATTTAATATAAACGCCCCTGATTAAGGCGTTAATTTTACGAAAAACGACTGTACCAGAGTCGCTACTTTCTGCATTACTGATTTGTTTCGATTGCTGTTATTCGAGGGTTTCACTATATGTATATATATATGTAGGCACTATTACTCCACTCCGTGAGTATAGTCCCACGTTTCATGATGTTTTATCGATCACCCTTAAACTCTCATTGACATATAAGCTCTCCATTGGACATTCCGTTCCTTTGGACTAGCGAGTTAGTCATAGAGACCTCCGTAAGACTCCTCGAACCTTGGATTCCCTCAAGGTCGACTGAGCTGGTTGTACCCTAAAAACCCATTACACTATTGAATGCCATGTCACTCTAAAGAAACATGGTATACCGGCCCTTATGATATGCAAAGAGTATATCATGAGAATTCTTAATGGGATGATGATATCATGCCATTTGTTGATGTTCTTGTGGACCTCAATTCTATAATAAGAATGAGGGTATCTTGCCTTTGATGTACTGTTCATGTGGACCTCAATTCTATATAAAGAATGTCCATACTTGTTTGTCATGGTACCCAAGTTAAGGGAACCTAATTCCACCTAGTTTCATCATTCATCGTGATTGTACCGTTGTTATCGCCTATCTATGTCCAATGTCGTATTTTTGGACTCTATTCTCTCAAAGTTATCCTACGTGTCTACAAGCTTAAATTGTTGAAATTCCCTATTGGCTATATATATATATATATATACAAGAGTGGATGTCAAATATACATGATAAATGCCTGCGCATATAGGGCCCGATCTGGTCCTGGGAGGAGCACCCGAAAGTACTTGTGCCCATGGGAGTTGAATGATAAGGTATCTGGCATTATACCGAGTGCATGACTAGCTTGATTGGACATTCCACATAAATCTTGTACTTGACTTGACATGAATTGCGTGACCCAAGAAAGGGTAATTACTTGCTTGCTTGATACATGATAGCCAAAGTTCTTGACATGACTTGCTAACGAGTACTTGCTTGAATATCTTGTTATCTTTTCTTGAAAACTAATGACTAGTTCATCTTGCTGTCTTACTTGATAAATTCTCTTCTATCTTGTCATTTTATGCGAGCATGCATAGCTATAGTACATTCATGAAAAATATAATTACTTAAACCCTTGCTAGTTTCTGAGATATAATTTTCTACTGAGCGTTCGCTCACTTCGTGTTTGTCCCTTACTTTTCAGGTAATTCCGACGACGAGGGAAGTCAATCGGATGGGAATGGTCAAGAGTGAAAGAGCTAGAGCTTTTCCAAGTGTCATCTAGTCTTTTTTCCTATTTTCTTGAGTCCACTATGTACTTTTCCTTTTTAATTGAATAGAGTATTGGATTTGTAATAGTCTATCCATTATGAAATAAAGGATTGGGTTATCCTTCTATTTTGCGCATCTCTGTTTTGGTGTCGAATACACTACTACTCTGATTGACATGATTGATATAAACTCGTCGCGCACCTCCGGGTATCTTCCGCGCTCGGGGCGTGACAGTCAGTATGTCCAGCAAGGGGGCCCCCACTCTTTCCCCATTGGTCCACCTAAGGCATAGGGGGCTGGTCAACTATCCTAGGTGGCTTCTAGATGGTTTGACATTCAAAGGGGACAAGTGGTATTAAAAGTCCACCTTTTCTCCTCCCTTGGTCAAGGGGGCGCCCCCCCTTTAAGCATTATTTAATGTGGTTCCAAACCACATGGGAGAATAACATTTGACTCCCTCTTTTACCCCTCCCAATTCTAGATCTAGGGATATTTAGAGTCTTTTTACATTTCATACAATAAGCTTGTATTTCACATTTTAGTGGAATTAATGAGAAGAAAATATTGAAAAGCCAAGAGCAACCTGCGCCCCCCCTCTCTCCCTCTGGTTTCCCTCTTCCTCCTCCAATCTCCGGGGTGTGGAACCCTTCTATCTCCTCCCCTCCCCCTCTGGATTCTATCTCTGCCGCGGCCGCCGCCGTTCGTGCCGCCATCGAGCCACCGCGAGCGTTCTTCCAAGGTGTTGTTCTGGTTGCTGTCTTGCTGAATAGAAGCTTACTCCGAGATTTTTAGCTCCCAACTCCCAAAATTTTTGGAGCTAAGATTTTCAGGGTAGGTTCCCCACGTGATTCCCCACCTCCAGTAAATTTCTCTCGAAATTAGAACTTCATCCTATTTTCTTTTTCTTTTTAGTTTCTAGATCCACCAGATCTGTCCCTGTTCAGATCTATGTAACAGCAGCTCCGATCTTCCATATTTCGACCCCCTTCCCCTTGTCTTCTTGAGTTCACAATTTTATTGGAGATTCTATCCACTACCCCCATCATCCACGAATTTTCTTGTAATTTCTGGAGTCCTTTACCTATTTTTAAAAATCACTGTCAGATCCCAAAATCAGTTCTGTCTCTGCTGTCCAGATCCGACCCACCAGCATCATAAATTCCGTTTCCCCTATTAAACCTCCACTAGAAATTCTAAACAAAATACTCACGTCTTCCTTACTTCATTCTATACAACTTTCATCAAGGAGTCAACTTCTAGATCCGAAGTTATTCCTTCGGTCAACTAGTGTTCTCAGGAAAACTTAGATCTAGTTCTGTCAACCAGCAACTTATAAATTTGACCAAGGCCAGATCCGGGATAGTCAAAATTCTTTCTCTAGCCATAGATCGAAGTACTTCAAGTCAGCTTTCCAACTGTGCCAGTTTCGTGTCGATCCGACATCGGGGCTGATCGCAGCAGCCGTTCTCGCCGGGTCGCACGCTGCAGAACAAAAGCTCAAGCTCGTGGATAGCAAGCCGTACTGACCGCCCGGCCGGCTGACTCTCCTTCCACAAGGCGAACCAGCACGTCGCCGTCCCTGGGAGGATCCCTCCAGGCGTCCCCACCACAGTGGCGCCACCCCGGTCCCACTCGACCCCACTGACCAGCATGTGGGCCCCACGTTCGTGAGTACGCGTGCCCCGAAGCTACGCAAGAAGCTGCCCGTCAACCCGAACCCACTACTCCCGGGTCCCAATGTGTAGCCCTTTACCTCTTGCGTGGAGTGGGCAGTGATATTCATTACTGTAATTTAAATTGTTTATTGTTCCGGGAGTACAAGTTCGGCCGGGGTCGTCTTCCCCACGCCCGGCGCGTGGAGGTATCGTGTTCGCTCCTTTACTCGGCATTTGCTTTATTTCGTATATATTTCATATGCCACTGCTAGAAGCATGATAGGGTAATTAGCTCGCTATATATTGTTATTCACCGCTGCGAGCAAGAGAGTGAACCCGTCCCGTGACCCGATCCGGGCACGAAATTGTGAGTTGACCACCCTAGCTCACTGTCGATTTCTCAACCGTGCACGTCCGTACGCTTCCCTCGTTAGGGGCGATCGCGAGCTTGCTTAGAGTCCAAGGGTCGCATATCCAATTGGAGTCGAGTTGCATGTCCATCCCGAATCAAGCACATAGCCTATTACATGAATGTGATGGGCGATCTAGCAGCGGACAAGTCCTACCTGCTGAAGTTCTTCCCGTCTTCTCTTACGGGACTTGCCTTCGAGTGGTACTCGAACCTACCGGCCTGGTCCATTGGCGACTGGCCCGATATGCAACGGAATGTTTGGGAACAGTTCCACGTTGCTCGGATATTCCTTTTGCTGGACTAGGTGATCTTGTTTCAAGGCCTCCATAAGTCTCCGCGAGCCTGGGATTCCCACTAGGACGCAGAGCTGGTTGTACCGTAAAAACCCAAAAGTCTAGAGTGCACTTCGTGTTTTTTGCATTTTCTATGAACTGGCTTGATAGCGGCCAGAAGGAGACCGCTACCTGAAGATAACGGTCGGCCCGTGACCGCTACCTGGTTCAGTCAACTTCAGATTGCGTCGACCTGTTCCTTGTTCTGCGTCGACTCAACTTGATAGCGGTCTTGACTCGACCGCTACCTCAATAAAATGGTCCTATCCCGACCGCGTTCTGTCATCTTGCTATTCAACCCATGGTTTGACCTTCTCAGGTGATCTTCTAATTATCTGGAGTCCAACACCTTATTCAAAAAGCTATTAATGAATGGTGGAACTATGGAAATGTACCGTTATGGTGCCGAAATTCCAACGTAGCATAATGTCCAATTAATTCATCATTGATCTCATGATTTTATTTTTGGTACGTTCTGTTGGATACGGACTGAATAGATCTAGAGGGGGGGTGAATAGATCTTTCCCCCTTTTCGATGATTTACTAACTATTGACCAGATGAGCTACTGGTAATTAATGAATTATAGAACTAATGCGAATAGTAAAGATGCAAGCATACGTATAGGAAATCAAACACACACAAGCACACCACATAATCAAACCACAAGATAGGATTTTTAAGGTGGTTCAGTCTCTTCCCGAGACCTACATCCACCCCTTGCTTAACTCAAGCAAGGCTTCACTAAATGAGAATTCCTGATCTCACACAAACACCGCTGACACACAGCTTGACTCCGCTGCCTCACAGCTTGACTCCGCTGCCTCACAGCTTGACACTTGGTGTAAGGATGAATAGAAATGATGAGAAGGTGGAATGATGCAACAGGACTGAATATAGACTTTTGTAACAAAGGAAAGAATTCAGCCTGGGACTTAATCACACAAATAACAAGAATAGACTCCCTGTAGAGCTTCCAATCGGATGCCTTCAGCTGCTTTGCTGCTGGAGGTCGCACAGCTTCAAGCCCAGTCTTCCTTCTGCAGCAATGAGAATGCTTTCAGTCTTCTGCAGATTTCTGATTGATGGAGAGCCACTTCGTCCTGTGATGTAGGTGTGTCTCTTAGCTTCTGTTCTATGCTCTCTCAGTGTGCTTGCCTGCGCGATCAGTTGCCTTCTATCTTTATTCAGATTCTTTTTCAAGCATGAAGCTCTTCCCGCTCAAATTCCAGATCTAGCGTCAATCTGCTAGAAAAACAGGGAGACGGTTGAATTCGATTACTATAATAGGTTTGACCGCGTCTCAGCATGATTCTCTCCTTGATTCCCGTGCGGAATCTTATCTCCTGAGCAGCCCAACAACCTGCAACAACCATCTGCAGGTTTTAAGGAACCTCAACAGAATTCGGTTAGAGTTCGGTTCTGGACGCTATAAAGCCCGTGGTCGACCATGACCCTGTCGCTGGTCGACAATGGGCATTCCCCAGACGGCCGGTTCTTCTGGCTGAAACTCACTTCGCCCGTTGGTCGACCACAGCCTGGTCGCTGGTCGACAAGGGACGAATTACAGATGGCCGTCAGTTCTGTCTGATGTTCTGGCTGTTCTGTGGTCGACCAGAGGTGGGGCTTTGGTCGACAGCCAAGGTGCTTCCAGAAGACAGATGATCTGATGCTTTTCTGGTTGAGTTCGTTGGTCGACCATAACCACTTCCCTGGTCGACAAGCGGCCTTTGACACTTCTTCTGACTTGTTGATTTCACTTGGATTTCAGTGGACCTGAAATTACTTAACTTATCAGAAGTAAATTGAACTATCAGATTTATATTGAGTTGATCAGAAACATTGTTTGTCATCATCAAATGGGCATTAATTCAATGCACTATCTTTACACACATAACTAAACCATTTGCTTTAAGAGACAAGATAGAACTTAGATTAGTCAAACATATCCTATTGTCATCATCAAAACCAAGGGATGCACAACATTCTCCCCCTTTTTGATGATGACAACCATGAGTCATTGTGTCAAACAAAACCATTTGAAATAGCATTCAAGGCTTTCATAGCACAAATTTCATTCAACAAAGTATTTGATGTGCCTTTCAAAAAGCTTTCAAGAAGCAGTATAGCACTACTTACATGAGTGACAAAACTAAAGACAAACCTAAAGACACTAAGGACTAGTTGGACACATCTAGACACACAATGACACATAAGCTTCTCTCTCCCCCTTTGTCAACAGCAAAAAGTGAATCACTTAAACAGTCCTTCCGAGGAGGATGAGGAAGTCTCTGGCTTCACGTTCTCTTCCATGCGATCCAGCTTGTCAACAATGTGGGCATAGGAGAGCCTGAGTTTCTGGATCTCTGAGATAGTATCCTTGTGATACTTCTCATTCTGTTGGGTTGTGATCTCGATACGGATTCCCATCTGATCGGACACTTCACCGAGGGTCCTTACAAGTCTGTTGAACCGAGAACTAGCCTGGTCAGAGTGTTCCTTCTGCTTGATGAACCTGGCCTCCATCTGTTGTTCCAGCCTTTGGACTTTCTGCTCCAAGCGTCCAGTGGCAGCATTGACATTCTCTTGAAATGATTGGAGTTGGGTGGTGAGAGAAGATAACTGAGACGCCATCTGGAGGAGCACTCCATGAAATTCAGGGTGGGAGGTAAATGCTGGTGGTGGAGCAGAAGTAGAGGGAATGGAGGTAGGTGGTACTGGTGTGGGTTGAGCAGAATGTGATGGAGCTTGGGAAGTTGGAGCTTGGGAAGGCGGAGCAGATGGGGATTGAGCTGGAGGGGCAGCAGTGCCTGGCTGCCAGAGCACTATTGAAAGGGACGATGGTGAATGGGCAGCAGTGGGGGTAGTAGGTGTAGCTTGAGGCACCACTGGTGACGGTGTGACAGCAGGGCTAACCTGTATAGGTGAATGAGGTGGAGAAGAGGGTGGCACCGGATCCTTTGCTTTGCCCTTGGAAGGGAGAGTGCGCTGAACATGGTCTCCGACCTTCTTAAATCCCAAGAATGTGGTCACGAAGTGAAAATTGTAGACGTGCCATTTGGGAATGACAATGCTTGGGCTGTGAGGAGAAGGTATGTTGGCTGCTTTCAGAATAGAAGTGATATGGGCAGCAAAAGGAAGAGAATTCAGGGGATAATGTAGGATGCTTCGGAGGGAATTCAAAAGGAGTGTGGTTAGGCGAATAGGCTGGCGAGTGATGAGGCCATGGAGTATAAATAGATGGAGGCGACTTACTTGATCTCTGGCGCCTCCTCGAGGTTGTATGATGGTGGTGATGATGTGGTGAAGCAAACGATGAAGAGGAGGGAAGGTATTAGCATTGAGGTACTTGGGAAGGACCTCAGGGGCTGGCTTGCCAGTGACCACTGCATGTGCTTCTCGGAGGTCGAAGTCCTCATGATTGAAAACAGCTCCAATTCTGGGAGTCTTCAGCGTCATGTGGAGAAGCTTGACGTCGAGTCTGATGACTTTCCCTTGAACTACGGTGTATAGCTGACTGTCCACGACTTGCAGGTTGTGATAGAATTCTTGCACAAGCTGGGGCGAGTACGAATTGTGCACTGAAACGAACGTAGTCCACTCTTGAGCTTCAAAAATTGGCAGTAGATCTGGGAACATCTCCATCAGCTTGTCATCGGAGAAATCGACGATCCTGGGTTGCAAAACTGTTCGTGGCTTGAGAGCTCCAGAAACGGGATGCACTGCGGGTTCCTCTGAATCTGCTGATTGTCTGCCTGGACCAGGTGCAGCAGCCGTGGTCGACCGGTGAGGGGCCGATGGCGAACCCTGCGCGGCCCGCGACTTGGATCGCTTGGACGGCATCGAAGCAGCGGCAGGGGCCTGATCTCTTCTACGCTTAGAGGAAAGTAGAGCACGCTTGGGAGACATTGTGAAGGGAAGCGAGATAGAGGCGAGAGAGAGGCGAGAAAAGAAATCTGGAGAAGATGAAGTTGAGAGAGGGCTAGAGCTGCGGATGGGAGAATTTCAGGGACCCAGCCGAGACAATTTATAGGGTAGGGCATTAGGGCTGGCTCTTAATTTTTAGGGCAGTGAACCATCGCGATGCAAAGAACGAGCGGTCAGGATTTAATCAGCATAACTCATATTTTGGGAAATTGTTGAAGTGTACCCCCTTTCTTTAATAAGACATTTAAGTAACCGTTCCCCCTTTCTTAAAGACCACCTTGTGACCAAATCGAGTGGGTCTTGTGGTTCAAAGAATTTGAAAGTATTGCCCCAATAAATTGACTCCCCATATCCACTGTCTTACTCACGGCTCCTTAAACTTATAATATGGTTCATGAGATAATTTTACTAGCTGAACAAGCTGAACAGTGTTTTATGCCTCTATTTGCATATAGTGCATTAGGTCAACCATTTTTGTTGCCTTTTCATTTTGGAATATTTAAAAGCTGTGGTCAGGTTTATCACATGCTTTTCCACACGAAGAGACACGCTTTTTACACGCCAGAAACCCCGGCTACTTAGCATGCCTAACCATTCCACTTTTAACTGGGACACACTTTTTATCCGTGAGGATATACGTTTATCAGACGCCAATATCCCCAGTTACTCAGGATACCCAATTAATAATTTTGAGAGTGGCAGAGGTAGATTGAGTCTTCATGACATACATGTCTCCCACTTAATTTTTCAGCCAATTTTGCTTTGTGATGGAGAACAGTAGTTTCTCAGAACTCAGTCCATTGCTCTACCAAGTAGGCAGAATTATGGCGTATTCCATATACATTCATGCTATAGCTGCGTTTATTTTCACTGTCCAACACAGACACAGGTAGAGAAACAGTCTCATTACTAAAAACATAAGTTCTCAATAGACTTGAGTCAGAGTCATAGTTATGGTTTGAATTTATTGCAGTAGTACAGGTCAAATTCTCATTACTACACTTAACATTTACTCTCATTGATGACTTTGGTGATTTTCTTGTAAGAGGTGGTTAGGTTGTTCAATGGTTTATTAAGGAATGAGTTTACACTTTTTACTCCCCCTCAATTTGTGAGTCCTTGCTGAAGATAGAGAACAATAAGCTGACCACAAAGAGATATTGAGACACAAGGAATGGGAAGTGAATGAGGATGAGTGAGTGAAGCCAAAACTGAGCTCAGAGTCCAAAAAGTTCAGAAGATTTCCCACCAAAGCCAGCAGCTTGATTAGATCCAATTTCCCTTTTTCAGGTCCTTTGTCGACCATGGAGTGGCCTGTGGTCGACCTTTGTGCTGACACAGAACCTGCCTGTTGAGAAGACTGTGTTCTCACAAACCTGTTGTCGACCATTGGATCGCCTGTGGTCGACAGCTGCGAATTCCCAGAGCTAACTATTTCCTGTCCTGATGCCTTGGTCGACCAGCGCCTTGTCTGTGGTCGACCACAAGGGATGAGCCGTAGAGAACCAGTATTCTTGCTGAAGTTGCACCTGACACAAGACTTTCCAAACTCAAAAACTTGACCAGTACTAGAGACCTATAACTTAGACAGAAATGACAGAATCTATGTAGAGTACACATGAATATGATTATTTCAAGAATTTTCAGGAGAAATTCTACAAATTCCTAACTCCCTTCTTAGAGTTGAAAATCTGTCATTGTTAAGGGGTTTTGTGAAAATGTCTGCCAGTTGTTTTTCAGTTTCTACAAAATGAAGCATGAGATTTCCTTTGGAGACCTCATCTCTTAGAAAGTGATGACGGATCTCAATGTGTTTTGTCCTAGAGTGTTGAATGGGGTTTTTAGACAAATTAATAGCACTAGTGTTGTCACAGAAAATAGGTGCACATCCAAGATCTACATTGTAGTCTTGAAGCTGATGTTTTATCCACAAAACCTGTGTACCACAGCTCCCTACTGCGACATACTCAGCCTCAGCAGTGGAGAGTGCCACAGAATGCTGTTTTTTAGAGGCCCATGATATTAAACATCCACCTAATATTTGACAATAACCACTAGTACTCTTCCTATCAATTTTGCAACCAGCATAATCAGCATCTGAATATGAAATCAAGTCTAGTTTGCAGTAAGTAGGATACCATAAACCCAAATCTTGGGTACCGGCAAGGTAACGAAAGATACGCTTGACAGCCCCTAAATGTGAATCTCTAGGGCTAGATTGATATCTAGCACACATGCATACACTGAACTGAATGTCTGGCCTAGAGGCAGTTAAATATAGTAGGGATCCGATCATACCTCTGTATTTCTTGGCATCTACCATGTTACCTTTTACATCAGCCTCCAATGTTGCATTTGTCCCCATGGGTGACTCTATTGGTTTGCAGCTTTCCATGCCAAACTTTTTCAGCATCTCCTTTATGTACTTGGATTGATTTATGAAGTAGCCTTCTCTACATTGTAGAATCTGCAATCCAAGAAAGAACTGTAAATCACCCATTAAACTCATTTCAAACTCATTGGTCATTAGATTTGCAAATTCAGTACATAATGAAGCTTCAGTGGATCCAAACACAATATCATCCACATAGATTTGCACAATTAGTATATTCTTACCTTGGGTCTTGGAGAATAATGTTTGATCAATTTTACCTCTTGTGTAGCCCTTTTTGGTGAGGAATGAACTCAGCCTGTCGTACCATGCCCTAGGAGCCTGCTTTAAACCATACAAAGCCTTATGCAGTTTAAAGACATGATTAGGAAAATCATCATTTTCAAAACCAGGGGGTTGTTCCACAAAGACTTCTTCCTTTACAAAGCCATTTAGAAAGGCACTTTTTACATCCATTTGCTGCAATTTAATTCCATGGGACGCCGCAAATGCTAACAGTATTCTAATGGCTTCTAACCTTGCAACTGGAGCATATGATTCTTCAAAATCAACTCCAAATTCTTGGTTATACCCCTTAGCCACCAATCGAGCCTTGTTCCTCATAACAACTCCTTCTTCATTAAGCTTATTTTTATAAACCCATTTGGTTCCAATAACAGGATGAGATGAGGGTCTGGGAACAAGTTTCCAAACCTGATTTCTTTCAAATTGATTTAATTCTTCATGCATGGCATTTATCCAAGATTCATCTCTTAAAGCTTCCTCTACATTTTTAGGCTCAACTTGAGATACAAGGGCTAGCTGATCTAATTCATCAACTGTTTTAAGCTGAGATCTAGTTTTCCTCGGTTCATTAATTCCTCCAATGATGTTATCTAGAGGATGATCTCTGAGAAATCTCAGATTTTCAGAATTGTTACCTGGGATGATCTCTCCTTCGGGTTGATCATTGGAATCACCTTGCTTTGGTTCTGCTTCAGTCTCCATTGGTTCCTCTTTGCCTTCCAGAAATTCCCCATCTTCATCTTTGCCTACCTGTCCAGTTTTGTCAAAGTCATTATTTTCATCAAATGTGATATGTGGGGATTCTTCAACTAGCTGATCTTTGGTGTTGTAGACTCTATAGGCTCTTGATCGGTCAGAGTATCCCAAGAAGATTCCTGGGTCACTCTTTGGTTCAAATTTGTCCAATGATCTCTTGTCATTGTTATGAATAAAACACCTTACACCGAAGATTCTAAAATGAGCTAGAGATGGCTTCTTACCTTTGAACACCTCATATGGAGTTTTCGTACTAGATGGTCTTACCATTGCCCTGTTTACAATATAACATGCTGTATTGACCGCCTCAGCCCAAAATCTTCTTGGAAGATTGGCTTCAACCAACAAGGTTCTGGCCATTTCAACAAGTGTGCGATTCCTTCTCTCTACCACTCCATTTTGCTCTGGCGTCCTTGGTGATGAGAACCTGTGATTTATTCCTTTGTTCCTGCAGAATTCATCAAACTCTGAATTTTCAAATTCTCCCCCATGATCAGATATTATTGAACACACTTTGGACTTTCCATCCTGCTTCATCCTTTTGTAAAATTCCTGAAACTCAGAAAAGGCATCACTTTTATGAGATAAGAACATGACCCATGTAAATCTAGAGAAATCATCAACAAGTACATAACCGTACCTCTTACCACTAAGGCTAGCAGTTCTTGTTGGGCCAAAAAGGTCCATGTGCACAAGTTCTAGTGGTCTAGAGGATTGACTTTCAGTTCTACCTTTGAATGATTTTCTTGTTTGCTTACCTTGGGTACATGATTCACATACTTTGACATTTTGAGCAAACGAAATTTCAGGTAAACCAGATACCATTTTATTCTTAACCAATTTGTGCAGCACCCTGTAGCTAACATGCCCTAGCCTTCGGTGCCACAACCAAGTCAGGTCCTCCTTCTTGGCGGTGAGGCACAAGTTGGAGTGGGCTGGATCATCCAAGTCTATCATGTAGACATTATTTACTCTCTTGCCCATAAACTTAACTTTAGCCGAATTTGGTTCAAGAATTTTACAGATTTTAGAATCAAAGACTACTTGATGGCCTTTGTCGCATAGCTGACTGATGCTAAGAAGATTATATTCAAGGCCATCCACTAGCAGTACATCTTCGATGTTATTTGTAGATGTCTTACCTACCTTACCTTTCCCAATGATCTTGCCTTTGTTATTTCCTCCAAATGTCACATGTCCTCCATCTTTTGAGTTTAGCTCGGAGAATTTTGCCTTGTCCCCTGTCATATGTCTTGAGCAGCCACTATCTAAGTACCACTTGTTGTGTATAGCTGCCAAACACACCTGCATCACAAGTTACACAGAAACTTTTGGACCCCAATGGTACCCGGGTCCAAGATGACTTGTAAAGTTACGAAATTGCTGCAGTAATCCTTTGGGAACCCAGATTCTGTTAGAGCAATGTACATTTTTATTTTTGAACTTGTTCAGATTGGGTTGCTTTTGTTCTAAAGTTTCTTTAATCTGAGTCCACCTTTGTGTATTCAAGTTTTCATTTTGTTTTACCCGAGAAAACCTGTGATTTCTGTTTGCTTGTCTGGCCATGGTCGACTTTTGGTATGTCTGTGGTCGACCATCGCGTCTCCAGAACTCAGCATCTGTTCTGGCACCACCTCTGGTCGACATCTGGTGTACCTGTGGTCGACCACTGCTTCTCCAGTAACCAGCGCCTGTTCTGGCAGATCCTCTGGTCGACAGATGAAGGGTCTGTTGTCGACCAGCCTGTCTCCAGGCACCTTGTTTTCCAGATTTATGTCCTTTAACTTGGTTTATTTGGTGATTTCTGTGAATTTTGGTTTCTTGTTTATTATTTTGAATCTTATATTGATTGACTGTTTTCTCTTTAAAATTTCTCTCTTCCTTGGTGACATTGTTCCTTTTGGAGGAGCATTCAGCTACATCCTCTTGTTTATCTTGGTATAGATTAATCAGGGGCCTTTTTCCTTTTGAGTCAGCAATCTCATTTACGGTTTTTATTTGGAATTCCTTTTTAGCCGTAGGATTGTATCCTAACCCTTCTTTTTGAAAGTTTACTTTTATTCCCAAGACAGCATTTAAGTTTTCTTGACCCTTGGTCATTTTTTCCAAGGCTTCCTGTTTATCTTCCAATTCACCTTGGATTCTTTCTATCTCTTTTAGAAGCTTACTGTTTTCTTCCTTGAGTGAATTGTTTCTTTCTTGACTTAACTTAGTTTCCTGTTCATATTCTTGAGTTTTTAGTTTTAGCTCATCAATGTCGTTTTTTAGCATTTCATTCTCTTCGGACATTCTCTTGTGGTTTTCTTCATCTAAGTCCATTTGATTCAGCTTGTTTTTCAGAGACTTGATTTCCATTTCTAGTTCAGTTTTGTTTTCCATTGAATTGCTGTCTTTATTCAGTTGACTGATCTTCTTCTTCAAATGTTTATTTTCCTTTCTTATTCTTTCATAAGTATCAAGCAATTCTGAATATACTTCTTCCCAATCCGAACTAGAGAAGTCTTGAACTGGGGAACTTACCTCAAGATCACTGTTGTCTCCCTTGGCCATCAGACAGAGCTTTCCTTCTTCTTCCTCGGAAGTTGTTTCCTCTTCACTGCTCTCTTCCTCCTCACTCCAAGTGCTAATCATCGCCTTGGGTTTCTTGCCTTTCCACTTGAAGCTTGATTTCTTAGGAGCTTCTGGACATTCAGCCTTCATATGTCCAGGCTGCCTGCAATTGTAGCAAATGAGTTTATTAGAAGAAGTCTTATGTTTATCAGATTTAAACTGGGATGACTTCCTTACCATGCCCTTTGGATTTCTGAATCCTTTACCTTCCTTTCGCAGGAATTTCTTAAATTTTCTTGTAAGCATGGCTAGCTCACCAGATTCTTCACCTGAGCTAGATGAGTCTTCATTGTCAGACACCTCAGAGGTGCTTGTCTTAGACTTTAGGGCAAGTTGCTTCTTTTTCTTCCCCTCATCTTCCTTTCTCTTCAGATTGACCTCATAGGCCATCAGGGATCCTACTAACTCATCCACTGTCATTGTTGTGAGATCCTTTGAGTCCTCAATGACTGTGGCCTTGGTATGCCACATCGATGTGAGAGACCTTAAAATCTTCCTCACTAATTCCTGCTCTTTGTATGTCTTCCCTAAGCTCTTCAAGCCATTAGTCAATTGTACTAATCTGGCATACATCTCAGAAATACTTTCATCATTTTTCATCCTAAACATCTCATATTCTGAGACTAGCATATTTGCTTTTGTCTCTCTTACCTCGGAAGTACCTTCGTAGATTACCTTTAGACGATCCCACATTTCTTTGGCTGTTGCGCATTGGGAAACTCTTGAGAATTCTGTGGGGTGTAGTGAGCACTGCATTACGTTCATGGCTCCCCAGTTGACAGTTGATTTCCTGCCTGTTCTCTGGTCCAGGTTTCTTCATCTTTCGGTAGCTCAAAAGGTCCGCGGCTCACTACCCTCCACATCTCGTGGTCTTGCGCACGTAAGAACACCTGCATACGATTTTTCCAATAAGAATAATCAGTTCCATCAAAATATGGAGGTCTAGTTACAGAGTGCCCCTCAGCTATGAGGCTTTTAGAGTTCAGTCCGCCCGGTCTCTCCTGGTTGTTAGACCACATTTTTGGAGAACCTGCTCTGATACCACGTGTTGGATACGGACTGAATAGATCTAGAGGGGGGGTGAATAGATCTTTCCCCCTTTTCGATGATTTACTAACTATTGACCAGATGAGCTACTGGTAATTAATGAATTATAGAACTAATGCGAATAGTAAAGATGCAAGCATACGTATAGGAAATCAAACACACACAAGCACACCACATAATCAAACCACAAGATAGGATTTTTAAGGTGGTTCAGTCTCTTCCCGAGACCTACATCCACCCCTTGCTTAACTCAAGCAAGGCTTCACTAAATGAGAATTCCTGATCTCACACAAACACCGCTGACACACAGCTTGACTCCGCTGCCTCACAGCTTGACTCCGCTGCCTCACAGCTTGACACTTGGTGTAAGGATGAATAGAAATGATGAGAAGGTGGAATGATGCAACAGGACTGAATATAGACTTTTGTAACAAAGGAAAGAATTCAGCCTGGGACTTAATCACACAAATAACAAGAATAGACTCCCTGTAGAGCTTCCAATCGGATGCCTTCAGCTGCTTTGCTGCTGGAGGTCGCACAGCTTCAAGCCCAGTCTTCCTTCTGCAGCAATGAGAATGCTTTCAGTCTTCTGCAGATTTCTGATTGATGGAGAGCCACTTCGTCCTGTGATGTAGGTGTGTCTCTTAGCTTCTGTTCTATGCTCTCTCAGTGTGCTTGCCTGCGCGATCAGTTGCCTTCTATCTTTATTCAGATTCTTTTTCAAGCATGAAGCTCTTCCCGCTCAAATTCCAGATCTAGCGTCAATCTGCTAGAAAAACAGGGAGACGGTTGAATTCGATTACTATAATAGGTTTGACCGCGTCTCAGCATGATTCTCTCCTTGATTCCCGTGCGGAATCTTATCTCCTGAGCAGCCCAACAACCTGCAACAACCATCTGCAGGTTTTAAGGAACCTCAACAGAATTCGGTTAGAGTTCGGTTCTGGACGCTATAAAGCCCGTGGTCGACCATGACCCTGTCGCTGGTCGACAATGGGCATTCCCCAGACGGCCGGTTCTTCTGGCTGAAACTCACTTCGCCCGTTGGTCGACCACAGCCTGGTCGCTGGTCGACAAGGGACGAATTACAGATGGCCGTCAGTTCTGTCTGATGTTCTGGCTGTTCTGTGGTCGACCAGAGGTGGGGCTTTGGTCGACAGCCAAGGTGCTTCCAGAAGACAGATGATCTGATGCTTTTCTGGTTGAGTTCGTTGGTCGACCATAACCACTTCCCTGGTCGACAAGCGGCCTTTGACACTTCTTCTGACTTGTTGATTTCACTTGGATTTCAGTGGACCTGAAATTACTTAACTTATCAGAAGTAAATTGAACTATCAGATTTATATTGAGTTGATCAGAAACATTGTTTGTCATCATCAAATGGGCATTAATTCAATGCACTATCTTTACACACATAACTAAACCATTTGCTTTAAGAGACAAGATAGAACTTAGATTAGTCAAACATATCCTATTGTCATCATCAAAACCAAGGGATGCACAACACGTTCTTACCTTGGTTTTGTTATCATGAAGACTATTGTTTGAACTTGACATTATTGGCCTACATTTATATTTCTCGTGGAAGTAACTTGATTTATAACTTGAAGATGCAAGAACGGGTACGGACAGTGTCCAAGGGCTCCACGCTAGCTCCCTTGACAGATGGCTGGAAGCATGCTATAAACCATGGGATATGATGAACACTGGCGTCGCATTACACTGGGAGTACTTTTTTTATAAACGGGTGAAATCCACGAGACAATCTTATGAAATTACATGCTTGCTTATTACACGACTTTCTAGTGCATAGCCCTTTAAGGTTATGAAAGTACATTCTCGTTATTTAAAGGTCACATTATAATTCTACTTGATCATGCCCTCATATGTCCCGTCTCTATAGTTCATACTTTATTACTTGTTGTTACTTTGGTTTTATCCGTATGATTTATCGCATTTTCCTTTATCTTACCTTCTAGAGCAAAAATGTTAATTACTTTAACAATGTCATCATGTTGATACGAAGATACCTACTGAGCGAGTGCGCTCATTCCCTACTTTTCTAATCTTTTTCAAGAAACTATAGTGACTCGGAGTAGGAGTACTCAAGTGACGGGTCCAAGAGCGAATGAAGAATGAGCGAAGCCTAGATTATATAAGTGTCATGAGTCAAACTTTATGAGTCATATTGTAATAACTGCCTTTCACTATATTAGGCAGTGAAGTTGATCATGTTATGTAATTTTTCACTTTATTGAGTCTAGCGAGTCATTGTGTCAAAGAGTCAATTGTCGTTTGTAAACATTGGTTATTATTCAATAAAGTTGAAGTTTTGAGTCTATGATATGTGCATTCATTCTTCTATGTGGATGTGTTTAGCGCTCTAATTATCTTGCTAGCTTGAGGCATATCTTGCCGGCTGTTCACGTTCCCGACTTAATTCTGCTGCATATCTTGGGGCGTGACACATAATGATGTGGGACGGACACACGACCTGGGACTCTAGCTCGCGATCGCCCCTAAGCGAGGGAAGACGTGGGACCGTGCACGGTTGAGAAACCGGCAGTGAGCCTCGGGTATCGACTTTTCCGCGTTAACTCGGATTGAGTCACGGGATGGTACACTCACTCACTCTCGCAGTGGTGATAATAATATATATCAAGCTAGGAACCTACACTCGCAGCGGCATTCAAAAATATACGAGGTAAGCAAAATGCGATAAAGAGAGGGGGTGAGTTTACCTCCACGCTCCGAGCGTGGGGAAGACGATCCCGGTCAGTTACGGTAACTCCCGGTACAATGGTAAAAACTTAATTACAACAATGAATTTTATTACCCACTCCACGCAGGGAGGTAAAGTGCTACAAGTGGGACCCCAGAGGACCGACCCTGGGTTGACGGGCAACAATCTGGAGATGCGTTCGGGGCGAACTCGGCCTGCTGGTCCGACTCGGTCCTGCGCCGACTCGGTACTGCGCCGACTCGGTTCTGACTCGTTGGATAGTAAGGCGTGGATTCCAAAGAAACGTCACCCTCCTGGGGTCTTCTGAAGGTGTCGCTTGGCTGGGACGATGGCGGGATGTCCCTGATCGACTCCCTCAAGTGGCGATTCCAGAAGTTGACTTTTGATAATTTTGCACGAATTATTCACGGACTACAATTTCAGACCTGCATAGAGAACACATCTGCACGTCTCGACTGCAAGAATTATGGTGCTCAGATCCGGAGGCCGATCGAGGCGTGGCTGATACCGTTGGAAAGAGCACTCATAGAACTACAACATATTTTTTTTCCAGTTGATCCAAAGAAGGGATTAGAAATGAAAAACTCTGAAAACTATGAGTTTTCCTGTGGATCAGGTTACTGACACTCAGGACAGAAAGGGATCTGCCTTAAACTGACCTTTGACCGAGGTGTAAATGATTTTTCCAGGGACTACAAAAATTATGGGAGGTAGAGGGGAACATGAGGAACACTGAGTAATTTTTGTGGAGTTTTTGAAAATTTGTAAGGGGTTGGGAAAATTACAACAAGGTGAATCTATCCCGAAGATCTACAGAATGGCAGATTACAGGGGGAGAACAATAAATGTAGGGAAAATACCAAATGGTATCCAAATGACACAAAGTTTGAACTGGAGGTTAGAGAAGAAGAGCAAAATAAACTCTCAAAATTAGGGCTCGACCTGACAACAAGAGAAATAACTAGAATTTCGGGATTGGGGTTCTGTTCTTATGGAGACAGAACTCCGGCAAAGCGGCGGTGGCGGCGCGTTGGCGGCACGAACGGAAGGCGGTGGCCGGAAGTCGCATCCAGCGGACGTGGAGTTCTTGGAGTCACACCAAGAGGAGGGCTTCACACCCTGAAAGATGAGCTCTCACAGCTCAAGAAGGGGGAGAGAAGAGGGGCAATGGTGGACAAATTATGATATTTCCTTTCAATAATTCATCAACTCCTTACAAGACACTATACATGAGTTTATATAGAGGGAAGGAAGGGGGAGGGGGGTTGGCAAATGCCATGGGGTGAGGAGAGAGAGGGGAGTGCGACCCTTTGACTCTTGGGGAGAGATTTTTTAATTCTCCCATGTGGTTAATACAAAATACTAAAAAAATAAAAGTCCTACCTAAGGGGGGAAAGAATCTTGGACTTTGTAAACCCATTGTCCCCTTTGAATGGTCAATCATCTAGAAGCCCACCTTGGACCTTTGACTGGCCCCACATGGGCCCTAAGACTTAGGTAGACCAATAGGGAAGGGAATGAGGGCCCCTTGCTGGTCCTACTGGACTTTTACATAAAAACCCAAAGAATCCTAAGGAATGACAAATTGGCTTATAAAGCCTTACAATTGCAAACATGCTTTCCTAAGGATATAAATACAAATAAAAGGACTCAAATGTAAAATAAAAAGTTAGTGCACGGTGTTGATTCCCATCAATTCCTCCCGGGTGGGAAGAACTCGACCCCGTCGAGTAAGGGGTGCGGCTGCTCGAGTAGCTCCTGCGGATCCGTCATCGTACTAGGAAGCGCGGAGTACGCTCCACTCCAAGTAATCGACACATGCTCATCCCGTATGGATTCGATATAGTCACGCTGCTGGGGAGGAGGCTAGAGATGGACACTCCGGGGTGGGGTCACTCTCAAATGAAGGGGAGGCGGCTCAAAGACTCACTAGGAATCACCGCTGGGTCCCTTATGTGACTAGATCCGATATGTGAGGTAGAACCGATCCCAAAGTCTGACAAGTCTCGCACTCGAAAGGGACTAACAACGCGAGCGTACAAAGACCGACTCGACTTGACGTATGCACATGCACTCGATAGACAAATGGTACGAAACAAAGACTGACACATGACCCTAAATAAATCTACGGTTAGTCTGACTCATGCATATGCAAAGGTGGACCAGGACACCCGAATGTGTGCCATGCATACACTAGATGTACTCGATGGTTAACGGAATGGAGGACTCCTAGACATACTAACATGTACCACTCATGCATTGGCGGCTTATGGGATTTGGGTGGGGAAGGGCTAGGAGATCCAAAACTACCTTCGTCATCACCCTTAGACGTAGGTAAGGCTTGCCAACTAGACCGAGGGGTAGGGGTATGATAGTGAACTCCTTGGAAGAAATGGAGTGAATATGATAGCTCGGGAGGTTCACTAGTGAAGGGGTCAAAAGGGTCAAAGAAGGTATGACCCCATGAGATGGGCTCCCATATGACACGGTCCCAATTGTGAAATTCTTGAAGGTGTGGGTTGTCACCTTCATCCGTCATGGTGAATGAGACAGTGGTCATGTGAAAAAAATAAGATTCCTCACTTGGGCAAAAGGGAATGAAGTCGGGCTCGGTCGGCATAGGGAGGAATAGAAGAATCTCCGTCGTGACGTAACCCACGGTGCACATGGAGGTAATAGACCCTAAGGCTGGATGGGTGAAGCTACGACTAGTGGGTTGGTCGAAGCCTCGGGCCAATAAGTGCGTCAACTTCCATTGTGAGTCTAATCCCATAACAAGGTCATTCAAGGTATCAACATGATGACTAGACCGGAATGTAGTGTGGAATGAGTTGACGAGCACCATTGGTAGGGTGGGGTCCATGGATGGGTAGGGAGGTGGGACCAAGCCATCCTTGAGCCAACTAAGAAGCGGCTCGGCGATGAAAAGCATACCCGTTAGAAATACGGGTGGCTCGGGCTGAGGTGGCTCCAAATGAGATGGCTCCAGGTGAGGATCGGAACTGGGTGGAAAAGGAGAACTAGGGGAAGGGCTCCCCGGCTGGGGTGGGGGAGGGCTGTCCACTAGGAGGAGAAGAGGCCCTTGGGACCCCGTAGGTGGGGCCGGGTTGGGACTATCGACGATGAACTCCGTAGATTTGGTGGTGGCTACGTCCGGACTCGGAGGTGGGCAAGAGGAGACCAGCGACTCAAAATAAGCACACCTCCTATCCACCCGTTCCGAAATCATTTGCACAAGTTTGGCAATGGTATGGGTTGGAGTAGGGGTATCGTGATGGACTAGCCCATAATCAACCGGCCTAGGCTTGGGTCGGGGCTCATCTAAGTACGGGGCTCCTTGCCTCCGACTATGACCCACTTGATTGGAGGTGATTGGGTGGGGTCGGTTGGAGGTGACTGGGTGGGATGGGTTGGAGGGGACCGGATGGGGAAGGTAGACCCTCCTAAGCTCTCTTTTCATGTCCCACCATGATTCGATGGGCCTTTGCCTCCTAACCTCTCTCAAGCCTTCGGAGTCTCTCCACTTTTCGGCCACCTCGTGGAGAAGCCTCTCCTTGGCAAAATAGAATTGCCCGGCTTCGGACATGGTATAACAATCAAAGTATGTGTCCATGGCGGCCTCCCACTTGAGGTAGTCGCCCGGGTCATTGGATCCATAAAAATCCGAGGCTTCGGGCCTACGGAAGTGGAGAGGGTGGTTGCCAAGCCCATGGGTGTGCCAACGGTCATATAGCCTGGGTGACCGAGATTCCATTGGAAATGGGGAACTACAAGATGGACATGCTGACACTTGGACAAGATGCTAGACACGACTATGCAAGGTTGGAATGCACTAACTAATGCACCCTAGACTTAAGCCAAGATCCGATACTTGGCGGAGTCCGGGAATCCGAGGATCCTCTCACGCGAGTGAATCACCTCTCCGATAGGCGTAACCTAATGGTCGGGCGACGCCTTTTTATATACCGAACAATGGCATGCAAATGCAACGATCGACTTAGACTTAGACTCCTAGACTTAAATGACTCTTTTTTTGTATTTTTGTTAAGCAATGACGAATGACTACCCTAGACTCAACTGGCTCTCTGATACCAAATTGATGTGGGACGGACACACAACCTGGGACTCTAGCTCGCGATCGCCCCTAAGCGAGGGAAGACGTGGGACCGTGCGCAGTTGAGAAACCGGCAGTGAGTCTCGGGTATCGGCTTTTCCGCGTTAACTCGGATTGAGTCACGGGACGGTACACTCACTCACTCTCGCAGTGGTGATAATAATATATATCAAGCTAGGAACCTACACTCGCAACGGCATTCAAAAATATACGAGGTAAGCAAAATGCGATAAAGAGAGGGGGTGAGTTTACCTCCATGCTCCGGACGTGGGGAAGACGATCCCGGCCAATTACGGTAACTCCCGGTACAATGGTAAAAACTTAATTACAACAGTGAATTTTATTACCCACTCTAGCAGGGAGGTAAAGGGCTACAAGTGGGGCCCGGGAGGACCGACCCTAGGTTGACGGGCAGCAATCTGGAGGTGCATTCGGGGTAACTCGGCCTGCTGGTCCGACTCGGTCCTGCGCCGACTCGGTTCTGACTCGCTGGACAACAAGGTGCGGATTCCAAAGGAATGTCACCCTCCTGAGGTCTTCTGAAGGCGCCGCTTGGCTGGGACGATGGCGGGATGTCCCTGATCGACTCCCTGAAGTGGCGGTTCCAGAAGTTGACTTTTGATAATTTTGCACGAATTATTCCCGGACTGCAATTTCAGACCTGCACAGATAACACATCTGCATGTCTCGGCTACAAGAATTATGGTGCTCAGATCCGGAGGCCGATCGAGGCGTGGATGGTACCGTTGGAAAGAGCACTCACAGAACTACAACATATATATGTTTTCCCATCGATCCAGAGAAGGGATTAGAAATGAAAAACTCTACAAACTATGGGTTTTCCTGTGGATCAGGTTACTGACACTCGGGACAGAAAGGGATCTGCCTGAAACTGACCTTTGACCGAGGTGTAAATGATTTTTCTAGGAACTACAAAAATTATGGGAGATAGAGGGGAACATGAGGAACATTGAGTAATTTTTGTGGATTTTTTAAAAATTTCTAAGGGGTGGGAAAATTACAACAAAGTGACTCTGTCCCATAGATCTGCAGAATGGCAGATTACAGGGGGGAACAATAAATGTGAGAAAAGTACTAAATGGTGTCCAAATGACACAAAATTTGAACTGGAGGTTAGGGGAGACGAGCAAAACAAACTATAAAAATTAGGGCTTGACCTGACAATAATAAATATAACTAGAATTTCGGGATTGGGGTTCTGTCCTGATGGAGACAGAACTCCGGCGAAGCGGCGGTGGCGGCGCATTGGCGGCACGAACGGAAGGCGGTGGCCGGAAGTCACATCCAGCGGAGGTGGATTTCTTGGAGTCACACCAAGAGGAGGGCTTCACATCCTGAAAGATGAGCTCTCACAGCTCAAGAAGGGGGAGAGAGGAGGGGCAATGGTGGACAAATTCTGATATTTCCTTTCAATAATTCATCAACTCCTTTCAAGACACTATACATGAGTTTATATAGAGGGAAGGAAGGGGGAGGGGGGTTGGCAAATGCCATGGGGTGAGGAGAGAGAGGGGAGTGCGACCTTTTGACTCTTGGGGAGAGATTTTTTAATTCTCCCATGTGGTTAATACAAAATACTACAAAAATAAAAGTCCTACCTAAGGGGTGAAAGAATCTTGGACTTTGTAAACCCATTGTCCCCTTTGAATGGTCAATCATCTAGAAGTCCACTTTGGACCTTTGACTGTGTAAGACCCCGAATTATTTTATTGAGCCTAATATATTTATTAAGCTTTTATTAATTAAGAATTGAATTTTATTGAATTAATAATTGAATTTTGGATTTATTAATATTTAATTCGTTAGAAATAGAATAAGTGAAAATCTGACTACCTTATAAAAATCCATAAAAATAGTAAACAGGTTAAGGTCGATGTAGATAGCAATTTTGTCTTCTTGGACCAACCCATTAAAAATCCGTGGTTAGATCTAATTAGGGTTTAAGCCCTTAAGTGCACACTTTTTGACCCTTACCTAACCTTGGATTAAAACACGAAATTGAGGCTTAATACTCGACCAAATTAGCTCAAACCGGAGGCAAATGAACGGTCTTGATCTGAGGATCAAAAGCCCTAACCCTAGAAGGCGCAGCAGGCCGAGTTTGATTGAGTCAAACTTTTCGGCGCCGTTTCTAACACGTCACTTGCCCCGTCGAATTCTCCCAGATCAGAACTCTCCAGAAGATGTGTGAGCTATAGATAGAAAGCTCTTCGAGTCTAGTTTCTTTTGGTGGCTGTGGTGTCGGCAGAAGAGTCAAATCTGGGGAGATATCCGGCGATTACTGAAGGTGTGTCGGCAGGCCGTTGTCTACCTTCTTCCTTCCTTGTTTCTTCAGTTGAGGTAGGAATTCTCAACCAAAATTCGATCATGAATACATCATTTTATTCCTCTCGATGAGATCTATCCAGTGGGAGTGAAAGCCCCAATTTTTATCAGGTATCTAGAGAGATATCGAGGCTTTTGTGAAGGGTTAGCAAGTTCGTTCTTCATTTCTAGCATCTTATTTCAACCTTCGATTCAGGTAGGTTTAACAGGCCAAACTCTAATTAACTTATATGATGTAATCAGCATCTTTTTAGCTTTCATTAGGAATAGAAAGCCCTAAAATTCATGAAGCATGTTTAGAGAATTTCTGCTCGTAGTAACAGCATGTTTAGACCTAGTTTTTGATGTGTTCATCCGAGTTGATTCTGATTTCGAAGTATTAATCCTGATCCACATGAACCATATCATATATGGTTGGATTCAGCATTAAGTTAGCTTTCTTTTGATATAAGAAGTCCCAAATTCCATTGCATATAGTGAGAGAAATCTACGATTTAGTAGAGGCATGTCAAGAACTAGGGTTTCTTGTGTTCATCATAGAATAAGTTGTGTTTTAATTGATTTTTGTTGAAATTCGTATTTTAAATCTGTTGTATTATGACCCTAGTATGTATATTAAGAACCCTAGACCATGTGGTTAGGATCCCAACCCATTTAGACCCAAAATGGGTGAGTTCATGCGTTTTCCGGAAGCCCCGGCCGGTTCTGGGCTTACAGGGGTCGACCCCAGGGGTCTACCCATCACCTGGCAGCCCAGGCCAGCCCGAGGGTCGACCCCAGGGGTCGACCCATTCGGCCCAGCGCGAGGGTCGACCCAAAGGGTCGACCCATGCTGCTGGATTTTGTGGGGGTCGACCCCAGGGGTCGACCCATCCAGCACCCAGCAAGGGTCAACCCATGGGGTCGACCCATAAGGCAAAAATGTGGGGGTCGACCCATAGGGTTGACCCATTCTGCAGTAATTGTGAGGGGCGACCCCAGGGGTCGACCCATCTCACTGGCAGACCCCATTTTTACAGGGGTCGACCCATACACCAGTAACCCAGTTTTTATCACTTTTCGACCCGAGGATCGATCCGGATCATTGGGGGATCGACCCTTTCACTTAGACCTATTGAAAGTATATTCTTGAAGAACCAGTAACCTATTCATGAAACCTTATGATTTAATTTATCTTGGTACCAACATGCAAACGTAGTGTAAAAACATGCCATTTATCATCTTCATTGCAATGTTTACAACGGTTAAATAGAAACCCACATAATTAGTGGTTAATTATGTAACTAAATTTCTGTTAATTGCTTATTATTCGTTCATACGCGTCTGACGCGATCTTGTTCACTAGCTCATCACTTTGAATCATTCTTCTTGGCATCTTAACTTAATGTATAACTTAATCCTTGTTAATTTGGCTTAGAATTAGGATTAATATGATCATTAGCTTGTTGTTTAGTTACTATACTATAGTAGAACAGCGTGTTTAACTTTCTGACTTTTAACAAGTCGTTAGCCGGTTAGCGTGCTAGTATTGGTTTTACCCAGATTGCACCGTTCATACCTTAGAGCGGCCCACTGTCAGCCGTTCTTTCTTGACCTCGCGGGCTGAGCTTCAGTCCAATTCCTGTATGTACGGCCATGTGTTAACCGTATATACCCTTGAGCGGCTCTCTTATGACCGCACATCTCTTGGAGATGAGTTTGACCGTGTTTTGTACTCTTGAATCTAAGGACAAGATTAGTCCTTTAAATCTGAACTTATGACAGTAATTCCTCTGATTATATTGGCCATTAAAAATTGACTGAATGTCTGGACGGGTGGGACTTTGGACCCATTAAAATCAATGCCATCGCGTCATAGGGGCCCGGTCTGGTCCTGGGGAGAGCGCCCGAAAAATTATTGAGCCCATGGGATGTTAATGACATGGTGGGGCATTGCACCGAATACTTGACTTGCTTGTTGCGTCTATGACAAAAATCTCTTGTTACTTGTTACTTGATCGTATTTGAATGGATGTTAAATTACTTGCTTGATTGGCCAATTCTTTACTACTGTCTCTTGTTATATCTCCTGTTGTAAATTCTTGTACTTGTTATCTTGTTAATTCTTGATATCACATATTTCTTGACCTTGTAAGATCTTGTTATTACTGTTGTTTCTTTATATCATTATCATCTTTATTTCTTTTTAGCATGACATATCAAAATGTAATTAACTTGTTAATCATGTAAACTTGCCTGTTATTTCCTACTGAGCGTCAGCTCATAGTTGTGTTTCCCCCCTTTTCAGGCTTTTCAGGTGACGCGCTTACCGATGGGGAAGGGCAGGAGTGATGTCTTGAGTGTATCAGTTCTAGTGTGTTAGCAGTGTTATCTTACTCTTAGTGGTGCTTTGGAGAGTATTTAAGTTTCGGTTATGTTTTTGAGGTTTAGTGGTTGTTATCCCAGTTGTAATAAGTTGATTTGAGATTATTGTATCAATTGTGGTTTATTTAATGATCAGTTAGTTATTCCCTTTTCATAGCACTTGTGTATATTTAGATTAATTCTCTCTCTTGCCAGCTTGTTTCTGACTGTACGTCCCGATATTCTGCGTCGGGGCGTGACAGTTTAGTTGGTATCAGAGCCCTAGGTTTCACATTCCTAGGTTTTCCTAAGTTCTAGGTTTTCTAAGTTCTTGTATTGCATCCCAATAACCCGGTATATCAAAAGGTGTTGTCTGAACGTTAGGCTACGCCTATCGGGAAGGTCGCACACTTGCGCGAGTGATCTTCGGACCGATTACCTCCGCCAGGTACCGAGTTTTGGTCGTGTCTAGGTGCATTAGATCCCTAACCTTGTAAAAGTCTAGAACCCGACCTTGTGCGATTGGGTAGAAACTTGGGTTAAGTTCATTCCTTAATCGTGTTATTATCTATCTTATTGAACCTAAGTAATCTATTTCTCGTGTAGATGGCAGCTGATCGTGCTGAATGGAGGAACCTGCAGTGCACGGTTCAAGGCCTTACTCAGGCCCTTCAACAGGTAGCTCAGGCAGGAGCAGCACAGCATGGCACCGGTGATCTATACCGGAACTTCCGAGGGATGAATCCGCCAAGGTTTGCGGGTTCGACCGACCCCGACCAAGCCGAGCACTGGCTAGATGAGATGGGGAGGATCTTTGAAGTTATGCAATGCACCAACCAGGAGCGTGTCATGTTGTCCACATTTCAACTGGAACATGATGCACGTACTTGGTGGGATTCTATCAAGGTGACTCTCGGTGACCGGCAGGTTACGTGGGAAGAGTTTGAGGAATTCTTTAACAGCAAGTATTTTTCTGACCGAGTGCAAGAGAAGAAAGCGGCAGAGTTCGCGGCCTTGAAACAGCGAGGTTTGTCCGTGGCAGAGTATGAGACTCAATTTGTACGGCTTTCTCGTTATGCTACTCATCTCATTTCTATCGAGAAAATGAAGGCGAAGCGCTTTCTTAATGGATTGAAGCTTCATTATATTAATCAATTGGCACCGATGGAGATTTCCACTTATTCTGAGATGGTGAGAAAAGCTCAAGTTCTGGAGGATACTTTAGAAATGACGGAGAGAATCCGTGGAAATGGCACCAGGAAGGAACAACCTACGGGTTCCGGGAGTGTCAAACCTGGGTATACCAAGAAGAGGCCTGTTAGTGGACCTGGTTCGTGGAGCGGGTCCGGATCATGGAAAGGCAAGATGCCGAAGCGTGAAGACAAGAAGCCTGGCCCTATCGTTCCATACATGGGCGTTTGCAAGTTTTGTAATAATCCTGGCCACAGGGTGGAGGATTGCTGGCGCAAGCTAGGCGCATGCCTACTATGTGGAAGCAAGGAGCACCGTATCTCTGATTGCCCTCGTATGTCTGAGCAAGCTACCCCAGCAAAACCGCAAGTCTTCAAGAAACCACAAGGCAAACTCCAAGCTCTGCATGCTGATGAAGCAGGAACAGCCGAGGATGGTGGACTCGTCGAAGGTACTCTCATTATACTCGACAAGCCAGCATTTGTTCTTTTTGATACTGGTGCCACGCATTCATTTATTTCTCGGAGATTTGCTAAGTCATTAGCTGTAGAACCTATTTTGATGAATTCTCCGTTAGAGATTTCAACCCCTATTGGCACTAGATCAGCAATCCAGCATTTCTATCCTTCTAGTAAGGTTATGATTGGTGAACAGAACTTTCCAGCTGATTTAGTTTGCATGGATATGAAGGATTATGATGTAATCCTAGGAGCAGATTGGTTGGCTAGATATGAGGTTAACGTTCACTGCAGTTCTAGCTCCGTGTCTTTTACTAGACACCCTAGACTTTCTTTTGTGGGAGTTAAGCACCATAACTCCGTACCGCTTATCTCGGCTCTTCGAGCTGATAAGCTGATGAGGCGAGGATGTGAGGCTTTTCTAGTCTTCGTCTGTACAACTCCTGAGCAGCAAATGGAGATTAAGGACATTTCTGTTGTCCGAGATTTTCCTGATGTCTTTCCAGAAGAACTATCATGACTTCCGCCTAAGCGGGAAGTTATCTTTTCTATTGATCTTATTCCGGGCACATCTCCTATTTCCAAGGCTCCTTATCGTATGTCTCCTGCGGAATTGAGGGAATTGAAGCAGCAGTTGATGGAATTGCTTGAGAAGGGCTTTATTCGTCCTAGCACTTCTCCGTAGGGAGCCCCTGTGTTATTTATCAGGAAGAAAGATGGTTCGATGAGGTTGTGCATTGATTATCGGCAATTGAACCAGCAGACTGTCAAGAATAAATATCCATTGTCGAGGATTGACGAGTTATTTGACCAGATAGCGGGAGCTCAGTATTTCTCTAAGATCGATCTTCGATCTGGATATCACCAGTTACGGATTAAGGAAGAGGATATCTATAAAACGGCTTTCCGTAGCAGGTATGGTCATTTTGAATTTATCGTTATGCCTTTTGGTCTAACGAATGCACCGGTAACTTTCATGCAGTTGATGAATAATGTATTTCGGCCCTATCTTGATCAATGGGTCGTGGTCTTTATTGATGACATCTTGATCTATTCCAAGAGTGAAGTAGAGCATGCTGAACATCTGAGGATGGCATTACAGTTATTGAGAGATCATCAACTTTATGCCAAGTTCAGTAAGTGTGAATTCTGGCTGCAAGAGGTGTCCTTTCTCGGACATATTATCACCAAGGATGGTATTTCTGTTGATCCTTCGAAGGTTGAGGCAGTGAAGAATTGAGAGCAGCCTACCAGTGTGACGGAAGTTAGAAGTTTCTTAGGCCTGGCAGGCTATTACCGAAAATTTATCCAGGATTTCTCTAAGATTGCGGTACCTATGACAAGGTTAACCCGCAAGGAGAACACGTTTGATTGGTCAGACGATTGCCAGCGAAGCTTTCAGATTCTGAAGGAGTGTTTGACTACTGCACCTGTATTGGCTTTACCTTCTGGTGAAGGAGGTTTTGTTGTTTATACTGATGCTTCAGGTATCGGCTTAGGCTGTGTACTCATGCAGCATGGGAAGGTGATTGCCTATTCTTCTAGGCAGTTGAGGAAGCACGAGGAGAATTATCCTATTCATGATTTGGAACTTGCAGCAGTCGTCTTTGCTTTGAAGATTTGGAGGCATTACCTGTATGGAGAAACCTTCATAGTGTTTTCAGATCATAAGAGTTTGAAGTATTTATTCTCTCAGAAGGAACTCAATATGCGGCAGCGCAGATGGTTGGAGTATTTGAAAGACTTTGACTTCTCGATTGAGTATCATCCTGGCAAGGGTAATGTTGTGGCAGATGCATTAAGCCGGAAGCCGGTAGCTAGATTGTCAAGTCTTATGTTACAAGAATGGATGTTATTGGAACAATTGTCTAGCCTGGATCTTAATATTGACAATGATCGGGTTATGATTGCTCAGATCCAACTTAAGCCCGAATTGTTGATGGAAATCAAGTCCTTGCAAGATAATGATCCCGAGCTGGTAGAGATCAAGGGAAGCTTGAGCAGCAGACCTGACTTCATGTTGGCTGACGATGGAAGATTATTATTCAAGGGCAGAACTTGTGTACCTGACGAAGCCGCAATAAAGAACAAGATTCTTGAGGAAGCTCATAGATCCAGATATACTATTCATCCTGGCGGCACTAAGATGTACAGAGATTTGAAAAGATCCTTTTGGTGGCCGAATATGAAAAGAGAAGTTGCAGATTTTATGAGTAGATGCTTAGTATGTCAACAAGTTAAGGCCGAACATTTCAGACCGACAGGGAAATTGAAACCACTCGATATACCCCAATGGAAGTGGGAAAGCATTGGCATGGATTTTATTATGGGTCTACCTAGGACTCGTGGTGGATTTGATGCGATATGGATGACTGTTGACTGATTGACAAAGTCAGCTCATTTCTTACCAATTAAGTCCAAGTGGACGATTGATGTATTGGCTGCTTTGTATTTGAAGGAAGTGGTGAGACTCCATGGCATTCCAGTCAGTATTGTGTCTGATAGAGACCCCAGATTTACTTCACATTTCTGGAAGGGACTGCAAGAGTCTCTTGGTACTCGTCTGAATTTCAGTACTGCTTTTCATCCGCAGACCGATGGACAGACTAAAAGAACCAACCAGATAGTGGAAGATATGCTTAGAGCATGCATGATTGATTTTAGAGGCGGTTGGAGTGATCACTTGGCATTGATTGAATTCGCCTACAACAACAGTTACCAATCCAGCATACAGATGGCTCCTTTTGAAGCATTGTATGGTAGGAGTTGTCGTTCTCCGTTATGTTGGGATGAGGTAGGTGAGAAATAGTGGCTTGGACCGGATCTTGTCTCAGAATCATCACAGAACATACGTATTATCCGAGACCGGTTACAAGTAGCCCAGTCAAGACAGAAGAGTTCTGCCGACAACAGAAGAAGAGCATTGGAATTTCAGGTTGGCGAGCATGTGTTCTTAAAGGTCTCTCCGACGAGAGGGATCCAAAGATTTGGCATTCATGGCAAGCTGAGTCCGAGATACATTGGTCCATTCGAGATTCTAGATAGAGTGGGAGAGGTGGCATACAGACTGGCTTTACCGCCGTAATTGTCCGGCGTGCACAATGTCTTCCATGTGTCTATGCTACGGAAATATGTGTACGACCCCACTCATATCATTCAGCAGGTGGATTTTGAACTGAAGGAATATTTGACTTATGAGGAAAGAACTGTCAAGATTCTGGACCGGAAGCAACAGCAACTCCGGAATCGTTCGATACCGATGGTCAAGATTTAGTGGAGTCGGCGTGGGACCGAAGAAGCTACATGGGAGTCTGAAGAGACTATGCGGAAGCGGTATCCCGATTTATTCTAGGTGAGCGATCTTTTTCCCGACTCTCAGTTTTAGTGCAGTGAATTTGGGGGACCAAATTCCTTTAAGTAGGGGAGGGTGTAAAACCCCGAATTATTTTATTGAGCCCAATATATTTATTAAGCTTTTATTAATTAAGAATTAAATTTTTATTGAATTAATAATTAAATTTCGGATTTATTAATATTTAATTCGTTAGAAATAGAATAAGTGAAAATCCGACTACCTTATAAAAATCTATAAAAATAGTAAACAGGTTAAGGTCGATGTAGATAGCAATTTTGTCTTCTTGGACCAACCCATTAAAAATCCGTGGTTAGATCTAATTAGGGTTTAAGCCCTTAAGTGCACACTTTTTGACATTTACCTAACCTTGGATTAAAACACGAAATTGAGGCTTAATACTTGACCAAATTAGCTCAAACCAGAGGCAAATGAACGGTCTTGATCTGAGGATCAAAAGCCCTCTACCTATTTCTCGAAACCCTAACCCTAGAAGGCGCAGCAGGCCGAGTTTGATTGAGTCAAACTTTTCGGTGCCGTTTCTAACATGTTACTTGCCCCGTCGAATTCTCCCAGCTCAGAACTCTCCAAAAGATGTGTGAGCTATAGATAGAAAGCTCTTCGAGTCTAGTTTCTTTTGGTGGCTGTGGTGTCGGCAGAAGAGTCAGATCTGGGGAGATATCCGGCGATTACTGAAGGTGTGTCGGCAGGCCGTCGTCTACCTTCTTCCTTCCTTGTTTCTTCAATTGAGGTAGGAATTCCCAACCAAAATTCGATCATGAATACATCATTTTATTCCTCTCGATGAGATCTATCCAGTGGGAGTGAAAGCCCCAATTTTTATCAGGTATCTAGAGAGATATCGAGGCTTTTGTGAAGGGTTAGCAAGTTCGTTCTTCATTTCTAGCATCTTATTTCAACCTTCGATTCAGGTAGGTTTAACAGGCCAAACTCTAATTAACTTATATGATGTAATCAGCATCTTTTTAGCTTTCATTAGGAGTAGAAAGCCATAAAATTTATGAAGCATGTTTAGAGAATTTCTGCTCGTAGTAACAGCATGTTTAGACCTAGTTTTTGATGTGTTCATCCGAGTTGATTTCTGATTTCGAAGTATTAATCCTGATCCACATGAACCATATCATATATGGTTGGATTCAACATTAAGTTAGCTTTCTTTTGATATAAGAAGCCCCAAATTCCATTCATATAGTGAGAGAAATCTACGATTTAGTAGAGGCATGTCAAGAACTAGGGTTTCTTGTGTTCATCATAGAATAAGTTGTGTTTTAATTGATTTTTGTTGAAATTCGTATTTTAAATCTGTTGTCTTATGACCCTAGTATGTATATTAAGAACCCTAGACCATGTGGTTAGGATCCCAACCCATTTAGACCCAAAATGGGTGAGTTCATGCGTTTTCCAGAAGCCCCGGCCGGTTCTGGGCTTACAGGGGTCGACCCTAGGGGTCGACCCATCACCTGGCAGCCCAGGCCAGCCCGAGGGTCGACCCCAGGGGTCGACCCATTCGGCCCAGCGCAAGGGTCGACCCAAAGGGACGACCCATGCTGCTGGATTTTGTGGGGGTCGACCCCAGGGGTCGACCCATCCAGCACCCAGCAAGGGTCGACCCATGGGGTCAACCCATAAGGCAAAAATGTGGGGGTCGACCCATAGGGTCGACCCATTCTGCAGGAATTGTGAGGGGCGACCCCAGGGGTCGACCCATCTCACTGGCAGACCCCATTTTTACAGGGGTCGACCCCAAGGGTCGACCCATACACCAGTAACCCAGTTTTTGTCATTTTTCGACTCGAGGATCGATCCGGATCATTGGGGGATCGACCCTTTCACTTAGACCTATTGAAAGTATATTCTTGAAGAACCAGTAACCTATTCATGAAACCTTATGATTTAATTTATCCTTGTACCGACATGCAAACGTAGTGTAAAAACATGCCATTTATCATCTTCATTGCAATGTTTACAACGGTTAAATAGAAACCCACATAATTAGTGGTTAATTATGTAACTAAATTTCTGTTAATTGCTTGTTATTCGTTCATACGCGTCTTACGCGATCTTGTTCACTAGCTCATCACTTTGAATCATTCTTCTTGGCATCTTAACTTAATGTATAACTTAATCCTTGTTAATTTGGCTTGGAATTAGGATTAATATGATCATTAGCTTGCTGTTTAGTTGATGTACTACAGTAGAACAGCGTGTTTAACTTTCTAACTTTTAACAAGTCGTTAGCCGGTTAGCGTGCTAGTATTGGTTTTACCCAGATTGCACCGTTCATACCTTAGAGCAGCCCACTGTCAACCGTTCTTTCTTGACCTCGCGGGCTGAGCTTCAGTCCAATTCCTATATGTACGGCCATGTGTTAACCGTATATACCCTTGAGCGGCTCTCTTATGACCGCACATCTCTTGGAGATGAGTTTGACCGTGTTTTGTACTCTTGAATCCAAGGACAAGATTAGTCCTTTAAATCTGAACTTATGACAGTAATTCCTCTGATTATATTGGCCATTAAAAATTGATTGAATGTCTGGACGGGTGGGACTTTGGACCCATTAAAATCAATGCCATCGTGTCATAGGGGCCCGGTCTGGTCCTGGGGAGAGCGCCCGAAAAATTATTGAGCCCATGGGATGTTAATGACATGGTGGGACATTGCACCGAATACTTGACTTGCTTGTTGCGTCTATGACAAAAATCTCTTGTTACTTGTTACTTGATCGTGTTTGAATGGATGTTAAATTACTTGCTTGATTGGCCAATT
This sequence comes from Amorphophallus konjac, assembly GCA_022559845.1. NCBI lineage: Eukaryota > Viridiplantae > Streptophyta > Magnoliopsida > Alismatales > Araceae > Amorphophallus > Amorphophallus konjac. The sequence continues at coordinate 321,974,693 of CM040118.1, forward strand.
CTTTACTACTGTCTCTTGTTATATATCCTGTTGTAAATTCTTGTACTTGTTATCTTGTTAATTCTTGATATCACATATTTCTTGACCTTGTAAGATCTTGTTATTACTGTTATTTCTTTATATCGTTATCGTCTTTATTTCTTTTTAGCATGACATATCAAAATGTAATTAACTTGTTAATCATGTTAACTTGCCTGTTATTTCCTACTGAGCGTCAGCTCATAGTTGTGTTTCCCCCCTTTCCAGGTTTTTCAGGTGACGCGCTTACCGATGGGAAAGGGCAGGAGTGATGTCTTGAGTGTATCAGTTCTAGTGTGTTAGCAGTGTTATCTTACTCTTAGTGGTGCTTTGGAGAGTATTTAAGTTTCGGTTATGTTTTTGAGGTTTAGTGGTTGTTATCCCAGTTGTAATAAGTTGATTTGAGATTATTGTATCAGTTGTGGTTTGTTTAATGATCAGTTAGTTATTCCCTTTTCATAGCACTTGTGTATATTTAGATTAATTCTCTCTCTTGCCAGCTTGTTTCTGACTGTACGTCCCGATATTCCACGTCGGGGCGTGACAGATTGGCCCCACATGGGCCCTAAGACTTGGGTGGACCAATAGGGAATGGAATGAGGGCCCATTGCTGGTCCTACTGAACTTTTACATAAAAACCCAAAGAATCCTATGGAATGACAAATTGGCTTATAAAGTCTTACAATTAAAAACATGTTTTCCCAAGGATATAAATACAAATAAAAGGACTCAAATATAAAATAAAAAGTTAGTGTCCGGTGTTGATTCCCATCACATAATACAAGAGGTGATGTCAAATTTAATTAGTCAGAACCAAGGAACATTTATAAAAGGGCGCTTTATTCATCATGATATCTTGCTGGCAAATGATATTATAAGGGATCTTCATTCAATGATCAAAGGTAATATTATTTGTCTAAAAGTAGACCTTCAGAAAGTATTTGACTCCCTAAATAGAGAGTTTATCTGGGTAATGATGCGTAAGATGGGCTTTCCTAGAATCTGGATAGACTATATTAGCCATTGCATTAGCACTCCAATGTTCTATGTCCTTTTAAATGGCACTCCTAAAGGCTTTTTCAATAGCAAGAATGGTGTGAGACAGGGAGATCCTTTATCTCTATATTTATTTTCTATCATTATGGAGGGTTTCACTTCAATTATTGAAAAAGCGGTGCAAAATGGTTTGATTAAAGTTTCTGAATCTGGAGCAGTGAAGGTCTCACATGTTGCTTTCGTAGATGATTTAATCCTTTTCTTCAAGGATGATAGTCAGTCTGCTCATCACATTGTCTCATTGCTCCTAGAATTTGCTAGAATGTCTGGGCTGTGCATAAATCTTCATAAACTTAAAATCTACATAGGAGGAAATGTGCACAATTAGTCTGCTATTCTAAATGTTGTCCAAGTCTCAGAAAGAGTTTTTCCGGTTCCTTATCTTGGACTTCCCCTAATGTCAAGTAGTATTAAGAAGGCCAGCTGTCTACCATTGCTTGACAAGATCAGAATACATATTGACTCATGGAAGAATCGGTTCCTATCAAGGGAAGGTCAATTAGAGCTGGTAAGATCAGTTCTTTCTTCTTACTCTCTTTACTGGTCTACAGCATTCTCTCTACCATCCTCCTTGATTGAAGAAATTGAAAGAATGCTCTGCAATTTCTATTGGCATGGTCACACTAACAAGTAGGCCTGTCATATGGTCTCTTGGAAGCAAATTTGTAAACCGAAGCAGAAAGGAAATTTGGGTATAAAGAACCTAAGGGAGTGAAATTTAGCTTGTATGGCCAATCTGCTCTGGGATATTTTGCAAAAGAAGAATTCTCATTGGTGTTCATGGGTTCATGCTAAATACCTTTCAAAGCACAATATCTGGGATGTTAGAATGAAGCCTTATTACTCCGCAGCCTGGAAGGGAGTACTGCATGCTAGAAAATGGTTGAAAGATAATATCCTTTATGAGATTGCAGATGGCAACGATACTAATGTGTGATCAGATCCTTGGGTTCAGGGAGAGAGCATACATTAATTATTTGGTGAACAAATTATGCAGGATTTGGAATTGCATAAAAACTGCAAGGTTTCCAGTTTCATCTCTAATGGGTCTTGGTCCCTTCCCGCGCTTGTCTCATCTGAAATGGTAGAGCCATGGAATACTATATCAACAATTCTAATTGCTTCAGGCAAAAGAGATGCAATTCATTGGAAAGATAATAATGGGCAGTTCTCTACAACTCATTGCTGGGAAACGCTTAGAGAGAAGGCAGCCATTATTGATAACTGTGAATGGATCTAGAAGGGCCCAACAATTCAAAGAGCGTCTCATTGTCTTTGGCAAGCGGTGCTGTATAAACTCCAGACTATGAATAATTTGCAAAAGAGAGGGCACCACTTTCCTAGTATGTGTTTTCTCTGCAAAAATAGTGGTGACTCTATAGATCACCTATTCTTCGATTGTTCTTACTCCAAGTGGATTTGGAAAGAGATTCTATAGAGATTAGACCTGCAACGGCTTCCCAAGCCTTCACTTAGGCTGGAGATAGTAGAGCTTGTTAAGAACTGTCCAAACAAGGGTCCTATACTGAAGCTTGTTCGCGTATTGCTTCGAACAACAGTATGGCATATCTGGAATTAAAGGTGTGAACGAATTTTTCAGGGAACTAAAGCAAATAAGACAAACCTTCTCATCCAAATTCTAGATGACACTCGGCACTGCATTGAGTTTCATGGTGGGATACGAGGCTTCAAGAGGCGGGACTTCACAATCTACAAAAGGTTCAATATTAAATGGGCCTGTCTTGAGTCGACTCAGCAGCATACAGGTTAAGGGAACTATGTCTCAAGTGCGTCGACTCATAAGGTGGCTGAGTCGAATCCTCATGTGGGACTTCATAGTTGGATGCATCGACCCTCTTGTGTCGACTCACGATGACTCTGTTAGCAAAATAGTGCGTCGACTCAACATGCAATGCATTGGAGGATGCGTCAACCCATCTTTTATTTGAAACCTCAACGGGTCGACTCTACCAAAGCATCTGTTGACTTCTAAGATTGCAATTAGATGTAATTCTGTGTTATTGCTCTCTTAGAGACAAGCTTGAGCCTAATGACTCAGGTTACTAGTCTACGAGTTGTGTAGATAGTAACCATCATTATGTACATTATTTTTCTTAATATAATTTATTACTTATCAAAAAATATTATAATATTATTTAGGGAAAGTTACCCCTATATCCTTGAAATCTTTCAAAATTATCTCAATACGCTCACCTTTATCATAATTACCGTAATACTCTTCAAATCTTCAAGACGGGTACACCGTGCCCATGCCATCACAGACGTGTCACGATACTTAACCCCAGGTGAGTTAATAGGGGTGAAATGACTAATTTATCCCTAGTTAACTCTCTCTCTCTCAAAACCTACCCCTCGTTAGATCTCTCTCTCTCTCTCTCTCTCTCTCTCTCTCTCTCTCTCTCTCTCTCTCTCTTGCGTGCCCGCGCGCGCTTGCACCCGTGCGAGTGCACTAGGGCTAGAGCGTAGGGGATTGTAGGGGGTGCTACAGGGGTTGGCCAGAGGTCAGGGGGTTGTGGGGGTTGGCTAGAGTGCAAGGGGCTTGTGGAGGGCATTGCGGAGTTGTGGGGGGTTGGTCGGAGCTGAACGAGTTGTGGGGGTTGGCCAAAGCTGAAAGAGGTGCATGATAGGACGATGGCGGTGGGTACCCCAAGTTGGTAGAAGGTGCCGGCGATGATGGACTAACGGTGGGATCGAAGTGGCCTTAGTCTCATCCTATGACCCCCGCAGCTCCGCCATCATCCTCACCTTCATTGCCGATTGCCACCACTGCGACCCCCCCTCTTCTTCCTCTTTCTTCTACTTCTCCCCTTACGAACAAGATCACTGGCAGCACCTATTACCTTGCTCCACGGTGGACACTATCGGCTCGTGACAATCATGGCTACAGGCCAGTGCACCCCTCCTCACCCGGGCATCGCGTAGTGGCCCTTCCCCTTTTGGATGTGACCTCGTCAGGCCATCGCAACCCTTCCCTTGAATGCATGTGCCCACCCATAGATCCACTACTATCGTGGCCATTGTCATTTTGTGGCACCCTATACCCCTACTGTGACTGTCCGGGGCCCATCAAGGGGGCCGCCTTGCACACCTGCTTCATCAACCTGAGGTGCCTCCAGGCCGACCAGCTGCCCCCTCCCTGATGCCTTCCCCCCCTCTCTCTGTGTGTGTGTGTGTGTGTGCGCGCGTGTGTGCACCCGCCAAGGGTGCCGGACGGGTCCCCCTCCCCTGCCTTCTCTCTCTCTCTATCTCTCTCTCTCTCTCTCTCTCTCTCTCTCTCTCTCTCTCTCTCCACCTACCAGGGGTGTCGAAGCTGGAAGGGGATCGAGACTCCTCCGATGCCCTCCGCCCTCCCCCGCACTCTCTCTCTTACTTTGTTGGAGAGGGCAATCGTTGTCCATTCTTTCTCTCTATATATATCCTTTCAATAAGAATGGGGGCAAATGGTAAACTCATGTGAGTGAGTTACCACCGTTTGCACGGGATTTAACCCCAAAAGTATTACAACTCTTGTTTAGAGATTTGAGGGATAGTATGATAAATATAATAAAGATGGGGTAACCGATAATATTGAAAGATTTCAAGAGTATTAAAGATAAGTTTCCCTTTTGTTTAAACTTTAAAGTAATATATAATGACTCGAACGATCCTAAACAACTCACGTATCCATTTCCCCGATGCAAGGCGGAGTCACTTCTCAACGTCAAACCATGGCCAGGAACAAACATTTTATTTGATCTCTCATTGAACCGCCCGTCGAAGGCTCCACGGGGTAGAAGAAACGTAGAGGTCGAGGAATAGAGAACGAGGTGGAGATGTCATCTGGGCCTTACTCCTCCCCTATTTCCTGCTGCAAATCGAAGAATTTTGATGTCCTCCTCATCTGTTATACCCAAAAACACAATCTTTGGATTCAGAAGCTTCGTCCCGAGATCATGGAGAGGCCCTCCCCACTTTGCTGGCCCCCCCTTAGCAGCAGCGCAGCCGCCACCCTCAAACCCATCAATGGATTACCCCAGCAAGGATGGAGCTTCTTCCCCAGGTTCTCCCAGCAGCACCGTGGATTCCATCCTTCACTCCATCAGAAACCTCACCTGCCAAGCCCGCTTGTCCGAGGCATTTCATGCCTACACCTCGCTGCGGCTCCGCTCCCCTTCCTCTGACGTCGTCGTGCACCCCGTTTCTTCGCTTCTTTCCTGTTCCACCACCCTCGGAGCGTTCTCGCAGGGCAGGCAACTCCATGCCCACGTCCTGTCCCTCGGGTTCCACGAGAATCCCGCGCTGGTTTCCAGGTTGGTCTCGTTCTACGCCGGCTGTGATGCCCTTGACGAGGCTCGGACTGTAGCCGAAGGCTCGAGCACTGGGTACTGTTTACCGTGGAATATTCTAATCTCCGCTTATGTTAAAGCTGGGTTCTTTGAGCTCGCCGTCGTGGCGTACGAATCCATGGTGAACAGGGGCGTCGTGGGCGACCACTTCACATACCCTGCGGTGCTGAAAGCTTGTGGTGAGATGCTGGACTTAGGCCTTGGGAGGGAAGTACACCAAAGAATACGTGACAATGGGCTTGACTGGAATGTTTACGTGCTCAATGCGCTGGTTTCAATGTATGCTAGATGTGGGGATTTAGAGACTGCACGGAAATTGTTCGAAGGAATGCCGGAGAGAGATGTTGTGTCTTGGAATGGTATGATCTCAGCGTATGCATCAGGGGGTATGTGGGATGAGGCTTTCGAGCTGTTTGAACAGATGAAGATGGATAACAAAGAATTAGATGTCGTGACTTTGAACACAATTGCGGGGGGTAAGTTGCAGATGGGCAACCACATGGAAGCACTTAGGCTGATCTCTCAATTGAAGAGAAGTCAATCTTCTTTAGATTTTGTGACCGTAGTTATTGCTCTGAATGCCTGCACTCAAATAGGGTGTTTGAGATTGGGAAGGGAGGTTCATGGCTTGGCACTGCGTAGCCTCTTTGATGAACTGGAGACTGTTCGGAATTCTTTGATTACGATGTATTCGAGATGTAAGAAAAATGGATCAGCAGAGATTCTGTTTCAAACAGCTAGAATAAGAAGCTTGGTTACTTGGAATTGCATGATTTCAGGGTTTGCACTGCAGGATCAGTTGGAAGAAACTTCATCATTGTTCCAAGACATGGTTTGGTCAGGATTCCAACCAAACTATGTGACGATTGTAACTATTCTTTCCCTATGCGGGCGTATGGCAAACCTCCAACATGGTAAGGAACTACATTGCTACATCATAAAACACGGATTTGAGGAACACCGTCTGTTATGGAATTCACTGATTGACATGTATTGCAAGTCTGGGAGGACATTGGAAGCTCGAAAGGTTTTCAACCTGATGAAGGATCGAGATGAAGTTTCCTACACATCGATGATTGCTGGTTATGGAACACAAGGGGAGGGCTTCACTGCACTAAGTCTCTTCAACGAGATGACTTGTTGTGGGATTAAACCAGATAATATAACAATGGTGGCTGTCCTTTCAGCTTGTAGTCATGCAAGACTTTTAGCTGAAGGCCAAAAGCTCTTTGGAGAGATGACTGCTATTTATAGCATTGTTCCAAAATTAGAACACTACTCCTGCATGGTTGATCTCTATGGACGTGCAGGTTTCTTAAGCAAGGCAGAGGAGGTTCTTAATACGATGCCTATCCAACCAACTGCAGTCATGTGGGCTGCACTTCTTGGGGCATGCCAGGTTTGCAGGAACACAGAGATTGGGGAGAGGGCAGCTGCAAGGCTTTTGCAGATGAAAACAGATAATCCAGGGCATTATGTCTTGATTGCTAACATGTATGCATCCACAGGTTGCTGGGAAGAACTTGCCAAAGTGAGAACACTAATGAGAGATTTGGGGCTGAGAAAGGCTCCGGGCTGTGCTTGGGTGGATTTGGGAAATGGTTTCTACCCATTTCTGGTGGAAGACAGAGACAGTGCTTACGCAGGTGAAATTTATTGCTTGTTGGGAAGGCTGACTGGCCATATGAGAGATGCTGGTTATGTATGTGATAGAAATTTGGGATTTGATGAATAGACTTAGTAAATTAAATGACAAGCAGAAAGTTGGGCAGAGAGAGGACTGGACTTCAAGGGGACGAAGTTGGATGTACCTTGGCATCGGTGATGTGGTCATGCCCATGGATTGGATTTGGAGCCTTTTTGCTGTTGGCATGGAAGCTTTATTTCATTTTCCATTTTTCTGGTCTTATATTATGTTTTTCTCGGATCCAATGGATACCATGTACACTTGGTTTCCTTCACACATCTTGAAGTGTCAAATTGGAACCCATTATACTCTTTTAGTTTGTCAAATCCACTGGATTGGATTCTTCATGAAATTTTCATTCAAACTGTATCTTGAAATAAAGGTGTTAACAATAGTACTAAGAAATAAAAAAATTACAACTTCCCGGAATGAAATCTAAATAAAACTAAAAGTAGAGAGTTAAGAAGAAAGATGTAGCCGTGAAGGGGAAAAAGATGACGCCGTCGTCTTCCTTGAGTCTTTGAGTGTGAACCGCTCTTGCAATTCGCTGCCCACACCAGAGTAGACGCTGTTAGATGCCGTCGTGGAGAAGAGGTTTAGAAGGAGAGTTTAGATAGAGAAAGACGCAGAGAGAGAGAAGGGAGAGGTGGCAATGGGGATATAAAGGAGAGGAAGAAGAAAGGAAGAAGATGAAGAGAGGAGAGGAAGAAGAAGAATAAAAATGACGTAGAACGGTGGAAGAAGAAGATGTACGGTAGAAGAAGATGTAGAAGAAGAAGAGGAGGAATAAGAAATAGCTAATCTATCCCTACAATTATGGAAGAAAAAACTATAAAAAAATTAAAGAATGAGAATCCCCCTCGTGCAGCCATCAAGGGTTTTTTTATAAGCAACTGTGTCGTGGGTACATAGGATCGTCACCTTCCCATCTTAGGTTTCCCGCCATGTGCCAAACAAGCCAAGCTTCCTATACATACTATAAAGTTTCAGTAGAGAACAGGGAGAAACAGGGCTCGTGTACAACAGAACCTCACGACTCGAACAGAGTCGATCATATTGTATATATATAGAAGTACTGTACATAGATGAAATCTATCCATGTTACAACAACCTACTACACGTTCCTGAACGGCCTAACAATATACAGATCCTATCCTAAAGTACGTGCACGCGAGATGCTCGCAGAGGTTGAAGTCGAAACGTTGCTATCTGAGATTTCGGCGTCCGTTGGACGTGCAACTTCATCACGTCCAGCATCTGTTGGAGGTTGCCCAATTTGGTGGGGCGACTGTTGTGATGCTTCAATACGCCCCCGCAAGCTCAGAAGGGCCCATCAATGTTGAGCTTGGAGGAGAGAAGCTGAAAGCGTTGCCGAGATAGAGACTTGGTAAACGCATCTGCTAGTTGGTCTTGAGTGGAGACGTAGCAAACATGGAGACGGCCTTGTGAAACCCTTTCGCGAACAAAATGATAGTCAATTTCAATGTGTTTTGTTCGAGCATGAAAAACGGGATTTGCAACCAGATATGTGGCGCCAATATTGTCACATGATAGGACAGTGGGCTTGAGTAGTGGAATACGCAATTCTTACAGAAGGGACTCAATCCAAATGACTTCAACAGTGGCATTTGCAATAGACTTATATTCTGCTTCTGTATTAGAGTGAGCGACGGTCGGTTGTTTTCGAGAACACCATGAAATGAGGTTCTTACCGAGAAAAATGGCATAGCCACTTGTGGAACGCCGATCAATAGAGCAACCTACCCAGTCTGCATCCGTAAATGCATGAAGAACAATAGGTGACTGGCGGTGAAAAAGAAGCCCTTGTGAAATGGAGAGGCGCAAATATCGCAGGATTCTTTTCACAGCAGCCCAATGTGCCTCAGTTGGGGCATGCATAAACTGGCAAACCCGATTGACAGAATAAGCAATGTCCGGTCGAGTTATGGTAACATATTGCAGAGCACCGACGACACTCCTATATAAATAGGGATCAGCTAACAGAGGGTTGGACACAGACAAATCGGCAGTAGCAGAAGTGGGCGTAGATATGGGCTTACAGGAAGCCATATTAGCTTTCTTCAAAATGGACCATATGTAGTGAGATTGTGAGAGAAGCAGGCCATGTGGATGGGGCTGAAGATCTATCCCTAGGAAGAACCTGGCAACGCCCAGATCACGAACAACAAATTCCTTGCTGAGAGATGAGATGAGGTTTTGAACAGTAGCAGCATTAGAGCCCGTCACAAGAATATCATCTACATAAATGAGCACATAAACCCGACATTCCGTGGTGAAGTAGTAGAATAAAGATGTGTCAGTTTTAGAACCATGAAAGCCCAAGGCTAGTAAGCGGCTGCTCAATCTAGAGAACCAGGCCCGTGGAGCTTGACGTAGGCCGTAAATAGAGCGCTGCAGGCGACAAACATGATCTGGGAAAGTGGAGTGTGTAAACCCCGGAGGTTGCTCCATGTAGACCGTATCATCAAGAAAACCATGTAAAAATGCATTGGATATATCGAGCTGACGGATAGTCCAGCCAAAGGAAAGAGCAAGCGATAAGATAATGCGAACAGTAGTGATGCGAATTATGGGACTGAATGTCTCAGTGAAATCGATACCATAAAGTTGGCGGTAGCCCTTAGCAACCAACCGGGCCTTGTGACGGTCAATGGTGCCATCGGATCATCGTTTGATTTTAAAGACCCATTTACATCCAACAATATTGGAGTTTGGTGGACGAGGGACCAAAGTCCACGTATGATTGCGGAGAAGTGCATTAAACTCCATGGACATGGCATTCCGCCATACAGGAACACGCACAGCCTGAGAGAAGCAAGTGGGTTCAGTAGCTTCAGAGACAGTAATGAGGGCATGACTGGTTGAAGCTGGAGATGCACAAGTGCCATCCTGCTGTTGCGACACCGTAGAAGGCTGGCAATCTGAAATGGGCAATGTCACCTTATATATATCAGAGAGGGTGCGAGTGCGAGCAGGGGGTGTGCTTGATGGTTCTGCCTCAGAGGAAGAAGAACTTGTCACAGCGGCTGGTGCAGGAGAAGAGTGTGGCGTAGCAAGGCCACCTGATGAAGTCGGGGCTGTGCTATCTGCAGAAGAACCATCAGATGAAGCTGGTGCGGCCTGTTGCAGTTTGCTTGCTGAGTCGATGGATCCTTCAGGAGCAAGCTGAAGCACTGTTGAAGACGTGGATTGTGGGAAGCGCAGGATAGGCAATGGCCCAAGAAGTCCAAGGGCAGGAGAAGGCGTTGTATGTGACAGGTGCTCAGCAAAAGGGAACCGGGATTCATCAAATATGACATGCCGCGCAATGTAAATCCTACCGGACGGAATATGCAGGCAGCGATAACCGTGATGACTGCCGCTGTAGCCCAAAAATACGCAGAGCTCGGAACGAAAGGAGAACTTGTTGGCATTATACGGCCGGAGCCACGGATAACACGCACACCCGAACACCCTTAAAAAATTGTGATCTGGAATGATGCCAAAGAGTACCTCCAAAGGCGATCGGGATTGTAGCACTGGCGTGGGCAGACGATTAATGAGATAAATAGCTGTTTTCATGGCATCATCCCAGTAACAAAAGGGCACCGAGGCAGTGCTGAGGAGAGCCAGAGCAGTATCCACAATATGGCGATGCTTGCGTTCAGCTGCGCCCATCTGTGCATGGGTGTGAGGACAGGAAATACGATGCATAATACCCTCAGATTGCAGATGAGTATGCAAAGAACGGTACTCTCTGCCCCAATCGGTCTGTAGAGCTTTTATTTTTATGTTGAAAAAATGCTCGACATGGCGTTGAAATCAGAGAAAAATAGGAAGAACATCGGATTTGCGAGCAATAGGAAAAAGCCAAGTGAATTTACTGAAATCATCAACAAAACTTACATAGGAAGAACCCGTGGGGTTGGACGCACACGGGTAAAGAAGCAAGTCCAAAAACATAGGATCCGTCTAGCTACTTGGAATATAGGAACTTTAATGGGTAAGGGTTTAGAATTAGTTAAATTAATGAAGGACAGAAGGGTTAACATAGCTTGCCTACAAGAAACTAGGTGGAAAGGACATAAAGCTAAAGACATTGACGGGTATAAAATTTGGTATACGGGTAATAATAACTCTAGAAATGGTGTTGCTATAATAATAGATAAAAACTTAAAAGACAGAGTTGTGGAAGTAAATAGATTGGGGGATAGACTAATGGTAATTAAACTTATCTTAGGTGATGATATTTTGAATATAATTAGTGCATATGCACCTCAAGTAGGATTAGAAGAGAGTATTAAAAAACAATTTTGGGAGACTATTGATAGTTTGATCCAAAATATCCCTAGTGAAGAGAGAATATTTATTGGAGGGGATCTTAATGGTCATGTGGGTATAGATAATAGAGGCTATGAGAGGATTCATGGAGGGCTTGGTTTTGGTAATAGGAATGATATGGGTAACACTATTCTTGATTTTGCTATGGGCTATGATCTAACAATTATTAATATCTTCTTTAAGAAGCGGGACGAACACTTAATAACATACAAGAGTGGAACACATATAAGTAAAATTGACTATTTTCTCATTAGGAAGGTCGATAGAGTTTTATGTAAAGATTGCAAAGTTATTCCTGGTGAGAGTCTAGCCCCTCAACATAGATTGTTAGTAATGGATGTCACTATCCCTAAATTCAAAAGAAAGATCATTATAAATAATTATTCCAAGATTAAATGGTGGAATTTAAAAGGTAAAAGTTTAGAAATATTTAAAAATCATCTATTAAAGGAAAATATTTGGAATTTAGAACAAGAAACTAATGTAATGTGAAATAATGTTACAAATTGTATAACGAGGGTTGCAAAACAACTCTTAGGCGAATCTAAAGGTAAAAAGAACTTAGAAAAAGAGACTTGGTGGTGGAGTGAGGAAATTCAAAATATCATTAAAGTAAACAAGGAATGCTTTAAAGTTTGGCAAGCTAACAAAAATGCTCAAACCCTAGAAGCTTATAAAATCGCTAAAAAGAGAGCTAAGAAAATAGTCAGCGAAGCCAAATCAAAGGCATTTGAAGATTTATATAATAAATTAGGAACCCGAGAGGGTGAAAAGGACATATTTAAACTAGCTAAATTAAGAGAAAGGAAAACTAGAGATTTAGATCATGTTCGGTGCATTAAAGGTGAAGATCAAAGGGTTTTAACTAAGGATCTTGAGATTAAAGGGAGGTGGCATAGCTATTTTCAGAAGTTACTTAATGGAGATTCCGTCAAGGATTTATCTTTAGAAGGTATCCAAGAGTCCACAATATTTGATAAATATCAATATTTCAGGTGTATTAAGATGTCAGAAGTGGAGGATGCTTTAAGGAAAATGAAAGTGGGCAAGGCCTTAGGACTAGATGGCTTACCTATTGAAGTATGGAAAGGCCTAGGAGATATTGGTATTCAGTGGCTAACTAAATTTTTTAATAAAATTTTAAAGGAACGAAGAATGCCAGAAGTTTGGAGAAAAAGTGTTGTAGTTCCTTTCTATAAAAATAAAGGAGATATTCAAAGTTGTAATAATTATCGTGGAATTAAGCTTATGAGTCATACTATGAAACTTTGGGAAAGAGTAATTGATAAACGCCTCCGTGGTATGACTACTGTGTCGGAAAATCAGTTTGGTTTTATGCCAAATAGATCTACTACAGAAGCTATTTTCTTGCTACGGCAGCTAATGGAGAAGTATAGAGAGATGAGAAAAGATTTGTATATAGTTTTTCTTGATTTAGAGAAGGCGTACGATCGAGTACCGAGAGAATTGATTTGGTGGACATTAAGAAAGAAAGGAATCTCTCAAGGATATGTTGATTTGATTAAGGATATGTACGACGGTGCTATTACTAGTGTTCGAACTATTGCTGGGGAGACCGGTGAATTTCCCGTTTCTATAGGTTTGCATCAAGGTTCTGCACTAAGTCCGTATCTCTTTGCCTTAGTTATGGATGAAGTAACTAAACAATTGCATGATGATATCCCTTGGTGTATGCTATTTGCAGACGATATTATTTTAATTGATGAGAGTATTGATGCTCTAAATGCTAAGTTAGAGCGTTGGAGACTTGCCTTGGAGTCTAAAGGTTTTAAAATTAGTAGGAGCAAGTCAGAATTTATGCACTGTAATTTTAGTAATGGGAGAGTGGTTCAGGAAGACATGGTTCTAATTGACGGACATAACATTCCGAAGAGTAGTAGCTTTCGATACTTAGGGTCTATCATACAAGAGAATGGGGAGATTTATGATAACGTTACACATAGGATTAAGGCAGGCTGGTTAAGATGGAGAAGTGCATCAGGTGTCCTTTGTGATCGTCGTATGCCTGTGAAACTCAAAGGGAGGTTTTATAGAACGGCTGTGAGACCTGCTCTGTTATATGGTACCGAGTGTTGGGCAGTACGTAAGGAACACATCCACAAAATTTGTGTAGCAGAGATGAGGATGTTGAGATGGATGTGTGGCAAGACTAAGAAAGACAAGATTAGGAATGAGCGCATCCGTAAGGACTTAGGGATAGCTCCAATTGATAGTAAAATGAGAGAAAATAGACTCAAGTGGTTTGGACATGTGTTTCGTCGCCCTAACTCAGCGCCGGTTAAAAGATGTGATCAAATCTTAGTGGATGCTAGCAAAAGAGCTCGAGGAAGGCCTAAAATGAGATGGTGCGATGTTATTAGGAAGGACATTAGTTCCTTGAGTTTAAATATGAATATTACACTTGATAGAAATCTTTGGCGGAACATGATTCATGTAGCCGACCCCAATTAATTGGGATAAGGCTCTGATGATGATGATGATGATGATCAACAAAACTTACATAGTAGAGACAACCAGAAGAAGACTGAAGGGGGGCAGGACCCCAAACATCTGAGAAAATTAAATCTAAGGGTGCAGAGGAGATTGAATCAGTTGCAGGCAGAGGCAACTGATGACTCTTGCCTCTTTGACAGGACTGACAGACAAGTGATTTATGAGAGGGAACTACGGGTAATCGAAACTGGGATAAGACACGAGCAACCGTGCGAAGAGCAGGATGCCCAAGACGCTCATGCCACGTGGAGAAGGAAGTGCGTTCGCCGACCATTGCTGAAGGAGAGGAGCTACGCGGAAGCAGAAGTTGGTAGAGGCCGTGTTTAACTCATCCGCGGAGCATTGGTGATCCCGTGCGACGATCCTTGATGAGAACAAAATCGGGATGAAATTCAAAGACAACATTGTTATCCCGAGCAAATTGGCGAACAGACAGAATATTTTTAGACATTAAAGGAACATGAAGTATGGACTCAAGTGAGAGTGGACGAAGAGTGCTAGAATAGGAAGAAGAACCAGTGTGGGAGATGGGCAGACCTGCTCCGTTTCCAACCATGACCTGATCGGAACCCTGATAAGGGAGAGGATTGGAGAGTTGCTGGTAGTCGGGAGTGACATGATGAGTTGCGCCTGAATCCGGGTACCAGATCGCTGGGTCAGTAGGGGAAGCAGAGCCAGCAGAACACGCCCCCGGAGTAGCAGTGTTGATATGGAAGGCAGCAGGTGATGGTGGCGGAAAGGTCGAAGCTGTCGGCGATGATGGAGATTTGCCGGTAAATTTCGGACACTCTGGAGCACGATGCCCAAACAGGCGACATAGCTGACAACGTCCTGGGCCACGGTCGCGGCCACGTCCACAAGATTGGTGAGATCCGTCGCGAGATGGGCTGGAGGAGGCAGCAGGCTTCCCTCGGCTTGCATAGTTGGCAGAAGGAGATGTGAGAACAGCAGCCTCTTGTTGATGCAGCAGCCAGCTTTCATGGGCGAGAAGCATCCCATGGAGCTCTTCTAAGCTGAAGGACTCCAGACGAGTAGTGACTACCGGAACGAAGGAGTCAAACTGTGGTCCAAGACCGTTCAACACGTGGAGAACGAGGTCTGAGGTGGGGACTGGATGCCCAATCGCGGTGAGCTTGTCAGCGAGCAACTTCACCTGCTGGATATATTGTGTGATGTTGCAGGAGCCGCGACGGAGGCCATGGAGCTGAGACTTCAGCTGCAAAATCCTGGCTTTCGACGTCGAGGTGAAGGAGTTGGCAAGCGCTTCCCAAGCAGCACGGGAAGTATCCAGGTGAACGATGAGGGGCATAAGAGACTCCGAAACAGAGGCAAATAGGCAGGAAAGTAGTTGTTGATCTCGCTACGCCCAGGCAGCATATGCGGGATTGGGAACTGGTGGTTCACCAATACTTTTGGATGGGATGGTGATGGAGCCTTCAACAAGGTCAAGCATCCCATTGCAGCGAAGGAAGGGAAGGAACTGGGCACGCCATAATAGGTAATTATCTGTAGTCAGTTTGATGGGGAGAAAGGTCATCACAGAGGGTGAGAAGGCGGAAGATGAGGTGACCGCAGTGGGATAGGAAATAGCTGGTGTTTGAGAAGAGGAGGCAATAGCGGAATCTAGCATTTCAGAGGCTGTGGGAGATGAGGCCATTGTCGTGAGACGGGAAGGCTCTGATACCATATAAAGTTTCAGCAGAGAATAGGGAGAAACAGGGCTCGTGTATAACAGAACCTCACGACTCGAACAGAGTCGATCATATTGTATATATATAGAAGAACTGTACATAGATGAAATCTATCCATGTTACAACAACCTACTACACGTTCCTGAACGGCCTAACAATATACAGATCCTATCCTAAAGCACGTGCACGTGAGATGCTCGCAGAGGTTGAAGTCGAAACGTTGCTATCTGAGATTTCGGCGTCCGTTGGACGTGCAACTTCATCACGTCCAGCATCTGTTAGAGGTTGCCCGATTTGGTGGGGCGACTGTTGTGCTGCTTCAATACATACATGCCCCCGATGAGTTTCCTTCCTAGATACAGTGCTCAATGTTAATCTTCTTCATCTGTCAGCCATCCACGTCGCTTGCCTTCACATCAAACGGAAACACAGCCGGCCCATCATATTGTTCGCAGCCTTCAACTTCCCAGTTACGCGTGCCGCTTTCCTTCGGTGCCAATGCATCTGCCTAAGCATTTCTTCGATGCGCCTTCCTCGCTTTGCTTCGAACGTGACACAGAAAAAAAAACCATGCAACTTCCGCTTTCTATTGACACGATCCTTGTGAAAGAGGGAACCATGCCAACCACCCTCTCACTCCCATTTCCTAACGCATGCAGGACACCACACGCCGCAACAAGAACTGCCTTCACGCATGCTTCACGTCTTCTTCTCACCACGCGCATCAGTAGGTAAACCCATGCAGCCCTGTACCACGAACACGTACAGCCATGCCCAGCCTTCGCCTTCCGTCTTCCACACAACTAGCCCAATTGAACCAAGGAAACCATCCTCCAATAGCCACCTTCCCAAATACGCACCATCTCCATGCCATGCAAATCAGGAAAGCCTTCGACACACGCGAACCTAACCACAGCCCTTGCATGCCAACACCAGCCGCCGCCGTCCACGCTTGCAAATGATGGGCAACAACAGTCCAATTCTTAAATTCGTGTCAACCTTATGTGGCGTTGTTTTGGGAATCATGTAAACAATTTTGACATGATGTTGTTACGACGTCTTCACTCCCGGACAACGCTCTACATAATTAAAATAAGAGTTTTAAGTACTCAAAGAAAATAATGTTGTTTATAAAAATTTTAAAATTATATAATCATGTAATTTATCTTTTCCGTACATGTCAGATCCCACATATTATTTTATGGCATAATTTTTAACTAATTACAAGAAATTTTAAATTTAATGTGAGACTAAAATTAACTATAATAATTATAAATTATTTATATTAAAACTGAAAAAATAATATCTGTGACATGAATAATCATATACAAATGGACACCTAAATGCCCCCAATCTTAATAACCTAAGTCAATAAGGAACACTATATCCCTTCTACTTATAAACCATTCGCCGTCATCCACGCGTCCAAATGCCAAGCAACAACAGCCCAATGGTCCACAAATAATGCATGCGACAACCATAAATTGCATCTTGATGCGTCGCGAGATTCGTTGTTAAAATACACGTGGTGACCAATCTCAAAAATTACCGAACTCGCAATAAAAATAAACAATGTAGTATAATGGCGAGTCCGGGTTAAATCCACAGAGAAGTTTAGATTTATAAGTTGAAGATCTTGTGTTCTAAGTGAAATGCGAACTTTGGTGGTTGTATGCAACTTAAAATAAGAATAGCATAAATCAATCAATCTAATAAAATTTGGAAGATTTTAGAGAGAGAAAGAAAGAGAGGGAGAGGAAGAAGAAGAAAGAGATGAGAGAGAGATCTAGAGAGAGAAAATAAAGACACATGATTTTCACTAATTAAAAGATAATGTTTACAACATGAAGTGCAAAAATAAAAAGTATAACTCAAAAATAAAAATCCTAAATAGTACCAAGGAGGAACGAGGGGGCAAGAATGTCGCGGCCGTGGTGTTGGGCTGACGTGGTCTCCTTGAGTATTTGATTTTCACTCAACTCGGAGCCGAGGACGCCCGTCCTGTGCCGTCTTTGGAGGGGTTAAAGAGAAAAAAAAGAGAGAGAAAATAGAGAGAGATGTAGAGAGAGAAAGAGATAGAGGTGGAGGGGGAGTTAATAAAAGAAAAAAAAATAACATGAAATGAACGATGAGGTGTGAGAAGAGAGAGACTGAGAGAGAATAGAGAAAGGAGCAGAGAGACGGACGCGAGCGAGAGGGAGAAGAGAGGAGAGAATGAGAAGAGAAGAGATGTGAGAGGGAGAGATGGGAGTGAGAAGAGAGAGGATGCGAAGGGGGGGGAGGGAGGTAGACAGAGAAAAGAGAGAGGAGAGGGGGGTGGTCGACAGAGGTGTGAAGAGAGAGGAGAGGAAGAGGAAAGGAGAGAGACGGGTGAGGGAGAAGACGGGCGCGAAGGAGAATGAGAAGAGAAGAGAGATCGAGAGGAAGATGGAGATCAGAGAAGAGAAAGAGGGAGCGAAAGGGGAAGGGACAGGGAGCGGTGCGGCAGGTCGACAGAAGAGAGAGAGATGGATGAGAAGAGAAGAGAGAGAGAGAGAGAGAGAGAGAGAGAGAGAGAGAGGGTTGCTGCGGGGGGAAGTAGGAGAGAGAGAACAGAGAGAGGTGAGAAGAGAAGAAAGAGAGAGAGTGTCACGACCCGAGCGCGGAAGATACTCGGATACGTGACGCGTCTATATAGATCGTGTCATTAGAGCGATAAGAATTTTAACATACATAATTTTGGAGTGCGCAAATGACTAATAAAACTAATAAATTCCAATAGTCCAAGTGATGATTATTTGATTAATCAAAGGAATTAAAGATAGTCCATGAAGATTTCCAAATTTTGAAAGCCAAACATTTGGCTACACGACTTAACACAAAGTTTATACCACTAACTGACATAACTGGAAATACAAGGTAGACTCAAATAAATTCAATGACTCGACTAGCTAATGATAAATGGATGGAGTTCTAGCACTCTTTACTCGGTCTCAAACCCATTCTTGTCTTTTTTATATATATAACCGAGACCAAGGGAAAGGCATTGGGGACTGCACAATTTGTGTTAGATCCACCAATGATCCTTGGCCCTAATTTTATTGATTTCTAAAGGGATAAATACAACAGAACCTCGGGGCATACCCCTACAATTGAAACAAGAAAGAATCCAGAGAAAAGAGAAGACAGGAAGTGATTTATCTCCTCCAGCTAGGTAGGCCTGCAGCATCAACAATGGCACACCCACGGGCTTTCCTTGGGAGTTCTTTCCAACTTCTGAAGTCCTTGTTGGATCGGGTGAAACATGCTAAGGATGCCAAAGCATCCGCAACTATGTTTTCTTCTCTGTATATGTGCTGAATATTCCACCCGTTTTTGTTAATTATCTCGATGATTTCTTCCCACCATTTCAGAATTCTCCAAGGTGGGCGGGCATTAGACTGAATCATCATGACAAGAGTGTTGGAATCAGAGTAAATGGTAGCTTTAGAGATCCCACTCTTTACCAGAATTCTAAGCCCATCAAGTAGAGCTCTTGCTTCAGCTACCATGTTGCTTCCCATTCCATAGTAGTATGAGAAACCATGGATTATTTCACCTCTGCTATTTCTAATACAACCCCCTCCTCCAGCATGACCCGGGTTACATTTTGCTGCCCCATCCACATTTAAAGCATGCCAATTGGAAGGACAAAGCCACCGGATGATCTTAGGTGGTTTTTCTTTAGTACTGTATGCTAGCCTGAGGTGTTACAGTACTTCCCTTTCCTTAGCAGTCGGGTTCTTGCTGAACTTGGTCTTCACCATAGAGTATTCCATTTGCCTTAGAATTCTCTGATGCATCACCTTGGAAAAGGTTCCCTTGTCTTCAAACTTTAGCTTGCATCGGGCCTTCCATATCTCCCATAGTATGTGTATCATTGAATGGATAGTTGCATACCCAAACGGAGATTTGTTGTCAGCTGTTCTTATTATGTCCCAGCAGAAACCTGTGACAATGTTAGGGGTTCTGCAACGGGTGTCAAAAAGAATCCTAAAGTATTGCCACAGAGGTGTTGCAAGTTGACTTTCCATAAACAAATGATTTATACTCTCCTCATTATTGTTGATGTTGCAGCAGACACATTTAGATGGAAGTTGTATTCCTCTGTGCTTTATTGTACAGTCTACAGGGATAGCAAGATGGAGGATCCGCCAACAAAACATAGAGGCTCTTGGGGTTATGTAAGGACCCCACAATTTTTTTAGGGGAGGTCTTTTTATCCCTTGTGATCTAAGAGCTTCATAACAGGATTTGCTAGAGAAATTTCCATCTGTATTGGCAGCCCACACACACATATCAGTCTTCTGGTTCAGCTGCAATGATCCCATGGTTTTGGTTCCTAACCTTTTCAGGTGAATCGGATAGCGACAAGAATGGGTTGAAGGGTCACTCTCACAACTCACCCGCAGTAACCACTCAAATATAAGCAAATTCGGAACGGGCACTCACTCACCGTCCGACGGAGTTAAGAAGCAATACTAATTAAGCAAGATTAACCAGATAAGGGAGGGGGGGCCAGAAGCTCACCTGATCAGCGTGAAGACGCCGATCCCGGTCGGAGACGATGGCGAGAGGGGAGGAGTGGGTATGCACTTGCACGCCGCGCCGATGAAGCTTCAACCTGATTAAATCAAATTACATGCACTACGCCCCTTGCAAGGGGGTTGGACTAGGGGTGGGGAATTGGATTACAACCAAAATATACCTCCACGCAGGGAGGGGCGCTCAGCCGGCCAGGCGGGGAGGTGGGAAAATGCAAAGGGAGGCCGAATGGTGGATGATGCCAATTCTGTCTGCTCTTTGTGAGTACAGACAGACTATCGAAGATGTAGACGCTGTGACCACTCCCGAATTTTTTTGGGGACGAGACTAGCTGGAAAATCTTCGTAGGAGACCCGGGAAGTCGTCCAATTTTTTCTGATTTATCAAGTTGCCGGTGCTGGTCGGAGCAGAGGCACGAATAGGGAAGCAGAGTTCTAGTTCTGTCTGCGTCTGGACTACAACAGTAGGAAGACGAAGTCACCCCGGGCGTTCCCGAGCTCTGAATCGGGCTTGGCCAGAGTCGACGGCTTCGTTGTCGAGTCCTCTTCCAGAAGAGAGCCACGGGGATGCCAGGCAATGTCAGGGTAGACCTGAGCAGCCCAAACAGTGCTCGGGTGTCAGGCCAGTCCAGTAGGGGACAGACCAGCACACCTGAGTGAAAAAAATGAGAAAATGCTGCTCCGGAAGCCGAACGAAGTGCTGCTTCTTGGAGATGAAAGGAGACTCATAGCAGAAGCTCTCGGCCAAGCGGCGCCTCGAGAAGCAGAGGGATGTGGCTGTGGGAGCTTCTGGAAGTGTCCTCTGGCTGCTGTTCGGAGCTATCTTGCGCAGTCGGAGAAGAACGGCTCCCCTGGGCGATCACGAACTCAGAACGGGACGGGACCACCGCCGTTGCGAAGAGGATGGAGAGACCCTTCCAACGGTAGCTCTTGGGCCTCCAGGAACGTTTGGACGAAGCCAGGGTCGCCTCTGCAAGCTGCCATTCCTGTCCTGACTGTGAGCTGCGAACTAGTCAGCTGGGATCTGCTACAAGGCCGGGGTGGAGATGGTGCCAATGGGTGGAGGGGTTGAGGGAAGGGTAGCAGAGGGTGTGGGGAGTCAAGGGGAGGGCTGGGGGCGACCTAAGGCTGGGAGATGGAGGGAATTTCAAATTCAAATGGGTCTTGGGGGCTGGGAGATTGTGTGGGGAAGAGAGGAGATTGTGTTGGAATGGGGAAGATTGTGTTGGAATGGCCAAGGATCTTCTAGGGAGAAGCAAGATTTGGTGGAGATTTGGTGGAGGGGGTTTCCAATACACCTAGGGAAGGGAATGGGGGGTGAGGTGACAGGTGAGGTGGAGGAGAGAGAGGGTAGGTCGTAGCCCCCCTTGTAGAGAGAGAGGGAGAGAGAAAGTGAGAGAGAAAGAGAGTGGGGATTCTCTCCTCTAGGGCTTCTCACCCCTATTGGATTCACTCCACTAGAACTATATAATTTGAACTCTCAAATAGAAATTTGGCATTCATTCATTGAGTTGAAATGGGGGGAATGGGGTCCTATAGATAGGCAACCCACATTTTACAAAAAGTCCCTGACTCTAGACACAATGACAAATAACCAAGGGGTAGGGGGCGCTCATGGGCCTATCCCAATGGATTGGGCACATTTGCTAGTCTAATCAACCTAATGATAAACATTTTAGGTAGATGACTCATTAACCTAGGTACATGACTCAAATAAAAGGAAAATTACAATGATATGACTCAAATAAAATAAGAAAATTACATGACTCGACTCAGAAAAATGTGACGGACACAATGGAACCATGCCGTTGAACAATCGGAGCTGTGGAAAAATGGGAAGTACGAGAGATGCCCCCATCATACCCCCGGGGTGCGAAGAACTCGACTCCGTCGAGTATGGGTCCGCCGGGGAAGAGGTCCTCCAATGCAGCTCCGGGCGAGCCACAACCTTCAAACTCAACCTCGCGTCCTTAGCCGGGGGACTGCTCTTCATCCTCTCAAGGTGGCTCGGGCACACCCTTTTGCTGGCGATGGTACCCTGCTTGCCTAGTATTGCCTCCGTGTGCACACGTCGGACTCTCAAGCTGATATGAGGAGGCTCTCCGAGGGTGTCACTCACAAAGGTGGGGGTAGGCTCAAGGTGCTCACTGGGATCCACCGCGGTGCCCTTAGAGGGTGCTAGATCCGCCACGTGAAAAGTGTGGTATATCCTAAAATCTCATCGATAAATCCAACCCGTAAGCCAGGTTACCAAAGCCACTCGGAACATGGAAGGTCCAAGTCCTCTTGCCCTCGATTTGAAGGTGACCCTAAGGTAGAGCCATTCCAAAGCCACCATCGTAAGGTTGCCTACTGAGAATCCAAAGTGGCACTCGTGAGTTTTTGCCCGCTCATTATGAACCTCACCGCCCGTTGCTAGATGCTTGCTTGAATGAGTATGCCATGAGCTATGGTGCGGTGTGGGTGGGAAGTGTGTGGTATGCAAAGGGGGACCGGGGCAACCATAAGTGGACCTATCATGCAATGCGGCTATGTAAACCTTGATGGACCTAGGAGGGTCGGGGCACCCATAGGTGAATCTATCATGCATAGTGGTGGTAGATATCGGGGGACCCTGACATCCGTAGGTGCCTTTGACATGCTTAAAACCAATGATGAATGAAGGTGGACCATTACATCCGAATATAGACCACTCATGTGTCATACTTGACATGTGGGTGAGATGAATGAATGTACCCGACTTATAAATCATGCCAAGTAGTTTTGTAAGCCAAGACTCATGCATTTTTGTGCCAAAGATGTTTCCTATGTGTGGGCCTTTGAACTTCCATTGGAATGGGTCAAAGGGGTCTAATAAGGTGGATATCATGAAGTGGGGCATTTCCTCGATCCCTAGGTGTATATCGCCCATATATAGTCATGGTTCCCATGGTGTAACCCGGGTCTAGGATGGGGTGGATTGGGTCAATCACGGTGGGTTGAGGTAGGGAAAAGTGGGTGGTGGATAAGGCGGTTGGGTCACTCATGGTGGATTGGGGTAGGAAAAGGTGGGCGGTGAGTAAGGGTAGTGGATCACATAGGGATCTAGGCTCCCATAGGAATGGGTCAAAGGGGTCATGGAAAGGGTTACCAAGGGAGAGGAGTTCTATATCCTCAAGGTCCTCAAATGGTGGTGGATCATCCACCTTTAGTGAAATAAGTGGGCCGAAGTCTTTGGTGAGTGGGTCGGCCATAAGGGAATGATTTGGCTTTCTTTCCGATATAAGGAACTCCAATTTAAGAATGGAATCGGGCTCATCGGGTGTAGGAAGGACTATAAGAAGGTCACTAGTGTAGCAACTAATGGTGCAAATCGAGGTGATGGACCCAACACATAGGTGACGGAAGTCAAGGCTCTTAGGTTGATCGGTTGCCAGGGCCAACACGCTAGTCAGCTCAAGTTGCCACTCTAAGCCCTTAAGAAGATCTTCCCAAGTCTCTACCTCTAAGTAGGATTGGAATGTGGTGTGATAGAAGTTAATGGGTACTAATTAGAAAGGGTGCTCCATGGTTGAGGTTTGTAAGTACAAGGCATGAGGGATGGGTTTTTGCTTGAGCCATTTGATGATGAGTTCTCCCATGGTCACCACCTTTTGGGTGAGATTGAGAGGCTTGGGGGGGTATGGGTTTATTTGGATGGGGATGAGTTGATGTCCTTCCTCCTTATTGATATGAGTATGGATTTCTTTAAAGGTGGGGAAAGGCTTTGGGTTGGTGTTCAATCCCGAGGATTCGGTCTTGTGGGTCGTGATCACCTCATGTTCACTCATGACCTCGTTCATTCTTTGAAGTGGGTTGAGAGGGCATGGTAGCCAGGTACGGGGCTCCGGTGGGTGAGGGAACACAAGGTTGTTGAAACTATAGGCTCCCGGGAGATGTGTGGGATGAACTAGGCAAGTCCGACGCAATGGGTCGAAGGTGGCATTCCGTTCAACAAGCCATTGTTTCCCTAGGATTAGGCAAGGGCCCTCTAAAGTACCAATTTGACACCATGCTCCATCAAAGTATTTGGTCTTCCCGAACCATTTATGGAATTCAACGAAGACTTGGTCTCCGTTGTGCACAATTTGTCCAGTCGTGGAGAGGGTGGCTACGATATCGGGGGATACCCAATTATCATCTACCATGTCAATGAAGTCAATTTTTGTGGGGCTCCCATTAGGTAGGTATGCTTGGGATATGATGGGAAGTGGGGCCTTTTGGTCCATAGACTCAATGTCAAGGGGAGGTGGACAATACATGAGACGGTCCGTCGAGGACTCTAATGCAAGCGTGCCCATAGACTAGACTCGTAGAGACAAGTCTAAAACTTGCTCTGATACCAATTTGATGTGACACAAACTAGGACCTAAATTGCAAGCAACGCATTGACATGGCAATGTCACACAAGCGGACTCACTCGCGTTTGGCACACTCGGGTCCGTAGGTGGACCGGTAATGGGGTGAGGGTCCGAGGTTGGACCTGAGGCTTCCAAGGATATGGCTGGCTTGAGGAGGACCCCTAAGGGTCAGGGGTTGCCCGAATTCACGGGCGGTCAGCACGCCGAAGGCATGGGTTGAAGGGTCACTCTCACAACTCACCCGCGGTAGCCACTCAAATATAAGCAAATTCGGAACGGGCACTCACTCACCGTCCGACGGAGTTAAGAAGCAATACAAATTAAGCAAGATTAACCAGCAAAGGGAGGGGGGGGCAGAAGCTCACCAGATCAGCGTGAAGACGCCGATCTCGACCGGAGACGTTGGCGAGCGGGGAGGCGTGGGTATGCACCCGCACGCCGTGCCGATGAAGCTTCAACCTGATTAAATCAAATTACATGCACTACGCCCCTTGCAAGGGGGTTGGACTAGGGGTGGGGAATTGGATTACAACCAAAATATACCTCCACGCAGGGAGGGGTGCTCAGCTGGCCAGGCGGGGAGGGGGGAAAACGTAAAGGGAGGCCGAATGGTGGATGATGCTAATTCTGTCTGCTCTCTGTGAGTACAGACAGACTGTCGAAGATGTTGGCGCTGTGACCGCTCCGGAATTTTTTTGGGGACGAGACCAGCTGGAAAATCTTCGTAGGAGACCCGGGAAGTCGTCCAAATTTTTTCGATTTATCAAGTTGCCGGTGCTGGTCGGAGCAGAGGCACGAACAAGGAAGCAGAGTTCTGGTTCTGTCTGCGTCTGGACTACAACAGCAGGAAGACGAAGTCACCCCGGGCGCTCCCGAGCTCTGAATCGGGCTTGGCCAGAGTCGAAGGCTTTTTTGTCGAGTCCTCTTAGAGCAGCGAGCCACGGGGACACCAGGCGATGTCGGGGTGGACCTGAGCATCCCAAATAGTGCTTGGGTGTCGAGCCAGTCCAGTAGGGGATAGACCAGCACACCTGAGGGAAAAAATAAGAAAATACTGCTCCGGAGACCGAACGAAGTGCTGCTTCTTGGAGATGGAAGGAGACTCATAGCAGAAGCTCTCGGCCAAGCGGCGCCTCAAGAAGCAGAGGGATGTGGCTGTGGGAGCTTTTGGAAGTGTCCTCTGGCTGCTGTTCGGAGCTATTTTGCGCAGTCGGAGAAGAACGGCTCTCCTGGGTGATCACGAACTCAGAACGGGACGGGACCACCGCTGTTGCGAAGAGGATGGAGAGACCCTTCTAACGGTAGCTCTTGGGTTTCCAGGGACGTTTGGATGAAGCCAGGGTCGCCTCTGCAAGCTGCCATTCCTCTGCTGACTCTGAGCTGTGAACTGGTCAGCTGGGATCTGCTACAAGGCCGGGGTGGAGATGGTGCCAATGGGTGGAGGGGTTGAGGGAAGGGTAGCAGAGGGTGTGGGGAGTCAAGGGGAGGGCTGGGGGTGACCTAAGGCTGGGGGATGGAGGGAATTTCAAATTCAAACGGGTCTTGGGGGCTGAGAGATTGTGTGGGGAAGAGAAGAGATTGTGTTGGAATGGGGAAGATTGTGTTGGAATGGCCGAGGATCTTCTAGGGAGAAGCAAGATTTGGTGGGGATTTGGTGGAGGGCTTTCCAATACACCTAGGGAAGGGAATGGGAGGTGAGGTGGCAGGTGAGGTGGAGGAGAGAGAGGATAGGTCGCAGCCCCCCTTGTAGAGAGAGAGGGAGAGAGAAAGAGAGAGAGAAAGAGAGTGGGGATTCTCTCCCCTAGGGCTTCTCACCCCTATTGGATTCACTCCACTAGAACTATATAATTTGAACTCTCAAATGAAAATTTGACATTCATTCATAAGTTGAAATGGGGGAAATGGGGTCCTATATATAGGCAACCCACATTTTATAAAAAGTCTCTGACTCTAGACACAATGACAAATAACCAAGGGGTAGGGGGCGCCCATGGGCCTATCCCAATGGATTGGGCCCATTTGCTAGCCTAATCAACCTAATGACAAATATTTTAGATAGATGACTCATTAACCTAGGTACATGACTCAAATAAAAGGAAAATTACAATGATATGACTCAAATAAAATAAGAAAATTACATGAATATGACGGACACAATGGAACCATACCATTGAACAATCGGAGCTGTGGAAAAATGGGAAGGACGAGAGATGCCCCCATCAAGAGTGTCTCAAATCAAGCAAGTACTCCTGTGTAATGCTAAACACCGTGGTCAATAAACTCCCATGGGCACAAGTACCTTCAGGTGCTCCTCCCAGGACCAGACCGGACCATATATGCACAGCATTTCATGTATTACCTTTGACATCCACTCTCATTTATAGCCAATATGGAATTTCAAGAATTTAGAAACGTAGTATTACAGACGAGATTAACTAGTCATTTGGTTATGGAGGATTCTAGAGGTGACCCCTACAGGCTCAAGAGGTGGCTCCCATCGTGTAGCACTTTACGACGTACGGCCTCAAGAGGTGGCTCCCACAACGTAGCACTTTGCCCTGCATGTCACTTAGCTCCAACACTCCCAAATGGTAGTTTGAGAGATTCAAGGTTTGACCATGTAGGGTATACACAAGTAGATTTTTCATGGAACGGAATTTCAAGAACCCATCATACACAAGAGTAAGGATTTGGGTTGTGTTTGCACAATTCACGAGATAAATCAAGATCATAAGTTATAATTATTGAGTTGGCATCTGAGGATTTGCTAATCCTTCAAATTTTCAATTTTTAGATATTTATATATGTATATATCAAATTGGCGCCCCCCAGGATGTCTTCATTTAATTGAAGACGTCCTGCAAGTCGTCATTTCAGTAATTGGCGCCCTGGCTTGGGGCGCCAATTACAGGGGCTATTTTTGAATATATATACATGTATATAAGGAATTGGCGCGCCTGCAAGTAGTCTTCAATTAATTGAAGACTTGCTGGCTGCCATCATTTGAAGAATTGACACTTGGGGGTTGCCCAACCTTTCAAAATTATGATTTTTCAATATATATATATATATATATATATATGTATTAAAATTGGCGCCCCTCCTCAAGTCTTCAATTAACTGAAGACTTGAGGGCCGTCTTCATTTCACTAATTAGCGCCCTGACTTGGGGCGCCAATTACAGGGGTGATTTTCACCCAGCGGATGCGTTTTGTGACTCAAAGTACTATTCATTTTCAAAAAAATTTTCGAAATTCGAAAGTAATGACATGAATACTTAGTATAATTACTCGGGAGTCCAGAAACATGTTCAGATATAATTACTGAGTTTTGGTTTCACCGATATGAATTTTCTAATGTTATAACTTTAATTCCTCAAGAAACGGAATTGATGCCCCTGTAAGCAGTCTTCATTTAATTGAAGACTTCCAGGGTGTCTTCAATTTAAGTACAGGTTCAACTCGAATTGACGACACACCAATTGAGTTATTTTTCCAAGTGAGTTGTGCTTCGCATCAGAACTGTAAGTTCTGTGACACAAGTCACTATTCATTTCTCCAAAGTTTCTCCGAATCAGAATCCGAAGACATGGTCAGGTGGAAAAAAGTCCCAGGGTTACAGAAGTATATTAAGTCAAAATTTTCATGGTCCAATTTATTAGTTATAGATTTTTGAAGACTTTGATTTACTGATTTCTGGAAATTCCAGAAAATTGAATTGACGTCATTGCTCAAGTCTTCATTTAATTTACAACTTCATGCGAAGTCTTCAATTCTGTAATTAGCGCCCTGGTCAGGGGTGCCTCTTACAGAGGGTGGTACACTATTCATCAGTGTGAAAAGATTCTGAATCAGGAAGTAATGATACGAATATGTTGAGAAAAATGTCAGGATTCCAGAAACATGTTTATGCAAAAATTTCGTGCTTTAGTTCGATAGTTATGGATTTTTGAATGTGTTGAATTAACAATTACGAAAAATTTTAGAAATCGAATTGACGACATGGTGCATGTCTTCTTTTAATTTAAGACTTTCACAAAGTCTTCAATTTGGTAATTGGTGCCCTGGTCAGGGGCGCCATTTACCAGAGAGCTGGGGCCCTCCCAGTTCTCAAACATGAACGTAATATGTGTACAGAGGCTCTATAAAACATGGTTATTAAGACTGAAAACTAGTGTGATAAAATACGTTAAAAAGCTCATGAAATCATGCTAATAAATTAAGTTCAAAATCATAAAAAAAATCATGATAACAGTATGTAACAAGCTATTAACATATGTATAAGATGGTATTATTCTTGGTCGTGGTAGAGTCAGAATATATATATATATTAGCATGGTTGACTAGTTGATCGAACTCTAAACATGCATCAATTAACCTATTTAGCTACTAGTTAGGCAAGGATTTGAGAACACCTACCTGTTGACGTGTGATTACTAGGAAAGATGACAGGATGAAGCCACGCGTTCCCCGCCGCCGCAGTAGGACGTAGACTTCACGCTTCCCAAGGAACGAAGGGAAACATTCCCTTCTGTAAGTACTGAAAGATGGTAGTAGCCTCTGACAGTGCTTCGTAGGGGATTAGTTATAGGGATTTGCAGGCATTGGTTATTACCTTGTAGGTCCGGTTTGGGAAGCACGATCCTAGATTAATGCTTAGCCAGCGAAATGGGGCTGTTCGCGTCTCAATCTTCTAGAAACATAGGTTTAAATGATGCCATGTAAGGGATCGTTCATTATACCAAATGGTACTATTCACATAAATGACGTCTTGCATGAGGACGTCATTAGTTTAGGTGGCATTATTCATGAGACTCCATTCACGTGTTAGCATTCGGGATGTTCATATATATATCAATATTTAAATGGGATGGGGTCCTAATGAAAATGGTGCCTCATGCCATGTCTTCAATTTAGAAATTGACGTCTATGTGAAGGTCTTCAATTTGGTAAGTGGAAAGTGTGGATTCCACTTACGTACAACCCCATGGCCCATGTGTTAAAGTTTATCTTGTACATTTATAGAATAACCCTCCCTTTGTTTTGTTTCTTTCTACAAGACCTCTTATGTAAGATTCTTTACCCATGTGCATAAAGTTAGATTGCACAATTGTATGCTAGTCCTCCTATAGTTTAGTTCTTTAAACAAAACCTAGAATTCTATTAAGAAGAGTAGGTTACGTATACATAAGGTGATGATTTGTAATTTTATATGCTAGCCCCCCTAAGGTTTGGCTCTTTACACAAAGCCCTCATGATTCTTTATGTTATAAAGTAGGGTTGGCTTGTATATTTTCATTATAGTCCTTGTGAGGTTGGGTTCTTTATGCAAACCCTTCATGTATGATTTCTTTTAAGAAGAAGTTTTGAATTTATGCAAAGGTATTGATCGGGGGTGCTACACCCTCTCCTACTTAAGAGAATTTGGTCCCCAAATTCAACTGCATTATATGGGAATAGGAAAGGTGGAGAGTACTTACAATTAGAATAACTCTGGAAATCTCCTCTTCATAGATTCTTCAGTTTCCCATGTAGCTTCTTGTTCTAAATATCGATTCCATTGAATTTTCACCATAGGGATCATCTTGTTCCTTAGAACTCGAACTTCTCGGTCAAGGATCTTCATTGGCTTCTGCTCGTAGGTAAGGTCCTTCTGTACCACTAAATCATTGTGGTCAATGACATGGAGGGGATCGTGCACGTATTTTTTTAGCATAGAAACATGAAACACGTTGTGCACTTCTGACAGTTGCGGAGGTAGGGCGATGCGATAAGCCACCTCGCCTACTCTTTCCATCACTTCGAATGGACCAATAAACCTTGGTGTGAGTTTACATTTAACACCGAATCTTCTAATGCCTTGGCCGGGAGATACCTTGAGGAAAACATGATCGCCGACTTAAAATTCTAGGTCTCGCCTTCGGTTATCGGCATAAGATTTCTGCCTAGACTGTGCTATCATTAACCTTTCTCTAATGAGGTGTATCTTCTCGGTAGAATCTCGTACCATGTCTGGGCCTAGAATTTATTTTTCACCAACTTCATCCCAGCATATAGGAGATCGGCAACTCCTACCATATAATGCCTCAAAAGGTGCCATTTATATACTAGCTTGATAGCTGTTGTTATATGCAGATTCGGCTAGTGGTAAGTGGTCATGCCAGCTTCCGCCGAAGTCTATAATACATGCTCTCAACATATCTTCAACAACTTGATCAGTCCTCTCGGTCTGTCCATCTGTCTGGGGATAGAAAGCAGTGTTGTAGTTGAGTTTCGTCCTCAGAGAGTGCTGTAGACTCTTCCAGAAATGAGAGGTGAAGCGTGGGTCTCGGTCGGATACGATCGACACGGGAACTCCATGCAATCTAACCATCTCCTTGATATACAGGGCAGCAAGTACGTCGACTGACCATCGACTTTTTATGGGTAAGAAATGGGCCGATTTGGTTAGCCGGTCGATAATTACCCAAATTCCATCATATCCGCCCCTAGACTTGGGCAAACCTATGATAAAGTCCATGCCAATGTATTCCCACTTCCACTTGGGAATATCTAGCGGATGTAGCTTTCTAGTGGATTTTTGATGTTCCGCCTTCACTTGTTGACATGTGAGACAACGAGATACAAAGTCTGCTACCTCCCTTTTCATGTTAGGCCACCAGAAAGTTCTTTTCAAATCTTGGTACATCTTAGTGACTCTAGGGTGGATCGTGTACCTCGATCTATGAGCTTCTTCAAGAATCTTCTTCTTCAACTTGGGACAGTCAGGCACACATGTTCGTTCATGAAATAGCAATCTGCCATCAGGTGCCAGCTTGAAATCTAGTCTCTCGTCCAGCTTACTCTTTATCTCCACTAGTGAGGGATCTTCTTCCTGTAGCTTCTTGATTTCAGGTAGCAAATCTGGATGTAGGCTCATATGAGATAGAATAATACACATGTTCTTCTCATCTGTGCTGATATCAAGCTCAGAGAATTTCTCCAGCAGCTTCCATTCTTGTATCATACAGTTGGCCAATATTATTCTCGGCTTTCGACTAAGGGCATCAGCTACGGAATTACCCTTACCAGGATGGTACTGTATAGTGAAGTCGAAATCCTTGAGATACTCGAGCCAACGCCTTTGCCGCATGTTCAGCTCCTTTTGGGAGAATAAGTACTTGAGGCTTTTATGATCGGAGTACACAGTGAATTATTTTCCGTAAAGATAGTGCCTCCAGATCTTCAAGGCAAATACTACCGCGGCCAGTTCTAAGTCATGAACCGGGTAGTTCTCTTCATGTTTCTTCAATTGTCGGGAAGAGTATGGAATGACTCTTCCATTCTGCATCAATACACATCCGAGGCCAATACCCGAAGCATCGGTATATACCTCGTATTTTTCTCCTTCAATTGGTAATGATAAGACTGGGGCAGTGGTCAAGAGATCCTTTA
Source organism: Amorphophallus konjac (assembly GCA_022559845.1). NCBI lineage: Eukaryota > Viridiplantae > Streptophyta > Magnoliopsida > Alismatales > Araceae > Amorphophallus > Amorphophallus konjac. The sequence goes on from CM040118.1 coordinate 322,006,720, forward strand.
AAGCTTGGAAACTCTTTTCACAGTCTTCATTCCACTCATGAGGCACTTCCTTGCGGGTTAACCTGGTCAGAGGAACGGCAATCTTGGAGAAGTCCTTGATAAAACGCCGGTAGTAACCAGCTAGACCCAAGAAGCTTCGAATTTCCGTTGCATTTGTGGGTCGTTCCCAGTTCTTCACGGCTTCGACCTTTGACGGGTCAACATCAATTCCGTTCTTCGTAATAATATGACCTAAGAAGGATACTTCCTCGAGCCAGAATTCACACTTGTTGAATTTGGCATAAAATTTATTTTCCCTTAATATCTGCAGTGCCTTCTTGAGATGTTCTTCATGATCCTCTTCGGTCTTGGAATAGATCAGAATATCATCAATAAAGACCACAATGAATTGATCTAAATAGGGCCTGAATATGATATTCATTAACTGCATAAAAGTTGCGGGGGCATTTGTTAGTCTGAAAGGCATAATAGTAAATTCGTAATGCCCATACCTACTTCGGAATGCAGTTTTATGAATGTCTTCTTCTTTGATATTCAATTGGTGGTAACCAGAACGAAGATCAATCTTGGAGAAATATGAAACTCCTGATAACTGATCGAACAGCTCGTCAATCCTCGGCAGCAGGTATTTGTTCTTGATTGTAAGGTGATTTAGCTGTCGATAATCGATGCATAGTCTCATCGATCCATCCTTCTTTTTGACTAACAGCACGGGTGCTCCCCAAGGGGAAGTACTCAGCCTGATGAAACCCTTTTTCAATAACTTCATTAGTTGCTCTTTTAGTTCTTTCAACTCAGTAGGGGACATTCTGTATGGTGCCCTGGAAACAGGACCAGCACCAGAGACAAGGTCGATTGTGAACGACACTTCCCTTTCCAGGGTTAAGCCGGTTAAATCTTCTAGAAAAACATCGGGAAAATCCTGAATTACACGGATGTCTTCAAGTTTAACCTTCTCAACTTCCGTGGTAGTCACGAATGCTATGAAAGCCATGCATCCCTTATCCATAAGCCTTCTAGCTCGGAGTGCTGATATAAGAAGTGATTTACTCTGAGGGCTATTGTAAGCTAGCTCTGGGAAATCCATGAAAGTTACCTTGCCATGCCGGTAATCTACAGTTGCTTGATATGTAGATAACCAGTCGACACCTAGTATGACATCATAACCCTTCATATCTAGGCATATCAGGTCAGCAAGTAAATTGCTTCCCTTAATCATCACTTCACAATTTGGATAGTGATAAGTGATATCAGACTCATTCCCAAGAGGTGTAGATGTGACCAAATCTAACAGTTCATGTTTCTCAGAAAATGAAACAGCAAAGTTCTTGGAAACGAATGAATGAGTTGCTCCGGTATCAAATAAAACTTGAGCAATTTTTAAACAAATAGTGAGAGTACCTTCCACAATTCCGCCTTCAGTGGGTTCCGTCTCTCGGAGAGCTTACAGACGGCCTTGTTTCTTTACCGGACGCTTCTCATCTTTGATGTCTTGCTCCTTTATCAGTGGGTAATCTGGGATTCGATGCTCTCGGCTCCCGCATCGAAGACAAGCGCCTAACTTCCTCCAGCATTCCTCGGTCTTATGACCAGCTTTATCACAATACTTGCAAATCTCATTTGAGGGTGTGGTGGTGGAGAATGGCCTGTCATTCTTTTGGAATTTCTTTGCCTTGGAGGGCTCCCCTCCCATGAAGAACCTTTTCTTGTTGAATGATTATTTGAATTTTCCCGGGCTTGTGACGGGTTCCTTCTTGTCTCTTCCTCGGATTCTCTTAGATAATTCGGTGGCGTCTTCTAGCAATTGGGCACGCCGGACTATCTCCGAATAAGCTTGGATGTCCATCGGTGCAAGTTGTGTAATATAATGGGGCCGAAGCCCGTTGAGGAACCTTCTCACCTTCATCTTTTTTGTACACACCAAATGGGGTGCATACCTAGATAATCTGGAAAATTGGGCCTCATACTCGGCCACTTTCAAGCCCCGTTGTTTTAGAACGGCGAATTACGCGGCCTTCTTCTCCTGGATATGGTCGAAGAAGTACTTGTTGTTGAAATGCTCTGTGAATTCATCCCATGTGACATGGTATTCTGGCAGTGTTGCATCTATGGATTCCCACCAGCATTGAGCGTCCCGCTCCAGTTGGAATACGGCCAGTAAAATCTTCTCCTCGTCCGTGCATTGCATTACACGGAAGATTCGTTCCATCTCCTTTAGCCAATTCTCGGCATCCTCGGGGTCGGACAAACCCGTGAACCTCGGTGGGTTCATGTTACGGAAACTCCTGTGGAGATCACCCGCTCCACGGTTTGCTCCGCCTTGGGTCACTTGCTGTAGTGCCTGTGTAAGGCCCTGCATGGTGCGCTGCATCTCGCGCCATTGTGCTCTTTCCGCAGCCATGATTCTACAAAAGAGTTTAAGTATGATAAAGATCGAGTTTTCTTATAAGGTCAAAAGTCATTATAGAACTTAACCCATGGCTCTATCCATCTCACCGGGTAAGGTGTATCTATCCTTGGACTCGGGTTTTACCTAGATTTCAATTTCTAACCTTTTATTTCTTCTAGTTCCCTAGGTGTGAAAACTTAGGCTCTAATACCACGAAGACTGTCACGACCCGAGCGCGGAAGATACTCAGATGCGTAACGCGTCTATATAGATCGTGTCATTAGAGCGATAAGAATTTTAACATACATAATTTTGGAGTGCGCAAATGACTAATAAACTAATAAATTCCAATAGTCCAAGTGATGATTGTTTGATTAATCAAAGGAATTAAAAATAGTCCATGAAGATTTCCAAATTTAGAAAGACAAACATTTGGCTACACGACTTGACACAAAGTTTATACCACTAACTGACATAACAGGAAATACAAGGTAGACTCAAATAAATTCAATTACTCGACTAGCTAATGATAGATGGATGGAGTTCTAGCACTCTTCACTCGGCCTCAAACCCATTCTTGTCGCTATCCTATTCACCTGAAAAGGTTAGGAAGTAACTGGATGAGCGAATCGCTCAGTAGGAATTACATCTCAAATACGAGCAATCTTTACGTGATTTACAAGTTGCATGTATTATCAGTATGGCTATGCATGATGTACATATAAGAAAAATCAGGTATACAAGTAAATTTAGGCATGATAAACAGTAAGAGATCAAGAACTGTATAAAGAGAGTATATCCAGATTTCAAGTATTTGGCAAGCAGTATTTTAAGAATTTATAGATGTAAATGCCACTTCGGGGCAAGCAGGGATTCGTGTATGATTACGAATTCAAGTACAAGTATATCTCAGGTACGGGAAAGTAAAAATTCAATTCAAGCAAGTAAAGTTAAGCACGTATCAATAGAATTGGCTATTATCATGTAAATATTTTACCCTTTCTCGGGCCACAAGTCAAGTATTGCCTGTTCTGGGCCCTACAAGTCAAGTAAGTAAGGAGAGAGAGAGTAGGGGTGGAGTGTCTCAAATCAAGCAAGTACTGCGGTGCAATGCTAAACATCGTGGTCAATAAACTCCCATGGGCACAAGTACCTTCGGGTGCTCCTCCCAGGATCAGACCGGACCCTATATGCACAGCATTTCATGTATTACCTTTGACATCCACTCTCATTTATAACCAATATGGAATTTCAAGAATTTAGAAACGTAGTATTACAGACGAGATTAACTAGTCATTTGGTTATGGAGGATTCTAGAGGTGGCTCCCGTCGTGTAACACTTTGCGCCATACGGCCTCAAGAGGTGGCTCCCACAACGTAGCACTTTGTCCTGCATGTCACTTAGCTCCAACACTCCCAAATGGTAGTTTAAGATATTCAAGGTTTGACCATGTAGGGTATACACAAGTAGATTTTTCATGGAACGAAATTTCAAGAACTCATCATACACAAGAGTAAGGATTTGGGTTGTGTTTGTACAATTCACGAGACAAATTAAGATCAGAAGTTGTAATTACTGAGTTGGCATCTGAGGATTTGCTAATCCTTCAAATTTTTAATTTTTAGAAATTTATATATGTATATATCAAATTGGCCCCCCCAGGATGTCTTCATTTAATTGAAGACGTCCTGCAAGTCGTCATTTCAGTAATTGGCGCCCTGGCTTGGGGCGCCAATTACAGGGGCTATTTTTGAATATATATACATGTATATAAGGAATTGGCACCCCTGCAAGCAGTCTTCAATTAATTGAAGATTTGCTGGCTGCCGTCATTTGAAGAATTGACGCTTGGGGGTTGCCCAACCTTTCAAAATTATGATTTTTCAAAAATTATATATATATATTGAAATTGAGGCCCCTCATGAAGTCTTCAATTAATTGAAGACTTGAGGGTTGTCTTCAATTCGATAATTGAAGACTTGAGGGCCGTCTTCAATTCAGTAATTGGCGCATGGGGCTGCTCAACCTTTCAAAATTATGATTTTTCAAATATATATATATATATATTGAAATTGGCGCCCCTCCTCAAGTCTTCAATTAATTGAAGACTTGAGGGCCGTCTTCATTTCATTAATTGGCGCCCTGACTTGGGGCGCCAATTACAGGGGTGATTTTCACCCAGCAGACGCGTTTTGTGACTCAAAGCACTATTCATTTTCAAAAAATTTCTCGAAATTCAAAAGTAATGACATAAATACTTAATATAATTACTCGGGAGTCCAGAAACATGTTCAGATATAATTACTGAGTTTTGGTTTCATCGATATGAATTTTTTAATATTATAACTTTAATTCCTCAAGAAACGGAATTGACGCCCCTGTGAGCAGTCTTCATTTAATTGAAGACTTCCAGGGTGTCTTCAATTTAAGTACATGTTCAACTCGAATTGACGACACACCAATTGAGTTGTTTTTCCAAGTGAGTTGTGCTTCGCATCAGAACTGTAAGTTCTGTGACACAAGTCACTATTCATTTCTCCAAAGTTTCTCCGAATCAGAATCCGAAGACATGGTCAGGTGGAGGAAAATCCCAGGGTTACAGAAGTATATTAAGTCAAAATTTTCATGATCCAGTTTATTAGTTATATATTTTTGAAGACTTTGATTTACTGATTTTTGGAAATTCCAGGAAATTGAATTGACGTCATTGCTCAAGTCTTCATTTAATTGACGACTTCGTGCGAAGTCTTCAATTCTGTAATTGGCGCCCTGGTCAGGGGCGCCTCTTACAGAGGGTGGTACACTATTCATTTACTATTCATCAGTGTGAAAAGATTCTGAATCAGGAAGTAATGATATGAATATGTTGAGAAAAATGTCAGGATTCCATAGTTCGATAGTTATGGATTTTTGAATGTGTTGAATTAACAATTACAAAAAATTCCAGAAATCGAATTGACGGCATGGTGCATGTCTTCATTTAATTGAAGACTTCCACGAAGTCTTCAATTTGGTAATTGGCGCCCTGGTCAGGGGCGCCATTTACCAGAGAGCTGGGGCCCTCCCGGTTCTCAAACATGAACGTAATATGTGTACAGAGGCTCTATAAAACATGGTTATTAAGACTGAAAACTAGTGTGATAAAATACGTTAAAAAGCTCATGAAATCATGCTAATAAACTAAGTTCAAACTCATAAAAAAATCATGATAACAGTATGTAACAAGCTATTAACATATGTATAACATGGTAAAATTCTTGGTCATGGTAAAGCCAGAATATATATATAGCATGGTTGACTAGTTGATCGAACTCTAAACATGCATCAATTAACCTATTTAGCTACTAGTTAGGCAAGGATTTGAGAACACCTACCTATTGACGTGTAATTATTAGGAAAGATGACAGGATGAAGCCACGCGTTCCCCGCCGCCGTAGCAGGATGTAGACTTCACACTTCTCAAGGAACGAAGGGAAACATTCCCTTCTGCAAGCACTGAAAGATGGCAGTAGCCTCTGACAGTACTTCGTAGGGGATTAGTTATAGGGATTTGCAGGCATTGGTTATTGCCTTGCGGGTCCGGTTTGGGAAGCACGATCCTAGATTAATGCTTAGCCAGCAAAATGGGACTGTTCGCGTCTCAATGTTCTAGAAACATAGGTTTAAATGACGCCCTGTAAGGGATCGTTCATTATACCAAATGGTACTATTCACATAAATGACGCCTTGCATGAGGACGTCATTAGTTTAGGTGGCATTATTCATGAGACCCCATTCACGTGTTAGCATTCGGGATGTTCATATATATATCAATATTTAAATGGGATGGGGTTCTAATGAAAATGGCACCTCATGCCATGTCTTCAATTCGGAAATTGACGTATATGTGAAGGTCTTCAATTTGGTAAGTGGAAAGTGTGGATTCCACTTACGTACAATCCCATGGCCCATGTGTTAAAGTTTATCTTGTACATTTATAGAATAACCCTCCCTTTGTTTTGTTTCTTTCTACAAGACCTCATATGTAAGATTCTTTACCCATGTGCATAAAGTTGGTTTTCACAATTGTATGCTAGTCCTCCTATAGTTTAGTTCTTTAAACAAAACCTAGAATTCTATTAAGAAGAGTAGGTTACGTATACATAAGGTGATGATTTGTAATTTTATATGCTAGCCCCCCTAAGGTTTGGCTCTTTACATAAAGCCCTCATGATTCTTTATGTTATAAAGTAGGGTTGGTTTGTATATTTTCATTATAGTCCTTGTGAGGTTGGGTTCTTTATGTAAGCCCTTCATGTATGATTTCTTTTAAGAAGAAATTTTGAATTTACGCAAAGGTATTGATCGGGGGTGCTACTCAGAGGGAGGCCGGCTGCAGAGCAGAGAACAGGGGCGCCGCGGTGGGAAGGAGAAGAGAGAAGAGGAGAAAGAGGAAGAGGGGGTGTGAGGGAGAAGAGAAGGCTGGCAGCAGAGCCCCTATTCAAAAAAGGGGCACCGGCTAGCGAAGGAGTGAGGGGGGGAGACAGAAGGAGGAGGGGAAGGAGGAGAAGAAGAAGGGGAGGGGAAGGAGGAGCAGGAGAGAAACCAGAGGGGAAGAAGAGAAGCCGGAGGAGAAGAAGAGGAGGGGAAGGAGGAGAAGAAGAAGGGGAGGGGAAGGAGGAGAGGTCCGAAGAAGAAAGGGGGAGACTTCCAGTTTTGTAGGAAGTAGGCAACGCCGGCCACACCTGTTGGAAGAGGACTGCAAAAAGCTATTAGTCACAGTTCTGTTCTGCAGAATAGAGCATAACAAATAGACAAGAGATGAGTTTTCTGAGCCAATAAAGGTGTGTGTTGCATATACGAGATAAGCCTATAAATAGGCATTTACAGCAAAACAACCTCCTAAAAACCTGGAACAAAAGCTAAAAGTAAGGCCTCAAAGTCAGAGATGTGGGCTACCAATCTCTTAATCTTCGGCCACTAAGAAGATGAGCAGAAAGTAAACTTTGACTGAGAAAAGCTGCTCCCCTAACTTTTGCATCACATTTAAACAGAAGAATAATTCATCAAAAGCAAACTTTGACTGAGAAAAGCTGCTCCCCTAACTTTTGCATCACTTTTCAACACTTCCCCTTGATGCGAAATTAGATACACCAAGTAAACTTCTAAAATAACAATGTTTTATAGCTGATAGTCCTTTGGTGAATATATCAGCCACTTGATCATTTGTTGAACAAAACTTCAGATTGATTTGTCCTTTGTCAATCATCTCTCGAATGAAATGGTATCGGATCTCCACGTGCTTTGTTCTCCCATGAAACACAGGGTTCTTTGACATTGCAATTGCTGATTTGTTGTCACAGAAAAGTTCAGTTGCCTCCTCTTGAATTTGTTGGAGATCTCCAAGGAGTCTTCGAAGCCACACTGCCTGGCAGGTTGCTGTTGTTGCTGCAATATATTCAGCTTCACTTGATGACAACGCTGTTGTTGACTGCTTCTTTGATGACCAGGAGATAGCACCTGATCCAATGGTGAAAACATAACATGAAGTACTTCTTCTATCATCTTGTGATTCTGCCCAATCACTGTCAGCAAAACCAACTAATTTAAAATTAGAGGTATGAGAATGCCATATCCCATAGTCCACTGTTCTAGCTACATATCGCAGTATTCTTTTTGCTGCTCCAAAATGTTGTTTTGTAGGACAATGCATAAATCTGGAAATCAAGCTTACAGAAAAAGCAATATCAGGTCTTGTATGTGTCAGAAAAATAAGACCTCCAATCAAAGATCTGAAGGTAGCTGCATTCACTTCCCCAGTCTCATCTTGCATATATAACTTCTCATTGACATTCACTGGAGTGTTCATGACTTTGCAATTCATCATATGAAACCTCTTAAGAAGATCTCTAGCATACTTTTCTTGAGTTAGAAAAATGCCATATTCATTCTGTTTGATCTCAAGCCCAAAAAAATAATGCATCAATCCCATATCAGACATTTCAAAACTTTTCATCATGCATTTTCTGAATTCTTCTATTAAAGTGCAAGATGTCCCGGTGTATATAATATCATCTACATAAACACACACACAAAGAAATTCATCCATACCTTACCTTTTTATGTAGAGTGTAGGTTCATTTGGACTTCTTTCAAAGTTATGTGTAGTGAAATATGCATCCAATTTGCTGTACCAAGCCCTCGGGGCTTGCTTAAGCCCATAGAGAGCTTTTCGAAGTTTATATATTTTCTCCTCTTTGCCCTTCACCACAAAGCCTTCAGGCTGAGCTACATACACATTCTCTTCCAATTCACAGTTAAGAAATGCGAATTTAACATCAAATTGATAAACAATCCATTGTTTTTGAGCTGCTATTGCAAGAATTGTTCTAACGGTTTCAAATCGAGCCACAGGAGAAAAGGTTTCTGAAAAATCAATACCTTCCTTTTGCGCATATCCTTTTGCAACAAGACGTGCTTTGTGTTTCTGAATGCTCCCATCAACATTGTATTTAGTTTTGAAAACCCACTTCAGTCCAATGATGTTCTGGTCTTGAGGTTTGTCAACAAGCTCCCAAGTCTCATTCCTTTCTATGGCCTTCATTTCTTCATTCATTGCTTTTTGCCACTCTTCTTTATTTTCTGCATCTTCAAAGCAAGTTGGATATGAAATAGATAAGGCAAAGTTACATGAATCATAAATTTCCTTCAAAGATTTCTCCTTCCTTGGTGGTTCCTCATCATCTGATTGAGGTTCTTCACAATTTTGAACACTACTTGACTCTGGCAGCACATTTCTCAATTGTTGTCTGATGTCATTCCATTCCCAACTAGAATTTTCATCAAATATCACATCACGGGTAATGATCACCCTCCCATTTAGAGGATTATAGAGCCTATAAGCTTTAGATTTAGGACTATAGCCTATGAGTATGTATTTTTCAGATTTTTTTATCAAATTTCTGATTGCTATCAGACTTAAATCAATGCATAGGCTATAGACCCGAAAATCCTTAGATGACTTACTTGAGGCTTTCTACCTCTCCATGCATCATATGGTGTTTGGTTTTGCACGACCTTTGTTGGAGAGATATTTAACAAGTATACTGATGTTGCTACTGCCTCTGCCCAAAACATATCTGGAAGTCCTTTTACCTTTAACATGCATCTAGCCATTTCCACAATTGTTCGGTTTTTTCTTTCCGCAACACCATTCTGTTGCGGGGTGTATGGAGCTGTAAGTTCCCTATAAATACCATTCTCATCATAAAATAAGTCAAATTCTTTAGACAAAAGCTCACCACCTCTATCAGTTCGAAGTGTCTTTATGGTATAGCCACTCTGTTATTCAGCAAATGCCTTAAAACTTTTGAACATATCAAAGGCTTCAGATTTTTGATTTAGAAAATAAACCCAGCTCATGCGACTATAGTCATCAGTAAACAACAAAAAATATTTACTTTTACTTAGTGACTCAGTCTTCATGGGACCACACAAATCTGCATGAACTAGTTCAAGTGGAGCCTTAGCTCTCCAAGCGTGTCCACTAGGAAATGATTTCCTAGTTTGTTTTCCATAGACACAACCTTCACACACATCATCCGTCACCTCTATTTTTGGCAACCCAATCACCATGTCCTTCTTCTTTAATAGTTGCAAGCCATTCAAGTTTAAGTGCCCATATCATGAGTGCCATAATTTTGACTCATTTTTCTCATTCATAGCCAATGCATGGTTGTCCATGGAAGAGAGTTCTAGTGGAAACATCTTATTTGCAGTCATACTAACTTTTGCAATGATGTGATCGGACTTATTTTTAATTGTGCAGCAATCATCAACAAACAAAATAGAATGGCCTCTTTTCATTAACTGTCCTATACTTAACAAGTTCAATGCTAAGCTAGGAACATAAAAAACGTCATCAAGATACTTTATTTTACCAGAATTCGTTTTGACAGCAATGGTTCCTTTCCCTTCCACACTAACTTGCTTGTTATCACCAAGTCTAACCTGCAACTTGACAGATTCATCAAGAGTTTCAAATAAATTTTTCATTCATGTCATATGGTTAGAACAACCGCTGTCTAGAAGCCAAACATTGTTCATATCAGAATCTGAATAAAAACAAGCCATGAATAGCTTATTTTCCTCCTCATTTTCTGCAAAATTAACTTGCTCTTTTGACTTCTCCCAACAATAGGCTTCTTTGTGTCCAAACTTCTTACAATGATAACATTAGATATTTCTCAAATTTTTGTTACCTCTTTCACCATTATTCCTTTGCTCATTAGCGAAGTTCTTTCGCTCATTTTGTCCTCCGGACCTACCACGTCCTCTTCCTCTTCCTCTATATCCTGCTCTACCACGACCTCTTTGTGTTAAACTTTCAGATCTGTCCTTCTGAACATGAGTTTCAGATCTTACCTGAAATACTTTCTCTTCATTTCTTTCCAGCTGACCTGTCCAACCTTACTTCATGTGCTTGCAAAGAGCCAACTAATTCATCAAAAGCAAACTTAGACAAATCTTTAGATTCTTCTATAGCGGCAACCACATGATCAAATTTTGGAGTTAAACTCCTCAACACTTTTTCAACTACAGTCTGGTCAGAAATATTTTCCCCAAAGAATTTCATATGACTCACTATCTTGGTGACTCTAGATAGAAAATCTTGAACTGACTCACTATTTTTCATAAGTAAAGTTTCAAATTCTCGACGAAGTGATTGGAGCTTAACTGTGATTACCTTCGTCGAACCTTGAAACTCATTCTTTAGAATTGTCCATGCTTCTTTGGAAGTTGATGCTGCTGTAATCCTTGTGAATATGGACTCAGTGACTGCTTGCTGAATGAAGAATAATGCCTTAGCATCCTTCTTTTTGTTCTCCTTCAGCTCTACCTTTTGAGCTGCAGTTAATCTCACCTCTCCTTCTGCATGTGGAATTACATAGCCATTTTCTATCAAATCCCATAGATCTTGTGAGAGAAACAAGGTTTTCATCTTAATACACCAATTCTCATAAGCTTTGCCATCAAAGATAGGAATCATAGGTTGAGATACACTCAAAACACCTCCATTGCTAGCCATAACTCTCTTACAGACTTTTCAACAAACAGTTGGTGTGTGGACAAACTTACCCCTCTTTTTCGTTTCAAGAACAAGAGCGAATCTTCTACACCAACCTGCAGACGTTTGGCTCAGCAACTTCCTTCTGAAGCTAACTCTCTCGCCCAGCTTTGATCTGACGAGGCTCTGATACCAAACCTGTTGGAAGAGGACTACAAAAAGTTGTTAGTCACAGTTCTGCTCTGCAGAACAGAGCATAACAAATAGACAAGAGATGGATTTTCTGAGCCAATAAAGGTGTGTGTTGCATATACGAGATAAGCCTATAAATAGACATTTACAGCAAAACAGCCTCCTAACAACCTAGAACAAAAGCTAAAAGTAAGGCCTCAAAGTCAGAGATGTGGACTACCAATCTCTTAATCTTCGGCCACTAAGAAGATGAACAAAAAGCAAACTTTGATTGAGAAAAGTTGATCCCCTAACTTTTGCATCACATTTCAACAGAAGAATAATTCACCGAAAGCAAACTTTGACCGAGAAAACTTTTGCATCACTTTTCAACAACACCCACACGCGCAAGCCACCCTCATTGCCGTGCCCAGCCTTGCAAGCACACAGGAGCACGCAGGCGCAGCTCAGCCACCGCAGCAAGGCCCATGGCCACGCTCTGCTAACACGCCCGCTGCTGTACACCTGCCCGCCCTGCACACGCACGTCGCCGTTGCTCACACGTCGGAGGAGCTCCTGCGATGCCATGGCCGCATCCTCTCTGTGCCCATGCCGTTGCCAACATGCACGCCAGACCACCTGCTGCACGCACGCGAGAGGAGATTGCGTACACACGCCATCGCTGTTCGCCCATGTCCGCCTGCACACGCACGCGAAAGCAATAAGCCTGTGGATGCTGGAGGGCATTGTGAAATGGTAGAAAATGAAAAAGAATTATATCTAAGCCCCCCTAAAAAAAAAATTAGCAACGAACTTAACATGCTTTGCCATTGATTTTGTTCCTCAATTTACACAAAGTAAATTTTGGTGAAAATTAATTTTATGTAAAAACAATCGTAGCAAAGTTTCTCACGAAATGATTTTATTAAAATTTAATTACATATTTTTTTATTTTAAACATGTCTCAAGTCTCGTTAATTATAAAAAAATCTCTATTTTGTGTGAGACCGAGAGTATCATGTAAAGATTGCATAATTAACTTTTCAAAAAATGACGCGTGTGATACGAATAAATATAATCAAACGAGCACTTATCAAACGAGCACTTATCACATCCAATATTTCGTAATTTTATTCCAAGTGTCTGAACCCTACCCAAAAACTGAGATCTTGTTGAATGTTGTTTGGTTCTTTTCTCTGTCTTCAAATTTATTTCAAGAAGGAAACACCTAGAAACTGCTACCATTAGTCCATTAGACTTGTAACTTACACGTTCTGTCCAATCCTTATCCAAGCTTCATCGGATGGAGGAAACGAAGGGACGACCGTCCGTCCAGGAGCAGTTTGCGGGATTTCTTAGAAGGATGCTTCCTAGCTGCGATTGTAAGACAATTAAGGGTCAAGGATAATTATCTGCCTTACAGATCTTCGTAACGGTGATTTTGCAACCGGAGATTTTAGAGCATAGCTGACACTTTAATAGATGGTAAAAAAATCAAGAATTGTGGCAAATCTCGCGACAATATAGAGGAAGATCGAACTGTCCACAGAAATTTGAATGCAACTTTGACTTTAACCTATGCGGTTCGAGAGTCAATGCTCTGACAATTTAACTTGCTCACTAAATCTCCACACCCTAACATATTTTTCATTGTGAGTGGTAACGATCTTTTTCATTCCCACAGCTAGACATGTAATGGAGGACCTCTCACGTTTTGGAATGCTATCAATCTGGGCATTGTCCAGGAGCGTCCTCGCCCCATACTTCTTAATCACCTCACTGCCACCAGATGAAGTCACCGTGTTGTCTCCGGTAGTTACATAACTTGAGAGGACTTCACCGGTCTGTTGGCTCAAGATACGAAGCATGCCATCAATCCCTCCAGCTGCTAGCATTGATGTGTCATTAGACATATGATGCAAGGAATAGATAATATTAGGGCTTATTCGCAGCTCCCAGAGTGGCTTCAAGGTCCTGAAACATGAACGAAGAAAAAGTTGTAAATATTGACGTTCTTGTAACCATTTTCTTGAAAGTGTATAACATCTAAGAACAGGGAAGCCTAAGAAAATGTTCTCAAGTACGCACTGTCATCCTGAATCTTCTAAAAATTAATATATGTAAGTAGTTTAGATTGAATGCAAATGTAGAACCAAGAAATTCCTCTCACTGATTACTGTTCATCTGAATACTTCAAAGAATAATTCTAAAACAATGGCCAAAAATACAAACCAAACGCATCATCATACGATCATAATGGTATGAAAAGAGATAAGGGAAATAAACATTACCCAACAGGAGATACGAACATGCCAAACAATCCAATCCATATGTGCATCCAAGATATTCACAATGCAAAAAGAATTTTGGGAACAATCATACACGCCATGGATGTAGCAATCGAAGAAGTATATAGATGTGAGAAACATCATAGTTGACGAAAGCCATCGAGCATAATTGTGACAAGCACGACCCTTTTATACACATTTAAAACATAGTGAAAATAGGTAGCAACACTGGAATACATTTATATGTCCATTGTAAAGAAAGATCGTAAAACGATTGGTTCAGTATACCCAAAAATTAATAATCATATCAAATACTAAAAGTTACGACAATATAACGGTAATTTTTAATCATATCAAATACTAAAAGTTACGACAATATAACGGTAATTTTTCTAAATGCTTGTCTGATAATTGGCTTCAGATTTTTCTATTGTAGAAGAAATTTAGTTAAAACTTTGTTATTATGTCAAAATCTTGTAGCTGCTGCTGCTGCAGCTGCCCCAGTCTATTTCAGTTGACTTAATTGAGTCCTGAGCCCGTGGTGTAGGAGTGTCCACCTAGGCACTTCTTTAAGACCTAGAAAATATATATCTCCCTAATATAGAAATTGAGACGTAAAAAAATGCATCTTTCAATCTATTCATAGATAATATATTAAACATATCGATTGCAGAATGCTGAATATAAAATTGAAAAGAAATTGAATCACAATGGCATAATAAGTTTAAATATATTTAGATGGAAACAACAAATAAAAAAATATTGAAGACTTTATTATTCAAAATCAATTGAGAAAACAAATAAGCGCATACAACTGTGACAATGAAGAATTTATTATGCAAAATCAATTGAGAAAACAAATAAGCGTATACAACTGTGCGAAAAAGAGGGACTGGTGCAGAGGGAGGGAAAGAGAGATTAAAAGAGAGTGTTAAACAGAGAGCAGGAGAGTTTGTGGAGAGAGAGAGACCAAGAGAAGGGTGGCTAGATGGAAGGAGAGTTTGTGGATAGAGACCGAGAGAAGGGTGGCCAGATGGAGACCCCTAGGTGTTCATACCTCGTCTGTCTTAATTTCTAAAATATTTATTAATACTTCTGCTGAAGCCTAAAACTGGTCAGACCCTCCTGAATCGGCAATTTCCAGCCCGAATCAGAGCAAGAAACAAAACTGGTCCTGGGTGATTATGATTCTGAAATTGGAATTTTAAACCATCCTTGTGGGCCACAAGAAAATTCCCTTTTTCAAAAAAAAAAACCTTCCAGCAATGAATCACTTCGATTCCAAGATGCAACTAAATCCACTGCCCCAGCCAGCCTCAAAGAAAGGACCTTCATGATAATATGGAACATCTTATCCAATATCCTTTGAGCTCCTTCATTGGGATTAGTATGAATAATATTTTCTTGACCTTGGAAGACATAAGTTGCTTCTTTGATCTCATTCACCAGTTCCATCAAACAGCATTTGATGATTTCCACACACTTTGAATAGATGAAAAGGGGAAAGCCAACAGGGCCTGGAATAGGCTGCAGTTAGCCATGGGAACCTCCTCCCGAAGGATGTCTAGACAATGCTGCAGCCTCTTATAGGAACTAGCAAGATGATGCCTGTACATGGCCTGCTTAGTGAATTAGTATATAGCAGTCTATTATCAGTTTCTCATCATCCTTCTACTATAATGACCATCAAGATGTCCTCGAGTACCTGTATGGTATTGTTCCTTAACACCAGAAAAAAATGTTTATGTATTGATTCCCTCCTTCGGCCAGTGGGTATGTAGTTAGAAGCATGAGATGACTGAGGTGATGGAGGGGGCCATAGATGAATCAGAGTTCAAGCTCCTTCAATGGGATTCATTGTTGGAGATGGATGACATATTTCAGTTCCATTACACAACTAAAATATAGTTTCTCGGTGGTTGTTGTCACAGGGAGGTTTAGGGATCTAGGCAATTCTCCACTGTGATGGCACTAGCAAAACCCTTGCCAGTCAGCCAACCAGCCTGCACACTAAGGCACACACACACAACACACACTCACAGCAAGACAGGGCCCAAACACTTCACTATATTCACACAATGTACCGAGTACAGCATGAGACATTCTTTGGCCTTGGCTCAAGCAAGGCCAATGCCTACATTTATACAGCCCGCAGCTAGGCTTTCTAGCTAGTAATACATGCCCCAAAGGGCCTAGGGTCGCACCCTTCCAGATTGGGCCACCTGTCAAGCAGTTGCCCAGCCCTGAGTAGGTGCCACCTATGCGCCAGGCAAGCCCCCAGAGCTGCCAAGCCATCTGCCTCTTCCTCCAACTGCCAAGGAAGCCCTCATCTGGTGAAGATATGCCTTGTCAGTGCCCTCTACCATGAACAGATGCTAGCAAGCCAAGGGGCGCTTCCTGCGCCTAGTTAGCACCAATTGAACAATCCACGCAAGTAGGAGTAACAACAGCCAAGGGGCGCACTTGTTGACGCCATGCTGTGCCAACCGGGCAGCCTGCTTGTCTGTGCAGTAGACAGGCATGTACACCTGGCTTAGACGCGTTGCACCAATGGTTGCACCCAGATTGTGCCGTGCGTGTGCGCACTTGTCAAGCTACCCACCTGTCCATGCATGTGACAGACACGTGCACCCGACCTGGCCATGCAGTGGCAAGGACAATGCCATGTTGTGTCGAGTACGCGTGTGCCAAGCAGCCTGCGCCCTGCCAGTGCAATGGGCAGGCTGTGTAGGTGCCTACCTCTCAGGTTGCACCAGTGGGGCATCTCACTCTGCCCATCTGTCCGCAGCTAGGCTGGCTGCCTCTGCAGCCAAGTCTTGTCCGGTCAGCAGACCAGCCAGCAACCAAGGCCAAGCCACTGCCTGGTAGCGCATCACCACCTATATGTGTAGTGCTGGAGCCATGCCGGCCACCAAGTCCTGTTGTTGCTGAGCCTTCACTGTGCCACCGTGTTGCTCATGCACGTGGCTTGTGTGCCAGATTGCCTCGGCCATCAGCAAGCTAAGGCACCCGCCGGCCCGCCCGCATGGTAAAGTGCCAACCAAGGAGACCTGCGACAAGCCTGCCCACTTGAAATATTCAATATCCTTGTCAAAGCCAAGTACTGTTGAATCAAATCCTTGGATTGCCACAAGTAGTATCCTCCTCCCAAGTAGCTTCTTCAATAGGCAATTCTTTCCACTTGACTAAGTAGTAGACCTGCCAGTTCCTCTTGCTCTGCTCCTCAACTTTGCTGTATAATATATATATATATATAGCCGACATATAGAGAGGAGAGTTTATACCAGTTTCTAAAGAAACTTGCCATCTTTGAGGGAAAAATGGGTGATAGCAGAACGGAAGGCGGAGAGGCCTATGCGAAGGGGGGCGAAGGCGAGAACCAGGGCGACGACAGCAGTTGTCTCTCTCCTGACTCTTGTAGTGTCACACAGGCATAAGGCATTCGCACCACACATGGATGGAAGCTGGATCCTCAGTCCAATCTCTGTTTCCGATGCCTTGGCGAGGGCTACAATGCGTCCCGTTGCAACAAAGAGTTTGTGCGTTGGCGGTGTGAGATGGCAGGCTACAGAGTCTACCAGTGCATTTCTGGGATTGTTTTGATGTGGGAGAAGAAAGAGATGGTGGTCCTCCCGTAAAACCACCTGTAGCATTCAATGCGGAAAAGCTTAAAGTTTTCACCCTTGTGGAAGCACCTTGGTCTACTGTTGCACCCGTTACTTTTCTCGAACAAATTGAGACATCTCTCTCGAGTGGGTCGAGGTTCTATAATTGGCATGTCACCACTCCATGGAATATTTCCACACGACAGGACTTGATGGCCCGTTTATTATCTCAATTGCAGACCCCTCGCAGCAACCGAGGTGGTTGAGAGCCGGATTAAATCTACAACGACTGTTAGGGTCGTGTGGTTTTGGGCGAAAACCTTGCAGCAAAAAAAGAGGCAGAAGAGAGGGTGTACACACCTTCGGAGAAGTCCAACGCACGTGTATCACGAAACTCGGATGAGCACAAGCCCCCTCCTTTCGGCCGACGGCACGGAGAAGACAACGACCGAACAAGAGATGTGCTTCCTCCTCTCTCTACACGGCGTGCTGTGAACAAAAGGACTAAAAAATATGTGGCGACAAGGTTTATACAAGGAGGCGGCCCGGGGGGGGACCCGTCTGGGGTCGAACGAACCCATACGGGGTCGTCCTACCACGGACAGACCTGTCCAGGATCATCCGACCCTGGGGGGACCCGCTTGGGGTCAGACGACCCTGGCGGGGCTCACACGAGGTCAGATGATCCTGACGGGACCTGCCCGGGGTTAGACGAACCCGGTGGAACTTGCCTGGGGTTGTTTCACCCCGGGTGGGTCCTCGGGGTCAATTGACCCCGCTGCCCCCTCTCTCTCTCTCAGAACAAAAAACATGAAAAAAAAGAAGAAAGGAAGGGACCCACCCAGGGTCATTTCAAATCATGTCCACCCCGTACGGGGTGGATCCACCCCGGTCACTTCTCACCTTCTATAAATACCCTCCGGGGGTCCAAGGAGAAGGGGGACACGAAGAGACAAACGGAGATACGGAGAGAAGAAGCATCCGGCGCAAGAAGCATTATTCGTTATTTTGACCCATTAAGGGTATGTGATAACTCGGGTCTTGTATTTATGCCCCTGGAGACTACATTTGTAATTTTCTATGCGCCCTGGACGGCCAAATTATGTAATTTCACCAGATAATCAGGAGTTACAGAAATGCCCCTCCTGGGACTACAAGAAAACTCAAGTCCTGTTGTTTTCAGTTTTACTTTGCAACTTTTAAAATTGGGGCTATGCCCCTACGTCCCGCATCAGTGCGGAGACCCCTTTCTGCTGTACAGTCGATTTTTCACTCAAAAATTGCAAATGAACCCAGACTTTCTAAAATTGTGCATATACCCTTCTCTCTCGGAAATGAACGCGTGTGTGCCTTCCATGAAACCCAACGTCGTTCTTCCACTCAAAGGCCTCGTCAAACCACCCTTGCACCTAAGTATAGTCTTAAACCCTAAACCTACCCTAGGTTTGGTAAAATTACTAAAATACCCTTACAATCTAGAAATGGCTAAATAACCCCCAAACCTTCCGGAAACTGCCTCAGTGCTCTTGAAAGTCAGAGATTGCATCATAATCTCCCTCCAACTCGGAAATTCCAGAAAAATCCCTGGCCTAGTAAAATTATCAAAATACCCCTGAAAATCTGAAATTACCAAAATACTCCTGGAGTCCAGGAAACCTCCTGACACTTCAAAAGTGCCTACAGCTTTTGCAAAATTGCAGTCATATCTTCAAATTATAGGGTTCATTGCCAAATCTAACGGCCATTGATGAAACCCTAATTCTATTGATACTTCGGTGGTAAGTGAGAATTAGCTTTAAGCCATGCAAGTAAGCCTGCCCTCGGTATCAGGACCCTTATAGAGGACCTTAGGATTTCTCTAACAGTTAAAAAAGGGTGTTCGGACGTTATGCCGATGTAAATCAACACTGATTGCAGTCAGTGGAGAAAGGTCCAGCACTCGAACTCAAATCGTCTGATACGAAATGCACCCACGGAATAAGCCCTGCATATGCTATTTGCATAGCCTCCATATGTGCATCTTTATAAATTTTTCCTTTTCATCAAAAGGCCTAGTGAGAAATTTATAGAGGCTCGAGGCTTTCTCTTTTTCAAGAGAATATTTTTTGTGACCAACATACAGGCACGCCCAGTGGGACCTTTCCCGCCTTTCTTCTTTCTATCAAATAAGTCTCAAACCTTCTCCAAGGTCTTGATTGCCCCTTTTCCTTTTACAGAATGGGAAGAGGAGGGCACATCCCCTTTGCTCACTTGTGGGCTCTGTGTATTTGCATGCCACTTTGTTCGTGCTAAGCACCACCACCAACAATAACAACAACAAGACGATGTCAGCCGTCACATACAGACCCCAAGTCATCGCCAACCACTCCAGGTTTGGATACCTAGCGACCCCGATCGTCTTCGGCGGCTTCCCAGCGGTCGTCGGTTCACCCTTCTTTTTGGGCGTTGTCCATGTGGTTAAAGCCGACTCAGCCATGTCCACTATAGCAACTGTCGAGGGTCCTCGCTCGGCCCCAGCAACCGGCCGAGTCCGCTCAGTCGATAGATCAATGGTCGAAGGTGTCAGGCTTTCTGCCCCAGCAACCGGCCGAGTCCTCTTGGTCAAGAAATCAACGGTCGAAAGTGCCGGGCCTTCAACCCCAACAACTGGCCAAGTCTTCTCGGTCAACCAAGTTACTCTGGGCGCAGTCCCTGCTCAACGGGGGCAATGCCGCCGTCATAACGGCACCAAGCCCGCAGTGACCGCCCGTAGAGGTACTGCTCCTGCACAACAGGGGCAGCGTCGCCGCTGCGATGACGCCACGCCTACAGTGGGCGTCACTAGTGCCGCTCCTACACAACGGGGGCAGCGTCGCAGCATCAAGGGCACAAAACCTGCAGCGGCAGCATCTCGCTCCGGCAAAATAGTAATTGTCGGAGACCTTCGCATCCAGCTCGATGGAGGCGAGCCGATTGTGCCCCGGGACTGCCACGTCCCAACTATCTCCACCTCCAACCACTTCGAGCTCCTCCGACAAGTCCGAGAGGATGGAGCGAAATTGAAGAAGTCCATCGTACCGGCGACGAACCAGGGTCAAACAGGTCGACCCAGGCCAACAACTCCCCGATCAAAATCAGGGGGCAACTCGACCGAGGAGCATCAGCTCCAAGGAGGAGGCCTGAATTATTAAGCGGGCAAGGTCAGAAAGGCCTTTCCGCATGTCGGACCTGCAATAGATGTGGAGTCCAGCGAACATTGAGACCTCAATCTCTCCAAGGTCCACGACTCAGCGCCCACATAGGCAGAAGCGTCGAGGAGCCCACAAGCAAGTTCGGTCGACCTCCCCGTGGGCCAATTCAACACATACGGACTAGGAGTGCTCCGCACAGGCTTCTACATCCCGAGTGTCTATTTTTGACAGACTAGGGATGGCACCCAGGCCTGAAAGACAACCACCCAGGAAGAGGCAGGTTGTCCAGGTGACCAACGACATTGTCAAGATATTCACCTGCTGCACAACCTCCACTGACAAGTAGCCAGAGGGCACCTCGGAAGAGTTGAATTAGCCTCTCCAGACCTTGAGGAAGTCAAGGCCCGTTTCCCTAGTTCTTGCTCAGATATAGCAAGTAGCCGCCGCTAGAACGTCTCAACCCGAGCCGACGCACCCAGAGGAGCACCAAGAAGATGTCCATAGTGTTAATGGGGACAACAACCCAGGACACGAGAAAAATTTTGGGAGAGAGGCCCAAACTTCCGCACTAGAAGAACTCCGGCGTGAGAATCAAAAACTGAAGAACCTCTTGCAAGCACTTTTGCGCGAAAGGGAGGTTCATGTTCAGCCACAAGCGACACCCACAGGAATGGAACAACAGCCTCTTCCCATTTCAGTCATGGCCAATGCTTCGGTTACCGCGGCAAAGTTGCCAGTAGCGGCAGACTTTGAAGCTCCGCAACATGAGGCCAATGTGTGATCATCTGCCACTCCTACTGTCGAAGTCTAATGGCTTAGAGACAGATGATCGAACGGATTGTGGAAGCAAAGTTTGCTCAACACAGTGAGGACGTCGCCACCGTTGATCTATACAGTGTGCCATATCCCCTCCACCATTAGTTCAAGAAACTTCCGCCTGATTGCCCGAAAGTCCCAAAACTTCAGAAGTTCAATGGGCAAGATTCGTCACATGAACACTTGGCCTACTATATGAAGGTCATGGGTGAATTGGCATTCGAAGAGTCGTATCTTCTGCGATACTTCGCCACATCCTTGACAGGCACTGCCTTCCAGTGGTATTCCAGGCTGAAGCCCAACTCAGTGGCTGATTTGGCTGATATGTAGAAGAAGTTCGTCGACCGCTTCCAAATGGCCGAACGCAAGGCATCTCTTGCAGAACTCTGTGCCCTCAAACAGAGAAAGGGTGAAACCGCATTAGACTTCATCTAGAGATGGAGGGACGTCAGCATGCGCTGCGATAATCCTGTCCTTAAGCATGTCGGGGGGATGTAGTGGGTGCTCGTCCACAGAAGTCTGAGACGGTCCCTTAAGCATTCAAGTGAGCCTGAAGCGGTGACACCTGATCCCATGTCAGACGCGGTACCCTTGAGGTCTAGCCTATCAGAGGGCCCAAATCATCCGGGGCTTTCAAATCGCATCTGCTCAAGCTGTTCGGCCCACTATTGTTGCCGTTACTCACGCATAAAGGTTCGAAGATGAACCGGCGTGACTTCATGGTAACTAGGCCTAGGACTAAGGGGAGTCGTAAACCCGGACGGTTGACGAGGAAAACTCATCCGAACATTCGTTTGGGGACTAATTTATGCCGAGAATGCAGCAATGCCGTGGGTAACCTCCTGGACATATGTTTACCTATGATCCGGCATGATTCGATATTTAATGGCAGGAAAAGGGACAAAAATCGGCAAAGACGGATCAAATCTAAGTGGTTATCGGCCTTGAAGCGAGCTCAAGCCCTGGCCACAACGGGGTAAACCCGAGGATCCAAACCGGACTCGCGACAGGCATCATTTCTATTCTCCTCACTCATAATTTAGGGGTCCAGATCGGAGATTATTATTATTTATTTATTATTTTTATTTTTATTTCGATCTGATTATATATTTTGTTGTTGTTTTGATTTGTTAAATTTTTTATTGTTTTGATTTATTATATATTTTGTCATTTTTTTAATTTTATTATATATATATATATATTTATTGTTTTGATTTGTTGTATCCTTTTTTGTTGTTTTGATTTTAAAAAGATGTGCACTTCTTTTTATGACCCCTTTTTTGTCATTCCCTTTTTTATGGATATTTCATTTTTAATTTATTATTATTATCAATTTATTATTTATTTCTCTTATTCTTCTTTCTTTCTTTCTTTTCTTCTTCTTTTTTGTTATAGAAAAGGTATGCATCGATCTGATTATATATTTTTCTGTTGTTTTGATTTTATTATATTTTATATTATTTGTTCTTTTGTTGTGTTATTTTTTTGTTGTGCATTTCTTTGTATGACTCTTTTTTTGTCATTTCTTCTTCTTATTTTTTAAATTCATTATTATTATTATTATTATTATTATTTATTTCTTTTATTTATCAGTCCATAATTTTGATAAAATTCCGACAACATCTCTCCAAGACCTGGGACATTTGGGGGTTAATAACATGGGTGCTCATCCACGGAGAGTCTGAGATGGTCCCTTAATTAATCGAATGCGCACGGAGCTACAACATTCATAATGGTCTGCGACGTCATATCCCCGAGGACTAGCCTGCTAAGGGACTGGGATCACCCGGACCTTCTGAGTTGAGCCAGAGACATGTTCCCTTATACGTAGTGGTTTTGTTCACTCAATGGCTATATTCTGAACATGACACTTGGGCTTCAAATAGGCAACTGGTCTAGCACCGGGTGCACGCCAAAACCCATTAACACTGGCATGATAGGCATGGATTGCCCATTCGGTCAAGGGTACCGGAATGCTTGGTGAGGAAAACGGCGACAAAGGAGGGCGCCAATTTTCTCATTAGAGAGGCAACGAAGGGGGCGCCGGATCACCCTGCGAGAGAAGCACCGAAGGGTGCCGGATCGCCCAGTGAGGAAGGGAATGGTGAAGCGCCAGATCAGTCGTTAGAGAGAAGGAAAGGGGCACAGTTGTGGTGCCAGTTCACCGTCTGGGAGAAAAGAAAGCGTGGGGGGGGGGGGGAACAGTGCGTGAGGTGTTGAAACAGATGGTACAAGAACAAATAGGCAAAGTAGTGGGCTGAATCACGGCGGGGTGAGCAACAATAGGGTGCCAGATCACTTAGTATAAGAAGAAAACGAAGTGGCAGCAAGGGTGCCGAAACAGAGGGTTGGTGGGAAGATTCTGCTCGAAAGGGTCTAGCCAGACGGGAGCCTTGATTTGGCTGAATCTCGGGCGGTCATAGGCTCTGCGCATGGCCGTGAAGTGGGCACCTCAGAGCATGAACTTTGCCTTGGGGAATAGGGACCAGACGATACCAGATCTGGCATGATGCGACGTCAAGACAAGAGCCTGGAGCTCAGTGGCATCAAAAGGAGGAAAACGGGGGGAAATGTAGGTCCACAGACTAGCTTGTTAATGTGCCAGTGTTCGACCCCCGCTGGGCTGTGTTTCCTCGGACGATAGCTCAAATAAAAAAAGAAGAAAGGAACAACACTAGTATGATCTGAAGGGGAACTCACAAAGACCTTTCAGATTGCCTTCCATTGAGGATCATATCCATGGCCTCGGACAAATCCTGAGTGGGGGTTTCTGCAAGGGGAACCTCCCTCGTTCAACATACTGAAGCCTTAGACCGAAAGGGATAAATCATCCTAGGTACCAGATTGACCGGCGAATTGCGATCGTGAATCAAAAGAAACAAAAGGTTATAGAACTGTTACGGAGATAGAGAGAAGGTGGAAATAAGCAGAGGCGCGGGAGATACAAATACTCAGTAAATCTCAATCGCATATAGCATTTCGAAAACCTTAAACAGAGTACATGGAGGAGCCCATCCTTCAGGATAGCTAAAAAAAGGAACGATGACCACTCCCTCACTTACAAGAGGACGCTCTTCCTCTCTCGATGTTCTTCCTCCCTTTTGCTACTGCAGAGTGCTCTCCTGGCTCGCTTGCTGGAAGAGAGAAGAGTCTCCCCCTCCTGCTCAAAAAGCCTCGCAATGGATCCTCTCTCTTTTTGGACGGATACAAAGACAGGACTCCCTCACACAACACCGCCCAAGAAGCCTCACAGAAACTCAGAAGAAACCCTCCAAAAGAAGTCCAAAAAGAATTCCCCTCATGGCTATTCAAGGATCAATCCTTTTTATAGGGGTTACATAGAGTGAACCGACAGGAGCTTGATTCAGTGGAACGGCAAGAGGCTTCGTCCAGTGGAATGGCACGGGGGGGGCAACACATTCCGGTGCCGAGTGGCACCGTTTCAGCGAACCGGCATGGCTTTATTCAGTGGAGCGGTGGTGCTTGGGGGTGCCAATTCAGGGGCTAGCAGCCTACCGGATGGGGGGCAATATGCCTCCTTTAGAAGGTTGGGGTTTAGAGCGTTTCAAACTCTCATGGTTTCTCAGAGATTTCGCACGTCGCCAGAGCTCTCACGGTTGAGTCCGCAGTAGTGTGTTTTCAGGAGCACCTCGACCTCCTGCAATCTCCAATTTGGCCTGTTTTGGCTTATTTTTCTGCTTCTTCGCTGTTGAGTCCTCACAGTTGAGTCTGCAACAGTGCATTTTCAAGAGCACCTTGGCCTCCTGGTATTCTAGGTTCATTTCGTCCCTCGGGATGCAATTTTATGGTGATACGGCACCACCTGAGTGATACGGCACCGTAACCACCATTTCTAGAATTTGCCTGTTTAGGGCTTATCCTTGTGCTTTTCGCTGCCGAGTCCTCACGGTTGAGTCTGCAGCAATGTATTTTCAGAAGCACATCGGCCTCCCAATTCGTCCCTCGAGACGTCATTTTATGGTGATCTGGCACCACTCTTACTGATACGACACCATATTAAGCTATTAATTTGGGTGGATTTTGACTTTGATAACTTCGGGAACTCCTTCAGGCGGCCTCCCGAGGAATCCCTCCTTGTTAGTACCACTTCATTGTATCACGATGCCAATTTTTTTGGATGCCAACAACGGGCGGTTCGCCATCACCTTGTACAAAATTCCCTAGTCATGTCATGAAGACTTCGGGGAGCAAAGAATGTTGTAAAATGCACGGGCCGTCCGCCATCGTCTTTAACTCTGACGGACACCGCGGGGGGCATTTGTTTTTACGATGTACTATCAAAAATTTTCTTTTAGGATGCAAATCCTAACAATCATCAATAGAATAATTTTTACGGCCACAGTGACTACAAGTCCTGCTTGTCTTGGTTCTATCTTTATATTGACTAAGTACTCCTTTCCACTTCGTTGTCCGGCACCTACCATGGCTGAGAATTCTCCAGCACCAGGGCCATTGAGTGTTTTGGCAGTGTCATTCATGGCACTCCCATAGTTTTCCTCATTTAAAACTTTGAAATACACTTGCTCCAAGAAGGGAAAGGATTCCAAGCTCAAACTCTACCCCTTGAGCGTCTCAAACTTTGAGAATTAAGCCTAGCTAAAAATTTAAAGACCCTAGTTTGTTGAACATAATTCAAATGCTTTACCTGATCCCCTACACATGATTAATCATCAATGGCATAACAATCTAACTCCTCCCATTTGCACTGCAATGTGCCAAAGTAGGTGGTCACAAACAAGCCTTCCTGTTTCAGATCATGTATCTCATTTTTCAACTAATAAACATGAACAACATTCTATTTTTGTCTAAACATTTCAGCAAGAAGTGTCCGCATCTCCCTCGCAGTCTTGTGCTGGAGGATGATTGGTTGAATTTCAGAACCAACTGAATTAAAAAACTAGGACATGACAATACCATTCTCTAATTGCCATGTGTCATTGTTGAACCCGTGATTTATCTCAAATAAATTGAGACAAATAAGATTAAATTCGTCGAATGACGGCCAAAAAAAGGGTGAAAAGCCAAGGCCGTCATGAGACGTGGTCAAATACAGGCTCACGAGAACCCCATTAGAACCCCCGTCGGAAAGATGGCATGAAACAAAATACTTTCACAGCAAGCGGGTGCTCGAAGAAATTTATCGTGACTCACCAGATGTCCAAGCTCGAGCGGGAAGAAATCCTTCAAGGGCAGAGTCTCCCCACACAAATGGTGCAAGAAATCAAAGCACAAATCCCAGAGACGTCGCTTTCCTCCCACGTGGAAGCACAAAAAGATAGGGAAAAAATAAAAAATGGGGGCCTATTTATAGGCCGGCCCCCTTTTTGCCCTCAAATGGGTCACCCGGCCAAGGTAAGCTCCTCGCGGGAGCCTACCTGGACCGGGTAAGGATTCGCGGGAGCCAACCTAGACCGGACATCTCTGGGCCAAATGGGCTCCCCACGGGTGCTTACGCGATCCGGGTAAGGCTCCGCGGGAGGCCTGTCCGGTCCAGAAAGGCCAATCGCGGCAAGCCCGATCTAGGTGGGTCCCGCGGTGGCTTGTCCAGATTGGGAGGTCACCCGTGGGTGCTTATCTGGCCCAGGTAAGCTCCCAAGGGAGCCTATCTAGCCCAGTTAAGCCCTAAAACCCATCATCTAGCCCAGTTAAGCATCCTTGGCTTATAAATACCCCCTAGGGGGTTGTTGGCAATAATTTTTGCCTACTTACATAAATGGACCTTTCTCCTCGACTCTCCTTGACTCTCCTTGACTCAGGATGGCAGAAAAAGGGAGAAAAGACACGGAGAGGGGGCCAAAAGGGGCGCCACGGGTCCATTTGACCCCGTTGGCCTGCGCAGCCGACCCCGGGGGTCGAGCCCACCCCGCTGGCATCCCAGCGGGGTCAAACTGACCCCCGCGGGGCCAGTTCAACCCGCTGGCACCCCCGCGGGGTCAGTTCACCCCGCTGGTAGCCAGAGGGGTCATTTGACCCCCCCGGGTCCCCCGTGTTCCAAAACAAAAAAAAAGGAGGGGTCAAAAAATACTTTTTGCCACCCCACCTTGACAAAAAAGGGGATTTTGAACCCCACCTTGTCAGAATTTGGGCAAAATCTCACATTTCTGTCAGAACTGGAGCATTTCTCCACGGTTCTGTCAACCTGGGTCCTCCCGCCTTCTATAAATAGACCCCCAAGGATCTAAGTGATAAACACACAACAACGAGACAACGGAGGAGAAGCTACAAAGGACCTTGTTTTGTCTGTCTTGGCCTATGAGGGGTAAGTCCCCGGGTCTTGTGTATATGCCCTTGCGGGATATTTTTGTAATTATGTCCCTCAGCGGGCCGTGTTTGTAAGTTTCTACGTCCCGGGTCGGCAGAATTATGTAGTTCTACCTCTACGATGGGGGAATTACGCAAATGCCCCCCCCCGGGGTCGTGAGAAACAAATGTCCTGTCATTTGCAATTATACCCTGCAACTTTTTGTAATTGGGACTACGCCCCTACTTCCCGCATTAGTGCGGATCTTTGTACAGTCGACAACCCGCTAACAACTCTTGCACCCACTGGGACCATAAATGTATCTGATGTATTCCACAAATCTTCTTTGTACATCGATCGGGAAAAATTATAAGAAACCCCTCGACTTGTGAGAATTACATTTATACCCTTCCTTCGGCAAAATTGACATACGCCAACTTTCTATGAAGCCTTTGTCATTCATTTGGTCCGAAAGTGTTGTCAGCTCAATCCGACACCTAGATGTTGTCTCGAACCTAGGTCTACGTAAGGTGTGGTAAAATTACCAAAATACCCCTGTAACTTAAAAAAGGGCCTAGTAGCTCCTG
This sequence comes from Amorphophallus konjac, assembly GCA_022559845.1. NCBI lineage: Eukaryota > Viridiplantae > Streptophyta > Magnoliopsida > Alismatales > Araceae > Amorphophallus > Amorphophallus konjac. Next base: position 322,035,055 of record CM040118.1, read on the forward strand.
AAACCCTCCAGAAACGACCTCAATGCCTTGGGAGGCTAGGAACCTTATCCTGCTTTCCTTCCAACCCAAAAGTTTCGGGAATACCCCTGGCCTGATAAAATTACCAAGATACCTCTGGAAGTGTAAAATCACCAAAATAGCCCCAGGGTCCAGGAAACCTCCCGTGACTTCAAATATGCCTACAGTTTTCCACTAAATCATTTCCCTATTCCTAAATGCTAGGGTTTTGCCTACACATGAGGGGCCTCAGTTGAAACCCTAACTCAGTCATTCTGTTGGTCGGTGGTAAGTGAGTGGATATTGTGAGCCCTCCAAACGAGCTTGCCCTCAATATCAGAACCCCCATAGAAGGCTTTGGGATTTCTTTGACAGTTAAACAAAGGTGTTCGGACGTTAGGCCGATATAAATCAACACTGATTGCGGTCGGTGGGGAGAGGTCCAGCACCCGAACTTAAATCGTCTGATACAATGCGCACCCACGGAATAAACCCTCCATGCATAGAGGCAGGGAAAATGTCTTTTCAAAAAGAACATTATTCTATTTTATCTACAATAAAAAATTCTGTGTTCCACAGACTGGCACACCCGGTGGGACCTTTCCCACCTTTCTTCTTTCTGTCAAAGAAAGTCCCCAAACCTTCTTCAAGGCTTTGATTGCCCCTCTTCCTCTTACAGGACGGGAAGAGGATGGCACACATCTCTTTGTTCGTTCAAGAGCTCTTTGTGCATCTACACGCTACTTTATTCGTGCTACGCACCACCACCACCAACGACAGCAACTGCAACGACGATGGCTGCGGTCACCTACGGCCCTCAAGTCGTCGCCAACCACGCCAGGTTCGGATACCTGGCGACCCCACTTGTGTTCGGCGACTTCCCGCCAGTCGTCGGCTCGCCCTTCTTCTTGGGCGTGGTGCCTATGGTTGAGGCCAGCTCAGCCACGCCTGCGGCAACAGCCACTATGGGCGTCAGGCCCTCCACTTCAACAACTGGCCGGGTCCGCTCGACCAACAAGCCAGCCGTCGGGGGTGTCAGGCTCTCGGCTGCTTCAATCGGCCGGGCCGGCCCGGTCAAGAAGACAACTATCGGGGGTGTCAGGCCCTCGGCCCCAACAGCTGGCCGGGTTAGCCCGGTCAACAAGACCACCGTTGGGGGTGTCAGGCCCTCAGCTTCAGCAATTGATCGGGTTCGCCCGGCCGTCTCTTCGCGGACCAGGGGTGTCAGGCCCTTTGTCCCAGCAACTGGCCGAGTCTTCTCGGTCAATCAAGTCACTGCTGGCGTCGCTCCTGCTCAACGGGGGCAGCGCCGTCGCCGCCACGACACCAATTCCACTGCGGCAACCCTCAGAGGTACTGCTCCTGTTCAATGGGGGCAGCGTCGCCGCCACAACGACGTCGCGCCTACGGCGGGCGTCACCAAGGCCACCCTTGCTCAACGGGGGCAACGCCAAGCCACGAGCTCCCCGGTCAAGGACAGGGGGCAATCCAGTTGAGGAGTGCCAGCTCCAACTGAAGAAAATTTGGATCACCAAGGAGGAGGCCCGAATTATAAGGTGAGTAAGGGCGGAAACGCCTTTCCGCATGTCGGATCTGCAACAAATATGGAGCCCGACAAGCGTTGAGGTCTCGGCATCCCCGAGGCCTACAACTCAGCCCCTATGTGGGCAAAAGCGCCGAGGAGCTGGCAGGAAAGTGCAGCCGACCTCTCCTTGGGCTAGTTCAACGCACACGGACGAGGATTGCTCTACCCAAGCTTCCACATCCCGAGTATCTGTTTTTGACAGAATAGGGATGCCACCCAAGCCGAATAGGGAACCGCCTAGGAAGAAGCGGGTGGTTCAGGTGTCCGATGACTCTGTCAAAGTGCTCACCTGCTACACCACTGTGGACCACAGACTTTTTCACGTAGGAAAAATAAAATATTTTAGATGTCCTTTTTGAAAAGAGACATTCCTCTATGTATAGAGGTTTAATCCGTGAGTGCGCATAGTATCAGACGATTTGGGTTCGAGTGCTAGACCTCTCCCCACTGACCGTAGTCAGTGTTGATTTACATCGGCTTAACGTCCGAATACCTTTGTTTGACTGTCAAAGAAATCCCAAAGTCCTCTCCTTAGGTTCTAATGTGGAAGGCAGGCTCACTCGAGAGACTCTCCATGACCACTCATTTACCACTAACATGTTAATAGGGTTAGGACTAAGTCTGAACAAAATCCTAAGATTTAGGAGTAAAGACGCAAATATGCACAAGTCGTAGGCATTTTTGAAGTAGAGGGAGATTTTCTGGACCCCGAGGGTATTTTGGTAATTTTATCAACCCAGGGGTATTTTGGTAATTTTTCCAGGCCAGGGGTGTTTCTGAAATTTTTGGGCTGGAACGGAAGTAGGACCGGGTTCCTGACTTTCCAAGGCGCTGGGGCTCTTTCTGGAGAGTTTTAGGGGCTGCCAGGCCCTTTCTAAGTTACAGGGATATTTTGGTAATTTTACCATACCCTACATAGACCTAGGGTTGGGATGGCATCTGAGTGTCGGACTGAGCTGACAACGTCCCCGAGTTGAAGTGACAAGGGCTTCATAGAAGGCTTCACATGTGTCAATCTTGCCCAAGGAGGGGTATAAATGCAATCCCCACAAGTCGAAGGGGTTTTCTTATAATTTTCCCCGATTGACAAAAAGAAAATTGATAGAGCACACTGGATACATTTATAGCCCAAATGGGTACAAGGGTTGTCGGCGAGTTGTCGACTGTACAAAGATCCACACTAACGCGGGAGACAGGGGTGTAGCCCCAATTACAAAAGTTGCAGGGTATAACTGCAAATGACGGGACATTTTGTTTCTCGCAAACCGGGAGGGACGTTTTCATAATTCCTCCATTTTATGGGCGAAACTACTTAATTAGTCGTCCCGGGGCGTAGAAACTTACAAACATGGCCCGCTGAGGGGCATAATTACACGCATGACCCACTGAGGGGCGTAATCATGGTTGTCAGTTTCGGCCGAAACCGATACGTTTCGGCCGAAACGTATCGGTTTCGGCCATACCCGATATGAAAATGCCGCGGATCACTGTAACAATCCGACACTTAGTTAGTTTATCGGTTTCGGGCGAAACCGATATTGGTTTCGGGCGAAACCGGACGGTTTCGGCCGAAACTCACGTGAACTCCCCTTTAGGGAGTTAAAGGGGAGTTCACTTGGTGTGCTTTTCGGGGAGTCTCGGCCAAAACCCCCTCCCCTCCTTGCTGTGCTGCGACGGTGCTGCTACTGCTGCCTGCTGGTGCTGCTGCTGCTGCTGCCTCACCTGCTGCTGCTGCTGTCGGCTGCCAGCTACTGTGCAGACTGTGAAGGTAGCCGCTGCCAGCTGCTGCTGTTGTGCTAGTGTGCTGGGCCAGCCGGCCAGGGCCCAGGGCCGCCCGGGGGGCTGATGCTGTGCTGTTTAGGGGCAGGGGGCTGTTGCTGTGGACCGTCGGACCTGTGTTACCACTGCGGAGGTAAATTTTGTGGAGGTAAATTTAGGGTTTTTTTCGTTTTGTGTTTATTTGGTTGAGTTGTTAAAAAATTTTTTGTTGTAGGTTAAATGTTGTGTTGTAGGTTAATTTAAAACCATGATTAACTTTTTAACACATCTAATTAAACCCTAATTAGATGTTTAAATTTGGGGCTTTTCTTTAATTAGGTTTAGTAAGGGTCAATTAGGACTCAATTAAGTTTCATTAACTAATTTGAAGCGGGAGCATGCTGGTAATTAATTCATTCGAAGGGTGATGAAGGGTTAATTGCTAATTAAGGGTTAAGTAGTTCATAAAAATTGGGGTTTTTGTCTAAATCGGTTTGCTTAGGCACAATTGAAGCTCAATTAAACTTCATTGAAGATTTTGGGGTGTGATCATGCTGGTAATTGATTTTTTCCAAGGGTGATTAAGAGTTAAATGATAATTAAGGGTTAATTAGTTCATAAAATTTGGGGCTTTTGTCTAACTCGGTTTGCTTAGGCTCAATTGAAGTTTAATTAAGCTTCATTGAATAATTTGGGGTGGGATCATGCTCGTAATTAATCTTTTTGAAGGGTGATTAAGGGTTAATTGCTAATTAAGGGTTAAGTTTTTAATTATACTTATAACTTTTTGTGTATGAATGTCTTAATGCAGCATCATGCCTAGACGTCAACAAACACAGGAGCAGCAAGGGCAGGAGGATCCGGGGTGGGCCCACCTATCCTTAGTTGATGCTAAGAGAAGAAAGGTGAAATGCAATTACTGTGGTAGGGAAATATATGGCAGAATTACCAGAGGAAAGTAACATTTGGCAGGGTAAGAGGAGAGGTAAGACAATGTGACCACTGTCCCCGAGAGGCGCGAGAAGAGATGCGCCAGTGCCTTCTGAGCAAAAAGGAGAGGATGGAACAAAGGGCTGAGGATGAGGCTGAAATTGCTGAGGAGATTTCTGGCAGAAGGGTTAGGGGGGATGATGATGAGGAAGGCACTGAGGTTTATGATCCAGAGCTGACTGAAGCAAGGGAGCGTGAACAAGCCGCTCGAAGGAAAGGGAAGGGACCCATGGGATCAGGGACTTACGAAAGTACAGTTGCACGACGTCCTGACATTGGTGCTGCCCCACATACGCAGAGAACAGATCCCATGGACAGCTATCTCCACAGAAGGCCCCAGGCTACACAACCTAAAATCAAGTCTGCATTGAGAGGAGTCAAAAAATCAGCAGAAGTTGCAGGACATGCATTTAAAAATATCTGCAAATGATTTTTTCATGCAGGTGTCCCTGCACATACAGTTTCAAGTGAATATTTTCAACCTATGATAGATGTCATAGCAGATGCTGGCCCTGGCTTGAAGGCCCCCTCACATCGAGACATATACGGGCGTGGCCTTGAGGGAGAGGTTGAGGAGCTCCATGATTGGGTTGAAAGCTTCAAGCATATATGGGTGGAGAGAGGATGCACCATCATGTGTGATGGTTGGACTGGTACCACGAAGAAGTCCATGATAAACTTTTTGGTTTATTGCATCGAAGGTACAGTATTTGTGAAATCAGTTGATGCATCAAATTATGAGAAGAATGCAAATTATTTGTTTCATTTGATGGATGATATGGTAGAACAAATTGGAGAGGAGAATGTTGTGCAAGTGGTGACTGATAATGAAGCCAGTTACAAGGCTGCAGGCAAGAAATTGATGCAGAAGCGCAGTCATTTATATTGGCTCCCATGTGCAGCACATTGTCTGGATCTGATACTTGAAGACATAGGGAAGGAAAAGCATGTGAAGAAGATAATTGACAAGGCACAAAAAGTCACACAGTATATCTATGGCCATCCTAGGATACTGAATATGTTCAGGGCGCATGCCAGTGGAGGGCGAGATATCATCCGTGCAGACCCAACCAGATTTGCTTCCAATTTTATTTCTTTAGAGTCTTTGCACAAGTATAAGATTGATCTCAATTCTTGATACTTTATCCTTACTGATATGTAACAGTATTTGATTCAAATTTCATTTATTTGCACAGGTATAAGAATGAGCTGAAAGCTTTCATGTACCACAATGCCCTGCAGGAATACATCGACAAAGGCAATGTTGATGCTCAGATGGATTATTTGGATGTCTGCCACATCGTGGACGACAACAAATTCTGGGACAGGGTGTCACGGTACTTGAAAGTAGTCACACCCCTCGTGAAGGTCCTAAGAATGGTGGATGACGATGAGAAGAATGATATGGGCTATCTGTACGAGGCCATGGACCGTGCCAAATTGGAGTTGCAGGATTCCCTTCCCAGACATTATGCAAAATGGTGAAAAATTATTGACCAGAGATGGGACAACACATTACACCACGACTTGCATGCAGCTGGTGAGTGATTAATTATACTGAAATTGGGGTAATGCCTTTATGTTATTTTATATATAACATTTAGTTAATTATACATAAATGTAGGTTATTTCCTCAACCCTCGATTTATGTACAATGCTGATGCACATGTTGATGGCGATGTGCTCCAAGGGACTTTAAAAGTCATTGGTCGTTTATCGAGTACACCAGCAAAGAGACTTCAGGCCGAATTAGAGGTTGGCCTTTACTTGATTTTATCAATAACAGGTATAGAATTTATTTAAGTAGTTATGTTAATGTATTACTTTATGTTTGTAGATGAACAATTATAGAATGAGGACTGGGACATATTCTGACTCCAAATTGCAATACGTTGTGGGAAGAGTGAGCCCAGATATATTTTATTTTTTTGATTTCTTAACCTGAATATGTATTTCTACAACTTATATGCATTTGTTTATGGTTGGTGGAACAATTGACTGGTGGATAATGGTGAATAATAGAGATTTGGCCAGTTCTGCATTGGCTTTCATTGCAATTAGGGTGCTCAGTCAAACAACATCGGCAAGCCAATGTGAAAGAAATTGGAGCACGTTCAGCCTTATACACTAAAAGGTTCGCAATCGGCTAAAGGCTGAACGTTTAGAAAAATTGGTTTACTGTCATTACAATATGAGACTGAGAATAAAGAACATGAAGATAAGACAAATGCTGAGGGACAAACGCGTCGCTGAGGATGGCAGTGCAGAAATTGATGTGGATGCCTTATTTGATGATGATAATCCCTTGCAGACTTGGGTGGAGACACGAGAGCAGGTTGATGAGCCCGTTTTTTATGATGATGATAGAAGATGGGCAGAGGGCATACTAGATGAAGATGGGCCAAGAGATCCCGAATTCAGAAGAAAATCAAAGAGGGCCAGAGATACTCATGCTCACCAGAGAAGGGACCCACCTAGGGTTGTTGATGACACTGAGGAGCAGCATGATTTTCAGCCAGCTAGACACTCAGACTCAGATAGCAGGCCAGTCACTCCTAGAATGGGCAAGCCACCTGCATCCTTAAGAAGAAGTAGATCAGTGCATGGGCAAATTGAGAGAACAAATGCTGCTGCTCGAGAGGACCCGACAATTGAGCAGTTGAAGCAGATTTATTTGAGGCATACGCCAAGGGGAACATGATTCATGTCATGAGTGATTGAAGAAAGCACACCGAAACAGAAAAAAGCAGCCCCAAAGGCAAAAAGGCGACTGGCCAGTGATGGTGATGATGATGATCCTAGTGCAGCTACAGGTGCTACAGGTGTTGCAGGTGCTACTACTGGCGGTGGGGATGGTGGTGGTCCTTCCTCCTTCCACGCAGACACATGCAGAGGATACAGTCAGGGTGAGCGAGGACATGATTCACAGACTCAATATGGGCATCCATCAGGTTATGGAGGTGGCCAACAGGAGGCAGCGTTTTATGGGTGGGGTCATGAACCAGCATTCCAGTTCCATCCACATCCGGCCAGTTCCACTTCTCTTCCTCAAAATTCTTATGCTGATACTGGATTCTAATCAAGCCAACCAAACACTCCAAGAGGGATCCAAAGAGGGATGCAGGACTTGGCTACCTCATTATTTGGTTATAGTGAATATAGACCATACATGCAACCTTCTTATGGGTATGAACATGAAAAGCCAGACGATGAGGGAGAAGATTCTAGTTATTACCCATATTAGTGTCTCTTCATTTAGGTAAAGATTATTTAATTTCTGTAACATTTACTGTGCCTAATTAGGTTTATTGTAATGCTTAAACCTACTTTATGCTTAGTATGTACTCAAGAATATTAGTTTAACATGTTCAATGTTTGAATTTCAATGTCTACTTCATGTTTATTGCACTTAAATACATGTCTAATGAATTTTCTGATTTTTATGTGATTATTAACTTTATATCTATTTGTTTATGAATTTTTAGGTCCATTTTCAATTTTTTTTAAGCTTTTGACTGGGTTTCGGCCAGTTTCGGCCGAAACCGAAACCGAACCCGAGTCGTATCGGTTTCGGACTCGGCCGAAACCGACACTGCCATCCTTGGACGTAATTACAAAAACACCCCTTAGGGGGGGGGCACATCCATAAGGCCCGGGGACTTACCCCTCGCAAGCCAAACAAACAGAACAACTCCTTGCGCTGGTAGTCTCGTCTGTCTCCAACTGTGTGTGTCCGTCGTTCCTCTTGGACCCTTGGGGGTCTATTTATAGAAGGCGGGAGGACCCAGGTTGACAAAAACGTGGAGAAATGCTCCGGTTCTGACAAGATGGGGTGCAAAAACCCCTTTTTCTGTCAAGGTGGGGTAGCAAAAAACTTTTTTGACCCCTCTGCTTCTTTTTTCCTTTTTTTTTATTTTGTAACACGGGGGGGGGGGGGGGGGGACCCGGAGGGTCGACTGACCCCTCTGGCTACCAGAGGGGTCAAATGACCACAGTCCGACTTCTGGTCACTCTTGCAACGTCTAAATCTTGGCCAATCTTTTAGATGGATGTTAAGAATGTGTTCTTGGCGATTTAGAAGAAGAGGTGTTCATGAAACCACCTCAGGGACTTTTGTTACATTCAAAGGACTTGGTGTGCAGATTGAGATCACTATATGGCCTCAAACAAGCTCCGAGGGCATGGTTTCATAAGCTTAGAAGCACTATTCTGAAGGTTGGTTTTCAGATAAATAAGCATGATTCCTCTCTTTTCTTAAGAAGGTCTTTTAGGGGTCTCACATTGCTTGTTGTTTATGTTGATGACATACTGATTACAGGATCTGATTTTATGGGTAGACAGCAGATTAAAGACATTTTACAGCAGTCTTTTCAGATGAAGGATCTTGGTTTTCTAAATTACCTTCTTGGCGTTGAAGCACATCGCACAGAGAAGGGGATTTACTTGAATCAACAGAAATACTTGCACGATTTGATCTCTATTGCTCAGTTGACCAACAGTCCAATGGTGGAAACAGCAATGGAGGTTAATCTCAGACTTAGGAGTGAGGATGGTACCCTTCTTGATGATCCAACTCATTATCGTAGATTGGTTGGGAGCTTAATTTATCTCAGTTTTACTAGGGCAGATATTGGTTGTGCTGTGAACAATGTTAGTCAATTCATGACCAACCCTCGGCATATACATCTTGCTTCTGTTCATCGCATTATCAAGTACTTGAAAGGTACTCTCAACCGAGAGCTCTTCTTTCCTAGTGGATCTCCTTTATATTTGTCTGTGTATGCTGATGCTGATTGGGGCAGTTGTCCTAATACTAGAAGGTCTATCACTGGCTGGTGTGTTTTCTTGGGTTTGATCTCCTGGAAATGTAAGAAGCAAGACCGGGTTTCTAAATCATCCACAGAGGCCGAGTATAGAGCTATGTCTGCTGCATGTTCAGAGGTCATTTGGCTGCGAGGACTGCTAAGGGAATTAGGCTTCCAATGTACTGAACCCATTCCACTGCATGCTGATAATACTAGTGCCATCCGCATTGTGGAAAATCGGGTATTTCATGAGCATACAAAACACATTGAGATAGATTGCCACTTCATTCAGGAGGCTGTTGAAAGGAAACTAATTTCTATTCCACATTTGCCTTCAAAGGATCAAATAGCTGATATATTCACAAAGGCTTTTTCCTCTGCTCGTCATAAATTTTTCTCCAACAAATTGCTGTTGCGAGACCTCCCAGCATCAATTTGAGGGGGAGTATCAGCGGATATCAACTAAGTGTGCAGTCAGTAGATTTGACTGGGATCTCAGAAACTCTGTCAAGCAGATCTGATTGTGATCTCAGGAGATCTGTCAACAGATCTGCATGGGATCTAAGCAAATCTGAATGGAACCCCCTGGTGTCCTGTACAGTCACTATTTCCTCTAATGGGGGCTGTTTTATTTTCTATTCTTGGGGCCCAAGTGTCTATTGCTATTGCCCCTTTTTGTAAACATGTACTTTCTATTTTTTTGTACATATTCTGATCTATAAAAGGGGCTCCTGTATCCCCCTCGGGATAGAGCATCACAAACCATTTCAAACCCTTTTGTCTCTCTTGCTTTCTTGTCTCTCTCTTGACAGTTTTCGCTAGCCATTGGGACAAGTGAAGGATCTGCAACTCCACGAAACTTAGAGATAACTTCAGACTGAGTAGACTCTGACATAGATGCTCACAAAGGTAGCTGTGCACGGTAGGGTCCTTTATACCTGCCCCGGATAGGAGCAACGACCAGCAAACAGAGAGAGGGTGACTTCCCTCTACGTATGCCCCACACGAGATCAGCTGTCCATGGACTGTTTTAGCACATAGGGGGTCGCACCAAACTGCTTGGAGGGTGAGGGTGGAAAGACCACCACACCAACAATAGCAGAGAACAAAATAGAGGAAATAAAAGATCTTGAACTCCATGGCTTAGAACTTCTGAAGGAGCACAACTTCACCTGGAGAGGCTAACCGACTACTACATCATTGCATCAGAGTGAGGAGAGAGAACAGGGACACCACCTGCAAGCATGTAGGAGACGTAGGACTGTCCAAGACAGCTCCGGACAGGCCCTAGACCGGTGGATGCTCTGATACCATGATGTTTTTCATGGTTACATGCTGCTGGAACAAAGAGAGCAGAGGAAGAAGAAGGAGATGGCGCAGAATGCGGGTGGCGGCTGTGCGTTCTGGTCCCCCCCTCCCAGCATTCTCTATTAACCCAAAAACCTAATCACAATTAGGACTAAAATACCCACTTTACAAAGAGATAAACGGGTATTAAGAGTAAAAAACAAACTTAAGTCAAATGGATTCACCTAAATGGGTCCGGTAATGAACCTGCGACCTAAAGAGTAAAACAGACCCAGTTCAGGACCAGGTCGGCATGAACCCAGTCTATCTCCTACAACCTCAAAACTAACAACAAAATGTACCATGCTCATCCTGATTCTATCTTTCACATTTTGTTCCGCTGATGTTGAGGACAGATTCAAAACACAGGAAGTCAAAAGGTTTTTGTATATCCATGGTTACAAGGATGGAAATAAAAAGCAAGAGATAGTGTGAAGCAAAAGCAAGATGCACTTCCTTTGCTAAGCAAGGAACAAATGTTACAAATGAGAAGTAACATTTGACATTTTCTAGTAAGCAAGTTTCCTGGTTACGATATTTTGGACATTTTCTGGTGCTTTTACTACATGTAATATTAAATCAATACCTGGAACATGAAATAACATTAATGAAATCTGAATCACATTATTCAATTTAGATAATGATTTGAAATCAAATAGACATAAGGATAAAGGGTGTACGGAATCTTCTTGATGTGTTTTAAAGAAGATGGAAAACAAAATAGACAAGATTACTTTCTCAGAATTATCAAAACATGAAGGCAAGCTATCTGATCATATTTGACTGAATAGCATCTCCTGCGCACAATGTCCTACTCATGGAAGTGAGAGCTCACCGAAGATCCCAGCAATGAGAATAACCAGAAGTTGATCCAGCAAACACCATGTAAGAGCGCATGTTAAAGCATAAGCTACTGATACCTATTTGAAAGAGGTACGGGTCATACTTTAAACGATGATTAACATGCAATAAAAAGGGAAACAGTTGGGAGACATGAAAATTTTGACATAATGATAAATGCCTATCACTGCAGACCACAAGCATAAAACCAATTCGTAAATTATGAACTACCTCAGGATAACTGGAAACCACTTGCGATGGTACCATTGTAAGTCTACAGTATATAAATATGCTATTTCTAAGTTTAAATTGGAAGTTCTTTCACCACCATGTTTGTACTTAAAATTTATGCAGTAGGCTCCTGCTCCATCGCTTGCTCTTTCATGCCCCAGTAAGCAAAAATAGATGCAGTTATCGAAGAACATAAAGTTATATGACAACTTCAGGAGGATAATTAGATAAAAGTGAGGAGGAAGACAGAAAAAGATAGTATTGATGAAATAAACACATTTTGTTGATTATATCAAACTATAAATCCGGATTGCAACTAGTAAAGAAGTGGAAGCCAGTAGTTCTTTTGATGCTATGAGGATAACATAGAAAGGTTAATCGAAGTGTTGACACCAAACCACAGAACAGGCATTTAATCATAGATCAACTCACATCAGCATCTCCAAGACATGACCCAAATTTTGGGCAAACTTAAGACCCAACTAACCATGGTGGTCCAATTTGGTTCCAAACCATGATTTTCAACGTCAATCCATAGGTCACATTCAGACCTTCCCAAGACAAAAATCAAGGGTAACGAGAAAGGGAGAAGGATATCATCTTTATGTACAAATGCAATGGAAAACTAACATGAAAAGGGGAGCAATTTTCCCCCCTTTCTCTGCGAAAGATATCAGGGAGAGATGACATCCTCCTATGTTGTAGGAAATAGTTTGTTGTTTATCAAGGGATTATTCTGACGTTTGTCATTTGTTTCAGTTCAGGGCTGAGTTTGCTATTTCCGGTTGGCCTCAAGTACAGGGGCATCACTGTCATTTTAACAGTTTTTAGTCAAAACCTCCATAAAAGAAACAGAACATGGGTTGGTCGGCATTTGAACAACACGCAGAATTTTAAAAGAAAGAAAGCAAGCAAGGGGTTTCATATAAAAATGTCAATGCATGATATGCATGGTAATGTACATCATATGTAAGATGAACATTAAATAATTATAGATAAATTCCGCATATTCTTTTGTCAGGCAATTTTGGGTTCAGGTGCTAGACAATTCACCACCGACCACAATCGGTGTTTATTTACATCAGCTTAAAGTTCGAACACCTTTGATTAACTGTCAGAGAGAATCAAACACCATCACCACATTGGTTATGATCTCGGTGGTATAATCGCAATTGTGACCCCCGGCATCCCTGAGAAGAGAGTCAAGTATAAATAGAATGCAGCAAGGGAGGCATAGGTCAACATATATATTTTTTTGACCTTTTGATAGAGCGAGCGTGCATTGTGAAATGATTCAAGTGCCTGAATGGACCTTTACACAATTTCAAAAAGGTACAAGGTATTTTTGTAACCCTGAACATATACATACAAAGGATATTTTTACAGTGACAAAACTTTATAAGACTCAACTGTAAAATACATGACTTTTCAACTAATTGTAGATTTACAAGACTTTTCTACAAAAATACAGGGCATATCTACAATTTCTAGAGATTAAGGATATTTTTGTAATCACAAAACATTGCAAGGGTTTTGTCATAAATTAGGGGTTCTTCCTGTAATTTCTGATTAATTCAAGAAAGTACATACTTTTTCCCGCAACATTTACGGAAAGAAATTGCGTACACATAAACCCGGGGCCCGGGGGGCACATATGCAAAAGCGAGGGATATATGCAACATACTGTCACTCTAGGTCTTAAACAAATACACAAGTGAAGAAATGTCCCAGTCTTCACGAGAGTTCAAACTCTGGAATCCAAGTGTTGAGTGTGGGGGCACACAGGACCTATTTATAGAAGTTGGGGAGCGATTATGTCTTTTAGGACCTACCCGGACCGGATAGGTTTCCTCGGGAGGCCAACCAGGACCGGATAGGTCCCCAAAGGTGGAGGTTGGGACTGGATAGGTCCCGGGGGGACATATCCGGTCCACCTACCCCAGATAAGGGAGAGGAGGGGCGCCCCCTATAAAAACCCCATTTTTTAGGTTTTCTCTTTGGTTTTCTGTGCTTTTGGCCACGTGTAGAAGAAATGATTCCTCGTGTTTTATGCCTTGGTGTAGTCCACTTCTTACGCCGCTTGTCGCATGGAGGCTCAGGTCTTCTAGGATTTCTTCCCGGCCGATCCTGTTCACCTTGTGAGTTGCAAAGAATTTGTTTCTTGCAATATTCGCTTATTGCGTGGATACTTTTGTTGTTCCGAATACCCGACGGAATCTTCCCGGGACATGTGTTTGACCCGGTATCGTGACGGCACGGACTTTGTGTCATTTTGTGGCCGTCACAGAATTAATCTGAATTTTATTTTCCTGATTGATCCGAGAAAATAAACGGGTTCAACAGTTGGCCACATGATAGTTTCAGTCTCTCTCTCTCTGTGTGTGTGTGTGTGTGTGTGTGTGTGTGTGTGTGTGTGTGTGTGTGTGTGTGTGTGTGTGTGTGTGTGTGTGCGCGTGCAATATTTTCCACATGGTATAAGAGGGTGCCCTGGCACAGGAGATGAGAAAAACTTCTCCAGAGGAAGAGGAATCCATCCCTAGGTGTCCCAGTTGGACCTTGTGCCGATGGTCAAGGGTGGGTTTCCCACAAGGAGTAAACACCGCTATTTTTGCAGCCAGTTGCCTCTGGAGTTCAGGGCCCACCAGAGGAAAGAGGAGGTATGGATAGCTGGCTATTACATGAGGACTGATAACCAGCATGGCTCCCTCTTTTTGCATTCTTTTCCTCTTCTTCCCATCTTTAGTGTTAGGTCCACTGTTCCTTGAGACCAGACAAAACCTTGGTGAGAAGGCTGTGTCCTCTGGTGTTCCAAGTGCTGTGTTTGATTATTTAAATAAGAAAGAGTCACTCCGGGTATTATGGTGCAGCCAAATTAAATTTTGCAGTCCTCGGGCCCAGTCTTAAGGTTTCTGGCATCTAGGGTTTACAGTTACTCAGTTCAAAAGATTGGAGATAGTGTTTTTGAGTCTGACAACTGCAGTCTCTTTTTTTTCTGGGCCCTGCAGTTTATCCTATCTCTATTCAGGCTGGCTTTGTCACCTTAAGATCAGAACACTAGTTTACACTTTCTAGTGCCCTGTTTAAGCACTGCACTCCTATCAGGGCTGGAACCTGGTATCAAAGACCAGCTGAACTGGACTGGAACTGGCTGAACCAGACCAGAAGTGGCCAGAACTAGTCTAATTCCAATGAGTAGTAAATAGGCAGAACTGGCCAAGACCGGACAAGGAGAAAGTACCAGATCTGGCCAAGACTAGCCCAGTTCCTACAACCAGTTTTTAATTCATTGCCTGGAACCCTTGTCCTTGTTGTCAGATGATCTTGGGCTGAAGGCCAAGACCTCCAGGTTGCCATAGTTTGTTGGTTTGTCTAGGTCAGATAGAGTCACCTCTTTAATGCAGCTGATAATTTTCTCCTTCAAGTACCCAAAATCTCAGGTCATGAAGACTTTATTGGGATAGTTGGGGCCCTTTATGAACCAGTAGTTGGTGGTCTTGCTGGTCAACAGTTTAATTTTGTTTTTTTCGGGCTTTAAGTCTGTTGGAATTAGTCATTGGTGGTCTCTAGTTGGGTCAGAGTTACACCTAGGGTACAATCACTCATTGTGTACCCAGGTATAAGTATTCCTCTTCTTCTAATCAACGAATCAATCCCTAATTTTTCCTGAAAACATGGTATCAGAGAAGGATTAGGGCTCTGGGACCACGACACCCTCTTTCTCTCCTCTCTTCTCCCTTCACGGCGGCTCCCTCTGCTCGGGGCGAGGGTCCAAGGCCAGCCGTTCTTCCTCCCACAGCGGCTGTCCAAGGGCTAGCCCATTTGCGGCACCCCTCTCCTCTGCTTGCGGCTGCTGTCAAGGGCTGCCGTCCCAGCGCTGCATATGATCCGGACTGAAGCACTGAAACCACGGCGGTAGCACTTGCAGAGGTCTCCTTTCGTTACGGGCATCGGCGGCTCTGGCGAATAGGAGCAGCCACGCTCTCCTCTAAAGGTAGATCTCTCCCTGGTCCTCTTTTCGCAGGGAGTCCTTTAAGTATCAATGGTTGAGATACAGGGGGAGTCCGTCGTCTTCTAGCAAAGGGCTTTCATAGGAGCCTCCTTCCTTGGCGACGGGCAGCGCATAGGTGACGTGCATATTCTCTCTCGTCGCGTCCTTATGCGTTGACCCATTCTATTATAGCAGCAGTTAGTTGTCGTATTTATCCGGTGGAATATCTCGAGTGAGAGTCGTATTGTTCGGCACGGAGGAATCCAACGTGTTGAAGATTTCGGGGTCTGTTCAGCCATCTGACGGAAAGAAATATCATATGGTGTCTACTTCTTTGAAACTGAATGGCACGAATTATCATCAGTGGAGCAGGGCATTCCGCTTCTTGTGACTCTCTCTCAAGAAACTTCAGCATATAGAAAAGGACCCGCCGGAAAAGACAGACAAAGAGTATGAGGCTTGGCAGATTGATGATGGCACCGTGATCTCCGTTTTGGGAAATAGTTGTGAACCCCATATATTCAATAATATTATCTTCCTAGACACGGCCAAAGAGATGTGGGAGTCTCTTAAGCGCACATACTCTGGTCAAGTCGACACGCGTGAGCCTTCTATGAAGGCCCCGGTCACCTCCTCGGCGCGAAAGTGTCGTCAGCCCAATCCGACACTTAGATGTCGTCTCGAACCTAGGTCTATGTAGGGTGTGGTAAAATTACCAAAATACCCCTGTGACCTAGAAATGGCCTAGTCACCCCTAAGACCCTTCATAAATGGCCTCAGCGCCCTGGAAAGTCAGGAATCGTATCCTACTTTCGTTTCTACCCCAGAAATTTCAGAAACACCCATGGCCAGGGAAAATTACCAAAATATCCCTAAGAAGGTAAAATTACCAAAATGCCCTCGGAGTCTAAATTTTTTTTCCTCCACTTCAAAAATACCTACGGCTTTCGCACATTTGCATTCATACTCCTAAATTTTAGGGTTTTTGCCTAAATATAAGAGGCCTCAGTTGAAACCCTAACTCAGCCATTCTGTTGGTCGGTGGTAAGTGAGTGGACACTATGAGCCCTCCAAATGAGCTTGCCCTCAACATCAGAACCCCCATAGAAGGCTTTGGAATTTCTTTGACAGTCAAACAATGGTGTTCGGACATTAGGCCGATATAAATCAACACAGACTGCGGTCAGTGGGGAGAGATCCAGCACCCGAACGCAAATCGTCTGATACAATGCGCACCCACGGAATAAACCTCTACTCATATAGGGGAATGTTTCTTTTCAAAAAGAACATCTTAATTTTTCTCTATGATAAAATTCCGTGGCCGACAGTCAAAGAAATATAAAGAATATTCTGAGTCATGCAATGCTCGGATCAAGATAGAGTTTTGCTTGCGACTTTCCAACTAGAAAGGGACGCGAGAGCTTGGTGGGAATCGGTGGAGGCAACCTTGCCTGACCCCCAAATCACTTGGGAAACATTTCTGGAATATTTCAATGACAAGTATTTTTCGGAAAGTGTCCAAGAAAGGAAGGCAGCAAAATTTGCCACCCTTAAACAAAGAAGTCTCTCTGTAGCTGAATACGAGACCCAATTTTCCCGACTGGCCCGTTATGCTCCACATCTTATTAATACGGAGAGGATGAAGGCCAAGCGATTCATGAATGGACTAAGGCCCCAATATATTCCCCAACTGGCACCTATGGACATCGAAACATATGCCGAGATGGTCCGGAAGGCCCAACTATTAAAAGATGCCATGGAGATGGCGGATAGAATTAAAGGAAGAGTTGTGAAAGAGCAAGTCATTGGCGCCGAAAACTTTAAACCAACATTTGGAAAGAAGAGGACAAACAAAGGAAGAACTCCTCAACAAGACAAAAGGTCTCGAGATGAAAATAGACAAGTCATTCTTACTGCACCTTCATCATCATCAAAAGATATCTGCAAGTATTGTGACAAGGCTGGCCACAAAACTGAAAAGTGTTGGAGAAAGAAGGGAGCATGCTTGCGTTGTGGAAGTAGGGAGCATCGGATTTCCGATTGTCCCCTTACGAAGGAATCTCCACCGGAGAAGAACAGTCAAGAAGGACTAAGGCATCAAGGAAGACTCCAAGCTCTGATAGAACTTTGTCGGCCACGGAATTCTATCGTAGATAAAAAAAATAAACATAATGTTCTTTTTGAAAAGAGACATTCCCCTGTATGTGAGAGTCATTCCGTGGGTGCGCATAGTATCAGACGATTTGGGTTCGGGTGCTGGACCTCTCCCCACTGACTGCAGTCAGTGTTGATTTATATCGGCCTAACGTCCGAACACCTTTGTTTAACTATCAAAGAAATCCCAAAGTCCTCCCCATAGGTTCCGATGTGGAGGGCAACCTCACTCGGTGACTCTCAATGACCACGCATTTACCACCAACATGTTGATAGGGTTAGGGCTTCATCAAAGGCTTCTTAAGTTTAGGCAAAAGCCTAGGATTTAGGAGTATGAATGCAAATGTGCGAAAGCCGTAGGCATTTTCGGAGTGGAGGGAAGTTTTCTAGACCCCGAGGGTATTTTGATAATTTTACCTCCCCAGGGGTATTTTGGTAATTTTTCCAGGTCGGAGGTATTTCTGAAATTGGTAATTAAGCCCTAATTAGTTAATCAAAATTGGAACTTTCGTCTAATTCGGCTTTCTTAGCCACCATTGAAGATTAATTAAGTTTCATTGTCGAAATTGGGGTGGGATCATGCTGGGATTTTATTTTTATGAAGGGTGATTAAGGATTAGTTGGTAATTAAGCCCTAATTAGTTTATCAAAATTGGGGCTTTCGTCTAATTCGACTTTCTTAGTCACAATTGAAGCTCAGTTAAGGCTTAAGTCCCCTTCAATAATTTGGAGGTCTATCATGTTGAATTACCTTTTTTTCATTGTACTTAGAAGAGATTGTCTTTGACTGTCACAATGCAGCATCATACCTAGACGTCAGCAAACACAGGAGCAGCAAGGGCAGGAGGATCCGGAGTGGACCCACCTGTCCTTAGTTGATGCTAAGAGAAGAAAGGTGAAATACAATTACTGTGGTAGGGTGATACATGGCGGAATTACCAAAGGAAAGCAACATTTGACAGGGGTAAGAGGAGAGCTGAAACGATGTGACCACTGCCCCGAGAGGTGCGAGAAGAGATGCGCCAGTGCCTTCTGGGCAAAGATGAGAGGATGCAACAAAGGGCTGAGGATGAGGCTGAAATTGCTGAGGAGATTTCTGGCAGAAGGGTTAGGAGGGATGATGATGAGGAAGGCACTGAGGATTCTGATCCAGAGCTTACTGAAGCAAGGGAGCGTGAACAAGCCGCTCGCAGGAAAGGGAAGGCACCCATGGGTTCAGGGACCTACGAAAGTACAGTTGAACGACGTCCTGACATTGGTGCTGCCCCACATACGCAGAGAACAGGTCCCATGGACAGCTATCTCCACAGAAGGCCCCAGGCTACACAACTTAAAATCAAGTCTGCATTGAGAGGGGTAAAAAAATCAGCAGAAGTTACAGGGCATGCATTTAAAAGTATCTGCAAATAATTTTTTCATGTAGGTGTCCCTGCACATGCAGCTGAAAGCGAATATTTCCAACCCATACTAGATGCCATAGCAGATGCTGGCCCTGGCTTGAAGGCCCCATCACGTCGAGACATATACGGGCGTGGCCTTGAGGGAGAGGTTGAGGAGCTCCATGACTGGGTTGAAAGCTTCAAGCATATATGGATGGAGAGAGGATGCACTATTATGTGTGATGGCTGGACTGGTACCACGAAGAAGTCCATGATTAATTTTTTGGTCTATTGCATCGAAGGTACAGTATTTGTAAAATCTGTAGATGCATCAAACTATGAAAAAAATGCCAATTATTTGTTTCATTTTATGGATAACATGGTAGACCAAAGTGGAGAGGACAATGTTGTCCAAGTAGTGACTGATCCATGACTGGGTTGAAAGCTTCAAGTATATATGGATGGAGAGAGGATGCACTATTATGTGTGATGGCTGGACTGGTACCACGAAGAAGTCTATGATTAATTTTTTGGTCTATTGCATCGAAGGTACAGTATTTGTAAAATCTGTAGATGCATCAAACTATGAAAAAAATGCCAATTATTTGTTTCATTTGATGGATAACATGGTAGAACAAAGTGGAGAGGACAATGTTGTCCAAGTAGTGACTGATAATGAAGCTAGTTATAAGGCAGCAGGGAAGAAATTGATGCAGAAGCGCAGTCACTTATACTGGCTCCCATGTGCTGCACATTGTCTAGATTTGATTCTGGAAGATATTGGGAAGGACAATCATGTGAAGAAGACATTTGAAAGGGCACAAAGGATTACCCAGTATATTTATGGCCATCCTAGGATATTGAACATGTTCAGGGAGCATGCTAGTGGGGGGCGAGATATCATCCGTGCAGGGCCAACCAGATTTGCTTCAAATTTTATTTCTTTGGAGTCTTTGCACAGGTATAAGATTGAACTCAATTCTTACTTCTTTATTCTTATAGTTATGATCCGTATTTGATTCAAATCTCATTTCTTTGCACAGGTATAAGACTGAGCTGGAAGCTTTCATGTACCACAATGCCCTGCGGGAATACATCGACAAGTCTAATGTTGATGCTCAGATGGAATATTTGGATGTCTCCCACATCATGGACGACAACAAATTCTGGGGGAGAGTCTCACGATACATGAAAGTAGTCACTCCCCTCTTGAAGGTCCTAAGAATAGTGGATGGAGATGAGAAGAATGATATGGGATATCTGTATGAGGCCATAGACCGTGCCAAAATAGAGTTGCAGGAATCCCTTCCCAAAGAATATGTAAAGTGGTGGAAATTATTGATCATAGATGGGACACCACATTACACCACGACTTGCATGCAGCTGGTGAGTGATTATTTGTATTGATACATTATTGTTTAGGTTATTTTATATGTAACATGTAGAAAATTATACACAAATGCAGGTTATTTCCTCAACCCTCGATTTATGTGCGATGCCAATGCACATGTTGATGGCGAGGTGCTCCAAGGGACTTTAAAAGTCATTGGTCGTTTATCGAGGACACCAGAAAAAAAGCTCCAGGCGGAAGTAGAGGTTGGCCTTTTTGATTTCATGAATACGAGGTATAGAATTTACTTAAGGAGAGTTATGCTATTACTTTATTTATGTAGATGGACTACTATAGAATGAGAACTGGGACGTATTCTGACTCCCAATTGCAATACGCAGTGGGAAGAGTGAGCCCAAGTATGAGGTTATCTTTGTGCTTTCTTTGCAATTACATCACGGACAATTAATTTTTATTGACAACTTATATTTATTTTGTCATGTTGGTGGAACAGTTGACTGGTGGGTAATGGTGAATAATAGAGATTTGGGCAGTTCTGCATTGGCTTTCATTGCAATCAGGGTGTTGAGTCAAACCATATCAGTAAGCCAATCTGAAAGAAATTGGAGCACGTTCAGCCTTATACAGTCAAAAATTCGCAATCGGCTAAAGGCTGAACGGTTAGACAAATTAGTTTACTGCCACTACAATATGAGGTTGAGAATAAAAAATATCAAGTTGAGACAACAGTTGCGGGACAAACGCGTCGCTGAAGGTGCCACTGTAGAAATTGATGTGGATGCCTTATTTGATGATGATAAGCCATTGCAGTCTTGGGTGAAGACACGGGAGCAGGTTGATGAGCCTATTTTTGATATCGATGTACAACATGGGCAGAGGGCATACCAGATGAAGATGAGGCAAGAGATCTAGAATTCAGAAGAAAAATAAAGAGGGCCAGAGATACTCATGCGCACCAGAGAAGGGACCCACCTGGGGTTATTGATGACATTGAGGAGCAGCATGATTTTTAGCCAGCTAGACACTCAGACTCAGATAGCAAGCTAGTCACTCCTAGAATGGGCAAGCCACCTGTGCAGTTAAGAAGAAGTACATCAGTGCATGGGCTAACTGAGAGGACAAGTGTTGCTGCTCGAGAGGACCCGGCAATTGAGCAGTTGAAGCAGATTTATGTGAGGCACACGCCAAGGGAAAAAGGACTCATGTCAAAGATGACTGAAAAATTGGCACCAAAAAAGAAAAAAGCATCCCCGAAGGCCAAAAGGCGACTGGTTTCTGATGGTGATGATGTTGCTGGTGATGATGATGATCCCAGTGCAGCTGCAGGTGCTGCAGGTGCTACTACTGGCGGTGCTGGTGGTCCTTCCTCCTTCCACGTAGACACAGGCAGAGGATACAGTCAGGGTCAGCGAGGACATGATTCACAGAGTCAATATGGGCATCCATTAGGTTATGGAGGTGGCCAACAGGAGGCAACCATTTATGGGTGGGGTCATGAACCAACATTCCAGTTCCATCCATATCCAACCAGTTCCTCTTCTCTTCCTCAAGATTCTTATGCTGATACTGGATTCCAATCAAGCCAACCAAACACTCCAAGAGAGATCTAAAGAGAGATGCAGGACTTGACTACCTCATTGTTTGGTTATAGTGAATATAGACCATACATGCAACCTTCTTATGGGTATGAACATGAAAAGCCAGACGATGAGGGAGAAGGTTCTTCTAGTTATTATCCATATTAGTGCATCATCATTTAGGTAAGGATCACGTTCATTGTACAGTTTGAACCTATTTCATGTTTAATATGTACTGAATATTTGATTAATAACTTCAATGCTTGAACTCATTAGTCTTCTTGTGTAATGCACTTAATCTTATTTCATGTTTATTCCCCTGTGCTTGAACCTAATTCATGTTTAGTATGTACTCAAGAATATTAGTTTAACATGTTCAATGTTTGAACTTCAATGCCTACCTCATGTTTATTGCACTTAATCTAAGTTCTTTACAATCAAATGCATGTCTAATGAATTTTATGATTTCTATGTGATTATTCATATTTTTCTGAATTATTTATGATTTTTTAGACTAATTTTGATTTCTTTTGATGCTTTTCAATGGGTTTCGGCCGGTTTCGGACTCGGCCGAAACCGAGTCCGAAACCGATACTGACATCCATGATTGAACCCGGGCGGCCCTGCCCGCCTGCGCACCAGCCCGCCCGGGGCCGGGCGACCCCGTACGGGTCCCCCCAACCCCGGACGGGTGTTTCGTCTCCCTACTGGCCCATTCGCCCACTGTTGGGCCACTATCTGCCATAGAGATCAAATGGAGCAGGGGGTGAGGATTGTCTTAGAATCACCAAAGGCCAAGGAGGTGACCGGAACCCCCGAGGGGGGGAGAAAAGTGGTGTGACCACACTCTCCTCCCATCCCTCTCTTGGAATTGTGCCTTCTGCTGCTGTTGTTGCTCACCCCGGAGAGGTTGCTGTGTCTGCAGGGTTTCACCCCGGGCAAGTTGTCACCCCGAACGAGTGGTTACTCCTCCATCGCCCCGGACGGGTTTTGCCTGGGCTGCTTTCACCCCGGGGAGGTCCAAAAGTTGTCCGCCTGGGGCACTTTCACCCCGGGGAGGTCTCTACTGCAGTGGGGTTTCACCCCGGAGAGGTGCAATGGGTGTTGACAGGCCGCCCCGGACGGGTGGTTGGCCACCCCGGGCAGGTCCAAGCTGCTATTTCTGTAACTGTGAGCATACGGAATATTTTCACGTAGGAAAAATAGAATAATTGTTCTTCTTTTTGAAAAGAGAGACATTCCTCTGCATAGAGAGGGTTATTCCGTGTGTGCGTATAGTATCAGACGATTTGGGTTCGAGTGCTGGACCTCTCCCCACTGACCGTAGTCAGTATTGATTTACATCGGCCTAACGTCCGAACACCTTTGTTTAACTGTCAAAGAAATCCCAAAGTCTTCTATAGAGGTTCTGATGTGGAGGGCAGGCTCACTCGAGAGACTCTCCATGACCACTCAATTACCACCAACATGTTAATAGAGTTAGGGCTAGGTCTGAACAAAACCCTAAAATTTAGGAATATAAACGTAAATATGCGGAAGCCGTAGGTATTTTTAGAGTAAAGGGGAGTTTTCTGAACCCCGAGGGTATTTTGGTAATTTTACCAACCCAGGGGTATTTTGATAATTAGGGCTAAGTCTGAGCAAAACCCTAAGACTAAAGAGTAAAGATGCAACTATGCAGAAGCCGTAGGCATTTTTGAAGTAGAGAGAAATTTTCTGGGTCCCGAGGGTATTTTGGTAGTTTTACCAGGCCAGGGGCACTTCTAAAATTTCTGAGTTGGAACGGAAGTAGGACTGGGTTCCTTACTTCCCAAGACGCTGAAGCTCTTCCTGGAGGGTTACGGGGGCTGGTAGGCCGTTTTTAGGTCGCAGGGGTATTTTGGTAATTTTACCATACCCTACACAGACCTAGGGTTGGGGTGACATCTGAGTGTCGGACTAAGCTGACAACATTTCCAGACCGAAGGAAAGACAAGGGGCTTCGTAGAAGACACGTAACTGTCAACTTGGCCGAAGGAGGGGTATATATGCAATTTTGTGAAAGCCGGGGGTTTTCTTATAACTTTTCCCCGAGGAGATGCATAAAGTATGCTGAGTACTTTTATAATTCATATAAGTACAAGGATTGTCGGCGAATTGTCGACTGTACAAAAGTCCGCACTAACGCAGGAAGCAGGGGCGTAGCCCCAATTACAAAAGTTGCAGGGTATAACTGCAAAGAATAGGACATTTTTGTTTCTCGGGCCCCGGGTAGGACGTTTTTGTAATTCCCCTATTATATGGGTGGAACTACATATTTGTCACCCCGGGACGTAGAAACTTACAACATGACCCACTGAGGGGCGAAATTACAAAAATACCCTCATAGGGGCATATACACAAGACCCGGGGACTTACCCTTCGCGGGTCAAAACAACGAACAAATGAACGAAATGCTCCAAGGCAATGCTCCGTAGGTTGTAGTCTGTGTTGTGCGTAGTCGCCCCTCTTTTTTTGGACCCCTGGGGGTCTATTTATATAAGGGGAAACCTCCCCGGGGTCGTTTAGACCCGTACGGGTTGAATGGGGAGAAAATGACCCCGGGGAGGTCTTCCCCTCCTTTTTTTTTCTTTTTTTTTTCACACGGGAAAGGGGGGGCCCCGGGGTCGCGGGACCCGCCCGGGGTCGGATGACCCCGGGCAGGCCCGGGCGCGACCCGCCCGGGGTGGGCCGGCCCCGGGAGGGACCTACCCGGGGTGGGCCGGCCCGGGCAGGCCTGCCCGAGGTCGTTTGACCTCAGGCAGGTCCGCCCGGGGTCGGCCACCCCGGAAGGGTCCCGGGGCTGCGCCACCCCGGGCAGGTCTGCCCGGGTCCGCGCGACCCCGGGTGGGTCCTGCCCTCCCACGTGCACCCCTCGGCGGGGTGGGCTGACCCCGCGCGAGTCTGACCCGCCCCGTACAGGTCTTCTCACGGCCGATCTTCAATAAAAAAGGGCTTCCGCCCCCCTGATTTAACCTTTTCTAGTGCTGCCGTCACGTGAAGAGGGAGAAAAACGTCTCCTTTTGTTCGTTGTTGTCTTCCTCGCGCCGTAGGCCGCAAGAGGGAGCTCCGTGCTTGTTGGGACAGCGTGGTACACGCGTGCTAGGCTCCGTTTAAGGTGCATAGACCCCCCTTTTGCAATTTTTTTGTCTTGTAGACGCTTCTCCCAATCATAGTTGTATGTTCGGAAAAGGGAAACTTCATCCCTATGACTTCCTTTCCCGGGACCACGCGATCCTGGCAACCGCAGTGGGTTTAATCCGGCTCCTGACCACCTGATTACTGCGAGGGGTCCGTAGTTTGTGGAAGTGTACGGGCTCTGGCGCTCCGAAGTGTGGATCTATCCTGCGGGACGGCAATACGCCGAATGTTGAGCCCCGCGTGGTAATATTTCACGGAGCGGCGATACGCCAGGTACGACGATACGTCGCATATTGACCTCGATCAATTCGAGGGTTTATATTTTGTAGAAATACGTGGGCTATGAAGCCCTACAATAGGGAAATATCCCATGGGGCGGCGATATGCCAAACATAGAATCCCGTATGGAATATTTCATAGGGCGGCAGTGTGCCGAGTGAAAGACCTCGCTGAAATGAGGATAACACTCCAGAAATTTTTGAAATAAATGCGGATGCAACAAATGCCCCCCACGGGACATCTGTCAACGCCAGCGGCAGGGGGCGGATGGCCCGTGTCTTGCATTCTTTTTGTCGACCCCAGCTTTCATAAACATAAAGGGGTTTTATGAGATTGCACAAAAATCTTATTGTTGTCCGCATATTGCTTTGCTATTTGTTTGGGCTCTTGCGCTCACGGTTTTTTTTTAATTGTCTTTGCCTTGCAGCTTTAATAGACATGGATCGCCCAAGTCGGGGCAGGGAGGCGCCTCAGAGGGCCAGAGTGGGAGGCTCTGATGACCACTATGTGCAGAGGACAGACCGGCCCATGCAACCCTTTCCTCCTCGCAGTAGTACCCCCGAGGGCTTTGACGCAGTAGATCGGGGAGTCACTTGGGTCACTGAGGGCCCGATTGGCGAGACTGGAGCTACTGAGAGCTATGTTGATCCCTGCCGTATTATGAGGAGGCGAGGGATCTATGTATACGACCACTCAGGAGGGTATCCGCCGCACTTCCCACTAGACCGGGACCTTGTGGCTTTCACCCAGAGCTTCATGCCTCCTGGTATGGAGGCTGATGACCCTCGCCTGCCTGCAGAGAGGCGCCGCTTGGAGAGGGCGATGTTGCTTGGTCGGGACAGCATGCGAGGCACTTGCAACTTCACGTACCCGAGTTTCCCTGAGGGGTTTATGCGACAGAGGCAGTACCCCAACCAGAGGAGTCTGGGGTTCTTCCAGGACTTCGACAGCTTTACGGTCCGGGCGGGACCATCTTCCCCAGCCACCTGGCATTTGTCCGGGCATCACAGGGCCGCAGATGTTGCTATTGATGGGATGTTTCTGACTCCTTCTGGCGCAGTCCATGCACATGATGACTATGACCATGACTGCTTCTGGAGAGGATTCTCGCACTGAAGGCTCCCAGCTGGTACGGGAGATGGGCCGCCATTCCCTCTCACTGTTATCGCCGAGGTGCGACAGAGTGGTTGTGGGGTGTTCTGACCGTCTATAGGGCAGCACTTGACAGAGCCTGGATTCGTCATGCCGTTACCGCAACTCTGTATTCTTATCCCTGCCACTCAGGGTTACTCCAGGCCTTGGCAGAAAGATTTAATCGGCGCTGGAACACATTCATGACCGCTGAGGGAGAGACTTCACTTGACTTGTGGGCCTTCCACAGGATTTCTGGACTGCCTATTTATGGACAACCTTATGAGGAGTTGTCCCTGGATGATTTACATCTCAGTGCCACAGATGGAGCTGGACAATATAATCTCCCCTACTGCTTCAGATATTTGATGAAGACTTGGAGGGACTTAGCCCTTGTAGGGAAAGAAAAGGCTGCTCGAACTCCGAGGGTGACCCTGAATGCATGGGTCACACACTTCTACAGTGGCCCATATTACTTCTACGAGGACTTTCCTTCCTCGGGTACGACGTGGGAGCAGTGCAGAGAGATAGAGCTGCGTTTTGCTTCACATCCACGCCACTTGCCCACCTCTACCCCGGGGTGGAACTCGAGGGGGCTGCCGCCGCTGGCACATCTAGCGGCCTATTTGGCCTATTGGTTGGCCAGTTTTGTGATCCCTCATGGAGAGGAGGGGATTCTTTGGGTAGAGGTAATATACCCGGCTTGCTTGTTTGCGTGCGGACGCAGAGTGGCCGTTGCCCCAGCAGCATTGGCAAATATTTATCATTGTTTTGGAGCCCTGACAGCACATTCTTCCCCCAGGGACAAGGCTATCTTGATGCCCACTCATTATCTGAGTGCGTGGGCTGGTTTGTTATTGCCAGAGTTGTCACAGAGGACGCCAGTGGATAATCCGGCAGCTCCGATTATTTTTGCTTTAGCTGGTCACCCCAAATTCGACAATGAAACTAATTTTAACAATGAATCTAATTTTAAGTCTCTAATTAGGGTTTATTTTGAAATCTGAACTAATTAGGGTTGCACAAATTAAGCTACAAAAAAAACTTACTTAGCCCTAATTCAACTAATTAGGGTGGCAACAGGGCGGTCCGTCCGACGGTGGCAGTAACAGCAGCAGCTTTGGCCTGCAGCAACAGGGAGGGCGCGGCTGGGGCAGGGCGCGGCTGGGTGGGCCGGCTGGAGTGGCTGCCTGGCTGGGGGCTGGCTGGCAACAGGAGGGCGCGGCAGTAGCAGCAGCAGGAGGGCGCGCGCGCGGCTGCAACAGCCAAGCAGGAGCAGCAGCACCAGCAAGCAGCAGGCAGAGGTAGCAGCACCAGCAAGCACCGGGGGAGGGGAGGGGGGAGGGTTTCGGCTGAGAACAACGGGTATGGGGGGGGGGGGTACAACACGTGAACTCCCTTTAGGGAGTTCACGCGGGTTTCGGCCGAAACCTGACGGTTTCAGGCCGAAACCGATACAGCACCTATTGTTTCGGCTTGCTACAGTGCAGGGGCCCTTTTTCGTATCGGGTATGGCCGAAACAGATACGTTTCGGCCGAAACTGACATCCTTGATCCCGGTGGCATGCACTTATTGTTATTATTGTTTTCCGAACTTTTGTACACCCTCATTTCTTGGTGAAGTTAGAACCCTCCGCCGGATATTCCTTCCGTCGAACTAAAACTTTCTTCATCGAGGTCTCCGTAAGTCTCTGTGAGCCTTAGATTCCCACAAGGATGCCGAGCAGGTTGTACCACAAAAACCCTGAAAACCATTGAAATCCACATCCTACTGCGTAGGATAGGGTTCAACCGGCCTTAGGAATGACAAAATGTGGTTCTGTCTGAACTCTGATATGACTTTCCTGAACGCGGCCTAAACAGAGACCGCGTTCAGCTTTTTGTTTGAGAAGGCGGTGGACGGCTAGACCGCGTTCTCCTCTGACTTGCCTTGTTGACCCTAATCGCGGCCATCAGGATGGACGCGTTGAGATCGCGGTCATAGTCTAGACCGCGTTCAGCCCAGTTTTTCTCGGATTCCTATTTCTTATGTTTGCAATGTGGATATCCTAGTTTAGTCCAGATTCTAGCCTTTCCAAGCTATTTTTCCTGACATTCTCAACCCTTTTGAGGTTATGTTCCAGAACCTCATTATTAGAATGAACTTGATTCCTATTCCTATGTCATTTCCATAATGACTTACCCCTTTACATAATGAGCTTGAATTATTAGAATTGTTCTCAAGAATTCTTATCTCTACTCTTGATATCCTTGATTACGTAAGCTAGTCCTTGGAATTCTTGGCCAATAAACAATGAATGTCTAGAATTTACATGGGATCTTGGATCCACCCCTCAATGCCAGCGCACCATTAAAGGGCCCAATCTGGTCCTGGGGGGAGCACCCAAAAGTTCTTGTGCCCATGGGAATTGTAATGATCAGGTGTGGCATTACACCGAAGTACTTGCTTGCGTAATAAGTCTATGACATTCAAATCTCTCTTGAATTACATGACTTGAATACATGAATGAACATGCGTGCTTGATATGGCCAATCACTTGATAGATCTTGTTACCTGCACTTGTTCTAGTTCCATTATTGTTCTTGCTATTGATTACTATTTCCAGTCTACTTGTTCTTATCATCTTGAATTTTCCTCAGTTACTTGCCTATCTACTGCTTCAATTGTTATTTTACTTATGATTTCCGTTAGAACATTTAATCATATCAAAATGTTAATCACTTAAAGTTGCCTGGCATAGAGATGTAATTCCTATTGAGCTTTCGCTCACCTAATTTTTCTCAACATTTTTCAGGTAGCTCGGATGAGAACCTTCAATCTGACGGGAAGCGCGTGCGTGATCTTGGAGCGTTCCTGCTTAGATGTCCTGTTGTGTCTCATTTTCCTTTATGCCTTTAGGTGTTAGTATCATGAGAGTTATGATGAGAGATAGTGTTATGTTATTGTTGTAGTTCGATGGTCAAGTTGGAGTCGGTCGGATAATGATGTAAGAGTTATTTGATTATCAATAAAGATCAGTTGTTTTTGTGGCTAATTTGTGTGCCTTTGTGATATGTTCTTCTTGGCTATTATCGTGCTCTGATTGACATGAATGTTATAACTGGTACGTTCCAATTTTTCACATCGAGACGTGACAATTTTTGTGGTATCAGAGTCTAGGTTTTCTTTAGACCCTAGGTTTCCTTGATATAAGTTCTAGAGTGTCATTAGAACCCATGACATTGATAGTGCCTTAAGATTAAACTCGAGGAGCTTGAGTAGAGCCGTGGGCTAAGTCCAAATATAAATATACAAATAATAATGGACCCTAAAAAATTAATGAAAATTCTTAATCTTTCTCGTTGCTTGCAAGTACTACCTACTTCTTTCCAATGGCTGCTGAGCGCGTGTAGTGAAGGGAGATGCAAAGGACAATCCAAGGACTGACCCAGGCTTTACAGCAAGTGGCGCAAGGCAGAGCACATCATGGCGCGGGTGATCTTCATCGGAATTTCCGTGGAATGAACCCTTCGAAGTTTAGCGGATCCCCTGACCCAGACGAGGCTGAGCATTGGGTCAAGGAGATGAACATTATATTTCATGTGATGCAGTGCAGTGATCAAGATAGAGTGCTGTTGACGACCTTTCAGCTTGAGAGGGATGCCCAAGCCTGGTGAGAATCGGTAGAGCCAACTCTACCTAATGGCCAGATGTCGTGGGATGAATTTCTTGAGCACTTCAACAACAAGTATTTCTCTGATCGTATGCAAGAGAAGAAGGCTGCTGAGTTCGCCTAGGTAGAGGAACCGATCCGTACCTGAGTATGAGGCGCGACTCTCCAGGCTGTCCCGATATGCGCCGCATCTAGTTTATACAGAAAAGATGAAGGAAAAGTGATTTTTAAATGGTATGTGGCTACAGTATATTAGCCAGTTGGCACCATTAGAGATCCAAACTTATGCAGAGATTGTGCGTAAGGCACAGGTGTTGGAAGATACTATGGAGATGACCGACAGAATCCGAGGGAAGGATAAGAGGAAGGAGCAAGCCACTAGCTCTGGTAATTTTAAGCCAGCTCCCGGCAAGAAGAGGCCCAATGGTGGGCAGAATTTCCAAAAGGATAAGAAACCAAGAGAGAATGACAAGAAGGCTGCACCGGCTGCCCCGTCCAAGGTAGTATGCAAATATTGTGAAAGGACGGGTCATAAAGCAGAAGAATGTTGGAGGAAGCTGGGCGCGTGCCTACGATGCGGAAGTCGGGACCATAGGATCCCGAAATGTCCACTTATTTCTCAGCAAGCTCCACCAGAGAAGCAACATGGCAACCAGAAGCGACAAGGCAGGCTTCAAACCCTTAGAGAAGTAGAAACCACCGAGGAGGGTGGCGTGGTCGAAGGTACCCTCACTATTCATTCTAAGTTTGCATTTGTTCTCTTCAATACTGGAGCTACGCATTCGTTTGTTTCTCATAATTTTGCCGAAACTCTATCTGTGAAACTTGTTCCTTTAGAGTCTCATCTTATGATAACTACTCCTATTGGATCGGGATCAGAGATTAAATATGTCTATCCTTCTAGTGAAGTCTTGATTAATAATTGTAATTTGTCTGCCGACTTGGTGTGTATGAAGATGGATGGCTATGATGTAATTCCGGAGGCTGATTGGTTAGATAGGTATGGTGCTAGCATTCATTGTAAGTCGGGTACGATGACCTTTTCGGGGTACCCTAAGTTTTTTTTTTCAGGCATTAAGCATTCTAAAGGCGGCGTGCCTCTCATTTCGACACTTCGGGCTGATAGGTTGTTAAGGAAGGGGTGTCAGGCATTCTTAGCGCTAGTTACTCTGGCTAAGCAAAAAGAGCTGGAGCTGAAGGATATTCCTTTTGTTAGAGACTACCCTGATGTGTTTCCAGAGGAGTTGCCAGGTCTTCCTCTGGAGAGGAAGGTTATTTTTTCTATTGATTTGATTCCTGGTGCTGCACCAGTTTCTAAGGCTCCTTACCGAATGTCCCCTACTGAGTTGAAGGAGTTAAAGGAGTAGTTGTTAGAGTTGTTGGAGAAGGGTTTTATCCGTCCGAGTACGTCCCCCTGGGGAGCGCATGTTCTCTTTGTTAAGAAGAAGGATGGATCTTTTAGGTTGTATATCAATCATCGACAGTTGAATCAGTTAACAATTAAGAACAAGTACCCGTTACCGAGGATCGAGGAGTTATTCGATCAGATATCAGAAACTCAATATTTCTCAAAGATTGATCTCAGGTCGGGTTATCATCAACTGAGGATCAAGGATGAAGACATCCACAAGACGGCATTCAGGAGCAAGTATGGGCACTTTGAATTTGTTGTGATGCCTTTTGGACTAACGAATGCTTCTGCAGCTTTTATGCAATTAATGAACAGTGTGTTCAAGCCCTACCTAGATCAATGGGTAGTAGTTATTATTGATGATATTCTGATTTATTCTAAGAGCAAGGAGGAGCATAAGGAGCATCTGAAGAAGGCTTTGCAGTTATTAAGAGATAATCAATTGTACGCCAAGTTTAGTAAGTGTGAATTCTAGTTACAAGAAGTCTCTTTTTTAGGCCATATAATCTCTAAAGATGGAATCTCAGTTGACCCTTCTAAGGTTGAGGCCGTGATAAATTGGGAGAGACCTGCTAGTGTGACAGAGGTCAGGAGTTTCTTGGGATTGGCAGGTTATTACAGAAGGTTCATTAAGGATTTCTCCAAAATTATTGTACCTTTAGCCAGACTAACAAGGAAGGAGAATCATTATGAGTGGACTGAGGATTATGAGAAGAACTTCCAAACTTTGAAGGATTGTTTAACCACTGCCCTTGTGCTTACCTTACCTTCTGAAGGAGGGGGGTTTGAGGTATATACGGATGCATCTAGGGTTGGCTTAGGTTGTGTGTTGATGCAGCATGGTAAAGTGATTGTCTATTCCTCTAGGCAGCTAAGGAAGCATGAGAAGAATTACTCTGTACATGACTTGGAACTAGTTGTAGTTGTCTTTGCTTTAAAGATTTGAAGACATCTATATGGAGAAGCATTTATCGTGTATTCTGATCACAAGAGTCTGAAATACATGTTCTCTCAAAAGGAACTTAATATGAGACAGAGAAGATGGCTTGAGTATTTGAAAGATTTTGACTTCTCCATCCAATACCATCTAGGGAAAGGAAATGTCGTGGATGATGCCCTGAGTCGAAAGCCGATGGCTACGTTGTCAAGTCTAATGCTCCAAGAATGGCGGATGCTAGAGCAACTGGCGAGCTTAGATTTAAACATCGAAGAGAAGGAAGAGCGGGTCCTGATCAATCATGTTAGACTTCACTCAGAATTGCTTTCAGAGATCAAGGAACTACAATTCAATGATCTATTACTTGTTGAGATTAAGGAGAGTTTGGATAATCGACCAGATTTCTTCTTGGCTGATGATGGTAGATTGTTGTTCCGCGGAAAGACTTGTTCCAAATTCTGTTGAAGTCAAGAACAAAATCTTGGAAGAAGCACATCGATCTAAGTACACCATTCACCCTGGAGCTACGAAGATGTACCAAGATCTTAAGAGAACTTTCTAGTGGCCGAACATGAAGAGAGAAGTGGCCGAGTTTGTAAGCCGATGTTTGGTATCTCAACAAGTCAAGGCTGAACATTTTAGGCCTGCCGGAAAATTAAAACCCCTCAAGATACCAGAATGGAAATGGGAGAGCATAGACATGGACTTTATCGTAGGGTTGCCAAGGACTCGAGGCGGATATGATGCTATTTGGGTGATCGTGGATAGGTTAACTAAGTCCGCACATTTCTAGCATGTTAAAACTAAGTGGACTATGGATGTGTTGGCTGCTCTATACATGAAGGAGGTTGTGAGACTGTATGACATTCGAACGTTGATTGTATCCGATAGAGACCCGAGGTTCACATCTTATTTTTGGAAGGGATTGCAAACATCTTTGGGAACCCAGTTAAATTTCAGCACAACTTTTCATCCTCAAACTGATGGGCAAACTAAAAGAACAAATCAGATTATTGAAGACATGTTAAGAGCTTGTATGATTGACTTTGGAAGCAGCTGGCATGAACATTTTCTCCTGATCGAATTTGCCTACAACAACAGTTATCAGTCGAGTATTCAGATGGCCCCTTTTGAGGCGCTATATGGAAGAAGTTGCAGATCGCCTTTGTGCTGGAATGAAGTAGGAGAAAAGCCATGGCTAGCATCGAATCTTGTTTCTGAGACATCCAAGAATATTCAGATCATCAAGGATTGTCTGCAGATAGCACAGTCTCGACAGAAAAGTTATGCCGATAATAGAAGGGATTTAGAGTTCCAAGTTAGAGAGCATGTGTTCTTGAAAGTTTCACCTACGAGAGGGATTTGAAGATTCGTAATCAGAGGTAAACTGAGTCCAACGTTTGTTAGTCCTTTCGAGATTTTGGAAAGAGTTAGAGAGGTAGCGTACAGACTGGCGTTGCCACCTCAATTCACTGGCATTCACGACGCCTTCCATGTATCGATGTTAAGGAAGTATGTGTATGACCCTTCACATGTGATCTAATATGCGAATTTGGAGCTGCAAAAGGACTTATCTTATGAAGAGAAGCCTATCAAGATCCTGGACCGGAAGCTACATCAACTAAGGAATCAGTCCATACCGATGGTTAAGATCCAATGGAGCAGACGTGGAGTTGAGGAAGCCACGTGGGAATCAAAAGATACTCTCAAGAAGAAATATCCGGAGTTATTTTTAGGTCAGTATCGAATCTATCGATACCCCCCTTTTTTGTTTTTGTAAGTAAAGTGAATTTGGAGGATCAAATTCTTTAAAGTGGGGGAGAATGTGGTAACCCAGAATAAAAAGAATAAAATAATGAGTAAAATGATATTAATTAAATTACCTCCTCAATTTCAAAGTAGGGAAAAATAAAATATATAAACATATAAAATGCAATATCCTACAGAAATGAAAATTTAAATTTTATTTACTTTAAGTGAGAACCCAAAGGAAGGAATTTTAATAGAGTTATTGGGTTAAGTAATTAGGGTTTTAGTGGGTTAACTTGGAGCTATTGTGAACGTGTCACATAGACATTTAAAAAAAAGAGGAAATTTGATTTCTTAAAAGAGACTAAACAATATATAAGAGATATGATGATGGGAAATAAGGAAAAGAAATAAAAGAGAGCATGTGATGCTCTAGAGGAGTGTGATCGCCAGAGGGGTTACCTCAAAAATAAAAGGATGATCGCATGTACCTTGTGAAGAAGCAGGTGAGATTGTGAGTCCTTTCTTCCTCCTTCTACCGGCCGGCCGATGAAGGGGGTTCCTATCTTGATTACCCTTGTGAAACAAGCAAAGACAAACAAACAATATGGATTAGCCAAAGTGCAGTATCAATGCTCTAAAGGAATAAGATTATGCAACGTGGGCATGAACACACCTTGTGTGTTTTGTTTAAACCCCTAAGAGGAGTAAAGGGATGGGAGAGTATGCTGTGGATGCAAACAAATAATATGTGATATGCAGAGAAAGATGTATAATGACTGCTTCTAGTAAAATAGCTAGAGTGCTATGCGTACGAGATGAGAAAAAACTAAAAAAAGGAGGAAAGGTGCCCTTCTGCTGTTGCTGCAGCAGCAAAGGGAGAAACAGAGAGAGAGCTTCAGCCGCTGTAAGAAGAACGCAAGAGGAAGACCACCATAGGATCAGCAAGAAACCCCTGCAAGGAAGTTGTTAGTGAAACCAAAACCTGATCTCTCTACTCTTGCAAATAGGAACTTCTTTTCTCAACTGGAATCTCTCTTCTCTGCAAGATCTCTCTCTCTCTCTCGCGGGTGGCCTTCAAGGAAGAGTATTTATAGAGCTTAAGACCTAGTTCTAATGAAATTAAAACTAGGGATAAAACTTCCTGGATATAGATTTACTTCCATGGAAAGGATCGAGATCAAAAGATAGAAGGACTGCCTTGCGAGGAAGCAGCAGCAGAGACGGACACGGAAACCAAATGACGACATCAGGGTGGTCGCTAATTAAAATGACGTCCACGCACGCAGTCGCTAATTCCTGGATTAATTTATAAAAATAAACGACTTTCCATATTTGAAAAATAGGAAATGACGCCTTCGTATCATGGCGTCAATTAATGAGCACCTTTGAGCTAGATGTTAATTCCCTGGATTTGATTTTAAATGGAACTCGTAAATTCAAGAAATGACGCCTGTGCGTGCGGTCGCTAATAAATTAAATAACGACACCCATAGAGTCGTCAATTAAATGACGCCCTTCTGATAGACGCTACTCACAAATATAATAGAAAAACACTAGATAAATTAAAAAAACTTCATATTAAGCCAATATTGAAGTCCACTTTGGGGTATCACGTTGTGACATGAGATTTACTCAATCATAGTGTCGATTTTAGCGTGTCTATAGCTGCCCCGCTGGAGAGGGGGATTTCTGTAGCCCACCCAAAGAGCAGCCCAACTAGACCCAACAGGGTCCAACGAGGCAAGCCCACCCAGGTGACAGCCCACAGGGCCCACTCAGGGAAGGAAAGCCCAATAAACAAACACTCGAGGAACCAACTCTCCCCGGCGGCCTCTAGGCTCGGAGGGCCCGAGTGATGGTCAGGTCATAAGGAAGGTCCGGCCCAAGCCGTTTCCCCGCCCGGGAGAGACAGGCATTAGCCGACCTATCCGACCCCTCTTTCACTGAGCTATGCTCATCGCCCGGACAGGGCTGGCGTTTCAGGAGCTCGGCCAGACCAAATATCATCCGTTCAACAGTCCCCAACGGATAGGGGAGTCAAGAAACCGCCGGACTTCAAGGCGATAACGTTCCCACGATAAGGCCATGAAAGCCCACGTTGAGGACGTAACTCCCGCCGGAGACCCCTCAGCTTACAGGACTCCTGAAGGCGGCACACTATTTAAACCAGGGCTACCCTCCGACGGAAGAAGAGATCCATTCAGGTACTCATATACCCAAACTCCTGAGCAATCCGCTTCACCCTCTGGTGGAGAGGAATCTCGCGCGCTAGCTTTTCTCCTCCCCATTATTGCTTCCACCACAGCTCTACTGACTTAGCCATCGGAGGGTTTTACCCCAGGGAAGCCCCCTGAGCCCTCTGATACGTTTCCCTGTCTTGCAGTTCATCTTCAGGTGATCCACAGCCCGCTCAGGATACAAGCGCGAGATTTCGCCTCTTCATCTGACGCCGTCTGTGGGAAACGCACGAAGAGCCGAGATGGTGAGAAGAAGCTCAGGGAGGAGATCCGCCGTCGAGAAGGGCAAGGCCGCGGTGGCGGCAGGAGATGGCCCCTCTA
This sequence comes from Amorphophallus konjac, assembly GCA_022559845.1. NCBI lineage: Eukaryota > Viridiplantae > Streptophyta > Magnoliopsida > Alismatales > Araceae > Amorphophallus > Amorphophallus konjac. The sequence goes on from CM040118.1 coordinate 322,071,937, forward strand.
GGGCCTCACAGAACCCTCCCTCCAACGCCAGCGTCCCCACCAACGGACCGCCGCCCCCTCCGACGGCGACGGGGGTACCCCCCAACGGTGGCGACGAGGTCTTCCAGGCCCTCAATAAGAAGCTTGACGTCCTCGTGGAGCTCATGAGGGCCCAGGCGGCAAGGGATGCCAGGTCCCGCGCCCCGTCCGGGAGCCCCCCCCGAAGTGCGTCCCAGCATACTGCTGGGGGCCGCTTCACCCTCCGCGGTCAGCAGCTCATCCGCAACAACGTGGGAGGACCCTCGCAAGCTCCGCCCCCGGAGCAAGAGGCTTCCTCCACGCCCAGAAAAGGGAGACAGGGGGCGAGGCCTCCACGCCCGAGCGCCGGCGGTCCTGAGGATCGCCACGACGCTCCCCCCAGTCCCACGGCACGACCGCAACTATCCCTCCGGCTGAGGGATTTCGAAAGACGTTTTGCAGAGCAAGAGCGCGCCCTCCGCGCCCTGCAGAAAACCTCTTTCCCGGAGGATGAGGAGAAATCCCCTTTCTCCGAATGCATCTTGAAGGCAGAGGTGTCTCCCAGAACCTCCATTCCGACCTTCAAGCTCTATGATGGCCAGGGCGACCCAGCCGACCACTACGACAGCTTCGACGCCCTGGTGACTCTGCATGGAACACCGGATCCTATTAAATGCCGAGCTTTTGCGGCCACCCTGGTCCAAGGCGCTCAGGCATGGTTCCAGGCCCTCGCCCCTGGGTCCATCCGGGACTTCAGGCAATTCGGGCGAGTCTTCAAGGAGAGCTTCGCCGGAAGCGCCCCCCCAAGGTCAGTAGCGGGGCTCCTGGCCCTCAAACAGGCGCAAGGGGAAAGGCTCCGGGCTTATGTCCACCGATTTAAATCGGAAGCCCTCAGAATTCCCCGCCTGGATGTGGCCTCGGCCACGACCGCTCTGACCGGGGGCACCCGGGACGAGAACCTCCGCCACGAACTTGTCCTCCACCCTCCCTCGACCCTTGCCGAGCTAGTGACTCTGGCACTGCGCCACGCCGAGTGCGAAGAAGTACTCAGCGCCTGCCGAGACACAACCGGTTCGGGTCGGGAGGGGGACAAGAAGCGAGCCTCCGAGCCAAACCCTGGCTCGGGCAAGAAGCGCGATCGGGAAGGAGAGCGCAAGAGGAAGTATGAGCGGTACACCCCGCTGACCGCGCCAGTCTACGAGATCTATGAAGACATCAAAGACTCGGGACTCCTCCGCCGGCCCGAACCGATGAGATCGAAGAACCGCAAGCGCGACAGGCATTGCCTGTTCCACGGCGACCACGGGCACCACACCGGCGACTGCCACCAGCTCCAGGACGAGATCGAGCGTCTCATCCGTCAGTGGCACCTGGCCCGGTTTACAGCCGGGCGCAAAGAAGACCGGGACGCCGCCGAGGAGATCGACAACGCCCCCCGAGGGGTCCACATCAACGTCATCTCCGGAGGAACGGCGTCGGGCGGCGACACCAGCCGAGGAAGGAAGCGTCATGCCGAGCGGGCCAGCCAGGTCTTAGAACCCTCCAGCGGCCCGCCGAGGGAGCCCCAGGTCATAGTCTTCTCCGACCAAGACCTGGAAGGGGTAAAGACCCCGCATGATGATGCCCTCGTTATCTCGGCCACCATAAACCATTGTAACGTAGATAGAATTCTGGTTGACAATAGGAGCGCCCCCGATGTATTATCTTACGACTATTTCCTTAAGATGGGGGAAGACCCATCCAAGCTCCGCCCGATCCGAACACCCCTTTGCGGGTTTAACGGCCTAGCCACCTATCCCGAGGGAGCCCTAAGCCTGCCGGTCACCATCGGCACCCCACCCAAAACCGTTACGGTCATGGTGGACTTCATAGTGATTAAGGGTATGATAGCGTACAACGCCATTTTCGGCCGGAAAATTCTCAGCCGGATAAAGGCCGTACCATCTACCTATCACCAGAAAATGAAGTTTCCCACCAAAAACGGGTTGGGGGAAGTCCGAGGTAACCAGGCCACGGCTAGAAAATGCTACAACATCTCGGTGGAAGCCTCAAGGCCGGACGGGGGAGATAAGGGCCCCAAGGGAATCGAAGGGAAGACCGTAACCGCCGAGTCCGGTGGCGAATTGCTAACGGTATTCCTGAACGATGACCCGGCCCTCGGAGTAAGGATCGGAGCCGACCTACCACCCATGGAACAGCAGCAATACAAAAAATTCCTTTCTGAGTATGTTCAGGTCTTTGCTTGGTCCGATGATCAACTCCCTGGCATACCAGAGAAGACCGTGATGCACAAGCTCAGCCTCGACCCCACCGTGAGGCCCGTACAGCAACGGAGAAGGAAGCATGCGCCCGAGAAACAGGCGATCATCAAGGCGCAGGTCACCAAGGGACAAGAGACAGGCCTCTTCAGACCAGTCCTGTACCCTACGTGGCTAGCCAATGTCGTCCTGGTGCCAAAAACTACAGGCAAATGGCGAATGTGCGTGGACTTCACCGATCTGAATAAGGATACCCCCAAGGACTGCTATCCGCTACCGAGCATCGACCAACTGGTTGATTCAACCTCGGGCAACGAGATACTCAGTTTCTTGGATGCCTATTCAGGTTATCACCAGATCAGAATGAATCCAGAAGATGTCGAGAAGACCGCCTTCATCACTGACTGCGACGTGTACTGCTACACCCGGATGCCTTTCGGGTTGAAGAACGTCGGAGCCACATATCAGCGACTGGTAAATCACATGTTCGAGGGACAGCTGGGTCGGAACGTCGAGGCTTACATTGACGACATGCTCGTCAAGACCCCCAAGGCCCAAGACCACTTCACCGACCTTGCCGAAACCTTCGACACCCTCCTGAAGTACAACATGAAGCTCAACCCCGCCAAGTGCGCCTTTGGAGTAAAATCCGGGAAGTTCCTGGGTTTCCTGGTCACTCAGCGCGGGATCGAAGCCAACCCCGACAAAGTCCAGGCCATCCTGGACATGCGCCCGCCCACATGCATTAAAGACGTTCAGCGTCTGGCAGGGCGTGTGGCCGCTCTCAGCCGCTTCCTGTCCCGTGCGGCCGAACGATGCTTGCCCTTCTTCAAACTGACGAGGGGACCCAAGCTAGCGTCTGCTACGTTCGCATGGGATGAGGAGTGCCAGACAGCATTCGCCGAGCTTAAAAAGTTCCTGGCTTCGCCACCGGTGCTCTCCAAGCCCGCCCCAGGCGAAGTCTTGTTGCTCTACCTCTCGGCGACGCCATCCACGGTCAGCTCGGTCCTAGTCAGAAATGACTCGGGAACCGAAAGACCAGTCTACTACACCAGCAAGGTGCTCAATGAGGCCGAACGGAGGTACCCCGCAACCGAGAAACTCCTGCTAGCGTTGGTTACCTCCGCAAGGCGTCTCCGCCCCTACTTCCAGGGGCACTCCATCACCGTGCTAACCGGCGAGCCGTTGAAGAAGATTCTGGCCCACCCCGAGGCCTCAGGGCGACTCGTCAAATGGGCCATTATGCTCGGGGCCTACGACATCTCGTACCGGCCGCGATCAGCAATCAAAGGCCAAGCGCTCGCCGACTTCATTGCCGAAAGCACCATCCCCGCCGAGGACAGGCCTCCAACCACGGCCGGGCCAGCCTGGGAACTGTTCGTCGATGGATCGTCCAATTCGGCAGGCAGCGGTGCGGGGATACTCCTGAGGTCCCCCGAAGGGATAGAGCTACAGTACGCCTTGAAATTCAACTTTCAGGCATCCAACAACGCTTCTGAGTACGAGGCCCTTATCTCGGGAGCACGCATGGCCCAACGGCTGGGGGTCGAGCGAGTCAGGATCCACACCGACTCTCAACTAGTCGCAGGTCAGGTCAACGGCGAGTATGAAGCTCGGGAGGCACCCATGATCAAATACCTTCAGTTGGTCCGGAGCCTGGCCCAACAGTTCGAGGAATTTGGGGTAGTCCGGATAGCTCGGGAGCAAAACTCTCGGGCGGACGCCCTCTCTCGATTGGCCTCCTCCCTAGACCCGGAAGGTACACGATCGGTCCTCCTAGAAGAGCTAGAGCGCCCGAGCATTGACACGGAGCTCCTCGCTGTTGACTCGGCCACTCCAAGTGACTGGCGCTCCCGCAACCTGTCCTGGCTACAAGACCCCCAAGAGCCCTCCGACCCTCAAGAAGCCCGCCGAATGAAGTATCAAGCTCGGCGCTTCGTCGTCTTCGACAACACTCTCTACCGAAGATCGTTCTCCGGTCCCCTCCTGAAGTGCCTCGGTCCCGACGAGGCAAGCCGAGCCATCCAAGAGATTCATGAAGGCCTGTGCGGAGCGCACTCAGGGGCAAGGTCGCTGGCCAGAATCCTGTTACGACAGGGGTACTGGTGGCCCACCCTGCAGCGCGACTACTCGGCCTATGTTCAACAGTGCGACCGATGCCAGCGGTTCGACCACTTGGTCCATCAGCCGGCTACGGAACTTGTCACCCTAGCCGAGCCTTACCCTTTCGCTCGGTGGGGAATCGATATCCTTGGGCCATTCCCAACGGCCCAGTCCCAGAAGAAGTTCATCATCGTCGCCATCGACTACTTCACCAAGTGGATCGAGGCCGAGGCTACGGCGAGGATCACCGAGACAGTCGTTTGGGGCTTTATTTGGAAATCGATCATTTGTCGCTTTGGCATCCCCCGAGTGATAGTAAGCGATAACGGTCGGCAATTCGACTCTCGGTACTTCCGAGATAGATGCGCCGACCTAAATATCCGCAACCACTTCACTTCGGTCGCCCACCCTCAGGCCAACGGGCTGGTTGAAAATGCCAACAAGACTATCTTGAAAGGCATAAGAACCAGACTCGGCAAGGCTAAGGGTAGCTGGCTCGAGGAATTGCCTAGCGTACTATGGTCGCACCGAACAACCCCCAGGACGGCAACCGGTGAAAGCCCTTTTCAGTTGGTATATGGCACCGAAGCCGTCGTTCCATTGGAGATCGCCAATCCGTCTCTCCGAGTGATCAGCTTCTCACTCGAGGCAAACGGGCAAAAATTGCTCGAGAACCTCGACCTAGCAGACGAACTCCGAGAGATCGCGAACGTCCGGGCAACGGAGTACCAGCGCCGCCTCACTCGATACTACAACGCCAAAGTCCGAGACAGACGTTTCCAACCAGGGGACTTCGTCCTCAGGAAGGCCGAAGCCTCTCGACCACTAGAGGCGGCGGGCAAGCTATCCCCCAACTGGGAAGGCCCCTACCGAGTGGTCGAGACGCTCGGAAAAGGTGCGTACAGGTTAGCGACAATGGAAGGGGAACCTATTCCTCGAACATGGAACGCAGCCGCACTACGCAAATTCTATTTTTGAAATTGTACAGCAAGATGGACGGAATAAATCCCTTTTCTTTTCATTCCAAACCATTGGTACATCAGATAGACAAATGCCAGTACATCACATAGCAAAAAGCAAAAAAACGTCTAAACACCGCCTCAAGGGGTCATCGCTCAGCTGACTCGGTCTTGATCTCCTCGCGTCCAGCCACTGACTCTGCCTCGTGCGGAAACTGGCTCGGACAAGAGGTGGTCAAGCCAGTTGCCTCGGGTGGCCCGTGACAAGGTGACAGAGGGATTGCAGGAGGGAGGCCATCTTTAAACGTTGAGGAAGGCTACCTCCTGTGGACACCAAAAATTGCACACCCGTGATATCCTACACGGCCCAGTATCAACAAACGGCCCGAGTAAATAAGCCCCGGGAGAGACTGTCGTGAAGCCGCCTCCAGGAGTTACGACAGTGAAGAGAAACCAAGCACAAAGGGCCCCACGGTCCGTGGCCCCCAAAGAAAATCAAACGGGCCATGACTCGTGTTTGCAATGGGCTCAGAACGGGCCCCAGATACACACCCCGTGGGGAGTCCTTCAGCGGCACGCCCAGCCCCCAAGGGGCCTCAACGGCACGCCCTGGTGGAGCTCCAGCGGCACGCCCATTGGGTGTTCAGCGGCACAACCCATCGGGTGTTCAGCGGCACACCCCATCGGGTGTTCAGCGGCACACCCTGGCGGAGCCCCAGTGGCACGCCCTGGAGAGCCCTCCAGCGGCACGCCCCCTTCAGCGGTACACCCCCTGGGGGGGTTTCAACGGCACACCCCCCTGGGGGGTCTTCAGCGGCACAGCCCTCAGCAGGGGCTTCAGCGGCACAGCCCTCAGCAGGTCTCCAGCGGCACAGCCCTCAGCAGGTCTCCAGCGGCACGCCCTTCAGGTCTTCAGCGGCACAGCCCCCAGGGGCTTCAGCGGCACAGCCCTCCGCATGCCTCAGCGGCACGCCCTTCAGGAGCTTCAACGGCACGCCGTTTTGGCTCCCCAGCGGCACGCCTTTTCAACTCGCCAGCGGCACAGCGGTGAAGCGTTTCAACGGTAAGACGACGTGAAGCCCATACCCTATGCATCCTTGGCGCGCAGTGAAGCCGTCTGAGGTGGCAGCCGATCGTTGGGCCACGTAGCCTACCCCACTGACGCCCAGGACGGGGCAGGTCAACCGCCATCATCGCAAGCCACTTCCCGCCTTCAGGGTCGTCTTCCAAAGGCTCCGGCGGCCCGGGGTATAAAAGGGCCTCTGCTTTCGAGAGAAAGCGGGGGACAGGAGAGGAGGAAGAAGAAGACACATACAGAGACGCACAGAGAGGAAAAGAGAAGAAGAGAGAAGAGAGGAGGAAGCGTCCTGGCGTGAGCCCCCTCCGACGACCACCGGGAAGAAGCAAGAGTAAGGGAGAGACAGCTTGATGTAATAGGGGAGAGAGTTGGGGGCAGTGGCCGACGTTCAAGTCCCCAACGCTTCCTACCCTCTCGTATTCGGTTTCCCCCCCCCCCCCATCACGCTTTGTCTTTCTTTGGTTTTCTTTTTCCCCTTGTCCACGGCCTTATCCTGGGCATTTTTCTTTTGTAATGTGTATGTAGGGCCTCGCCCTTTTGATTCCCATGAATGAAAGTCACCCTCTACGGGTTTCTCTTTGATTTCGTTGGCTTATGCTAGTCCTTGCGGTTTCCAACGGGTTGTCCGTTCCTCCCTCCGTCTCGCCACTTCTCCGGTGTTCTTGGGGCCTCCATGTCGATATGAGCCCTCTCCCATGAGCTTTGGTCTTATGGGCCCTTCAACCCCCCCCTCCATGGCCCTCTGTTGTATTCGTTGGCTTAGGGGAGAGGGAGACCCTTACCCTCTCTCCGAACATACGGTAGCCAAGTAGCCTTCCCCCGGCCTTGAACCCCCCCTTCTTTTCCTGAATGGCCTCTAAGTATCCCAGCCTGCACTCTGTTTAAGCCCCCCATCGATGCACCTTTCCGGCGCTTGGCCGGCACACTTGTTTTGGCCCTCAGCGGCACACCCCATTTGCCCTCAACGGCACACATCCGTTTGCCCTCAGCGGTACACTCACCTTGGCCCTCAGCGGCACACACCCTTATGGCCCTCAACGGCACACCCTTCAATCCCTCAGCAGCACACTTCTTGGCCCTACTCCGAGCCCTTTCCTTCGCGTTTTTCGAGGCTCTGTAAAGGTGTTGTTGCCTCCGGGCGCCCACCTCCAGTTGTCGGGTTCCGCCACTCCATGTGGGCGCGTTCCCTTTATCTCCCTTACGCCCCAGGTTAAGGGGAGATGCTGCCGAATTTTTGTGAGAAAATAACAAAACATTAAAAGAGGCAAAAGGAAGCAACAAACGAATGGAATAATCAATGAACCTCCCAGCTAATCAAGCCACTGCCGGCACCATGACGAGAACCGAACTGATTAACTACCCGGCAGCCCGAACGCCCGATCCGCAAGAAAGGAGGCTGAACCGAGCAAAACGGAAACAAGGGGGGAGTTTATATAAAATTACATGGAAATTAAAACAAGAAGAAAAGAAAAGCCTTAAAAATAAGAAATTGAATACTGATTGAACCTCCACCATCACGCCCCTTGAACCCTCAGCGGTGCACCCCAGTTGTGACGACCCGAGAATCCGATTACCGGGAAGGCCCGATAACCCGAGACTCGAACCGCCGCCCACGAGCCGGGAGGGCTCGGAAGGGCTAAAAGGAGTGTGGAGGCACAAAGAAATAGGAAATAGAGCAGGACAACCAACCATCAACAGAAATAAATAAACAACTACAACAGAGTCCAGTCCTACAGAAAGTACAGTCTAAAGCAGTAAAACGTACCACATGCCAAGCGAACACTCGGCCCGGCAAACTGGCAACTGAGAACCTCCGCTCCGCACCCTCGAACCTCGAGGAAGAACAGCTACACCTGAAAAGCAGGGAATGAGTCTCCAAAACAGAGACTCAGCAGGGATCCCGCGGAACCCCAACCGGAAACAACGGCGGTAGCGGAAAGGAAGCTACAACTACAGCAGGAACAGCAAACCGGTGGCCGGTCAAAAACTCGGCACTACAGCTACTCCTACTGTACCAGAAAACACGACCCAGTCTCCCATCGGGGGACAACCAAGCCACGCACCCGACCACCCGATTCCACGATCGGGGACCACTAAACACGAGCCGCCCTAGCCACGCTACTAGGAAAACGTCACGATACCTCCGCAGCGGAGGCCTGCCCTCACCAAAAGGGCCCAAGCCAAAACCACACGGTCAGGGAACACGGTCACGACCTCACCGTCGTGAACACAACACTATCTAGGAAAAGGCCCTCGGTGAAACTCACCGGAAACCCCAGACCTCGACTCCGGGAACTCTCCCGAAACCACTCACGAAGTCCCGTCTCACGGACGGAAACAAAACCTGGTACACAACAACTCACGTCACGTGACAGGAGCACCACCCACTAGAAGAACGACCGGCTGCGTCCCCTGACGTCTTACACCGCGTCACAAGTGTCTAGCTACGACGCCCCGGGCGTGAGACTCAGACACACACAATAACCAGTACCACAACAAGGACTAGCTGGGGTCACGCTCGTCAGCGCGTGTCCTAAGCCCCCAACTACGTGTGCACACACAGACCATCTGCTCTAGGTCGGGTCCTCTGGCTGGCTTTCCCCCCCACCGGACTCTGGTGGCAAAGGCAAGGGGCCGACGGAAACCAGCCTAAAAACCGCGTCTCACCGGGTCGCGCTCTCCACCACTCCCAGGTGGGTCCGCACACGCGTGCGCAGGAAGCTACGACTAGTGGAGGATCACTGAGAGAGTAGACTCTCAAAACAACAGAAAACGACGTCCGAACCTAACGAAGTACGGGGACCATCCCACGTAGCAGCACCATCGCACGGTGACCACGATCGGAGAAGAAACGGGACGCACAGTCCACGGTCAAACACATAACCCACTCGGGAATCATCTTCCAGGAAGACTCACGACATGCGGGGGAACCCCACCGCACACATACCGATACACGGTGACTAGATCGAGCGAGAATACGGAAACCCGAAACGCCTGAGGTCACCCGGACTCACCAAGCCCACGGGCACGCTTATCGAGGTAACACGGCACCTCCAGACACCCCAAAACACGGTAACAAAACCCACGGGGTGCCCGGGACACTCACAAGGCCAAAGGTCGACCACTGCGTCACAACCGGGTCGACCGGAGACCAACACAACCCAATCGGAACACTAGTAAACCGCCCGGACCCTTACACTCACGAGCGCGCAAATCAAGGTAAACGGAACCCCCGGACACCCCAAAGACACGGTCACGGAACTCCACGGGGTGTCCAAGGCACACACGGCCCACGAGGAGCACGATCAGCCGCAGACCGCCCGCCCCGGGCAGCCCGGCTGGTCCCTCCAAGAACGCGCTATAGGTCCATAGCGCGTTCAAGCAGAACGCGCTATAGGTCCATAGCGCGTTCAAGCAGAACGCGCTAGGAGCCTATAGCGCGACAAGCCAGGTCGCGCTATGTTTCCATAGCGCGACAGTCCAGAACGCGCCGTAGCCCTATAGCGCGACAGGAACCGCCATACTGTTCATCTTCTCCGATGAACGCGCCCCGTCGGGGCGGCGCGACCCTCAAGAACGCGCTACTGGAAGCTAGCGCGTTCTCAGTCCGCGCCCGAAAACGATAGAAACGGCGGGAAAATCCATTCCACGCCCCGATCACCCCCGGGTGATGGGGAAACAAAGGGGGAAACATTCCCCAACCCCTCTGGCACCGAGAGGACCCATTTAAACCCCAAAAACACGATCAAAACACAAGATTCGGCTCACACCCCAAAAACATGCATTTTTCCCAAATCACCCCGTTTAGCCCGCTCGGCTCACCACAGCCTACGAAACTCGCGGGAATCGAAGTACACGGGTTGAGGGTCCATCTCCCTACCTCCACCGAAGATTCGACGCACCGTGGACGCCGATCCACGAAGAAAACGCCGTTTAAACCCTCGCCGGTTCACGATCCCACGAACCGCCTCCACCACCGCGATCCTCATCCCGTACCCGTCGCTCCACGCCCCACGAGCCACGCCGCCCCGCCCTCGCCGCCTCCGTCGGCCGCCCGGAGTGAGAGGGGGAGAGGAGAGAACGTGAGAGAAGAGAGAGGGAGAGAAGAGAGAAAATGAGATGGGGAGAGAGAAAAAGGAGGTTATTATATAGAAAATCCGGAAATTCCCGAAAATACCGAAAAATAGAAAATCACATTTCTGCGATCCTCGGAACACACCGATCGCAACGGTACCACTCGCGCCCTGGTGAACAGTCCGGTTCACCCGTAACGAGGTTCCGAAGGAATTACCGAAACACACACCGGGAATCGGAAAACACACGCGGAAAAGCCGCGGAACGCTTCCGGGCCTCCGAAACAACTCCGGATCGCGCCGATCCGAACACGAAAGATGTCCGAAACGAAATTTCGGGCACTTTAGAGTCGGACACTCTGAAAACCAGATCCAGGACCCAAAAACAAGGATCCGAAAGATCCAGGGCATTACAGCCCTCCCCCCTTAAAGAAATTTCGTCCTCGAAATTCAGGACAAGCACAGGAACAGGGGAAGAACGCCGTAACTCACTGACAACGCCGTCAGAACCCCAACACAGAAAATCTTGATTCTCGCAAAAAGCACCGATCATGAGGGATACGGCCAGACCATAATCACGAACAACGCCACGCTCCGCACGCCGCACACACATCGGCCACTAGAGCAGGCATAAGACAAGGGCACAAGTCTGGTATCACCTCAAACACAACGAAAAACACCCACGGCATCGCTGCCACCCTCTCGCTCACCGAGGGAACGCAATCCTCGCCACAAGAACCAATCCACCGGTCAACGCTCACGCTCGGCGGACCAACCAAACGCCAGCTTCACAACCGCTGATCGATCTCACACCCTGCACCAGGGGTAACCAATCACTGAGCTTCCATCAGCTCACACCTCAGAAACGGCCACCAGAAGGCCTCGCTTGCACGCCGCTCTCTCCATTCTCGAACCCTTACAACCAGCATCTTCTGTCTCTGAAAAGACCATCCACTGGTCGCCAGACATTCGCCAACGGAAAACCTCCACCGGCCCAGCAGGCACGATCCAACACATGACAGGCCATCTGCTGACTCACGCACAGACCAACACCACCTCCAATCTCGAACCTCACGCCAACTCTACCCTCTCAGGGGAGCACTGCGAAACCACATGACTCCATCTCCACACGGTCCTCACGTCACTCGACTCAGACTTACGGGGAATCCTCCCTTGCTGGCCACAGACTGAGGATCAACATCCAACACCAACGTCTCATCAGAGACCACTCTCCGACGCCAATCTCACGAAAAAAAGCCTCCGCCCACAGGCGTCACTCTTCCATCTGGTCTCATCAAATCCTTCGATCAATCCAAATGGACACCTGCCAATGCCATGAACCACAATATCTCAAGCAACGGCACGCCAACCAACATGTCTCACACCGTCGGAGACAACGCACACCGATGAACCAATCCTCCACTGCTCTACACTTCTCAGAAATCCACCAGCAGCAACCAACGCTACGATCCACGCACTCTGATCCACACGCACAGCCACCACAACGCCAACTCGAGATCCACCATCTCGACAACCATCTGCAACCCCGCAGACTCCGATCCTCCACACATCGGGAACCGCGACACCAACCGCAAATCTCAAAAACAGCGCCCAGTTGACACTCATCCTTCCGGAACAGCGCCAACACCCTTACACATCAGGGAACGGGCAACGATTCTCACAGGCAACCACCTTGCCAAGACAAAGAGCACGTCTCGCACGAACTTCATGACACACAAGGCCAACCAATCCGGACACGCAATGCAAGACGACGAACCTTAGCCAAACACGATTCTCTCCAACCAAAGGAGAACCCAATCGCACCTCCGACCAACGGAAGGAAAACTCCACACTCGACCTGACCTCGAGCCTCACGCATGCTGGGAATAGCACCTTCCAGCACCAAGAAAACTATCACTTCCGTCAGGTCAGCTCCTCCGACAACACTTACCAAGTGTCCCGTCGGACCATGATCACAACATCTCTCGATGCACCACCGCTACAATCCCCCGAACTGCAACACGCCCTCCGACAACCTCTGCCCAACGCAACACAACCAGGGCCACCACCGATGAGGGAGAAGGCTCTCGACCCCGATCCGCAGACCCCGCGCCAGCACGAAAGCCGTGAACAACAACCACCTTCACAGCGCCGCACAGCGCACTCAAACTCTCAAGCGAGAAACAAAGCGGAAAACATGCACGAAACCCTATGCCAACTGCTGACTGTACTGGACCTTACGGACTCTGATCACTGCAATATCTCGAATTCCCATGTACGTCCACAACCACGCTCTGATACCAGCTGTGACGACCCGAGAATCCGATTACCGGGAAGGCCCGATAACCCGAGACTCGAACCGCCGCCCACGAGCCGGGAGGGCTCGGAAGGGCTAAAAGGAGTGTGGAGGCACAAAGAAATAGGAAATAGAGCAGGACAACCAACCATCAACAGAAATAAATAAACAACTACAACAGAGTCCAGTCCCACAGAAAGTACAGTCTAAAGCAGTAAAACGTACCACATGCCAAGCGAACACTCGGCCCGGCAAACTGGCAACTGAGAACCTCCGCTCCGCACCCTCGAACCTCGAGGAAGAACAGCTACACCTGAAAAGCAGGGAATGAGTCTCCAAAACAGAGACTCAGCAGGGATCCCGCGGAACCCCAACCGGAAACAACGGCGGTAGCGGAAAGGAAGCTACAACTACAGCAGGAACAGCAAACCGGTGGCCGGTCAAAAACTCGGCACTACAGCTACTCCTACTGTACCAGAAAACACGACCCAGTCTCCCATCGAGGGACAACCAAGCCACGCACCCGACCACCCGATTCCACGATCGGGGACCACTAAACACGAGCCGCCCTAGCCACGCTACTAGGAAAACGTCACGATACCTCCGCAGCGGAGGCCTGCCCTCACCAAAAGGGCCCAAGCCAAAACCACACGGTCAGGGAACACGGTCACGACCTCACCGTCGTGAACACAACACTATCTGGGAAAAGGCCCTCGGTGAAACTCACCGGAAACCCCAGACCTCGACTCCGGGAACTCTCCCGAAACCACTCACGAAGTCCCGTCTCACGGACGGAAACAAAACCTGGTACACAACAACTCACGTCACGTGACAGGAGCACCACCCACTAGAAGAACGACCGGCTGCGTCCCCTGACGTCTTACACCGCGTCACAAGTGTCTAGCTACGACGCCCCGGGCGTGAGACTCAGACACACACAATAACCAGTACCACAACAAGGACTAGCTGGGGTCACGCTCGTCAGCGCGTGTCCTAAGCCCCCAACTACGTGTGCACACACAGACCATCTGCTCTAGGTCGGGTCCTCTAGCTGGCTTTCCCCCCCACCGGACTCTGGTGGCAAAGGCAAGGGGCCGACGGAAACCAGCCTAAAAACCGCGTCTCACCGGGTCGCGCTCTCCACCACTCCCAGGTGGGTCCGCACACGCGTGCGCAGGAAGCTACGACTAGTGGAGGATCACTGAGAGAGTAGACTCTCAAAACAACAGAAAACGACGTCCGAACCTAACGAAGTACGGGGACCATCCCACGTAGCAGCACCATCGCACGGTGACCACGATCGGAGAAGAAACGGGACGCACAGTCCACGGTCAAACACATAACCCACTCGGGAATCATCTTCCAGGAAGACTCACGACATGCGGGGGAACCCCACCGCACACATACCGATACACGGTGACTCGATCGAGCGAGAATACGGAAACCCGAAACGCCTGAGGTCACCCGGACTCACCAAGCCCACGAGCACGCTTATCGAGGTAACACGGCACCTCCAGACACCCCAAAACACGGTAACAAAACCCACGGGGTGCCCGGGACACTCACAAGGCCAAAGGTCGACCACTGCGTCACAACCGGGTCGACCGGAGACCAACACAACCCAATCGGAACACTAGTAAACCGCCCGGACCCTTACACTCACGAGCGCGCAAATCAAGGTAAACGGAACCCCCGGACACCCCAAAGACACGGTCACGGAACTCCACGGGGTGTCCAAGGCACACACGACCCACGAGGAGCACGATCAGCCGCAGACCGCCCGCCCCGGGCAGCCAGGCTGGTCCCTCCAAGAACGCGCTATAGGTCCATAGCGCGTTCAAGCAGAACGCGCTAGGAGCCTATAGCGCGACAAGCCAGGTCGCGCTATGTTTCCATAGCGCGACAGTCCAGAACGCGCCGTAGCCCTATAGCGCGACAGGAACCGCCATACTGTTCATCTTCTCCGATGAACGCGCCCCGTCGGGGCGGCGCGACCCTCAAGAACGCGCTACTGGAAGCTAGCGCGTTCTCAGTCCGCGCCCGAAAACGGTAGAAACGGCGGGAAAATCCATTCCACGCCCCGATCACCCCCGGGTGATGGGGAAACAAAGGGGGAAACATTCCCCAACCCCTCTGGCACCGAGAGGACCCATTTAAACCCCAAAAACACGATCAAAACACAAGATTCGGCTCACACCCCAAAAACATGCATTTTTCCCAAATCACCCCGTTTAGCCCGCTCGGCTCACCACAGCCTACGAAACTCGCGGGAATCGAAGTACACGGGTTGAGGGTCCATCTCCCTACCTCCACCGAAGATTCGACGCACCGTGGACGCCGATCCACGAAGAAAACGCCGTTTAAACCCTCGCCGGTTCACGATCCCACGAACCGCCTCCACCACCGCGATCCTCATCCCGTACCCGTCGCTCCACGCCCCACGAGCCACGCCGCCCCGCCCTCGCCGCCTCCGTCGGCCGCCCGGAGTGAGAGGGGGAGAGGAGAGAACGTGAGAGAAGAGAGAGGGAGGGAAGAGAGAAAATGAGATGGGGAGAGAGAAAAAGGAGGTTATTATATAGAAAATCCGGAAATTCCCGAAAATACCGAAAAATAGAAAATCACATTTCTGCGATCCTCGGAACACACCGATCGCAACGGTACCACTCGCGCCCTGGTGAACAGCCCGGTTCACCCGTAACGAGATTCCGAAGGAATTACCGAAACACACACCGGGAATCGGAAAACACACGCGGAAAAGCCGCGGAACGCTTCCGGGCCTCAGAAACAACTCCGGATCGCGCCGATCCGAACACGAAAGATGTCCGAAACGAAATTTCGGGCACTTCAGAGTCGGACACTCTGAAAAACCAGATCCAGGACCCAAAAACAAGGATCCGAAAGATCCAGGGCATTACACCAGTTATCTTCCAATGGCATACTCATCCAACCCCTTCGCCGGCACGCTCCTCCCAGCCTTCAGCGGCACGCTTCAAAGCCTTCCCCGGCACGCCCCTTGAACCTTCAGCGGTACGCCCCTAATTGCCCATGGACACACCCTTTCAGCGGCACACTCCCTCCTTTCGCCGGTACACCCTCATCCACCGTCTCAACGGGATCCAGTGTATAGACTTGGGCAATGTACAGACTTTGAGCTGATGAATGCTGGCCAAGGTATAGACTTTGGGCCAGCCAAGGTACAGACTTCATGCTGCAGCGTATAGACTTGGGGCCAGCCAGTGTACAGACTTCATGTTACAACGTACAGACTTTGGGCTTGGCAATGTATAGACTTCGAGCTGCAGCCAAAGGGGCAGTGTACAGACTTCACGTTACAACGTATAGACTGTGGGCCAGCCAATGTACAGACTTCATGTTACAACGCACAGGCTTTGGGCTGTAATGTATAGACTTTATGCTGGTCAATATACAGACTTTGAGCTGATGAATGCTGGCCAATGTATAGACTTCGGGCCGGCCAACGTATAGACTTTACGCTGCAGCGTATAGACTTGGCCAATGTATAGACTTCATGCTGGCCAACGTATAGACTTTATGCTGGCCAACGTATAGACTTCATGATGGACAATGTACAGACTTTGAGCAGCCAATGTACAGACTTCGTGCTGGTTGAATAGGCAATGTATAGACTTGAGGCTGGGGAACGTACAGACTTTATATCACCCCCCCCTCCTTCACCGACACACTCTCTAGCGGTACGCCCTTTTCAACCCCCAGCGGTACACCCCTTGAGCCTACAGCGGTACGCCCCCCCTTTGGCCTTGTTGCTCTCAGCGGTACGCCCTTTTCAGCCCCCAGCGGTACACCCCTTCGCCACTCAACGGCACACCCCATGCCCTCAGCGGTACACTCCCATTTTTCCTTCGCCGGCACACTGCATGTATATATACATATATAGCATGATAAGGGCATTGACGATAGCAAATAAATTGATGAAAATTATGCTAATTAAAGGACCCCGAATATGCCACATTAATAATGATTCAAAGGTATAAATAAACAATAAACATCAAATCACAGATCAGAACATATAACTAAGAAAACCCCAAATAAAAGACGCTAGGGCCCACACTGCAGCCCCCATCTCTCCCAGCGACCCGGGGCAAAAGGAACAATAATGCCGCCTTCTCAGGCCGGGCTCGGATCTTGGGAGTCATCCCGACATGGTCCGGTCTCGACCTAGCCTCGGGCCGACATCTTGATCAGACCGGGTTTGCTCCTCGTTCCGGACGCCCTCCGAGTCATCACTAAAATTGCCGGGTGTTCGGCAAACACTTGAACGGATTTGTCCCGGCTTTTCCTATTGTGTTTCCATCACGGACTCGTGTCCGATTATGAAAAGGTCCACGAGTGACTGACATGACCAGCGATTTGTGGTCTGAATACAACCCTCAGTGTGATCCATTCCTATCTCTTTCTTGCACAATTAGTATTATTCTTTTCGGCCGCGGGGCCCCTAATTTCGACAATTAATCAAGGGTATTCCCTCGTGTGGGGGATGTAAATGACGTCGTGACCTTTATGACACGACGGGATTCGGTCCCGACACGAACCACACAATCGCCTGACGAAGTCAGACCGAGCGCACCATGGGCTCTTCGGAGCCCGAATAAATTGTCACTTCGGTGACTGGCACGCCCACGCACTTAATAGACAAGACCACCTGAACCAGCGAATTTAAGCGCGTCCACAACTCTGGCACGCCCGGTGGGACCTATCCACCCTTCATCTCTTTGCCGAAGTTAGGGGCCCCGCGGCCCCCTTCTTGTAATACTAATTGTGCTACTTTCTTAAATGCAGGAAGAGAGAGAGGCATCATGGAACCGACAATGGCTGTTGTTTGCGGCCCTCAAGTCGTGGAGAACCATGTCCGAGGCGGCTACCTGGCGGTGCCCCTCAACTTCGGGAGCTTCCCTCCCACTGTGGGCTTCCCCAACTTCTTGGGGGTAGCCTTCGCCAACATCCTCGAGGTGAAGGCGCCCGAAGAGTCCCAGGTCAACGCTCCCGCCCCGGGGGCCACTGAAGCTGCTACCGGCCGAGCTATGGCCAAGAACAATACCAGCGTCCCGACAACGACGCTGAGCTGCAACGTGCACCACGTGCACCAAACTACCGGCCCATCCCACCAAGGGTCGACATCCCACCGAAGGAGGCTTCGGAGGAGCAACACCGGCGCCGGCTCAGGGCGTCGCATGTCCAACTCTGGAAAGTCCATGACGGTTGGGGCCCTCCGAGTCCGCCTAGACGGGCAGAGGTCCCAGGCGACGCCGGACCACGTCGTCCCGACCATCCCAGTCCGCAACTCCTTCCAAGGACTGGAGAAGCTGAAGGAAAGGGCAACGCCCGCAACCCTATACAGGCCGGCCAAACTGAAACAAGTTTGGGTACCTTAGGGGGCCCAGCCTGCTACACCCGCCCAAGCGGGGCCCAGCGCTTTCCGCCCGAGGAGGGCCCGACAAGATGACCGGGTCGAGGTGATGACCCCAACTTCCCGACCGGCACCCGTCATCCCGGCGCCGTCCGAGAATGCCCGCCGCCGTCGCCGAGGGCGCCGGCACAATGCCGCCCGCCCGGCTCTCACGGCCTGCTCTCCGCCTGCCGCTGTCAGCGACATGCAACCCCAGGCCGCTCTCCCTGACCAGGAATGGGAAGGGATCGAGCAGGCTATGAGGAATTACCTCCGAGGCCCGGGTAGCACCCCCGCCGGCCGCCAGAGACTGCTGGGGGCAATGGCTTCCGCTTTTCAAGAGGTAGGCGCCCGACCCGCACCTAGCGTGGAGTCGAGGACCCGTCCGGAGGAGTCGCGCCAGTCCCCTGTACGGGAGGAAGCGCCGCCCCGACGGTCGGTCTTTGATAGACTGGTGTTCCCAGGGAGATCGTCCAGGAGGGCGACAAAAAGAAACAAGAATAAGAAATGGCAAACATTCACCTGCGACATGGCAGGAGTTCATGGTCAGTATGGGGCCTTGCCCACCGATCCGGGAGAATTGGCCAGAATAGCCGTCAGGCCGGGACCCCTTACTAGAAGAGGGAGAGCGGCAGGCGGCGCGACACCCGCAGGCGCCGAAGGGACCCTACCTGAAGAACCCCTTGAGGCCCTCACGGCCAACGTGGTCACCACCGGCGACACGAGTGGCGGACCCTTGACATCATCCGAGGACGCCCCGGCCGAAGAGACAGGGGGCATGCCCAGTCTCCCCACAGCTGACCCTACAATGCTGCTCATGATACAACGATTCCACCAGGAAATCGAGTCACTCAAGAAGCAGCTAAGTGAGCGGAATACACCGCCCCCGATGTCCTGGCAGACCGAGGTTATACCCGAAGTACCCAGGGACAGGGGGCAGTCTTCAGAGGCAGCTCTCCCAGCAACCCTCAATCCTCTCGGGGGCGCGCCCCCACAGCAAACACATTGCACGGCAGTGGCCCCGCCACAGGCTCCGCCTTCACAAGGGTCCCCCATGGCTCCCCGGGCGACCGTGGTAGCCACCCCGAGTGCGCAGCCCGCTCATTTTTACCCGAATCCGGTGGACCCGGCAGCAGTCAGCCGGTTGATGCTCGAACAGATGATAGATATGAAGCTGGCCGAGAGGGGCGAAGGGGATCAGACGCCGTTTGACGTCTACCGGGTACCCTACCCGGCCCACTATGCCGCAAGGAAGCTGCCGGTCGGCATCACCAAGCCGCCGAAGTTTGAAAAAGTCAACGGGCAAGGGTCCCCCAGGGAACACATTGCTTACTATGTGAACATCATGGGAGATCTAGCTGCTGATGAAGCCTATCTCCTGAAGTTCTTCGGCTCGACACTTACCGGACTCGCCTTCGAGTGGTACTCTAGCCTGGCACCCGGGTCCGTTGCTGACTGGCCTGACATGCAAAAGAAGTTCAAGGAAAGATTTTATGTTGCAGAACGGGAAGTCACTGTAGTAGAGCTCTATGCTACGAGACAGAAGAACGATGAGTCGGCCCTCGACTACATCAAGAGATGGAGGAACCTCAGCATGAGGTGCAGGCGTCCCCCGCACCAGGAGGACGCGGTGCAGATCTGCAAACAAAACTTGAAGAAAGAAATCCTGGAAAGGATGATCGGCACTAAGGTCAAGACATTCGACCGCCTGAACAACGTGGTAGCAGAGATCGAGGCATTTTTGGCCCGATACTCCTCCACTCCAGCCATGTCAAGCCAGAGAGCCAGACAGGCCGAGAAGAAGCCAGCTCCCCCTGAGGTGCACACATTAGACTTCCAGGCTTTTGAGAAGCAGAAAGAGAAAGCCAAGGCGGCTGCCAACCTTCCTCCGCCCAGAGCTACAGAACGGCGGTAAGGCCCCTCACTAAGGGAGAAGATGAAAAACAAGCTTTATTCCTTCTCCCGAGACAAGTCCAAGCTCCTGTTCGAATGGGCAACCAGCTATAACAAAATCACACTGCCAGAGCCGAAGAGGCCCGGTGACTTGAAGAAGAAAGATGACCCGCGCTTCTGCTTATACCACCGGGTGCTCGGGCATACTATCGAAGACTGCTACGTCTTCAAGGATGTTATTGAAGCCCTAATCAAGAACGGGGAGCTAGACATGGGGGAGCATAGAGTAGACCCCCCGCAGCCGCATGAGCTGCCCAGCATAACCTCCTCCGTCAACATGGTCTCATTGTACCAGGAACTGTCAAAGGAGTGGGCGGAGGCCTGCGCCCACGCCACTTATGGGACCTTCATCATGGCCCCAGCTCAAAACCAAGAAGGGTGGCAGACTATAACCAGAAAAACTAGAAGGGCGCGCGCCTCTCGGCCTACCCCAGGAATTCACCCGGGGGTGGCAGCGCCCCTGCCTGCACCGCCCCCGGCAAGTCCGGTTTGCCATGACACGGCCCCTCGGCTGGTCATGAGGCGGCCCACTCACAACAAGAAGAGTTCTGTCCCGCTGCGGATGCACAAGAAGACTAGCCCGGCGGTTGAAAGACTCCAGGCTATTATTGATGGGCTCGAAGATTATGAACAGCCCGAAATCCAGCCTGTGGAGCTGAAGGAGTATGTCCCCTGGAAGGAGTTCGAATCACTCGAGCTGGCTCCGGGAACAGAAGCTGATGCAGACAAAGAGCCTCCTCTGTGGGGTGAACTTCCTCAAGAGCAGCCGTCCGCTGCAGCAGGCAAGAAGAAGAAGAAGAGAAGACCCAGGGGCAAGAAGAAGAAGGAGGTCGTCTTCGCCTGCAACACCCTCTCGGCGTTGTTCGACACCGCTCTCTCCCTGGAAGAAAAAGAAGAAGAGCCACCCCAGGAACCGGCGGAGGTGAATCAAGCTGAGGCGTCCACCTCCCAACACGCCACCAGGTCCGGAAGGAAATGGGGGCGCCCTCCTCAGGACAATCTCAACATCATGCTCAGGGGAGAACAACCATACCAGATTCCCGACCCTGAGGTCCGAGGCGCCGAGATCCCTCCTCCATCGGGCCTCTATCCCGATGGGGCCAGGAGTCAAGGCACCCCTTCATTCGCCGAATTCCTGTCAGCCCGAGCAGGCAAGCAGGCGCGCTCCCCAGTGCCTCCCTCCACCAGGAAAGCAAGCAGTCCCCGAGCTCTACAGGCGGCTACTCCTCCTCAGCCAGAAGCAGAATTCAACGGCATCCCAAACCTCGCCGAATTCATGCGAGAAACAGAGGAAGCCCAGCAGGCCCCGCCGACTCAACAGGCTGCAGCAGAGCCCACAAAGCAGGCATCCCCTGATCTGGCACCCCAACCTCAGGATGAGGGTAGGCGCAGCAAGCCCGAAGAGATGAAATTGCTCAAGGTGCGGGCGGCCGAGCGAATAGTCAGACACCTCAAGAAAATCCCGACCCGGTTTACAGTATGGGAGATGCTGTCCTTGAACGAAGAAACACGGCAAGCCATCATCGCCGCACTCCAGACGCCAGCACACCTTGAAGCCTGTTTGGCAGAAATATCACCTGAAGTAGCAGTGGCTTTCACAGAAGATGACATGCTCCTGCCGACTTGCAGCCATAACAGGCCCCTCTACATGAAAGGGCAGCTGAACAGCCAGCCTATCAACAGGGTCTTGATCGACCCAGGGGCAGCAGTGAATATACTCCCGTACCGGGTGTACCAAAAGCACTACTTTGACGTACACCTGGTTGAGGTCAAAAATGTCAGGATTGCTGGCTTTAACCAGAAATGTGAGGTGCCCATGGGGGTCGCAGAGTTCAACTTGACCTTTGACGACTTCACCTCCAAAGTCTAGTTCCACGTCATCAACTCCAACACTTCCTACAAGGCGTTGCTTGGCCGGCCTTGGCTACACCAGAACAGAGTGGTGCCCTCCACCTTACATCAGTGCATCAAGTACCCCTGCGAGGGGAAAGAAGTCAGAATCTTCGCCGACCTCCACCCGTTCGAGGTGTTCGAGTGTCACTTGTCAGATGCTAATCTGTACTTAGAGAAGGCAAAGCAAGCTCCTCAAGCTGCCCAAGTCAAAGGGAAGAAGAAAATGGAGTCAAGTGGCTGGTTTCCTCCGCCACCCCCGGGCTATGTGGCTCCCCCGCATGTACCATTCATTGCACAACAAGAAGGGGTATTCAGGGCGGCTCCTCTCGCCATTTACCCTACACCGGGGGCGCCTTGCCTCGAAGACCTGCTAGAAGATGTCAGGGTCCCGCCAGGGATCGTCAAGCCTGTAATAGAAATAGAATGTCAAGCAGCCGAGCAGCTGAAGACCTTCGAGGTGCCTAACCCAGAAGGGCCGCCCACTATCTTCTACGTTGCTGGGGAGAAGCCAGTCAGGGAGGACGATGACTGCCGATTCCCTGACGAGTTGCATGACCCGCACGTCCCCATTGCGGGACTCCCTCACCTGACTGACCGGGCAGCCAGGATGGTCAGAAAGCAGAAGATTCCCCCATACCTGCCCTCCAGCCGGAAGAAGATGTTCGAACAGATGTGGAACCCGCCAAACCTGGATCGACGGTTGCTGCAAATCACCAAGCACCCCGGTTTGGGTTTCTCACTAGAAGATTACTACGAGGCCGATGTGATATCAGTTTCGGCCTTGTCCGGTGACGACCCTGCGGAAGTTGCAAATTTGAGGGAAGCCCACCAAGATGTATATCCCAGCTCTCCGACTGAGGAGGCACAAGATGAAGAAGTGTTCCTTTGGAACCCTATCCGCCACTGCATGGGGAAGACCTCCTCTTTCTCCGAGGAACCGACCCCGGAGGGGCACACCGTCAAGGCACCTTCGCTCCGGCCGGCCGGCGAAGCAAGGAGCAGTAGCATGGGCCATGCTCCGAATTCCCCTCGATACGACCCCGTCATGTACGCCTTGTACCACAGGCAGCAACGGGAGATCGAGATGCTAAAAGTGCGGCTGGCTGAGTTAACCTCGCTGGTCGCCGACCTGATCCAGGGTTCTCTTCCCCCGTGGGGTGGCCATCTGCCCCGGCCCCGAGGCACCAGTCCGGACACCTCCGCCCCGTTGAGAAGAGAAGCAAGAAGTGCAGCAAGCCCCTTTGCTGGGCGGCCAGCCTGACGAGACGTGACACTCCAGGAGAAGTTGCAGAAGCCCTATTCCTTCCCAAAGGAGAAGACTCGGGGTATCTTTGACTGGGCTTGCTATTACGGCAAGGTTTCCCTCCCAAGGCCCAGGAGGCCGCAAGACGCCAGAAGGAGTGGGGACCCGCTGTTCTGTCCCTACCACCAGATGTTAGGCCACGCCATCGAAGACTGTTATGTCTTCAAAGACATTGCTCAAGGCCTCATCGACAGGGACGAGCTCAGGATGGGAGACTATGTGGTAGCCCCGCCACGCCCCCACGTGGCGGACAGCCCTAGAGCAGGAGCCTATACCATATCCATCCAGTACCAGGCGCCTGAAGATGCGGCTACCCCGGCCCCCGTCCAAGCTGTCTATGATGAGTACATAGAAGACCCCGAGGTGGCCCTGTGCCTTTCTGCACCAGCGGACCTCACAGACCCGGCGGCTACAGTCCAAGAGGACTGCACGGCAAGTCCAGCCCCCACGCCCAGCCAGGAGGAGCAAGAAGACGAGGATGCCATCCTCGAGCCCGAAGACAACGAAGACTAAGACTTCGTCGATTTGTCGCCAGCCCCGCCGGAAATTGAAAATGGCGGCCAGGCCACAGTCGACGAATTGATTGAGATCAACCTCGGCACAAAAGGCGACCCCAGGCCGACCTTTCTGAGTGCTCTCATACCCCCTCGTGAGAGAGAACAATACATAAAGCTGCTGCAAGAGTTCCGGGATTGTTTTGCCTGGAACTACAAAGAAATGCCCGGACTCAACCCCGAGGTGACTCAGCACATCTTGTCCATCGATCCTAAGGTGGAGCCAGTGAAACAGTCTCCCCGGCGCATGAGGCCGGAATTGACCAGCCAGATCTGCAAGGAGGTCGACAAGCTCATAGATGTCGGTTTCGTGGCAGAAAACCAATATACCACATGGTTGGCCAACATTGTACCAGTGAAAAAGAAGAATGGACAGATCAGGATTTGCGTGGACTTCCGCGACCTGAACAAAGCCTGCCCAAAAAATGACTTCCCGGTGCCTATCACCGAAGTGATGATTGATGCAACTACCGGCCACGAGGCCCTGTCCTTCATGGACGGCTCGTCCGGCTATAACCAGATTTGGATAGCCGACCACGACCGGATTCACACAGCCTTCAGATCGCCCAAGGGGATATTCCACTACAAGAGGATGCCCTTCGGCCTCAAGAACGCTGGTGCCACATATCAGTGGACGATGACCAAGATCTTCGATGAGCTGCTATACAACAAGGTCGAATGCTACATTGACGATCTGGTCGTCAAGACTAAGAAGAGAGATGAACATTTAAATGACCTCAGGGTCGTCTTCCAAAGGCTCCGGCTATACGGGCTAAAAATGAACCCCATGAAGTGCGCCTTTGGCGTGTCCAATGGAAAGTTCCTCGGCTTCATTGTCCGGCACAGAGGGATCGAGATCGACCCCTTCAAGATAAAGGCCATCCAGGAGTTGCCCCCTCCGAAGAGTCTGGGAGAGCTGAGGTCACTACAAGGCCGGTTAGCTTATATCCGCAGGTTCATCTCCAACCTGTCGGGGCGTTGCCAACCCTTCCACAGACTAATGATGAAGAATGCACCCTTCAGCTGGGGCCATGAATGCCAGCACGCGTTCGACCAGCTGAAGGAGTACCTGAAGACCCCGCCTGTCCTGGGGGCACCTGTCAAAGGCAGACCGCTCATACTCTACATAGCAGCTACCGAATACTCACTGGGGGCAATGCTTGCCCAGAACAATGATGAGGGGAAAGAGCGGGCTCTCTACTACCTCAGCCGGAGACTGGTGGGTGCGGAGGCCAAGTACACTCCGATAGAGAAAGTCTGCCTTGCTCTGGTCTTCGCAGTCAAGAAGATGAGGCACTACATGTTGTCCCATGAAGTGAGCTTAATATCTAGAGCTGACCCCATCAAGCACATTCTCCTCCAGCCAGTCCCAAAGGGGCGCCTTGGCAAGTAGGCCGTGCTACTCATGGAATTTGACATCACTTACGTGCCCCAGAAGGCCGCTAAGGGGCAAGCCGTTGCGGATTTCTTCGCAGCACACCCTGTGCCCGAAGACTCCCCGTTGGCCACAGAGCTGCCCGAGGATGAAACACTAGAGGTAGACCAAATACAACAAGCCATCTGGCAGCTTTACTTTGATGGAGCCTCGAGGACAGAAGCGACCCCGTCCGGGCGCGCCAAGGTACGAGCCGGAGCAGGCATCGTCCTCAAGTCGCCAGACGGAGAAGTGATGCACACTTCCTGCTGCATTAGCAGACCCTGCACCAACAATGAAGTAGAGTATGAAGCCCTGATCATCGGCCTCCAGGTCGCCCTCCAAATGGAGATCAAAATGCTCCAAGTGTTCGGCGACTCGCTGCTGGTCGTCAAGCAAGTCCAGGGACAGTTTGATGTCCGAAAACCTGAGCTGCTCCCTTATCACACTAAGGCGAAGCGGCTCATGGAGCGGTTCTACCTCCTCGAGATAGGCCATGTCGCCAGAGGGGAGAACGCACAAGCCGACGCATTGGCAAAATTGGCAAGCTCACTGGCAATGCCTCCAGATGGATCTCTCCAGATCCAAGTAATAAACCAGCGCCAGATGCCCAGCATGATAGAAGAGGAACCAGAAGAAGAAGAACTAGAGGTCACTGCAGCAGAAGCCGTCAGCCTACCTGACTGGAGAGCCTCCCTGATGCAGTGGTTCAAACACCAGCAATTACCTGACCGAAGAGAAGAAAGGATCAAGCTAGTCAGAACCAAAGACTCTTATGAGCTCTGGAGATACCGTCCCTCAGGGTCGCCATTCAGTATGGGCTTGTCCCCGAAGGGCAGACCAACACCGAGCGAAGACTCGATGAACTCTCCAGTCTGAAAGGAAAGCGGCTTCAAGCCCAACAGAATATTCAGGTCTACCAGGCCCGAATTGCGCGCGCCTTTGACAAGCTGGTCAAGGAGCGCGAATTCAAGAAAGGTGACCTTGTCATGGTCAAGAGAAGAGACCTAATGGCCGCCAACCCCAAGGGTAAGCTGAATGAAAACTGGCTCGGACCTTACGTAGTCCAAAAAGTCTACGAAGGTGGGGCCTATGTAATTGTCAACCATCGCGGGGAAGTTCAGTTCCCGCCTCTTAATGGAAGGCACTTGAGATTGTACCACGCTCCGGCGCCCCCATTCAGGTAATAATATCACTCTTCGCCCTATTTTTGGGCGGATTTGCCTGATTAATGTCCAAACAACTTGGCTACCATCCACGTTTTCAAAAAAAAGAGAAGAAAGAAGAGAAAAGTGAAAAAAAGAAAAGTTGAGAAAACAAAAATATATGTATAAAAAAAAAGAAAGGAAGGAAAAAAAATAATAAAAGAAAAAAAAAGAGAAAAAAAAGAGAGAAGAGAAAATAAAGGAAAAGAAAAAAAAAGAGAGAGAAAAAAAGAAGGGAAAGAAAAAAGCAAAACAAGGATATAAAAAAAAAACAAAAAAGGGGAATGCCCCCCATTTCCAATCACCGCCCCGCATCAGCGGAGGTACTAAAAGTTGACTAAACAAACTCTTCTCTCCGTCCTTCCCGGGCGGTGAGTACCCCTTTGGCTTGGACCACCCGTCCGGGTCATTGACTAAACAAACTCTTCTCTCCGTCCTCCCCGGGCGGTGAGTACCCCTTTGGCTCGGACCTCCCGTCCGGATCATTGACTAAACAAACTCTTCTCTCCGTCCTCCTCGGGCGGTGAGTACCCCTTTGGCTCGAACCTCCCGTCCGGATCATTGACTAAACAAACTCTTCTCTCCGTCCCCTCTGGCCGACGAGAAGTCCGGTCTCTGACCGAGGCCCCCCGCTTGAGGCCAGCACGTGCTTCCAATATTGCGGCGAAACCAGGGAGTCGCCCGTTCGGTATGGTGGAGTGGTCCCCTCGTCCTCCCCCTGGGAAGGCGAGCACTCTCCTGTACCCTGACGTAGGTCCCCGCCTGGTTCTCCCGAAGTAAATCTTCGCAAAGACCCATACCCTGCTAACGTGGTTCAGCACAAAAGAGGGGAAGGAGGGGAAGAAAAAAACAATGTACACAGAAGAGAAAGGAGGGTAAGAAAGCTCCCTCTGGGACGAATGCACACACAAAGAACGCGTGAAATCATAAATGCTCTGCTCTATTCAGAAAGGGGACCAGACTACATGTGCTGCGGGGCATACCCCTGTGTTACATTCAAAAGAAAAGAAAAAGGAATTAAGGGATGCAACGCTTAGTCGATGTCCCTGAAGATGTCCTCGAGAGGGAGGATCCCGACGCAAGGGAAGTTCGTCATATCGCGCAGTCGGCCCCTCAATTCCTCAAGACGGGCGAGCTCCGCTTCGACGGACACCATTTCAACGTCGGCGACGGCAAGAGCTTCCCTCTCCTCTGCCACCCTCCTTTCCGCCTCGGCAAGGCCAAGTTTAGCCGCAGCGAGGTAGCCCTCCAGCTTCTCGATCCGGTTCTTGAAGGAACGAACGCTACCTTCGCCTTCCTCTAAGGCCTTTCCGTGGCGTTCTCTACTATGGCGTCGGGCCTCTAAGGTTTGCAGATACTCGTCTGCCTGAGCATCAAGGGCGGCACGTTCGTCAGGAGCCTGGGTCTCCAGGAACTCGCGGCGCTTGACATACTTCAGCAACAGCAGAACCCGCCGCGACCATTCCCCCAGCGGGCAGCTGAGCACTTGCAACGCCCCGGTCAACTGCACCACTATAGTATGCACCTCCCTATATGACAGAGAAGGGTCGGCGAGGAGCATGGTCCGTAGAGTGATCAGCATTTGGCGGACTGGCGCTTCTGATGACATATGGCTGACTGAGGGCACGACCGGAGGAGTGAATTCCACGGTGCTGTCCACCTCTGCCCACAGGTCAGCGTCCACTGCCGCTGAAGAGGAAGGAAGGGCAAGGGTCAAGTCGCCCGGCCGGCGTAGCTCGACGAGAGACCCTTGGCCAGCCACTGCCGGGGGAGCGGACAAGACCATTGTCGAAGCCTCCGGTGCCCCCATTGTTTGGAGCTCCCCTGCCTCCTCTGCCTCCGTCCGGCCCGCCTTTGCCACTGCTCCAAGGGGCGGGGGTGCAGGTGCCGTCACTTCGGTTAGAGGAGGAGCTTCGAGTAAAGCCAGACCCGACGCCATCACCCACGGACTTTTCTCTCGCATCTGGGGCCCCTCCAGATGCGCACGAAGCCCCGCGAATATCTGTCTCAAGAGAGGATCCTCCATCTGGGCCGGCAGCCTCGGAAGGGGTGGAAGTGGAACCAGCAGGTGAGGGACGCCTCCCGCCTGCACGAGCACGGCAAGAGTCTCCACCTCCGGAACAGATGCCGGAGTCGGTCCCCCCGCTGGTGGCTGACCGGTGATCGGTCTCCGCTTGGCGATTGCCTTGCGAGAGCGGCCAGGCGTCTTCCCGGTCGTCGGCACCACCTGCCCACATGAAATACGGTTAGCCGCCCGTCGCCGGGAATAAATTACGCAAGGATGAGAAGTGGGAAGAGCCATAAAACCCTGCTTACCTCGGCCACCGTGAGGACGCGGCCTTCGGGCGCAATCTCTCCCTCCTCCAGAGGCTCGGCCGCCGCTTCGGAAACGCTTGAAGTTCCCGCGGCCGACTCGTGCTCAAGAGCCTCGAATAGAAGGGCTAGTTTGCCCGAGCCCACATCGACCCCTACCTGACGGTCGATCGGCGAAACTGGGGTACCCTTTTCCACAGCCTCTGGCAAGTCAAGCCCCTGAAACCCGGAATTGACAAGAAAAGATCATTAGGTAACCAAGAAGGAGAGGAAGGAGCCGGCCCAAGCAAGCTCACACTTACAGCAGTCTTCCCCACAAAGCTCGGGGAGCCAACAAGTAAGGGGGGCCCGAAGACCGGCTCAGGCGGCTCCGATGCCCCGGACACGCCCTCGTCGGGAGCCGCTTCATCGGAGGAGTAGTTATAGTCTACCTCTTCGCCCGACGATGACTTGACCGCCGCAGGCTCTCCCCTTGCCGGCAAAGGGGCCTCCACTTCGAGGTCAATGGCTGGCGCACCCTCCCTCGGGCTAGATGAGGCTGGTACGCCGGACTTCAGCCTCCTCCTCACATATAGACGCGTCGTCGGGAGTTGCGCGCGGGGCCCGAATAGTCCAGCGACTGCCTCTGCTGTGCCTGTCACGAAGAAGAAAAGGGGGGATTACATCAAATCCAGTCGGCTCTCAAAGAACAAAGGAACCGTTTAAGTCGACAAAGGCAAATACCCTCTTCAGCTCCTGCGGCACGAGGTGACCCACGGGCTTCCTCAACAGGCAAGGCCTTCTCGGGAGTCCCAGCCGTACCCTCGCCCGAGATCAGCACGGGCGCCGGCTCCTTCGTGCCGCCTGTAAGGAAGAAGCGCATGGTCGCCGTGCGCGCATGCGGGGCCGGCTCAGGAAGCAAGCCAATCCCAGACGATGTTGGCAACTGTTGGACCTCGTCAGCATCGTGACTCGGTCCGGCCCGGGTAACTTCAAACTCCTCGAAAGACAAGATGGGGGCCACCGGAGAGACGGCCGTAGGAGCCGGGGATCCCTCGGCCCGTCTCCGCTTTGCCGCTTCCCGCCGGGCCACCTCGGCAGCAGCCAATGCCTTCTTAACAGGCGACTTGGCCCGGGACCTCCCCTGTGCTACCGGTGAGGGAGTCGGGGTCGGCGCTGAAGTCTTCCTCGCCGCAGCCGCGACTTCACCCACATCTGGAAGGGGCGCAGGGACCGGCTCCTCCACAGCAGGAATAGGCGCAGGCGTGGGCTCCTCCATAGGGGCTGAAACGAAAGGAAACATTCAGGCGTCGAGACCTTGCTCCGAAATAAAGATAAAGAAAGAGGCTTAAAAGGCATGCTAACAGTCGGAGGCACTAACCGGCAGGTTGGCTCGGCTCGGTCCGGGCAACCTCGAACTCCTCAAAGGACGGGACCCGTGGCGCCGGAGGAATGGCAGTCGGGGCCGTGGCCGCCTCCGTTTTTCTCCGCTTTGTGTCCCGCTGCTTAGCCACCTTTGCGGCATCCACTGCTTTCTTCACGGGAGATTTTGCCCGGGGCCTCTTCGCTGCCTTGGGCAGAGGAGCCGCAGTCGGGGCTAGTGGCGCGGCTTCAAAATATGCAGGCTTCTGCACAAGCCGAAGGAGATTCCGGTACGTGGCCATTTGCGCGCTATCGGGGTGGTCTGCCAGAAAGGAAAAGAGAAATAACAAACACGCATTCATGATTAACATCCAACTCTCCACAAAGGCCACCATGATAAGAGACAAAGACAAAAGGAGAAGAAGAAGATCAAATACCGTGAGGGCCAGTATACAGCCGCAGTGTGATCGGCCAGTAGCTCAGGGATGGCTCTTTGTCCCGACGCGCCGCCTCTCGAACGAGCCAGCACACATCTTCAATCTTCTGGCACCGGTCCGTAAGGTTGGCCAGATCCGCGTGCTTCTTCATGGAGAGGTGACAGAAGAGGCTGAAGTGGTCTATGCCCCACCCGTCAGCATAGTAGTA
Organism: Amorphophallus konjac; assembly: GCA_022559845.1. Lineage (NCBI taxonomy): Eukaryota > Viridiplantae > Streptophyta > Magnoliopsida > Alismatales > Araceae > Amorphophallus > Amorphophallus konjac. The sequence continues at coordinate 322,102,747 of CM040118.1, forward strand.
CGGGATGTGCAGGCGCTTCCCCAGGATGGAGGCCCTCTGATCTTCGATCTTCAGCCCGTTCACCAGGAGAAGGACATATAGCCATGTCGTGTCCCTATAGTTCTCGGGTTTCCTCTCCTCCCGCCTCATGAATGTGCGGTATGGGCAGAGCGCATCTCTCTCCGGACGCCAGCTCTTAGCGGGAGTCCCCTCTTCCTCTATGGGGAATGAATAATTGATGAGGTCCAGGCGGTCGCTCCCCACCTTGCAAAGGTCCCGCAATGTCTTCTTATAGTCGTCCTTCGCCACCGGAGGCAACTCCACTTTCGGCGTCGGCCTTGCATCCCGGGCTTCCCGACGAGCAGCCATGTATGCCGCTACCTCTCTCTCCTGCTTGTTCTTGAGCCGAAGAAGATGCTCCGGCTCGATATCAAGTACCGGCACTGGTTGCCGGCTAAGGAACCTCCTTTCGGCGCCATCCCAACAATCGGTTTTGTGCAACCGATAGAAGGCCGTCCGGGCATTCCACCACTTTATATAGTCTTCGGTCACTCGGGGCACGCGACCCGGGGCTGGCACCCTGAAGGAGGCAGAGTCCGCCCGGTGGAAGAAGTCCCACCAGCTTTTGGCGTGCTCGACAACCGAACCTCCCCGGATATTCCGTGAAGGCAAGCCGAACTGCGCATGATAGACAGGGATATGCTGATCATATCCAAAGTTGCGGCCAAATCGGAAGGGGTAATACAGCTCCAGCAGTACATTATCTCCCTTCCGGAACACCAACACGCTCGGGCGGATAGCCAGCGCCCAATCCCTCAGCTCTGGTTCCAGCAGCGGACGGACCACATTCTCTTGGCTGATCGGGTGGACGTACTTCTCCACCTGGTCGTCTTTGCATTCTCTCTTGTTATTCACAAGGGGGCTTAAATGCGCAGCCAGCGTCCAGAAATGAATGGTACCGACTGCATCTCGGGGAACCGTGGTCAACCGGCCCCGAATATCATACATCCGCATAGAAGTGGAAGCCGGCTCTGCACTCGCAAACTCTAGCATCCTCGGCACTAGCCCCCAGTCCTGAAGGACTCGCGGGGCAAACTCCGGGAACAGTGAACAGACCCACGCGTTGAAGAAATGCAGTGGGCACACGTACCGGGCCTGCCTCGGGAACTGGTGGGAGCTGATGTCTCCCAGTGCCTTGTAAATCAAGCAGAGAGTTGCCGGGCATAGGGAAAGCTTGACACCCCACGCCATCTGGCACGCCGGATAGATGGCATCTGGCCGGATCACTGTCTCGTCCCCGTACGGCATGGCGAATGAACACAGCCAATACGCCAAATAGGCGGCGCAGTGAGTCTGCGGGTCGACCCCCATCGGATTGGCCCCGCTCCGGCGTCCCCTGGAGGGGATCTTCACATCATGCTTGGGCTTCGCACGCTTCTTGCGAGCAACGGCGGTGCCAACGCAGGGAAAATCTTCATACTGCTTCAGCCCATCGTAGAAGTATTCCAGCCATACTGCCATACGCACCCGTTTTCTGTCCCCACGGGCGGGCTGCTTCCCCTTGTGCGACGACTGATACAGTTCTCGGTACGCCTTCATGAGGTACCGGTTTGAATACCCCAGAGAATAATAGCCGTCCCCGTTGGTCTCATCCTTGATCAGGTCGGGGAGGCACACTTCTTCATAAGGCTCCCCGTCAATGGGTAAGCCGCTCAACTGGCTGAAGCTCCACAAATCAAGTGAAGTCTCGCCCTCCGCCGTATAGAAGGTATTGGTCTCCGCACTAAATACCTCTATCATGCCGCAACAGAGACCCTTAGAGATGGGGTAGCCGTACCGAGAAGCGTACACGCTGTGGTAAATGCCGACCCGGACCAGCAATGGGGCATAGTTGAACAATACATACTCAGTGAACTCCACTGCCCCTTCCCGGAAGCTGTGGGCGTCTTGAAGCTTCAGCTCCCCGAACCAGCCCAGTGACAGTTCATACTTGAACCTGATGGCCAAGCAGTCCAATATAAACGGCTCCTCCCTATAACCCCATTTTAGGGGAGCCAAGAATAAGCCAAATCGGGGCGACTCGCCACGCACCTTCCCTGCAGACATGTCCCACTTTGCTGGCGTGAATTGAGGGGCTCGCACCAGTCTATCTTCAGTCGGCAGCACCCCTTCGATCCCCAGGACCGGCTTCCATTCCCGGGCTTCTCCCACCAAATACATCGGAATGCTCCTGGGGACGCTGTATAGTAGACTGTCTCGGGCTTGCAGGATGGTCCGCTCGACGGCCTTTATCGTGCGGAAGTCTCACCCCTCCCGGGAGCGCAGTTGCTTCAGGAATCGAACAAGGTGCCGATCCTTCGGGAAGTCTTTCCTGTACTCCCCGGTGGCCCGATCAAAAGTGAAGCCGCTGTCAACTCTGGCAAGCCGGCCAAAGTCCATGCTCTCCCGGTCAGACTCCGACGACTCTGCCAAGGCAGCTATCTCCCCATGTTCGCGGTCCAGGTCCTCCACATTAAGCCACGTGACCGCTGGCACGGGACCCCGCGGAATGAGGTCGGCACCGACAGCAGCAGCAGGGACAGAAGAACCACTTGGGGCAGCCATTTATCTGCAAAGGGGCAACAAATAGAAGATCAGACTAAGCCGTAGGCGAAGAAAAGTGAAAAGCTGTAAAGGGGGGGGGCTTTGCTACAAGTCAAATGAATAAAATACTGCCAATTTCTGACGAAATTTCAGTAGAGTTTCCCCTAGGCCATAGGCCTAAGGGGAAAACACGGGTGCGCGCCCACAAGGAGTGACGGCCCCAACAAGTCATGGTGGGCCCCGAAAGGCAACACCAGAAGTCGGCAACTCCAAAGAGAGTCTTCCTCTTTCCCTTCGCCGGTGCACTGCCTAGAACCCCCTGAAGGCCCTCACCGGTACACTACCTAGTCACCTTCACCGGTACGCTGCCCGGGGGCCTTCGCCGGCACAGCCCTTCAAGGCTTCCCCGGCACGCCCTGTAGCCGCCTTCGCCGGCACACTCCTGGGCAGCTTCGCCGGCACAGCCCCTCAAGGGCGCTTCCCCGGCACACCTGCCAGGTTTGTTCCCCGACACGCCCTCGGCGCCCTCCCCGGCACACTCGCCAGCATGCTTCACCGGCACGCCCTAGCGATCGCTTCGCCGGCACGCTCCGTGGCGAACCCCTTTCGCCGGCACACCTCTCCCCGAGGCCCCCCCGGCACACTACTCCATTGGGCTTCACTGGCACACTTGTGCCCCTCGCTGCCCGGCACACCCTAGAGTGGCCCCTCACCGGCACGCTCCATAGGCGGCCTCCCCGGCACGCCTTGGAGTCGCCCCCCCCCCGGCACGCCCTAAGGGGTCTTCCCCGGTACCATCCCAACCTGACACGCACACGCCCGCTCCCAGCGACGTCCATCCGGCCACCCACAGCGCCGGCGACGGAGAAGAAGAGAGGGGGGAGGGGAAGAGAACGAGAGGGAGAGGGAAGAGGTAGGGAGATGGAGACGGACGGGGCGAGGGCCCCCGACCGCCGTCCACGGTGAAGAAAAGAAGAAGGGAAGAGGACGAAAGAAGCAGGGAGAGTAAGAGAGGAAGAAGAAGAGAAGGGAAAAAGGGGGGGGGGCGTCGCGACCCTCTCCTCACCAAGACAACGACGGCGGCGATGGTGGTGCTGGCGGCCGGCGACGCAGAAGACGGGGACGGAGAAGAAAAGGGGGGTTCGCCCGGTCACCGGAGAGAAAGAAAGAGAGGGAATAGAGGGAGGGGGGATTCGAACGGAGTGACCGTTCGAAACACCCCCGCCCCCTTTTATAAAAAAAAAAGAAAAGAAAAGGAAGGAGAAAAGAAGAAAGAAGAGAAGAAAAAAAAAGGAGGAAAAGAGAGGGGAAAATAAAAAGGAATGAAAAGGGGGGAGAGAAAATACAAGAAAGATAAAAAAAAAGAGAAGAGAAGAAAAAAAATAGAGAGAAGAAAAAAAATAGAAAGAGATAAAAAAAAGGAAAAAAAAATATAGAAAGAGATAGAAAGGGGATAAAAAGAAAAGAGAAGGGAGAAAATAAAAAAAAAATAATAAAAGGAGGGGAAGCAAAAATATATAAGATATTAAATAAATAGATATATATATATATACATATATATATGTATATACATATACCCACATACGTACACACATTTACATACTCGTCCGCTCACATACGCGGAGGAGTAAGTCGATAGCACGTAATAATAAACGCCCCCCCCCCAAAAAGAAAAATAATAATATTATTCCATCCCCACAATCCGGGTCATGTGGGCGTCCACACAAGCAAAAATGACTTTATCCCTACAACCCCACCCTTGCAATGACGCCACTACCCTACCATCAAACAAGCCCGTCCTTGGCACGTGGCCCTGTGCTTTAGCCACCTTCTGTCACACAAAACTACCATCACGGGCCTTACGTCCGGATCGGCAAAACCCCTATCCTTGCGTTGGCGTTAGTCTCTTGCCAACGAATAAGTCCCTCTCCGGCGCAAGGCCCCGAGCCCTAGCCACCCACTCCGCACAATATGGCCATTACGGACCTTACGTCCGAATCGGCACAAATTCTCCCGTTGCGCTGGCATTCTATCCTTGCCCACGAGTGAACCTTATCCTCCGGCGTAAGGCTTCGTGCCCTAGCCTACACTCGCATATCACTCAATTTCAAAAAAAAAAAAAGAAAGAGAATGAAATGGGGTTAAAAATAGAGATACCCCGCCGGACTTGCCCCTACACGGGAGCAAGGGTAAAAATGGCAACAACCCGGCTGTGGCGAAAACCCGAAAGGGCGCTACAGGCAAAATTGGGTACCCCGCCACGTGAAAATCCGAAAGGGCGCGTGGGCAAAAGCAAGAGGGGGCCGGTACCGGCGAAAACCCGAAAGGGCGCTTGTATCGGTAATATGGTACAAAAAAAAAGAGAAAGAAAAGACAAGAAGAGACCAACAAAACCAGGTCAGTTCCCGACACCCTGTCGGCACTGACGAAGAGACCAAGAGATAACAAACCAGGTCGGCTCCCGACGCCACGTCGGCACGGATGAAGAGACGAAGAGACCAACATACTACTTCAGTTCCCGGCACCCCGTCGGCACTGATGAAGAGACCAACAGACCAATATGTTGCTTCAGTTCCCGACGCCCCGTCGGCACTGATGAAGAGACCAATATGTTACTTTAGTTCCCGACACCCCGTCGGCACTGATGAAGAGACCAACATACTATTTCAGTTCCCGGCACCCTGTCGGCACTGATGAAGAGACAAAGAGACAACAAACTGCTTCAGTTCCCGGCACCCCGTCGGCACTGATGAAGAGACAACAAATTGCTTCAGTCCCCGACACCCCGTCGGCACTGATGAAGAGACTAAGAAACAACATACTGCTTCAGTCCCCGACACCCCGTCGGCACTGATGAAGAGACCTACATTCTCCCGTTGCGCTGGCATTGCCTTCTTGCCAACGAATGAACCTTATCTTCCGGCGCAAGGCTTCGTGCCCTAGCCAACACTCGCATATCACCCAACCTCAAAAAAAGGGAAGAAAAGAATATGGGGTTAAAAATAGAGATACCCCGCCGGACTGTCCCCCTATATGGGGACAAGGGTAAAAATGGCAACAACCCGGCTGTGGCGAAAACCCGAAAGGGCGCTACGGGCAAAATCGGGCACCCCGCCACGTGAAAACCCGAAAGGGCGCGTGGGCAAAAGCAAGAGGGGGCCGGTACCGGCGAAAACCCGAAAGGGCGCTTGTATCGGTAATGTGGTTCAAAAAAAAAGAAACGAAGAGACCAACATGCTGCTTCAGTCCCCGACACCCCGTCGGCACCGACGAAGAGAGAAGAGACAAGGACACCCACGGGCACCGCCCGGCTCATCCTTCGCCTGCGCTACCCGTGGGTGGGGGGCATTTGTGGACACCAAAAATTGCACACCCGTGATATCCTACTCGGCCCAGTATCAACAAACGGCCCGAGTAAATAAGCCCCGGGAGAGACTGTCGTGAAGCCGCCTCCAGGAGTTACGACAGTGAAGAGAAACCAAGCACAAAGGGCCCCACGGTCCGTGGCCCCCAAAGAAAATCAAACGGGCCATGACTCGTGCTCGCAATGGGCTCAGAACGGGCCCCAGATACACACCCCGTGGGGAGTCCTTCAGCGGCACGCCCAGCCCCCAAGGGGCCTCAACGGCACGCCCTGGTGGAGCTCCAGCGGCACGCCCCTTCGGGGTCCCAGCGGCACACCCCATTGGGTGTTCAGCGGCACACCCCATCGGGTGTTCAGCGGCACACCCTGGCGGAGCCCCAGCGGCACGCCCTGGAGAGCCCTCCAGCGGCACGCCCCCTTCAGCGGTACACCCCCTGGGGGGTTTCAACGGCACACCCCCCTGGGGGGTCTTCAGCGGCACAGCCCTCAGCAGGGGCTTCAGCGGCACAGCCCTCAGCAGGTCTCCAGCGGCACGCCCTTCAGGTCTTCAGTGGCACAGCCCCCAGGGGCTTCAGTGGCACAGCCCTCAGCATGCCTCAGCGGCACGCCCTTCAGGAGCTTCAACGGCACGCCGTTTTGGCTCCCAAGCGGCACGCCTTTTCAACTCGCCAGCGGCACAGTGGTGAAGCGTTTCAACGGTAAGACGACGTGAAGCCCATACCCTATGCATCCTTGGCGCGCAGTGAAGCCGTCTGAGGTGGCAGCCGATCGTTGGGCCACGTAGCCTACCCCACTAACGCCCAGGACGGGGCAGGTCAACCGCCATCATCGCAAGCCACTTCCCGCCTTCAGGGTCGTCTTCCAAAGGCTCCGGCGGCCCGGGGTATAAAAGGGCCTCTGCTTTCGAGAGAAAGCGGGGGACAAGAGAGGAGGAAGAAGAAGACACATACAGAGACGCACAGAGAGGAAAAGAGAAGAAGAGAGAAGAGAGGAGGAAGCGTCCCGGCGTGAGCCCCCTCCGACGACCACCGGGAAGAAGCAAGAGTAAGGGAGAGAGAGCTTGATGTAATAGGGGAGAGAGTTGGGGGCAGTGGCCGACGTTCAAGTCCCCAACGCTTCCTACCCTCTCGTATTCGGTTTCCCCCCCCCCCCCCATCACGCTTTGTCTTTCTTTGGTTTTCTTTTTCCCCTTGTCCACGGCCTTATCCTGGGCATTTTTCTTTTGTAATGTGTATGTAGGGCCTCGCCCTTTTGATTCCCATGAATGAAAGTCACCCTCTACGGGTTTCTCTTTGATTTCGTTGGCTTATGCTAGTCCTTGCGGTTTCCAACGGGTTGTCCGTTCCTCCCTCCGTCTCCCCACTTCTCCGGTGTTCTTGGGGCCTCCATGTCGATATGAGCCCTCTCCCATGAGCTTTGGTCTTATGGGCCCTTCAACCCCCCCCCTCCATGGCCCTCTGTTGTATTCGTTGGCTTAGGGGAGAGGGAGACCCTTACCCTCTCTCCGAACATACGATAGCCAAGTAGCCTTCCCCCGGCCTTGAACCCCCCCTTCTTTTCCTGAATGGCCTCTAAGTATCCCAGCCTGCACTCTGTTTAAGCCCCCCATCGATGCACCTTTCCGGCGCTTGGCCGGCACACTTGTTTTGGCCCTCAGCGGCACACCCCATTTGCCCTCAGCGGCACACATCCGTTTGCCCTCAGCGGTACACTCACCTTGGCCCTCAGCGGCACACACCCCTATGGCCCTCAGCGGCACACCCTTCAGTCCCTCAGCAGCACACTTCTTGGCCCTACTCCGAGCCCTTTCCTTCGCGTTTTCCGAGGCTCCGTAAAGGTGTTGTTGCCTCCGGGCGCCCACCTCCAGTTGTCGGGTTCCGCCACTCCATGTGGGCGCGTTCCCTTTATCTCCCTTACGCCCCGGGTTAAGGGGAGATGCTGCCGAATTTTTGTGAGAAAATAACAAAACATTAAAAGAGGCAAAAGGAAGCAACAAACGAATGGAATAATCAATGAACCTCCCAGCTAATCAAGCCACTGCCGGCACCATGACGAGAACCGAACTGATTAACTACCCGGCAGCCCGAACGCCCGATCCGCAAGAAAGGAGGCTGAACCGAGCAAAACGGAAACAAGGGGGGAGTTTATATAAAATTACATGGAAATTAAAACAAGAAGAAAAGAAAAGCCTTAAAAATAAGAAATTGAAGACTGATTGAACCTCCACCATCACGCCCCTTGAACCCTCAGCGGTGCACCCCAGTTATCTTCCAGTGGCATACTCATCCAACCCCTTCGCCGGCACGCTCCTCCCAGCCTTCAGCGGCACGCTTCAAAGCCTTCCCCGGCACGCCCCTTGAACCTTCAGCGGTACGCCCCTAATTGCCCATGGACACACCCTTTCAGCGGCACACTCCCTCCCTTCGCCGGTACACCCTCATCCACCGTCTCAACGGGATCCAGTGTATAGACTTGGGCAATGTACAGACTTTGAGCTGATGAATGCTGGCCAAGGTATAGACTTTGGGCCAGCCAATGTATAGACTTTGGGCCAGCCAATGTACAGACTTCATGTTACAACGTACAGACTTTGGGCTTGGCAATGTATAGACTTCGAGCTGTAGCCAAAGGGACAATGTACAGACTTCACGTTACAACGTACAGACTTTGGGCTTGGCAATGTATAGACTTCTAGCTGCAGCCAAAGGGACAATGTATAGACTTGGTGTTGCAGCGTATAAACTTTGGGCCAGCCAATGTACATACTTCATGTTACAACGTACAGACTTTGGGCTTGGCAATGTATAGACTCGAGCTGCAGCCAAAGGGACAATGTACAGACTTCACGTTACAACGTGCAGACTTTGGGCCAGCCAATGTATAGACTTCATGCTGCAACGTATAGGCTTCGGGCTGTAATGTATAGACTTCATGCTGGCCAACGTATAGACTTCATGATGGACAATGTACAGACTTTGAGCAGCCAATGTACAGACTTCGTGCTGGTTGAATAGGCAATGTATAGGCTTGAGGCTGGGGAACGTACAGACTTTATATCACCCCCCCCCCTCCTTCACCGACACACTCTCCAACGGTACGCCCTTTTCAACCCCCAGCGGTACACCCCTTGAGCCTACAGCGGTACGCCCCCCCTTTGGCCTTGTTGCTCTCAGCGGTACGCCCCTTTGGCCTCCAGCGGTACGCCCTTTTCAGCCCCCAGCGGTACACCCCTTCGCCACTCAACGGCACACCCCATGCCCTCAGCGGTACACTCCCATTTTTCCTTCGCCGGCACACTGCATGTATATATACATATATAGCATGATAAGGGCATTGACGATAGCAAATAAATTGATGAAAATTATGCTAATTAAAGGACCCCGAATATGCCACATTAATAATGATTCAAAGGTATAAATAAACAATAAACATCAAATCACAGATCAGAACATATAACTAAGAAAATCCCAAATAAAAGACGCTAGGGCCCACACTGCAGCCCCCATCTCTCCCCGCGACCCGGGGCAAAAGGAACAATAATGCCGCCCTCTCAGGCCGGGCTCGGATCTTGGGAGTCATCCCGACATGGTCCGGTCTCGACCTAGCCTCGGGCCGACATCTTGATCAGACCGGGTTTGCTCCTCGTTCCGGACGCCCTCCGAGTCATCACTAAAATTGCCGGGTGTTCGGCAAACACTTGAACGGATTTGTCCCGGCTTTTCCTGTTGCGTTTCCATCACGGACTCGTGTCCGAATATGAAAAGGTCCACGAGTGACTGACATGACCAGCGGTTTGTGGTCTGAATACAACCCTCAGTGTGATCCATTCCTATCTCTTTCTTGCACAATTAGTATTATTCTTTTCGGCCACGGGGCCCCTAATTTCGGCAATTAATCAAGGGTATTCCCTCGTGTGGGGGATGTAAATGACGTCGTGACCTTTATGGCACGACGGGATTCGGTCCCGACACGAACCACACAATCGCCTGACGAAGTCAGACCGAGCGCACCATGGGCTCTTCGGAGCCCGAATAAATTGTCACTTCGGTGACTGGCACGCCCACGCACTTAATAGACAAGACCACCTGAACCAGCGAATTTAAGCGCGTCCACACCTCCCAAGTTGGCAACAACCAGGAAAAAGGAGCGCCGTGAAGGCCTCCCCTCTTCCAATCTGCCAACTCCTTGGAAGGAAGGAGAGAGCAAGCAGCCCCCGAAGAGTGAAAGAAATGAAGAGCAGAAGAGGGAGAAAGAGGCTGCAGACGAGGAAGGCTTCGGTGAGGAGGGAGCTTGATACGCCTCCTCCCCTCACACGGAGGGAAGTAACGGCGGGCTCCCCTGATGCCCCCATCCGTCCTCCGCCTCGGCGTCCACCCGGAAGCCACGCTGGAACTGAGAAAGGGCAAGAACCGTGCCTTCACACGTCGAAGCCCTCTCCAGATCTGCGCGGCGACCGTCGGACCCGTCTCGTGCACGCGCGGCGACCGTGGGATCCGTTCAACATTACAGGGCAGCGGGAGCCCGCCGCTCCCCGTCGTCGGCGGCATCACCCTCCGAAGGATCCTCCATGCTCCGAATACAAGGGCACAACGCACAGTGAAGAGGAAGGAGCGAGGAAAGACTGTTAGAGAAAATCCCAAGCAGTGAAGAGGAAAGGGCGCCTTTCGGTCCTTCTTATAGGCCAAAGGAGGCTACACGCCTTAAATGACCCCCCCCCCCCTCCTCGGAAACACGCCAAAGGATTTCTCCCCTGAACAGTCACCTCCAACTCCTCGTCCCCCGCCCTAGCGGGATTCACGAAGCGGCCTGACATTCAAAGCATGAGGGAACGGAAAGACGCCCCGTCAGAAGCCTACCAAAACTGCATGCGAAAACCACACAGGACATATCGGCACCTCCCAACCACTCAAGATCCGCCAACCAAATCACGGCAAGGATGGTACTCAAACAGAGCAAGTCATTTATTATCACACCAAAAGGAAACCCTCTAAAAAGAGGGAAGAGAGACAAAAAGGGAAGGAGGCAAAGTACATCAGGTCTCGGGCCCACTTTGACATTCGGGAACAGCGGAAGGAGATGCGTCACCCCCGGCGCCTTCGGTGACGGCCGGCTCGGACACTGACCTCGCCTGTGCGAGAACTGTCTCGGTCGTGAGCCCTCCCGAAACGCCCGGAGCCGGTGACCCCGATGGAGGCGACCCCTCCGAATCTCTCCCGACCGACGAGGAAGAGCTGGAAACCGACTCATCCGAGTCATAACACTGGCCTAAGGGGAACTCGATCGCGGAGTTTTGCTCATCGGCGTAGTCCACCGCCCGGCGATAGCCTTGCTTGAACCCCTTTCGAGCACCCCGGCGTAATGCTACCTCGTAATAGGGTAGGGCGGCTTTCACCAGGTCGGCCGAGTAAGCATCCGAGCTCCTGTAACGCTCGATTGCCTCCGCCTCGACCTGCCCCGCCCTTCCGACGAGCTCGACCCGAGCCCGCTCCGCCTCGGCCGCGCGCTCCTCTGCCCGGGCCCGGTCCGCCTCAGCCTCAGCTCGGAGACGCTCCGCCACCTCCGCCCGATGTAGCAGCTCGGCGCGTTCGAGCTCCCAGCGATTGTCCAGCTCGAGGCGACGCAGACGCTCCTCCTCAAGGAATCGGCTTGTCCTCTCGAGAGACTCTCGGGTCTTGACGAGCTGTTCGGCCAGCACCCCGGCTTCCAGTCGGCTCGCCCGCGCCACCTCCTGGAACGCGGAGAACTCCTGCCGGAGCCCCTCATGCTCCCCCTTGAGTCGGGCCAGTTTCCTCTCGCAGCCCCCAAGGGTCCAGGCAAGGTTCGACCGCTCCGCCTCCGTCCGGGCGTGCGCCTCCGCCATCAAAGCCGCCGACCGAGCTATGACCAGGCCGCCCTCCATCAAGACATCAAGGATCCCGGGGGGGGGGGGGGGGGGGCGTATTGCGCCTTTCTCCCCCCTTCGTCCTTGCGGCAATCGACCGGCAGACCCGATACAGGTCGCCCGTAATGCCGAGCCTTTCCAAGGGCTCCGACAGAGGGGACCGCCCCGCCCGGGGCACCCCGCCAGAAGACTCCGCTCGAGTGACGGAACCAACCGCCTCGCGCGCCACGGTCGGTTGGGGTTGCGACGCCTCCCCGGGCGAACCCCCAACCTCGACCGGCGCCGCGGGGCCGACCGCACCGGGAGCTCCAAGCACCTGGGGCTGCAACGCCCTAGCAGGCGAACCCCCAGCCCTGCCTGTCTCGGCCCGCACCTCGCCGACCGAGACATCCCCGCCTTCGGCCAATCCCCCGGCCTCGGCGCCAGCTACTTCGACATCGGCCCCCTCTGCCTCCGTGGGGGGGAGAGCCGACCCATCGCCGCCCTCTGATGGGCCCCCGGTCTCCTCGGCCCCCTCTCGCCTGGCAGGTGGGGGAGCTGGCCCCGAGGGGTCGGCCCCATCTTGCCCCCGAGAGGGGAGCGCCGCCGAGCCGGAGTCGCCCCCGGCGGTAGGAGGAAGACCAGCCTTCTTGGCCCGTTTCTTGGCCTTCACAGCCTCCCGCAACTTTCCCGCCATGGGATCCTTGCGCTTTGTACCAGTTGGCCGTGAAGACCCCACGGGAGCCACCCCCTTGCCCTTATCTCGGGCTTGGGCGCGACTCGCAGAAGCATCTGGTTCATCGGCCGCCGAGTCATCTCCCAGATCAATGACCTCAGCAGCTTCCTCCAGAGGTTCCCGCCTAACGTCTGCCACAAAGGGAGAAGACCTGGTCAGGAGAAAGAAAGTAACTACCATCCCAGGAGAAGAGCCTCGAGAGCGGTACCTGTCGACGTCAACCGCGTAAGCAAGCACCGTTCGATGTTCTCCGGCGTCACCAGCTCCTCGGTCGACTGGCGGTTACCCAGCAGACGAGCGGCCTGCCGCTCCACGTGGGGAGGGAACTCCGGGCGAGGGGGAAGATTCGGATGAAAATTGGGCGAGATCGGACATCTCCAAAACTCGTCCGTCGCCTCCGCCTTCACCCAGAAGAATTGGGTCTTCCACCCCTTGTGCGAGGAGTCCTTCGCAGCGAGGGAGATGCAACTCCTGTTCCTCCTCGCCTGGATGAAGTAAAAGCCCTTCCCCGCCGATGGGTGCGCTTTCAGCTCGAAAAAATAATGAAAGAGGTCCAAGGAAGGAAAAATGTCGTGCTGACGACAGAGAATCCGAAAGGCGGAAAGAAGGAGATATGAGTTGGCCACCAACTGAATAGCCGCCAACCGGAAAAACTCGAGAAGCTGGAGTACAAGAGGCTCGAAGGGAAGACGGAACCCACTCTTCCAAGCCAGAAGGAAAGTGCAAATGTGCCCCGTACAGCTGTCCAGACTCGTCTCATACGGGGCGGCGGCAGCAAAGCTGTACCTGAGAGGCAAGCGAAAGCGATGCTCCAGCTTCCTCACCTCGGCCTCCCCCAACTCACTACAGTTGGAGACGGGCTCCCGCCTCACCTGCCCGATTTCCAGAGGCAGACCAGCCATCGAGCCGGAAGATGATCCCTCGCGCGAGCTCGAAGACTCCGGAGGGGAAGGAAGTTGCCGGACCGCCTCCGCGGTTATCCTCGCCAACTCCTCAAACGCCGCCGCAAGGCTCTGCGCCTCCACTGTGCCCTCACGGCGCATCAAGGAGCCCCAGAAACAAAGAAACTAAGGAAAGCTCAAAACCCTGAGAAGCCTAGAACGATGAACAGCGCCCAACGCCTATAAAACCCTGGAGGGAGGCGGCGCGTCGTTCCGTGCTCCGAGAAAAGGGGGGCCCCTTCAGTTCAAATCCGTCAGGATCATCATTACGGGCCCAGGCGACCACTATACGTGGCTCCATCACGCCAACAGAATTCCACCCACCTGAGCCACGCCGGTCCAAAGCCTCAAAAACTACTCAACCGAGCCTCCATGGCTCGGAAGTAGGAGGGGGACAAGTGGAGAGGGGGATTTCTGTAAGCCCACCCAAAGAGCAGCCCAACTAGACCCAACAGGGTCCAACGAGGCAAGCCCACCCGGGTGACAGCCCACAGGGCCCACTCAGGGAAGAAAAGCCCAATAAACAAACACTCGAGGAACCAACTCTCCCCGGCGGCCTCTAGGCTCGGAGGGCCCGAGTGATGGTCAGGTCATAAGGAAGGTCCGGCCCAAGCCGTTTCCCCGCCCGGGAGAGACAGGCATTAGCCGACCTATCCGACCCCTCCTTCACCGAGCTATGCTCATCGCCCGGACAGGGCTGGCGTTTCAGGAGCTCGGCCAGACCAAATATCATCCGTTCAAGAGTCCCCAACGGATAGGGGAGTCAAGAAACCGCCGGACTTCAAGGCGATAACGTTCCCACGATAAGGCCATGAAAGCCCACGTTGAGGACGTAACTCCCGCCGGAGACCCCTCAGCTTACAGGACTCCTGAAGGCGGCACACTATTTAAACCAGGGCTACCCTCCGACGGAAGAAGAGAGCCATTAAGGTACTCATATACCCAAACTCCTGAGCAATCCGCTTCACCCTCTGGTGGAGAGGAATCTCGCGCGCTAGCTTTTCTCCTCCCCATTATTGCTTCCACCACAGCTCTACTGACTTAGCCATCGGAGGGTTTTACCCCAGGGAAGCCCCCTGGGCCCTCTGATACGTTTCCCTGTCTTGCAGTTCATCTTCAGGTGATCCACAGCCCGCTCAGGATACAAGCGCGAGATTTCGCCTCTTCACCCGCCTTGGTGTCTGCTTTGCAAGGGAGTGAGACGGAATGAAGCGAAAGTGCAACAAGCGGAATGAAGTAAGAACGGACTGAAAAGTAGATGCCAAGGTGTGATGTGACACGCCTCTGACACTAAGCGTTGAAAACCTTTCCACGATTCTGAATGAAACAACCTCGAGTGATTACGAGAAAGCAACGATTGACTGGATGAAAGAACTAAACTAACAAAATGAAATCTGCACGCGGGCACGAAAGGAAAGACACCATTGGAGAGCGGTTACCAGCCAATGTGGACGTGCTAAAACCAAGGCGAGTTTTACAGAAAAATAAAGTGAAGCGAGGTAGGAATCCAATGAATGAATGCTTTGAAGGAAACAGCCTGAGCGGCTTCAAGGAGAACATAGTACTCGATTTTGAATGGAATATCTCATGTCAACTCAAATCAAGAGCAAGCGGCCCTCATTACTGGCTTAATATGAAAATTTTCATCATTAAAGCTCAAAATCCTACATGATGCATGCTGGGCTAAAAGAAAAAGGATAAAGCAAACTAAAAATAGAAAATAATCAAGGATAATATTGTTAAACCATCCAGACTTGGTCAGGAATCCAAATTTCTAAGCTGATACTAAGTCGAAACTCGTTTATCCACGCACCAACTCAGAAAGTGGAACCGTCGTCCCAAACCTTAGATGACTGTTTACACGCGGGAAAAATATAAATGTATGAATCCGATTTATCGGAAGGAAATCACATGCATATTTGTTTTGGGTTTTTGAATACTTGCATATTGTAATTTTCGCGCGCGTGTTTAATCAGACGATTTAAGAGTTCGTGTACTGGACTCTTCCCCACCGACCGGAGTCGGTGTTAATTTACATCGGATAAATCCGAACACCCTTGATTAAAAATGCTAAACATTCCTTTCTTGCCCTCATAATATTGACTCTTTTCACCGAAATATTAGTTCGAGAGAAAATATTTCCTTTTGCTCCAAGATAGGGCATCATTGCAATTTTTCCTCCATGCGAGGGTTTATTTGTAATATTTCCTTCATGGAAGGGTTTTAATGCAATTTTCCATCAAAGCCGGATTTTTATGTAATGTGCCTTTCAACATTTGTTCCTTCTGAAATTTCATTCATTTTTGCTCATATCTTGGATATTTGCACAATTTTACGAGTTTTGAGGGTATAATTGCAATCTTCAATTTCTTCATGAACTAGACATGTTGTTCGCCAACTTTGGACTCATTTGGGGATATGGGAACATTTTCTATAGACTTTCTGATTTCCAAAACTCTTGCATAACTCCTTGGGGCATTTATGTGATTTCCCAAGCCATAGGGGTAAATTTATAATTTTACACATTGAAACCTTCCATAGAGTCTTGGACATGAAAATATTCTAACATGCTCCTTTTAATCAATCAACATAGCTGCATGTAGTAGCATTTGAATCCTCTTGAATCCATTTGATTTCATTTGTACATAACATGCTTGCTGGAGGGTACTTTAGTAAAATATCCTCCTTAAGTAAATCCTCCACATAAAATAGGGTTTTGTCTTAACAAAAACCCAACAAGAGAAGCTTGCGACCTGCTGGCTGCGCTGCCCCTTTTTCCTTGCGGCTGTGGACTTGCTTCTTGCTGTGTATTCTTCTTCTTGCTGTTGTCACTGCTTGTCTTGCTGTCTGTTCTCCTCCTTTGGTGCTTGGTTGAGGCTTCTTTATATAGTTGCTTGGAGGAGGGGCGGAGGAGCTCCATTTCACTCTCCTCCGGTGGGATTTGAAGAGGCAACCCTTGAACTTCCTCCTCCCTGCCTTTTCCTATTCTTTTACTGCAGTTTTATTTCTTTCTCTCCCTCTTTCTCTCTTTTTTTTTAGTAACCGCAAGGGCCATGGGCGGAGGGAGTTCCTCCAGCCTGCAGCAGGGCGGAGGGGCCTCCTCCGGCCTGCACAGGGCCAGCAGGGCGGAGGAGGTTTCCCTCCGGCCTGCAGCAGGGCGGAGGGGTTTCCTCCGGCCTGCACAGGGCGGAGGGACCTCCTCCGGCCTGCACAGGGCCAGCAGGGCGGAGGAGGTTTCCCTCCGGCCTGCAGCAGGGCGGAGGGGTTTCCTCCGGCCTGCACAGGGCGGAGGGGCCTCCTCCGGCCTGCTGCAGGGCGGAGAAGCCTTCTCCGGCCTGCAGCAGGGCGGAGGAGGGGTTCCTCCGGCCTGCGCAGGGCGGAGGGGCTCCCTCCGGCCTGCACAGGGCCAGCAGGGCGGAGGGGCCTCCCTCCGGCCTGTGCAGGGCGGAGGGACCTCCCTCCGGCCTAGCAGGTCCGGAGGGGCCCCTTTTCTGGCTTCCTTCTATTTTAAAAAGAGTATGTACAGCCTAAAAAATTTCACTTCATCATGTGGTGCTTCCCTCTGGACTTTTGGCTTGTAGAAAGATCTTCTTCTTGACTTTTTCTTGTGAATCCATGTGGGTGTTGACACTTGTCACTTCTTCCAATAGACATATATACATATGCATATACATTTCCAAGACACTTAATTTCAACCCCTTCATACTTGAAGAATAGTGCAAAGTCACTTCCTTTTGGACCTCTGTCACCTTATAGAATGATGTATAAGCATATCTTCCATTCATAAGTCCAACAGTGAAGCATACATAACCTGCCACTGCACCACAAATGGCACTATGAGCTAGAAGTATGCAGTAGCCATTGTCAGATATACCGCTTGGAGTTGCATGAATCATATATGTTGGATCTATGTATTCTAGGTTTATCACCATCTTTCTTTTCTACCCAAGATATTCCTTTATCTTCTGAGACAACCACAACCCAACATCATAGAAGAGCTCATTTTCAAATGGATTATGTACATCCATTGAATGTATGCTTTCAGCGATGAGCTCCTGCCCTGCACCCTCTGCTAGAACAAGAACTGCATGCCCATTTCCCTTGAACTCTTGTTAATTATATGTACTTTTCTTCTCCAGAGTAATTTCTGAATTTCTGAATTCTGTGAAAATATTTTATGGGGTCAACAAATGCCCCCCAACGGGAGGTCCGTCGGAGCTAAGGGTGACGACGGGCGTCCCGTGGATTTCCCGACTTAGCCAACTTTTGACTTTGTTTGATTCATCATGTCAGCTGCTAATCATTACTCTTGTGATTTTCACAACTCATAGGCTTATAGGGGGAGTAAAGCCCCGAGAGAAAATTAGGGATGCCTCAACCTTTGATGACTCCTTGGTTATGAGGGTCGGAACTCCTAAGTCCTCTTAGCTGGATAAGCCTTCAGAGGCTCTCAGCGTCTCAGATAGTCTTTCCTCTTTGCATGCTATCAAATCTGTTGTTTGATGTGGGTTGAAGAACAAGGATCATAACTATTCTCATTGTTTTTCCTCTCTTTTCCCTCTTTTGTCTTGGCAGCTTCTTCCAAGGAAACTCTCCCGCAGATGGACGGTTTCCCGTGCCATGGGATTGAGTGGCCTGATGGCCCTCAGATTGCATCTTTTGCGGGGGCAGCCCTCATGGTTGATACTCTGATTAGTGGCGCCCGGAGTTTGTTCCAGGGAGCCGAGCTTCCTCCAGTCGAAACTGTTCGCAACACCCTTACGGCTGCTACGCGAAGCTATCACGGATTAGGGTTGCCTAAAGAGCCCTGGATGGCGGCAGTGGACAATGCTTGGCAAGAATTTCAGCAGCTATATGAAGCCTCAAATTGGAAAGCATTAAGGATCAAGCAGCTGGAGGTTGAAATAAAAGTAATATGTGACCAGGTCCGCGAGAGGAGATCCTAGGCTGAAAGGGTTCGAGAGCGCCGCAGCTCCCTTGAGACTGCCATTGCTGAGTGCAAGAGTCAGGCTGCCTCACTTCAGGAGACCATGCGGAGCATTTTGCAGAGAATCGCGGCCTTAGAAACTTCAGCTGAAACAAGTGTCAAAGCAGTTCAGTGGGCACGGGCTGAGGAGAGTTCCCTTACTATAGAGTGCTCAGACATGGAGGAGACCGCTGCCATGAAGCAGAAGCCCTCCCATCTCTGGGGCTGTATATTTCTTTTCTTCAGCCATTATTAGCTTCATGTTCTTTTCCTTCATTATTGCAGCCATCGCCAAGGGCTTGTCTTGGGCTCCAATTTTGCAGATGAATAGTGGAATTGCTTATACAGTGACGAAGCATGAATTGCTTTACTCTGACTCTTGATGATTTTTTTTTTCTTCCTTTTTTTTAACACTAGCTTTAGCGCCCTTTCGGGTTTTCACCAAAACTAGCCCCCTTTAGCTTTTTCCAGCGCGCCCTTTCGGGTTTTCACGCTGAGGGGTTACCCATTTTTGCCTAAGGCACCCTTTCGGGTTTTCACCTTAGTCGGGTTTCTTAGGCCTTTTTGCCCTCAACCACCCCTGTGATGGGAATGGCTAAGTCCGTCGGGGCACCTCTATTTTAAGCCCCTTTTTTTTTTCTTTTTTTTTTTGAGGACCAGTGACATGGTGTGAAACGTATGACTCGCGAGGCTCACCCTAAACGAAGTTTAGGGAGTCAAAAGGAGTGCGATCTGAGACTGGCCAACGATGTTGGGGAGCCGAAAACTTGGGATTTGGGGCTGGCCAATGTAGTTGGGAAGCCGAAAACTTAGGATTTGGGGCTGACCAACGATGTTGGGAAGCCGATAAACTTGGGGCTGACCAACGGTGCTGGGAAGCCGGAAACTTAGGATTTAGGGCTGGCCAACGCTATTGGGAAGCCGAAAACTTAGGATTTAGGGCTGGCCAACGCTCTTGGGAAGCCGAAAACTTAGGATTTAGGGCTGGCCAACGCTCTTGGGAAGCCGGAAACTTGGGATTTAGGATTGGCCAACGCTCTTGGGAAGCCGAAAACTTGGGATTTGGGGCTGACCAACGCAGTTGGGAAGCCGAAAAACTTGAGATTTGGGGCTGACCAACGAAGTTGGGAAGCCGAAAACTTGAGATTTGGGGCCGACCAACGAGGTTGGGAAGCCGAAAACTTGAGATTTGGGGCCGACCAACGAGGTTGGGAAGCCGAAAAAATTGAGATTTGGGGCCGACCAACGAGGTTGGGAAGCCGAAAACTTGGGATTTGGGGCTGACCAACGAGGTTAGGAAGCCGAAAAACTTGGGATTTGGGGCCGACCAACGGGGTTGGGAAGCCGAAAACTTGAGATTTGGGGCCGACCAACGAGGTTGGGAAGCCGAAAACTTGGGATTTGGGGCTGACCAACGAGGTTGGGAAGCCGAAAACTTGAGATTTGGGGCCGACCAACGAGGTTGGGAAGCCGAAAACTTGGGATTTGGGGCTGACCAACGAGGTTGGGAAGCCGAAAAACTTGAGATTTGAGATTTGGCGCGGTGGGACATGAACGAGAACCGTTCAAAGCAACCGTGACTTTTGGATTTTCTTGGGAGGTATCTTCCTTGCTTTCCCTTACTCCTCTGCAACGGAGGGAAGGTCTTGTGTAGGTTGCTGCGTGAATTCTTGTTCAGGGGTGTAGTATAGCTTTAAATGCTTCCCTTTTAGTGGTGGGAATGGTGCCTCCCCTTTGTAATCAACGACTGCATATGCGCCTCCTTCATAGGCTTTTATGATGAAGTAGGGCCCACACCAGTTGGGCTGTAGTTTGCCGCTGGATTTGCCTGCCATGACTTCTCTTTCTTTAACCATGACAAGATCGCCCTTTTTAAATGCTCTTTGCTTTACTAGCTTGTCATAGGTTTGTGTCATGCGCCTTTGGGCTTCTTTAACTGGTTTGGCTGTGGGGAGTATTGCTATCTTATGTTTCGCCATGGAGGGTTCTAGCCCGGGCATTTCGTTGTAAACCCAGGCGAAACAAGCTTTAAGCTCTGGCAAAAGCTGCTTATACCCTTCCCTTTCCTCCTTATTCAGGAGAGCGCCAATGAAGATTGGTCGGGGATTGTCAGAATCCCCGAGGTTGAGCTCAACCAACTCGTCTACAGTTACTTGTCCGTCGTCTTCTAGTTCTTGCGGAGCTGGCTGTAGGCCGACGTACTCCTATTCGTTGCCAGGCATAGCGGCGTGTGCGCCGTAGCACTCTAAGTCCTTGAGAGTGGACGAGGGTGATAACTCGTCTGATTCTGGAAGTATCCCTTCTTTTTGCTATTGCTCTGAAGGGTAGGCAGTCTCCTTATCAAAGGATGACTTGCTACATGAGGGCGAGAGCCCTAGGGTATTAACCGAACGGTGAATTTCCATATTTGCCCCTTCTTGGCTGAGGGCACGGCGCCTTGCTTCCCTTGCCCCAAACTTAGGCAATGCAGGGGCAGCCGCAGTAAGAATTTGCCTAGTCGAGGATTTCGGCCGATCCCATGGGTGAGGTTGTGGGGGAGACACCCGATGATTTTGAATTTGAATAACTCTAGACTGTATCAAGCCTTCGACCTCGTCTTTGAAGACATAGCAATTCTCCGTAGTATGGCCGGTCATTCGGTGGTACCGACAAAAGGTGAAGTCCTTGCCCTTGTTTTCTTTAGTCGGCTTGCGAGGCTCTGCCAATGTTATAAGATTTCGTGCCATGCAGAATTCGAACAATGGCTCGGTGTGTGCTTTGATGAATGAGTATGGCGTCTCCATTCGCCTTGCCAATGTCATCACAGGGGTTTTTCCCTTAATCGCCTCACGGGCGCTGGTCGAACCAACTCTTCTCTGGGAGTGAACACCCACAGAGGGGGAGCCTAGAATACTTGCTCTCTCTTTGGCGGCAGAATGAGCCTTACTGATTTCAGGCTTACTGGCGGGCGTTCCGGCCACCATCATTGGAAGGCTATTATTCAGCATGATCCCAGGCTGGGCAACAGAGTCCGGTGGAAGCGTACGATGCCTAAGTAGAACATCTCGCTCCCGTAATAACTCCTGCACTAGAGATTTTAATGCTTGATTTTCCCGCCTCAAATCTTCTAGCGTGTTAGCTTCTTTTTCTGGCTGACTATTGACTGGGGCATTGGCAATGGCCAGGATGGAGTCTTGCAGATCACCAACGTTAAGTCCTGTTAGTTGGCCTAAAGCTGATTTCCCCATCTCTCCCAGCTGTCGGTAGGTGGGTTGTAGTGGGGTGACATGTCCTTCACCGGGAGGATTGGCAGGGTGAATGCCTAGGCTGCCTATATCAGGCAACTGCAGTTGGAGACTATGACTTCCAGGTGCAAGTTCTTCTTGAGGTTCTGTCATGCCGAGGTTACCTATCTGAAGGGAACTTGGGTCGCCAACTGAGGATGAGGACCCTATGGTATTGACGGCATAATAGATTTTGAAGTCCACACTGGGATCATAGTCTGGCCCTCTTTTGTCATTTTTGGAGATGGGGGGCATTTGAACAGGCAAGCCTGTTGATCCTTTCGATAGCCATCCACTGGTCCTCGGCCGCCTCTTAGGCTCCACTGTGGCTTCTAAGTGAAAGGAAACTGGAGAGGATTCTCCAGTTGTAGGCGTCGGGGTCATGGCTGTCAAGCGGTCATCCATACGCCTCATGAGCTGTAGTAGGTCCTCCTGATCATGTCGGAGATGCCTAACTTCTTTTCTAAGCTTTCGAACGGCCTTCTGAATGGCCAGGCATTCGGACATTAGGAAGTAGCCCCCTGCTAGAGAGGCGCCTTGCAGGGCGGGGGTTGAGTCCAGACCCTTTGGCACATCCCTCGCTTGACTTTTCCCAGAGGTTTTATGAAGGACATTGATTGAAAATCTTAATCCTTGATGGATGTGAGATTGAGGGGGATGTTTCTTGGTGCTATTGCTTTCATTTAGAATTCGCCCAGCGGCCTCATGAAGCCTTCTTCTTACCATGCTTTCTCCTTGCGTGTCGATCTCTCCCCTTTGGATGAGGGTTTCAATGCAATCTTGTAGCTCTTCACATTCTCGAGTGGGATGCGATATCACAGCATGGAACTCACAATACCTTGGATGGGCTTTCTCAACCTCAGTGTAGGTAGGAGGGGGGTCATGCACCATAAAGCAACCTTCCTCTAGAAGAATATCAAATATCTTCTTCGTGCTTTTCTTGGGAAAAGAGCACTGGTGGGAAGCCCTCCATCCTGGATACCACAAGGTGGGTTTTGTTCCTCTGGGACGTGCTTCTTCTGTCCCCGGATCGGGGAATGTGAAGGCTGCCATTTGATAAATTTGCCGAGTTGGCCGATGGCTGATGACATTAGCCGAACGGGTCGCTCGGTCCCAGACGTGGGGTTGAGGAGGGTCAACCCGAGTCCCCCTCATTGTGATGAGCTGGTTTTGTATCATTTCCTCCAGCTCATCTTTGAAGACATAGCAGTTTTCAATAGTGTGTCCCAATAAACGATGATATGGGCAGTAATTGGGGTCATCTGTTCTGCCGACCTCTTCTGGCTTCTTGGGCTCTGGTAGAGTTATCAGCTTATTCTTTATACAAAGGTTGAACAATTTGCGAGTATGCTCCTTCTTAAAAGAGTAAGGAGTCTTCAAGCGGTCGGCCAACCTCATGTTCCGTGCCTTCCTTTCAGACCTTTTTTCGGAATCACCGGGCAATGTTGCTTCGCCGGTTTCAGTGGTGAGAGAGAAGTCCACCGCATTTGCCTCTCTTCCTGTCGTAGGATGCTCCTTGGACGTCTTAAGCTTTGAGGGAACGAAAGTGGGATTATCTGCGAAGAACATTTCGATCTCCGCGACCGCGGAATTTAATTGGTCGAACCCCTTGATATTTGCCCCCAGAAGTCGCTCACTGACTTCGGGGGAAAGTCCTCTTCGACAGATTGTTATAGCATCCTCTTGTGTCGGAGGATTGTCACACCTCATACTGAAGTCCCTCCATCTTTTAATAAAATCCAGTGCGGTTTCTCCTCGCCTTTGCTTGAGCGAGCACAGTTCGGCGAGAGACACCTTCCTCTCGGCTAGCTGGAAGCGGTCAATGAACTTCTTTTGCAAGTCAGCCCAATCGACTACTGAATTTGGTTTCAGCCTGGAGTACCATTGAAAGGCGCTACCAGTAAGAGAGGTTGCAAAGTATCGGAGGAGATACGACTCGTCAAGCGCGAGCTCACCCATGGCCGTTACATAGTAGGCCAGGTGTTCATGAGGCGACCCCTGCCCATTGAACTTTTGGAGCTTTGGCGCCTTTGGACAATCTAGCGGGAGTTTTTTAAATTGATGGTGAATAGGGTAAGGCACACTATACAAGTCAACAGTGGCCACCCCTTCGCCATGCTGGGCAAACTTATCTTCAATAATTTTTTCTATCATACGCCTTTGAGCGATGACTTCTTCAGCTCCCGGGGCCCAAGAGGATTGAGCATTAGGCGGGACCCTTGGCTCCTCAGCTATCGCCTCGGTCTGTAGGTCATAGGGAGGTACAGCCTGTCTGCCGACCCCAACAGGGTTAGGCACCCGTTGCTCCCGCCGAGGGTCTTGATTAAGCATCGGCGTTTGAGGTCTTTGAGCATTCAAGTTCATATGCCTCTTCATTTCAAGCATGAGATTGGTCATTTCAATGTGCCATCTCTGCATGGTTTCAAATTTGGCGTCATCAGACATCGCCTGGAAGGCGGCCTTTGACGGTGGCTCAAAAGCCAGATTGGGATAGGCATCATCATGAATGCTCATAACATCGTCAGCATCTGCTTCCACTCGGGGTGGCTTTTCGCCTTGGTTTTGAGGGAGTTCCTGGGCAAGAATTTCTTGGTGCTGCTCTTGGGAGGAAGTTCCCGCTTGACCACTGAGTTGGACTTGCAGACTCCTTCTAGCAGCGTTACGAGTATTGCGGTATACCGCATCTGTATCTATCGCCAAATTTGGCGCATTCACCTCGGCGGGGTCATTCGGATTGGCAGGATTGCCAATTTGTTCCATATGTTGCCTTCCGGAGGCGTAACAAGTGTAGATTTTCATACGCCCACCTGTCTCTGTCATTTGGACGACCCTCCGTCTCTTCGGAGCGTGGGCAGCAGGTCGAAGGGATGCCCCCAGTCTGTCAAAGACGGAGGTCCTTGTAGGAAGGGTCTCTGTTAGCCTTTCAAAGACGGAAACCCGCGGCAGGGGTGTCTGGGCACAGTTGCTCACTTTAGCTCGGATAGATCCAGAGCTTTGGGATATGAAGTTGGGCTTGCGATAAGCCCCCTTCCTCTTCCGCCCTTGCGTAGCGCCGGATGATGCCATGTCGGCTTGGGGCTGGGTCCGCGCAGGCTTGGTGGCCCTGGCCTGCTTAATTGCCTGGGCCTCCCGCTTGGTAACCCAAATTTGTTTGACCTTGCGGGGACGCCGCTCAGAGGCCTTATTGCTATCATTGGATTTGATTTTCTTTTTGAAATCCAGTCCATCCTCTCGCATTTTATGTAAGAGCGAGAAGCGATTGGAAGTGGATATATTGGGGACACATCGGTCCCGTGGAACCCTCGGTTCGGTGCCGTCGAGCCGAACACGTAGATCCCCGACAAGTATGGACTTGTCGGACCTTGAGGTCTTGGCTGCTGGCCTCCTATTCTGGCGGCGGCGATGCTGCCCCCATTTGGTAGGGACGACATCAGCAGTGAGCGTGTTCACAGAGAATACGCGAGTTTGGACCGGACGGAGCTTGTTGCCCCCAGCAACAGCAGATGGGGCTGAAGAAGGTACCTCTTGTTGGACGGCAGGGATCACCCCCAAGAAGAAGGGGGAACCCACAACTGCCGGGAAATCCCCAAACACAAGGGGGACAGTGAGGTAGCCATGGCTCGCATGGCTGGCGACGGCGAACGGGCCGTAGGCAACTGCCGCCATTACCAGACTTTCCTTTGCTTTTGAATTGCTTCCTGTTTCCTCCTTCCTCCTTCCTCCTGCTCAATAGGGAAGAAGAGTTAAGGTCTTTGTAAGGGCATTGAAAGAACTTTAGCAGTTAAATGAAGGGCGGGAAGAGTCCCACCGGGCGTGCCAGTCTGTTTACACGCGGGAAAAATATAAATGTATGAATCCGATTTATCGGAAGGAAATCACATGCATATTTGTTTTGGGTTTTTGAATACTTGCATATTGTAATTTCCGCGCGCGTGTTTAATCAGACGATTTAAGAGTTCGTGTACTGGACTCTTCCCCACCGACCGGAGTCGGTGTTAATTTACATCGGATAAATCCGAACACCCTTGATTAAAACTGCTAAACATTCCTTTCTTGCCCTCATAATATTGACTCTTTTCACCGAAATATTAGTTCGAGAGAAAATA
The DNA here is from genome assembly GCA_022559845.1 of Amorphophallus konjac. Taxonomy (NCBI): domain Eukaryota; kingdom Viridiplantae; phylum Streptophyta; class Magnoliopsida; order Alismatales; family Araceae; genus Amorphophallus; species Amorphophallus konjac. Next base: position 322,128,545 of record CM040118.1, read on the forward strand.
TTTCCTTTTGCTCCAAGATAGGGCATCATTGCAATTTTTCCTCCATGCGAGGGTTTATTTGTAATATTTCCTTCATGGAAGGGTTTTAATGCAATTTTCCATCAAAGCCGATTTTTATGTAATGTGCCTTTCAACATTTGTTCCTTCTGAAATTTCATTCATTTTTGCTCATATCTTGGATATTTGCACAATTTTACGAGTTTTGAGGGTATAATTGCAATCTTCAATTTCTTCATGAACTAGACATGTTGTTCGCCAACTTTGGACTCATTTGGGGATATGGGAACATTTTCTATAGACTTTCTGATTTCCAAAACTCTTGCATAACTCCTTGGGGCATTTATGTGATTTCCCAAGCCATAGGGGTAAATTTATAATTTTACACATTGAAACCTTCCATAGAGTCTTGGACATGAAAATATTCTAACATGCTCCTTTTAATCAATCAACATAGCTGCATGTAGTAGCATTTGAATCCTCTTGAATCCATTTGATTTCATTTGTACATAACATGCTTGCTGGAGGGTACTTTAGTAAAATATCCTCCTTAAGTAAATCCTCCACATAAAATAGGGTTTTGTCTTAACAAAAACCCAACAAGAGAAGCTTGCGACCTGCTGGCTGCGCTGCCCCTTTTTCCTTGTGGCTGTGGACTTGCTTCTTGCTGTGTATTCTTCTTCTTGCTGTTGCCACTGCTTGTCTTGCTGTCTGTTCTCCTCCTTTGGTGCTTGGTTGAGGCTTCTTTATATAGTTGCTTGGAGGAGGGGCGGAGGAGCTCCATTTCACTCTCCTCCGGTGGGATTTGAAGAGGCAACCCTTGAACTTCCTCCTCCCTGCCTTTTCCTATTCTTTTACTGCAGTTTTATTTCTTTCTCTCCCTCTTTCTCTCTTTTTTTTTAGTAACCGCAAGGGCCATGGGCGGAGGGAGTTCCTCCAGCCTGCAGCAGGGCGGAGGGGCCTCCTCCGGCCTGCACAGGGCCAGCAGGGCGGAGGAGGTTTCCCTCCGGCCTGCAGCAGGGCGGAGGGGTTTCCTCCGGCCTGCACAGGGCGGAGGGACCTCCTCCGGCCTGCACAGGGCCAGCAGGGCGGAGGAGGTTTCCCTCCGGCCTGCAGCAGGGCGGAGGGGTTTCCTCCGGCCTGCACAGGGCGGAGGGGCCTCCTCCGGCCTGCTGCAGGGCGGAGAAGCCTTCTCCGGCCTGCAGCAGGGCGGAGGAGGGGTTCCTCCGGCCTGCGCAGGGCGGAGGGGCTCCCTCCGGCCTGCACAGGACCAGCAGGGCGGAGGGGCCTCCCTCCGGCCTAGCAGGTCCGGAGGGGCCCCTTTTCTGGCTTCCTTCTATTTTAAAAAGAGTATGTACAGCCTAAAAATTTTCACTTCATCATGTGGTGCTTCCCTCTGGACTTTTGGCTTGTAGAAAGATCTTCTTCTTGACTTTTTCTTGTGAATCCATGTGGGTGTTGACACTTGTCACTTCTTCCAATAGACATATATACATATGCATATACATTTCCAAGACACTTAATTTCAACCCCTTCATACTTGAAGAATAGTGCAAAGTCACTTCCTTTTGGACCTCTGTCACCTTATAGAATGATGTATAAGCATATCTTCCATTCATAAGTCCAACAGTGAAGCATACATAACCTGCCACTGCACCACAAATGGCACTATGAGTCAGAAGTATGCAGTAGCCATTGTCAGATATACCGCTTGGAGTTGCATGAATCATATATGTTGGATCTATGTATTCTAGGTTTATCACCATCTTTCTTTTCTACCCAAGATATTCCTTTATCTTCTGAGACAACCACAACCCAACATCATAGAAGAGCTCATTTTCAAATGGATTATGTACATCCATTGAATGTATGCTTTCAGCAATGAGCTCCTGCCCTGCACCCTCTGCTAGAACAAGAACTGCATGCCCATTTCCCTTGAACTCTTGTTAATTATATGTACTTTTCTTCTCCAGAGTAATTTCTGAATTTCTGAATTCTGTGAAAATATTTTATGGGGTCAACAATGACCTAACGGCCTATCCGTGTGATCAAGACTCTCCTGGAACTATCACTGTTTTTGATGAAGGGGAACTCAAATTCCAGGTTCATCAGAACCACAAGGTCCTTGATATGCTATAATAGAGTAGGCTATCATATAGTAACAATGCATACATGAGGAGTGTTGGAAGCAAATTTTGCTTTGCAAAAACACTTCCTTTTTTATTTAATTGGAGCAGAAAGGGCCAACATGGAGACAGAAGACCCGTACGGGGTCGGACGGACCCGTACGGGGTCGCCCCACCCAGGGGCGGGTCTGCACGGGGCCGCGCGCAGGCAGGTGGGCCCGCCCGGGGCCGTGCGACCCCGGGGAGGTCCCACCCGGGGCTCCCGGGGTCGGTGACCCCGGGCAAGCCCCCCGGGATCCCCGCGACCCCGGGGAGGTCCCACCCGGGGCGCACGACCCCGGGGAGGTCCCGGACCAGCCCGGGGACCTCCCACCCCGGGGAGGTCCCTCTCCAGCGCGCAGATACTAAAAAAAATTTAAAAAGTGACCTCCCTGGGGTCATTTTCATCCTGTCCAACCCGTACGGGTCCTTACGACCCCAGGGAGGTCCCCCACTTCTATAAATAGACCCCCGGAGGTCCAAAGAGGAGGCATCTTGCATCAAGTACGTACAAGCACACTCGGAGCATCCAGCCCTTGGAGTTGTTCGTTTGTTTCGGCCCGCGTGGGGTAAGTCCCCGGGTCTTGTATTTATGCCCCTACGGGATATATTTACATTTATGCCCCTCAGTGGGCCGTGGTTGTAATTATGCCCCTCGACGGGCCATGTTTGTAAGTCTTAACGTCCCGGGACGACTTAATTATGTAGTTCTATCCTCGTAAGGATGGAATTACAAAAATGTCCTCCCCAAGACCGTAAAAAGACCAAAGTCCTGTAATTTGCAGTTATACCCTACAACTTTTGTAATTGGGGCTACGCCCCTATCTCCCGCTCTAACGCGGACTTTTGTACAGTCGACAATTCGCCGACAATCCTTGTACTCATCTGGATTATAAAAGCACTCAGCATACTCCATGTATCTCCTTGGTGTAAAATTATAAGAAAACTTCGACTTTTATAAAATTGTGTATATGCCCCTCCTTTGGCAAACTTGACACACATGAGTCTTCTATGAAGCCATTGTCACTCCTTGAACCAGGGGACGATGTCAACTCAGTCTGACACTCAGATGTCACCCCAACCCTAAGTCTGTGTAGGGTATGGTAAAATTACCAGAATACCCCTGTGACCTAGAAATGGCCTAGCAGCCCCTAAAACCCTCCAGAAAGAGCCTCAGTGCCTTGGGAAGTAAGGAACCCGGTCCTACTTCCGTTCCAGTGCAGAAATTTCAGAAATACCCCTGGCCTGAAAAATTACCAAAATACCCATGGGTTGGTAAAATTATCAAAACGCCCTCGAGATCCAGAAAATCTCCCTCTACATCAAGATGCCTACGGCTTCCGCATATTTGCGTCTTTACTTCTAAGTCTTAGGGTTTCGCTCAGACTTAGCCCTAATTACCAAAATGCCCCTGAGTTGGTAAAATTACCAAAATATCCTCGGGGTCCAGAAAACTCTCCTTTACTTCAAAAATGCCTACGGCTTTCGCATATTTGCGTTTCTATTCCTAAATCTTAGGGTTTTGTTCAGACCTAGCCCTAACTCAATTGTTTCTGTTGGTCGGTGGTGAGTGAGTGGACATTGTGAGCCCTCCAAGAGAGTTTGCCCTCAACATCAGAACCCCCATAGAAGACTTTCGGGATTTCTTTGACAGTCAAACAAAGGTGTTCGGACGTTAGGCCGATGTAAATCAACACTGACTACGGTCAGTGGGGAGAGGTCCATCACTCAAACCCAAATCGTCTGATACTATGCGCACACACGGATTAACCCTCTCTATGTAGAGGAATGTCTCTTTTCAAAAAGAGCATTTTATGTGTCTTTTTTTCCTACGTGAAAATATTCCGTGTCTCACAGACTGGCACGCCCGGTGGGACCTTTCCCGCCTTTCTTCTTTCTGTCAGAGTCATTCCCCAAAAACCCTCTTTTAGGTTCTGATTTCCTCTTCTTCCTTTTACAGGACGGGAAGAGGAGGGCACACTTTTCACTGCTCGTCTGAGAGCTTTTCGTGCATCTGCACACCACTCCTTTCGTGCTACGCACCACCACCACCAACAACAACAACAGCAGCGATGGCCGCCGTTACCTACGGCCCCGAGATTGTCGCCAACCACGCCAGGTTGGGATACCTGGCGACCCCACTTGTTTTCGGCGACTTCCCAGCGGTCGTCGGCTCGCCCTTTTTCCTGGGCGTTGTGCCCGTGGTTGAGGTAACTCAGCCACGGCTGTGACGACAGTCACTGAGGGTGTCAGGCCCTCTACTACAACAGCCGGCCGGGTTCACCCGGTCAACAAGACAGTCATTGAGGGTGTCAAGCCCTCCACTGCAGCAACTGGTCGGGTTCGCTCGGCTAAGAAGATGACTACTGGGGGTGTCAGACCCTCAATCCCAGCAGCCGGCCGGGTTCGCCTGGTCAGCAAGACTATCGTCGGGGGTGTTAGCCCCTCGGCCTCAACAGCCGGCCGGGTCAGTCCAGTCAACAAAGCCGCCACTGAGGGCGTCAGGCCCTCAGCTTCAGCAATTGGTCGAGTTCGCTCAGCCAATAAGCCAACCATCGAGGGCGTCAGGCCCTCGGCTTTGTCAACTGGCCGGGTTCGTCCGGTCAACAAGACTACCATTGGGGGTGTCAGACCCTCAATCTCAGCAGCCGGCCGAGTTCGTCCGGTCAACGATACAACTAGCAGGGGCGCCAGGCCCTCGGCCCCATCTACTGGTCGGGTTCACCCAGCCAAGAAAACAACTGGTGAGGGCGTCAGACCTTCTGCTTCATCGACTGGCCGGGCGCGCCCGGTCAAGGAGACCATCCTCAGGGGTGTCAGATCCTCTATTACAGCATCCGACCGGGTTAGTCCGGTCAACTCTTCAAATGTCAAGGGTGCCAAGCCCTTCATCCCTACAGTCAGTCGAGCTACCTTGACTGCCACGTCAACGGCCGAAGGTATCAGGCCTTCTGCCCCGGTTACTGGCCGAGTCTTCTCAGTCAATCAAGTCACTACTGACGTCGCCCCTGCTCAACGGGGGCAACGCCGTCGCCGTCACGGCACCAAACCTACTGCGGCCACCCCTAGAGGTACCGCCCCTGCTCAACGGGGGCAGCGCCGCCGCCTCAACAACGCCGTGCCTACGGTGGGCGTCACCAACATCGCCCCTGCTCAACGGGGGCAACGCCGCAGCCGCAAGGGTGCAAAGCCCGAAGCGGCTGTCTCTCGCTCCGGCAAGACTGTGATTGTCGGAGACATCCGCATCCAGCTTGATGGAGGCGAGCCGATTTTGTCTCGGGATCGTCATGTCCCGACCATTCCCACCTCCAACCGCTTCGAGCTCCTTAGGCAAGTTCGGGAGGACGGAGCGAGGAAGAAGAAGCATGCCGAACCGGCGGCAACCCAAGGCCCTCTCCAACGGCCCAAGCCACGAGCTGCCTGTTGTGCCCCTGTGATTTTGATGATAGCAAACACTATGAGTCAGCATTGCATATCATGAACATCTGTGTCTGAATGATAGTTCTGCTTTGGGCATATGAATGTGTTATCTTGCATTAGTGCAGACATACAGTTCATATAGCATTGCATATAGTTGGTGCACGATTGTCTGGAGCATATAGTCCGTGCACAACTGCATTCTACAAAGTCAGTGCAGGCTATCAGTGCAGTATATTCCACAAAGTCCATGCAACCCTTTTGCTTCATGCACGACAAGTCTGTACATAGCCACTTGTTCATGCATATGTGCAAGTCTCTACATTGTCTGGTCATCCACGCAGAGTCTATACAGTCATGAGCAAGTCAGTGCATTCAGTTGCCTCACGCTAATACACAAAGTCTGTACAAAGATCCGTCTCACTTAGCGTCTCTATACATTGATGTAGCACGCATGCAGAGTCTATACAGTCATGAGCAAGTCAGTGCATTCAGTTGCTTCACGCTAATACACAAAGTTTGTACAAAGATCCGTCTCACTTAGCGTCTCACTTAGCGTCTTTGTGCATGCATCATGCAAAGTCTGTACAGCCTGTGTTCGCAAGAGCAAAGTCTGTACATCGTCTTGGTGTAGGCGTGGCAAAGTCTGTACATCACATAGCATGCACGCGTTCAAGTCTATACATTGCTGCATGAACGCAAGTCTATACATTCCTATCTTTACCTACGTTCACTGCTTTAGCACACGCACAAAGTCTGTACAGCCAGTGCATCCCTTGATCTCAAGTCTGTACATCAATGCATGCTATCAAGTATGTACAGCCCGTGTTCTTCATTCATCTCAAGTCTATACATTGCCTTATAGCATAGCATGCACGCACTCAAGTGTATACATTCGTCAAGGGCATGTCAGTGCATCCATATTCGTTGTGCATACTTTCCTGTTGCAAACTGCATGTCACTCATTCAACCTCTGCACATCCCTCAGTGGCATATCTGTGCATCGTTTGCACAGTACACGCAGAGTCTGCACACTCGTTGAAGGCATGTCCAAGGATTCATATTCAAAGTCTATACATTCTGTTGCATATGCATCTTTCATACTAAGTCTGCACACGGCGGTCTTGAGTTACCCAGCAAGTCTGTACATTGTTGTCGTATGCACGCTTAGTCCATACACTTGTTGATGGCAAGTATATGCATCGTCGATTGTTCATGCATCATCTCAGTCAGTCTATACATTCTTGAACCAACTCTGTACATCTCTCTAATATCCTCTTATGAATGTTTGACAGGTATATCCTTCGAGAAGAAAAAATGATATGATTGGGCACGTGATCCGAGGTTGGCACCTGGCACGTGATCCGAGGTTATCTCTGGACAAAGAGGGCACAAGCCCTGCACACGCCCTAGCTGCTGCTGCTATAAATATGGAGCTTCTTCCTCAGAAGAGGACTGATTGTGATTGAAGCAGAAGAAGAGAGCAGAGAGAGGCAGAGAGTAGCAGAAGAAGAAAAAGAAAAAGAGATAGAGAGAGCCTGCACGATCCAGTGTCAAGAAGAATAAGAGAAAGAGAAAGAGAAGAGTAGACAGTGAGAGAAAGAAAAAGAGAAGCAGAGAGAAGAAGAAAGAAGAGGAAGAAAGAAAGAGAAAGATAGAGAGCTCGAGGAGAGAACTGAAGCCTTCATTAAAGATTTGTTCTTCTGGTATTTGGATTAGATCCAAACCAGATTTGCTCCTGCGAGAGCTACATTGTGCATTTCATTTTCCAGCTTTCAGTCGCTGTGATTTTTATTATTTCTTGTTTTTCCTTTTATCTGTTCACCGTTGTTCTTCCGATTCTCTAGTTTGAGGTCGGGTTCCTCCTGTGGACTCAGGAGAAGGGAGACTTTGTGTCTCCGGTTGTAAGTGGCTGGGTGTCACTTGTGGGTTCCCTCCTGGGTGGAGGAAGAGAGACTTCGGTCTCTGGTTGCAAGTGGCTAGGTGTCACTTGTGGTTTCCCTCCTGGGTGGAGGAAGAGAGATTTCGGTTTCTGGTTGCTAGTGACGGGTAGTCACTAGTGGTTTCCCTCCGGTCTGGAGGAAGAGGGGAGGTTGTTCCCCTGGTCAAGCTGTTAGGCAGCATTTGTTTGCAGACTGAGTCTGCGGTTCTAGCTGTTGCTCGTGGAAGCCTCACTCCGATTTGGAGTGAGGGGTGGACGTAGGTCTGTGGACCGAACCACCTAAAAATTCATTGTCTTCGTGGTTTGTTCTTGTATCTAATTGGCGTTAGATGCATGGCTAGGATCGCCTGAAATGAGTCATCAGGTTGAATGCTTCATGGCACACACTGTTTCAATTTGATTCTGTCTTGGCTTAGACTTGCTCAGGTGGCTGCATTGTTGCAGTCCAACTGGTTGATCAAGTGTGTCTTGGAATCTCGTCTTGAAGAGCTCAATTGTTTTTATTCCGCAATTGTGTCTAGCTACAGGGTTTGATTTGGGCAATTTTTAAGAGGGATACATTCACCCCCCCTCTGTATCCATCGCACCGGTCCTATCAATTGGTATCAGAGCAGGTGTCTGCATAGAAGGTTCAACGACCTGCAGATCCGATCTTGCTGTATTCGGTGCTATCTCGCTTTTGGTGCACTTCTTATCGATTGTCTTGTTAGTTGAACCTATTTGCTATCTATTTTAATGGCTCGTCCTCTTGTATTTGATGGTTCTAACTTCAGTAAGTGGTTAGGCGACCTTTTTGTCTATATGAATTCCATTGACCCTAATCTATGGAATTTAGCTTCAAAAGGCCCACACCAATTACCTCACGATGAGACCAAGTGGTCTAGAGAGGACAGATTAAAGAACCGTGATAACGTCACAGTTCTTAATATTTTGCAAGCTACAGTTAATACTGACATATTTCCTTTTGTTCTCAAGTGCGCTTCTGGAAAGGAAATATTGGATAGAATAACTGCTACAAATGGGGAGCAAGAGAATCAATGCTTGATGGCCAACCGGGGTGATCACAACTCTGATCAACAGGAGGAAACGTCATCCATGGTAAGCTCTGGATCCGAAGAGATTTCGATTGATGATTTATGGAATATAAATGAAGAACTTACTGATAGATGTAGGAAATTAAAATCTGAAAATAAAAAGTTGAAAAAGAAGTGTGATCAGATTAATTCAAATGCTCCTTGTGAAAACTGTCAAAAACTGAGAAAATCTCATGATATATGCTTAGCTGATGTTAATATGAGTAAGGAACAAATTTCTTTATTGGAAAATAAAAATCAAAAACTCACAGTTAAGATCTCTGAACTGGAAGAAAAATTGAGCTTAATTAATGGTGATCAAATCTCACTAAATGAGCGAGTTCAGAATGAAAAACTAAAACAAGAAAATGAAGAATTGAAGCTGCTGAATTCTGCTATTTCTGAGAGGCTTTTAATGCTTGAAAAAGGGAAGAGTTCATTTGAAAATGAATGTGAGAGAGTGAGTACATTAATGGAAGAGATAGACAGCTACAAAACTGTCAATACCATGCTTAATGAAAAAGTAACAACCTCTGAACTGCTCATCTCTTCTCTTAGGAATGAGATTTTGGATTTGAATAAGTCTCTGTCTGATTATGCTAATCAAGAGAAGCAGAAAGTTGCATCCATAGATAACTGCGTGAAGAAAGGCAGTAATCTTCAAGTTAAGCAGGGAATGAGGAAGAAACTTTATACAACTTTTGTGCGTAGCTCAGACATAGCTATCACTTCCACCTCATCCCCTAAACAAGCTGCTGCTCAAGAAAATAAGAAAATAAAACAGAAAAGGAAAATATTGAAAAAGAATGGTAACAATCAGCATGCTAAGAAAGCTCAGGCCAACAAATCTATTGTCAGGAATGTTGAATGCTTTTACTCTGGAAAGTTTGGCCATGAAATGGTTGATTGTTTTATCATGAAGAAGGATGAATTGAAATATGATAGAATTCATGCTAGGAATTCTAATATGAAGAAACCCTCTTCTGTTCAAACCAAAAGGCTTCAATGCTTTTACTGTCATAAAATGGGTCATCTCATGCATGAATGTAAGTTAATGAAAGTAGATGACATGTCTGCTGTGGGAATGCATGATAAACATATCCATGCTAAAAATCATGCAATTCCTAAAAGGAAACTTCAATGCTTTTGTTGTGGCAAATTGGGCCACATTGTTGCACAATGCTGGCATGCACAAGGGAGTAACAATCGTCACAAATCTGCTAAAACCCCTGTGTATCAAAATGTTCAGGGAAAGAAATTTTATTCTGAAATTGCCAAATTCCTTGCAAACAGAAATGATTTTGGAAGGAACAAATCTGTTTTTAAAGAAAAGATTCCTGCATGTTTTGAATGTGGAAAACTTGGCCACCGAGCTTCGGAATGCTGGTGGGCAGGTAATGATAAACCAAAATTTCATGCAAGTAACAGAAATTTCCATGTTTATCCACATAGATTCCATGATTATAATCATGTTCACAAAAAGAACTCAAAGGCTGTTACATCATGTCATTATTGTGGGCAGGAAGGGCATTCTATGCATAATTGTCATATCATGTGTTGTGATGATAAACAAGCTAAAAATTTGTTGAGAAAACCTGCTAGGAATGTCACTGTTAATACAGGACCCAAGACCTCTTGGGTACCTGTTTGTACAAAATAAACTTTGTGTCGCAGGTGTGCCTTGGAATGGAATAAAGGGGGTTAATAAACCAAGGCACTCAAAAAGGAAAACCCCAGATTCTACTCTTCAGGTCAGTTCTGAACACTGTTCAATTTCTATCATCTGAAAATTGCTTGTTTGAGATGGCTGAGCATCTTGTTAATCTGATTTGTGTTTAATTGAAATCTTCTGAAAATTTGAAATGAACATTGATGCATTTGGTAGTTTCTCTCTCTGATTGAACAAGCATGAATTCTCTTTGAGCATAAATTTTAAAATCATGTGCAGTGCCTTAATTGCATATCATGCACTTTGTCAGGGGGAGTTTGACTGATGTTGCATTTGAAGAGTAGTGCATGTCATAAAATTTGAAAAACCTAAAAGGATATTCCATTGCATCTAGACAGGGGGAGCATTCCTGGTAGATCACTTCTTCACCTCTTGAACTCCTTCTGTCTAGCAATCAGATCCATTCTCTTGACAAATGTGTGGTTCACTTGAATTCACTGCTGTCTCCACTTGTGTAGCTGTTCTGTCTGTACTCCAGACTCAACTATTGATTTCTAAACTGCACTGTTCTAATGTTCACCCCTTGTCTCATCATGATTGCTTTCTGCTATTCTCTCAATAAAAATACTTTGTTGACTCCACTGATTTGCTGCAATGTCAATGTTGATTCATCTTAATGAGGAAAGATTTTAGTCAGTGCACCCTAATCATAAATCAAACATATTTTGAAAAGAAGAATCTTCTATTATACTGGCTTAAGAATGTTTTTATAAATCAAATTGATTTAAGTCTAATGTATCTCTTAAGTCTAGATTTAGAATTCTTGAAAATATCTGAATCATCATGCTTAATAAATCTTAATCAATTGTCTCATGAACTTCATGCAAAACCTTCTGAAATCTGAAATTTTAAAAGACATGGCTATCTTTGGTTAAGATACATGTAGAAAGTATTGTTCTTAAACATTTCCGTATACTGAGCATTATTTGAAAAATCTGAAAACATTTAAAACTTTAAAATAAGAGCAATGACTTTGGTCACAAAGAAACTGGGGTCTCTATCAAAGAAATAGAGTAACCCCATATCATGAAGTGCCATAGTTACCTCTCTTATAAAAATGATTGAAAATCTGGCAGAGCAATGACATGGTTGTGTTGAGTAACTGGGGATTCTGGCCTCTGATCAAGGTGTCTCCTCATATAAAAAGACACTCCACATTGCTAACTCTGTTCTCCTTGAGAGGCAATATGGTTGCCACACTGAGCAACTGGGTCACTTCACCTAAGACGTGTTGTGCCTCACGTAAAAAGGTGTTGACTGAACCAAACTTGCTCAGGAAAAATAAGTGTTGATCAATAGAAAATTCTGAAAAACTAAAGACAAGTTCAGACACATTTATCTCTGTTTAATCTCAATATTATCTTGTGTAACTTCCATAGGAGTCATTGAATTTAAATGAGTAAGATGGAAGGAAGTTAAACATGAATATCAGATGAGTTTTTTGGTTCATTTCTATTAAAAGGTGTTTCAGATATGAGTATTGAATTTTCTTGATAAACTTTGAATACATCACTCTTAAATCATGAAAGTAAGTTTCAACTCATTCATAATCTATTATAATTGAAGAGTCTGAAATTCGGTTATCAAGATTTATGAATTTGGTGTGCTAACGAAAATCTTACTTCCTCATTTATTCATTGTGCTTACAGATTGTGGTAATCCTTGAGTGCCCATGTGTTTTTGCTGATAGATGCTTATCACATCTTCCACTCCAACTCCTCTGCTTTGTCACACAGGGAAATTGTCACATCAGCATGATTCTGGCTTTAAGGGGGAGATTAACCTGCTTGTCACTTCTTGGCTATCCTTCACCATACCCTATTCTTATTTCTTCTCACCTCAGTCTCTCAGGGGGAGTAGGGTCACATGTTGTGCATGATCTTATCTGGCTGGTATAGGAGAGCATACATCTGCAACATAGACTTGATTTGTGCTTCATTGTTTAACTGCCTCTGTGTTTTTCATGTCTAAATGACTTAGTCAAAGGGGGAGTATTTCATTTATTCATGTCATGTATGTTTGTATTTCTCATCTCAAACTATCTTCTTTTTGATGAAGTCAAAGGGGGAGAATAGTTTGACATGAGTCAGTTTTGTCATGAGTCACATGAGTCAGTGTGACTCATAAGTGTTGCCATCATCAAAAAGGGGGAGATTGTTGTGCCCCTGTGATTTTGATGATAGCAAACACTATGAGTCAGCATTGCATATCATGAACATCTGTGTCTGAATGATAGTTCTGCTTTGGACATATGAATGTGTTATCTTGCATTAGTGTAGACATACAGTTCATATAGCATTGCATATAGTTGGTGCACGATTGTCTGGAGCATATAGTCCGTGCACAACTGCATTCTACAAAGTCAGTGCAGGCTATCAGTGCAGTATATTCCACAAAGTCCATGCAACCCTTTTGCTTCATGCACGACAAGTCTGTACATCGTCACTTGTTCATGCATATGTGCAAGTCTCTACATTGTCTGGTCATCCACGCAGAGTCTATCCAGTCATGAGCAAGTCAGTGCATTCAGTTGCCTCACGCTAATACACAAAGTCTGTACAAAGATCCGTCTCACTTAGCGTCTCTATACATTGATGTAGCACGCATGCAGAGTCTATACAGTCATGAGCAAGTCAGTGCATTCAGTTGCTTCACGCTAATACACAAAGTCTGTACAAAGATCCATCTCACTTAGCGTCTTTGTGCATGCATCATGCAAAGTCTGTACAGGCTGTGTTCGCAAGAGCAAAGTTTGTACATCGTCTTGGTGTAGGCGTGGCAAAGTATGTACATCACATAGCATGCACGCGTTCAAGTCTATACATTGCTGCATGAACGCAAGTCTATACATTCCTATCTTTACCTACGTTCACTGCTTTAGCACACGCACAAAGTCTGTACAGCCAGTGCATCCCTTGATCTCAAGTCTATACATCAATGCATGCTATCAAGTATGTACAGCCCGTGTTCTTCATTCATCTCAAGTCTATACATTGCCTTATAGCATAGCATGCACGCACTCAAGTGTATACATTCGTCAAGGGCATGTCAGTGCATCCATATTCGTTGTGCATACTTTCCTGTTGCAAACTGCATGTCACTCATTCAACCTCTGCACATCCCTCAGTGGCATATCTGTGCATCGTTTGTACAGTACAGGCAGAGTCTGCACACTCGTTGAAGGCATGTCCAAGGATTCATATTCAAAGTCTATACAATCTGTTGCATATGCATCTTTCATACTAAGTCTGCACACGGCGGTCTTGAGTTACCCAGCAAGTCTGTACATTGTTGTCGTATGCACGCTTAGTCCATACACTTGTTGATGGCAAGTATGTGCATCGTCGATTGTTCTTGCATCATCTCAGTCAGTCTATACATTCTTGAACCAACTCTGTACATCTCTCTAATATCCTCTTATGAATGTTTGACAGGTATATCCTTCGAGAAGAAAAAATGATATGATTGGGCACGTGATCCGAGGTTGGCACCTGGCACGTGATCCGAGGTTATCTCTGGACAAAGAGGGCACAAGCCCTGCACACGCCCTAGCTGTTGCTGCTATAAATATGGAGCTTCTTCCTCAGAAGAGGACTGATTGTGATTGAAGCAGAAGAAGAGAGCAGAGAGAGGCAGAGAGTAGCAGAAGAAGAAAAGAAAAGAGAAAAAGAGATAGAGAGAGCCTGCATGATCCAGTGTCAAGAAGAATGAGAGAAAGAGAAAGAGAAGAGTAGACAGTGAGAGAAAGAAAAAGAGAAGCAGAGAGAAGAAGAAAGAAGAGGAAGAAAGAAAGAGAAAGATAGAGAGCTCGAGGAGAGAACTGAAGCCTTCATTGAAGATTTGTTCTTCTGGTATTTGGATCAGATCCAAACCAGATTTGCTCCTGCGAGAGCTACATTGTGCATTTCATTTTCCAGCTTTCAGTCGCTGTGATTTTTATTATTTCTTGTTTTTCCTTTTATCTGTTCACCGTTGTTCTTCCGATTCTCTGGTTTGAGGTCGGGTTCCTCCTGTGGACTCAGGAGAAGGGAGACTTTGTGTCTCCGGTTGCAAGTGGCTGGGTGTCACTTGTGGGTTCCCTCCTGGGTGGAGGAAGAGAGACTTCGGTCTCTGGTTGCAAGTGGCTGGGTGTCACTTGTGGTTTCCCTCCTGGGTGGAGGAAGAGAGATTTCGGTCTCTGGTTGCTAGTGACGGGTAGTCACTAGTGGTTTCCCTCCGGTCTGGAGGAAGAGGGGAGGTTGTTCCCCTGGTCAAGCTGTTAGGCAGCATTTGTTTGTAGACTGAGTCTGCGGTTCTAGCTGTTGCTAGTGGAAGCCTCACTCCAGTTTGGAGTGAGGGGTGGACGTAGGTCTGTGGACCGAACCACCTAAAAATTCATTGTCTTCGTGGTTTGTTCTTGTATCTGATTGGCGTTAGATGCATGGCTAGGATCGCCTCAAATGAGTCATCTGGTTGAATGCTTCATGGCACACACTGTTTCAATTTGATTCTGTATCGGCTTAGACTTGCTCAGGTGGCTGCATTGTTGCAGTCCAACTGGTTGATCAAGTGTGTCTTGGAATCTCGTCTTGAAGAGCTCAATTGTTTTTATTCCGCAACTGTGTCTAGCTACAGGGTTTGATTTGGGCAATTTTTAAGAGGGATACATTCACCCCCCTCTGTATCCATCGCACCGGTCCTATCACTGCCCGGTCAAGGACAAGGGGCAACCAAGTGGAGGAGCACCAGCTCCATCTGAAGAAGATCTGGGTCACCAAGGAGAAGGCCCGGATTATAAGGCGTGCCAGGGCGGAGGAGCCCTTCCGCATGTTGGAACTTCAGCGCATGCGGAGTCCGCCGAGCACTGAAGCCTCGGTCTCTCCGAGGTTTACAACCCAGCCCCTACAGGGGCAGAAGCGCCGAGGAGCCGACAAGAAGGTGCGGCCGACCTCCTCGTGGGCTAGTTCCACGCACACGGAGGAGGATCGCTCCCCTCAAGCATCTACATCCCGAGTGTCTGTCTTTGACAGACTTGGGAGGCCGCCCAAGCCGGAGCAACAACCGTCCAAGGAAAAGCGGGTGGTCAAGGTGACCGATGACACCGTCAAAGTGTTCACCTGTTACGTCACCTCCGGTGACAAACAGCCCGAAGGCACCTCGGGAGAACTCAATCAGCCTCTTCAATACTCGAGAAGGTCAAGGTCCGGGTCCCGGGGCCTGGCACAACCACAACAAGCGTCAGCTGCCGGTACATCTCAACACGAGCCGGCACGGCAAGAAGAGCGCCTGGAAGACGTCCACAGTGTTGATGGGGACAGTCACTCCCGGCACGAAGAAGAGCTGGGGGAAGAGCCACGGGCCCCCGCATTGGAAGAGCTTCGACGGGAGAACCAAGAGCTCAAGAACCTGCTACAGTCGCTCTTGCGCGAAAAGGAGGTTCCTGCCCCGCCTCAGGCGGCACCGGCTGGAGCGGATCAGCAGCCTTCTCCCATTCCAGCAGCAACTAATACCTCTGTCACGGCTGCAAGACTCCCACTGGCGGTGGACTTCGAAGTCCCGCCGCATGAAGCCAATGCGCGGTCATCTGCTACTCCTGCCGCAGAAAGCCTCATGGCGCAGAAGCAAATGATTGAACGCATTGTAGAGGCGAAGTTTGCTCAACATGGGGAGGGAGTGGCCACCGTTGATTTGTAGAGTGTGCCTTATCCCCTCCACCATCAATTCAAGAAGCTTCCGCCGGATTGCCCGAAGACCCCGAAGCTCCAGAAGTTCAACGGGCAGGGCTCTCCGCATGAACATCTGGCCTATTACATGACGGCCATGGTTGAATTAGCCCTGGAAGAGGCATATTTGCTGCGGTATTTCGCCACGTCCTTGACTGGCACCGCCTTCCAATGGTATTCAAGGTTAAAGCCCAACTCAATATCTGATTGGGCTGATATATAGAAGAAGTTTGTCGATCGCTTCCAAATGGTCGAACGCAAAGTCTCCCTAACAGAGCTTTATTCCCTTCGACAGAAGAAAGGGGAAACAGCATTGGATTTCATCAAGCGATGGAGGGACGTCAGCTTGCGCTGCAATAACCCTCCGACGCCTGAAGATGCGATCACCATCTGCCCCAGGGGTCTCTCGACAGAAGTCAGTGAAAAGCTTTTGGGCTCAAACATCAGAAGCTTCGACCAGTTGAATACGGTGGTAGCGGAGATTGAAATGTTCTTCGCTGATTATCCTACACAAGCTTCTGCAAAAGGCAAATCCTCCAAAGACCGTCTGGCTAGCGGCAAGGAGGTAAATGCCGTTGACTTCTCCCCGACAAATGGAGATAAAGGGGAAGGAAAGTCCAAAGGAAAGGGCAAGAAGTCTGATGACAAGGCAAGCGCGTCTCGGTTGGCGGAAAACATGAAGACGCCGTATTCCTTCAGGAAAGAGCATACTAAAATGCTCTTTGATCAATGCATGAAAGAGCAGCTCATCACCCTGCCGGATCCGCGGAAGCCGGCGGAGGTGGATAAAACGGATGATCCTACCTATTGTGTGTATCACCGAAGGTTGGGTCATACCATCGGGGACTGCTATGTTTTCAAAAACATAGCAGAAGAGCTCATTCAAAAGGGCTTGGTAAATATGTTGGGCCATGCAGTCGATCCACCGCAGCCGGACGCTTGGAGTCGGTCAAATCGGTCAGCCAATGCCGTCCATATGGTGGTGATGGTTTCGAGCTCCAACGCCTCCGAGGCCGGGCCTTCAAATCAGCAGTCCCACACCAGCCCGGGGGCCGTCCCTTCTTCATTCCCTGAATGTCTAGCACTGCGGAGAACCATTCGGAAAATCCGAGGGGAAATCCGGCAGTTGCAACTGGAACAGAGGCGCCTGCTGCAGTTCTTGGAGAGCATTGATGAGCAGTTGGTCACTTTCCCCTTTGGTCCATTTGCCAGGGGGTTAGCTCCAGCCCACATACGGGAGACGGGTGTATCACCTACCGGCCGGGCTCCGCTCAGGGGTTGGCTCTCTGAAGAGTCCTCAGATTCATCTGAAGACGAGGAGGGCTCACTGGAAGGCGAGAAGGCTCCACTTCAAGTCGAGCTCCCAGAGAAGTTATACTCCTTCCTTTGCGAGAAGACTCCAAACATCTTTTTTGCTTGCCAGCTGGTTGGACTCATAAGCCTGTCACCCATGGAGCAAACACCAGGTGCCGCTTTTCATCAAGGCTATTGCCCATATCATGAAGTTGTTGGCCATATTATCCACAACTGTGAGCCGTTCAAGGACCTCGCCGAGGACCTAATCAGGTGAGGGAAGGTCAGTATGGGCGAATTCCTAGTCGACCCACCGTAGCCGCACACACAGAGGAATCTTCACTTCTCCGTCAATGTCATTCACGCTGCAGCAGCCTTCCAGTTCCCCGAGCCACAAGAGGAGGGAGTCAGTTCCCAGGGAGCCAGTTCCCAATCGCCCAAGTCCACACAATGGTATCCAGGATGGCGACCATCTCATCAGTGTTCTTTCCCCAAGGAGGACACTGAGAAGATTTTTGACAAGCTCCTGGAAGATGGCTGAGTATTGACACATGACCCACCGTCTTATTACAATGAGACGGTCAAGAGGCACCCCCGCTATTGCAAGTATCATGCAAGGGTGTCTCACCCTACTCGGCAATGCCCAGAGGTTCAGGACTTCATTGAAGCCCTCATCCAGCGAGGGGTTGTCGATACTCAGGGGAACTCCATGACAAGGTTGCGTCTTGCAGAGGTCGCCAAGAAGACTCTCCAGCATGTTCGGCGAGAAACTGAGGCTTTCTCCCGATTAACCCGACCAAGTGAGCCTGCGGAAAATGATGAATTCCCATTACTCACTAAAGGCAAGGCCACCTATAAAGGGCCTAAGGTCCAGAACCCAGGAAGCCAAGCCGCGGGAGAGAGTTCCAAGGTCCGTCCCAGGTCGAGTCCGCCTGGCATCATCATAAGAGAGAACTCTCGGCCAGACAACAAACGCAAAGCCAAGGCGTCAGAGCCTTCAGCCAAAGCTCCTGCCAAGTCAGCAAGGCCATTAGTCGTAGAGAGGACTCAACCTCTTGAGCCCGCGAAGACCCCAGTTAAGGCCTCTGTCAGCCCAGCGAGGCCGCCAATTGTAGAAAGGCCTCAACAGCTCAAGCAAGCCGATCCACCAGCCCAAGCAAAGTCGGTGGAACTACAAAGCCCCCAGAGGCCCCACTGTGGACTGGCAGAGTTCCAGGAGTTACCTCCTGAAATAATTACTCAGGCAATCAATGCCACCTTCCAGCCTCAGCCGGAGGAGGCCATTTGGACCAAGGTTGTCCCCAGAAAAAAGCCGCGACAGTAAAGCCCCTAAGGAGTCAGCCCGGAGCAAAAAGCAGAATTCTGGGGGCAAGCGAGTCCCACCGCCCAAGCAAACTCCTCTCTCTTCTCAAGAGGCGGCACGCCAAAAGAAACAAGAGAAGAATCGCAGGAAGAATTTGAAGAGAAGATTGAAGAAGCAAGCTGAGCAAGCAGCTACTATGGAGGCTCCTAAGGAGCCAACTCCTCTACAAAGACTTCAAAAGCTCATAGACGAGCTGGAGGAGTACACTCCCCCTCGTCCCACCAGGGTCGTCACTCTAGACGAATATATTTCCCGGGAAAAGCTTGGGCGAAAAGCCCGCCTCCTTCAATGGCTCCGGGAAATGGCCCACCATCTTGAAGAAGGTGAAGACTTCCCGATCCCGGAGGAGCTCTCCTTATTCTACAAGGATGAGGAGCTCACTGTCGAGATGCTCGAGGAAATGCTGCAAGAGCTCTCCTGCAACATGGTGGCGATTCCGCCGCCTGACAACATTTACTGTCCCACGGCTGATAGCACTGGAGGCAAGGCTCCTATGGCAACATATCAGCGTCGCTCGGCAAGAAATGGCCAGGGACGTGGCCGGGGACGTGGCCGAGGACGTAGACGTTAAGGTCCCCTGACTCTCGACCAGGTCATAATATTCAGAGGGGAGAAGCCGGGTCCAGTCCCAGAAACTCAAGTTCGAGGGATCCCCTTCATCCTCAGTCCCTCAGAGGGTTCAGGCCCCACCTCAATGGCTAAGCCGGGTGGCGTCCCTTTTACAATCACATCCTCCGATGAAGAAGAGGAGCCAGCCAAGTCGCCAAAGAGCGAGAAGGCGTCAGAGCAGGCCGGCCCTTCCAACAGGGTTGAGCCCGCGGGCCAGGCCGGTCCTTCTAATGAAGACCAACATGATAAGCCCTTGCCACCTCCAGAGGAATCCTTGGCTCCGCTGTTCCAAGAAGATGCGGAAGGCCAGCATGGCGAGGAACGTCTTTCTAAACGGGAGAAACCTCGCCAGGCACTAAAGACTCTGGCGGAGATTATCCCGCCATTTGACAAGACCCGTGCCCGGGCGGACCGCAAAATTATTCATCATATGAAGCGGTTCCCAACAAATGTCACCATTTGGGAAGCCATCGCCTGGAGCAAAAACCTCAAGGAGGCTCTTGTCAAGATACTCCAAGACCCAGAGGCCTATGAATCCCATGTTGCAGAGTTGCAGGCCCAGGCATATGAAGCACTCACAGCCAACATTTCCTTCAGAGACAAAGACATGTTGCTGCCCTCTCCGTGCCACAATCGCCCCTTATATATGAGGGGGACGATCAATGGGCATGACGTGAGTCGCATCCTGGTCGACGCCGGAGCAGCGCTGTCAATATCATGCCTTTGAAGACTTTCAAGTCTCTATACCTGGTGCCCTATTTACAAAAAGTGACTGCGGTCAAGATCTCGGGGTTCAATTAGGGCTCCGAGGAGGCACTTGGTCGGGTGGAGGTCAAACTGGCTTTGGGCGATTTTGTCACCCGAGCGACATTCTATATTATCAACTCCGACACATCTTATAAGGTGGTGCTTGGAAGGCCATGGCTGCATGAAAACTAGGTTGTTCCCTCAACTCTGCATCAGTGCATTAAATATGCCAAGGAAGGGGAGCAACATACGGTCTTCGCAGATCAGGCCCCGTTCCACCCCAATGAGTGCCATCTGGCCGATGCTTCGCTATATTTTGGGAAGCCCACTTTAACAATTCCCGAGCCTTTAAAAGACAGAGAAACAAAAGGTGAACCATGAAGTCGAAGAAGGGCAACTCTTCACTGTCAACCAAGACATGGTAAAGCTGCACAGGCTGAGCCTCAGTGCCGCCTCCAAGCCAACTCAACCAGAAAGGCGAAGTGTTGACTTTGAAGCCAACCTTATCAGTCAGGTCATTGACCGAAGCATCTCCTTACCGCCCAAGTGCCTCCAGCTCTCGTCCCAATGGGAAGAACATGAGGTGGAACAGTTGAAGACCTTCACAGTCTCCTATCAAAGGAGAAGGAAACGCAAGGGCAAGGGGGACAAGCCGATCATCTTTTACAAAGGTGATTTAGTCCCACCGTGCCCTCCTGAAGATGATTTCGGCTGGGATACTCCTGCCGATGTGGCACCAGAGCCAGTCCAAGATATGGACGATATGCCAAAGTACATCAAGGAGATGTGTAAAAAGCAGCACATCCCGCAGACTCAGGACCCCGCGTGAGCGGCATATTTCCATCAACTGTGGAACCCTCCGCAGGTCCAAGGACAACCTCCTTTCTCCCGCAAAGATACGCGGGGACTTGGCTACGACCAGGAGACGGACTTCGAGGTCTATTATGCAGTCAATGCTATAGGATTGCTATCTTCTCATCACGGGCAAGCTGAAGTTGAGCCCAACATTGATGACCCTGTAAGGGAGTCCGGTGATGTGTCTACGACATCATCACCTTCATCGGGAGTCGACAACGACCACCCCTTAGAGGGAAGAGCAGCCCAGCCTGCTAACCGTCGACAAGATGAGGCCAGTCCTTCGACTTCAAGCCATGAGCAAGGGTGCTCTGAAGAATTTGAAGTCTACGAAGCCAACACTGATGATGAGGGAGACTTCGTTGACCTCCAACCAGCTCCACCGGAGCTTGAAGACGGTGGTCAAGCAACTGTGGATGAGTTGATTGAGATCAATCTCGGAAGCAAAGCAGATCATCGTCCCACCTTCATAAGTGCACTCCTCAGCGAGGAGGAAAGGCAGTCGTATCGACAGCTCCTAGAAGAGTTCAGGGATTGTTTCGTCTGGACTTACTCGACCCTTCTGTGGCCGAACATGAGCTGGCAATACTTTCAACAGTCAAGCCAGTCAAGCAAGCTCAAAGGCGTATGTACCACAAGCTGGAGCTGAAAGTCAATGCTGAGGTTGACAAGATGTTGGGCGTGGACTTTATAGAGCCCTGCATGTACCCGGTGTGGCTCGCTAACATCGTCCCTGCCAAGAAGAAGAACGGCCAAGTCTGAGTCTGCATCGACTTCAGGGATTTGAACAAAGCATGCCCAAAGGACGACTTCCCGGTCCCAATCACTGAGACAATGGTTGATATGACCACTGGTCACGAAGCTTTGTCTTTCATGGACGGGTCGTCGGGCTATAATCAAATCCGCATGGCCGTCAAGGACAAAGACCATACGGCCTTCCGGTCTCCTAAGGGAATCTTCAATTACAAAAGGATGTCATTTGGTCTAAAGAATGCCGGCGCAACCTACCAAAGGGCAATGACCAAGATCTTCGACAAGATGCTGCATGACCTTGTCGAATGCTATGTCGATGATCTGGTCGTCAAGACGAAGAAGCGGGAGGATCACTTAGTTGACCTGCGTCGAGTTTTTGAAAGGCTTCGGCAATTTCAACTCAAGATGAACCCAATGAAGTGCGCCTTCGGCGTCTCTAGCGGCAAGTTCCTCGGCTTTATCGTCAAGTACCGGGCCATAGAAATCGACCCTAACAAAATCAAGGCCATAAGAGGACTGCCTCCACCTAAAAACTTGACAGAGCTCAGATCTCTTCAAGGAAGACTCGCCTATATTAGGAGATTCATTTCTAATCTCTCAGGAAGATACCTACCATTCGGCAAATTGATGAAGAAAGGAGCCCCCTTCATATGGGACGAAGACTGTCAGAAGGCTTTCGGGCAAATCAAGGAGTATCTGCTGACTCCTCCAGTCTTAGGGGCACCCGTCAGAGGGAAGCCCCTCATCCTCTATATTGTTGCTGTTGAATACATGTGCACCATGATTACTGTTATGGTTTTGATTATAACAACTACTATAAGTCACACTGTGGTGCATCTGTTTAAACAATCAGTCATTTCATCGAACATGTTGTGTGCATGAGCAGGTGCATGGTTTTGATAGCAAATACTAAGTCCCACTGTGTTTGCATATGACGTCATTGTGCATCTGTTTAAACAGTTAGTCATTTCATCGAACAGGTTGTGTGCATGAGTAATGCATCAGTGCATACCATTGTTCATATCTTGCATCGGTTCATTCATATAGTCAGTGCATTTCTTATGCTGCTACACATAAAGTCTATACATTCTCCATACATCTTCATTAACAAGTCTATACATTGGATTGCATAGTTTGCCATGCAAAGTTTATACATTCTCCATGCATCTTCATTACTAAGTCTATACATCCTGCAACTCAAGTCTATACATCATCCTGTTGCAGGCACATCAAGTCTATACATCCTTCAGCAGCAAGTCTATACAGCAGCAAGTCTGTACATTCCTCAGCAGTAAGTCTGTACATCCTTCAGCCAGCAAGTCTATACATCAGCAAGTCTATACAGCCAGCAAGTCTATACATCATCAAGTCTATACATCCTTCAGCAGCAAGTCTATACATCAGCAAGTCTATACATCCTGCAAACTCAAAGTCTGTACGTTGGCTGCTAGCACAAACTCAAAGTCTATACGTTGTCTGGTTGAAGTCTGTACAATGTATAGTTGCTCCAACATAGTTGATCCAACACAAAGTCTGTGCATAGTCAGTGCATTCGGTTGCTTCATGGCAAAGTGAAAGCCATATGATCGCGTCCAAGCCTTGATGCAAATCTCTTCCATAAGCTTCATTCAAATATCCAAGGTCAATGCACGAAGAAGCATAGCCAAGAGAACCCAAGGTTAAAGACTCAGTTGATACCTTTTAGACTATCAAGGGTGATGCCACAAACATGCACGGGCTGCTAATGGAGTTGAACGACGGAGCTGAAGCGGATAACGGACCGACCCGGGATGAACCGGGGTCTGCCCAGCTGGCGGTCGACCGCCAGCACAGGGGCGGTCGACCGCCCCAGCCAGGGATTGCCAGTTTGAAAGTCTGTCAGCTGGCGGTCGACCGCCAGCCCGTAGCGGTCGACCGGAAATCCCAGGGACCATCCGTCTACAGCATTTTTCAGAAGAGGTCGATCGCCAGAAGCTGTAGGTCGACCGCCAGCCCCGAGCCAACCAATGTTGACTTTGTTTTCCACTTCGAAAAGGGCCATTCAACATGGATTTGTTTAATCCAAAAGTCACCTAATCACCCATGATTTGTGGATCTGGTCTGGGGCTTGTCTATAGACCATTCAAAGTCTATAAAACCAATACAAGAGGGTTAGAAACCCGAGTTGAGATAGTTGATGAAGTGAATCAAAGAGAGCTCAAGGGAGGCCATTTCGAGGGTACTGTAGCACCTGCGTGAACAGTACTTCGGGCTGGAGTTCTTCATCCTTCCAAGGTGATTCAAGCTCAGATCTGAAGCCAAGCAACCTCCAAGCAAGCAAGAAGCATTCAAGGCTCTCAAAGGTGATCAAAGCTACATCCATACACCTCTTCATCAACTCAAGGAGATTCAAGAAAAGATCAAGCTACATCCAATATTCTTCTTCATCAACTCAAGGAGATTCAAAGGAAAGATCAAGCTACATCCAATATCGTCTCCATCAACTCAAAGGGATCAAAGGAAAATCAAAGCTCTTCATCAAATCCTCAACAGATTCAAGATCCAACAATCTCAGACAAGATCTAGTTCATTCTGGCATATCTTCATATCTTGTTTGAGCATTTTCATCTTGTTCTATCTTCATTTCATTCAATCTATTGAAACTGAAGATCGTCCCTACCGGTGGTTAGTAGGAAGGCAATCGGGAGTTCTCCGATCTGCGGTGTAGCCGTCCCTGCCGGCTTTGTGTGTAGGAAGACAGAAAGAGGGTTTTCTCTGTTCTGTGGTTTGGGGCGTGTCCCCGGTCAAGCTGTGAGTCAGCAAGGAAGCCTCACCGGGTTTTGGTGAGGGGTGGACGTAGGTTGCGGGGTTGCAACCGAACCACCTTAAAAATCCCTGTGTTGTGGGTTGTTCTTCGTGTGTGATTGCTCTATCTCTTCTACCCCCATTCACAGGTTCGTGTGCTTTCAAACTTGGTTATCTTATTTTATACACTCAAGCTCTCATAATTGCATCTTGGTTGATCACCACTGCATTCACACACATATGAACTTTGAGTGATCAATATAGCACACACACACGTACGGTTGTTGCAAGCTATTGCATGCTCTGTGCCACTCTACTTAATTCCGCTGTGCATTGTGTCTAAGTGATTCATTCACTTTATAGGAGTGGTTCATGCTTCCGATAGCTAAGAGTTTTAAATAGGCCAAAGCTTTTGATAGGATCTATTCAACCCCCCCTTCTAGATCCGTTTACACCTCGCGGGACCCAACAAGTGGTATCAGAGCGAGGCTCTGTCATTCCCAGATCCAACGATCTGCAGGGAAAGATCCCGGTGTTTGTTATTTAGATGGCTTCTCCGCCCATTTATGATGGTTCAGATTTTTCTACATGGGTTGGAAGAATGTTCATCTATGTTAGCTCCATAGATCCACAATTGTGGACTCTTATATACAATGGTCCTCATGAGCTGCCATCAAATTCAATTGATTGGTTAGCCGAACATGAGACCAAACACAATGATAATCGTCTTGCATATAACTTAATTACAGCTGCAGTTGATCTAAGACTAACTCATCTTGTGTCCTCTTGCAGCACAGCCAAGCAAGTATTGGACAAGTTGGTGAAAATCCATGAAGGGAAGGAACATGAACAAGAATGCTTCATGGCCGACCGTGCAGAACAGTCCAGCAATACATCCTCATCACAGGTAAACTCTGACTCCGAGGAATTCACTTTTGAAGAACTTGTGGAAGCCTATGATGAATTGATCACACAATACAAAAAGGTAAAAACAGAAAACAAAAATTTGAAAAAGGATCTCAAGAAAATTAACCAAAATGAAAGCTCGATTTGTAAAAAGTGTCCTGTTTTTAAAGAGCTTAACAACACTCTCTCAGTTGATCTAGATACGCATAAACAAAGCATTGCATGTCTAAGGGAAGAAAATGAAAATCTTCATGATGAAATCACTAGGTTGGAAGAAATTGTAATAAAACTTCAAAACCAACCTAAGTCAATCTCTAATGATCAAACTATGGCCGATGGGCTAATCCATGATGAGAGGTTGATTGAAGAAAATAAAAATTTTGTTTCGTGCTCTGCTAACTTTATATGTGAAAAATGTTCATTCTTGACAAACATAAATGTTGGTCTTCATGATGATCTTGAATGGTAACAAAATCTGATTGATTCTCTGAAAGAAGAGAATAGAGAGTTGTTGGAAAAGAAAATTGAACTTAAACAAGCTGAAGAAGAATTGCATGAAAAATTGGCTGCACATGAAAAAAGCAAATCTGTCATTGAAGATCACTCTGAAACTTTGCATACTTTAGAACAACAAAATCAAAATCTTAAAGCAGTAAACGCCATGCTCAATAAGCAATTGGCAGCATGCGAAGAGGGCCTCGTTGAATCTAAACAGCACATTTCCTCACTTGAAAATGAAATTCAAGGTTTGAATGATTTCCTGTCAATGTTTGCCCAAATCTAAGATTCTGACTCACCGGAAGCCACCACTTCCTGTGGTCACCAAAAAGGGCACACTGCTCGAAAGAAAAGTAAAATTCAGCATGCTCATCCAAACATGCACCATAACATGTCCAATGCTAAATACCATGCCTTCCACAAAATGAATGTCAATTGTTATTATTGTGGTAAACATGGTCACACTGTGCATGATTGTTTTATCTTGAGAAATGATGAGCTTAGAGCAGGAGATCAAGTGAAAGGACAAGGAAAGAAACAGGTCAACACTGGCAGAGGGCCTGGTCAGCAGAACTCTGCACAGAATCGCATGGAGAATCAGAAGTGTCGACATTCTCATTCAGACAGGTCGACACTCCCCATGGTCTTCAACAAAAATGCTTCTCTTTGCTGCCTTCATTATAGTAAGACTGGTCACACTGACCAAGAATGCTGGCATCTGAAAGAAAGACACCACCCTCATACAATAAAAGGTAAGAATCATGCTCGTCCACAAAAGCATAGTCCACATGCACACACACATGAACATAAAACGAAAAATCAATCTTTTGTGTGTTGTTTCTATTGTGGGAAAAATGGGCATGAGATATATGATTGCCTCACAATGAGGGAGGATGATGTGATTGCTCTGAAAAAGATGGGCCAAGATGCTAAACATGTTGCTAACCCACAAGGACCCAAGCAAGCTTGGGTACCTAAAAATTTCAAATGAGAATTTTGGGTGCATGATGCCTTGGAGCTGAGAAATGAATGGTCAGGTAAATAAAAGCTCAAGGCACAGGTATGTAAATATTTTTTTTCATGTTTAGTCTTGACATGTAGATATTGCATCATACGTCTGCCCAATGTCATTAGATTCTGCAAACTGAATTGCTCTTTGAAATGCAAAACCCCCATGGTGTGAGATGAACTTTTGAGCTATATAACTTGTTCACACCATGCTTGATTTCAGCTATTTGACTCATGAAAAACTTGTTATGCTGATGAAGTTAATGTGATGATGAGTTACATAAGTCTTACTATCAGCCACATCAAATGCTTGGATTTTGGTTTTGATGATGCATGTCATGGCTGCATTTTCAACTCGTTATTCATGTTAACATTATTCAAAAGGGGGAGTCTAGCAATTGACATCATCATGTTGCATTCAGTTCAAAATCATATGTGAATGATTTGTGTTTGCATCATATTGTGATCACACATACCTTAATGCACATCATGCTTAGTAGACACAAAAATACACAATTATTTTGCAGCATCTTCGTTGCATTGTGTATTCACATAAGTCTTAGGCTGCATAATTCATTGCCAACCCATGCATGTATTCAGGGGGAGTCGACATCAATCTAGCTTGAATCATTTTACATCATTTCACTCTTGCACGGCCATGGTATATCAAATGTTGATGTATGGAAAGGCAGGCTATGCTTGTCTGGAAGCACTCAATATGCGTGAGGACCAACCTCCGCCAAGTATGATGTTCCACTGTCGCATATAGGCCATATAGCTAGGGGGAGTTGTCTTCTTGAGGCATTCGTGCATATGTTTCATATTCATTATGTTGCATTTCATAAGTGTAAAATCATGCATTATGTTGGTTCATGCATTTCATGTTTGATCAGGTCAACCCCTGCATGGTTCAAGTAAACCTCTCCTTGACATTCGTCATTCTATTTGACTGCCTACATAACTCCTTGAGTGCATTCATTGCATATTCTTAGGGGGAGTCGTGTTGTTTTTCTTGGCTCATTCGCCCTTTTTGCATCTGAACTTCAATGACCTTCAGTGTGATAATAAGTTCAAGAGACAGACATCACTACGGTGTAAGAGCTTTCTATTATATGAACTGATGATTGTCCATTCAATGAGAATGGTTCAGATTTAATGATTTCCTTGAAGTTCTGATATATCTTTTGAAATCATCTATATTTTGTGATTTTAATAGACCTTAACTAGAGATTGCATGTTGTGCCTTGAATAACTATCCTGAAATCTGAAAATCCAAACGTCTTGACAACTTTGGTGATACTCTAGAGTTTAGTATTGTTTCTAAACATCTTGATGAGCTGGAATTCTTGAAAAATCAATTTGACAGAGCAATGATATTATTGCACGGAGAAATATGTCACGTCATCAAATCAAATGACGGATGATATGTCATGATGTGCCCCTGTTATCTCTGTCTTAATTCATTTGGACTCTAGGTAGAGCAATGGCATAATTGCTGAGAAATATATTTTCTCATCAAAGAAATGAGTTTGGATATGTCATGACGTGATGTTGCTATCTCTGTTTATTTTGAAGCATAACAATCAGTCTTACCAAATACCTAGGAATACTGGCGTCTAAACAACGTGTATTCTTTCGGTTAGGAGGCATGTACTAGACTAGACTGCTCGTAAAATATGAGTCTTGTGCCTTCAAATGCAAAAGATACTGAAAATCACATTTGCTGCGATCATAAAATTCCATGATCTAATCATGATTGTTTAGCTTCAATACTAGTTTTTGTGCTATTTCCTTTGTGGTTCTTGATTATGGATGTATAAGCCAAGGGAAGGTTAAACACTGTCATGATATGCGCTTCTGGTTCATTTCTATTAAACCATGGATGTCGATGCCTTTTGAACTCTATTGATGATCTTGGTTTTCATTAGCTTTGAACCATATATATTGCTCCCGGCATGTTTCCAATTTCCATATAATGGCTTGCTCTTCCACTACCATTCCACTCTGATCTCTAGGACTTTTGTCAACCACTGTACCGTATCCCTCCTTTTTGCTGTTGGCAAAGGGGGAGAATGTCTTGTTGTGAGTCCTTGCTGTGGACTTGGGAGAAAGGGGGAGATGTTGCCTAATGTTGCCTTTGTGAGTTGTCAAAGGGGGAGAGTGCATTGTAGATATGGGAGAATCCAAGGGGGAGAGAACCTTCATTTATGATGAGGGTTTATGCATAGCATTCATACACTTCACTTCTCCATGCATACGTATATCCATGCATACATATCTGCATTCACATGCTTCACTATCATGGATCTTGAGTTGCACATGTTACATATGTCATAAACTTTGCTGTCTTGGCTATTTCTGTCATATAATGACTCACAGTGTTGCCATCATCAAAAAGGGGGAGAATGTTGAATACATGTGCACCATGATTACTGTTATGGTTTTGATTATAGCAACTACTATAAGTCACACTGTGGTGCATCTGTTTAAACAATCAGTCATTTCATCGAACATGTTGTGTGCATGAGCAAGTGCATGGTTTTGATAGCAAATACTAAGTCACATTGTGTTTGCATATGACGTCATTATGCATCTGTTTAAACAGTTAGTCATTTCATCGAACAGGTTGTGTGCATGAGCAATGCATCAGTGCATACCATTGTTCATATCTTGCATCGGTTCATTCATATAGTCGGTGCATTTCTTATACTGCTACACATAAAGTCTATACATTCTCCATACATCTTCATTAACAAGTCTATACATTGGATTGCATAGTTTGCCATGCAAAGTCTATACATTCTCCATGCATCTTCATTACTAAGTCTATACATCCTGCAACTCAAGTCTATACATCATCCTGTTGCAGGCACATCAAGTCCATACATCCTTCAGCAGCAAGTCTATACAGCATCAAGTCTGTACATTCTTCAGCAGCAAGTCTGTACATCCTTCAGCCAGCAAGTCTATACATCAGCAAGTCTATACAGCAGCAAGTCTATACAGCCAGCAAGTCTATACATCATCAAGTCTATACATCCTTCAGCAGCAAGTCTATACATCAGCAAGTCTATACATCCTGCAAACTCAAAGTCTGTATGTTGGCTGCTAGCACAAACTCAAAGTCTATACGTTGTCTGGTTGAAGTCTGTACAATGTATAGTTGCTCCAACATAGTTGATCCAACACAAAGTCTGTGCATAGTCAGTGCATTCGGTTGCTTCATGGCAAAGTGAAAGCCATATGATCGCGTCCAAGCCTTGATGCAAATCTCTTCCACAAGCTTCATTCAAATATCCAAGGTCAATGCACAAAGAAGCATAGCCAAGAGAACCCAAGGTTAAAGACTCAGTTGATATCTTTTAGACTATCAAGGGTGATGCCACAAACATGCACGGGCTGCTAATGGAGTTGAACGACGGAGCTGAAGCGGATAACGGACCGACCCGGGATGGACCGGGGTCTGCCCAGCTGGCGGTCGACCGCCAGCACAGGGGCGGTCGACCGCCCCAGCCAGGGATTGCCAGTTTGAAAGTCTGTCAGCTGGCGGTCGACCGCCAGCCCGTAGCAGTCGACCGGAAATCCTAGGGACCATCCGTCTACAGCATTTTTCAGTAGAGGTCGACCGCCAGAAGCTGTAGGTCGACCGCCAGCCCCGAGCCAACCAATGTTGACTTTGTTTTCCACTTCGAAAAGGGCCATTCAACATGGATTTGTTTAATCCAAAAGTCATCTAATCACCCATGATTTGTGGATCTGGTCTGGGGCTTGTCTATAGACCATTCAAAGTCTATAAAACCAATACAAGAGGGTTAGAAACCCGAGTTGAGATAGTTGATGAAGTGAATCAAAGAGAGCTCAAGGGAGGCCATTTCGAGGGTACTGTAGCACCTGCGTGAACAGTACTTCGGGCTGGAGTTCTTCATCCTTCCAAGGTGATTCAAGCTCAGATCTGAAGCCAAGCAACCTCCAAGCAAGCAAGAAGCATTCAAGGCTCTCAAAGGTGATCAAAGCAACATCCATACACCTCTTCATCAACTCAAGGAGATTCAAGAAAAGATCAAGCTACATCCAATATTCTTCTTCATCAACTCAAGGAGATTCAAAGGAAAGATCAAGCTACATCCAATATCGTCTCCATCAACTCAAAGGGATCAAAGGAAAATCAAAGCTCTTCATCAAAATCCTCAACAGATTCAAGATCCAACAATCTCAGACAAGATCTAGTTCATTCTAGCATATCTTCATATCTTGTTTGAGCATTTTCATCTTGTTCTATCTTCATTTCATTCAATAAACTGAAGATCGTCCCTACCGGTGGTTAGTAGGAAGGCAATCGAGAGTTCTCCGATCTGCGGTGTAGCCGTCCCTGCCGGCTTTGTGTGTAGGAAGACAGAAAGAGGGTTTTCTCTGTTCTGTGATTTGGGGCGTGTCCCCGGTCAAGCTGTGAGTCAGCAAGGAAGCCTCACCGGGTTTTGGTGAGGGGTGGACGTAGGTTGCGGGGTTGCAACCGAACCACCTTAAAAATCCCTGTGTTGTGGGTTGTTCTTCGTGTGTGATTGCTCTATCTCTTCTACCCCCATTCACAGGTTCGTGTGCTTTCAAACTTGGTTATCTTATTTTATACACTCAACTCTCATAATTGCATCTTGGTTGATCACCACTGCATTCACACACATATGAACTTTGAGTGATCAATATAGCACACACACACGTACGATTGTTGCAAGCTATTGCATGCTCTGTGCCACTCTACTTAATTCCGCTGTGCATTGTGTCTAAGTGATTCATTCACTTTATAGGAGTGGTTCATGCTTCCGATAGCTAAGAGTTTTAAATAGGCCAAAGCTTTTGATAGGATCTATTCAACCCCCCCTTCTAGATCCGTTTACACCTCGCGGGACCCAACAGTTGCCATGGATGCCTCTTTGGGGGCGCTCCTAGCCCAGATCAATGAAGAGGGCAAGGAGCAGCCGCTGTACTACCTCAGTCGGAAGCTGATCGGGCCTGAGCATCGGTACGCGCCCATGGAAAAGGTGTGCTTAGCTCTGGTGTTTGCTGTCAAGAAGCTCAGGCACTACCTCCTAGCTCACCGGGTGGACCTCATCTCAAAATGTGATCCACTCAAGTTTCTGCTCAGTCAGCCCGTCCTCTCTGGTAGGCTCGGCAAATGGGCACTTATCCTCATGGAGTTTGACATCACCTTCGTCCCACGCAAGGCGATCAAGGGACAAGGAATGGCGGAGTTCTTGGCAGTGCACCCCGTGCCAGAGGATTCGCCACTCAATTTCGAGCTACCTGACGAAGAGGTGCTAGTGCCTTCTCAAGAAACCGGGCAGCATTCTGAAAAGTCCCCGCTGCCGATGGAGCCGGGTGTTCTCACCCTTGATCTCCCAAACTGGGAGTTATATTTTGATGGTGCTTCCCAGACAATCAAAAGGGCCGACTGCCTCACAGACTATGTCTCGGGCACGGGGGTAGTTTTGTATCTCCACAAGGCGGCATCCTCCACAACTCTTGCGCTCTCATGAAGTCGCTGACTAATAATGAGGCAGAGCATGAAGCGTTAATCATTGGGCTTCAACTGGCACTGGAGATGGACATCAAGTGCATCAAAGTCTACGGGGATTCTCAGCTCGTCATCCGACAGGTCCTGGGCGTCTATGACGTCCGAAAAAAGAGCTCGTCCCCTATCATGCAGCCGTCATGAGGCTCAAGGAAAAATTCTACCTATTTGAAATAGGCCATGTCCCCAGAGGCAGCAACTCCCAGGCTGACGCTTTGGCAAAATTGGCAGCAACCCTAAAACTCCCGTCTGAGGGAGAACTAAATATTACTGTCAGACACCGAAGGCTCATGCCAAGTGTGCTCGACGAAGAATCCGGCCTCACTATTTACGAGGTCGATAATATTCAAGAGGAGAATACTCTTGAAGAAGAAGATTGGCGTGAGCCGATCATAAAGATAAAGAACGGCTGGCTCCCCCCCGATCGGGCTCAAAGGGTGCAACTGCTACGCAGGGCGACATCCTACCAGCTGATTGACAGTTTGCTCTTCAGGCTCGTCCATGAGAAAGACCGACCGGTCCTCCTACGGTGCCTTTCATCTAAGGAAGCAAAGACCGTCATGCACGAGGTCCACTCCGGGTTGTGCGGTGCGCATCAAGCAGGTGCTAAGATGAAGAATAGCATCAAGCTCAAGAGGTTCTATTGGCCCACCATGTACGAAGATTGCAACCAATATGCTCGTACATGTCACCAATGCCAAGCATTTGGTCCAGTCCCTCGGCGGCCGCCCAACCCGCTCCATCTAATAGTGCCTATCTGGCCATTTGCAGAATGGGGCATGGATATTGTGGGACCATTCCCACCATCATCTCAGGGTCACAAATTCATACTGGCCGCCACTGATTACTTCTCCAGATGGGCCGAAGCCATTCCGCTACGAGAAGTTACAGGAGAGATAGTTGCCCGCTTTGTGAGACACTATATCATATACAGATTCGGCACCCCTAGCCGGATTATATCTGACAATGGGACGCCATTCAAGAACAGGACTGTTTATGCTTTGGCGGCTAAATTCCATATTGACTGGAGGACGTCAACAGTCTACAACCCCCAAGCCAACAGGTTGGCCGAAGCCTTCAACAAAACTCTTTGCAAACTGCTGTCCAAGATAGTGGGTGGCCGCAAACGGGATTGGGGCGAGAAGGTCCACGAAGCCCTATAGGCCTATTGGACTATTTATAAAACCCCTACAGGTTGCTCTCCATTCTCCTTGGTCTATGGAGCCGAAGCAGTGATCCCCGTGGAGATCGAGTTAGCATCCTACCGCGTTGCTGTGCACGCCGGATTGCCAGGCCAAGACCAGTCTGAAATAGAAAGAAGGCTTGAAGAGTTGTCCAACCTTGAAGGTGAAAGACTCAAAGCTTACAAGCAGTTACAAGTGTACCAAGCCCGCATGACACGTGCCTATGACAAGCTGGTCAAGCAACGGGCGTTCAAGAAAGGCGACCTCGTCATGATTAAAGAAAAGGAGGTTCTCGCAGGAAGATCTAGCGGCAAACTCCAGCCTAATTGGCGTGGGCCTTACGTCATTCAGAAGGTCTATGAAGGAGGGGCCTATACGGTCCTTGACCACAAGGGGGACAATCCCTTCCCTCCTCTCAACGGCAAGCATATGAAGCTCTATCATGTGCCACCGCAGGAGTTTCCACAGCAGTCCTCACAGAACAGTACCTCTCCTCAGTGAAGGTTCAACAAAAAAAAAGAAAAAAAGAAAAAAAATGGGGTTAAAAATACTGATACCCCGGCGGACTCAGTCAGCCTTCAACGGTTGGCTGAGGGCAAAAAGGTCATAGACCCGGTCGAGGTGAAAACCCGAAAGGGCGCCTCGGGCAAAAATGGGCAACCCCTCAGTGTGAAAACCCGAAAGGGCGCACCGGAAAAAGTTAAAGGGGGCCAGCCTCGGCGAAAACCCGAAAGG
Source organism: Amorphophallus konjac (assembly GCA_022559845.1). NCBI lineage: Eukaryota > Viridiplantae > Streptophyta > Magnoliopsida > Alismatales > Araceae > Amorphophallus > Amorphophallus konjac. Next base: position 322,162,871 of record CM040118.1, read on the forward strand.
GCGGTGAGGTTGGTAATGTGAAAAAAAAATCCTCTCTCTGCTTATTCTAGGGGTGGCTCTAAGTCAGTGACTCCACCTCATCATGGCCAAAACATCATATTGATGCCATGGCTACGCCTTACAGGCCATCCTGTGACACCTAGTCTCACCGGCGTTCTGATGTTGTCATACTCTTTCCCATCGAGATTACTCATGTTTTGAACTTCCTGAGCTCGGATCCCGTGTCTCTCCGGGCTATCCAATCTGTCCTTCATATGTCACATCGGGTTCGGCCTATGCACGCCCCTTTGAGGCTACCGACCTATTTCGCCTATCGGCTTCCGGGTTTAGCTCGTATGTCTCTCTCAGACAATTAAACCCATTTACCCTTTTGCCCCACTGGGTTCGGCCTCAGTATGCCCTCGCGGGCTGCCAACCCATCATGCCTTCCGGCTCATTTCACCTTCCTGGGTTTGGCCTCAATATGCCCTCGCGGGCTGCCAACTCATCATGCTTCCGGCAAATTTCACCTTCTAGGGATTGGCCTCAGTATGCTCTCTCGGGCTGCCAACTCATCATGCCTTTCGACTCACTTTGCCTTCTTGGGATTGGTCTCAGTATGCCCTCTCGGGCTGCCAACTCATCTTGCCTTTCGGCTCATTTTATCTTCCTGGGATTTGGTCTCAGTATGCTCTCTCGGACTACCAACCCACCATGCCTTTCGGCTCATTTAACCTTCTTGGGATTGGTCTCAGTATGCCCTCTCGGGCTGCCAACTCATCACGCCTTTCGGCACTTTTTACCTTTCTGGGACCTGGCCTCAGTATGCTCTCTCGGGCTGCCAACCATCATGCCTTCTGGCACATGTCCCACCGGGTCTGACCTCAGCATGTCCTCTCGGGCTGCCAACCCACCTCTTCGCCTATCGGCCTTCGGAGTTAACTCTCACGTTCCACTAGCGCTGTCAAATCCACCCTTTTTCTTCTTCTGGGTCTGGCCTCTGCATGCCCCTTTCGGGCTGTCAACCCATCTCGCCTCTTGGCTTCAGACTTGACTCATATATCCCACTGGGATCGCCAAGTCTATTCTTGTGTCCCCACGGGCTTGGCCTATGCATGCCCTCATCGGGCTGCCAACCTTATTTGCCTATCAGCTCACGGATTTGACTCGTACGTCCCACCCGGGCTGTCAAATCCCCTCCTTTCATCGTTTCGGGTCTGGCCTATGTATGCCCTCTTGGGCTGCCAACCCATCCCGCCTATCGGCCTCCAGGTTTAGCCCGCATGTCCTTTTCGGACTGTTAAACCTACGCCTTTACTGTTCCAACCGGGCTTGGCACATGCACACCCTCTTCGGGTTGCTAACCCGGTCAACTTTCGGTTCTTTGGATTTGGTTAATTGTGTCCCATTAAAGCAATCAAATCCACCCACTTGTCCCACCTATGCGGCACACACGTCCCTACGGGAGTGCCACTTTCTCCTTGCCTTCTGGCATTATAGGACCAAAAAAAAAATGGGGTTAAAAATATTGATGCCCCAGCAGACTTGGTTGTTTCTGTTAGAAGAGCAATCAAGGGCAAAAAGGCTTTAACCCGACTAAGGTGAAAACCCGAAAGGGTGCCTTAGGCAAAAATGGGTACTCTTCAGTGTGAAAACCCGCAAGTGCGCACTGGAAAAAGCTAAAGGGGGCCAGTCCTGGCGAAAACCCGAAAGGGCGGTAGGGCTGGTAAAGTGAAAAAAAATAGGACTTATCAAGCATCAGACTCGCTCCTCCTCAGCTCAGCAAGGCGAGTCTCACTCTGAAGAGCTTCCTCTTGGAGCCCCTCAAGCCCACGGCGGAGAGTCTACATCAGCACGCGCAAGACTGTGCTCCTCGGTCTCTCGGAGCTCTCGCAAAAGCTCCTGGAGTCCCTCAAGCCTATGGCGGAAAATCTACATCGGCATGCGCAAGACTGCGCTCTTCTTCGGTCCCCTGGACCTCTACAAAAGTGCCTCCACTCTGTGGGAGGCCACTTGCTCGAGCTCGTAAGCGGCCTCGACCTGGGCGCCCACCTCAGCTTGGGCCGTCCGAAGTCTGCAAAGCTACTGCTCCTCCTGCTGAATGATTAGCTGAGTCCTCCGCCTCTGCTCCTGAATAGCGCGAAGGCGGGCGAACTCCTCCCATAAAGGTGCAAGATCAGTCGTCCAAGTGTCCCGCGGGAGATCAAATGCATGCATCTGGCAATGCTACACCAAGTGGAGGACCATTCGGTCACTCCATCACAAGGGCCAGGGAACTCTGAAGCAGCTTTGAAGCCTCACTAGCTGAAGCTAAAACAAAGAAAGGAGTTGCCTCAGCCCGTGTACGGCCGGCATCTACCCAAACCAACATGCCCTACGGGCTGCTCTATATCAACCTTGGTTATCACAAGTCAGCAGTTAGTCTACTTTAACATTCGGCGACATACCTCAGCGGTCAGCCGACACATCGACATGTTCGGCTACACACCTCAATGGTCAGCCCACACATCTTCAATGATACCTCAGCGGTCAGCCGACACATCAACATGTTCAGTTACACCTCAGATGTTAGCCCAGACATCTTCGGCGACATACCTCAGCGGTCAGCCGGCACAATGACTTTTGGCCAAACACACCCCCAAGGGTCGGCCAGTGTCAGTCTCTAGCTATCACAGCTCAACAGTCAATCAACGACGACTCAGATGGATGTGCCTCTTCGAGACAGGCCTACATCAACTTCGGGCCAACAAGTCTCTCAGAAGCAGGCCCCCATCTACTTCGGGCCAACAAGTCTCTCAGAAGCAGGCCCCCATTTACTTCGGGCCAACAAGTCTCTCAGAAGCAGGCCTACAGCAACTACAGACCGACAAGCCTCGTCGAGGCAGGTCTTCATCAACTACATGCCAGCAAGCCTCTACGAGGGGACCAAGGATGGCAGTCACGGTTTCGGTTTCGGACAGAAACCAATTAAATAATTATTTTTTCTTAATAGCCTACATGTGATTTCGGCCGAAACTGGGGCTTCGGTATCGTTTCGCTTCGGTCCGAAACCGAAACGTTTTGGCCGAAACTGCCATCTATGGAGGGGACGGCATATATTAGCTCTGGCCAGTATAACCCTAAGGGTTGGTCCACATCAACTTCAGCTTTCTGGAAAGCAACAAAGCAGCAAGGTGCAGTTCTATAGAAGGCACGGACCGTCCGCCTCCGCCCCGACTTTGACGAACGTTCCGTGGGGGGCATTTGTTGGAAGTAAATTTTTCTTTGCAAAAACACCTCCTTTTTTATTTAATTGGAGCAGAAATGAGCCAACATGGAGACGGAAGACCCGTACAGGGTCGGAGGGACCCGTACGGGGTCGGAGGGAACCGTCCGGGGTCGGAGGGACCCATACGGGCTCGGAGGGATCCGCCCAGGGTCGGAGGGACCCGTCCGGGGTCGGAGGGACCCATACGGGGTCGCCCCACCCCGGGGCGGGTCTGCGCGGGGCCACGCGTAGGCAGGTGGGCCCGCCCGGGGCCGTGCGACCCCGACGGGACCTGCCCGGGGTCGCCCACCCCGGACAGGTCCTGTCCGGGGTCGGGTGACCCCGGGCAGACCCGTCCGGGGTCGCCCACCCCGGGCCGGTCCCGCCCGGGGTCGGCGACCCCGGGCAGGCCCCCCGAGATCCCCGCGACCCCGGGGAGGTCCCACCCGGGGCGCACGACCCCGGGGAGGTCTCAGACCGGCCCGAGGACCTCCCACCCCGGGGAGGTCCCTCTCCCGCGCGCGGATACTAAAAAAAATTTGAAAAGTGACCTCCCCAGGGTCATTTTCATCCTGTCCAACCCGTACGGGTCCGAACGACCCCAGGGAGGTCCCCCACTTCTATAAATAGACCCCCGGAGGTCCAAAGAGGAGGCATCTTACATCAAGTACGTACAAGCACACTTGGAGCATCCAGCACTTGAAGTTGTTCGTTTGTTTCGGCCCGCGTGGGATAAGTCCCCGGGTCTTGTATTTATGCCCCTACGGGGTATATTTACATTTATGCCCCTCAGTGGGCCGTGGTTGTAATTATGCCCCTCGACGGGCCATGTTTGTAAGTCTTTACGCCCCGGGACGACTTAATTATGTAGTTCTGTCCTCGTAAGGATGGAATTACAAAAATGTCCTCCCCGAGACCGTAAAAAGACCAAAGTCCTGTAATTTGCAGTTATACCCTGCAACTTTTGTAATTGGGGCTACGCCCCTCCCGCTCTAATGCGGACTTTTGTACAGTCGATAATTCGCCGACAATCCTTGTACTCATCTGGATTATAAAAGCACTCAGCATACTCCATGTATCTCCTTGGTGTAAAATTATAAGAAAACCTCGACTTTTATAAAATTGTGTATATGCCCCTCCTTTGGCAAACTTGACACACATGAGTCTTCTATGAAGCCATTGTCACTCCTTGAACCCGGGGACGATGTCAGCTCAGTCTGACACTCAGATGTCACCCCAACCCTAAGTCCGTGTAGGGTATGGTAAAATTACCAGAATACCCCTGTGACCTAGAAATGACCTAGCAGCCCCTAAAACCCTCCAGAAAGAGCCTCAACGCCTTGGGAAGTAAGGAACATGGTTATACTTCCGTTCCAGTCCAGAAGTTTCATAAACACCCCTGGCCTGAAAAATTACCAAAATACCCCTGGGTTGGTAAAATTATCAAAATGCCCTCGGGGTCCAGAAAATCTCCCTCTACATCAAGATGCCTACGGCTTCCGCATATTTGCGTCTTTACTCCTAAGTCTTAGGGTTTCGCTCAGACTTAGCCCTAATTATCAAAATGCCCCTGAGTTGGTAAAATTACCAAAATACCCACGGGGTCCAGAAAACTCTCCTTTACTTCAAAAATGCCTACGGCTTTCGCATATTTGCGTTTCTATTCCTAAATCTTAGGGTTTTGTTCAGACCTAGCCCTAACTCAATTATTTCTGTTGGTCGGTGGTGAGTGAGTGGACATTGTGAGCCCTCCAAGAGAACCCCCATAAAAGACTTTCGGGATTTCTTTGACAGTCAAACAAAGGTGTTCGGAAGTTAGACCGATGTAAATCAACACTGACTACAGTCAGTGGGGAGAGGTCCAGCACTCGAACCCAAATCGTCTGATACTATACGCACACACAGAATAACCCTCTCTATGTAGAGGAATGTCTCTTTTCAAAAAGAACATTTTATGCGTCTTTTTTCCTACGTGAAAATATTACGTGTCTTACAAGGAGATACAAGGAGGAAATGATGTCACCAAGGAAGAAACCCGAGTGCCTCGAGACTTACATAACATGTTCTTTTCTGCGCTCAAAGATCATTAGCTCAACAAAATTCATGATATGATCAATTCATCAAGATATAAAATGTAAGTTCATCACAATAAAACATAAATCTCAAGAAATGACTACTTCATGCAAAGGCGCGAGAAAGCTAAATGACGACAGCCACAGTGTTGCTAATCAACTTCACTATTCAATTCGGAATCGGACTGGAAATAACGCCTGCGTGAGAGGGCGCTAAATAAATGACGGCATCTCCTGTGTCGCGACTCAAGAAAATAACGACAACGGCCTCGTCGTCAATTAGCTGCAACTTCCGGCGTTCCGTTCCCTGCTCGGAAACAAAACTCCAGAGGCCTATCTCCACTCAAACCTGGCTTACTCTCTTCGACCGCCCGCCAGGGCTTCAACAATTATAAAAGGGCGGCTTCTCTGCTAAATACACATCAAGCTAAAAACTAAGCGCCGAGACATTCAACAGAGAACAGCGACAACAGAGTACAGCAATTTGTTCTCAATAGAAAAAGGAAGACGGACAAGATGATGCAACGGCCTTTGAAAAAATCCAAAGTTGGATTTCCCAAAATTTCAGAAATTGAAGGCCACATCAACAGAAGAATTGCTATGACATCAACAATTATAAAAGGGCGGCTTCTCTGCTAAATCCACATCAAGCTAAAAACTAAGCGCCGAGACATTCAACAGAGAACAGCGACAACAGAGAACAGCAATTTGTTCTCAATAGAAAAAGGAAGACGGACAAGATGATGCAACGGCCTTTGAAAAAATCCAAAGTTGGATTTCCCAAAATTTCAGAAATTGAAGGCCACATCAACAGAAGAATTGCTATGAATCAAGTAAGTATCAAGATTTGAATTTAGACTTCTATACTACCCCTTCTTCTCCCAAATTCTAATCATACTCTTCCTTTTCTTCCTCCTCTTTTCCTTTTCTTTTTCAGGATTATCCCAATATTCCGTGGGTAAGAAGATTCACCAAGAACAAATGGCTTCCCCTCCTTCTTTCTAAACTCTCTCTAGACATGAGGACTTACCTCTCTAGATGGCACCTTCTAAGCTTAGTGACCCATGCCAAACATTATGACAATGTACACCTAGATTGGGCCGCCATGGGAGCCCTCATAGAAATATGGCATCCTACCACACACACCTTCCTATTTTCCACCTTTGAAGCCACCATACTCCTAGAAGAAATGGAGATGCTCCTAGGCTTGAAGAGAATGAAGCAAGCAGATGAAGAGAAGATGGCAAACATGACAAGGAGCATGAGTGCACATGAAGTATTGTCAAGCTTAATCCCAAGCTCCAACATGGTGAATCAAATCAAGGCTACCAAAGTAATCAACCTCATGAAGCTTGCGGCATGGGTCTACAAGAGGATGGATTAAGCCAAGGAAGATGATCTAGAGAAGGTAATGAAAGCTTTTGTGATATGCTTGGTGGGAGCACTTCTCTTCCCTTCATTGGAGGATTTCCTAGAAAAAGAGCAACTAAGTGCTATTGCTAGCATATGGGAAGGGGAGAGAATAGGACCGGCGGTGCTAGCCTATCTCTATAGTGGGCTTAACTCGGCGGCTATGGGGAGGCCTCTATATGGATCCATGCTCTTATTTTCTAGTTGGGTAGACCTCCACTTAAAATTTGACCCATGTGAGGAAGCTCAACAAGCATCTAGGATTTTCTCTAGAAGTCCACTTCACTACACGACGGGCTTACTAGGATTATGTGAGAGAGTGGTGAACCGGGTACCAAAGGTGAAGAAGAGAGTGGAATGGAGAGAGCACCTAAAGGTTATGCCTAAAAACCTCTTCACATGCGCACCGGGGTTCCTTACAACACAACATCTGCACACGGCTCTCATCCGGAGTGGAGCTTCGACTAGTGGGCGCCACCGAGCTAATCCTCTACAACGCTCACCGGTGCCTACCACAAGTTGGTCTTCCACGCCACCACTTTGAGGAAGCATCTCACCTCCCACCTATCAAGAGACGGGATCTTAGTTCCAATGAAGATGAGGAGGAGATCAAGACTATTCAAGCCCTATGGAGGATCAGCAAGCTACACCAACCCATGGAGAGGATTGAAGAAGACAAAGACCAATGGAAGATCTATGTAATAGCTCTTAGGGGATTGAGACCCAAAGTGACTCACTAAAAATGTAATGATGCTTTTCTTTAATGAAATAAAGGATTCTTCCTTAATTGAGCCAAAGAAAGCATTTAAAATGATCAATTCTTCCAATTTTCTCTTAATTCTATCTTTCTGTACTGAGCCGCGACTGCCATTGAGTCGCTAATTCATGAAATAACGCCCTTAACCACGTCGCCAATTATCTTTATCAATTTCCTTAAAATAAACAATAAACCCATGATTGGCGCCTTTTCACAATGTCGTTAATTAATTGACGCCCCAAACAATGGGCGTTGATTATCTTTTAAATTCCTTTCAGATATTCCCTAAATTTCATGAAATAACGCCTTGAGAACAGTCGTCAAATAATCAAATGACGCCTCTGTACATTGTCGCCAATCAATTTCGAAAATAATAATTATATTCGTCCCATCATTGTTCTGACAACAGTTATAATTTCCCATGCAATAGAAATGACGACTCCGTGCGCTGTCGTCTAATCCTTAAATACCGCCTTGGATATAGCCGTTATTCACCATTTATTTCAAAAATTCAAAAATTCCACTAATCAGCACCTGTGCACACGGGCGTTGTTTATGCAAATGACGACACTCACACAGGCGTCATTTCTTTTCGAATGCAGCCGCCTGACTTTCCAATTTTCTTCTTCCCTTCCGTTATTCATCTTCTTCTTCCTCCATTCCATCTTCTACTTTCTCTGCTCTACTCTCCCGTGACCTTCTTCCCTTCCATTTCTCATCTTCCATTTCCATTCTCAACCCCTAATCCCTATAGCTTTCATCGGAGGCTCTGGCTCCGGGAAACGACAGCGGGTCATGGCCCCCGCCGTCGTCGACCTAGACGAGGATCAACCCGCCGGCGAGGAACTTCCTCCCGCGGCGGCCGAGGACGCTCCGACGGCGGAGCACGGCGGAGAAGAAGGAGGAGTTAACAAAGAAGGAGGAGAAGAGAGAGACGAAGGAGAAGAGGACAACGCTGATGACAAAGAAGATGAAGGTGATGAAGAAGACGAAGAAGGAGATGAAGAGGACGGCGAAGAGGACAATGGTGATGATGAAGAGGATGAAGAAGACGAAGAGGAAGACGAAGAGGCTCCCCCACCCCGCCGGCCACTGCAGGGAGGCTTGATGGCACCAGAACCGAGCAAGGTAGGTCCCCTACCCTCACGCCATTTTCTTCTATAATTTTCTTTTGTTCTTCAATTTTCCATAGCCATCGGTGAACGGAGGACAATGAACCAGAAAAACCAGTAAATGACGCCCCTTAAGGCGTCGTCAATTCAAATGACGACCTAGGTCAGGTCGTCAATTCATTTTTTTATTTTCTGAAAATAAATAATAAAGAAATGGCGCCCTGAACCATGTCGGACAGAAACACCCCCAGAAATAGCGCCCCCCACAGGGGCGTCAATTCATCAAATAACGGCCACTGGGTGGTCGTCAATTTTTATTTTATTATTTCAACCAACGAGACAAAAATACCCTCAGAAATAGCGCCCCCCACAGGGGCGTCAATTCATCAAATAACGGCCACTGGGTGGTCGTCAATTAGAACAGTGAAGAAATTAGCCAGCATATGAATTTCCTTTTTAGCATATATATATATTTATATATTCTATTAGTTTGGCAGGGCTTAATGCGGACTCGGATCTCATGGGTCCAAGTCCGGGCAGCATATTATGGGTTGCTAGATTTCCAGAGGGCTAGGGTAGAGGCAATGGGGTTCGGCCCCTTTCTTAGCTTTGAGCCAGTACGCCCGGACTTGCCTTTGATTCAGGTCCTAAGAGAGAGGTGGGATAGGACCAGTCGGGAATTTCTACTGCCCTGGGGGCACATGGTGCCGAGTTTAAAGGATGTCACCCGGATTACTAGGTTGAGGGTAGACGGGGAGGCAGTTAGTGGAGTGACCCTTCTAGACTACGGGGAGCTAGCCCAGAGGCTGTTAGGGCTGGAGACGATTGCGGAGACCCCGAGGGAGTGTAGGACCATCTACCGCACTGATCTGACCCTGGCTATGGGTTTAGGGGATTCTAGACAGAGACCGAGAGAGTCTATGGCAGAGTTTTCGGAGAGGTTGATTGGGAGAGCCCGGGCTGCCTACTGCCAGGACCCGACTCAGAGGGAGCGAGTGGATCGTGATTTGAGGAGGTTTTTGTTCTTGATGCTCGGGAGGCTATTGCTGAGTACGAAAGGGGATGTGATCAACTGCCGGTTCCTGGGCATCCTCGAGGACCTGGAGGGAGTTGGGAGGTACGCGTGGGGAGCCGCCCTGCTGGCGCACCTGATGGCCGATCTGTCCACGGGGACAAGCCGAGAGACGACTGTCAGTGGCTTCTCACCTTTTCTTCAGGTATGCATGTTCCTTTGTTTAAATGCTATGAATATGATTATGCATATCTATGTTTACTAATGTAATTGATGGATGCAGGTGTGGAGCCACTTATATATGCCGATGAGTCGAGCCGACCCCCGACTTGGAGACGAGGGGGCCTTCCCACTGGCGCGGCGATGGTTACCGCTCGTGACTGGAGCACCACACTTCTATGAGCTACGTGTTCTTCGGTGGGAGTTCAGCAACTACCCCGCCTCACTGGTATGCGTGTAAAATATGATGCAATTTCCTTTATTTCCTTCTTTATGAAATATGATGATATGATATGATGTTGTGAATGCAGGTGGTCTGGAGGCCCTACCAGGATATGACCGAGGAGGGTTAGCCCTGGGTCGTACCGGGCCGACCTCGTTTTGGGCGTGAGCTTTGGGTTCACTGCCTAAACGAGATCGAGCCGTTACGGCTCAGACTGGCGATGAGGACCCTCGGCCTACACTAGGAGTGGGTCGAGGTTGGAGAGCCACGCAGGATCGGCAAGAAGACCCGCGGACGTACCGTCGCCACCGACTGGCGGATCTGGTTCCCAGACCAGTATGCTAACTGGCAGCGCGGCGGGACTCGGGTTACTTCCCAGGTGGCGGACAGCTCAGAGTACCTTCGGTGCTATTGGGAGGTTTACGCCGGCCGACCCCAGATGTGGGTCACAGGGGTATGTATGAATGCATTCTTTTTCTAAATGATATATGTTTATTATGCAACTAATATGCGATGAATGCAGGATGCACGGGATGCAGCGGTGATGGACGTGCAAGTCCATCTCCACAACCTGGAGGCCCAGCTCGCAGCGACGCGGGCAGACCTGGAGACCCTGGTGAGTGCAACTATCTATATGCAAATGATTCTTGAATTATTGATGTTTAGCCACTGACAATCTTAATGAATGCAGCGTGCCCAGCAGGGAGCGGCAGGGAGAGGGTCGGGAGGTGCCTCCAGCTCGAGGGGGCCGAGTGGAGAGGTCACCGCCCTAGAGGAGCGACTCGCGGGAGCAGCTGCGGGGGCCGAGATGGCGGAGCGCGACCTTGCAGCACGGGTAAGTCAACAAAATTTATTTCAAATGTTTAAGGAATTGAATATGAAACTGATAATTAACTGAATGACACAGGTTGCAGAGCTGCAGGACGCGCTTACTCGGGCTGCTCTAGCCGGCACCGAGCTTGCCATCCGCGATCAGCGGGTCGCAGAGCTTGAGGAGGCGTTGGGGCGGCGAGAGGAGCTGCCAAGAGACGTGACCGAGCTGAGGATCCTCCTCGAGGTGGAGCGGAGGGAGCACACCCGAGAGAGGGAGGAGCGGAGCCGTGAGAGGGAGCAGCGGATGGCGCGCGAGCGCGAGCTTGCGGACGTGAGAGCGCAGCTAGCCATCGTACAAGAGCGGCTACGAGCCACAGAGAAGCGCCTCCAGCGAGGCCGAGAGCGGGCGCGAGCTGCGGGACACTCTAGCGCCTTCGCCAGCACGACTTACTTAGCAGGTTCCTCGACCCGACAGAGGAACGAGGCAGAAGAGGAGGCTCGAGCTTCTGCTGCCTCCCGGGGGTCGATGCCCCCTCCACGGGCCCGTCGCCGAGACGACGGTGAGGCAGAGAGTAGGAGAGAGGAGGGCGGAGGTGAGAGTTAGAGAGAGAGACTTGTACTCCTCCACCTTCATGTTTTGTACTCAGATATTTATACATATATGAGACTTTGATGTTACTTGAGTTGTTGACTTGAGCACTTGTGTACTTGACTTGTCTCTTTTCTTTCTTTCTTCCCCTGTGCCTGTAGTTCACACTTAAACAAACAGATTAATTTATATGTTCGGCTTGACCCCTTACTCAATAAGCGAGGGGTTGTCACTATTTTGACCTTGATGACAGGTCAAGGGACCAAGCCTTTAATTAATTAAGGCAAATAACAAAGATATGGAAAAATGCAACATGCAAGCAAGCAAATGCAAACTTGAATATAAGAATGCCCACACAAAAATACAACCAAGCACATGATATGGTAAAAGCAGTGGGCTTAATTCAAGGAATTTTTTCCTTTTCATGTTCTCTCCTTTTTTTCTTCTCTTTTTTTCTTTTTTTTTTTCGTGATGAGGCTTAGCATGGCACAAAAGGTCTTGAAACCTTACACAATCATCATCTTAAATTCATTAATCGTTCTTAAATGATTTAACAAAGGGTCAACGTACTTAATAACCTGTGCTTTTACTCATATCCTCTTGCGGCCCATCCTTCTTAGTCAGTCTTTGCCATCCTTCGAGCTCATAACATACCATAGAGGGGGAAGCGAAGAATAATTTGAGGAAGCTCACGAGAGATTTCGGAGAACCGGGAAGCTTCCCTCCCCTACCCTAGTGCCTGTTGGGGTTCGGTCTTTGGCTTAGGGAAATTTTGTTTGCTCTTTGCCCTTATTCATGCATGCTTACGACCAGGGTTTTCCCTGCGGAGACTTTGCCCTCTTGACATGCTTTTCCTTTGTAACTTTGCACCTCTTTTTCTTTTCTTTCTTTTCCTTTTAAACAAATAAAGACCTAATCGTACTTGGGCTTTGCAGCGTTGTTCTCTTTTGGGCCCTGACTTTCACCGACTAGGGCGGCGGGTAGGCTTGGTGGCATTCCATGACCCGTACTCCCTCTCGTGAACCGAAGGAAAGAGAATAGGTAGAGTTTTTACACTCTTAATTTGGCTCTGACTTTTCTCAAATTTTGAACCGCTTGAGTTTAAGAGCAAAACGTGTAGTGTGTGCGGGTATTGACCCGAAGTAAACCATCAAGACTGAAGAATAAATTAGGGATTTTGATTTTTCAGGTTTCGCGGCCTATACACCATGCCAGCCTGCAACTTTTCAGTTTTCCTTATTTTTCCCTTTCTTTTCTTTCTTTTTCTTTTATCTTTTCCTACCCTTTTTTTTCTTTTTTTTTCAAGACTTAGGGGTAGTATTTTTTCAGGTACAGACCATTCCAAGGGTGAGCCAGCTCTTCCCCTTCAGCGTTAACCAGTTTGTAAGCGTTGTCAGGATAAACTTCTTTTATTACGTAGGACCCTTCCCAATTTGGTTGAAGTTTTGAACGAGGCCCACCTGATTTTACAAAGATTCTTTTGATTACCATTTCACCGACTTTAAATTTTCTCTCAATTACTTTCTTTTGATAAAAATGTGAAAGCCTATTTTGATAAACGTGCGCATGCTCGGCGGCGGCCAGACGTTTTTCATCCAAGAGTTCCAACTGAGCAAGGAGAGATTCACGTCGTTCATCAATAGAGAGCTCCTTGTCAATTTGTACCCTAAGAGAAGGAATAAGAATCTCATAAGGAACTACCGCCTCCATTCCATAAGTGAGGGCGAAAGGTGTTTGCCCAGTAGGAGTACGAATGGAAGTGCGGTAGACCCAAAGAGCTTCCAACAGCTTTTCTGGCCAATCCGCGAATCTATTAGCCTCACACATTTTCTTGATAATTTTGATCAAGGTTTTATTTGCCGCCTCTGCTTGGCCATTGCCCTGCGGATAATAAGGAGATGAATGATGCAATGCAATGTTATACCTGTTGCAGAGATCCTGAAGTTCTTGAGAGATGAATTGCGGCCCATTGTCGGTGACGATGGTACTTAGGATGCCAAACCTTGCAATGATATTCTTCATTATGAACTTGCAGACGGTTGACGCTTTGATTTTCACGTATGCTTCCGCTTCCGCCCACTTGGTGAAGTACTCCGTGGCCGTGAGTATAAATGATTTCGGTTTTGTGAGGAGGTTTGAATCACCAAGAGGTCCGATGATATCGAAAGCCCACATGGAGAAAGGCCATGGGGAGGACATAGGATGAAGTGAAGAAGCAGGAGAATGAATTTTATCGGCGTGTAGTTGGCACTTGACACACCTTCGAACATAGATTGAGCAGTCCTCTTCTAGAGTGGGCCAATAGAAGCCTAATCTAAGGATTTTCTTAGCTAGCATCTGGCTATTGACACGACCCCCACACACTCCTGAATGTGCCTCTTCCACGACCTTCCAACACTCATCATCGTCGACACATCTAAGCAAGACTCCAGTGAGACCTCTTCTATAAAGCACACCTCTAACCAGAGTGTATCTCTGAGCGACTCTTCTGATGGCTTTCTTCTCTTCAACCGTAGCCTCTTCAGGATACGATTGATCTTGACAATACTTGGCAATCTCATAATATCACGGATTTTCTTCATCATCCAACTCTTCCTCTAGATCCAATAACATGATCTCTTGTTCTCAATAATTCCACCTTCCTTAACTTTCTTGAGCACCTCCTCCTTAATACTAAGGAATGCTGGATCTTTAATAGCAGGAGTGAGACGCCTGTGAACGATGATTGAATGGAAGTCCCTTTCGGGAAGGAAAACCAAAGAGGAAGCAAGAGAGGCGAGAGCATCAACTAGAATGTTCTGATCTCGAGGAACATGGACGAAAATTAGTTTAGTAAAAAGCTTAGCATAAACGGAAGCCAGTTCTTGATAGGGTTTAAGTTTAGGATTGAGCGTGCAACATTTGGTGAGCACTTGGCGAAGAATAAGCTGACTATCACCTACAATTCGCAATTGGGTAACACCGAATTGATGAGCAGCCTGCAGCCCGGCCAGAAGAGCCTCATACTCAGCTATGTTATTTGTTACCGAAAATGCGAGCTGAGAGGCAAGCGGAATAGTGATACCCTCAGGTGATAGGAGAACAATACCGATCCCCTTTCCTTGTGAATTCCGAGCTCCATCAAAATGTAATGTCCACATCAAATCAGGCTGATTGACGGACATTAATTCCTCATCTAGAAACTCCGAGCGAACAGGGTCGAATCTAGGGAGAGGGTGATGAGCGAGATGTTCTGCTATGGCATAGCCTTTAATTGCTTTTTGCTGAATGTAGATGATATCGAACTGAGAAAGGAAGCTTTGCCATCGTGCCAATCGGTCAGTGAGAATGGATTTTTCAAGGAGAAACTTGATAGGATTCATGCGAGCAATAAGATGAACCTCGTGAGCTAGGAAATAATGCTTCAACTTCTGCACTACCTAGACTAAAGCAGCACAAGTCTTCTCCATGGCTGAGTACTTCTGCTCACAGGGGTTAAGAAGCTTAGACAAGTAGTAGGTTGCCCTCTCTTTTCCTTCTTCATCAACTTGCGCAAGGACAGCACCTACAGAGTCATCCAGGACAGAGATATAGAGAACAAGTGGTTTGCCTGGAACTGGCGGCCTCAGGACAAGGGGATTGGCCAGATAACCCTTTAGTCCGTCAAAGGTTGCCTGACACTTGTCACCCCAATTAAATTTGACTCCCGGTTTAGTAAGTTCGTAAAACAGCCTACACCTTTGTGAATGCTGGGAGACAAATCGGCGAATAAATTGCAACCTCCCAATTAATTCTCGAACTTCTTTCAAATTCTTGGGAGAAGGCATATCCCTTATCGCCCTTGCCTTGTTGGAATCAATCTCAATACCCCTTTTACTGACTATGAATCCAAGCAATTTCCCTGACGAAACACCAAACAGGCACTTCTTGGGGTTCATCTTTAACCCGTGCTCTTTGCAAGACCTTGGCTAGAACCCCGGGATGCTCAATCCTTGTCCTTGATTTCACTACCAGGTCATTCACATACACCACTATAAAAATGTGGATCATGTCATGAAAAATAGCCATCATGGCCCTTTGGTAAGTGGCTCCAGCGTTCTTGAGCCCAAACGGCATGACCACATAACAGTAAGTACCCCAAGGTGTAGTGAATGAGGTCTTTTCCTGATCCTCTTCAGCCAAGCGGATCTGATTATAACCAGAGAAGCCATCCATAAAAGAGAGGGTTTCGTACCCTGCCGTATTGTCAATTAGCACATCTATGTGAGGAAGAGGGAAATCATCTTTAGGACACGCGCGGTTAAGGTCCCGGAAGTCTATGCAAATTCTAACTCTTCCATCTTTCTTCATAACCGGGACAATGTTTGCCACCCAATTGGGATAGAGGACGACTCTAATAAATATGGCCTTATGAAGCTTATCGACCTCTTCTTTCATCTTTAATGCCATGTGGGGGTGGAAACGTCTTAACCGCTGTTTGACCGGGACGGATCCTGGCTTAAGTGTGAGACGGTGTTCAACGAGCGCAGGGTCCAGACCCGGCATATCCTCGTAACTCCATGCAAACGCGTCCTTATATTCTCGAAGAACTTGAATGAGCGCCTCTTCTTCAGAAGGCAGCAAATTTTTGCTTATGAGGACAATCCTAGGATTTTCCTCAGTACCCAGATTAATTTCTTTGGTGGGTTCCTCTACTGAGGCTGATGGTTCGTCGAACCTCCTCATGCCACTAGCAAAAGCATCAGCCTCGTCCTCATATTCTTCATATTCTTCATCCCCCTCTGCAATAGGGTCTTCATCATTCATAACCTCATAAACACCAAACCCTTCATCTATAGAACACACATCCTCACATTCTATTTCTGGCAGGAAGATCGGATCCTCTAAGAAATCTGGAAGAGCTAAACATGCCCGACATCTTCTAGCTAGATCTAGCAAGAACCTACGGGGGATCTGTCTACCCTTGGCTTTCTTATGAGTAACTACCCCAAGCCTCTTATTAGAAGAGGAGGGAGAGGAACAGGATGACAAGCTAGACGAACCACCCTGACCTAAAAAAGGGGAAGGAGAAGAGGAAGACGCAATGGATACAGGAGGAGATACAGAAGGAGCCTCCGATGAGCCTCCTCATCGGAGGAGAAAAGGAGGTCCACTAACGAACCTTGAAAGAGCGGCCCTTGGATCGGGGCACACTCCTGAGCAAGATAGGAGGTCTCTTCAACAGAGATGGAAGATTGGAAAGTTTGAATTTTGGTGTTTTTTTTTCATTTTCAAGAATAAAGCAATGGGAGGGTGGAATAGGAGATGGTGTTGAAATTGAAAGATTAAAGAAAGATTGGATAAGAGATTGCCCACGCGGGGGTGTAATGGAGAGTTGAGAAAATTACTCAAGGAGCAAGGGAGGAATTGGGGAAGCTTGGAACAGATCTGGAGAGAGAGTAATCAAGACCGCGGGTGGTCTAGGAACATCAGGGACACAGAATTTGGAGCCACCAGAAAGTAATGAGTGACGGGTGTATGGAATTGAGAGAGAAAAGGCTGGCCCACAGCCTGTCCACAGTAAAGCCTTTCTCGAACGGCACATCTGGCTCCCCAGTATCGGTGTAGTTGCTTAACAACTGCCTCTTATCAGTGATCACTGCCGGTTTTTCTATCAACTCATGAATGAGTGGCGGCCATTCTGCATCAGTCGGCATAAATAGACGGCTTAAAGCAATGGCAATGTCATTCATATCAAACCATCTATACCAATCACATTCCGGGTCATCCATCTTTCTTCTCTTATCCGGCGTCAAAGATTCCAGAGCTTTATATGTAACCAGCGGGGCCACGTGGCGAGCAAACCGTCGTGCATGTACATCTTGATGATCTAACATAGAAGTAACCATTGTGGTTTGCCCGTCATGTTGAGTACCCCTTTCACAAAGTGAGTATATAGAGTCCATGTGAGGGGTTGTCTATCTGTTTTAAGAGTAAAGGTCATGGCGACCCATGGCTCTTCATTATCTTTGTCATATTTTTCTTTGCTCAGCCCTTTGTACCCTAGGCCGCCCCGGTGAATCAGCTTAAGATGTTTAATGGGCTTTACTCTGCCCTGGAGATTAACACCCAGGCCTTTGCCGGATCTGTACCCCATTTTCATCAGAATATTCCACCCCGGGGTATTTATCATATTCTTCTTTTTCTTCCCCTTGGAGGGTAGGGGAGACATTAAAGCTGGTGCAGGTGTTGTAGTTGGAGACCTTAGTAAATCCTGCCGCGGATCGGCAAGATCTAATACTGACAACAAAGGCCTATTAGCCGGCCATATGGAAGGTACTGACGTTGCTGAGTGTATATCATCTAACGGCAGAATAGGCATGCTTGTGACCTTGATGATGCGCCCTTTGTGTGGAAACTTTATGCATTGGTGATTGGTAGAGGGCACGGCATCAAGCTCTTGGATATATGGACGGCCCAAAATGCCATTGAAGGTCGGATCCATGTCCAGAATGTGGAAGTCTGTTATAATCGAGACCGGACCCAGCCCCACTTTTAAAGTGATCATGCCCAGCGGAGGTTTCTTCGTATTATCATAAGCAGTGACTGTAATAGTAGACGGCCGAATCTGACTGCCCGGAATGCCACACATATTTAGAGTACTTGGCGGCAACACATTGATGGATGCTCCAGTATCCACTAAACATTGTTTAACTGCCACTTTGTGAAGATCAACCGTGATGCACAAGGCATACTTCCTAGCTGGCTTCGGAGCTAATTCATGCTCATGAAAGACAATGGCTGGCCGGTCACTTGTTGGTGTCAAGACCGATGTAATCTGTTCTGCTGGAATGTCCTCATTAACCATCACCTTCTGTAGGTATTCTTTCAAAGCCTGCTGGTGAACGGTGGATCTCTTTATCAGTTCTAAGATTGAAATCCTTGCCGGGGTCTTGTCTAAGTGCTTTAGCAAGTCATATTGGGTGCCCGGTATGGATTCCTGCTCTTGCTCTTGTTCCTCATGCCCCTGTGCGGGCTCTGGCTCCCTTTGCGGAAATACACGATGGAATATCCGTCCACTATGGAGCACCATGGTTTGTGACAATCGCGCTTCTGTAGGGTTGTGGATAGGTGGAGGATTCGTGGATGAAGAAGATGGGATGTTGGGGTTAACGGATGTTGGAGGAGTGACCAAAGAAGGAACCCTTGTGAGGGACCTTGTTGGCTGAGGGGTAGTGGTAGTTGGAGAGATAACAGTAAGAGGGGTAGGGGGTGCCTGAATAGCTGAAGGGGGCGTAGGCCGAATGAGGAGGGGTCTAGGTAAAAATGAGGGATTTGCGGTTTAAGATATGGGAATCCTTGCCGGCGGAGGATTGATGGTAGCAGCGGGGGAATTAGGTGTTGGCGGGGGGCGAATGAGGAGTGGTCTAGCCGGCAAAGGCAAGGAATTGGTGACTGGAGGGTGGGTTTGTTGTGGTGTGGAAGATGGTGGAGGGCGAATGAGGAGGGGTTTAGCCGGTAAGGGGTTAGTGGTAGTGGAGGGAATTTGGTTAGTGGTGCGTAAAAGGGGACGGGATGGTTGGGGAAAAGGCGTCGGATGGAGAGGTGTTCTTAACAGACGGTGCGGTTGAGTTGGAGTTTGGTTTAAAGCCCCGAGAGAGGCATTCTCTTCATGCCACCCTTGTCCTCTTTCCACCTCGTGGAAGGAAGTAACAGGGTTTACTTGCTGGTTCGGAGGGTGCTCCGGTAATGGATTATGGACAATCCCCATGTCCGGTTGAAGTACAGGAGCTTGCTGCTGCTGAGGAGGAGGAGGAACTTGCTGCTGAGGCGGCTGCTGAGCCTGTTGCTGTCGAGGAGGTCTTCTAGTCTTCAAAGTTGCAATGAACTGCCTCATTTCATCCCAATTGATACCGCCCTGATCATTCAAGTCATAGATATAATCCTTGAAATGAAAGCAATGATCTACATTGTGACCGGGCTGCCGGTGGAAGACACAATACCGAGAGGTATCCACATTAGAGGGCCAGGCCGTTCTTTCTTTTGGCAAGGTGAGCAGGTTGGCGGCCATGAGTGCGTTAAAGATATCGGGGAGGCTCTCGGGTAATGGGGGGTAGTGGGCTCTTCTAGGGCCTACGGGTCTTCTCGGCTGTTGTGGATCATAATTGGTCGGAGGAGGCACATTGTGGTATTACCGGGGAACCGGAGGATTTTGTGATAGGTTTTGGTTCTGTGGAGGGGGTGGAGGTTGAAAGGTTTGAGGAGGATGGTTTGCTTGTTGGGCGGGATTGAAGAAGGGAGATTATTGTGGAGGCTGTGGAGTCCTTGGGTTGGAAAAATTACGGAAGGATGCAGGATTACCAACCACGCCTACCTGCTCATTAGTGACGGTGCCCTCGGTTGTGCCACCATTAGTATTGATATTTGTGCTCTTCCTGACCATCCTCGATTTCTGTTCAAACATGCCCATGATGGGCGAATCTTTCATCTGGGTCTGTATATATCTAACTCTTTCATAGAGCTCCTCCATGGTGCTCAACTTATTCATGGCCAGAATGTGACGGAATTGCGGAGTAGAATTTGATATAATCATCTTGACTTGCTCCGTTTCTGAAAGGGTGTCATTCAATTTTTCGGCCATAGCTCTCCACCTATCGGCAAACAGAATGAAATCCTCCTCGGGCTTCATTTTCTCGGTAACAAGATCTGTGACTGACAAAGATGGACCCACACAGTCCTTATATTTCTGTAAGAACTTCCGCTGAACAACATCAAAATCACTGGCTTCGGCCGGCTCCAAGGAATAAAACCATTCAACTGCCGGACCATCTAGAGACCTTCTAAAGAGATAAGCCAGGGAGATCTTATTGTCTTGCCAGAAAGATGTCTCATACATAAAATCTTTTAAATGAATGAACGGGTTACCCGTTCCATTGTAACGCCGGAAATTTGGCATCTCGGAGGGAGGCAAATGAAAAACTGGCAAAGTGGGGAGAGCAATCTCCGGAGCATTCTTTGGTGCTGTGACCTTCTTAAGCTGCTCCTCCATACTAGCTATCTTCTGGAGGAGTATGGTGTTGGTATCAGACTCGACTGGGGCCGGATTGGAAGGGAACGGATTCGGCATAGGCCTCTTTAGGAATTGGGGAGGTGGAGGATATTAAGGCCTAACCATTGAATGGCTTGCCGGTTGGGCTAGCGTAGCCATGATAGGAGTTGGTGGACGTGAAGGAATCTTCTATGAGACCGCCTGGTCCTTAGGAGATGAATGGCCACCTGCGGCCTGAGGAGGGTTTGAAGATGAAGGGACAGATTTCCCTTTCAGAGCGGCCTGGACCGCCTGACGTTGGGAATCGTCCAGTTGAGACAAAGCGTGAATAAGATCATTGAGATTAAAAGATGGGGAAACATCTCCAGATGTATTTTGCGTGATAGGTTGAGCTTGGGAGGAAGGCTCAACCTCTTGAGTAGTGGTGTCTACCACATGAACTTGGGAATAATAAGCATGGGAGGGAGCATATTTTCCCTCATAATGGGTGGAATCTTGAGGTGAAACTTCATAAGATGAGTCAAATTGACCCTCCTCATAACCATCATAAGAGTACCCGTAGTTGGCCATATTAATGATTTTACCTGAACGAAGTTGCATTTTTAAGGAAAGGAAAATATCTCAAGCCAACAAATATAAGTAAGAAATAATCGCCCAATCAAACAAATTGTTCACACAAGTTGTAATGAACTCAAGATTTTAAGGTTTCCCTTGAGATTAAGATTTTTTTATTTAACAGTATAATCAATTCTCTCTCTTCAATGTGGGTCCTAGTTGCAAGTTTGGGCGTAATCTCCGAGTCAACTAAGTTCTTTCTCTCTCCTTACCAACGGATGGGTTGACTAAATTCAGGGTCCTTCAAATGATACAACCGGCCCGGCGTCTGTGAGGGAATCCACGGGTGCGGGGACTTACGGAGGCCTTGGAAAAGGAATTTCCAGTCCAATGAGACGGAATGCTCAATGGAGGGTCCTTCCAATTCCAAGAAAAGGGTGTGGAATCCTAGGAGTGTAGAGAGAGGAGGTTTCTTAACCAAATGCCCTAAGATGCAAGCTAATGCAGGCAGATCAATCAGCAATAAGCATATAATCAATAAGTGCAGCAAGCTGGTGGAGATAAAGGCTTTGTGGAAATAGAACAAAATGACGACCTGACAACCGTCGCTGTCTCAGTAAACCGCGGCTGTATGACAGTCGTTAATCACAGTGAAACCGCGATAAACAGTGAACAATAAAGTGAAATAGGGCCTTGGTGTGAGGCGCTGAATATGTAAATAACGCCTCAGTGGAGGGGCGTCAAATAGCAGTGAACAGTGACCATGATAATGAAGAAAATCAACAGCAACTGCAGAATTGACGCCTTGGAGTGAGGCATTGAATGCATGAATGACGCCTCTGTGGAGGAGCGTCGATTATAAAAAATGATGAAATAACTGAAAATAATGCAAACAACTCCTCTGTGTGAGGTCACTGATTATTGAAATAGCGGCTGCAGGGCAGTCGCTGATCAGCTCCAGAGAGCAGAAAGCAATGAAAAACTAACAGAAATCAAATTTTTCTAAAAAAAAATGCTATAGACAGTTCAAAAATTGGCTAATCCAGTGGGAAGTGTGCACTTGGTGCACAAAGGGAGTGTGCTACGTGGAGCACTAAGGAGGGGCACACGTGGGTGGCAAAGGAGGGGGACGCGAGGGTGCCGAAGGGAGGGACACACGTGGGTGCCAAAGGAGGGGTAATCAAAATAAAAACAGCAAAGGTCCCACCGTGATCGCCAATTTGTGAACGTGTCACATAGACATTTAAAAAAAAAAGAGGAAATTTGATTTCTTAAAAGAGACTAAACAATATATAAGAGATATGATGATGGGAAATAAAAAAAAGGAATAAAAGAGAGCATGTGATGCTCTAGAGGAGTGTGATCGCCAGAGGGGTTATCTCAAAAATAAAAGGATGATCGCATGTACCTTGTGAAGAAGCGGGTGAGATTGTAAGTCCTTTCTTCCTCCTTCTACCGGCCGGCCGATGAAGGGGGTTCCTATCTTGATTACCCTTGTGAAACAAGCAAAGACAAACAAACAATATGGATTAGTCAAAGTATAGTATCAATGCTCTAAGGCCGTGTTTGACAAACGAGTGGTCGGCCGGTTAGCCGACACCGGCTAACCGGTGGGCCCCGCCTCCCCTCGCCCTCCCCCTTACACAAACCCCCTAACCGACCCCGGGTACCGTAATCGACCCTTCAGGGTCGATTACGGCACCCCCTTACCCCGTTATCAAATCCCCCCTAAAGGAATAAGATTATGCAACGTGGGCATGAACACACCTTGTGTGTTTTGTTTAAACCCCTAAGAGGAGTAAAGGGATGGGAGAGTATGCTATGGATGCAAACAAATAATATGTGATATGCAGAGAAAGATGTATAATGACTGCTTCTAGGAAAATAGCTAGAGTGCTATGCGTATGAGATGAGAAAAAACTAAAAAAAGGAGGAAAGGTGCCCTTCTGCTGTTGCTGCAGCAGCAAAGGGAGAAACAAAGAGAGAGCTTCAGCCGCTGTAAGAAGAATGCAAGAGGAAGACCACCGTAGGATCAGCAAGAAACCCTTGCAAGGAAGTTGTTAGTGAAACCAAAACCTGATCTCTCTACTCTTGCGAACAGGAACTTCTTTTCTCAACTGGAATCTCTCTTCTCTGCTAGATCTCTCTCTCTCTCTCGCGGGTGGCCTTCAAGGAAGAGTATTTATAGAGCTTAAGACCTAGTTCTAATGAAATTAAAACTAGGGATAAAACTTCCTGGATATAGATTTACTTCCATGGAAAAGATCGAGATCAAAAGATAGAAGGACTGCCTTGCGAGGAAGCAGCAGCAGAGACGGACACGGAAACCAAATGACGACATCAGGGTGGTCGCTAATTAAAATGACACCCGCGCACGCAGTCGCTAATTCCTGGATTAATTTATAAAAATAAACGACTTTCCATATTTGAAAAATAGGAAATGACACCTTCGTATCATGGCGTCAATTAATGAGCGCCTTTGAGCCAGACATTAATTCCCTGGATTTGATTTTAAATGGAACTCGTAAAATCAGGAAATGACGCCTGTGCGTGCGGTCACTAATAAATTAAATAACGACACCCATAGAGTCGTCAATTAAATGACGCCCTTCTGACAGACGCTACTCACAAATATAATAGAAAAACACTAGATAAATTAGAAAAACTTCATATTAAGCCAATATTGAAGTCCACTTTGGGGCATCACGTCGTGACATGAGATTTACTCAATCATAGTGTCGATTTTAGCGTGTCTACAACTATAAGGGCACCCACCCATAACTTGGCTAATTGGACCTTAATCATTGACCTAATGGACTCAAATCGAAGCCTAAACCCTAGCCCACCTTTGAAGTTCGATCTTACCTCAAAACCCTAACCCTAGAAGACCTAATTTAGGCTTGACGGCGCTAGATAAGGATAACTCCATAATTGGGCGAAATTTTCTCTCTAGATTTATCCTGGTCGAATTAGGGTTCTATAGGGCACCCTAGCTCTATAAATAGAGGGTCACGCCTCCTAGCAAACCTATTTGCTCTAGAAAACGACAACATGCGCGATCGAGGGAGGAATCGGTGGTGGAAGGCGAGGTCGTCTAGGGTTCGCGAGTCTGTCTTCTTCCCTTTCTTAGAACGTCGAAAGGTAGGTGTTCTCTCAGGCCAAATATTAATTCCATATATGAAATTGTTCATTTTTAAGTCCTCCTTCATTTGGTACAATTTTCCCCAATTTCTGTTTATTGTATCAATCATATTGGGTGTTTGAATCGAGGTGTGTCGGGTTTTGCCGGAGGCCGGGTTACTGTTTCAGATCGCAGTGCTAACAGGGACCGCGTCCCTGAACGCACCACCCTGGTAAACCACGTTCCTAAGAACCCTTTTTGTTTTGAAAACAAAAAAAAAAAGTTTTTTTGAATGAACGCGGCCTCCAGATAGACCGCGTCTTTTTGGATCGCGGCCCTGGGCAGGACCGCGTCCTGGCCCAGGTTTCCAACAGAAACCCTAAGCTTTCCCAGTGCTTTATCTCAATTTAGTAGGGTTAAACAGCATGTCCTTAGGTTGTAAATGTCATCTGAACATATTTTATAACTAGGGATCATGAAATAAGAGTTAATTCCTAATGATATGCTTAAGTTCCTTGCTATTACTTGATCTTTTGAATTATTCTTGATCTTCATGCTATCTTGTCCAATAAAATAGTAGTGAATCATCCTGTTAATATGATACATGTTATTACTTGAATCTTCTATACTTTCATACCTTGATGGCCTATTGTTCTTCGGCGATTTCATTGAGTAGACTAGATAAAGTTTCTGTTTGAGGGTCGTGCCATCCCGGTGGCATGGACTTATTGCTATTATTGTTTATCGGGCTTCTGTACACCCTCAATTCTTAGTGAAGTTAGAACCCTCCGCTGGATATTCCTTCCGTCGAACTAGAACTTTCTTCATCGAGACCTTTGTAAGTCTCCGCGAGCCTTGGATTCCCACAAAGACGCCAAGCAGGTTGTACCAAAAATACCCTGAAAACCATTGGAATCCACGTCCTCTTGCGTAGGATAGGGTTCAAACGACCTTTGGAATGACATAACGTGGTTCTGTCTGAACTCTGATATGACTGTCCTGAACACGGCCTGAACAGGGACCACATTCAACTTTCTGTTTGAGAAGGCGGTGGATGGCTAGACCGCGTTCTCTTTTGACTTGCCCTGTTAACCCTGATCGCGGCCATCAGGATGGACGCGTTCAGATCGCGGTCATGGTCTAGACCGCGTTCAGCCCAGTTTTTCTCGGATTCCTGTTTCATGCGTTTGTAATGTGGCTATCCTAGTTTAGTGCAAATTCTAGCCTTTCCAGACTATTTTCCCTAACATTCTCGACCCTTTTAAGGTTATGTTCCAGAACCTTATTATTGGAATGAACTTGATTCCTATTCCTAAGTCATTTCCTTAATGACTTACCCCTTGACATAATGAGCCTGAATTATTGGAATTCTTCTCAAGAATTCTTTTCTCTACTCTTGATATCCTTGATTACATAAGCTAGTCCTTAGAATTCTTGGCCAATAAATAATGAATGTCTAGATTTTACATGGGATCTTAGATCCACCCCTCAATACCAACGCACCATTAAAGGACCCGATCCGGTCCTGGGAGGAGCACCCAAAAGTTCTTGTGGCCATGGGAGTTATAATGACCAGGTGTGGTATTGCACCGAAGTACTTGCTTGCGTGATAAGTCTATGACATTCAAATCTCTCTTGAATTACATGACTTTATATGACTTAAATACATGAATGAACATGCGTGCTTGTGGCCAATCACTTGATAGATCTTGTTACCTGCACTTGTTCTAGTTCCATTATTGTTCCTGCTATTGATTACTATTTCCAGTCTACTTGTTCTTATCATCTTGAATTTTACTCAGTTACTTGCCTCTTTACTGCTTCAGTTGTTATTTTACTTGTGATTTCCGTTAGAACATTTAATCATATCAAAATGTTAATCACTTAAAGTTGCCTGGCATAGAGATGTAATTCCTATTGAGCTTTCGCTCACCTAATTTTTCTCAACATTTTTCAGGTAGCTCGGATGAGAACCTTCAATCTGGAGGGGAAGGGCGTGCATGATCTTGGAGCGTTCCTGCTTAGATGTCCTGTGCTATCTCATTTTCCTTTATGTCTTTAGGTGTTAGTATCATGAGAGTTATGATGAGAGATAGTGTTACGTTATTGTTGTAGTTCGATGGTCAAGTTGGAGTCGGTATGATAATGATGTAAGAGTTACTTGATTATCAATAAAGATCAGTTGTTTTTGTGGCTCATTTGTGTGCCTTTGTGGTATGTTCTTCTTGGCTATTATCGTGCTCTGATTGACATGAATGTTATAATTGTTACGTTCCGATTTTCCGCATCGGGGCGTGACACTACTGCTATCTCCAGGGGCCTTATGTTGCAACAATTGGCATAGTGTCATACAAAGATGAGTCCACACTAGCAACGTGGAAGGCGAGATTTCTATCATATGAGGGGAGAATAGTGCTCTGCAAATCGGTCCTAAACAATCTCCCCATATATTACCTCTCCATCTTCCAGATTCTGAGAACGATTGCTAAGAAGCTGGAGTCTATCCAATCAAGATTTTTCTGGCATGGTAGTGGAGATAAGAGCAGAGGATGGCACGATACTGCCTAGGGAAAAATTTGTAAGAGTCAGGAAATGGGAGGTGTAGACATCAGAAATATCAAAGACTTTAATCAAGCTTTGTTGTGTAAATGGTTATGGAACTTGGCTTTGAAGATAGTGGACTATGGTTGCAAGTCATCCATTAGAGGTATTACGAGAGTCAGGGACTAGGACATAATCCCAGCCTCTCAACATAATCTCTCTCCCATTTAGAGGGGTATCTTGCAGTGCAGGGACATCATTTTGGCTAGTGTACGGGTATAGGTGGTCAGTAGACAGAGGTGTCTCTTTTGGAAAGACAGGTGGTGTGGTGACTATACACTAGAGGATACCTTTCCGCAACTTTTTGCGATTGCCTCTGCACCGATGGCTTCAGTCTTCAAGAGTTTTGAACCACGGCTATCAGAAGGAACCTGGGCTCCATCCCTTACACGGAATCTTAGGGTCGAGGAGATTGAACAGCTAGAGAAACTTCTTTCTTTCCTCCTGGATTTTGCTCCAGAAGCTACCAACAGTGATAGGTGGTGGTGGAGATGGGATAAAGATGGAAGGTTTTCATTTAGCTCAGCGTACAACCTAATTGCAAATGGAGGAGTGCGGCGTGGATTGGCATCGCAGATTTGGTCCCCGAAGAGCCTCCTGAAGGTGAAGCCACTTATTTGGAGGATCTCACATGGGCGCTGCTGACCTGTGATAGGTTGGCTCCTTTCTTGGTGGATATTCCTACATTGTGTCCTCTTTGGGGAGAAGAGGAGGAGACCCTGCATCACCTTTTCATTGGTTGCTCTTTCTTCCAAGAGATTTGGACACAAGTTAAGAGCAAATTTCAAGGTGCCACGATCTTAGAAGACAGTGGGCAGCAATTGATCGAAAACTGGCACAGGACATGGAGCCTCAAGGGAGATAGACTCATTTGGTGGCTCATTCTACATGCTACCTTATGGGCCTTGTGGGTAGAAAGAAACAGTAGGGTATTTAAGAGGGAAACAAGAATTCTTGACAGGATTGCTTTAATTATTTTGGAAAAAGTAAGAGAGTGGGCATCAGTGTTATGTAAAGTGGACTCACAACTCTTTTTGCTTTGTTGGGAAACTAGTGAGTGCCACATTAGCTTGATGTGGACATTTTTGTACAGGGTTTTTTTGGGTACACATTGCATACACTTGTATATCCCTTTTTTTCATTTTAATACAATCAGTGGTACTATCCACTTTTCAAAAAAAAAGGGCCCTGGGGAGTTGAGACCAAGGAAGATGTAGAAACTAAATGATCCTTACAGAGTTTCTATCACTTGTAAGGTACAGTTTATTTATCTGGCTTTGTAGGGAAAGGTTCTCAACAGTAATGGTTCGGTGATCTTCTCTAGCCCTCAAGTTCCAAAGACTATTTCCTTGTGTCATTTTTCTTCTAAATTTTGGCTACGTACTTGTAACAATTTTATGTTTTCTCAGTTGTACTATGGACACGCATACTTAGAGAAGGACATTTTGATGTATATTACTTTCATGTACATTTAGCGGTCATGTTTCCTTCTACTATAGTTTGTGCTCTACCAACAAATCCAATGATTAAGGTAGATTTCGGTCCTGACTTGGATCCAGGTAACAGGTTCACATACACGAGAAGCTTAATGTATATAGATTATTTACAGGGCCGTTACATGTATTGACTGAATATTGTTCCTCACGTTTCATATCTATTTATTCTCCTAACACTCCTCCACTGACATTTCCATGAATCTGAGTTTTGACTTGAATAGCACCACCCTCATATATGGGCCATGGGGATCTAACCATATGTACCCAGGGGATTATAGCAGTGTCAACAACATCATGGCAAGTTCAAAACATAGACAATCTGCACATACACACAACACAAAACAATATACAATAATATATATATATATATATCTTCAGACAGATATTGTAGCAGTTTATATACATAAATGCTATGCCAATATCGAACGGTGAAATAAAGTTCTAGTTTATTGTTCACATCTTAGACATCAAGTCCCTGACAGCGTATCCTTAAATTTACCCATAAACCTTAAATCCTAAAATGTTCCAAGTCATCTTATGAATTACTATTATATGTCATAATATTCAACAGGAGAAGCAGAAATGTATCTACATAATATCTAATATAATTAGCATTTAAAATAAATATGTAGACCAAATGTCAGCTATATGGAACTAACCTATTGGTGAAATAGATGATTTTAAAAATGCAACCCTTTCACCAGATGAAAGATCAGCCACAGTAATGCTTCCAAAGGAGGAGCCACCAAGAATGAGTTGCTCATCAGTTAACGATAAGCATGTTACTGGCCCTGCATGCATCCTGCCAATTACAAAGCATTATAAACACAACACGTGATACTACCAAGAAAACAATATAGTATCCATTACATATAACATTCATATTGATGTCAACTATTTTGTGAGATGCAAAATCACAACAGCTGCTTGACAATGATGGTGCAGAGTACAGTATCTCTCAGCTGAGTCCATGTATATCTCTTCAGACATGCAGGACTCCAAATGATGCACACTCTAGGATGCACCATTCTTGAGACTAAGATTGATAATGAGTAGAATAACATTGTATATCTTCCTTATTCTTAGTGGATCAATGGCACAGTCCACAATCATGTCATTTTGACAAAATAACTGATCACCACTGATATGATACTTCAATACATTTTGCAACAATAATGCAATGCTGAGACTGCTACCTTGCTATTTTTTTATTTTTCTATCAGAGGAGCCTAGCTTATACAATTGTAGGCGTTCAATGGTTTAAGGCAAGGATGGCAAACTCGGTTTCGGACACGATTTCGGCCGGGTCCGAAACCGATACGACTCGATATCGGTATCGGTTTCGGCCGAAACCGGCCGAAACCCAGATAAAAGGTTAAAAAAAATCAAATTAAATCTAAAAAATCTGAAAAAAAATCATAAAAAATATAAATAATCACTTAAAATCACAAAAATCATTACACATGCATTTGACTGTATAAGTTAGTGCAATAACCCTAAAGTAGACAACTACAAAAATTGAACTTCAAACATTGAACATGTGAAAGTTAAAGTAATATTCCATTGTACATTTATAGAAGCAGTACAATAAACCAAATTAGACAAAATAAATGTTACAAAAATTCATTGATGTTGGGACGCTTAGGGTGATCTAGAGGGGGGTGAATAGATCAAACACCCGATAAAAACTACTGTAGCAGAATCAAATGCGGAATGAGAAATTCTGCTAAACAGATAGAATGCACAAATCAAAGACCAACCAGAACTGCTGAAGAACTTAAACAAACATCTACTGCGCAGAGTACTAGAATAAAGAGGCGATGCAAACCACAAAGCAATCACACAGTAGACAGAGATTTTTAGGTGGTTCGGTCCTCCAGACCTACATCCACCCCACACTCAACCCGAGTGTGGATTACTGCTGACTCACAGCTTGAACCGCTGGGCACCACAGCTTGCCTACAACCGCTGGGGACTACAGCTTAACCCGTCCAGAGGAATCCTCCTCTGCCCGCTGAGCAACATAGCTTGCTATCCAGTGGAGTCCACCACTGCAACCGCTGACACACAGCTTGATGAAAAGATTCGGAAAACAAAACAAAAGCAAACGAAAGATAAAAAGAATCCCTGCAGGGAATGTAGCTCAAACAAGTGAGCAAACTCAGATCGGGTTTTGAACCAACGATCTGAGGAACAAATCACTCTCAACTCTTCTCTCTCTCAACTCTCTTTCTCTTCTCTCTTTCTTTTCTCTTCTGCTGGATCGAAAGGGCTCTCTGCTCTTCTGCTTTTCCTTCAGGACTTCTGCATGTTCGATCAGTCTTCTTCAGACAAAGGAGTCTTCCTTATATAGCAGTTCCAGCAGGAGCAGCACTGGACGCGTGTCTTCCACAGTTCCCGCCCAATTGTTTTGGCCACGTGTCATCATCCTGTCAGCCCTTCCAGCCTCGGATCACGTGCCCTTCATTAAGCTTCACGAACAGTACCTGTCAGACAGAGAATTATCAGTTGGAGTAAACAAAGTATGTACATCAAGAACGAATGCACAATGGCTGTATGGACTTTGCGTTCTGAACAATGTACATACTTACCACTTGAAGCGTGTACAGACTTCATGTTCACTATGCATACTTTGTAATGTATGGACTTTGCAATGCGAAGACAAAGCGTGTACAAACTTGGAAATGCTTGAATCACATAATCCACTGGCTAGAGTTATGAGTGTATAGACTATGCTGCAGTATGCATATGGTGAAGTATGTACATTGACGATGAATGTTCAGGCATGCCAAACGAGTGTGTAGACTCTGCGTGCAATGTATGAACAATGTACAGACTTCGTGAATGCAAAGCAAAAGCATGGCAACACACAGTGTGCAGACTTCGTGCAATGCATGAAGCAATGTACGGACTCTGTGAATGAAGCACACAGGCTGTACAGACTTGTGCTAATGCTGCAAGTGGACAGTGTATAGACTTCAGCTCGTGCAAGCAAAGCCAATGTATAGACTTGGCGTTTGTGCAAGCAAAACGATGTACAGACTTTGTGTTGTGAACACAGGCTGTACAGACTTTGAATGATGCATGCACAAGACGCAACGAATGTACAGACTTAGAGTTCGTGCATGCTACAGTGCTAATGTATGGACTTAGTGTTCTGCAGGGCAGACAATGTCTAGACTTTGAAAGCTAGAACACGAACAGGCTGCAATGTATAGACTTAGCAAACTGGCTAGCATGCGAGTGTGCATGAGACGCTGAACCAGCCAAGAATGTATAGACTTCTAAATGCTGACGGACGATGTATAGACTTGGCATAAGACGCTGCATGAGACGCTGAACCAGCCAAGAATGTATAGACTTCTAAATGCTGACGGACGATGTATAGACTTAGCATAAGACGCTGCATGAGACGCTCAATGTACAGACTTTACGAATGAGGCGCCCGATGTACAGACTTCACCGATGTACATACTTTGCATAAGACGCTAAGTGAGACGGTGGATGTGCAGACTTCACCGATGTACAGACTTCACCGATGTATAGACTTTAAGTCCAATGCAAACGGCTGTACAGACTTTGAGACTTAATGCATGGTGGCGAGTGTGCAGACTTTGTTTGTGATGTGCAGACTTGCTATGTCTGCGACACATGCAATGTACAGACTTCCTATATGCTCAAGTCCAATGTATAGACTTGCTGAGATGATGCACCTGAAGAATGTACAGACTTACCACCTAGACGATGTTCAGACAAGGCTGCAATGCAATGTATAGACTTACCACCTAGACGATGTTCAGACAAGGCTGCAATGCAACGTATGGACTTGCTAGCCAGACACTACAAAGACTCTGTACAGACTTTAGCAATGTACTGACTCTGAACGCATGCAATGCAGCAGGGCAATGAATACTAAGCACAATGACTGGCTCACTGTGATACTCTCACTGTGTTGCTATCATCAAAACAAAATATCATATGCTTGCCTAAGGGGCACAACATTCTCCCCCTTTTTGATGATGGCAACAAAGTGACAGTGAGTCACCAAATTAAACTTCTCCCCCTTTGACATGATCAAAAAGAAAAAAAAACATGAGTGCAAAGTGCAGTATACATGCAGAGTTTTCTTTATAACAGCTCAAACTCCCCCTGAATGAAAAAACTCCCTCTGAATTATATCTCCCCCTTTGAGAAGGAATATGGACAGATGAAACAGATGATCAAAAGGTAGGGAAGGAACTTGAATAAGGTAAGGGGTCACTACACAACAGTCGAAGCATTGGTTCAGAAAATGAGCATGATTATAGACAACTGTTAAAGTATAAGGATCAACAATTTACTGTCTTGAAAGAGTTCAGGTTTAACAGTGATAAATATAGAGTAAAGCAACTGACCACTAAAAAAGAGTTATAGACTCCATTTATAGCAATGAATCTAAGGCACATGGTTTTAATAGAGAAGTCAGAAATAATGCCCTTTGTGATTAAACATGGAAGTTCAAGAAAGGCAACTTGAATATGTATTGAGAAAAACAATTTACACTCAATGACTTTTGATTTCAAAGGGTTACAGCAGTTTGTTTTTCACTTTTTAATTTTCAGAAACTGAGCTAAGTGAATAGACCAGTGGCATTTATGCTGTTGACATTAGGTGTACACATTGATCAGAGACAGGTACCCCCAGTTACTAGGCATAAACTACTAGATCTATTTCAGATCAAGACCTACAAGGAATAATTTTCACCTTTGACATTAAGGGCACACCTTGATCAGAGGCCAGTAGCCCCAGTTACTTGGTGAAGACTCCCCCTATAGATTTGACCCTATGAACAGAGGTAGTCTGAAACACTTCATGACTTATGAATTCTCCTGCTTCTTTGGAGGAGATCACAGTTTCTCAGTGCAATTCAGCCATTGCTCTGTCACTGTGTTCAGCTCTTTGCATTGATGATCTTATTCACTGCTGCCCTTATTTCTTTTAGAGTGATTGTTTAAAAAAAACAGTACACACTCTATTTACCTTTTCTAGACATACCCAGTTTAACACATTCAGGCATTAAAAAAAAACTTTTTCTATTCTAACTATGAGACAAAGATTAAGAGCTATAAAAGTTTTCTTTTATCTCAAGTTCTGAAGTGCAGACACTTAACTCTTCAATTTATAAAGGTTAAACCTTTAGTTCCTCTCAATTTGCAAATGTGATTCTTATAAATGAACAATTGCAATGACCACAGCTCCATGCACTAAACCAGAAGCAATACTGTTGTTCAGTGAAGGTTAGGGAAATGATGGCAATTGTTAAACAGTGATTGCAATAGGCATGAAAGACCAAGAGCATCTGATGTCAAAGATTATGAATGGAGTGAGTGGGAATAATGAGGAGTGAAAAAGATTCAACGTACTGAACATAACTCTCAGCTCCCCCTAACACCATGATGCAAAAATATGCTATGCAATGAGTCATTTTTTTTTAAAATTTTCAAATTCAATGATATGCAGTGCACTGCTCTATATGAAGACTGGACCCTATATACCATAGTGGTCATGCAAAGAAATGCAGTGCAAAGCAGTCCTATATGCATTAAACAACTTCCTTAATGCAAATGATATATGCAGACATTAGACACATGCATCAACTATATGCATTAAATGAACCATTCAAACTCAGTGCAATAGATGGCAGAAGAAGAGCATCAAATTTATGCAGAATTAAATTCAGTAGCTGAGTCTGGAATGCAGACTGATCAGCTAGACAAGAAGAGAACATCAGAAATTAAACAACCAAATCAACATGACTTTCTCAATTTTGAAGGTAAATCACTTACCTGTTTTACCTGACTGATTTATTTTTACCCTTGGTGTTGCATCAGATTTTTGACAAGGCCTCCAATTTCTTTCAGCTTTTAGAATTTTTGGCCCTGCCTCTTGTCATATGCCTAGAGTAGCTATTCCTGTTTCATCATTTTGTTCCCGGCTACCAGGCATACCTGCAAACACACTTAGAAAGCAGATTTTGGAACCCAAGATAGTTTGGGCCCCAAGACAGAAGCAGATATGTGAGAGTGAAAACATGACAGAAGCTGTTTAGGGATCCACACTTGTGTGAAAGTGGATGGTTTGGTGGATTCTACAGCTTGAGAGTTCTTTTTGTTATTTTTCTTTTTCTCAGCACCAACAGGTTTAGCTTTCATTTTCTGGTGCTGTGATGGTTTTTGTGTGGTCCTGGCATTCATTTTATTAAAAACATTGTTGTTTTTCTGCCAGTGCCTTGGCCAATAAGTGTACTGGAAGTTGTGGCCAAAATTGGTCCTAGGCTGACCATAGAACACCTGTTGACTAGGACTCCATGTCCTAAAGTGACTATCCCATCTCCTAGCTGGCTGAGATCTATAGGGCTGAATGTGGAAATTCTGATACCTAGACCTCATGTATACAGGGTTCCACCCAAACCTATTAAGTAGTTGTGAGTGATTGTGATGATAGACTTGGGCTCGAGGGAAATAGGGATGTGCAAACTGGTTCCTAGCTACACTTGGTCTCCCTGCCACCTTTGACCCTCTAGGTTTCTGCACTGACTTATATTGGGTCTTTTTCTGAGCAGTGGATGGTGGTGGAGACTTAGCAGCCTTGGACTGGGGTTTTGATGTGCTAGCTGGCTGACCCCTAGCCTTAGACTTACCCTTGGGAGAAGAGCATGCAGCTCTAAGCTCTACAACTTTCTGCTTTCCCTTGTCCTTAGCACTGGACACTTTTGATTTTACATTATTGAAAGCAGATTTTTCATTGACCATTTTTATGAGTGGTCTTTTATTCTTTTCTCCCACGAATGAAATGGTTTTCAGTTCAAAACTCTTTTTAGCTGAGGGATTAAAACCGAGACCCTCCTTTCTGAAGTTGACTTTTGACCCTAACAAGGCATTAAGATTTTCTGTTCCTTGGGTCATGCTTTCAATGATTTTCCTTTTGTCAGAATTTTCATTTTCCAGATTTTCAATAGTTTTCTTCAATTCAGCATTCACTGACAAGATAGCTTCATATTTTTCAGTTGAAATCTTTATTTCATTTTCAGACTTCTGAATTTTCAATTTCAACTCATCAACAACATTTTCCAGCAGTTCATTTTCTTTCCTACAATTAATCAAAGCATGCTTTAACTCATCAAACTCAGAACATGCACTTTTCAATCTATCATTCTCTGATTGTAGACATGCAACTTTATCAGAGAGTGTTTTATCATTAACCAGAGAATTCATTTTCTTCTTCAAGAGTCTGTTTTCCTTCTTAATATCATTCGCTTTATCTAACAGTTCTCCATAAGCATCTTCCCAATCAGAAATAGTATAATGTTCAAAAGGGGATGATACCTGATCAGACTCTTCTTCTCTTCCATTCCTGGCCATCAAGCAGATGTCCTTTTCTGATTTCTCACTATCTGAGGAAGTGCTCAGCGTGCCTTCTTCCTCATCACTCCATGTACTGACCATGGCCTTTCCCTTTGGCGCTTTCTTCCATGGTCTTCCTTTCATTTTCTGTAACTCTGGACAATCAGCCTTCATGTGGCCAGTCTTCCTGCAATGATAACAAGTATTATCGTCAGATTTCTCAGCAGGGTTAAATTTATACTTGTTTTGCTTCCTGCTGTGGTATTTTCTGTAGACATTTTTCCCTTCTGTTCTAAGCAATCTTCTGAACTCTCTTGTAATCATAGCTAGTTCATCCTTTTCAAGCTCCGATCCAGATAAGCTCCGATCACTGGATGATCCATTGCATCTGGACTGTTTTGAACTACTATGCTTGGCCTTCAGAGCAATAGGCTTCTTGTATTCGAGCTCTTCAGCTTGTAGAAGATTCATCTCGTACGCCATCAAAGAGCCTATCAGCCCATTAGGTTTCATCTTTTGAAGATCTTTTGACTCCTCAACCACAGTTGCTTTGGTATGCCATATCGGAGTCAACGATCGAAGGATCTTCCTCACAACATCATGATCGGTATAGCCTTTTCCCAGATTTCTTAGACCATTTGTTATAATGGTTAGACGAGCATACATTTCGGTCACTGTCTCACCGGACTTCATCCGAAATGCTTCATACTTTGACACTAGCATATTTGCCCTCGTCTCTCTCACTTGAGATGTTCCCTCATAAATGACTTCAAGGGTATCCCACATCTCCTTCGCCGTCTTGCAGGATGACACTCTATCAAATTCAGTGGGATGGAGTGCACACTGTATGGCGTTGATGGCGCTCCAATTCAGAGTAGATTTCCGGATTTCTTCTCTGGTCCACAATTCCTCATTCTCATGTAGCTCATAAGGACCTTTGCTTATAATCTTCCAGATATCGTAATCTTTGGCTCTGAGGAAGACCTGCATCCAGTTCTTCCAATATGGGTAGTTGGTGTTAGGGTGCTAGGCCCGGATACAGAGGGGGGTGAATGTATCCTTCTATGTAAAATGGCCAAATAAAAACTAGGATGCTAGAGATAGACACAGAATAGAACCAATTCGATTCAACTCAAATACAAACACTTGGAGCGTGCCTATTCAAGCATCTAGCGGAAGCAAAGCAATCAATCAAACCACTGCACAATATATTTTTAGGTGGTTCGGTCCACAGACCTACATCCACCCCTCACTCCCAACCGGAGTGAGGCTTCACTAGCAAATGCTAGAACCAAGCAGACTCAGTCTGCAAACAGTTGCTGCCACACAGCTTGACCAGGGGAACAGCCTCCCCTCTTCCTCTCAACCGGAGGGACACCCAAGTGACTCCCAGCCACTTGGAAACTAGAGGTCGAAAACCTCTCTTCCTCCAGACCAGGAGGGACCACTGGACTTGCAACCACAAGCCCAGAACCGGAGGACTAGCCTCCCTTCCTCTAACCAGAGGGAACCCACAAGTGACAACCTGTCACTTGCAACCCGGAGATCAGATCTCCCTTCTCCTGAACCAACAGGAGGAACCCGATCCCCAACAGGGCAATCGGAAGAACAAGGATAATCAGAAAACAAAGGAAAACAATAAAGGAAAATAACGCAGCAATCAGAAAGCTGTAAAACGAAATGCACAATGTGGCTCTCAACGGAGCTTACTGGCCTGGATCGGATCCACGGTCCAGTGAAGACAGATCTTCAAGCAGCTTCTTCCTTCTTCTCCACGAGCTCTCTCGCTCACTCTCTCTCTCTTTCTTTCTTTTCTGCTCTCCAAATCTCTCACTCTCTATCTCTCTTTCTTTCTCTTCTACTCTCCTAATCTCTCACTCACTGCTCTCTCTTCACGGCTTCTCTCTTCTATCTCTTCTTCCTCTCTTTTCCTTCTTTTTCTCTTTTTCTGGATCGAAGGGCTTTCTGCTCTTCAGGCTTCTGCTTCGATCTTTCTTCATCTGAAGACGAAGGCTCCATTATATACTGGCAGCAGCAGCACACTGGCGCGTGTGGCTTCCACGTTTCCAGCCCTAGAAATTCGGACCACGTGGCAGCTTCCTGGTTCACGAGCCAGGCACCTCGGATCACGTGCCCTACAATTCAAGGACATTCGTTCAGTAAAACTCAAGACTGCTGCGTTGACTCTATCAGCCCGTGGCGTTGACGCATCGATGATCCAGTGTTCAAGTCTTTAGCAGATGGGCGTGCTGCGTCGACGCTGCTCCACTGCTGCGTCGACGCATCGGTGTGTACTAGCAGCTAAAAGGTGTCGTTCCATCAACCTGCTGCGTCGCCCCAACGAGCTGCAGCGTCGACGCTGCCAAGGTACTCCAGAGGTTGAAAGGAGTTACTTGAACTGCTGCGTCCACGCTGCCAGTGGGTGGTGTTGACGCATCTGAGTAACCCAGTAACCCATTGGTTCTCTTTTTGTAACTGCTGCGTCGACGCTACTTGCTCAATGCGTTGACGCACCAGAATAATCCAGGAGCTTCTTTCTTGATTTGCTGTGTCCACGTGTCAGCCTCTCAGCCAGCTTCAGCACACGTGTCACAATCTTGTCTGCCCTTCCAGCCTCAAATCACGTGCCCTCCATAAGCTTCACGATCAGAACACCTGTCAGACAGAGTATCGGATAAGTCATCAGTTTAAGTGAAGAACTCTGTGTAGACTTGTAAAGACGATCATGCTGTATAGACTAGGTGTGTACAGTGTGAGGGAGTGTATAGACTTAGTTAGAAGGAGCCCGATGTACAGACTTGCCTATGCGAAGCCATTGTACAGACATTGAAAACGTGAAGCCAAAGTGTAGACTTCACGCTGTACAGACTTGAGGCTTTGATGAACGAAGGTTCAGTGTAGAGTTGGAATGTTAGGCCCAATGTATAGACTTTATGATATGAAGCCAATGTCCAGACTTGAAGAGAAACAAATGTATGGACTTTGACGGAGTGAGACAATGTTCAGACTTTGAAGATACACTGTGGATGTACAACCTTGGAAGATCATGGAGTGTATAGACTTGAAAGTTTGAAGGCGATGTACAGACTTTGATGCCCAAAGGCGATGAACAGTGAATCAGTGTATAGACTTCAACGTTCACTGAAGGATGTTCAGACTTTGTTCCACCGACCAGAGTATTGACTTTGCAAGCGTGAGACGCTGAATGAGACGGTGGCTGAGACGAACGCTGTATAGACTTTGAAATCTGAATCGACAGAGCAGGCTGTACAGACTTTGAGAGTCTTGAAGGATGTACAGACTTTGAGGGCTTTGATGGCCAATGTACAGACTTGTTCGAATGTCTAGACTTTGCATGAACAGTCGATGTGTAGGCTTGAAGAACTGAAACCCACGTTGTATAGACATGACCTAACAGTCCAGTGTATAGACTTGAATAGCTGAAAGCTACAGTGAGAGAGTGTATACACTTGACCAGATCAAGGGCAATTCGAGTGTACAGACCTCATGCCATGAGACGCTGAGAGAGACAGTCCAATGTACGGACTTATGAAGACTGATGCATGAACAGTAATGCATAGACTTAGGAGCATGGAGGCCAATGTATAGACATCAACTATCAAGACGCTAAGGAAGACGGACAATGTACAGACTTCCTGTAACAGTCTGATGTACAGACTTCATGAAGCTAGACCAGCGGCTGTACAGACTTTGAAGGAGGACAAATGTATGGACTTGGTGACGTGAAAGCGATGTACACACTTATAGCGTTGACGCTAATATCTTGAGAATACTCACAGCGTTGACGCTGCATGAGACGTAGGCTGTACAGACTTAGCATGTGAACACTGATGTGCATACTTGCTGAGTTGACGCTGCAGCCCAATGAGTTGACGCTGCAACGTATATTCTTGATGATCAACTGATGATGTATAGACTTCATCAAATGAAGAAACTGAACTGAAGCGTCGACACATCAGCTCAAGGAGTTGACGCACTACTGTATGGACAGATACAAAAATGACCAATGGGTCGACGCATCGGCACACTGAGTTGACGCACTGCAGTGACAACTGTGCAGACAGAGTGTAGCAAAGAATGCTTTGCTTTATGCATCAGTTAACATGACTGAACATCAAAATATATTAAACTAAACTGAGCAGCAAGATGACTGAACATTTGATTAACTCACATCAACAACCAATCATCAAAACCATCATCAAAACCTCAACAACCAATCATCAAAACCATCATCAAAACCACAACAACCAATCATCAAAACCATCATCAAAACCACAGGGGCACAACAATCTCCCCCTTTTTGATGATGGCAACACTTTCAATACATTAAGTCATTCTGATGATGTGAGGCATTTTGAAGACTCAAATTATTCTCCCCCTTTGACTTCATCAAAAAGAAAAGAATTTGAGAAATTAAGGCATGTATAAAAGTTCAGTCAATTTCTCCCTCTTTGGCAAACAATCTCCCCCTTTGGTATAATCATAGAGATATCAATCTCATAAATCTAAAACATAAGTTTTCAAAGTCTTCCATTATAAGGGCTTATGAATGAGCTTTATTGAACAGCATGGTTTAAACATGATGTATGTAGAGTTTATCAATAAAATTCTGTATTGATATCTAAAATCATGTTTTAATAAAAATGAACCAAACCCTCATATTTATCTTGATTAATCTCCCTTTCTCTTACACAATCAAAATTATTGACTTCTTTCGGAATTACATGCATCTGTATTGAAATCAAGCAATTATGAAGTCATATGAATTTGTCTAGGGTTGTAGCAATTTGATTTTAGCATCAATATTCAGGTATTTCAATTTGTTCAACAATTTTCTTGCTACAATTTTACGAGCACTCTTGTTCAGTTCACACCTTGTAACTAGAGGATATACCTTGATCAGAGGCCAATATCCCTAAGCACTTAGTGTGACTAATAGTCATGCTTTGTATGAACAGAGTTAGCATTTACACATCATGACACACTCGAAATCATTTCTGGATGAGTGAGCTGTATTTCTCAGTGTGCATGCCATTGCTCTGCCTAATTTTCAATGAATTTTATTTTACAGAGTTAACTAAGGCACCTCATGACACAGTCCTTTGGACATGGTTTCTCAGTGACCAAAATCATTGCTCTGACAACTATTTACCCTTTAGACATTTCAGGCAACTTTATTTGCTTCAAAGCAATAACAATATCATGTTCTTAACCAAATAAAGTCATGTATTCAAAAGTGCAGATTTCAGAAGTTTTCACAAGACACAACATGAAACAGATGGTTAAGGTTTATTAAACATGTTTCAGATATTTTTAAGAGATTTTAAAGTCAAACTCCATGAACATTAAACTTAAACCACGAGTTATTTCAGACATTCATAAAACTGTATAATAGAAGATTTCTAGTTCAAAATTTTTCAGATTTATGATCGAGATAGCCCATTGAAATCTTCATGAAGGACTGATTGAATTCTGAACCCGAATTATACCAATTGATAGGAGAAATACCAATTGTTAAGAGAGATTGTGAAGCTCAAAGTTTTCAGAATATGATTAAGGTTTGTCAACAAAATCAGTAAGAGAGAATATGCAATGAGTTCTGACACATGTATGCATTTGACAACCTATATGCAATGCAATGACTCCCCCTTACAATATGCATTCAAACTCTCTTTTTGGCATTTTCAATATAAGGAGATGCAATGCACTATGTGTATGCAGGGACATGCAAAGACTTAACATTGAATGCTATGCAAGGAAATGCAACTAACTCCCCCTGAAAACATGCAATGTTTGCACTAAAAAACTGAACATATGATTCCAATTGATATTGTGACTTGTGCACAATCAGACTGTCCTATCAGCAAAGTGACCCATGGTACTAGGCGGAGCACTTGGTCTAAAAAAATCACCTCACACATAGTAAGAACCTCCAGACAGACTTCCCTGCCTTTTGGTACCTTACCATTTATATACCATTGAGGTCATGCATAATTATTCAACATGCAGTCCTATATGCAGTTCAGAATTTCAGTGAGCTATTGCAACACACAAGTTTCAAGTCACACTCATATGCAGTTCAGATTTTTCAAAAAATTCGAAATGCAATTTGTTTTCAGAGTCTATGCATAACACAATTATCAAACAATTGAAATTAGCCTATGTATGCATCAGATACAGACAACCCTTCTTAATCTGATATTTGCACAGAACTCTCAGCAAATGCATGATCAGAAAGTAATGCACATGGCAAATGATGAATGAAAATGCAAAAACAGATTTAACTTGCTATGCATTAAAACTAAAAACAAGAAGAGCAGGAAGTTTACCTGAAAAGTTCAGAAGGGGTTTTCATTCTTGAGTGCCTTGGATTAATACCCCTTTTTATTCCATTCCAAGGCACACCTGCAAAACAAGGTTTATTTTGCACAAACAGGTACCCAAGAAGTCTTGGGTCCTGTCAAAACAGTATTACTCCTAGCAGGTTTTCTCAGCACATTTCTAGGAGCAGTTTTCAGATCTGATTTATGCATATTCTTGTTAGCATGAATTCTATGTGCATAAGCATGAGATTTCTTGTTAACAGAATAAAAATTCTGTTTGCCAAAACCAGTTTGGTTTTGATATCCTGCCAGCCAACAGGTTGCAGCCCTGTGACCTGGCTTCCCACAGTTATAACATGAAAGTTTTGCAAATTGTCTTACAGGGAATTTAGCATGTTTGAGATTCACATTTCTACCCTGAATATGCCAACAGTCCTTGACTGTATGGCCATACTTCCTACATTTGAAGCACTCATTGTGCTTGCCTCTAAAAACATTACTTCCAAACACATTTCCATTTGCAGGGAGTTTAACAGTTTTAGAATTGAATTGTCTACCCTGAGCATGCCTACAGTGGGCTGCAATGTGACCCATCTTACCACAGTGAAAGCATGAATTAGAACTTTTCTTACCAGCATTCAGCCAGCATTCAAATCCCTTCTGACCCAATTTTCCATAATTAAAGCATGTCATATGCTGGTTTATTGGAACAGACTTGTTCTTGTTAAGAGCATGATCGTTTGCATGAAATTTATTCTTATCACTAACAAACCAGCATTGTGAAATTTTGTGTCCTAGTTTACCACAATGAAAGCACTCAATTCTCCTTTTCTGAGATGAAGGATTTTTATCATGATATCTCCTAGCATTCTTATTATCCTTATCCATCAACTTACACTCATGCATCAGATGTCCAGCTTTATGACAGTAATGACAGATAATCTTCTTTTTAGATGCATGTGAGTGTGTGTGAGGACTGTGATCAACAAACACTGATGAACCCTTTTCATTTATTTTCTGATTTACAGTCCTTTTCTGATTTTTATCCTCTTTTCCTGTTTTCTTAGCCTTGTACTGAATTGGGGATGAAGTAGAAAACTTTTTCTGTTCAGAGGTTTTAATGAAAACAGTTTTCAGCTTGGATCCATCAACCTTTTTCAACTTTTCAGTTTGTTTCTGATTTTTCTGAACATTTGGTTGTTTATTTTCTGAGGTGGTGGCTACATCTGATGCTTTGATAAAAGATGTCGTCAGCTTGTTTTCAAAGGCCTTTTTATTGACATTGTTGTAGCCTAACCCTTCCCTTTGAGTATTGACCTTAACTCCTAACAACCTGTCGAGATTTTCTTGACCACTCACAAACT
Organism: Amorphophallus konjac; assembly: GCA_022559845.1. NCBI lineage: Eukaryota > Viridiplantae > Streptophyta > Magnoliopsida > Alismatales > Araceae > Amorphophallus > Amorphophallus konjac. The sequence goes on from CM040118.1 coordinate 322,206,174, forward strand.
TTGACAGAGATGTTTTCAGATCTTGAATTTCATTTTCTAGAGAGGAAATGTGTAACTCATAACTGGCAATCTCTTGCTCACTGTAATTCATAGCTTCAGTTAACACATTGTTAGCAGTTTTGTATTTTTCAATTTCCTGTTCCAGATTGCTCAGTTTATTAGAATCTTCGTTGCAAATAGTTTTTCCTCTTTCCAAAGTAAGAAGTTTTTCAGACATAGTGGAATTCAGCATTTTTAATTTTTCATTTTCTTCCTTAAGCTTGTCATTCTGAATTAACTCATTTATTAGAGTCTAATCCTCTGAGTTAACCATGCTTTCTCTCCTAGCTTCAAACTCCTTCAATTCCTTTTGTTGTTTTTCAAAATTTTTCTGTAATTCTATGTTAGATTTTATGGCATTAAATTTTTCAATTAGCAAATCATTCTCTCGTTTAAGTTTCTCTAGTTGTTCTTCATTTTCTTTAGAAAACTTTCTGAGAGAGTCATTCTCATTTTTCAGCTTGTTTAAGTCAGATTTAACACATTCAAGTTCTTTCAGCAAATCCTTACTCTGAACAGACTCATGATTAGCTAGGCTAAGCTTCTTTTCAAGTTTAGAGATTTCCTTTACATGATCTTGATCTTCAATTTTCAGCAATGAAATTTGTTTCTTCAACATTTGAATATCAGACATAAAAGCATCATGAACATTTTTCAGTTCAGCACAGTTCTTACATGGAGAATTGAAACTGTCTGACCTACTATTCTTCTTCAATTTTTTGTATTGTTCTCTTAACTGTTCATGAGAGTCTAATAATTCAGCATATGAATTCTCCCAATCATCCAAGGTATAGTTCTCAAAAGGGTTTACCACCTCATCATTATCGTCTTCACTTTGATTGCTGCCTTGATCGCTTCTGTTGGCCATCATGCAGCTTGTTTGATTTCCTTTCCCGGCTCTCTTCATCATCTCCAACATATCCCTTGCAGATCTGCAATCAAGGAAACATGAGTGAAAGGCTTTGTCAGTGGCTGCTTTCATCAGATTTATAGCTGTCTGATTCTCCTCATACATTGATTCGTGACTGTCAGTCCATTTGGACCTTTTATTTGGTAATTTATGAGGACCATGTGAAATCACTTTCCACAGGTCTGGATCAACAGATTTAACATAAGCACGTAAAGCACTATGCCACTGGTTGAAATCAGAACCACTAAAGACGGGTGGACAGGCCATTGAAACAGATAGCCGATAGATTCAATGCAACAAGAATATTGATGCACTAAAACAAATTAGCACCTAAGACTGGAAGATCGGATCTGCAGGTCGCTGGACCTTGTATGCAGACACCGGCTCTGATACCAACTGTTAGGGTGCTAGGCCCGGATACAGAGGGGGGTGAATGTATCCTTCTATGTAAAATGGCCAAATAAAAACTAGGATGCTAGAGATAGACACAGAATAGAACCAATTCGATTCAACTCAAATACAAACACTTGGAGCGTGCCTATTCAAGCATCTAGCGGAAGCAAAGCAATCAATCAAACCACTGCACAATAGATTTTTAGGTGGTTCGGTCCACAGACCTACATCCACCCCTCACTCCCAACCGGAGTGAGGCTTCACTAGCAAATGCTAGAACCAAGCAGACTCAGTCTGCAAACAGTTGCTGCCACACAGCTTGACCAGGGGAACAGCCTCCCCTCTTCCTCCCAACCGGAGGGACACCCAAGTGACTCCCAGCCACTTGGAAACTAGAGGTCGAAAACCTCTCTTCCTCCAGACCAGGAGGGACCACTGGACTTGCAACCACAAGCCCAGAACCGGAGGACTAGCCTCCCTTCCTCTAACCAGAGGGAACCCACAAGTGACAACCTGTCACTTGCAACCCGGAGATCAGATCTCCCTTCTCCTGAACCAACAGGAGGAACCCGATCCCCAACAGGGCAATCGGAAGAACAAGGATAATCAGAAAACAAAGGAAAACAATAAAGGAAAATAACACAGCAATCAGAAAGCTGTAAAACGAAATGCACAATGTGGCTCTCAACGGAGCTTACTGGCCTGGATCTGATCCACGGTCCAGTGAAGACAGATCTTCAAGCAGCTTCTTCCTTCTTCTCCACGAGCTCTCTCGCTCACTCTCTCTCTCTTTCTTTCTTTTCTGCTCTCCAAATCTCTCACTCTCTATCTCTCTTTCTTTCTCTTCTACTCTCCTAATCTCTCACTCACTGCTCTCTCTTCACGGCTTCTCTCTTCTATCTCTTCTTCCTCTCTTTTCCTTCTTTTTCTCTTTTTCTGGATCGAAGGGCTTTCTGCTCTTCAGGCTTCTGCTTCGATCTTTCTTCATCTGAAGACGAAGGCTTCATTATATACTGGCAGCAGCAGCACACTGGCGCGTGTGGCTTCCACGTTTCCAGCCCTAGAAATTCGGACCACGTGGCAGCTTCCTGGTTCACGAGCCAGGCACCTCGGATCACGTGCCCTACAATTCAAGGACATTCGTTCAGTAAAACTCAAGACTGCTGCGTTGACTCTATCAGCCCGTGGCGTTGACGCATCGATGATCCAGTGTTCAAGTCTTTAGCAGATGGGCGTGCTGCGTCGACGCCGCTCCACTGCTGCGTCGACGCATCGGTGTGTACTAGCAGCTAAAAGGTGTCGTTCCATCAACCTGCTGCGTCGCCCCAACGAGCTGCAGCGTCGACGCTGCCAAGGTACTCCAGAGGTTGAAAGGAGTTACTTGAACTGCTGCGTCCACGCTGCCAGTGGGTGGTGTTGACGCATCTGAGTAACCCAGTAACCCATTGGTTCTCTTTTTGTAACTGCTGCGTCGACGCTACTTGCTCAATGCGTTGACGCACCAGAATAATCCAGGAGCTTCTTTCTTGATTTGCTGTGTCCACGTGTCAGCCTCTCAGCCAGCTTCAGCACACGTGTCACAATCTTGTCTGCCCTTCCAGCCTCAAATCACGTGCCCTCCATAAGCTTCACGATCAGAACACCTGTCAGACAGAGTATCGGATAAGTCATCAGTTTAAGTGAAGAACTCTGTGTAGACTTGTAAAGACGATCATGCTGTATAGACTAGGTGTGTACAGTGTGAGGGAGTGTATAGACTTAGTTAGAAGGAGCCCGATGTACAGACTTGCCTATGCGAAGCCATTGTACAGACATTGAAAACGTGAAGCCAAAGTGTAGACTTCACGCTGTACAGACTTGAGGCTTTGATGAACGAAGGTTCAGTGTAGAGTTGGAATGTTAGGCCCAATGTATAGACTTTATGATATGAAGCCAATGTCCAGACTTGAAGAGAAACAAATGTATGGACTTTGACGGAGTGAGACAATGTTCAGACTTTGAAGATACACTGTGGATGTACAACCTTGGAAGATCATGGAGTGTATAGACTTGAAAGTTTGAAGGCGATGTACAGACTTTGATGCCCAAAGGCGATGAACAGTGAATCAGTGTATAGACTTCAACGTTCACTGAAGGATGTTCAGACTTTGTTCCACCGACCAGAGTATTGACTTTGCAAGCGTGAGACGCTGAATGAGACGGTGGCTGAGACGAACGCTGTATAGACTTTGAAATCTGAATCGACAGAGCAGGCTGTACAGACTTTGAGAGTCTTGAAGGATGTACAGACTTTGAGGGCTTTGATGGCCAATGTACAGACTTGTTCGAATGTCTAGACTTTGCATGAACAGTCGATGTGTAGGCTTGAAGAACTGAAACCCACGTTGTATAGACATGACCTAACAGTCCAGTGTATAGACTTGAATAGCTGAAAGCTACAGTGAGAGAGTGTATACACTTGACCAGATCAAGGGCAATTCGAGTGTACAGACCTCATGCCATGAGACGCTGAGAGAGACAGTCCAATGTACGGACTTATGAAGACTGATGCATGAACAGTAATGCATAGACTTAGGAGCATGGAGGCCAATGTATAGACATCAACTATCAAGACGCTAAGGAAGACGGACAATGTACAGACTTCCTGTAACAGTCTGATGTACAGACTTCATGAAGCTAGACCAGCGGCTGTACAGACTTTGAAGGAGGACAAATGTATGGACTTGGTGACGTGAAAGCGATGTACACACTTATAGCGTTGACGCTAATATCTTGAGAATACTCACAGCGTTGACGCTGCATGAGACGTAGGCTGTACAGACTTAGCATGTGAACACTGATGTGCATACTTGCTGAGTTGACGCTGCAGCCCAATGAGTTGACGCTGCAACGTATATTCTTGATGATCAACTGATGATGTATAGACTTCATCAAATGAAGAAACTGAACTGAAGCGTCGACACATCAGCTCAAGGAGTTGACGCACTACTGTATGGACAGATACAAAAATGACCAAGGGGTCGACGCATCGGCACACTGAGTTGACGCACTGCAGTGACAACTGTGCAGACAGAGTGTAGCAAAGAATGCTTTGCTTTATGCATCAGTTAACATGACTGAACATCAAAATATATTAAACTAAACTGAGCAGCAAGATGACTGAACATTTGATTAACTCACATCAACAACCAATCATCAAAACCATCATCAAAACCTCAACAACCAATCATCAAAACCATCATCAAAACCACAACAACCAATCATCAAAACCATCATCAAAACCACAGGGGCACAACAGTTGGATCCGTCGAAGAATGGTGGCTTCGTAGTGGACTGTCCCTCTGCTGTTAACCCTCTAGCATCCATGGCCGTTCCTCTTTAGGATGTTAGTCCTGCACAAAGAGTTAGGCTCTGATACCAATTGTTGGGACGCTAAGGGTGATCTAGAGGGGGGTGAATAGATCAAACACCCGATAAAAACTATTGTAGCATAATCAAATGCGGAATGAGAAATTATGCTAAACAGATAGAATGCACAAATCAAAGACCAACCAGAACTGCTGAAGAACTTAAACAAACATCTACTGCGCAGAGTACTAGAATAAAGAGGCGATGCAAACCACAAAGCAATCACACAGTAGACAGAGGTTTTTAGGTGGTTCGGTCCTCCAGACCTACATCCACTCCACACTGAACCCGAGTGTGGATTACTGCTGACTCACAGCTTGAACCGCTGGGCACCACAGCTTGCCTACAACCGCTGGGGACTACAGCTTAACCCGTCCAGAGGAATCCTCCTCTGCCCGCTGAGCAACACAGCTTGCTGTCCAGTGGAGTCCACCACTGCAACCGCTGACACACAGCTTGATGAAAAGATTCGGAAAACAAAACAAAAGCAAACGAAAGATAAAAAGAATCCCTGCAGGGAATGTAGCTCAAACAAGTGAGCAAACTCAGATCGCGTTTTGAACCAACGATCTGAGGAACAAATCACTCTCAACTCTTCTCTCTCTCAACTCTCTTTCTCTTCTCTCTTTCTTTTCTCTTCTGCTGGATCGAAAGGGCTCTCTGCTCTTCTGCTTTTCCTTCAGGACTTTTGCATGTTCGATCAGTCTTCTATAGACAAAGGAGTCTTCCTTATATAGCAGTTCCAGCAGGAGCAGCACTAGGCGCGTGTCTTCCACAGTTCCCACCCAATTGTTTTGGCCACGTGTCATCATCCTGTCAGCCTTTCCAGCCTTGGATCGCGTGCCCTTCATTAACCTTCACGAACAGTACCTGTCAGACAGAGAATTATCAGTTGGAGTAAACAAAGTATGTACATCAAGAACGAATGCACAATGGATGTATGGACTTTGCGTTCTGAACAATGTACATACTTACCACTTGAAACGTGTACAGACTTCATGTTCACTATGCATACTTTGTAATGTATTGACTTTGCAATGCGAAGACAAAGCGTGTACAAACTTGGAAATGCTTGAATCACAGAATCCACTGCCTAGAGTTATGAGTGTATAGACTATGCTGCAGTATGCATATGGTGAAGTATGTACATTGACGATGAATGTTCAGGCATGCCAAACGAGTGTGTAGACTCTACGTGCAATGTATGAACAATGTACAGACTTCGTGAATGCAAAGCAAAAGCATGGCAACACACAGTGTGCAGACTTCGTGCAATGCATGAAGCAATGTACGGACTCTGTGAATGAAGCACACAGGCTGTACAGACTTATGCTAATGCTGCAAGTGGACAGTGTATAGACTTCAGCTCGTGCAAGCAAAGCCAATGTATAGACTTGGCGTCTGTGCAAGCAGAACGATGTACAGACTTTGTGTTGTGAACACAGGCTGTACAGACTTTGAATGATGCATGCACAAGACGCAACGAATGTACAGACTTAGAGTTCGTGCATGCTACAGTGCTAATGTATGGACTTAGTGTTCTGCAGGGCAGATAATGTCTAGACTTTGAAAGCTAGAACACGAACAGGCTGCAATGTATAGACTTAGCAAACTGGCTAGCATGCGAGTGTGCATGAGACGCTGAACCAGCCAAGAATGTATAGACTTCTAAATGCTGACGGACGATGTATAGACTTGGCATAAGACGCTGCATGAGACGCTGAACCAGCCAAGAATGTATAGACTTCTAAATGCTGATGGACGATGTATAGACTTGGCATAAGACGCTGCATGAGACGCTCAATGTACAGACTTTACGAATGAGGCACCCGATGTACAGACTTCACCGATGTACATACTTTGCATAAGACGCTAAGTGAGACGGTGGATGTGCAGACTTCACCGATGTACAGACTTGCCAATGTATAGACTTTAAGTCCAATGCAAAAGGCTGTACAGACTTTGAGACTTAATGCATGGTGGCGAGTGTACAGACTTTGTCTGTGATGTGCAGACTTGCTATGTCTGCGACACATGCAATGTACAGACTTCCTATATGCTCAAGTCCAATGTATAGACTTGCTGAGATGATGCACCTGAAGAATGTACAGACTTACCACCTAGACGATGTTCAGACAAGGCTGCAATGCAATGTATAGACTTACCACCTAGACGATGTTCAGACAAGGCTGCAATGCAATGTATAGACTTTAACAATGCAACGTATGGACTTGCTAGCCAGACACTACAAAGACTCTGTACAGACTTTAGCAATGTACTGACTCTGAACGCATGCAATGCAGCAAGGCAATGAATACTAAGCACAATGACTGGCTCACTGTGATACTCTCACTGTGTTGCTATCATCAAAACAAAATATCATATGCTTGCCTAAGGGGCACAACAATTGATTCTTACCTAATATGGATAATAATTACTAGAAGAACCTTCTCCCTCATCGTCTGGCCCTTGATGTTGATACCCATAACCAGGTTGCATGTATGGTCTATATTCACTATAACCAAACAATGAGGTAGCCAAGTCTTGCATCCCTCTTTGGATCCCTCTTGGAGTGTTTGGTTGGCTTGAGCCGAATCCAATATCAGCATAAGAATCTTGAGGAAGAGAAGAGGAACTGGCATGATGGAAGTTGAATGATGGTTCATAACCCCACGACCCATAAATCGCAGCCTCCTGTTGGCCACCTCCATAACCTGATGGATGCTCATATTGACTCTGTGACTCATGTCCTCCCTCACCCTGACTGTATCCTCTGCATGTGTCTGCGTGGAAGGAGGAAGGACCACCAGCATCCCCATCGCCAGTAGTAGCACCTGTAGCACCTGGCACATACGAAAATATAGAATTTATCTCCTACCAAAACCTTTTCTGATTCGAACTGATAATAAGAATTTAAGTTACTTTCAAAAACAAAAAATCAAAGAATCACGAAACCTGCAATCTCCAGTCGCCTTTTGGCCTTTGGGGATGCTTTTTCCTGTGCCGGTGTGCTTTCTTCTTACACCCTTGACATGAATCCGGTTCCCCTTGGCGTGTGCCTCAAATAAATCTGCTTCAACTGCTCAATTACCGGGTCCTCTCGAGCAGCAACATTTGTTCTCTCAATTTGCCCATGCACTGATGTACTTCTTAAGAATGTAAGTGCCTTGCCCATTCTGTCTAGCTGGCTGAAAATCATGTTGCTCCTCAGTGTCCTCAACAACCCTAGACATGTGGGCATGAGTATCTCTGGCCCTCTTTGATTTTATTCTTAATTCGGGATCTCTTGGCTCATCTTCATCTAGTATGCCATCTGCCCATCTTCTATCATCATCATCAAAAACAGGCTCATCAACCTGCTCTCGTGTCTCCACCCAAGACTGCAACAGATTCTCATCATCAAATAAGGCATCCACATCAATTTCTGCGGCGGCATCCCCGGCGGCGCATTTGTCTCGCAGCTGTTGTCTCAACCTCATATTCTTTATTCTCAACCTCATATTGTAGTGGCAGTACACTAATTTCTCTAACCGTTCAGCCTTTAGCCGATTGCAAACCTTCGAGTGTATAAGGCTGAACGTGCTCCAATTTCTTTCACATTGGCTTGCCGATGTTGTTTGACTGAACACCCTAACTGCAATGAAAGCCAATGCATTGCTGCCCACATCTCGGTCGTTCACCATTATCCACCAGTCAGCTGTTCCACCAACCATAAACAAATACATTTTAGTTGTAGAAATATATATTCATCAGGTTAAGAAATCCAAAAAATAAAATATACCTGGGCTCACTCTTCCCACAGCGTATTGCAATTGGGAGTCAGCATATGTCCCAGTCCTCATTCTGTAATGGTTCATCTACAAACATAAAGTAATACATTAACATAGCTACTTAAATAAATTTTATACATGTTATTGAAAGTATCAAATAAAGGCGAACCTCTACTTCGGCCTCTAGTCTCTTTTCTGGATTCCTCGATAAACGACCAATGACTTTTAAAGTCTCTTGAAGCACCTCGCCATCAACATGTGCATCGGCACCGTACATAAATTGAGGGTTGAGGAAATAACCTGCATTTGTGTATAATTAACTAAATAAAATTTATAAAATAACATAAAGGCATTACCCCAATTTCAGTACAATTAATCACTCACCAGCTGCATGCAAGTCGTGGTGTAATGTGTTGTCCCATCTCTGGTCAATAATTTTCCACCATTTTGCATAATGTCTGGGAAGGGAATGCTGCAACTCCAATTTGGCACGGTCCATGGCCTCGTACAGATAGCCTATATCATTCTTCTCATCGCCATCCACCATTCTTAGGACCTTCACGAGGGGTGTGACTACTTTCAAGTACCGTGACACCCTATCCCAGAATTTGTTGTCGTCCACGACGTGGCAGACATCCAGATAATCCATCTGTGCATCAACTGTGCCCTTGTCGATGTAGTCCCGCAGGGCATTGTGGTACATGAAAGCTTTCAGCTCATTCTTGTACCTGTGCAGATAAATGAAATTTGAAGCTGCATCAACTGTTACATATCAGTAAGGATAAAGTATCAAGAATTGAAATCAATCTTATACCTGTGTAAAGACTCCAAATAAATAAAATTGGAAGCAAATCTGGTTGGGCCTGCACGGATGATATCTCGCCCTCCACTGACATGCGCCCTGAACATATTTAGTATCCTAGGATGGCCATAGATATACTGTGTGACTTTTTATGCCTTGTCAATTATCTTCTTCACATGCTTTTCCTTCCCTATGTCTTCAAGCATCAGATCCAGACAATGTGCTGCACATGGGAGCCAATATAAATGACTGCGCTTCTGCATCAATTTCTTCCCTGCAGCCTTGTAACTGGCTTCATTATCAGTCACCACTTGCACAACATTCTCCTCTCCAATTTGTTCTACCATGCCATCCATCAAATGAAACAAATAATTTGCATTCTTTTCATAATCTGATGCATCAACTGATTTCACAAACATTGTACCTTCGATGCAATAGACCAAAAAGTTTATCATGGACTTTTTCGTGGTACCAGTCCAACCATCACACATGATGGTGCATCCTCTCTCCACCCATATATGCTTGAAACTTTCAACCCAATCATGGAGCTCCTCAACCTCTCCCTCAAGGCCACGCCCGTATATGTCTCGACGTGAGGGGGCCTGCAAGCCAGGGCCAGCATCTGCTATGGCATCTATCATAGGTCGGAAATATTCACTTGAAGCTGCATGTGCAGGGACACCTGCATGAAAAAACCATTTGCAGATAGATTTAAATGCATGCCCTGCAACTTCTGCTGATTTTTTGACCCCTCTCAATGCTTGCTTGATTTTAGGTTGTGTAGCTTGGGGCCTTCTGTGCAGATAGCTGTCCATGGGACCTGTTCCCTGCGTATGTGGGGCAGCACCAACGTCAGGACGCCGTGCAGTTGTACTCTCATAGGTTCCTGAACCCATGGCTCCCTTCCCTTTCCTTCGAGCGGCTTGTTCACGCTCCCTTGCTTCAGTTAGCTCTGGATCAGAATCCTCAGTGCCTTCCTCATCATCATCCCTCCTAACCCTTCTGCCAGAAATCTCCTCAGCAATTTCAGCCTCATCTTCAGCCCTTTGTTGCACCCTCTCCCTTTTCCCCAGAAGGCACTAGCGCATCTCTTCTCGCACCTCTCGGGGACAGTTGTCATATTGTCACACCTCTCCTCTTACCCCTGCCAAATGTTGCTTTCCTCTGGTAATTCCGCCATACATCTCCATACCACAGTAATTGCATTTCACCTTTCTTCTCTTAGCATCAATTAAGGACATGTGGGCCCACCCCGGATCCTCCTGCCCTTGATGCTCCTGTGTTTGCTGACGTCTAGGCATGATGCTGCATTAAGACAGTCAAAGAAAAATAATATAGTTGTAAGTACTTTGGAAAAATTACGACTTAATTATCAATCACCCTTGGAAAAAAATAATTACCCGCATGCTCCCACCCCAAAATGTTCAATGAAGCTTAATGTAACTTCAATTGAGCCTAAGCAAATCAAAATAGACAGAAGCCCCAATTTCTATGACCTAATTAGGGCTTAATTAGCAATTAACCCTTAATCACCCTTGGGAAAAAATAATTACCCGCATGCTCCCACCCCAAAATGTTTAATGAAACTTAATGTAACTTCAATTGAGCCTAAGCAGATCAAAATAGACAGAAGCCCCAATTTCTATGACCTAATTAGGGCTTAATTAGCAATTAACCCTTAATCACCCTTGGGAAAAAATAATTACCCGCATGCTCCCACCCCAAAATGTTCAATGAAGCTTAATGTAACTTCAATTGAGCCTAAGCAAATCAAAATAGACAGAAGCCCCAATTTGTATGACCTAATTAGGGCTTAATTAGCAATTAACCCTTAATCACCCTTGGGAAAAAATAATTACCGCATGCTCCCACCCCAAAATATTCAATGAAGCTTAATGTAACTTCAATTGAGCCTAAGCAAATCAAAATAGACAGAAGCCCCAATTTCTATGACCTAATTAGGGCTTAATTAGCAATTAACCCTTAATCACCCTTGGGAAAAAATAATTACCCGCATGCTCCCACCCCAAAATGTTCAATGAAGCTTATTTTAACTTCAATTGAGCCTAAGCAAATCAAAATAGACAAAAGTCCCAATTTCTATGACCTAATTAGGGCTTAATTAGCAATAAACCCTTAATCACCCTTGGAAAAAATTAATTACCCCCATGATCTCACCCCAAAATCCTCAATGAAGCTTAATTAAAGTTCAATTGAGCTTAAGCAAATCAAAATAGACAAAAGCCCCAATTTTTATAAACCGATTAGGGTTTAATTAGCAATTAACCCTTAAGGCTTTAATCACCCTTGGAAGAAACTTAATAAGCAAGGCTTGCTCACCCCAAATTTTTAACCCAACCAAAATAACACAACAAAACAATCAAACCCTAAATTAACCCAATGAAATTAACCTCAAACAAAATCTATCAAACCCTTGATGTTGTGTTGGCCCCCGGTGTGCGCAGCAAGGCTCCCTCTCGGCCTCTCCCTGTCCACCTCCAGCAGACGCAGCAGCAGGCTCGCAGCAGCTCGCAGCAGCAGGGCAGCAGGCAGCAGCCTTGGCCCTTGGTCGCGCGGCAGCAGCAGCAGCACGCCGCAGGTCGCAGCCGACGGTCGCAGCAGCTCGCAGCAGCAGCCAGCAGGTCGCAGTAGCAGCAGCAGGTCGCAGCAGCAGCAGGCGTTCGCAGCAGCTGCAGGGTTTCGGCCGTTTCGGCCGTGGGATGGGGTTTCGGGGGGGAGAAAAATGGGTTTCGGCCGAAATCAGGGGGGTTCACGTGAGTTTCGGCCGAAACCGATATCTACTTTAAGTTTCGGACCTGCACAGTAAACCTGTTGGTTTTCGTATCGGGTATGGCCGAAACTGAAACGTTTCGGCCGAAACTGTCAACTATGGTTTAAGGCCAAAATATTTTCATTTGTGCATTAAAAAGAGATTGAAGGAAGATATTATTTTGAAAAAAAAAGCTAATTTGTACAATCAATCATAGAATCTGATGACAGAAATAGCATCATAGACTATATGTATAAATGTCATGATACTTCCATACCACTGAAATCAACACTACTTTGCACTGGGGAGCACCATCTCACCAGCCATAACATGTCAATTACCGTACAGACAAATACTAAAACAGAAAATTGCTTGTAAACATTTGTGAGGTCATATCTAGCAATGAGGGGAGGAAGAGGAGATGATGATGACACGCAAGGAAGTCTGAGGAGAGCTTGCTAAGGGTGGAAAAGAAATCTCACAACCTGATCCAACGCTTGTGACGTATCTGCCCGCTTTGGGCCGATCCCTTCCGGTTGTCTCCAAAAGATACCTCACAAGCTATGGACGCAAATCCTACATGATAAAGCTATGATGTACCTTGCCTCATGATATGGAAATCCTAAGTTCGACTCCTAGTGGGGGGCTAATTTGGCTCACATTTAATCCTCGAGGGATGTGATCCCCGGGTTTGTAGCTTTGCTAGGTTGGGACATCACCAAAAAGAGGATCCCGAGTGGGCCAAATGGTAAAGGACCTTGCCTCATGGTAGGGAGGTCTTGAGCTAGGTTCCCCGTCACCATTTTAAGAGGACCCCGAGTGGGTTGAATGGTAAAGGATCTTGCCTCATGATAGGGTTCGACTCCCGGGGGGACTTATCTGGCTCACATTTAATCCTCGAGGGATGTGAGCCCCAGTTTGCCAGCTTTGCTAGGTTCGCCATCACCATTTAGGGGTTTGCTAGCTTTGCTAGGCTCCCCGTCACCATTTTAGAGGATCTCGAGTGGGTCGAATGGTAAAGGATCTTACCTCATGGTAGGGAGGTCCTCAGTTCGACTCTGGGGGGGGGCTTACCTGGTTCGCATTTTATGCTCGAGGGATGTAAGCCCGGGGTTTGTTAGCCTTGCTAGCTTCCCCGTCATCATTTTTTTTCATGATGATTAATTATCTAGCCCATCTTTGTAAAAGATGGCCGCTTAGATTATGTTAAATCTCAGAAGCATTAAACAGAACTGAACCAAGATATACCATGTTTTTTTGAAAGAATGTGGAATATACCACCAATTTTATTCAAGATAAACAGAGGTAGTACAATCAAAGACAAGACATACCATGTTATATAGCCTAAACTAAAGAAATGAGTTGTTGGTCAATAGAGGAGGATGAAGTTTAAATTTCTTCCTTATTCTTTACTAAGCTAGGTGTTTCATAGTTGTTGTTTCTCGTTCAGTCAATCCTGGATCAGCCTAGCCCATAGGTTGTCCCAGATTGGCTGGTTTTAACGAACCAGAAGGATCAGAATTGACCAAGATGATGGGAGAAACATATCCACTTTGTAATCCATTAAACATAGAGTTCAATTGCTGACACTTAGCAAGAATAGAAGGAAGCTTTAGTCAATTTACCACATAAATACAAGAAATATCATATAACAGACATTTTAAAGTCATAAGACATACCTAATTACTCTTGAACAGCTGCCAGTATACATGTCAAGCACACGACTTCTTCCATCTTCACAGCCAACCACAGCTTCAGGATCAGTATAGCTGGAAATACAAGTAACTAAGAAAAATGAAAAGCCTATCAAGGAAACTATAGACAAATAAGATGATCTTGGAGATCTAATCTAATCACCATACAGACATGTCCTGAGTGGAGCATTATCAAGTCCATGTACAGGTGTTCTTGCTTATATGTCTACAGAAGCAGCACATCTAAACTTAAATAGAATGATCACGGTGAATCAACAGACATCAAGGTCAATAAAAAGATGCAGAGATTCTTTAAATGTCAAACTATGGATATTAACATGACTCAACCAGTATTTTATCCTTTGCCATTTTTTCACTATAGCATAACAAGGGATAGGAAATTCCAGACACAAGCAAAGTTGTCTGCAAATTCACAAACTATAACCATTCATCAGTAAACCAGAATCTTGAAGAAGGACAAGGACAATATGAATACAAAAGCAAAGAGTATGGGCAACACCTTTAGTTTCTAGTGACACAGCAGCTTCAGGACTCAATAGAAGGCAGCGGAACCATGCATGGGTTGGAGAAAAACTCATCCATGTGGTGCTGATGAGTGCAAAAAAAGTTGCTTCAGGCTATGCTTGTGATTATGATGTTAAAGGACCGTAGTCACCTTTCTTCATGAATAGCATGAGATATCAGTAATTAGTGCTGTTCTAGACAAGGGTATTTTCAAACATCACACTGTCCGCACCAGATATTTTCTTCTTGAATTGGTGCATTACAGCAGTGGGCAATGAGAATAGTTTTCAGTGTACATTCCTCATGATAATTGTAGCAAGACCACTGTACCATATGATCAGACTGCTCAGACAAGAGAGAGAGAGACTTGGAGAGAGGAGAGAGATTGAGAGCATGGTTGTCAGTTTCGGCAGAAACCGATACGTTTCGGCCGAAACGTATCGGTTTCGACCATACCCGATACGAAAACGCCGCGGATCACTGTAGCAATCCGACACTTAGTTTATCGGTTTCGGGCGAAACAGATATTGGTTTTGTGCGAAACCGGACGGTTTCGGCCGAAACTCACGTGGAAGGGAGTTCACTTGGTGTGCTTTTCGGGGAGTTTCGGCCGAAACCCCCTCCCCTCCTTGTTGTTCTACGACGGTGCTGTTGCTGCTGCCTACTGGTGCTGTGGTGCTGCTGCTGCTGCGGAGGCTGCCGCCTACCAGCTGCTGTGTGGACTGTGGAGGCAGCCGCTGTCAGCAGCTGCTGCTGCTGTGCTAGTGTGCTGGGCCAGCCGGCCAGGGCCCAGGGCCGCCCGAGGGGCTGCTGCTGTGCTGTTTAGGGGCAGGGGGCTGCTGTTGTGGACCGTCGGACCTGTGCTGCCACTGCGGAGGTAAATTTTGTGGAGGTAAATGATGCGGGACGGACACGGGGACCGACTCTAAGTGATGCGGACCTCGGACTCTAAATGCGGACGCGACCAGCAACATACAACAATGGAGACACTTTGGCCCGACACTAAGAGTTCCTATGGGCTATACGTCGCTAACAGAAATGCAAACTCACTCGTCGTCCCAAACGAGGGGAAACGTGGATCCGCGCGGTTGAGAAATCGGCAGAGTTAAGGGTGGTCGACTCACTTCCGTGCTCGGATCGAGGTACGGGACGGGTCACTCTCTTGCTCACAGTGGTGACATGTACTCACGGGCTAGACTCCTAACGCACTCACAGCGGCATATGACCATATACTAAACTAGCAAATGAACGCCAAGGAGTTAAGACCGTTACCTCCACGCTCCCGGCGTGGGGAAGACAACCCCGGCCAAATCCGTACTCCCGGTTAAACAAGTGTTACTGCAGTACAAAATTTTGACCCACTCCACGCATGGAGGTAACAGGTCACATGTGGGGCCCGGGAGTATCGGGAAGTGGGTTGACAGGCAGCATCTTGATGTCGCTCCGACGGTGCCGAAATCCGCATTTAGTGCTGTCCGGACGGGGCGATCTGCGGGTTCGTGGGGCCCACGTGCTGCTTAGTCCTCCGGACCTGGCGGGGCGGGTCCCGCTGTGATGGTGACACCTGGTGGCACGCTTCCCTGGAAAGCGGTCGGACTGGAACACCGGTCGGAGGCCGGGCGGCTCCGATCTCCACTTGTCGAAAGTGCTGGCCACGGATCTGCAACCTCTGTTTTGCAGCGCGCGACCCGGCGAGATTTGTTGCTGCGATCAGCACCGATGTCGGATCGGCATGAAACGAGCGCCGTTGGAACGCTGACTTAAAATCCTTCGACCCTCTGCCACTCCAGAAAATTCGTTGTGACTATGCTTCTGATGGGGAATTTTAGAACCAGATTGATCTCTGTTTCAGATCTGGCCGGACAGAAATGAACTTTCCTGAGAGTTGGCGTTGACCGTGATGTAGACCTCCGAATCAGAAGATGAGCTCTTCATGAAAGTTGTAGAGGGGAGAGAGAGGAAAACGGTGATAATTTTTATGAAGGGTTTGGTGGAGGTTTGGATGGGGAAAGGTATTTTATACTGCTGGGTGGTCGGATCTGGACAGTGGCAGGCAGAACTGAGCTGGGATCTGAAGTGAATTTTTAGAAAATATGAACGAGATTCTAAATTCACAAGAAAATTTGTGGATGGTGGGAGTGGTGGACAGAACCCCCAATAAAAATATCAAGATATTTAGATCAAGAGAAGGTGGGTTCATGAACGTTCTACTGGGTTTCTGGAAATCTGGACAGACTGCAGGCAGATCTGAGAGGAGGTGGAGAACGAAAATAGAAAAATGGAAAATAAAAACTAGAAGTTCCACCAATTTTTCGAGGACGTGGTGATGACCCCTGGAACTCACCCTGAAAGTTTGGGCTCCAGATGAACTCGTGGCTGAGAGCAAGAAATCCGAGATCAAGGGGCTGTCCTGAGTGGACAGAACTCCGGCGACGATGGCGGTGGTGCGACAGCGGCACGAAGGCGGCGGCGGCGGCGGCGACGATCTTCACACCTGATAGATGAGGCTTCACACCTCTGATTCACAGCCTTCCCAGCTGCAGAAGTGGGAGAGAGGAGAGAGATAGGGGGCGACCCTTGCTCCTTTGGAGGAAATTTCAATAATTTTCTTTCATTAATTCCAATCAAATGAAAATACATGCTATTTATGTGAAATAACAAAAGACACTAACTATCCCTAGATCTAGGGTTGGGGAGGGATAAAAGAGGGAGTTCACAATTTATTTCTCCCATGTGATTTGGAACAAATAAAAAAAGATTTCAAACCTATTAAACTATAATAAGCTAGGGGCGCCCCCTTGACTTCTTGGTTCTCATTTTTGAATTTTGCTACCCTTTGTCCCCCCTTGGTCCAACCCTTCTAGAAGCCCACATTGGAAGGTTGACTGACCCCACATGGGCCCAAGAGATGAGGTGGATCAATGGGAGAAGGGATGGGGGGCCCGCGGGACCCAGGTGGTTCCATTTTACAAATAAACCACTGTTACAATCCAAATTACAATCCGAATAAAGCCAAACAAACACACATTACACACAAATAAAGTCCCAGTAAATACTATAAATATCGAGACTCAAGGGGTAGTCTTCAGGCTGTCTCCGAGCCAGATGGAAGCCGATGTAGCCCGAGTGGTGCTCCGCGTACGGTACCGACGGCTCGCCGGTTCGTGCCTCTCGATCGCTCTGGTGTCCGCACCAATTCTTCCCGGGTGGGGGAAACTCGACCCTGTCGAGTAAGGGTCAGCATCGCTCTGGTAGCGCTCCAGTAGGTCCGGATCTATCCGCTGCAACTCTCCACGGGTGATCCAAGTATCCTCGGTGGCGGGTCGCCCTCCCCAACGCACTAGGTAGCGCGGGTAGGATCCACTCCTGGTAACTGTCACCTGCTCATCCAGTATATGATCTATATGCTCTCGCTGTCGTGGAAATGTGGCTGGTGGTGGACACTCAGGTGTGGGATCACTCTCAATGGGGGGAGATGGCTCGAAAGGCTCACTAGGGATCACCGCTGGGTCCCTATATGCAACTAGATCCGACACATTGAAAGTTGAGCTTATACCATATTCCTCGGGCAGGTCCACAACATACGCATTGGATCCAACGCGTTTCAACACTCTAAATGGACCGGCTCCGCGAGCTTGCAATTTCTTTACAGTTCCAGAGGGAAACCGTTCAGGTCTTACCCTGATCATGACATATTCACCATCTTGGAACTCACGGTGGTGTCGATGGGCATCGGCTAACTCCTTATACCGTGCATTGCTGGCCTCAATGTGACGACGGATGTCGTCATGCAAACTCCTAACATGCCTAGCAAAAGACTCGGCAGACTCAGATGCTCGTGCATGAATGGACATGGGAACAAGATCCACTGGCTTCCTAGGCCTACGACCTATGACAATCTCGAATGGACTCATACCGGTAGTGTCACGCCCCGAGCGCGGAAAATACTCGGATATGCGCGACGAGTTTATATCAATCATGTCAATCAGAGTAGTAGTGTATTCGACACCAAACAGAGATGCGCAAAATAGAAAGATAACCCAATCCTTTATTTCATAATGGATAGACTATTACAAATCCAATACTCTATTCAATTAAAAAAAAGAAAAGTACATAGTTGACTCAAGAAAATAAGAAAAAGATTAGATGCTAGCTCTTTCACTCTTGACTTTCCCCATCAGTTTGACCTTCTTCGACGGACTTACCTGAAAAGTAAGGGACAAACACGGAGTGAGCGAACGCTCAGTAGAAAATTATATCTCAAGCGCTAGCAAGGGGTTTAAATAATTACATCTTTCATGTATGTACTATAGCTATGCATGCTTGTATAAAACGACAAGGTAGAAAGAGAGTATATCAATGAGATAGCAATTTGAACAAGCCATGAACTTTCAAGAAAAGCTAACAAGATATTCAAGCAAGAACTTTTAACAAGTCATGTCAAGAATTTGGCTATCATGTTTTCAAGCAAGCAAGTAATTACCCTTTCTCGGGTCACGCAATTCATGTCATGTCAAGCACGAGTCAAGTACAAGATTTGTGTGGAATGTCCAATCAAGCTAGTCATGCACTCGGTATAATGCCAGATACCTTATCATTCAACTCCCATGGGCACAAGTACTTTTGGGTGCTCCTCCCAGGACCAGATCGGGCCCTATATGCGCAGGCATTTATCATGTATTTTGACATCCACTCTTGTATATATAGCCAATGAGGAATTTCAATAATCAAGCTTGTAGACACGTAGGATAACTTTGATAGAATGGAGTCCAAAAATACGACATTGGACATAGATAGGCGATAACAACGGTACAATCACGATGAACGATGAAACTAGGTGGAATTAGGTTCCCTTAACTCGGGTACCATGACAAGTATGGACATTCTTTATATAGAATTGAGGTCCACATGAACAGTATATCAAAGATAAGATACCCTCATTCTTATCATAGAATTGAGGTTTTACAAGAACATCATTTAATGGCATGATAATCTCATCCCATTAGGAAATTCTTATGATATACACTTGGTATAACATAAGGGCCGGTATCCCATGTTTCTTTAGAGTGACATGGCAAAGATTGTGTAATGGGTTTTTATGGTACAACCAGCTCAGTCGGCCTTGAGGGAATCCAAGGCTCGAGGAGTCTTACGGAGGTCTCTTTGACTAACTTGCTAGTCCAAAGGTACGGAATGTCCGATGGAGAACTTGTATGTCAATGAGAATTGAGGGTGATCGATAAAACATCATGAAACGTGGGACTATACTCACGGATTGGAATATAGTGCCAATATAATATGTATATGTATATAATAAAACCCTCGGTTACAGAAACAGGGTAAAAACAGTTTTTATAGAAAATAACGACTTTAACTAAGTCATTAATCACATAATTAACGCCTTCAGTAAGGGCGTTTATCTATTTTCCATTTTTTTTGCAAAATTTCAATATTTCAGTATTTTACCAAAAACGCGCCCTGGTGAGGGGCGTTTCTTTACAAGTTGACGACGTATACGGTGGTCGTTCATTCTTTAGTTCTATTTTTGCAGTATATATATATTCAGAAATTTATCAAAAACACGCCCTAGACAGGGGCGTTACTTTTCAATTCACGCCCTGAACAGGGGCGTTAGTCAAGCTAGAGACGACCTATACAGGGTCGTGAATTCAAGAATTTTTAGATTTCAAGTATTATAATTTCCCGAAACAAGAGACATGGTCATGACAGGAAAAAATATCGGGATTCAAGTAAATATGATCGTGCACTGATTTAGAATCATGTTTAAGTGAATATTGGATAATTAACATGGGTAATTAACAATTGAGAAAATTGGCGTCCGTGTACAGGGCGTCGAATCTGGAATTGACGACCTGGTCATGGTCGTTTCTTTCAAAGTAGCGCCCTTGTCTGGGTCGCGTATTAAGGTAGCGCCCTTGGAAAGGGCGTTTCTTTCCAATAATAGAAACATTTAAAACTCGCGAAAACTATATGCATGAACTAATATATATGGTTTAACATAGTTATTATGGTGATTTGGGCTACAGTGCTTGAGAAAACCTACCTTAATAATAATAATCTCAAGATGAACGTGACAGGTTCTGAACTTCTACGAACTTAACAGCAGCACCAAGCAAAGATGATGCAGATGAAGAGATCGTTTGATGAAGAATCCTTGTTCTTCACTGATCAACTTGCTGTAAGTCCTACCGAAAAGAAACTGATATTAGTTTCTTCACCTTACACATCCAGAACTAAAGGTAAAGAGAATAACTTTACCCGGATGAAGAACTCTTGTTCTTCAGAACATCAGGGCTTCTTAACCTGTAAGGAGAGATGAAGAATCATTAATTCTTCATGCAACCGAAAGTAATGATAAAAAGAGATAAGAAGAACTGCTGTTCTTTACGTACCGTAGCAGCAGCAGATCGACCAAATAGCTTTAGGGTTTGATAGTCAAGGGTTTTTATAGGATTCTGGAAATCCTAATAAGGTTAGTGTTTGATTGGAAGTAACACTTCCATGATAGAGTTATTACTACATTCGAACTCTTTCTCATAGTTATCAACTTACCCTGGATAAGTTCCCGGTTCGAACGAAACTGGAATGGAATTAACGCCTTATTCTAGGGCGTCGAATTTTAAATTGACGCCTTGGCATACGTCGTTTCTTGTGGAAACGCGTCCAAGCAAAGGGCGTTTCAAATACTTGCCTTTTTATGTAATTTTGGTTGTTTAAGATTTGACGCCTTGACATGTGGGCGTCCCTTCTAAAAAACACACCTTAGGTGAGGGCGTTTCTTGTCAAGTAGCGCCTTGCTCCAAGGCGTTAATTTCATCAGGGCTTTGTTCTTCTTGTTTTTAACCTTTTTCATTTGTTCACTTAATCTTTTAGTTTATTTTATTTTATCTAAATTTATTTCTTTTAATTTTATACGGGTTGCTACACCCTCCCCCACTTAAAAGAATTTGGTCCCCAAATTCATAGCATATATTTACATATGGAGAGTGTAGAGTTCATACCTTCTAAAATAACTCTGGAAATCGCTTCCTCATAGATTCCTCAGTCTCCCATGTAGCTTCATGTTCTGAATTCTTATTCCATTGTACTTTTAGCATGGGAATAACCTTATTCCTTAGGGTTCGTACTTCTCGATCTAGTATTCTTATGGGCTTCTGCTCGTATGTGAGATCTTTCCGGATTACTAGATTTCCATGCTCAATAATATGTGATGAATCATGCACATACTTCTTCAACATAGATATGTGGAACACATCATGTACTTCGGACAGTTGAGGTGGCAATGCGATGCGATAAGCAACCTCGCCAACTTTTTCTAATATCTCAAAAGGTCCGATAAATATTGGTGTAAGCTTGCCCTTAACACCAAATCTTCGTATTCCACGTCCAGACGATA
This sequence comes from Amorphophallus konjac, assembly GCA_022559845.1. NCBI lineage: Eukaryota > Viridiplantae > Streptophyta > Magnoliopsida > Alismatales > Araceae > Amorphophallus > Amorphophallus konjac. The sequence continues at coordinate 322,227,902 of CM040118.1, forward strand.
TCTTGAGAAATACATGATCTCCAACTTGGAATTCAAGATCTCTTCTTCTTGTGTCAGCATAAGCCTTTTGTCTAGACTGAGCAACTTGCAGTCTTTCTCTGATTAATTGTATCTTCTCGGTAGTATCCCTTACCATGTTTGGACCTAACAGTTGTTTCTCTCCAACTTCGTCCCAGCATAAGGGTGATCGACAACTCCTTCCGTATAAGACTTCAAAAGGTGCCAGTTGTATACTTGCCTGGTAGCTATTATTGTATGCAAATTCAACCAGAGGCAAGTGATCATGTCAGTTTCCATCAAAATCAGTAATGCATGCTCTTAGCATATCTTCGACTACTTGATTGGTTCTCTCGGTCTGACCATCCGTTTGAGGATGAAAGGCTGTGCTAAAGTTAAGTCTCGTTCCCAACGAATGTTGTAGTCCTTTCCAAAAATGAGAAGTAAAACGGGGATCTCTGTCAGACACGATTGAAACAGGAATACCATGTAATCTGACTATTTCCTTGATGTATAGTGCAGCTAAGACATCAACTGACCATCGACTCTTGATTGACAAGAAATGCGCTGATTTAGTCAATCGGTCAATGATAACCCATATTCCATCATGTCCTCTTTTTGATTTAGATAAACCCATGATGAAATCCATACCAATATCCTCCCACTTTCATTTAGGGATATCTAGAGGATGTAGTTTTCCAGCAGGCTTTTGGTGTTCCGCCTTGACTTGTTGGCACGTGAGACAGCGTGATACGTAGTCCGCTATTTCTCTTTTCATGTTGGGCCACCAAAAATTTCTTTTTACATCTTGGTACATTTTGGTAGATCCAGGATGAATTGTATATCTTGATCTGTGAGCTTTATCTAAGACCTTCTTCTTCAATTCTGGGCAGTCCGGTATACAAGTTCTATTCTTGAACATTAATCTTCCATCAGAAGCTAATTGGAAATCCGATTGTCCTTCTAATCTGCCCTTGATTTCTACTAATGTAGGATCATCATTCTGAAGTGCTTGTATTTCAGACAATAAATCTGACTGTATGCTTACATGAGATAATGTGACACATCTAGGGTCCGTGTCCATGCTTATATTGAGTTCAGAGAATTGTTCCAGCAACTTCCATTCTTGAATCATACAATTGGCTAACAGTGCTCTCGGCTTTCGACTAAGGGCATCTGCTACATGATTACCCTTTCCGGGATGATATTGTATATTGAAGTCGAAGTCCTTGAGATATTCCAGCCATCGTCTTTGCCTCATATTTAGTTTCTTCTGTGAAAAGAGATATTTGAGACTCTTGTGGTCGGAGTATACAGTAAACTGCACTCCATATAGATAATGTCTCCATATCTTCAGTGTAAATACTACCGCAGCCAATTCTTGGTCATGGACGGGGTAGTTTTCTTCATGCTTCTTTAATTGACGAGAAGAGTAGGCTATAACCTTCCCTTGTTGCATTAGAACACACCCGAGGCCAATGCCAGAAGCATCAGTGTATACCTCGAACTTTTCTCCTTCAATTGGCAATGCTAAGATAGGAGCTGTAGTAAGATGATCCTTGAGAGTTTGGAAGCTTCTTTCACATTCCTCATCCTATTCATAACGGATCTCCTTGCGAGTTAACCTCGTAAGTGGCACGGCGATTTTAGAGAAATCCTTGATGAATCGCCTGTAATAGCCGGCAAGACCTAAGAAACTTCGGATCTCGCTAGCATTGGTCGGTCTTTCCCAGTTCCTTACAGCTTCAACCTTTGATGGGTCTACAGACAAGCCATCCTTTGATATAACATGTCCGAGAAAAGTCACTTCTTCAAGCCAGAATTCACACTTGCTAAGTTTTGCATATAATTGGTTTGTCCTCAATATTTGTAATGCAATCCTCAAATGTTCCTCATGCTCTTCCTTGGTCTTGGAATAAATCAATATATCATCAATAAAGACCACCACGAATTGATCCAAATAAGGCCTGAATATACTATTCATTAACTGCATAAAGGCAGCAGGGGCATTCATTAGTCCGAAAGGCATAACAACAAATTCATAATGGCCATACCTGCTTCTGAATGCGGTTTTATGAATATCCTCGTCCTTGATTCTTAGTTGGTGATATCCTGACCTAAGATCAATTTTAGAAAAGTACATGGATCCTGAAATTTGATCAAACAATTCATCGATTCTCGGCAGTGGATACTTGTTCTTGATAGTGAGGTGATTCAACTGTCGATAGTCGATGCATAACCTCATGGATCCGTCTTTCTTCTTTACAAATAATACAGGCGCTCCCCACGGGGAAGTACTTGGTCTAATGAATCATTTCTTAATGAGTTCCCTCAATTGCTCCTTTAACTCCTTGAGTTCAGCAGGTGACATCATATAAGGTGCCTTTGAAATCGGACCAGCACCAGGGACTAAGTCAATGGTGAAGGCCACTTCTCTTTGCGGGGGTAATCCCGGCAAATCTTCCGGAAACACGTCCGGAAATTCCTGTACCACTGGAATGTCTTCTAGCTTAGCTTCCTTAGCTTCTTTAACTGTGACAAATGCAAGGAAAGATACACATCCTTTCCTGATGAGCTTGCTAGCTCGGAGAGCTGAAATAAGAGGGGATCTGCTCCGACCCTTGGGGCTAGCCAAGATTAGTTCTGGAAATTCCTTGAATGTAACCTTGCTATTGCGGCAATCAACCGTTGCCTGATACTTGGATAACCAATCTGCTCCTAGTATAACATCATACTCTTTCAGATCTAAACATATGAGATCAATAGGGAGATTTCTACCCTGAACCAATACTTCGCAGTTTTGGTAATGATGTGTAATATCAGTCTCATCACCCAGAGGAGTAGACAAAACTAACTTTATCCATTCCGGTTCTAGGGGTAATGGGTCAGCAAACTTCTTAGAAATAATAGAATGCGATGCACCAGTATCAATTAAGACATATGCATTCCTGGAACAAACTTTCAATGTACCTTTGTTGGCAGCAAATTTTGCTCTGCAAAAATACCTCCGCTTTTATTTAGTTGGAGCAGAAATGGGCTACCTCGGAGAAGGAAGACCCGTCCGGGGTCGGAGGAACCCGTCCGGGGTCAGAGGAACCCGTACGGAGTCGGAGGGACCCGTACGGGGTCGCCCTCACCCGGACGGGTCCGCCCGGAGGTGGGCAAACCCGCACGGGGCCGCCCTTGGGCGGGCGGACCCGTCCGGGGTCGCCCGACCCCGGGAGGGACCCACCCGGGGTCCGCGACCCCGGGCAGGTCCTGCCCGAGGGGTCGCAACCCCGGGAAGGTCCCCCCGGGGGGGTTGCGACCCCGGGAAGGTCCCCCCGGGAAGGTCCCCCCGGGGGGGTTGCGACCCCGGGAAGGTCCCCCCGGGGGGGTTGCGACCCCGGGCAGGTCCCCCCCGGGGGTCGCGACCCCGGGGAGGTCCCCCCGGGGGGTCGCGACCCCTGGCAGGTCCCCCCCGGGGTCCGCGACCCCGGGCAGGTCCTGCCTGAGGGGGCCGCGACCCCGGGGAGGTCCCCCCGGGGGGGCCGCGACCCCGGGGAGGTTCCCCCCGGGGGTTCGCAACCCCGGGGAGGTCCCGGACCGTCCCGGGGACCTCCCACCCCGGGGAGGTTCCTCTCCCGCGCGCGGATGCAAAAAAAATTCAAAATATGACCTCCCCGGGGTCATTTTCATCCCGTTGGACCCGTACGGGGTCGAACACTCCCGGGGAGGTTCCCCACTTCTATAAATAGACCCCCAGAGGTCCAAAAGAGGATATACTACGACGACTACAAGCAGCAACTTACGGAAGACGCTTGAAGCATTTGTTCGTTTGTTTTGGCCCGTGTGGGGTAAGTCCCCGGGTCTTGTATTTATGCCCCTACGGGGTATATTTACGTTTATGCCCCTCAGCGGGCTTTGTTTGTAAATTATGCCCCTCAGCGGGCCATGTTTGTAAGTTTTTACGTCTCGGGACGACTAAGTCTTGTATTTCTGCCCCCTATAATGGCGAAATTACAAAAATATCCTTCCCGGGATTGTAAAAGACTGAAGTCCTGTAATTTGCAGTTATACCCTGCAATCTTTTGTAATTGGGACGACGTCCCTATCTCCCGCTCCAAGGCGGACGTTTGTACAGTCGACAACTCGCCGACAACCCTTGTACTCACATGGAATTATAAAAGCATTCAGCATGTTTTATATGTAACCTCGGGTGGGAAAATTATAAGAAAACCCCCCGACTTTGGAGAATTGTGTATATACCCCTCCTTCGATCAATTTGACAGAGCTATGCTTTCTATGAAACCCTTTGTCATTCCTTCGATCTGGAAGTGTTGTCAGCTTAGTCCAGCACTCGGGTATCATATCAAACCTAGGTCTAGGGTCTGGTAAAGTTACCAAAATACCCCTGTAACCTAAACATGGCCTCAGAGCCCTCGAAACCCTCCAGAAAGAGCCTCAATGCCTTGGAGAGTTAGAGATCCAGTTTCACTTCCACTCCAGCCCAGAAAATTTCATAAATGTCCCTGGCCTGGAAAATTACCAAAATACCCCTAGGTTGGTAAAATTACCAAAATATCCCCGGGGTCCAGAAAACTTCCCTTGCTTTAAAAATGCCTATGACTTCCGCATATTTGCGCCTCTATGCCTAAATCTTGGGGTTTTACTCAGACCTAGCCCTAATCTAGTTGTTTCTATGTGTTGGTGGTAAAAATGAGTGGTCATGGAGAGTCTCTCGAGTGAGCTTGCCCTCCACATCAGAACCTCTGTAGAAGTCTTTTGGGACCTCTTTGACAGTTAAACAAAGGTGTTCGGACGTTAGGCCGATGTAAATCAACACTGACTCCGGTCAGTGGGGAAAGGTCCAGCACTCGAACTCAAATCGTCTGATACTATAGGCACCCACGGAACCCTCTCTACGCAGAGGAGTGTTTCTTTTCAAAAAGAACGAAAATCTACCTTTTATCTACGATAAGAGTATTTCTTAGATTTTTTCCGTGTCCAACAGACTGGCACGCCCGGTGGGACCTTTTCCCGCCTTTCTTCTTTCTGTCAAAGAAAGTCTCTAAACCTTCTTCAAGGTTCTGATTGCCCCTCTTCCTCTTAAAGGACGGGAAGAGGAGGGCACATCTCTCTGTTTAATTGAGAGATCTTTGTGCATCTGCACGCCACTCCTTTCGTGCTACGCACCACCACCACCACCAACACCAGCAGCAGCGATGGCAGCCGTTACTTACGGCCCCGAGATCGTTGCCAACCATGCCAGGATCGGCTGCCTGGCAACGCCACTTGTTTTTGGCGACTTCCCAGCGGTCGTCGGCTCGCCCTTCTTCTTGGGCGTGATACCGGTGGCTGAAGCCAGTTCAGCCATGCCTGCAACAACTGTCGGGGGCGTCAGGCCCTCGACCCCATCAACTGGCCGGGTCCGCCCAGTCAAGAAGACAGTCGCTGAGGGTGTCAGACCCTCTGCTTCATCAACTGGCCGGTTTCATTCGGCCAAGAAGACTTTTGAGGGCGTCAGGCCTTCTGCTTCAGCTGATCGGGTCCGCCCGATTAACAAGACAACTGTCGGAGGCGTCAGGCCTTCGGCTCCAGCAACTGGCCGGGTCAGTCTGGTCAACAAGACCATCACTGGGGGTGTCAGACCCTCAACCTCAATTGCTGGCCGGGTCAGTCCGGTCGACAAGACAACTATCGGGGGCGTCAGGCCCTCGGCCCCTTCAACTGGCCGGGTCCGCCCGGTCAAGAAGACAACCGCTGGGGGTGTCAGGCCCTCGGCTCCCTCAGCTGGCCGGGTCCGCTCGGTCAACAAGCCAACCGTCGGGGGTGCCAGGCCCTCGGCTTCAACAATTGGTCGAGTCCGCTCGTCCAACAAACCAACTTCTGAGGGTGTCAGACCCTCTATTGCAGCAGCTGGCCGGCTTCGTCCGGTCAATTTTTCACAAACCAAGGGTGTCAGACCCTCTGCTGCAGCGACTGGCCGTGTCCATCCGGTCAATTCTCCAACTGTTAAGGGTGTCAAGCCCTTCATCCCGACAACCAGCCGAGTTCCCTTGGCTGCCATGTCAACGGCCGAAGGTGTCAGACCTTCTGCCCCAGCTATTGGCCGAGTTTTCTCGGTCAATCAAATCACTACTGGCGTCGCTCCTGCTCAACGGGGGCAACGCCGCCGCCACAATGCCACCAAACCTGCTGCGGCCACCCTCAGCGGTGCTGCCCTGCTCAACGGGGGCAACGCCGCCGCCGTCAGGATGACGCCATGCCTATGGCGGGGGTCACCACCGCCGCCCCTGCCCAATGGGGGCAACGGCGTAGCCGCAAGGGTGCAAGGCCCGAGGCGGCGGTCTCGCGCTCCGGCAAGACTGTAATTGTCGGAGACATCCGGATCCGGCTCGATAGAGGCGAGCCGATTCTGCCACGGGATCGTCACATCCCGACTATTTCCACCTCCAACCGCTTCAAGCCCCTCCGGCAAGTCCGGGAGAACGGAGCAAAGAAAAAGAAGCCTGCCATATCGGCGGCAATCCAGGGCCCTCTGCAACGGCCCAAGCCACGAGCTCCCCGTCCAAGCACAGGGGGCAACCCAATTGAGGAGCACCAGCTCCATCTGAAGAAGATCTGGGTCACCAAGGAAGAGGCCCGAATCATAAGGCGCGTGAGGGCGGAGGAGCCCTTCCGTATGTCAGAGCTTCAGCGGATTCGGAGTCCGCCAAGCGCAGAGGCCTCGACGTCTGTGAGATTTACATCTCAACCCCTACGGGGGCAGAAGCGCCGCGGAGCTGACAAGAAGGTGCGGCCGACCTCCCCGTGGGCTAGTTCTACACACACGGAGGAGGATCGCTCACCTCAAGCATCCACATCCCGAGTGTCTGTCTTCGACAGACTTGGGAGGCCGCCCAAGCCGGAGCGACAACCGCTCAAGAAAAAGCGGGTGGTCCAGGTGACCGATGACACTGTCAAAGTGTTCACCTGTTACGCCACCTCTGGCGAAAAACAGCCTGAAGGCACCTCGGGAGAGCTTGACAAACCCATCCAATATTTAAGAAGGTCAAGGCCGGTCTCCCGGATCCTGGCACAAACACAACAGGCGCCGGCCGTCGGAACATCTCAACCCGAACCGGCACGCCAAGAAGAGCGCCAGGAAGACGTCCACAGTATTGATGGGGACAGTCACTCCCGGCATGCAGAAGAACTGGGGGAGGAACCACGGGCCCCCACGTTGGACGAGCTTCAACGGCAAAACCAAGAGCTCAAGAACCTGCTACAGTCGCTTTTGCGCGAAAAGGAGGTTCCTTCCCCGCTTCAGGCGGCACCGGCTGGAGCGGATCAACAGCCTTCTCCCATTCCAGCAGCAGCCAATGCCTCTGTCACTGCTGCAAGACTTCCGCTGGCGGTGGACTTTGAAGTCCCGCCACATGAAGCCAACGCGCGGTCGTCTGCTACTCCTGCTGCAGAAAGCCTTATGGCGCAGAAGCAGATGATCGAGCGCATCGTGGAAGCGAAGTTCGCTCAACATGGCGAGCGGGTGGCTACCGTTGATTTGTACAACGTGCCTTACCCCCTTCATCATCAATTCAAGAAGCTTCCACCGGACTGCCCGAAGGCCCCGAAACTTCAGAAGTTCAACGGGCAGGGTTCTCCGCATGAACACCTGGCCTATTACATGACGGCCATGGGTGAATTAGCCTTGGAAGAGGCATATTTGCTGCGATATTTTGCCACGTCTTTGACTGGCACCGCCTTCCAATGGTATTCAAGGCTGAAGCCCAACTCAGTATCTGATTGGGCCGATATGCAGAAGAAGTTTGTCGACCGCTTCCAAATGGTCGAACGCAAAGTCTCCTTAGCAGAGCTTTGCTCCCTTCGATAGAAGAAAGGTGAAACAGCATTGGACTTCATCAAGCGATGGAGGGACGTCAGCATGCGCTGCGATAATCCTCCGACGCCTGAAGATGCAACTACTATCTACCGCAGAGGTCTCTCGACAGAAGTCAGTGAAAAGCTTCTGGGTTCCAATATCAGAGGCTTCGACCAGCTCAATACAGTGGTGGCGGAGATTGAGATGTTCTTTGCTGACCACCCTACACAAGCTTCCGCAAAAGGCAAACCCTCCAAAGACCGTCTGGCTAGCGGTAAGGAGGTGAATGCCGTGGACTTCTCCCCGACGAATGGAGATAAAGGGGAAGGAAAGTCCAAAGGAAAAGGCAAGAAGTCTGGTGATAAGACAAATGCATCTTCCTTAGCGGAGAACATGAAGACGCCTTATTCCTTCCGAAAGGAGCATACCAAGAAGCTCTTTGATCTATGTATGAAGGAGCAGCTCGTCACTCTGCCGGACCCGCGGAAGCCCGCGGAGGTGGATAAGACAGATGATCCAACCTATTGTTTGTATCACCGGAGGTTGGGTCATGCCGTCGGGGATTGCTATGTTTTCAAGAATATAGCAGAAGAGCTCATTCAAAAGGGCTTGGTAAATATGCTGGGCCATGCAGTCGACCCACCCCAGCCCCATCCGTGGAGCCGATCGAACCGGTCGGCTAATGTGGTCCATTTGGTGGCATGGCCTCAAGCTCCAATGCCTCCGAAGCCGGGCCCTCAAGTCGACAGCCCAATGGTGGTCCCAGAGCCACTCCTCCTCCATTCTCAGAATGTTTAGCACTGCGGAGGACCATCCGGAAGATCCGAGGGGAAGTTCGACAGCTGCGACGAGAACAAAGGCGCCTGCTGCAGTTCCTGGAAAGCATTGATCAGCAGTTGTCGACCTTCCCTTTTGGCCCATTTGCCAGGGGGTTAGCTCCAGCCCACATGCGGGAGGCGGGTGTATCACCCACGGGTCGGGCTCCGCTTAGGGGTTGGCTCTCCGAAGAATCCTCGGATTCATCTGAAGACGAGGAGGACTCACCGGAAGACGTGGAGGCTCCACTTCAAGTCGAGCTCCCAGAGAAGTTATACTCCTTCCCTTTGGAGAAAACTCCTAATATCTTCTTCGCCTGTCAGCGGGCGGGACTGATTAGCCCGTCACCCGTGGAGCAGACGTCAGGTGCTGCCTTTCATCAGGGCTATTGCCCATATCATGAAGTTGTTGGCCATGTTATCCACAACTGTGAGCCATTCAAGGACCTCGCCGAAGACTTAATCAGGCGAGGGAAGGTGGATATGGGCGAATTTCTAGTCGACCCACTGCAGCCGCATGCACGAAGGAGTCTTCACTTCTCCGTCAACGCCATTCACGCTGCAGCAGCCTTCCAGTTCCCCGAGCCGCAGGAGGAGGGAGTTAGTTCCCAGGGAGCCAGTTCCCAATCGCCCAAGTCCACACTCTGGTATCCAGGGTGGCGACCCTCTCATCAGTGTTCTTTTCCTAAGGAAGACACTGAGAAGATTTTTGATAAACTTCTGGAGGAGGGTTGGGTGTTGACACATGACCCGCCGTCTTATTACAATGAGACGGCCAAGAGTCACCCCCGTTATTGCAAATATCATGCAAGGGTGTCTCACCCCACTCGGCAATGCCCAGAGGTTCAAGACTTCATTGAAGCCCTCATCCAGAGAGGGGTTGTCGATCATCAGGGGAATTCCATGACAAGGTTACGCCTTGCAGAGGCCGCCAGGGAGACACTCCAGCAGGCCCGGCGAGAAACTGAAGCTTTCTCCCGATTAGTCCGGCCAAGTGAGCCTACGGAAAATGATGAATTCCCATTACTCACTAAAGGCAAGGCCACGGCCACCTATAAAGGGCCTAAGGTCCAGAACCCAAGAAGCCAAGTTGCGAGAGAGAGTTCCCAAGGTCCGTCCCAGGTCGAATCAGCCCGGCATCGTCCTAAGAGAGAACTCTCGGCCAGACAACAAAGGCAAAGCCAAGACGTCAGAGCCTTCAGCCAAAGCTCCTGCCAAGTCAGCAAGGCCATTAGTCGGGGAAAGGACTCAACCCCTTGAGCCCGCAAAGATCCCGGCTAAGGCCTCTGTCAGCTCAGCAAGGCCGCCAATTGTAGAAAGGCCTCAGCAGCTCAAGCAAGCCAACCCACCAGACCAAACAAAGTCGGTGGAACTACAAAGCTCCTAGAGGCCCTACTGTGGACTGGCAGAGTTCCAGGAGTTGCCTCCTGAAATAATTGCTCAGGCAATCAATGCCACCTTCCAAGCTCAGCCGGAGGAGGTCAATTGGATCAAGATTGCCCCCAGAAAAAGTCGTGGCACTAAGGTTCCTAAGGAGCCAGCCCAGAGCAAGAAGCAAAATTCTGGGGGCAAGCGAGTCCCACTGCCGAAGCAAACTCCTCTCTCTTCTCAAGAGGCAACACGCCAAAAGAAGCAGGAGAAGAATCGCAGGAAGAACTTGAAGAGGAGGTTGAAGAAGCAAGCCGAGCAAGCCGCTGCTATGGAGGCTCCTAAGGAGCTAACTCCTCTACAAAGACTTCAAAAGCTCATAGATGAGCTGGAGGAGTACACTCCCCCTCATCCCACCAGGATCGTCACTCTAGACGAATATATTCCCTGGGACAAGCTTGGGCGCAAAGCTCGTCTTCTACAATGGCTCCGAGAAATGGTTCACCGTCTTGAAGAAGGTGAAGACTTCCCAATCCCGGAGGAGCTCTCCTTATTCTACAAAGATGAGGAGCTCACTGTCGAGATGCTCGAGGAAATGCTGCAAGAGCTCTCTTGCAACATGGTGGCGATTCCGCCACCCGACAATATTTATTGTCCCACGGCTGATAGCGCTGGAGGCCAGGCGCCTATGGCGACATATCGGCGCCGCTCGGCGAGAAATGGCCGGGGACGTGGCCGAGGTCGTGGCCGAGGACGTGGACGTGAAGGTCCCCTTGCTCCCGATCGGGTCATAATATTCAGAGGGGAGAAACCAGGTCCTGTCCCAGAAACCCAAGTTCGGGGGATCGTGGTCTAATGACTTCTTTGATATACAAGGCGGCTAGAACATCGACCGACCATCGGCTCTTTATAGACAAGAAGTGTGCCGACTTGGTCAAACGGTCTATGATAACCCATATCCCATCATGTCCTCCTTTAGATTTAGACAGACCCATAATGAAGTCCATGCCGATATCCTCCCACTTCCACTTGGGAATGTCTAGAGGGTGTAACTTACCGGCAGGCTTTTGGTGTTCCGCCTTGACTTGTTGGCACGTGAGACAGCGAGAAACGAAGTCCGCTACCTCCCTTTTCATGTTAGGCCACCAAAAGGTCTGTTTTAAGTCATGATACATCTTGATAGATCCGGGATGAATTGTGTACCATGCTCGGTGAGCTTCTTCTAAAACCTTCTTCTTTAATTCCGGACAATCCGGTACACAAGTCCTTTCTCGGAACAATAATCTTCCATCTGATGCTAGTTTGAAATCAGGTTGTTCTTCTATCTTACCTTTTATTTCTACTAGCACCGGGTCATTGTCTTGAGGTCCCTTGATTTCGGAGAGTAGATCCGGTTGTATCCTCATGTGTGATAGAGTAATACACCTTCTCTCCTTGTCTATGCTTATATTAAGCTTAGTGAATTGCTCCAACATTTTCCAGTCTCGGACCATACAGTTGGCCAACAGAGCTCTCGGCTTTCGACTGAGGGCATCAGCTATAGGATAACCCTTTCCAAGATGGTATTGTATTGTGAAGTCGAAGTCCTTGAGGTATTCTAACTAACGTCGTTGTCTCGTGTTTAATTCCTTTTGTGAGAATAAGTACTTGAGACTCTTGTGATCGGAGTATACGGTGAACTGCTCTCCGTAGAGATAGTGTCTTTAGATCTTCAAAGCAAATACTACCGCGGCCAACTCTAAGTCATGCACCGGGTAGTTCTCATCATGCTTCTTTAATTGTCGGGAAGAGTAAGCAATGACTCTCCCTTGTCGCATTAACACACATCCGAGGCCAATGCCAGATGGATCGGTATATACCTCGAACATCTCTCCTTCAGTTGGTAATGCCAAGACTGGGGCAGTTGTCAGATGATCCTTCAAGGCTTGAAAACTTTTCTCACAGTCTTCGTCCCACGTATAAGGAATCTCCTTGCGGGTCAACCTAGTAAGAGGGAAATCCTTGATGAATCGCCTGTAATAGCCAGCTAGACCTAAGAAGCTTCGGATTTTAGTTGCATTTGTAAGTCTTTCCCAACTCTTCACAGCCTCGACTTTTGACGGATCCACAGAAATTCCATCCTACGAGATCACATGCCCTAAGAAAGATACTTCCTCGAGCCAGAAGTCACATTTGCTAAGCTTGGCATAGAGTTGATTCTTCCTTAAGATTTGTAATGAAATTCTTAAATGCTCTTCATGTTCTTCTTCGGTCTTTGAATATATCAATATGTCATCAATAAAGACCACTACGAATTGATCTAGATGGGGCCTGAATATACTGTTCATCAACTGCATAAAGGCTGCAGGGGCATTTGTTAGTCCAAAAGGCATAACAGTAAATTCGTAATGCCCATACTTACTCTGAAATGTCGTCTTGTGAATATCCTCATCCTTTATCCTCAATTGGTGATATCCCGACCTGAGATCAATCTTTGAGAAATACTTGGCTCCAGATATCTTATCAAATAATTCATCGATCCTCGGCAGTGGATATTTATTCTTGATGGTAAGGTGGTTCAACTGCCGATAATCGATGCAAAGTCTCATCGATCCATCTTTCTTCTTTACAAATAGTACGGGTGCTCCCCATGGGGAAGTGCTTGGCCTGATGAATCCTTTCTTCAAGAGCTCCATTAATTGTTCCTTCAATTCCTTGAGCTCGGCGGGGGACATCCTACAGGGTACCTGTGAGACACGGAAAAAATCTAATCGACTTTTTATCGTAGATAAAAAATATATATTTTTGTTCTTTTTGAAAAGAAACATCCCCCCATCTGAGTAGAGGGTGATTCTGTGGGTGCGCATCGTATCAGACGATTTAGGTTCGGGTGCTGGACCTCTCCCCACTGACCGGAGTCAGTGTTGATTTACATCGGTCTAACGTCCGAACACCCTTATTTAACTGTCAAAGAAATCCCAAAGCCTTCTATAGAGGTTCTGATGTGGAGGGGCAAGCTCACTCGAGAGACTCTCCAGGACCACTAATTCACCACCAACAAATTAATAGAGTTAGGGCTAGGTCTGAACAAAAACCCTAAGATTTGGGAATAAAAACGCAAATATGTGGAAGTCGTAGGTATTTTTGAGGTAAAGGGGGGATTTTCTGGATCCCGGGGGTATTTTGGTAATTTTACCAACCTAGGGGTATTTTGGTAATTAGGGATAAGTCTGAGCAAAACCCCAAGACTTAGGAGTAAAGATACAAGTATGCGGAAGCCGTAGGCATTTTTGAAGTAGAGAGAAGTTTTCTGGACCCCGAGGGTATTTCGATAATTTTACCACCCCAGGGGTATTTCTGAAATATCTGGGCTGGAATGGACGTAGGATCGGGTCCCTGACTCCCCAAGGCGCTGAGGCTCTTTCTGGAGGATTTTAGGAGCTGCTAGGCCATTTCTGGGTCACAGGGGTATTTTGGAAATTTTATCATACCCTACATAGACCTAGGTTTGGGGTGACATCTGAGTGTCGGACTGCGCTGACAACGTTTCCGGACCAAAGGAATGACAAGGGGCTTCGTAGAAGACACAAAATGTCAATTTGGTCGAAGGAGGGGTTTGTATGCAATTTCCACAAGTCGAGGGTTTTTCTTGTAAGTTTCCCTCGAGGACATACATAAGACATGCTGAGTGCTTTTATAGTCCGAATGAGTACAAGGGTTATCGGCGAGTTGTCGACTGTACAAAAGTCTGCATTAAAGCGGAAGGTAGGGACGTAGTCTCAATTACAAAAGATCGTAGGGTAAAACTGTAAATTACAGGACTTCCATCTTTTACGGTCCCGGGAAGGACATTTTTGTAATTCCGTCATTGTAGGGACAGAACCATATAACTTAGTCGTCCCGGGACGTAAAGACTTACAAAACATGGCCCGCTGAGGGGCATAATTACCAACATGGCCCACTGAGGGGCGTAACTACAAAAATACCCCGTAGGGGCATAAGTACAAGACCCGGGGACTTACCCCTCGAAGGCCAAGACAAACAGAACAAATTCCTTGCGCATGTGCTCTTCGTACGTAATTGCTTCCTCCTTTCACTTGGACCCTTGGGGGTCTATTTATAGAAGGTGGGAGAGCCCAGAGGGGTCAAACGAGCGAATTTGCCCCGATTCTGTCAAGGTGGGGTGGCAAAAAGCCATTTTGACCCCTCTGTATGCCAAAAGGGGCTAAATGACCCCGCTGGGGGTGGCCAAAATCCTTTTTTATGAAACACAGAGACTGGAGAGAGAGGGGGGTCGCGCAACCCCGGAGGGCCGGCTGGACCCGGGCGGGGTCGCGCGCGCCCCCGGGAGGCCGCGCGACCCAGCTGGGGGTCCAGCGAGGTCAACCGGCCCCGGGAGGGGTCGGTTGACCCCCTGGGGCCCCCAGCGGGGTCGCGCGCCCCCGCGGGGGTCCCCGGGGTGGTGCGCTACCCCTCCCTCTCCCGGCTTTCGATCTAGAGGGGTCATTTGACCTCTCCGGACGCCGTTTGACCCCTTTGGATGCCGTTTCGCTCTCTTTTCGCCGTCCTAGGTTGGAGAAGAGCCATGGTGGAGCTATATATCTCGTGAAGATCGCTCCCTCGCCGCGTGGCAGCGCTTCGTCTGTGGAAGAAACGTGTTGTTTGTTTGTCTGGTCGTACGTCGCCGCGTAGGGAGGAACTTTTGCGCCCGTCCGTGCCGTGTGATACACTTGCTCGACTACTCTGACCGGTATACGCATACATCTTCCTTGTTAACCTTCTCGCCGTGGCGTCGACCATAATAATATTGTCAGGTCGATAGACCCTAAATCACGGAGATACTCCGTAGTCCGACGGTGTCGACGATACGTCGTTCTTCTCGTCGAACGTTGCATAGCAACAATTCCTCAATTTAACTTGAGACAAATTTCGGGTACAACAAATGCCCCCCACGGGACGTCCGTCACGGCCGGAGGCGGGGGCGGATGGCCCGTGCCCTTTGAAGGGAATTAAGTTGATGCAATGTTGGCGTAACCGTTGCATTCTTTAGACTGCATTGAATAATTGTATTGATGTCTAAAAATATTTCAGCCTGACGCTTTCTCTATTTTTATTTCTCCTCTTCGTGCTTTCAGCCATGGCTCGCAGCAGTGGGAGTGGGAGTCGGTCGAGGAGGTCCCGTGCTAGGGGCGCCGACGACTACCGGGTTGAGCGCACCGACCGGCGAATGCCGCCTTTCCCTCCTCGTACTATTGATGATACCAATGTCAACGAGTTGGACCTTGGCTATACGTGGGTCGCTGAGGGCCCGACGGAGAGTGCTGGAGCGGCTGAAGGCCTTGTGGACGTATCTCGGATCGCGAGGCAGGATGGTCTTTACACATACGACCGCACCGGAGGCTACCCGCGTCGCTACACACGTCACTATCCCCTGGATCGCCACCTCTACATCTTTCTCCAGGGCTTTGCTCCTGTCGGCATGGAGGCCGACGACCCGACACTTCCGGAGGAAAGGCGTCGCCTTGAAAGGGCGATACTAGTCGGGAGAGACAGCATGCAGGGATTGTGCTCCCTGACTTATCCGAGTTACCCGGAGGGCTTTACTCGGCAGCGGCAATACCCGGATAGGCAGAGTCTGGGCTCTTTTCAGCGACATGAGAGTCTCACCATCCGGGTTACACCGATGTCTCCAACGGCTTGGCATTTGCATGGGCAGCACAAAGCCATGGACCAAGTTATAGATTGTCTCTTCTTGGCACCCGCCGGAGCTAGCTTTGCACAGGACGAGTACACTCACGACTGCATGTTGGAGAGGATTTTGACTTTGAAGACTCCCAGTTGGTATGGGAAGTGGTCTGTCATTCCTTCTCATAGCTATCACCGAGGCGCGACAGAGTGGCTCTGGGGCATTCTGTTGGTCTACCAGTCTTTGTTGGATAGGGTGGGGATCCGCCATGCAGTGACCGCCGCCATGTACTCCTATCCTTGTCACACTGGCCAGCTACAGGCTCTGGTAGAGAGATTTAACCGCCGGTGGAACACTTCCGTCACAACTGGCGGGGAGACTTCCCTGGACCTCTGGGCTTTCCAGAGGGTTTCTGGTCTTCCGATTTGCGAGAGGCCTTACGAGGAGCTATCATCGGATGACTTGCACCTCAGCTCCACTGACGGGGCAGGACACTATACTCTGCCCTATTGCTTCAGGTTCTTAATGAAGACCTGGAGGGACTTAGCCCGAGTAGGCACACACCGGCCCCCACGTACACCGCGAGTGACACTGCATGCCTGGGTGAGCCACTTCTACAGCGGCCCTTACTGTTTCCATGAGGAGTTTGCACAGTCCGGCACCACCTGGGATGAGTGCCGAGAGGTCAAAGTAGACGTTCCTCCTCATCCCCGCCACCTGCCAGCACCGACACAAGGATGGAATTAACGGGGGCTGCATCTTGTTACTTATCTGGCAGCTTATCTGGCATACTGGCTTTCCAGTATTGTAGTTCCTCATGGAGAGGAGGGAGTCCTGCGGGTGGAGGTGATCTATCTAGCCTGCATGCTTGCCTGTGGACAGAGACTCGCCATCGCACCAGCAGCCTTGGCGAATATTTTTCATTCGCTTGGGACTTTGTCTTCCCACTCATCGCCGCGGGAGAAAGGCATATTGCTGCCCACTCATTATTTGAGTGCTTGGGCAGGGCTACTGTTTCTAGAGTTGTCCAGGAGGACTCCGGTTGAGAATCCAATAGCACCGTTGATTTTCTGGTTTGCCGGACAGCCATCCCAGGATCTAGTGGCACAGCTAGTAGGGGCCAGGCGGGCCTTATCTTTTGTTCCGGTGAAGAGGGGAGAGGGCATAGCCCTTGACTACTTCTCCTACCTTCACCGCCCTTTTGCCAGGCAGGAGGGAGACGTTGTCGTCAGCCGGGTTTCCACCCATGCTTTACCCTCCCCGCAGGGCTTAGCAGAGTGGGTCGTCAGCATCCAACCCAGTGTTCTTATATATCGACGCTCCAGCACGGCGATACTTGAGCCTTACTACCCACACCGGTTCGCCAGGAACTTTGGGTATGATCAGGCTATACCCTCCAGTGGAGAGTTTTCTTTGCCCCTCCGGCTATACAGGCACAGGGACATACACTTGGTCGCCGCAGCTTGGCAGGACTTCCTTTGCCGCGAGGCAGGGCCGGGGTACCCAGTCCCAGAGCAGGAGCACAGAGGCTACTTTGACATTCATTATGCTCGCTGGTGGTTCAAAGCCAGCAACGTCTTCCGAGAGCGCCGGGATGCCATTCGTACAGCTGAGGAGCAGCGTTTGGAGAGAGGATCTGCCTCCTTTGTGCGTCGACCCAGTTTTCCTCAGGTCTCATTTTTCGGGGATCGCCCGAATTGTGAGTGACATTGAAGAGCGGTGGCGAGAAAAGGGTTGGACGGCCACCATCGATAGAAGCCAATATAATGGGGCCTTGAAGCCCCTGAAAAGTAGGACAGCATCAGCTCTCGGAGTTCCTTCTTCCTCCACCTCAGGCGTAATCTCAGGCCCCTCAAAGGCCTATTCTTGGTGGGAGGATTTGCAGGCATCTTGTAGGGTGAGGAGAAAGTTCCAGTTGTCCCAGCCGATACCTGACAGAGCGCTTGGAGGCTGTACCTTTGCTGAGTGAAGGGCCCATGTGATCAACGCAGTGGGTTGTGCAGGTCCCCTGGAGTACCTTTCTGGCCTCGAGTTGGCGACGACTCCACTTGCCATTTACGACGTTGTAAAGGCAGTTGCACGCGCCCTCCAAGTGAAGCCGGAGCAGATAGTGTTAAAACCGGTAGAGCCCATAGCGGCTACAGGTAATCCCTGTCCTCACTGACTTTAATATACACATGTGTCTTTATATTCTGGGACATGCATTTATATATTCCCGTGACACTTGCAGGTGGGGCTGTTATGGTAGCCGGTGCCGTACCACTAAGGGATCCTCCTGATGCTGAGATTGGGAGGGATTCTGCTGCCACCAAGAGACCCCGGACCGAGGTTACTGAGGAGGGGGATGTGAGGTCAGCATCCCGTCCTCGGCTTGAGGTTGAAACCCCTGCAGTTGAGGCTGTGTCCAGTAAGTAGCTCCCTCAGATACTGGTCATTTCTAAGCATATATATAGTGTTATAAACACATGCTTGCTTCATTAAATGCAGCTCTCCCGGAAGCTAGGGCTGATATGAGCTTCTCTCCTCCTCAAGCGGGAGATGGCATGCCGCTGGATGAGTCCGTGCCAGACGTTACTTTCAGCTTCAAAGAGCTGATGTCTCCCTCAGACGATTATATGCCGGTGACGGCTAACTCTCCCTCGCCTCTTACAGCAGGGACCACAGGAGGTCAAGCTCCAGGTAGCATGCTCAGCCTTGTTTTCTCCATTGATACATGAACATTTGAACAGCAATAACCCCTTAGTGTTTTATTGGTTGTGCAGGGGTTTCTGGGGTTATTCCACCTGGTCCGTCAGCATGAGGTAATGTCGGCTCTTCCTCCGGGGCCGGATCCGCTTCTGGGAGTGGATCCACTACTAAGAGTGGGAGTTCTACGGCCACAGACTCTCTCCCTAACGAGAGCTCGAGCCCTACTTCCAACGCTACGACCTCCAGTTCTCATCCAGTGAGAGTGACTCTCGAGAATAAGAAGAATTAAAAGATACCGGAGGTGAATGCAGCGACATACATTCTGTTTAGTTGAGTCCTTATAAAGATTTGCTTGACTCATATAATTGTTTGTCCCACAGGAGTGGACTTAGCCAGATCCATGGAGGAGTTCTCACAACTTCTGGAATCTGGCTCATTTGTGGACCTTCTGACAGGTGACAGTGCCTCGACAGGCACAAAGGCCATGGAGGTGGCAGGTGTTGACACCACAGCACCGGGAGATCCTACACCAGTGGGCTCCTCCGATGTTGATATCGGTGAGGACGGCATAGCTGATCCTTCAGGTAAGAGATGTTAGAGGCTAATGATAGACCTCTTTGTCATTTTGCAACTGTTTTTGCCAAACTGATTAATGCATCTGCTACATGGGCAGTGGCAGGCCAGGCCGTTGAAGAAAGCACATCCCACCCTGATGAGATAGCTCCGACAAGGGAAGCTTCTCAGGTCGCACCAGAGGGCCTGCAAACTCGAGGGGAGAGTGCCTCGCCAGTAGACACCCATGCTACAGGTACTGCTCGCTTCTGACAACGAACACGGCAAATGATATATGCACTTTATTTGCGGCACTGACCCCTCTCCTGTTTTTGCCGTGTAGCCTCCCTTTCTGCGGAGCCGATGGCTGAGGCCTCCCCGCGAGAGGAGGTTCAGGAGGCAGGGCCGACTTCTGAGATTGAGCAATCTTGCTCCAAAAGGGCTCCTGATACCGAGTCTGCCATTCCTAGCATAGCTGAAGAAGGGGCTACTATTGAGACAGGTACACAGCTATTCTCTGGACTTTGACATCCCGTGTGTGCCGCTTTATAAATAAGCACTTACATGCTATTGCCTAAACTACAGCGGATGGTGACACAAATGTCCTGCCTAGTAGACCAGGACAAGCTTCTGTTGCTGGTTCTTCCCCAGCTAGTGAGAAAGGGCGGGAGTCTGTGGCAGCATCATGTATATGACCATGTTGTGCCTTTTTATAGTCCTTAGTGCATGTCCATTGGACTGTGAACAAACACGCATTCCCCCTTTTCCTTCTTTGCAGCTTCTGAGGAGGGAGCCCCAGGGGTACCAGTAAACTTCCCAGCTCTTGGAGTTGAGTGGCCTGACGCCCCTGCACTTGGGATGGCATTGCATGCTGCTATGGCTGACCAGCTCCTGCAGGGTCTTGATCAGTTGATCCAGGCTGATCCATTGCCGACCGTGGAGACTTTGAGGGCTGACCTGAAAGTATTTACCAGGAGCTACCATGGGTTGAGTCTTCCCCGGGATGCATGGGCCACGAAGCTGGAAGGCTTGTGGAGTGAGTTTGCCCGCCTCCATCTTGCACAGGAGCGGAGACAGAAGACCCAGCAGCAGATCCAACGAGAGGAGGAGGAGCTACGTGGACTTCTAGCGGCCCGGGCGGAGACTGACCTCCACCTTGCGAGTGTCGAGGGACGTAGCCGGAAGACCTCCTTCCGAAGGGAGGCGCTACAGAGAGAGCTTCAGGAGGCTGCCGATGAGCATCGTATTGCCCAGGCAGAGGTGGAGACCTGCCGTCGCCGATCAGATGAGCTTCGGGAGGAGATCTTCCAGAGGGAGACTCGCCTTGCTGAGTTGCGGAGGGACGAGCGCAGTGGTTGACGAGCTCTGGCACTTTCTTGTACATAGGGCTCTCACGCCCCGTTTTTGTTTGAGTTACCCCGAGGGCTTGTCTCGGGCTCCCTTGATGACATTAGTGAATGAAGGACAGAGCTTAGCATAGCTGTTTTTTATTCCATCCTCTTGCACGTATGTCCCTTTTTTTTCCATATATATTGTTTTATCACTTTACCAGCCCTACCGCCCTTTCGGGTTTTCGCTAGGACTGGCCCCCATTAGCTTTTTCCAATGCGCCCTTTCGGGTTTTCACACTGAGGGGTACCCATTTTTGCCTAAGGCGCCCTTTCGGGTTTTCACCTTAGCCGGGTGAAAGCCTTTTTGCCCTTGATTGCTCTTCTAACAGAAACAACCAAGTCCACTGGGGCCTCAATATTTTTAACCCCGTTTTTTTTCTTTTTTTTTTTGGTCCTATAATGCCAGAAGGCAAGGAGAAAGTGGCACTCCCGTAGGGACGTGTGCGCCGCAGAGGTGGGACAAATGGATGGGTTCGGCTGCCCTAGCGGGACGTAATTAGTCAAATCCAGAATCGAAAGTTGAACGGGTTGGCAACGCAAGAGAGGTGTGCATGTGCCAAGCCCGGTTGGGACAACAAAGGAGGAGGTTTAACAGTCCGAAAGGGACATGCGGGTTAAACCTGGAGGCCGATAGGCGGGATGGGTTGGCAGCCCGAGAGAGCATACATAGGCCAGACCCGAAGCGATGAAAGGAGGGGATTTGACAGTCCGGGTGGGACGTACGAGTCAAATCCGTGAGCCGATAGGCAAATAGGGTTGGCAGCCCGACGATGGCATGCAGAGGCCAAGCCCGTGGGGACAAAGGAATAGACTTGGCGATCCTGGTGGGATATATGAGGCAAGTCTGAAGCCAAGAGGCGAGATGGGTTGACAGCCCGAAAGGGGCATGTAGAGGCCAGACCCAGAAGTAGAAAAATGGTGGATTTGATAGCCCTAGTGGGACGTGAGAGTCAAATCCGAAAGCTGATAGGCGAAGAAGTGGGTTGGCAGCTCGGGAGGGCGTACTGAGGCCATTCCCGATGAGACCAAGATAGGTTTGACAGCCCTAGTGGGACGTGCAAGTCAGACCCGAAAGCTGATGGGCAAAGAGGTGGGTTGGCAGCCCTAGAGGACATGCTGAGGCCAGACCCGGTGGGACATGTGCCAGAAGACATGATGGATTGGCAGAGCCCGAGAGAGCATACTGAGGCCAGACCCCAAAAAGGTCAAAAGTGCCGAAAGACGTGATGAGTTGGCAACCTGAGAGAACATACTGAGACCAATTCCAGAAGGAAAGATGAGCCGAAAGGCATGATGGGTTGGCAGCCCGGGATGACATACTGAGACCAATCCCAAGAAGGTTAGATGAGCCGAAAGGCACGATGAGTTGGCATCCCGAGAGAGCATACCGAGGCCAATTCCAGAAGGAAAGATGAGCCGAAAGGCATGATGGGTTGGCAGCCCGAGAGGGGCATGCATAGGCCGAGCCCGATGGGACAGAGTATGACAACGTCAGAACGTCGGTGGGATTAGGTGTCATAGGATGACATGTAAGGCGTAGCCATGGTATCAATATGATGTTTTGGCGAAGATGGGGTGGAGTCATTGACTTAGAGCCACCCATAGAATAAGCAAAGAGAGAATTTTTTTCTTTTTTTTTTACATTACCAACCTCACCGCCCTTTCGGATTTTCGCCGAGGCTGGCCCCCTTTAGCTTTTTCCGGTGCGCCCTTTCGGGTTTTCACACCGAGGGGTTGTCCATTTTTGCCCGAGGCTCCCTTTCGGGTTTTCACCTCGACCGGGTCTATGACCTTTTTGCCATCGGCCAACCGTTGAAGGCTGACTGAGTTTGCCGGGGTATCAGTATTTTTAACCCCATTTTTTTTTGAACCTTCACTGAGGAGAGGTACTGTCCTGTGAGGACTGCTGTGGAAACTCCTGCGGTAGCGCATGGTAGAGCTTCATATGCTTGCCGTTGAGAGGAGGGAAGGGATTGTCCCCCTTGTGGTCAAGGACCGTATAGGCCCCCCCTTCGTAGACCTTCTGGATGACGTAAGGCTCACGCCAATTAGGCTGGAGTTTGCCGCTAGATCTTCCTGCGAGAACCTCCTTTTCGTTAATCATGACGAGGTCACCTCTCTTGAACGCCTGTTGCTTGACAGCTTATCATAGGCACGTGTCATGCGGGCTTGGTACACATGTAAGTGCTTGTAGGCTTTGAGTCTTTCACCTTCAAGGTTGGACAACTCTTCAAGCCTCCTTTCTATCTCGGACTGGTCTTGGCCTGGCAATCCAGCGTGCACAGCAACGCGGTAGGATGCTAGCTCGATCTCCACAGGGACCACCGCTTCGGCTCCATAGACCAGAGAGAATGGGGAGCAACCCGTGGGGGTTTTGTAAATGGTCTGATAGGCCCATAGGGCTTCGTGGACCTTTTCGCCCCAATCCCGCTTGCGGCCACCTACTATCTTGGACAGCAACTTACAAAGGGCCTTGTTGAAGGCCTCGGCCAACCCGTTGGCTTGGGGGTTGTAGACTGATGACGTCCTCCAGTCAATAAGGAACTTAGATGCCAAAGCATAAATGGTCTTGTTCCTGAAAGGCGTGCCATTATCGGATATAATCCGACTAGGGGTGCCGAATCTGTATATGATATAGTGCCTCACAAAGCGGGCAACTATCTCTCCTGTAACTTCTCTTAGCGGGACGGCTTCTGCCCATCTGAAGAAGTAATCAGTGGCGGCCAGTATGAACTTGTGGCCTTGAGATGATGGTGGGAATGGTCCCACAATATCCATGCCCCATTCTGCAAATGGCCAGATAGGCGCTATTGGATGGAGCGGGTTGGGCGGCCGCCGAGGGACTGGACCAAATACTTGGCATTGGTGACATGTATGAGCATATTGGTTGCAATCTTCGTACATGGTGGGCCAATAGAACCCCTTGAGTTTGATGCTATTCTTCATCTTAGCACCTGCTTGATGCGCACCGCACAACCTGGAGTGGACCTCGTGCATGACGGTCTTTGCTTCCTTAGATGAAAGGCACCGTAGGAGGACCGGTCGGTCTTTCTCATGGACGAGCCTGAAGAGCAAACCGTCAATCAGCTGGTAGGATATCGCCCTGCGTAGCAATTGCACCCTCTGAGCCCGATCAGGAGGGAGCCAGCCGCTCTTTATTTTTATGATCAGCTCACGCCAATCTTCTTCTTCGAGAGCATTCTCCTCTTGGATGTTGTCGACCTCGTAGACAGTGAGGCCGGATTCTTCGTCGAGCACACTTGGCATGAGCCTTCGGTGTCTGACAGTAATATTTAATTCTCCCTCAGGCGGGAGTTTTAGGGCCGTTGCCAATTTTACAAGAGCATCAGCCTGGGAGTTGCTACCTCTGGGGACATGGCCTATTTCAAATAGGTAGAATTTTTCCTTGAGCCTCATGACGGCTGCATGATAGGGGACGAGCTCCTTTTTCCGGACGTCATAGACACCCAGGACTTGTCGGATGACGACCTGAGAATCCCCGTAGACTTTGATGCACTTGATGTCCATCTCTAGTGCCAGTTGAAGCCCAATGATCAATGCTTCATATTCGGCCTCATTATTAGTCAGGGACTTCATGAGAGCGCAAGAGTTATGGAGGATGCCGCCTTGTGGGGACACAAAGACTACCCCCGCGCCTGAGACATAGTCTACGAGGCCGCCGGCCCTTTTGATTGTCCGAGAGGCACCATCAAAATATAACTCCCAGTGTGGGAGGTCGAGGGTGATGACGCTTGGCTCCATCTGTGGTGAGACTTTTTCAGACTATTCCCCCATTTCTTGAGCAGGTACTAACACCTCTTCATCGGGCAGCTCGTAGTTGAGTGGCGAATCTTCCGGCACGGGGTGCGCAGCTAAGAACTCTACCATGCCTTGTCCCTTGATCGCCTTGCGTGGGACGAAGGTGATGTCAAACTCCATGAGGATAAGTGCCCATTTGCCGAGCCTACCAGAGAGGACAGGCTGGCTGAGCAGAAACTTGAGTGGATCACATTTTGAGATGAGGTCCACCCGGTGAGCCAAAAGGTAGTGTCTCAGCTTCTTAACAGCAAACACCAGAGCTAGGCACACCTTTTCCATAGGAGCATACCGATGCTCAGGCCCGATCAGCTTTCGGCTGAGGTAGTACAGTGGCTGCTCCTTGCCCTCTTCATTGATCTGGGTTAGCAGAGCCCCCAAAGAGGCATCCATGGCAGCAATGTAGAGAATAAGGGGCTTCCCTCTGACATGTGCCCCTAGGACTGGAGGAGTCAGCAGATACTCCTTAATTTGCTCGAAGGCCTTCTGACAGTCTTTGTCCCATATGAAGGGTGCTCCTTTCTTCATCAATTTGCCGAAAGGCAAGCATCTTCCTGAGAGATTAGAAATGAACCGCCTAATATAGGCGAGTCTTCCTTGAAGAGACCTGAGCTCTGTCAAGTTCTTGGGCGAAGGCAGTCCTCTTATGGCCTTGATTTTGTCAGGATCGATTTCTATGGCTCGATACCTGACGATGAAGCCAAGGAATTTGCCGCTGGAGACGTCGAAGGCGTACTTCATTGGGTTCATCTTGAGTTGAAATTGTCGAAGCCTTTCAAAGACTTGACGCAGGTCAGCTAAGTGATCCTCCCGCTTCTTTGTCTTGACGACCAGATCATCGACATAGCATTCGACAAGGTCATGTAGCATCTCGTCGAAGATCTTGGTCATTGCCCTTTGGTAGGTTGCACCAGCATTCTTCAGGCCGAACGGCATCCTTTTATAATTAAAGATCCCCTTAGAAGATCGAAAAGCCGTATGGTCTTTGTCTTTGACGGCCATGCGGATTTGATTATAGCCCGACGACCCATCCATGAAGGACAAGGCTTCGTGACCAGTGGTCATATCAACCATCGTCTCGGTGATCGGGACAGGAAAGTCGTCCTTCGGGCATGCCTTGTTCAAATCCATGAAGTCGATGCAGACTCGGACTTGACTGTTCTTCTTCTTGACAGGGACGATATTAGCGAACCACACAGGATACATGCAAGGCTCTATGAAGTCCACATTGAGCATCTTGTCAACCTCAGCATTGACTTTCAGCTCCAGCTCGTGGCGCATACGCCTTTGAGCTTGCTTGACTGGCCTGACTGTTGAAAGTATTGCCAGCTCATGTTCAGCCATAGAAGGATCGAGCCCGGGCATTTCTTTGTAAGTCCAGGCGAAATAATCCCTGAACTCTTCTAAGAGCTGTCGGTACGACTGTCTTTCTTCTTCGCTGAGGAGAGCACTTATGAAAGTGGGACGATGGTCACTTTTGCTTCTGAGATTGATCTCAATCAACTCATCCACAGTTGCCTGACCACCATCTTCAAGCTCCGGTGGAGCTGGTTGGAGGTCGACGAAGTCTCCCTCATCATCAGTGTTGGCTTCATAGACATCAAATTCTTCGAAGCACTCTTGCTCGTGGCTTGAAGCCGAAGAGCTTGCTTTGTCTTGCCGATGGTTAGCAGGCTGGGCTGCTCCTCCCTCTAAGGGGTGGTCGTTGTTGACTTCCGATGAAGGTGATGGTGTCATTAATGACTCACCGGACTCTCTTACAGAGTCATTGATGTTGGGCACAACTTCAGCTTGCCTGTGATGAAGAGGTAGCAGTCCAATAGTATTGACTGCATAATAGACCTCGAAGTCCGTCTCCTGGTCGTAGCCAAGTCCCCTTGTATCTTTGCGGGAGAAAGGAGGTTGTCCTCGAACCTGCGGAGGGTTCCACAGCTGATGGAAATATGCCGCTCGCGCGGGGTCCAAAGCCTGCGGGATGTGCTGCTTTTTACACATTTCTTTGATGTAGTTGGGCATATCATCCATCTCCTGAACTCGCTCTGGCGCCACATCGGTGGGAGTATCCCAGCCGAAGTCATCTTCAGGAGGGCACGGTGGGACTAAATCACCTTTGTAAAAGATGATCGGCTTGTCCCCCTTGCCCTTGTTGCGTCTCTTTCTCCGTTGATAGGATACTATGAAGGTCTTCAACTGCTCCACCTCATACTCTTCCCGTTGAGACGAGAGCTGGAGGCACTTCGGCGGTAAGGAGATACTCCCGTCAATGACCCGACTGATGAGGTTGGCTTCAAAGTCAACACTCCGCCTTTCTGGTTGAGTTGGCTTGGAGGCGACACTGAGGCTCAGCCTGTGCAGCTTTACCATGTCTTGGTTAACAGTGAAGAACTGCCCTTCCACGACTTCATGGTTCACCTTTTGCTTCCCCTTGTCTTTTAAAGGCTCGGGGATTGCTAGAGTGGGCTTCCCAAAATATAGTGAAGCATCGGCCAGATGACACTCATTGGGGTGGAACGGGGCCTGATCTGCGAAGACCGTATGTTGCTCCCCTTCCTTAGCATATTTAATGCATTGGTGCAAAGTTGAAGGAACGACCCAATTCTCATGAAGCCAGGGTCTTCTAAGCAGCATCTTGTAAGATGTGTCGGAGTTGATAATATAGAATGTCGCCTGGGTGACAAAATCGCCCAAGGCAAGCTTGACTTCAACTCGACCAAGCGCTTCCTCGGAACCCTGGTTGAATCCCGAGATCTTGACTGCGGTCACTTTCTGTAGATAAGGTGCCAAGTATAGAGACTTGAAAGTCTTCGAAGGCATGATATTGACGGCTACTCCGGCGTCAACCAGGATGCGATTCACGTCGTGCCCATTGATCGTCCCCCTCATATATAAGGGGCGATTGTGGCATGGAGAGGACAGCAACATGTCTTTGTCCATGAAGGAGATGTCGGCTGTGAGTGCCTCATATGCCTGGGCTTGCAACTCTGCGACATGGACTTCATAGGCCTCTGGGTCTTGAAGTATCTTGACAAGAGCCTCCCTGAGGTCTTTGCTCCAGGCAATGGCTTCCCAAATAGTGACATTGGTTGGGAACCGCTTCATATGATGGATGATCTTGCGGTCCGCCCGAGCACAGGTCTTGTCAAATGGCGAGATGATCTCCGCCAGGGTCTTCGGCGCCTGGCGAGGCTTCTCCCGCTTAGGAGGGCGCTGCTCCTCATGCTGACCTTCCGCATCTTCTTGGAATATCGGAGCCAAAGAGTCCTCCGGAGCTGGCAAAGGCTCATCATGCTGGTCTTCATTAGAAGGACCGGCCTGGTTCGCGGGCTCGTCCCTGTTGGAGGGGCCGGCCTGCTCTGATGCCTTCTCGCACTTTGACGACTTGGCTGGCTCCTCTTCTTCATCAGAGGATGTGATTGTAAAAGGGATACCACCCGGCTTAGCAGCTGAGGCGGGCCTTGGACCCTCTGAGGAGTTGAGAATAAAGGGGATTCCCCGAACTTGGGTTTCTGGGACAAGACCTGGCTTCTCCCCTCTGAATATTATGACATGGTCGAGAGCTAATAGACCCTCACGTCCACGTCCTCGGCCACGACCTCGGCCACGTCCCCAGCCATTTCTTAGCGACGCTGATACGTTGCCATAGGAGCCTTGCCTCCAGTGCTATCAGCAGTGGGACAGTAAATATTTTCAGGCGGCGGAATCGCCACCATGTTGCAGGAGAGCTCTTGCAGCATTTCCTCGAGCATCTCAACAGTGAGCTCCTCATCTCTGTAGAACAAGGAAAGCTCTTCCGGGATTGGAAAGTCTTCACCTTCTTCAAGACGGTGGGCTATTTCCCGGAGATATTGAAGGAGCCGGGCTTTCCGCCCAAGCTTGTCCCAGGGAATATATTCGTCCAGAGTGACGATCCTGGTGGGACGAGGGGGAATATACTCCTCTAGCTCGTCTATGAGCTTTTGAAGTCTTTGTAGAGGAGTTGGCTCCTTAGGGGCCTTCATAGCCGCTGCTTGCTCGGCTTGTTTCTTCAACCTCCTCTTCAAATTCTTCCTACGATTCTTCTCTTGTTTCTTTTGGCGTGCCGCCTCTTGAGAAGAGAGAGGAGTTCGTTTCGGAGGTGGGACTTGCTTGCCCCCAGAATTCTGCTTTTTGCTCCGGGCTGGCTCCTTAGGGGCCTTACTGTCGCGGCTTTTTCTGGGGACAACCTTGGTCCAAATGGCCTCCTCCGGCTGAGACTGGAAGGTGGCATTGATTGCCTGAGCAATTATTTCAGGAGGCAACTCCTGGAACTCTGCCAGTCGACAGTGGGGCCTCTGGGGGCTTTGTAGTTCCACCGACTTTGCTTGGGCTGGTGGTTCGATTTGCTTGAGCTGTTGAGGCCTTTCTACAATTGGCGGCCTCGCTGGGCTGACAAAGGCCTTAACTGGGGTCTTCGCGGGCTCAAGAGGTCGAGTCCTCTCCATGACTAATGGCCTTGCTGACTTGGCAAGAGCTTTGGCTGAAGGCTCTGACGCCATGGCTTTGCCTTTGTTGTCTGGCCGAAAGTTCTCTCTTATGACGATACCAGGCCGACTGGACCTGGGACGGACCTTGGAACTCTCTCCCGCGGCTTGACTTCCTAGGTGTTGGACCTTAGGCCCTTTATAGGTGGCCTTGCCTTTAGTGAGTAATGGGAATTCATCATTTTCCGTAGGCTCACTTGGTCAGGCTAATCGGGAGAAAGCCTCAGTTTCTCGCCGAACCTGCTGGAGAGTCTCCCTGGCGGCCTCTGCAAGACGCAACCTTGTCATGGAGTTCCCCTGAGTATCGACAACCCCTCTCTGGATGAGGGCTTCAATGAAGTCCTGAACCTCTGGGCATTGTCGAGTAGGGTGAGACACCCTTGCATGATACTTGCAA
The DNA here is from genome assembly GCA_022559845.1 of Amorphophallus konjac. Taxonomy (NCBI): domain Eukaryota; kingdom Viridiplantae; phylum Streptophyta; class Magnoliopsida; order Alismatales; family Araceae; genus Amorphophallus; species Amorphophallus konjac. The sequence continues at coordinate 322,256,933 of CM040118.1, forward strand.
TAGCGGGGGTGACTCTTGGCCGTCTCATTGTAATAAGACAGCGGTCCATGTGTCAGCACCCAGCCATCCTCCAGAAGTTTGTCAAAAATCTTCTCAGTGTCTTCCTTAGGAAAAGAACATTGATGAGAGAGTCGCCACCCCGGATACCATAGTGTGGATTTAGGAGGTTGGGAACTGGCTCCCTGGGAACTGACTCCTTCTTCCTGCAGCTCGGGGAACTGGAAGGCTGCTGCAGCGTGAATGACATTGATGGAGAAGTGAAGACTCTCCTGCGCATGCGGCTGTGGTGGATCGACCAGGAATTCATCCATATCGACCTTCCCTCGCCTGATTAAGTCTTCAGCAATGTCCTTGAACGGCTCACAGTTGTGGATGATATGGCCAACAACTTCATGATATGGGCAATAGCCCTGATGAAAAGCAGCACCTGGTGTCTGCTCCATGGGTGACGGGCTTATCAATCCCGCCCGTTGGCATGCGAAGAAGATGTTTGGAGTCTTCTCGCAAGAGAATGAATATAACTTCTCCGGCAGCTCAACTTGAAGTGAAGCCTCCTCGCCTTTCGGTGAGTCCTCCTCGTCTTCGGATGAATCTGAGGACTCTTCAGAGAGCCAGCCCCTGAGCGGAGTCCGGCCAGTGGGTGATACACCCGCCTCCCGTATGTGGGTCGGAGCTAACCCCCTAGCAAATGGGCCAAAGGGGAAAGTGGACAGCTGCTGATCAATGCTCTCCAGGAACTGCAGCAGGCGCCTCTGTTCTAGTTGTAATTGCTGGATTTCTCCTCGAATTTTACGAATAGTCCTCCGCAATGCTAAACACTCAGGGAGTGAGGGAGGAGTGGCTCTGGGACCACCGTTGGGCTGTTGATTCGAGGGCCCGGCTTCGGAGGCATTGGAGCTTGAAGCCATCGCCACCATATGGACCACATTAGCCGACCGATTCGATCGACCCTAACCATGCGGCTGCGGTGGGTCAACTGCATGACCCAACATATTTACCAGGCCCTTTTGAATGAGCTCTTCTGCTATATTCTTGAAGACATAGCAGTCCCCGATAGTATGACCCAACCTTCGGTGATATACACAATAGGTAGGATCATCCGTTTTATCCACCTCCGCGGGCTTCAGCGGATCCGACAAGGTGATGAGCTGCTCTTTCATGCAGAGATCAAAGAGCATTTTAGTGTGCTCTTTCCTGAAGGAATAAGGCGTCTTCATGCGCTCCGCTAAGAGAGACGCACTCGCCTTGTCATCAAGCTTTCTGCCCTTGCCTTTGGACTTTGCTTCCCCTTTATCTCCATTTGTCGGGGAGAAGTCGACGGCATTTACCTCCTTCTCGCTAGCCAGACGGTCTTTGGAGGATTTGCCTTTTGTAGAGGCTTGTGTAGGATGATCAGCGAAGAACATCTCAATCTCCGCGACCACCGTGTTGAGCTGGTCGAAGCTTCTGATGTTTGAGCCCATAAGCTTTTCGCTGACTTCTGCCGAGAGACCCCTGCGGCAGATGGTGATTACGTCCTCAGGCGTCGGAGGATTATCGCAGCGCATGCTGACGTCCCTCCATCGCTTGATGAAGTCTAACGTTGTTTCACCTTTCTTCTGACAGAGAGCACAGAGCTCTGCCAGGGAGATTTTGCGTTCAACCATTTGGAAGCGGTCGACGAACTTCTTCTGCATATCAGCCCAATCAGATACTGAGTTGGGCTATAACCTTGAATACCACTGGAAGGCGGTGCCAGTCAAGGACGCGGCGAAATACCGCAGCAAATATGCCTCTTCCAGGACTAATTCACCCATGGCCGTCATGTAATAGGCCAGGTGTTCATGTGGAGAGCCCTGCCCGTTGAACTTCGGGAGCTTCGGAGCTTTCGGGCAGTCGGGCGGAAGCTTCTTGAATTGATGGTGGAGGGGATAAGACACACTGTACAAATCAACGGTGGCCACTCCCTCCCCATGTTGAGCAAACTTCGCCTCTACAATGCGTTCAATCATTTGCTTCTGCGCCATGAGGCTTTCTGCGGCAGCAGTAGCAAATGACCGCGCATTGGCTTCATGCGGCGGGACTTCGAAGTCCACCGCCAGTGGGAGTCTTGCAGCAATGACAGAGGCATTGGCTGCTGCTGGAATGGGAGAAGGCTGCTGATCCGCTCCAGCCGGTGCCGCCTGGGGCGGGAACCTCCTTTTCGCGCAAGAGCGACTGTAGCAGGTTCTTGAGCTCTTGGTTCTCTCGTCGAAGCTCTTCTAATGCGGGGGCCCGTGGCTCTTCCCCAGCTCTTCTTCGTGCCGGGAGTGACTGTCCTCATCAACACTGTGCACGTCTTCCTGGCGCTCTTCTTGCCGTGCCAGCTCGGGTTGAGATGTACCGGCAGCCTGTGCCTGCTGTGCTTGCGCCGATATCCGAGAGACCGGCCTTGACCTCCTCAAATATTGGATAGGTTGGTCAAGGTCTCCCGAGGTGTTCTCGGGCTGTTTGTCACCGGAGGTGGCGTAACAGGTGAACACTTTGACGGTGTCATTAGTCACCTGGATCACCCGCTTTTTCTTGGGCGGTTGTCGATCCGGCTTGGGCGGCATCCCTAGTCTGTCAAAGACAGACATTCGGGATGTAGATGCTTGAGGGGAGCGATCCTCCTCTGTGTGCGTGGAACTACCGACGGGGAGGTCGACCGTACCTTCTTGCCGGCTCCTCGGCACTTCTGCCCTCGTAGAGGCTGGGTTGTAAACCCCGGAGAGACCGAGACTTCAGTGCTCGGCGGACTCCGCATCCGCTGAAGTTCTGACATGCGGAATGGCTCCTCAGTCCTGGCACGCCTTATAATCTGGGCCTCCTCCTTGGTGACCCAGATCTTCTTCAGATGGAGCTGGCGCTCCTCCACTTGGTTGCCCCCTGTCCTTGACCCGGCAGCTCGTGGCTTGGGCCGTTGGAGAGGGCCTTGGGTTGCCGCCGGTACGGCAGGCTTCTTCCTCTTCGCTCCGTCCTCCCGAACTTGCTGGAGGAGCTCGAAGCGGTTGGAGGTAGGAATAGTCGGGACATGACGATCCCGTGGCAGGATCAGCTCGCCTCCATCGAGCCGGATGTGAATATCTCCGACGATTACAATCTTGCCGGAGCGAGAGACAGCCGCTTTGGGCTTTGCACCCTTGCGGCTACGGCGTTGCCCCCGTTGAGCAGGGGCAGTGTTGGTGACGCCCGCCATAGGGACAGCGTCATCATGGCAGCGGCGGCGGCGTTGCCCCCGTTGAGCAGGGGCAGCACCTCTAAGGGTGGCCGCATTGGGGTTGGGGCCATTACGGCGACGGCGTTGCCCCCGTTGAGCAGGGGCGGTGCCGATGGTAATCTGGTTGACCGAGAAGGCCCAGTCATTTGCTGAGACGGAGGGCCTAGCACCCTTGGTCTGTGAAAAGTTGGCCGGACGAAGCCGGCCGGCTACTGCAATAGAGGGTCTGGCACCCTCAGAAGCTGGCTTGTTGGCCGAGCAGACTCGACCAATTGTTAAAGCCGAGGGCCTGACACCCCCGACGGCTGGTTTGTTGACCGAGCGGACCCGGCCGCTTGCTGGGACCGAGGGCCTAACACCCTCGACGGTTGTCTTCTCGACCGAGCGAACCCGATCGGCTGAAGCGGAAGGCCTGATGCCCTCAGTAGTCTTCCTGGCCGAATGAACCCGGCCAGTTGATGGAGCTGAGGGCCTGACACCCCCAGTAGTCTTCCTGGCCGAATGAACCCGGCCAGTTGATGAAGCCGAGGGCCTGACACCCCCAGTAGTCTTCTTGGCCGAATGAACCCGGCCAGTTGCTGGGGCCGGGGGCCTGGCACCCCCGACTGTTGGCTTGTTGACCGAGTGAACCCGGCCAGCCACCGAAATGGAGGGCCTAACACCCCCAATGATTTCCTTCTTGACCGAGTGGGCTCGGCCAGTTGCTGGGGCCGGGGGCCTAGCACCCTCGACGGTTGGTACCGCAAGGGCGGCTGAACTGACTTCAGCCACTGGCACCACGCCCAAGAAGAAGGGCGAGCCGACGACCGCTGGGAAGTCGCCGAAAACGATCAGAGTTGCCAGGTATCCGAACCTGGCATGGTCGGCAACGACTTGGGGGCCGTAGGTGACGGCTGCCATCGCTGCTGCTGGTGTTGGTGGTGGTGGTGCGTAGCACGAACGGAGAAGGGCGCAGAAGCGTGAGTAGCTCTCAGATGAGTAGAGAGACGTATACCCTCCTCTTCCCGTCCTGTAAAAGGAAGAGGAGGGGAATCAGAACCTTGTAAAAGGTTTAGAGACTTTATTTGACAGAAAGAAGAAAGGCGGGAAAGGTCCCACCAAGCGTGCCAGTCTGTGAGACACGAAAAAATCTAATCGACTTTTTATCGTAGATAAAAAATATAGATTTTTGTTCTTTTTGAAAAGAAACATCCCCCCATCTGAGTAGAGGGTGATTCCGTGGGTGCGCATCGTATCAGACGATTTGGGTTCGAGTGCTGGACCTCTCCCCACTGACCGGAGTCAGTGTTGATTTACATCGGTCTAACGTCCGAACACCCTTGTTTAACTGTCAAAGAAATTCCAAAGCCTTCTATAGAGGTTCTGATGTGGAGGGGCAAGCTCACTCGAGAGACTCTCCAGGACCACTAATTCACCACCAACAAATTAATAGAGTTAGGGCTAGGTCTGAGCAAAAACCTTAAGATTTGGGAATAGAAACGCAAATATGCGGAAGCCGTAGGCATTTTTGAGGTAAAGGGGGGGTTTTCTGGACCCCAGGGGTATTTTGGTAATTTTACCAACCCAGGGATATTTTGATAATTAGAGATAAGTCTGAGCAAAATCCTAAGACTTAGGAGTAAAGATACAAGTATGCGGAAGCCGTAGGCATTTTTGAAGTAGAGAGAAGTTTTCTGGACCCCGAGGGTATTTCGATAATTTTACCACCCCAGGAGTATTTCTGAAATATCTGGGCTGGAATGGACGTAGGATCGGGTCCCTGACTCCCCAAGGCGCTGAGACTCTTTCTGGAGGATTTTAGGAGCTGCTAGGCCATTTCTGGGTCACAGGGGTATTTTGATAATTTTACCATACCCTACATAGACCTAGGTTTGGGGTGACATCTGAGTGTCGGACTGTGCTGACAACGTTTCCAGACCAAAGGAATGACAAGGGGCTTCGTAGAAGACACAAAATGTTAATTTGGTTGAAGGAGGGGTTTGTATGCAATTTCCACAAGTCGAGGGGTTTTCTTGTAAGTTTCCCCCGATGACATACATAAGACATGCTGAGTGCTTTTATAGTCCGAATGAGTACAAGGGTTGTCGGCGAGTTATCGACTGTACAAAAGTCCGCATTAAAGCGGGAGGTAGGGACGTAGTCCCAATTACAAAAGATCGCAGGGTAAAACTGCAAATTACAGGACTTCCGTCTTTTACGGTCTCGGGAAGGACATTTTTGTAATTCCGTCTTTGTAGGGACAGAACCATATAACTTAGTCGTCCCGGGACGTAAAGACTTACAAAATATGGCCCGCTGAGGGGCATAATTACCAACATGGCCCACTGAGGGGCGTAACTACAAAAATACCTTGTAGGGGCATAAGTACAAGACCCGGGGACTTACCCCTCGCAGGCCAAGACAAACAGAACAAATTCCTTGCGCAGGTGCTCTTCGTACGTAATTGCTTCATCCTTTCACTTGGACCCTTGGGGGTCTATTTATAGAAGGTGGGAGAGCCCAGAGGGGTCAAATGAGCGAATTTGCGCCGATTCTGTCAAGGTGGGGTGGCAAAAAGCTATTTTGACTCCTCTGGATGCCAAAAGGGGCTAAATGACCCCGCTGGGGGTGGCCAAAATCCTTTTTTTTTTGAAACACGGAGACCGGAGAGAGAGGGGGGGTCGCGCGACCCCGGAGGGCCGGCTGGACCCGGGCGGGGTCGCGCGCGCCCCCGGGAGGCCGCACGACCCCGCTGGGGGTCCAGCGAGGTCAACCGGCCCCGGGAGGGGTTGGTTGACCCCGCTCGGGGCCGCGCGGACCCACGGGGGTCCCCGGGGTTGTGCGCGGCCCCTCCCTCTCCCGACTTTCGATCTAGAGGGGTCATTTGACCTCTCCGGACGCCGTTTGACCCCTTTGGACGCCGTTTCGCTCTCTTTTCGTCGTCATGGGTTGGAGAAGAGCCGTGGTGGAGCTATATATCTCGTGGAGATCGCTCCCTCGCCGCGTGGCAGCGCTTCGTCCGTGGAAGGAACGTGTTGTTTGTTTGTCTGGTCGTACGTCATCGCGTAGGGAGGAACTTTTGCGCCCGTCCGTGCCATGTGATACACTTGCTCGGCTACTCTGACCGGTATACGCATACATCTTCCTCGTTAACCTTCTCGCCGCGGCGTCGACCATAATAATATTGTCGGGTCGATAGACCCTGAATCACGGAGAAACTCCGTAGTCCGACAGTGTCGACGATACGTCGTTCTTCTCGTCGAACGTTGCATAGCAACAATTCCTCAATTTAACTTGAGACAAATTTTGGGTACAATAGTACCTTAGAAACCGGTCCAGCAGCAGGGACAAGGTCGATGGTGAAGCCCACTTCTCTTTGTGGGGGTAATCCGGGCAAGTCTGCCGGGAATACGTCGAGAAACTCCCGAACCACTCGGATGTCTTGCATCTTAGACTCCTTAACTTCCGTGGTGGTCACAAAAGCTATGAAAGCCACACATCCTTTCCTTAAGAGTTTACTAGCTCGGAGGGCCGAAATAAGGGGTGACTTGCTTCGACTCCGAGGACTAGTGCAGACAAGTTCCGGGAACTCCTTAAAAGTTACCTTGCCGTTTCGGCAATCTATTGCTGCCTTGTGTGTGGATAGCCAGTCTACTCCTAGTATGACATCATACCCGTCCATATCTAGGCATATCAGATAGGCAGGTAGATTTTTCCCCTTCACCATAACTTCACAATTTAGATAATGATGTGAGATCTCGGATTCGTTTCCGAGAAGAGTTGAAATAACTAGATCTATCCACTCCGGTTCCATAGGTAATGGATCAGCAAATCTTTTGGAAACAAAAGAATGAGTCGCGCCGATATCAAACAAGACAGGAGCAAACTTAGAACAAATCTCTAATGTACCTTCCACAAGTCCACCTTGATCTTGTTCCGCCTCTTGAAGCGCTTGGAGACGGGCTTGCTTCTTGGCTGGGCGCTTCTCTTCATTAGCTTGTTCATTTAATAAGAGACAGTCGGGAATCCGGTGGTCACGGCTCCCACATCGGAGGCAAGCTCCCAATCTCCTCCAGCATTCCTCAGCCTTATGGCCGGCCTTGTCGCAGTGTTTACACACTTCTTTAGAAGGTGTGGTAGTGATAGAGAACGGCCTGGTACTCCTTAAATTTCTTTTCTTGGGAGGAATCTTCTCCAGTGCTCGACCTCTTTTTGTTGAAAGCAGGTTTAAAAGTACTGGAGCTTGTGACGTGCTCCTTCTTGTCCTTCCCACGGATCCGGTCGGACAGCTCCATGGCATCTTCTAACAGTTGTGCGCGCCTTATCATCTCCGAGTGGACTTGAATGTCCATTGGCGCTAGTTGAGTTATATACTGCGGCCTAAGTCCGTTGAGGAATCTTCGGGCCTTCATCTTCTCCGTATGCACTAGATGCGGTGCATATCTTGACAGACGGGAGAATTGGGCCTCATACTCGGCCACTGATAAGGTCCTTTGCTTCAATGCGGCAAACTCCGCAACCTTGTTCTCCTGGATACGATCCGAAAAGTATTTGTTGTTGAAATAGTCAACAAATTCACCCCATGTAACTTGTTCTTGGGGCAAAGTAGCTTCTACAGATTCCCACCAGAATCGGGCATCCCGTTCAAATTGGAAGGTGGCTAATAATACTTTCTCTTCGTCCGTGCATTGCATTACACGGAATATCCTTTCTATTTCCCGTATCCAGTTTTCCGCGTCGTCGGGGTCGGACGAGCCAACGAACCTCGGCGGGTTCAAGTTGCGGAAACTCCGGTGTAGATCACCAACTCCGCGTTGCATTCCCCCTTGCGCCACTTGTTGTAGCGCCTAAGTGAGGCCTTGCACTGTACGTTGCATATCGCGCCACTGAGCACGTTCGGCGGCCATGATCCTACAAGATTTAAGTAACTATATTAATGTGTGATTAATCCAAGGGTCTAAGTCCCTAAGTTAACTTAACCTATGGCTCTACCCAATCTCACCGGGTGAAGGTATAACCTATCCTTGGACTTGATTTTCCTAGGAATTGAATATCCTAGGCTCTGATACCACAAAAACGGTCACGCCTCGAGCGCGGAAGGAACCTAGTACGCGTGACGAGTTTATATCATTCATGTCAATCAGAGCATAAGAAATTCGACCTTATAGACAGAGTGCGCAAAAGTAAAGATAATAGACCAAATCCTTTATTCCATTAGTAACACCAACATCCAAAAGTATGACCAGTACATAATCTATTGAAGACTAGACTCAATAAAGGAAAAATACAATGAATGACTCAAGAAATAGGAAAAGACACGACTAGATAACATCTCCAATGGTTGGAGCGGCTCTACGCTCTTCACTCATGTCCGTCCCCATCCGAATAAGCCTCGTCATCAGAATTACCTGAAAAGAGAGGAAAAACTAGGGTGAGCGAACGCTCGGTAGGATTTATATCTCAAGGTCAAGCTTGCTTTAAGTAAATTACATGTTACATAATCTATACAAGTATAATGATGCATGTACGCAAAATAAAAACGAGAGTAGAGTGTCAAGAGATAATATGGACGAACTAGCAAGATTTCATGATAATCATGTGAGGTATAACAAGATTTACCAAGCATGTAAATAACAAGTCAAGTCATATGAATTGGCTATTATAATATCAAGCAAGTAAATACCCATTCCGGGCCATGCAAGTACGTCATGTCAAGTCAAGTCAAGCACTATAGAGTTTGTGGAATGCCATAAATCAAGCTAGTCATGCACTTCGGTGCAATGCCACACCGTGGTCAATCAACTCCCATGGACACAGGTACTTTCGGGTGCTCCTCCCAGGACCAGATCGGGCCCTATATGCACAAGTATTGAGTCATGTATATTTTTAGCACTATAGTTATAGCCAATATAGAGTTCCAAAGGAATAAACCATTGTAGGATGATAAGGTAGATTTCACCAATGAAGGAGTTCAAGGGCAGAACTTGAAAAAGTATGACACATCGTTAAACCACATGAAAACCAAGACATGTCATGAAACTGGGTAATTGGCGTCCACTCAGTCGCCATCAATTATAGAATTAGCGCCCACTGTCTGGTAGCTAATTCCTGTGAACAGTATAGGCTCGATGAAATAGCGTCTAGGTTCAGGTCGCTAAATCAGTGATATAGCGCCAACGTCCAGGTCGCCAATTCCTTCTGGCGCCCAAGGCATGGTCGCTAATTACTGACAGAGACAGACTTCTCAAAAGAGGTCAGAAACAGCGCTCTATGAGGGCTAAAGCATCACGTTTCTTCAGAGTGACGTGACAAGTAAAGGTTCCAGGATTTTTAGGGTACAACCTGCTCGGCTGCCTTGAGGGAATCCAAGGCTAGCGTAGACTTACGGAGGTCTCAATGAAGAAAGTACTAGTCCAAAGGAAGGAATATCACGTGGAGGGTCCAATCATCACCAAGAGTTGAGTGTGTAATCGATAGAAACAAAACAGGGACTCCATCTACGGATGTGAGATGAGAGTGCCAAATATACCGGGGATATGGGCCAGAAAACCGATGAAAAGTGAGAGACAGTAATTGGCGTCCATTTAGAAGTCGCTATATATATAATTAGCGGCTCTCTGAAGGGTCGCTCAATCTTATATTTAACAGAATTTTCAAGAAAATAATAAGAATTAACGACACTGTCCACGGGCGTTAATTCTAACAATTTCCAGTAAATCAATACAACTCTTTATAAATAGCGACCTTGTAAAAGGACGCTCAATCTTTAAATGACGTTTATTATTTTGTCCCTATTTCAGGATTTTCATACATTTTCCATTTTATTAATTCTTTTACAAAACAACGCCTTCGCAGGAGGGCGCTCAATCATTAATAGGCGACTGGGTGACAGTCATTCATTCTTTGTTTGATGCTGCGCATCAGGCAGGTACACTCTTAGACACATAGCACTGTTCATATACTTTGAGTTTACATAATCAGGGAAGCGAAGACATGGATAGACAAAGAAAAATATCTGGAATCTACGTACATGCTCATGCAAAAAATTTAACATCAGGTTATATAGATATTTAATTTTTAAACATGGTTAATTATTAATTCTGCTTACAGTAAATAGCGGCAGGGGCAGGGTCGCACATTAAAATGTGCCCCGAAGGCTGTCGCTAATTAAAAATTGGCGACCTTCTACGAGGTCGTTCATTAATAGACGGCCAAAACTCGATCGCTATTTTCATGCAGACAGAAAACTTGAAAAACTGAAGGAACGAATCATGGATATGACATCTAAACATGTTGTTATGATCGTATATGCATGTGCTATCCAATTTACCAACTTCTTGGGCTTAGAACTTGAGAAAACTTACCTCTTTTGGCTTGGTTTGGATGACGAACGAAGCAGAGAAGATAATAAAGAAAATAAACAACAGCAGTAACAGCAGCTTCGGCAGCAACTGCTCTCGCGCAGTAATAAGATGGAGAAGCAAAGCTCCTTCACGGCTATACGACGGTCAGCAACTACTGCAATAGCAATGGTAGCAGCAGCCACGCACGTAGAAGAAAGTGAAAGAAGCACGGCTTCCCCTCCACGCAGCCACGGCAAGCATAGGAGAAGTCGATGCTTCTCCTCGGTATGATAGTTGCAGCACGGAGAGAGGAAGACGCCGACGGTAGCAGGTACTCCTTCGAACGTAATAGCAGTAGTAGCAGGAGCTTGTTCGAAGGGAGTTATATTTATAGGGAGAGGGAGCCTATGGGGATGTAGAATCCTAATGGAAATAGTATTTCCTGCGTAAGACTCCTAATGGCCTTGTAGTTTCTCTGTTTGCAGCCGCCTCGTGGGTTGGGGTTCAAGAACCCTAAGGTCCCATGCAAACTTCGAACGTAGTTGGGTTGGCTTTTGTAAACAACCCCTCTACTATATGTATATGTATATGTATATATATATCCTCGGTATCACCTTCTTATATGGGAGAGGTTATGGGCTAAAGGCCCACTCTATAGATACATATATGTATTCTTAAGCTAATACGCCCCATTTATTCTATTCGTGATCCTCTTACAAGAGGCCCATAAGTTTAAGTGAGAGGGTTGTACTTTTAAGGCCCATATAAAGATTAAGGCCTTTTTGGCTTCATCATTTTGGACTTTTATAATTGATTTGGGCCCTTTGACTATTTAAATGGGAGGTTTTATTTATTTAGGGAAATTTTATTCCTATATTTTATCCGGGTTGCTACACACTCGGTTCGAGTAGCCCCCGTGGCATCTTCACCTAGTCTGGGTAGCCCCCGAGACGTCTCCACCCGGTCCAGGTAGCTCCTGGGCCAATTTTTGGCCTATAAATATGCCCTCAGGGGCCCAACAAAAGACACATAGCTACATACAGGCAAACGACGAAAGAAATACACAAGAACACCGACACACGGATGACGGGGGCTCGATCTCTCCGACAAAAGTTCTTACTCGGATTGGTGATTGGGGATCCAGTGCCAAGGGTATGTTACGAGAACACCCCTCTAACGGCACTTAGCCAAATCAAAAGCAATACAGAGGATGTCATGTAAAACGGCGGAAATACCAGCGTGATTCGGCAAAGACCCGGGAACCGACAAGAATGCCGAAATGTCCCGCGGCTTTCACAAATCTTGTAACTGGGCCTACAACGCCCTCATATGAAGTCTTGCATGATTTTTAATAAAATATTTCTTCTGAGAAATGACAAAGGTCCACCTGGGTCGGCAGTAAACTCTCGAGGACGCCCATCTCAAACCCGGTCCACAACACCACAACCGAGCAAGTGCCAAACTGCGCCACACCCGAGCCAGTGCCAAACTGTGCCACACCTCGAGCTAGTGCCCAACTCTGTTCAAACCCAGTTCTTATCGACCAAGAACCCGCATCTCCCTCAGTGTCAAACGGTGAACGACCTTTAAGCCTCACCCCCAGTGCCTACTGTGTTACTGTTGTCGACGCCTCGTTGTTGCTATCCGAGTCAATCCCCTCCCAACGTCGCAGCCCCCTGGGTCACTGATTCTTTTTTTTAGCAGTCAAACAAGGGTGTTCAGATTACATCCGATGTAAATTAACATCGACTGCGGTAGGTGGGGATAGGTCTTACACCCGAATCTCACAATCATCTGATACACTCAAACCCGTGGAACTAACCTTGCGCATGCTACTCCAACAGTTGTGATTGTGCACCCACACATCAGCTCCCCCACGTCGTCTAAACTGGCTGGCACGCCCCCCCCCCCCCCCCGGGACAAAAAAATAAATAATAAATAAACACCAGACGTGCTTCTCACGTCATCTGCCAGTTAATTTTGCGTGTTCACAGCGACCAAGAGTGTCAAAATGCTTTTGAGCAAATTAAAGAGTACATGCTCACCCCTCCGGTCCCGAGGGCACCAGTCAAAGGAAAACCTCTCATACTATACATTGCCACCATGGACGCTTCCTTGGATGCATTATTGGCACAAATCAATAACGAAGGCAAAGAGCAGCCGCTCTACTACCTCAGGACAAAGCCGGTCGGTCATGAACACCGATACTCTCCCATGAAGAAAGTCTGCCTAGCACTGGTATTCGCCGTCGAAAAGCTGAGGCACTACCTCCTATCCCACCGGGTGGAGCTCATATCCAAATGCGATCCTCTTAAGTTTCTTCTCAGGCAGCCCGTCCTCTCAGGAAGACTAGGAAAGTGGGCACTCCTCCTAATGGAGTTTGGTATTGCATTTGTTCGGCAAAAAACAATCAAGGGACAAGGAATGGCGAAATTTCTGGCGACACATCCAGTGTCGGAAGACTCGCCCCTTAATATGGAGCTCCCCAATGAAGAAGCTCTCGTGTCTCAACAAGGAGCGGCAGAACAAACATAAGACATCCTACCTCACAAAGAGCATGATGTCCTCACAATCAACCTACCCTACTGGGAGTTGTACTTTGACAGCGTCTCTCGAAAGGTCAGTAAGACCGACAACATCACAAGCTTTACATCTAGTGTCGGGATTGTCTTTGTAACACCCCACAGTGGCATTCTATACAATTCATGTGCCCTCATGAAGTCCTTGTGACCGACAGCATCACAAGCTTTACATCTAGTGTCGGGCTAATTTATTAGGCCCCAAATGGCTGTGGAAATGGATATCAAGTGCATCAGAGTCTACGGGGATTCACAGCTGGTGGTCCGACAAGTCCTCGGTGACCATGATGTCCGAAAATGGGAGCTAATCCCTTACCATGACGCAGTCATGAGGCTTAAAGAAAAATTCTACTCATTTGAAATAGAGCATATCTCACGTATAACCGACATCAAGTCTACGTAGGATGGTATCTGCCTCAACCCGTGGATAGCCGACATCATCTCAGATTAACACACCCCTAGGGTTGGTCTTCATCAACTCTGACTATCACAAGTCAACGGTTAGCCAACTACAACCTTCGGCTACACACCTCAGCGGTTAGCTAACACATCTTCGGCGACACCCCAGCGGTCAGTCGACACAACATCTTCGACAACACCTCAAACGATCAGCCAATACATCAACATATTGAGCTAAGCGGTCAGCCGACAACTACTTTTGGCCAACACACCCCTAAGGGTCGGTCAATGTCAGTTTCCGGCTATCACAACTCAACAGTCAATCGACAATGACTCAGACCGACGTGCCTCGCCGTGGCAGGTCTACATTAACTCAGGCCGATACGCCTCGCCAAGACAGGCCTACATCAGCTCAGGCTGATACGTCTCACCGAGGTAGGTCTACATCAGCTCAGGCTGATACGCCTTGCCGAGGCAAGTCTACGTCAGCTCAGGCCGATATACCTCGTCGAGGCAGGTCTACATCAACTCAGGCCAATACGCCTCACCGAGGCAGGTCTATATCAGCTCAGGCTGATACGTCCCGCCGAGGCAAGTCTACATCAATTCAGGCCGATACGCCTTGCCGAAGCAGGTCTACGTCAATTCAAGCCGATATGTCTCGTCGAGGTAGGTCTACATTCGAGGTAGGTCTACATCGGCTCAGGCCGATACACCTCGCCGAGGCAAGTCCACATCAAGTCAGGCCAATACGTCTCGCCGAGAAAGGGATCATCATTCTCCATGGTAGAGGGTACAAAGCTCTAGATGAAGAGAAAGAGATGACGGTCCAATGGATAATGGGACAGATACCTCCCCGACTGGTCATATGTGCAGACTCCATTCCTCCTCGTAATGTGAGTGGTGTCAACAGTTCTCTCGCTTGGACTAGCACTCTCAGTTGGGCCTTCCGCGACCCAGAAAGGTCATGGTCCGCTCCATCAAAATTCTCTGTAGCAATGGTGCGTGGAGGAAAAGGTGGCATGGGTTTGTCAGTTCGTTTTACATAACCATCCTCGGAGCCCCCAACTCTCCGCCTCTTGGAATAGTCTATGTCTTAACCATAGCGAGCTGTGACGGTAAGTGTTGCGAAAAAAAAAAAAGATAAAGCCAAAGATTAGAAGAAATATACAATGACAACTCAAAATAATGAGGTGCAGTCCTAAAAAGTCTTGCTATGTCAATAAGACTCGGGAGAAGCAAAAAAAAGACAAAAAGCACAGGACGCCCGGCTCCGCCTCCGGCTTGCACGGACGTCCCGTGGGGGGCATTTGTTGCACCCTTTTATTTTTCTTGTTTCAATCGAGACATGTTTCCTCAAGTTAATAGAGATAATCTACGTTCGGCGACGGGTGGAATACGGCACATAGCCAATACCATCGCTCCGTAGACTATCTCCACATGTTGAGATCCACAGACCCAACCTCATCCTGAATTACAAATCCCTCACAGCAACTGAGATGGTTGAAGCCCAAACAAACCACAACGACCACTAAACAGCTGAGAGCCAAGCGTCTTATGGTTTTGTCCAAGCTCCCAGATCTCGAGAACCCTCGCAAAAGGCCCGGGATCAAGCAAAGCTACATTACAGCAAAAGGATGCACATGTGGAAGACGTTCACCTACCAACGGAGAGTCTGGTACGTGCGTACGAGACGATCCCAACAGAAGCAAACTCCTCCCCTCTGTCAACGACGCAGAGGTAACCAAAGAACAAACAAAGGAGAAGTCTTTTCTCCCTTCCACATGTCCCAGACCCCTGCGGGCCCCACCCAAGGTCAAATGGGCTCTCGCGGGGGTCGTTTGACCCAAGCAAACTGGGCCGTTTGACCCCAGTGGAACCCACCGGTGTCGTACGACCCCTCTACGGGGTCGTTTGACCCCGGGTGAGCACCCGGGGTGAAACCCCCATCCAACCCTCCTTTTCACCCCGGTGGACTTGTTCGGGGTTATTTTGACCCCAGAACCCTTCATTTTACCCCAAACTCGTCTCTTTTTTAAAGAATAAAAAAAATGGGGAAAAACCCACCTTGTCAAGGAGGGGTGGAAAATTCAACCCACCTTGTCAGGGTGGGTTCAACATCTTCTATAAATACCCCACAGGTTTAGAAGGACAAGAAGGACAACACACAAAGAAGAGGGGCATGCACGGGAGCTGGAGCTCGAGACTTGTTCTTTGTTCGGCTCATTTCGAAGTATAAAAATATCAATATCCCGGGCCTTGTATTCATGCCCCCAAGCAGCTATGTGTTCTTTTGTGCGACCCGCCCTTGGGTATTAATAAATAAATAAATACCCAAGTTCTTGCATTTATGTCCCTAGTGGCCATGTATGGTTGTTTTCTATGCCTTTGAGCGGCTGTTTCGCATGTGCGTACCCAAAGTTTTAACTTGATCCAAGATGTGTGATGTATATGCCATCCCGAAGTGATCTATTAATCTGCTAATAAGTCGTTCGGGAGAAGGGGTGCCTCCTCACAAAGGGGGTCGCAGTGACCAGGCCCGGGCGACTGTTTACCAAAAACACAGGTCTCCCTCCTGTATCTTCCAAAAGGGAAAAAGATTTCTAAGAGTTGAATTCTCCAGAGAGGATCAGTTGAACCCCCTAATTGTTTCTGCGAGGCCAACATATGGGAGAAAATTGTAATTTGTGATTGACGATGGTTTTTGCTAGATACTTTTGAGTTTGTTTAGGTGTATGTGTTTTGCGGGCGTACCAATCGAATTTCGACTATTGCCGCGGAATAGTATTTCAATTGGAATGTGTCTCCAAGACACGACACGTGTGCATAAACATACGGGCGACACGTAGATGAGGTCATGTGTGCACGTGGTAGCTGTTTAGGTAGCAAGTGCAGGTTTGATTCCGCTGGTGAAGGTGTATCAGACGATGTGGGTGTTCAGGTGCAGGACATTTCCCCACCGACCGCAAGCGATCGGTGTTTATTTACATCAGACATAATCTGAACATCCTTGTTTCTATTGCCGAAGGAAGAGAGTCAGGGACCCTGGAGGCCACGACGTCAAGAGGGCTTGCCTCGGTGTGACGACGGAGCGACAACAACACAACAGGGATGAGTGGAGGCAGGGAGACTGGTCTCAGTGTAGGCACTAGAGAAGGTGTAGACTCCAAGTTTATCGGAGCGAGGCATTGGTTCGGGAAGTGGAGCGACAGACACTAGCTCAACATGGAGCTGACAGGTTATGGCTCGGGTGTGGAGTTGCTGGTGCTGGCTCGGCTGGGAGCAAGTGCTGGCTCGGGTGTGGAGCTACTGACGCTGGCTCGGCTAAGAGCAGGCAGATGCAAGCTTAGAGTAGGGTCCATTCCGTTGGCCGGGTAGGGACCGAGATGTGAGGTGGACAACAGTCCGACGAACGGTGTTGAGACTGGCGGCCGGTGAAGATAGAAATCAATTCCCTGACTGGACTTCATTGATACATGTTGTGAAAGACTTTATATGGGGCGTTGAGAGCCCGATTACAAGTTGTGCGCAAACCAGAGGGCAATTCTGTCATTTATGTCGGTCCTCGGGTCATTGCGGTGTTACGAAGGTATTTCTGCCTTTGTAGATATGTCCGTTAAAGGACTCATGATTCAGCAAGACGCCGCTCGAGAGGCGTTGCGATGTACCCTCAATATGTGATGACAAGTCATCCAGTCATGAGAGGGCTTACAAGTACCTTGACGTTCACCTCTCGGGTGTTGTCGTCTGTTGTCGCGTGCCTCACTCGGGTGAGGAGTGTCGAGTACGGCTCATGCGGAGCAATCGAGCAAGGCTCGAGGTGAGCTGATGGGCACGGCTCATGTGGAGCAGTCGGGCACCGGCTCGGGGTGAGCAGTCGGGGACCGACTCGGGCGGAGCAGTCGGGCACTGGCTCGAGGAGAGCAGTCGGGGACCGGCTCGGGAGGAGCAGTTAGGCACCGGCTTGGCGTGAGCTGTCGGGCAGAGCAGTCAGGCACCGACTCGGGGTGAGTAATAGGGGACCGGCTCGGCGTGAGCAGTCGGGGACCGGCTCGACGTGAGCGGTCGAGGACCGGCTCGAGTGGAGCTGTTGGGGACCGACTCAGGGTGAGTTGTCGGGCATCGGCTCGAGGTGAGCAGTTGGGGACCGGCTCGGGCGAAACAGTAGGGCATCATTGAGACTATAGTACTCGGGCGTCGTTGGAACTAGGGAAGCCGGGTGCCAGTGAGACTAGAGTAGTTGGGTGTCGTGGGCACCACTGAGGCTGGGGTAGTCAGGTGCCATGGACACCGTCGTGACTGGAGTAGTAGAGCGCCTTAGGCACCGTTGAGACCGGGGCGGTTGGGCGCCGTTAAGACTGGGGCAGTCGGGTGCGGTTGAGACTAAAGTGATCGGGTGCCATGGGCACCGTTGTAACTGAGATAGTTGGGTGCTGTGGGCTTCGTTGTGACTGGAGTAGTCAGGTACCGTGGGCACCATTGTGGTTGGAGTAATCAAGTGTCGTAGGTACTGCTGAGTCTAGGGCAGTCGGGCGCCGCTGAGACTAGAGGAGTCGGGTGCTGTGGGCACCACTGAGGCTGGAGCGGTCGGTCGTCGTTAAGACCAGAATAATCGAACGTCGTAAGCACCGCTATGACTGGGGTAGTTGGGTGTTGTGGGCACCGCTGAGTCTGGAGCGGTTGGGCGTTGTTAAGATTGCGGCTATCAGGCACCGTGGACACTCTTTAGAGTAGTAAGGCGCCATCTGAGGGTTGTTTGACGAAGACAGACGTAGCCAACGCGACAACCATCGGACGGCTGCCAGGGCTTGAACACAATCTTCAGGAGTGACGCGTTCTCAGATGAACGTGATCGTCTATGTGACCGCGTCCTAGTCGCGGCCTCTGGGTGAGGCGCATTCTGACCACAGCATCTGAGTAGGGCGCATTCTTCGAGGCAAAAGACTGAGGCCCCGTGTGTTTGCTGGAGCGTGTAGCCTTAAGCGTATTCTTATGAGACTTATGATTTGCCTAAGCGTCGTTTAACGAGGTGCCATCAGGACATACCTCAGGCTATCAAAGAATAAAGCCAAAGCAGGCGAAGACTAAAGCCAAAAGCCAAAGCAAGCCAAATCGCCTTGCTCGCGGGGCGCTGAACCGCCTTGGACCCATTAGGGGCCCTCCATGGGTGTGTGTGCTACTCCTTTTTTTTTTGGTCAGCTAGTGGTTGTATTTATAGATCCAAGATTGGCCAAAAATGGGGGTACCTGGTCCGGTTGGTGCGCCCAAAGGAGGCACCTGGTCTGGTTGGAGCATTCTCAGACCTCACGTGGTCCGATTAGCACGCTGGCGCCAGCTACCCAGCCCGATTGGGGCACTGGCAGGGGCTACCTAGCCCGGTGGGGAGTTTTAACTTGAACGCGGTGGGCCCAGGAGCCGCGTTCTTGAACGCGGTGGCGCGATATGCCGCGTCTTGATCGGATAGCGGTTAGTCTGGCGACCACGATCTTGAACCCTAGCAAGGGGCCGTGAAGGCGCTGGTAGGGCCTACCTGGTCTGGGTGGCCCGCCAGTAGGGCTCACTTGGTCCAGTAGGCATGGCGGGAGGACTCCCTTGGTCCGGCTGGTGTACGAGCTGAGTGGGCCGCGCTAGGACGGGCCACCTGGTCCGGTGGCGGTGTTGGGAGGGCCCATCTAGTTCGGTGGAGGAGTGGGCTGAGTGGAAGGGGGCTAGAAGAGGTCACCCAGCACGGTAAGAGGGCTGGCCAGAGGGACCCAGCCCGGTAGAGGCACTGGCGGACCCTACCTAGTCCGGTGGAGGCGCTGGGAGGGCATACCCAATCCGGTAGAGGCGCCGGCAAGGCCTACCCAGTCCGGTAGGGAGTTTTAGCTTGAACGTGGTCCACACAGATGACGCAATCTAAACGCGACTGCCCGATATACTACGTCTTCACCTAATCGCGGTCAATTGGGACACCGCAACCAGGCTGCACCCTGCTAGTGACTCCGAAGCTTGAGTTTGAATCGGCTATTGGAGCCGTCGACGTCAGGCTATTTGTAGAAGGCGTTTTGGGAGTCATTCCCTACTTTTTTGTCATGTGGCGTGACATGGCGAGCGGTCTTAAGTCCCAGGCCGGGCCTGGATGTTGCAAGATTGTCGACGCGGTGCCACTTACTAAGTGTTCAGGGGTGATCCCCGCTCCTCTTGTAGGGCACCGTGGGACACAGCGAGTTGTCCCGAATCCCGGGTCGAGTTCAGTTGTCGAGGGACGGTCAGCGTGGTATCATTCATTTGGGAGTAATTCCCATTCGCTGCGTTGTGCCATTTGTTATGGCGGAATGTTCTGGTTTGTAAGCTCGGCTTGGCTGGTAGAGAGTCCTCGGCCTCATGCCATCTTGCAATGTTTAGGGAGTAATTCTCTTTGCTTAAGCCTCGATTAGCTCAAGCAAATAAACGGGTGCAATAGCAGCAGAGTAATGTAATCTCTCAAACTAATGGAGAATTATAGAAATGCCCTTCCCAAAATCGCAAGAAAACCCATAAGTCCTACAATTGCAGTATACCTACAAGTTTCTCAAATTGTGGCTATGCCCCTACATCCCGCGTTTGTGCGGAAATCCACTATATAGTCGACAATCTTCCGACAACCCCTTGTATTCACACGAATTATCAATACATCAACTATGTTCGTGTACATTTGTGTGATTGCATACAAGTCGTGGCTGTCAGCAAAATTGTGTATAAGCCCCTATCTTGTTAGGGATGGTCATGTGTGCACTTCCTTCCAGTCACAAACTTGTTCTCACACCCGTGGGTACTGCTTAACTATGTTCACGCCAGGGCGTAGCTAAACCCTCGCCATTGACCTGTAGAGAGCAAATTGCCAAAATACCCCTGGAGTCAAAAAATGGCCAAACGACCTCTAAACCTTTTGGAAAGTGCCCGAGTGCCCCTAAAAAGCAAAGAGAGTGCCCATCCACTCACCCAACCCAGAAATTGTACAATGCCCCTAGCCTGGTCTCAAATTACCAAAATACCCATGCAACCCAAGAAATTATCGACGTACCCCTGGGAAAACCACCAGGACGCCCTAATATGTCTCCGGCCTCCTGTAAATCACACCCGTGCCCTTGAATTATAAGGTTTTGCCAAACTAAATACGGCCTTTGCAAAAACCCTAATTCCTTCAATAGATGTTATTGTTGTAGATGTATGGAGGGGGGGTTTCATTGTGAGCCATGTAAGCGAGTATACCCTTGACATTAGAACCTATGTAAGGGACTCTAGGGCTTTCTTTAACAATTAATCAAGGGTGTTCGGACTTTATGCTGATGTAAATCAACACTGATTGCAGTCAGTGGAGAAAGGTCCCGCACCTGAACCTACATCGTCTGATCAAAACCAAACCCACGAAATGAACTATGCACAGGCTATTTAAACAACCTCATACGTGTATCGGTGTAGGCTTCCCTTTTCTCCGAGAAGGTCAAGAAGTCTATACCCACCTCTCACCACGTGAGACAAAAAAATAACATTAAAGAAAAATTCCATAACCAAAGCCCTAACTTAATTTTGACTATCCAATCCTTGTGGATATGTCATTTGCCCCACCATTATTGTAGGTGTTTTTCAAAAAAAAAATAGAGAATGGGGCTTAAAATATTGGTACCCCAGCGGACTTAGCCATCCCCCATCCGAGGGTTGACTAAGGGCAAAATGGCCTCTAACCCTGCTGAGGTGAAAACCCGCAAGGACGTCTCGGGCAAAATGAGTAACTCCTCAGCGTGAAAACCCGCAAGGGCACACTGGAAAAAGCTAGAGGGGGCCAACCCTGGCGAAAACCTGAAAGGGTGGTAGGGCTGGTAAAGTGAAAAAAAAGGGGAAAAAAGAAAGATGAAGAAATAGCATATATGCAAAAGGATGGAACCAAAAGCTACTGAGCTTTGTCCTTTATTCATCAACCTCATCAAAAAAAAGAGCCCGAGACAAGCCCTCGGAGTAACCAAGACAAAACTGGGCAAACTACAAAGGCCCTATATACAGAAACCAACAAGGCCTATCAAGGTCTGGGCTCGCCCCTCCTCAGGTCAACAACGCAAGTCTCGCTCAACAAGACCTCCTCCTGGAGCCTGTCAAGTCTATGCTGGACGGTCTCCGCCTCAGCCTGCGCACGGCTACATGCCTCCTCGGCCTCCTATAACTCCCAATATAGCTCCTCTACTCAGAGGGAGGCCATCCGGTTACGCTCTTTAGCAACTTCAGCCAGGGTGAATTCCTCTGCTTGGGCCGCTCGCAACCTCGAGAGCCTCTCCTCCTCCTGTTGAATCATCGCTTGAGTCCTCTATCTCTACTCCTGAGCAATGTGAAAATGGGCGAACTTGTCCCAAAGTGCAATGTGAAAATGGGCGAACTCGTCCCACAGTGCTGCGAGCCTCGCCATCCAGGCATCCTTGGGAAGGCCAAACGCGTGGTAACCTGTAACGCCCGACTAATTATAGAAACTAAAGTAGGAATAATTATCTATATTTTAGAAAAAAACAAAGAGAAAAGATAATTATGAATGTTGTAGGCAGGGTAAGTCCTTATGAAATAAATAAAAGAATAAAGAAGAATAAACTAATGTTTTTCTTGTTAAAATAAATAAGGTAAGGTCATGAAAAATCAAGAAACCATAGATCAAAAGGGGAATTCAACTTAATGAAGAATCAAGCCAATAAACGAGTTATAAATAAATAATGATCTATGCGAAAAGATTAAAAGACAATTGAGTAATAATTATCTCATTTAAATTCTAAATTAAGAAAAAATATAATTATTGATTTGTGAATTAAATTTAATAAAGCACCAAGAATATTTAAGATAATAAATAGAGATAAAGCTTGGGTGATCATCTTTAAGATGAATCTCATAAAATAAAATATAGCGAGCTAATATATAATCCCTCAAAATACTTAATAACTATTAAAATTTCGAGTTAATGAGGTGACGTTTAATTGATAAAATTGTTAAGGAAATAAGTAAATGAGATTAACGGTAACAAAAATACATATATATGTATCTAAAATTCAAATTAGTAAATAATTTATTATGAGAGCCTTTACATGGGTTAAGTCCCTAACTTAAGTGGGTCACAAGATAGGTAACTTAAAGAACATTTATACGTTAATGGGCTTGGGCCTTAATAATAATAATAATAATAAAGTTAATATCTCTTAAACCGTGAAACCCTAATCTTCAAAAACTCTAATAGCTAAAGAAAGGCTGGCGGCAGTTGTTTGGGTAAGTTAGAGTCTATCACGTAATAGTACTTATCATATAAGGTAATATGAGTTTACTTAGGACTCTTAGTCCTTAAGTTTATAAATAGTGGCCTCGAGCCCAGCAAAACCCCATTGTTGCGGACTCGATGGTGTTTGTGCGTGGGAGGGGCTGTTCGTAGGTCTTCATGTTGGTCCGTGTGTAGCGTCGTCTTCCTTTCTTCTCTACTTGATTAAGGTAGGTTGTCTCTCGGGCAAAAATATAACTAAATACCTCATGTTAAAGTAGGCATGCATGAATCCATCGTGCTATTTTTCCATGATCCATGCTAGTTCCATGCTAGTTTTAAAGGTTTTAAAGCGTTTTGTACCTTTCTATTTTACGAAGAATTCGCGACCAGAGCAGTGGACGCGTATTAATTTGCGTCTTTTTATGTAGACACTGATTCTTGAATTAGTGTCGGGGTTATGGACGCGTATTAATACACGTCGACCGCTAAGACGCGAACTCCCTAGATAATTAAAATATTGCATTAACGTTTAAAAATCATTATCTATTAAACCACGATGAATAAAATTATGATGTGCATATTTCTAGGATCCCTAAATTTTTCTTCTAATTATCATGTCCTTAGTTCTGTCAAAATCTTTATGGTTTAAAAGTGCTACTGTTCATCCCCTTACAAAAGAAATGAACAGTAACCTCGTATGCCGGATCAGATCAAAACCGTTGAACACTATTGCAATTGGCGTCTTGGTAATTGACGAATATTCCTGGAATCTGCGCCTTTCCAAAAGGACGCAGATTAATACATGTCACCTATCCAGACGTGAATTGCTTATCTTTAATAAATAATTTGCAAATTATGTAGAATTTAACGTCCAGAGGACAGACGCATATTAAAGAATGTGCGCCTCTCTACAGAGACACAAATTTTAATGCACCTTTGTTCTTTGACATTCTGTGATTAAACTATATATTTTATGGAATTGACATCCTTTTGCATGGACGCAAATTTAAGAATTTACGCCCTTCTGAGCAGACGTGAATTTTATTCTTCTCAGGTTTCACCGTTGTTTTGATCCATACCGCGGATCTTTGGAACTACTGTCTCACAGCCCAGACGTAGTCCCTGTTTTCCGAGCTTTTCATGTTACACCCTATCTCTTGGAGAAGGAAGGACCCTCCGTCAAGAATCCCTCTCGCCAGACTGAAAATTCTTTCTCAAAGGCCTCCGTAAGTCCCAAACATCGAAGGATTCCCTCTTCGATCACTGGACTGGTTGTACCCTAAAAAAAACCTTAACCCTATTTTAGTCATGTCACTCTGAAGAAACATGACGTCCAGCCATCATAGAGCGCCAAATTTGGGTGTTCTGTGAGAGTCCAGACACTGTCCAGAAGCTAAAAAAAATTGGCGACTGGAGCAGTCATCGCAAATTCCTAATTAGCGTCAGTGTATTCAACGCAAATTCTTGAATTAGCGTCCATGAGGGTGACGCGAATTCATCGTGCCTTTACTGTTCATAGGAATTAGCGACTTTGTCAGAAGACGTGAATTCTTGAATTCACGGCGACTGAGTAGACGCCAATTTTCCCAGATTCTCGCATCTCGCAGTTTTAAATGATAGATTTCTCAGGGTTCTTCCCTATTGCATGGCTCTATCCTTTAACTCCATTGTCTTCATGGATCTTTCCAAGTATTCCAACAAAAGTTTAATCCTTGGAACTCTATTGGCTATTAAAATAAAGTGGATGTCTAGATAATTGCGTGGGATCTTTGATCCATGACCTCAATGCCTGGCGTTAATGGGGCCCGGCCTGGTCCTGGGAAGAGCATACGAAAGTATTTGTGCCCATGGGAGCTATTATTGACTATGGTGTGGCATTGCACCGAAGTGCTTGACTTGCTAGACTGATCTAAGGCATTCCACTCTTGACGTGATATTACTTAATGTCTTGAGGTGCTTGACCCGAAAGGGTACTTACTTGAACTTGAATAGCCAATATCTTGTTTATACTATACTAGTGAACTTGTCAGTTCCTGTTATCTATTTCCTATTTTGCATTTACATCTTGTTCTATCTTGAGCTCATAGTTGCATTCATGTAACATGTTAATTACTTAAAGTAAGCCTGGTGACAGAGATGTAATTCCTACTGAGTTTTCGCTCACCCAGAGTTATTTCAATATTTTTCAGGTAATCAGGTGGATAGCGAGGACGTTTATTCTAACGGGAAGGGAAAAGTGTGAATGAGTGCTCCTGAAGTTAGAAGACCCATGTCTTTTATTTTTCTTGAGTCTAGATTAGAATTACTGAGTCAAACTAGTGTCTTTTTCTTTTGGAAGTTGTAATTTAAGTCAATGGTTGTAATAGCAAGTTTATATTAATAAAGTTTAGTTTTTGTCGATTTCTGGTCCTCATGTGTCTTTAGTTATTGCTCTGATTGTCATGACTGTTTTGCTGCCACGTTCCAAGCAAATTTTCGCTACTATCGGTTCGGGGGGTGACATAACCCCTGGTGCAACCCTCAAGACTGCTCCTCATGGCCTCAACACTCGGGAGAGGATCGACCTAAAGCAATGGTTGAAGGCTCTGAATGAGCTGGCAGCCACGTCAGCACTGGCTAGTGCCATGCCAGGCAGGGGACCATCTGGCCACTCTATCCCAAGAGCTAGGAAACACTGAGATAGCTCCGAAGCCTCACCAGCCGAAGCTGAAACGAAGAAAGGAGGAATCCAATAAGTGCCCTTTCACAATAAACAAACATGTGCAGAATTCTGATGCACCAGTTGCAATGCCCTTACCTAAGGGGGTCCCAAGCTCATCTACAGCCGCAGGAAGTAACCCCTCTCGAGGATCTAGAGGGGAGACACTTAATGGATGAATGTTCGCAAATAGTGGGTGGGCATCAAAATGCTCGTCTCTGGGAGAAGAATGCGTTGTCAGGGCCCCCAGAGAGTGATAAATGTTTGCAAGGGCAGCAGGTGCAAGAGCTACTCTCTGGCCACACGATCAGGCAGGTTGGATATATCGCCTCAACTCGAAGTACACCCTCCTCACCGTGAGGAATCACGAAAGTGGCCAACCAGTAGGCCAAGCCGCCAAATATGTGAGTGGAGGCAATCTGCGGAAACTCCATCCCTGTGTTGGAGAAGGCAAATGTCGTGGATGTGGAGGGAGCCTCAATCTGACCTCTCTACACTGCTCCCAGGTCACACCTGGCGGGGTAAACTCCTCGTGGAAGCAAAACAGGCCGCTGTAAAAGTGACTTATAGAGGAGTTCAGAGTCACCCGGGAAGTACGAGGGGTCCTCTCCTGGCCCACTTGGGCCAAATCTCTCATGTCTTCATCAAATATCTGAAGCAATAGGGCATGTGGTATCTGCCAGCCCCATCTGAGTGGCTGACGTGAAGATCATCCCGGGTTAGCTCCTCATAGGCCCGCCCACGAACAAGGAGACCAGAAATCGTGTGGAAAGCCTAGATGTCCAAAGACATCTCCCCCTCCGTTGTAGCGAATGTATTCCATCGGCGGTTGAATCTTTCTGCAAAAGGCCGAAGTAGACCTGTATGGCAGGGATAGGAATATAATGTTGTTGTCACTGCATGGCGAATTCCTGCCTGATCCAGCACTGATTTATAGACAATCAGGATACCCCAGAGCCACTCTGTCGCCCCTCGGTGATAGTTGTGAGAAGGGATGACAGTCCATTTCCCATACCAGCTGGGAGCCTTCAGCGCCAGGATCCTCTCCAACAAGCGGTCCTGAGCATAATCATCATTGGTGAAGTTCACCCCCGAGAGTGTCAAGAACAAACCCTCTACTACGGGATCTACAACTCTGTGAAGCGTGTACAAGTGCCAAGCAACAGGAGATAATGGTGCAGCACGAACTCTGAAAGTGTCAAAGTGCCCAAAGAAGCCCAAGCTCGCCTGATCAGAATACTCCCTCTACCAGGATAAACCCTCTGGAAAGCTCAGATAAGAAAAAGTGTAAGTGCCCTGCATGCTCTCTCCCCAACAGTATGGCCCGCTCAAGACGGCGCCTCTCCTCTGGCAAAAAGGGATCATCACTCTCCATACCAGTGGAAACAAAGCTCTGGATGAAAAGAAAGAGATGACGGTCCAACAGGTGATGGGACGAATATCCCCCTGACCGGTCGTACGTGTAAACTCCATTCCTCCTCATAATGCGGGCGATGTCAACAATGCCCTAGCCCTCACTGGCACTCTCAGTTGGGCCCCCAGCGACCCAGAACAAACCACGATCCAATCCATCAAAATTCTCAGAAGTGATGGTACGTGGTGGAAATGGTGGCATGTGCCGATCAGTCCGCTTGACATAACAGTCATCGAAATCCCTAATCCTCAGCCTCCTGGGGTGATCCCTGTCTCCACTATGGCGGGCCATGTCCACGAGTGTTGTAGAAAGAAAAAAGGAAGCAGAGGATTAGAAACAAATCTTTAAGGACAGCAAGAAAACAACTGAATACAGGCCTACAAAAATCCCATCATGTCGAAGAGACTCCATGATGAATGCTCAATCTACAAAGGGCACCGGACAGCCGTTCCCGCCTCCGACATGCACGGACGTCCCGTGGGAGGCATTTGTTGCACCCTTTTATTTTTCCCGATTCAAGTGAGACATGCTTCCTCGAGTTAATCAAGGTAATCTACACTTGGCAACATGTGGAATACGGCGTAAAGCCAATACCGTCACTCCGTAGAGTAGCTAAACACGTTTGGATCCCCAGACCCAACCTCATCACAACTTACAAATCCCTCGTAGCAAACGAGATGATCGTGGCTGTGAGACACGAAATATTTTCACGTAGGAAAAATAAACGATAAAATGTTCTTTTTGAAAAGAGACATTCCTCTGCGTAGAGAGGGTGATTCCGTGTGTGCGCATAGTATTAGACGATTTGGGTTCGAGTGCTGGACCTTTCCCCACTGACCGGAGTCAGTGTTGATTTACATCGGCCTAACGTCCGAACACCTTTGTTTGACTGTCAAAAAAATTCCAAAAGTCTTCTATAGGGGTTCTGATGTTGAGGGCAAACTCTCTTGGAGGGCTCACAATGTCCACTCACTCACCACCGACCAACAGAAACAATTGAGTTAGGGTTTCAACTAAGGCCATATTTGGGCAAAACCCTAGGATTTGGGAATATGAAGATGATTTTGGGGAAGCCATAGGCATTTTTGAAGTAGAGGAAGATTTTCTGGACCCCGAGGGTGTTTTGGTAATTTTACCGACCCAGGGGTATTTTGATAATTTTCTAGGCCAGGGGTATTTCCGAGATTTCTGGGCTGAAGTGGAAGTGGGATCGATTTCCTGACTTCCCAAGGCGTTGAGACCGTTTCTGGAGGGTTTTAAGTGCTCTGAGGCCATTTCTAGGTCATAAGGGCATTTTGGTAATTTTACCCTATCCTGAGCAGACCTAAGGTTGGGATGACATCTGAGTTTTGAACTGAGCTGACAACATTTCTGGACCAAAAGAATGACAAGGGACTTCGTAAAAGACATAGATGTCAATTTGGTCGAAAGAGGGATATATATGTAGTTCTGTGAAAACCGGGGGTTTTCTTATAATTTTCTCCCCGAGGACATACATAAAACATGCTGAGTGCATTTATAATCAGAATGAGTACAAGGATTGTCGACGAGTTGTCAACTGTACAAAAGTCCGCGCTAACGCGAGAGATAGGGGCGTAGCCCTAATTACAAAAGTTGCAAGGTAAAACTATAATTTACAGGACATTTATGTTTCTTAGATCCCGGGGAGAACATTTAAACAATTCTCCCATTTTTGGGGCAGAATTATATGACATATTCGCCCCGGGATTTAGAAACAACAACACAACTCACTGAGGGGCAAAATTACAAAAATACCCTCATAGGGGTATATACACAAGACCCGGGGACTTACCCCTCGCGGGTCAAAACAACGAACAAAAAACTCCAAGTGTGCTGGACGCTCCAAGTGTGTAGTCCGTACGTAGGTTGTTCCCTTCTACTCTGGACCTCTGGGGGTCTATTTATAGAAGTGGGAACCTCCCCGGGATCGTCCGGACCCGTACGGGTCAAATGGGATGAAAATGACCCTGGGGAGGTCATTTTTTTATTTCCGTGCGCGAGAGAGAAAGCCGCCCGGGGTGGGAGGTTCCCGGACCCATCCGGGGTCAAATGACCCCGGGCAGGTCCGAGACCTCCCTGCCTGGGGTGGAATGACTCCAGGCAGGTCCCCCGGGGCCTGCCCGGGGTCATTCGACCCCGAGCAAGACCTGCCCGAGGTGGAATGACCCCGGGCAGGTCCCCCTGGGGTCATTCGACCCCGGGCAGGTCCCGCCCGGGGTGAATGACCCCGGGCAGGTCCCTCCCGGGGTCAATTGACCCCGGGCAGGTCCCGGACGGGTTCCTCCGACCCCGTATGGGTCCCTCCGAACCCGTACGGGTCTTCCGTCCCCATGTTGGCCCATTTCTGCTCCAATTAAATAAAAGAGGAGGTGTTTTTGCAAAGCAAAATTTGCTTCCAACAAATGCCCCCCACGGAACGTTTGTCAAAGCCTGGGCGGAGGCGGACGGTCCGTGCCTTCTGTAGAACTGCACCTTACTGCTTCGTTGCTTTCCAGAAAGCTGAAGTTGATGTGGAGCAACACTTAGGGTTATACTGGCCAAAGACAATATATGTCGTCCCCTCGTAGAGGCTTGATGGCATGTAGTTGATGAAGACCTGCCTCCACGAGGCTTGTTGGTTTGTAGTTGTTGTAGGCCTGCTTCTGAGAGACTTGTTGGCCCAAAGTTGATGGGGACCTGCTTCTGAGAGACTTGTTGGCCCGAAGTTGATGTAGGCCTGCTTCTGGCCCGAAGTTGATGGGACCTGCTTCTGAGAGACTTGTTGGCCCGAAGTAGATGTAGGCCTGCTTCTGAGAGACTTGTTGGCCCAAAGTTGATGGGGCCTGCTTCTGAGAGACTTGTTGGCCCAAAGTAGATGTAGGCCTACTTCTGAGAGACTTGTTGGCCCAAAGTTGATGGGGCCTACTTCTGAGAGACTTGTTGGCCCGAAGTAGATGAGGGCCTGCTTCTGAGAGACTTGTTGGCCCGAAGTTGATGTAGGCCTGTCTCGAAGAGGCGCATCCATCTAAGTCGTCGTTGATTGAATGTTGAGCTATGATAGCTAGAGACTGACACTGGCCGACCCTTGGGGGTGCGTTTGGCCAAAAGTCATTGTGTCGGCTGACCGCTGAGGTATGTCGCCGAAGATGTGTGGACTAACATCTGAGATGTAGCCGAACATGTTGATGTGTCGGCTGACCGCTGAGGTATCATTGAAGATGTGTCGGCTGACCACTGAGGTATGTCGCCGAATGTTAAAGCTGACTAACTGCTGACTTGTGATAGCCAAGGTTGAAGTAGACCAGCCCTTAAGGCATGTTGGTCTGGGTAGATGCCGGTCGTACGCGGGCTGAGGCAACTCCTTTCTTTGTTTTAGCTTCAGCTAGTGAGGCTTCAAAGCTGCTTCAGAGTTTCCTGGCCCTTGTGATGGAGTGGCCGAATGGTCCTCAATTTGGTGTAGCATTGCCAGATGCATGCATTTGGTCTCCCTTAGGACGCCTGGATGACTGAGCTTGCGTCTTTCTGGGAGGAGTTCGCCCGCCTTCGCGCTATTCAGGAGCGGAGGTGGGGGACTCAGCTGACGATTCAGCAGGAGCAACAGCAGCCTTGCAAACTTCGGGCGGCCCAGGCTGAGGTGGGCGCCCTGGTCGAGGTCGCTTACGAGCGCGAGCAGGTGGCCTCCCACAGAGTGGAGGCACTTTTGTGAGAGGTCCAGGGGACCGAAGAAGAGCGCAGTCTTGCGCATGCCGATGTAGATTTTACGCCATAGGCTTGAGGGACTCCATGAGCTTTTGCGAGAGCTCCGAGAGACCAAGGAGCACAGTCTTGCGCGTGCTGATGTAGACTCTCCGCCGTGGGCTTGAGGGGCTCCAAGAGGAAGCTCTTCAGAGTGAGACTCGCCTTGCTGAGCTGAGGAGGAGCGAGTCTGATGCTTGATAAGCCATTTCTTTTTTTTTCACTTTACCAGCCCTACCGCCCTTTCAAGTTTTCGCCAGGACTGCCCCCTTTAGCTTTTTCCAGTGCGCCCTTGCGGGTTTTCACACTGAGGGGTACCCATTTTTGCCTAAGGCGCCCTTTTGGGTTTTCACCTTAGCCGGGTTAAAGCATTTTTGCCCTCGATTGCTCTTCAAACAGAAACAACCAAGTCTCCTGGGGCATCAATATTTTTAACCCCGTTTTTTTTCTTTTTTTTTCTTTTTTTTTTCGGTCCTATAATGCCAGAAGGCAAGGAGAAAGTGGCACTCCCGTAGGGACGTGTGTGCCGCAGAGGTGGGACAAATGGATGGGTTCGGCTACCCTAGCGGGACGTAATTAGCCAAATCCAGAAGCCGAAGGTTGAACGGATTGGCAACCCGAAAGGGGTGTGCATGTGCCAAGCCCGGTTGGGACAGCAAAGGAGTAGGTTTAACAGTCCGAAAGGGACATGCGGGTTAAACCTGGAGGCCGATAGGCGGGATGAGTTGGCAGCCCGAGAGAGCATACATAGGCCAGACCCGAAGCGATGAAAGGAGGGGATTTGACAGCCCGGGTGGGACGTATGAGTCAAATCTGTAAGCCGATAGGCAAATAGGGTTGGCAGCCCGACGAGGGCATGCAGAGGCCAAGCCCGTGGGGACAAAGGAATCGACTTGGCGATCCCAGTGGGATATATGAGTCAAGTCTGAAGCCAAGAGGCGGGATGGGTTGACAACCCAAAAGGGGCATGCAGAGGCCAGACCCAGAAGAAGAAAAAGGGTGGATTTGACAGCCCTAGTGGGACGTGAGAGTCAAATCCGAAAGCCGATAGGCGAGGAAGTGGGTTGGCAGCTCGGGAGGGCGTGCTGAGGTCAGACCCAGTGGGACATGTGCCAGAAGGCATGATGGATTGGCAGCCCGAGAGAGCATACTGAGGCCAGATCCCAGAAAGGTAGAAAGTGACGAAAGGCATGATGAGTTGGCAGCTTGAGAGAGCATACTGAGGCCAATTCCAGAAGGAAAGATGAGCCGAAAGGCATGATGGGTTGGTAGCCCGAGAGGGCATACTGAGACCAATCCCAAGAAGGTTAGATGAGCCGAAAGACATAATGAGTTGGCAGCCCGAGAAAGCATACTGAGGCCAGTCCCAATGGGACCAAAGAATAAGTGGGTTTAACTGTTTAGAAGAGACACCTGAGCTAAACCCGGAAGCCGATAGGCGAAATGGGTCAGTACCCCGAGAGGGGTATGCATAGGCCGACCCTGATGGGACATATGAAGGATAGATTGGATAGCCTGGAGAGACACGGGATCCGAAATTCAGGGAGTTCAAGGTATGAGTAATCCCGATGGGACAGAGTATGACAACCTCAGAATGCCGGTGAGACTCGGTGTCACAGGATGGCATGTGAGGCGTAGCCATGGCATCAATATGATATTTTGGCCATGATGGGGTGGAGTCATTGACTTAGAGCCACCCATAGAATAAACAGAGAGGATTTTTTTTCACATTACCAACCTCACCGCCCTTTAGGGTTTTCGTCGAGGCTGGCCCCCTTTAGCTTTTTTCGGTGCGCCCTTGCGGGTTTTCACACCGAGGGGTTGCCCATTTTTGCCCGAGGTGCCCTTTCGGATTTTCACCTCGACCGGGTCTATGGCCTTTTTGCCCTCAGCCAACCGTTAAAGGCTGACTGAGTCCGCCGGGGTATCAGTATTTTTAACCCTATTTTTTTCTCTCTTTTTTTCTTTTTTTTTGAACCTTCACTGAGGAGAGGTACTGTCCTGTGAGGACTGATGTGGAAACTCCTGCGGTGGCGCATGGTAGAGCTTCATCTGCTTGCCGTTGAGAGGAGGGAAGGGATTGTTCCCCTTGTGGTCGAGGACCGTATAAGCTCCTCCTTCGTAGACCTTCTGGATGACGTAAGGCCCATACCAATTAGACTGGAGTTTGCCGCTATATCTTCCTGCGAGAACCTCCTTTTCTTTCACCATGACAAGGTCGCCTTTCTTGAACGCCCTTTGCTTGACCAGCTTATCATAGGCACGTGTCATGCGGGCTTGATACACTTGTAAGTGCTTATAGGCTCTGAGTCTTTCACCTTCAAGGTTGGACAGTTCCTCGAGCCTTCTTTCAATTTCAGACTGGTCTTGGCCTGGCAATCCGGCGTGCACAGCAACGCAGTAAGACGCCAACTCGATCTCCACAGGGACCACTGCTTCGGCTCCGTAGACCAAAGAGAATGGGGAGCAACCCGTGGGGGTTTTGTAAATGGTCCGGTAGACCCATAGGGCTTCGTGGACCTTTTCGCCCCAATCATGCTTGCGGTCGCCTACTATCATGGACAGCAGCTTGCAGAGGTTTTGTTAAAGGCCTCGGCCAACCCGTTGGCTTGGGGATTATAGACTGATGACGCCCTCCAATCAATATGGAACTTAGATGCCAAAGCATAAATGGTCTTGTTCCTGAAAGGCGTGCCATTGTCAGATATAATCATGTTGGGGGTGCCGAACCTGTATATAATGTAGTGCCTCACAAAGCGGGCAACTATCTCTCCTGTAACTTCTCGCAGGGGAATGGCTTCGGCCCATCTGAAAAGTAATCAGTGGCGGCCAGTATGAACTTATGCCCTTGAGATGATGGTGGGAACGGTCCCATAATGTCCATGCCCCTACTCTGCAAATGGCCAAGTAGGCGTTGTTGGATGGAGCGGGTTGGGTGGCCGCCGAGGGACTAGCCCGAAT
This sequence comes from Amorphophallus konjac, assembly GCA_022559845.1. Lineage (NCBI taxonomy): Eukaryota > Viridiplantae > Streptophyta > Magnoliopsida > Alismatales > Araceae > Amorphophallus > Amorphophallus konjac. Next base: position 322,290,505 of record CM040118.1, read on the forward strand.
GCTTGGCATTGATGACACGTACGAACATATTGATTGCAATCTTCGTACATGGTGGGCCAATAGAATCCCTTTAGCTTGATGTTGTTCTTCATCTTGGCTCCAGCTTGGTGGGCTCCGCACAATCCGGAGTGGACCTCGTGCATCACGGTCTTTGCTTCCTTAGCTGAAACACACCGTTAGAGGACTGATCGGTCCTTTTCATGGACGAGCCTAAAGAGTAAGCCGTCAATTAGCTGGTAGGATGTCGCCCTGCGTAGCAGTTGCATCCTCTAAGCCCAATCAGGAGGAAGCCAGCCGTTCTTTAGCTTTATGATCGGCTCACGCCAATCTTCTTCTTCGGGAGCATTTTCCTCTTGAATGTTGTCGACCTCGTAGACAGTGAGGCCGGATTCTTCGTCGAGCACACTTGGCATGAGCCTTCGGTGTCTGACAGTAATATTTAATTCTCCCTCAGGCGGGAGTTTTAGGGCCGCTGCCAACTTTGCAAGGGCGTCAGCCTGGGAGTTGCTGCCTCTGGAGACATGGCCTATTTTCAAATAGGTAGAATTTTTCCCTTAGCCTCATAACGGTTGCATGATAGGGAATAAGCTCCTTCTTCCGGACGTCATAGACACCCAGTACTTTTCGGATGACGAGCTGAGAGTCCCCGTACACTTTGATGCACTTGATGTCCATCTCTAGTGCCAGCTGAAACCCAATGATTAACGCTTCATATTCGGCCTCATTATTAGTCAGCGACTTCACGAGTGCACAGGAATTGTGGAGGATGCCGCCTTGTGGAGATACAAAGACTACCCCCGCGCCTGAGACATAGTCTGTAAGGCCACCGGCCCTTTTGATTGTCCGAGAGGCACCATCAAAATATAACTCCCAGTGTGGGAGATCAAGGGTGAGGACACCCGGCTCCATATGTGGTGGGACTTTTTCAGAGTACTCCCCAACTTCTTGAGAAGGTACCAACACCTCTTCATCGGGTAGCTCGAAGTTGAGTGGCGAATCTTCTGGCACGGGGTGCGCTGCTAAGAACTCCGCCATTCCTTGTCCCTTGATCGCCTTGCGTGGGACGAAGGTAATATCAAACTCCATGAGGATAAGCGCCCACTTGCCAAGCCTGCCAGAGAGGACAGGCTGGCTGAGCAGGAACTTGAGTGGGTCACATTTTGAGATGAGGTCCACCCGGTGAGCTAGGAGGTAATGCCTGAGTTTCTTGACAGCAAACACCAGAGCCAGGCACACCTCCATGGGAGCATACCGGTGCTCGGGCCCGATCAGCTTCCGGCTGAGATAGTACAATGGCTGCTCCTTGCCCTCTTCATTGATCTGGGCTAGCAGAGCCCCCAAAGAGGCATCCATGGCAGCAATATATAAGATAAGGGGCTTCCCTCTGATAGGTGCCCCTAAGACAGGAGGAGTCAGCAGATACTCCTTGATTTGTTCGAAGGCCTTCTGACAGTCTTCGTCCCATATGAAGGGTGCTCCTTTCCTCATCAATCTGCCGAAAGGTAGGCATCTTCCAGAGAGATTAGAAATAAATCGCCTAATATAGGCGAGTCTTCCTTGAAGAGATCTGAGCTCTGTCAAGTTCTTGGGCCGAGGCAGTCCTCTTATGGCCTTGATTTTGTCAGGGTCGATTTCTATGCCCCGGTACCTGACGATAAAGCCCAGGAACTTGCCGCTGGAGACGCCGAAGGCGCACTTCATTGGGTTCATCTTGAGTTGAAATCGTCGAAGCCTTTCAAAGACTTGACGCAGGTCAGCTAAGTGATCCTCCCGCTTCTTTGTCTTGACGACCAGATCATCGACATAGCATTCGACAAGGTTATGTAGCATCTCGTCGAAGATCTTGGTCATTGCCCTTTGGTAGGTTGCACCAGCATTCTTCAGACCGAACGGCATCCTTTTGTAGTTGAAGATCCCCTTAGGAGATCGGAAAGCCGTATGGTCTTTGTCTTTGACAGCCATGCGGATTTGATTATAGCCCGATGACACGTCCATGAAAGACAAGGCTTCATGACCAGTGGTCATATCAACCATTGTCTCAGTGATTGGGACAGGCAAGTCGTCCTTCGGGCATGCTTTGTTCAAATCCCTGAAGTTGATGCAAACTCGGACTTGGCCATTCTTCTTCTTGACAGGGACGATGTTAGCGAGCTACACAGGGTACATGCAAGGCTCTATGAAATCCACGCCCAGCATCTTGCCAACCTCAGCATTGACTTTCAGCTCCAACTCGTGGCGCATACGCCTTTGAGCTTGCTTGACTGGCTTGACTGTTGAAAGTATTGCCAGCTCATGTTCAGCCACAGAAGGGTCGAGCCCGGGCATTTCTTTGTAAGTCCAGGTGAAACAATCCCTGAACTCTTCTAGGAGCTGTCGATACGACTGCCTTTCTTCCTTGCTGAGGAGAGCACTTATGAAGGTGGGACGATGGTCACTTTTACTTCCGAGATTGATCTCAATCAACTCGTCCACAGTTGCTTGGCCACCGTCTTCAAGCTCCGGTGGAGCTGGTTGGAGGTCGACGAAGTCTCCCTCGTCATCAGTGTCGGCTTCGTAGACTTCAAATTCTTCGAAGCACCCTTGCTCGTGGCTTGAAGTCGAAGGACTGGCCTCATCTTGCCGACGGTTAGCAGGCTGGGCTGCTCTTCCCTCTGAAGGGTGATCATTGTCGACTCCTGATGAAGGTGATGGTGTCATAGACATATCACCGGACTCCCTTACAGAGTCATCAATCTTAGGCTCAACTTCAGGTTGCCCGTTAGGGAGAGGCAGTAGCCCTATGGCATTGACTGTAAAATGGACCTCGAAGTCCGTCTCCTGGTCATAGCCGAGTCCTCGCGTATCTTTGCGGGAGAAGGGAGGCTACCCGAGGACTTGTGGAGGATTCCATAGCTGGTGGAAATATGCTACCCGCGCAGGGTCCAGAGTTTGCGGTATGTGCTGCTTTTTACACATTTCCTTGATGTATTTAGGCATATCATCCATCTCCTGAACCGGCTCTGGCGCCACATCGGCGGGAGTATCCCAGCCGAAGTCATCTTCAGGAGGGCATGATGGGACTAAATCACCTTTGTAAAAGATGATCGGCTTGTCCCCCTTGCTCTTGTTGCGTCTCCTTCTCCGTTGATAGGAGACTGTGAAAGTCTTCAACTGTTCCACCTCATGTTCTTCCCATTGGGACGAGAGCTGGAGGCACTTCGGCGGTAAGGAGATACTCCCGTCAATGACCCGGCTGATGAGGTTGGCTTCAAAGTCAACACTTCGCCTTTCTGGTTGAGTTGGCTTGGAGGCGGCACTGAGGCTCAACCTGTGCAGCTTTACCATGTCTTGGTTCACAGTGAAGAGCTGCCCTTCCTCAACTTCATGGTCCACCTTTTGTTTCCCCTTGTCTTTAAAGGTTCGGGGATTGTTAAAGCGGGCTTCCCAAAATACAGCGAAGCATCGGCCAGATGGCATTCATTGGGGTGGAACGGGGCCTGATCTGCGAAGACCATATGTTGCTCCCCTTCCTTGGCATATTTAATGCACTGATGTAGAGTTGAGGGAACAACCCAGTTTTCATGTAGCCATGGCCTTCCAAGCAGCACCTTGTAAGATGTGTCGGAGTTGATAATATAGAATGTCGCTCGAGTGACAAAATCGCCCAAAGCCAGTTTGACCTCCACCCGACCAAGCGCCTCCTCGGAGCCCTGATTGAACCCCGAGATCTTGACCGCAGTCACTTTTTGTAAATAGGGCGCCAAGTATAGAGACTTGAAAGTCTTCGAAGACATGATATTGACAGCTGCTCCGGCGTCGACCAGGATGCGACTCACGTCATGCCCATTGATCGTCCCCCTCATATATAAGGGGCGATTATGACACGGAGAGGAGAGCAACATGTCTTTGTCCGTGAAGGAGATGTTGGCTGTGAGTGCCTCATACGCCTGGGCCTGCAACTCTGCAACATGGGCTTCATATGCCTCTGGGTCTTGAAGTATCTTGACAAGAGCCTCCCGAAGATCCTTGCTCCAAGCGATGGCCTCCCAAATGGTGACATTTGTTGGGAACCACTTCATATGATGAATGATTTTGCGGTCCGCCCGAGCACGGGTCTTGTCAAATTGCGGGATGATCTCCGCCAGGGTCTTCAGAGCCTGGCGAGGCTTCTCCCACTTAGAAGGGCGCTCCTCCGTATTCTGGCCTTCCGCATCTTCTTGGAACAGCGGTGCCAAGGATTCCTCCGGAGGTGGCAAAGGCACTTCATGCTGGTCTTCATTAGAAGGACTGGCCTGGTTCGCGGGCTCGACTCTGTTGGAGGGGCTGGCCTGCTCTGCCGCCTTCTCGTACACTGGCGACTTGGCAGGCTCCTCTTCTTCGTTGGAGGATGTGATTGTAAAAGGGACGCCACCCAGCTTAGCCGTTGAGACGGGGCCTGAACCCTCTGAGGGGCTGAGGACAAAAGGGATTCCCCGAACTTGAGTTTCCGGGACTGGGCCCGGCTTCTCCCCTCTGAACAGTATGACCCGGTCAAGAGTCAGGGGACCTTCACGTCCACGTCCTCGGCCACGTCCCCGGCCACATCCCCGGCCATTCCTTGCCGAGGGACACTGATATGTTGCCATAGGAGCCTTGCCTCCAGTGCTATCAGCCGTGGGACCGTAAATGTTGTCAGGCGACGGGATCGCCACCATTTGCAGGAGAGCTCTTGCAGCATTTCCTCGAGCATCTCGACAATGAGCTCCTCATCCTTGTAGAATAAGGAGAGCTCCTCCGGGATCGAGAAGTCTTCACCTTCTTCAAGACGGTGGGCCATTTCTCGGAGCCATTGAAGGAGGCGAGCTTTTCGCTCAAACTTGTCCCAGGGAATATATTCGTCTAGAGTGACGACCCTAGTGGGACGAGGGGGAGTGTACTCCTCCAACTCGTCTATGAGCTTTTGAAGTCTTTGTAGAGGAGTTGGCTCTTTAGGGGCCTCCATAGCAGCTGCTTGCTCAGCTTGCTTCTTCAACCTCCTCTTCAAATTCTTCCTGCGATTCTTCTCTTGCTTCTTTTGGCGTGCCGCCTCTTGAGAAGAGAGAGGACTTTGCTTTGGAGATGTGACTTGTTTGCCCCCAGAATTCTGCTTTTTGCTCCGGGCTGGCTCCTTAGGAGTTTTAGTGCCACAGCTCTTTTTGGAGATGTGCCGCCTCTTATTGTAGCGCATGCTGACATCCCTCCATCGCTTGATGAAGTCCAATGTTGTTTCCCCTTTCTTCTGTCGAACGGAACAAAGCTCTGCTAGGGAGACTTTGCGTTCGACCATTTGGAAGCGGTCGACAAACTTCTTCTGCATATCAGCCCAATCAGATACTGAGTTTGGCTTTAACCTTGAATACCACTGGAAGGCGGTGCCAGTCAAGGACGTGGCGAAATACCGCAGCAAATATACTTCCTCCAGTGCCAATTCACCCATGGCCGTCATATAGTAGGCTAGGTGTTCATATGGGGAGCCCTGCCCATTGAACTTCTGGAGCTTCGGGGCCTTCGGGCAATCCGGCGGAAGCTTCTTGAATTGATGGTGGAGGGGATAAGGCACACTGTACAAATCAACGATGGCCACTCCCTCCCCATGTTGAGCAAACTTCGCCTCTACAATGCGTTCAATCATTTGCTTCTGCGCCATGAGGCTTTCTGCGGCAGGAGTAGCAGATGACCGTGCATTGGCTTCATGCGGCGGGACTTTGAAGTCCACCGCCAGTGGGAGTCTTGCAGCCGTGACAGAGGCATTGAATGCTGCTGGAATGGGAGAATGCTGTGGTTCCGTCCCAATAGGTACCGCCGGGGGCGGAACATGAACCTCCTTTTCGCGCAGTAATGACTGCAGGAGGTTTTTCAACTCTTGGTTTTCGCGCCGAAGCTCTTCCAGCGTGAGAGTTTGAACCTCTCTCCCAAGATCTTCATGTGCGGGGTTGCTATCCCCGTCGATGCTATGGACATCCTCCAGACGCTCTTCTTGCCGTGCCGGCTCGGGCTGAGATGTCCCAGCAGCCGGCACCTGGTGCGTCTGCGCTAGAATCCGGGAGACCGGCCTTGACCTCCTCAAATATTGGATAGGTTGGTCAAGCTCCCCAAAGGTGTCCTCGGGCTGTTTGTCGCCGGAAGTGGCGTAACAGGTGAACACTTTGACGGTGTCATTGGTCACCTGGACCACCCGCTTTTTCTTGGGCGGTTGTCGGTCCGACTTGGGCGGCATCCCTAGTCTGTCAAAGACAGACATTCGGGATGTAGATGCTTGAGGGGAGCGATCCTCCGTGTGCGTGGAACTAGCCCACGGGGAGGTCGGCCGCACCTTCTTGCCGGCTCCTCGGCGCTTCTGCCCCCGTAGGGGCTGGGTTGTAAACCCCGGAGAGACCGAGGCTTCAGTGCTCGGCGGACTCCGCATCCGCTGAAGTTCCGACATGCGAAAGAACTCCTCCGCCCTGGCACGCCTTATAATCCGGGCCTCCTCCTTGGTGACCTAGATCTTCTTCAGATGGAGCTGGTGCTCCTCCACTTGGTTGCCCCCTGTCCTTGACCGGGCAGCTCGTGGCTTGGGCCGTTGGAGAGGGCCCTGGGTTGCCGCCGGTACGGCAAGCTTCTTCTTCCTCGCTCCGTCCTCCCGAACTTGCCTAAGGAGCTCGAAGCGGTTGAAGGTGGGAATGGTCGGGACATGACGATCCCGAGGCAAAATCGGCTCGCCTCCATCAAGCCGGATGCGGATGTCTCCGACAATCACAGTCTTGCCGGAGCGAGAGACAGCCGCTTCGGGCTTTGCACCCTTGCGACTACGGCGTTGCCCCCGTTGAGCAGGGGCGATGTTGGTGACGCCCACCGTAGGCACGGCGTTGTTGAGGCGGCGGCGCTGCCCCCGTTGAGCAGAGGCGGTACCTCTAGGGGTGGCCGCAGTAGGTCTGGTGCCGTGACGGCGACGGCGTTGCCCCGTTGAGCAGGGGCGACGTCAGCAGTGACTTGATTGACCGAGAAGACTCGGCCGATAACCGGGGCAGAAGGCCTGACACCTTCAGCCGTCGACGTGGCAGTCAAGGTAGCTCGACTGACTGTAGGGATGAAGGGCTTGACACCCTTGACATTTGAAGAGTTGACCGGACTAACCCGGTCGGATGCTGTAATAGAGGATCTGACACCCCTAAGAATGGTCTCCCTGACCGGGCGAGCCCGACCAGTCGATGAAGCAGAAGGTCTGACGCCCTCAACAGTTGTTTTCTTGGCCGGGTGAACCCGATCAGTAGATGGGGCCGAGGGCCTGGCGCCCCTGCTAGTTGGATCGTTGACCGGACGAACCCGGCCGGCTGCTGAGATTGAGGGTCTGACACCCCCAATGGCAGTCTTGTTGACCGGACTAACCCGGCCAGTGGCTGGGGCCGAGGGGTTAACACCCCCGACAGTTGTCTTCTTGACCGGGCGGACCCGGCCGGTAGTTGGGGCCGAGGGACTAACACCCCCGACAATTGTGTTCTTGACCGGGCGGACCCGGCCGGCTGCTGCAGTGAGGGGGGCTGACACCCTCGGGAGCTGTCTTGTTGACCGGGTGAACCCGGCCGACTGTTGGGGCCGAGGGTCTAACACCCTCGACGGTTGTGTTCTTGACCGGGCGGACTTGGCCAGTTGTTGCAGTAGAGGGCCTGACACCCTCAGCGACTGTCGTCACAGCCGTGGCTGAGCTGACCTCAACCACGGGCACAACGCCCAGGAAAAAGGGCGAGCTGACGACCGCTGGGAAGTCGCCGAAAACAAGTGGGGTCGCCAGGTATCCCAACCTGGCGTGGTTGGCGACAATCTCGGGGCCGTAGGTAACGGCGGCCATCGCTGCTGTTGTTGTTGTTGGTGGTGGTGGTGCGTAGCACGAACGCAGAAAAGCACAAGCGCGCGACAAGCTCTCAAATGAGTAGCAAGTTGTACCCTCCTCTTCCCGTCTTGTAAAAGGAAGAGGAGGAAATCAGAACCTCGAAGAGGGTTTTTGGGAACGACTCTGACAGAAAGAAGAAAGGCAGGAAAGGTCCCACCGGGCGTGCCAGTCTGTGAGACACGGAATATTTTCACGTAGGAAAAATAAACGATAAAATATTCTTTTTGAAAAGAGGCATTCCTCTGCGTAGAGAGGGTTATTCCGTGTGTGCGCATAGTATCAGACGATTTGGGTTCGAGTGCTGGACCTCTCCCCACTGACCGAAGTCAGTGTTGATTTACATCGGCCTAACGTCCGAACACATTTGTTTGACTATCAAATAAATCCCAAAAGTCTTCTATAGAGGTTCTGATGTTGAAGGCAAACTCTCTTGGAGAGCTCACAATGTCCACTCACTCACCACCGACCAACAGAAACAATTGAGTTAGGGTTTCAACTGAGGCCATGTTTGGGCAAAATCCTAGGATTTGGGAATATGAAGATGATTTGGGGGAAGCCATAGGCATTTTTGAAGTAGAGGAAGATTTTCTGGACCCCGAGGGTGTTTTGGTAATTTTACCGACCTATGGGTATTTTGGTAATTTTCCAGGCCAGGGGTATTTCCGAGATTTCTGGGGTGAAGTGGAAGTGAGATCGATTTCCTGACTTCCCAAGGCGCTGAGACCATTTCTTGAGGGTTTTAAGGGCTCTGAGGCCATTTCTAGGTCATAAGGGCATTTTGGTAATTTTACCCTATCTTGAGCAGACCTAAGGTTAGGATGACATCTGAGTTTTGGACTGAGCTGACAACATTTCTGGACCAAAAGAATGACAAGGGACTTCGTAAAAGACATAGATGTCAATTTGGTCGAAAGAGGGATATATATGCAGTGCTGTGAAAACCGGGGGTTTTCTTATAATTTTCTCCCCGATGACATACATAAAACATGCTGAGTGCTTTTATAATCAGAATGAGTACAAGAATTGTCAACGAGTTGTCAACTGTACAAAAGTCCGTGCTAACGCGAGAGATAGGGGCGTAGCCCTAATTACAAAAGTTGCAGGGTAAAACTATAATTTACAGGACATTTATGTTTCTTAGATCCTAGGGAGGACATTTAAGCAATTCTCCCATTTTTGGGGTAGAATTATATGACATATTCGCCCCGAGATTTAGAAACAACAACACAGCTCACTGAGGGGCAAAATTACAAAAATACCCGCATATGGGGTATATACACAAGACCCGGGGACTTATACCCCTCGCGGGTCAAAACAACGAACAAAAAACTCCAAGTGTGCTGGATGCTCCAAGTGTGTAGCCCGTATGTAGGTTGTTCCCTTTTCCTCTGGACCTGTGGGGGTCTATTTATAGAAGTGGGAACCTCCCCGGGGTCGTCCGGACCCGTACGGGTCAAATGGGATGAAAATGACCCCGGGGAGGTCATTTTTTTGATTTCCGTGCGCGGGAGAAAAAGCCGCCCGGGGTGGGAGGTTCTCGGACCCGTCCGGGGTCAAATGACCCCGGGCAGGTCCGAGACCTGCCCGGGGTCATTCGACCCTGGGCGGGTCCCCCGGGGCCTGCCCGGGGTCGAATTGACCCCGGGCAGGTCCTGCCCAGCCGCGTGCAGACCTCCCCGTGGTCGGGCGACCCCAGACGGGCCGACCCCAGACGGGTTCTTCCGACCCCGTATGGTCCCTCCGACCCCGTACGGGTCTTCCGTCTCCATGTTGGCCCATTTCTGCTCCAATTAAATAAAAGAGGAGGTGTTTTTGCAAAGCAAAATTTGCTTCCAACAGTGGCCCAGACAAAATCTACAACGACCGCTAAACAGTTGAAAGCCAAGCATCTTGTGGTTCTGTGCAAGCTCTCAGATTTCGGGAACCCTTGCAAAAGGCCCGGGATCAAGCAAAGCTACATCACAGCAAAATGATATACATGTGGAAGACGTTCACCTACCAATAGAGTCCGGCACGTGCGTACAAGATGATCCTAACGGAAGCAAACTCCTCCCCATAGTCAACGGTGCAGACGAGACCAAAGAACAAACAAAGGAGAAGTCTTTTCTCTCTTCCACACGTCCCGACCGCAGCAAAAGGTAAAAAGACAGGGCGGAGCAAGGTTTAAGAAGAGGAGGGGAGGCGCGCCCGGGGTTAATAGAGACCCGCGCGACCTCTTTTGACCCTGGGGGGGGGGGGGGGGGGGGGGGGACAACTGGGGTCAACAGACCCCGTGTGGGGTCAATTGACCCCGGCGGCCCCCACCCGTGGTCAAACGGGCCCCCACAGGGGTCGTTTGACCTCGATGGGACCCACCGGGGTCGCGCGACCCCTCCGCGGGGTCTACCCAAATGGGCCCCACCAGGGTCGCGAGCTCCCGCGAGGGGTCGCAGGACCACGAGTGGAGCCCACCCGAGGTGAAACCCCCTTCTGTTTGTCCCGGGTCATTCTAACCCTGGGACCCTTCATTTTACCCCGAACTCCTCTTTTTTTCTAAAAAAAGGAGAAAATTTAAGAAAAACCCACCTTGTTAAGGTGGGATTCAAAAATCAACCCACCTTATCAAGATGGGTCCAAAACCCCGCCCACCATGTCAAGGTGGGTCTAGCACCTATAAATACCCCAAGGGTTTAGCAGGACACAATAACACACGGAAACATAAGGACACGAAGAGAGAAAAAGAAGAGACACGCAGAAGCTCGAGACTTGTTCTTTGTTTGGCCAGGGTATAAAAATATAAATACCTCGGGTGTTGTATTTATGCCCCTAGCAGCTATGTGTTCTTTTGTGCGCTCTTTTGTGCGGCATGCCCTAGGGTATTTAAAAAATACATAAATATCCCAGGCCTTGCATACATGCCCCTAGCAGCTCCGTATGGTCGTTTCTATGCCTTTGGGCAGCAAAGTAATGTAATCTCTCAAACTAACAAAGGATTACAAAAATGCCCTTCCCAAAATCGCAAGAAAACCCATAAGTCCTGTAATTGCAGTTATATCCTGCAGATTGCTCAAATTGTGGCTATGCTCCTACATCCCGCGTTTGTGCGAAGATCCACTGTATAGTCAACAATTTACCGACAACCCGATGTATTCACACAAATCATCAATGTATCAAGTATATTTGTGTACACTTGTGTGACTGCATACAAATCTCGGCTGCCAGCAAAATTATGTATACGCCCCTACCTTGTTAGGGACGATCATGTGTGCACTTCCTTCCAGCCACAAATATGTTCCAACACCCGTGGGTGCCACCTTACTTTGTTCACACCCGGGTGTTACTAAACCTTCGCAACTGGCCTCTTGAGAGCAAATTACCAAAATACCCCTGGAGTCCAATAATGGCCAAATAACCTCCAAACCATCCAAAAATTGCCCAAGTGCCCCTAAAAGTCAGAGAAAGTGTCCAACCACTCACCCAGCCTAGAAATTGCTCAATGCCCCTAACCTGATCGTAAATTACCAAAATATCCCTGGAACTCTCAAAATTACCAAAATACTCCTGGGATCTAGAAACTACCAAGATGCCCTAATATGTCTCCAGCTTCATGTAAATTGCACATGTGCCTTCAAATCATAGGGTTTTGCCAAATTAAATACGGCCTTTGCTAAAACCCTAATTCCTTTAGTGGTTGTTGTTGATTTGGGGGGGGCTTCATTGTGAGCCACGCAAGTGAGTATGCCCGTGACATTGGAACTTATGTAAGAGACTCTGGGGCTTTCTTTGACAATTAATCAAGGGTGTTCAGACGTTATGCCAATGTAAATCAACACTGACTGCGGTCAGTGGGGAAAGGTCCTGCACCCGAACCTATATCGTCTGATCAAACCAAACCCACGGAAAGAACTCTGCACGGACTATTTAAACAGCCTCCTACGTGTGCCGGTGTAAACTCCCCTTTTCTCCGAGAAGGTCGAGAAGTCTATACCCCTCTCTCATTACATGAGACCCACAAAATAATATTAAAGAAAAATTCTGTGACCAACACTACACTAATTTAATCAATAAATTGCATTACATGATGAAGAAATCACATACCGCATGCACAAGCTCCGTGTAAAGGTACATTCTCTTGACAGAAGTATACTTGTCTTTTCACTGCGCCTCCAAATGCATATTTGACTCCCAATGAGACCAACAACCTATTGCATTGAAGCGTTTAGGTCTTAGAAGGTAAGGGGCTGAGAAATAAAGACTCAAATAATTCTTGCAAGTCAAAACAAGCAGGAAGTCTAATTGAGATTGAAATATGTGAAGCGAACAATTACAGAAAAACCACCAGTAATGAGGGAACATATTATTCCATCAGTTAAATGGTCAGTATGAGATAGCCAAGAATAATTTGACGGCAATTTTCTACTCTAAAAAAATTGAGAAAATACGAGAAGATATTGATAAATTTCAAAGGGTGCGGAATTTAAGGGGAGGAGAGAGAGATAGAGAGAGAGAAATAGGTCGATAGATAGGTGTAGGGGAGGGAATGAAGGAACATGGCACAGACAGAATATAAGGCATGACAAGGGGCACCAAAAAAAGAGGATGGTTTCTTAGGAAACCTGAGAATGGAGGAGAGGTATAAAGAGAACAAAGCAATCAACCAGAAATATTATAATATTGATAACCAAGGATACTTGGCACTACAACCGATAATGATACTTTGAAGGGAATTATCTTCTCCCTTCCTTTTATAGATGGTATAGACTTCCAGTATTGCAAATGGAAAGAATATATAGGATATGATAAAGACAGAAAATGTCTATAGTCAATCTTAGCATGCTGAGTGTCTAGCATTAGCAGGTCATGTGGCCTAGCAGATGTTGGGCTTCAGCAAAGCTTGGTCATGAAATTAGGACATATACACAAAATTAATCCAAGTAGAACATGCATAAATGTACAGTACATATAATGTCTAAAATCCCCTTTCAAACTTACAGTGGACCATAAATCAAGAGTTGGCCAACCAATGCCCTGAAGTGCAAGACCATATGGGACCTGTAAATGTCAATAACCTCCCTGACAGAAAAATAAAGGTGACCGAGGTAGAGCAAACAAACGAAGTAGTCAATTTGAGCATGCTTCATCTACTCATGGAAGATAGGTTGCTCCAATTGCCACAATATAAAGATGTCAAAAGTAGGTGACATGGAAAGCAATCTTGTGAGATTCTTGGTCTTGTCTACCCATCGAGAGCCAAAGTCACCAGTGAATACTGCAGTGCACCCAGAAATTCCAGAAAAAATGAGACATGGGTGGTTTTCCTGCCCCATGTGACTTTGGTTGTGCCAATGGGTCACTTCCAGTGGGCCTCAAACCTTTAAATCTTTAAAAGTTAAACTTCAAATGTTTTTTGAAATCCTATGGGCTCCTGACCGCACTTTCCCAATTCCTCCCATGCAACCCCTAGTTCCCACTTTCCCAATCCATAGCTACACCCTACACTCAATCCCCATGCTGTGATCCCCCTCTCCCATCTCCACATGGGCGCTTCCCCAGACAGCAGTCCCTCTCTCCTAGTCTCCACATGGGGAACATCCCCCCATGCGGTGGTCCCTATCTCCCGATCTGAAATTTAGCTGGCTTTCCCTGTGGGTGAAGATCCCAATAGTCATCAACTGTATGATTCTCACGACCACAATGACCACAAATTTTTCCAACCTTTGACTTGGTTGATTGCCACGAAGTGTCCTTGATAGATTTCTGAACAACACTAACATATGCCCCGGATTCTCCCACTGGAGCTGAGACAACATAATCATTCATGGCTTTGCGCCGTTCCTCTTCACTGAGTGCCTTATAGTACACTTGCTCTAGAAATGGGAGTTTCTCCATGCTAAGAATCTGACCCCGTAGGGTCTCAAACTATTGATTCAAACCAGCCAGGAACTTGAAGACCCTATTTCACTGAACATATGCCACAATTTTTTTCTGATCTTTGCATGACCAATCATCGATGGCATGTTAATCTAAATCCTCCCACTTGCTACGGAGCAAAGTATAATACCCAGTAACAGAAAGAGCACCTTGGGTGAGGCCAAGAATATCGTGGGTCAGCTAATAGACCTAAACCATATCTTACTTTTGTCCGAACATTTCTTCAAGGAGAACCCACATATCACGAGTTGTTTTCTTCTTGATAATGATCGGGGCTGACTGAGTTCACCAACCAAGACTTGACCACATTGTTTTCATATTCCCATTTATCAAAACCAGGGTCAGAATCACAAGGCTGCTGAAGTTTCCCATTTATGTAACCAATTTTCCCTTGGCCTGTGATGTACATTTTTGCTGCAGCTGACTACACCATGTAATTGTGCTCCATTAACTTGACTTGAGTAGCCTCGAGAGAAGCATTTTCATTTCGAGCATAGATGGGCATTGAATCAAGATAACCGGAACTCTTAGAAGTCATTTTGGACTCCATCGACTGTGACATATGTCGCTGCAGTGATGTTCACTGCTGTAGATTGTCTAAACAAATCCCTCCCAACAAGGGAAACAAACAAACAAAAGGTCAAACACGAACTGAGAAAATAGACGTCGAACTCCGATGATGTTAGGGCAAAACCAAGGTGTGTACAGCAGCCAAACAGCCTTCAGTCCTTACAGACCAGGCACGCCAGAACTCCTGATGCTATGAGGGACAAAAGGAAGGGCGCATATGGAAGACACCTTCTTTATGAACTCCGTGACTGCATAGCAGAGTTTCCTGGGCCCTGAACAATCAACGAACTCAGCCCTAATAGGGGCGCATGTAGGCGGAGGTGGTGGGGACGCCACTGGTGGACAGTAAGCGGTTGAACATTGATCCCACAAGGATCATCCGCTCTGATACCACGAAGAAATCAGATTTCCACGGGGCTGGAGGGAGCTGACCAGGGAGGAAGAAGAAGAAAGAGAAGAGAGATCGCAGTCGAGAGCGAGAGAGATGATAGGAAGAGGGGTGGTGGCTGTGTTCCTGCGCACAGTCCCCAAACCCTTATTTTATTAGGGTAAAGCACCATACACAAAAACATAAATACCCCTGTTACAATATACTAGAGCAGGGGTACTTAAAAGTAATAAAGCAGTGAACATGAGTTAATTGGATCCACCTTAACAGGTCTGGTAATGAACCAGCACCTCTTAAGGTGGTCCGGTTCTGTCCTCACTACAACATAAGTTAATTGGATCAACCTTAACAGGTCTAGTAATGAACCAGCACCTCATAAGGTGGTCCGGCCCTGCCCTTACTACAACAACAACAACAACAACAACAACAACAACAACAAAATCCAAGTTGAAATGAGCAATGTTCCTGAACAAGGCAACATATCATCAGACAAAAGGAGCACAAGAGATTATGTTACAAAACAAAGTTTTGTGCTTGTCTTACCTTGCTTTCATCAAAATCAAAGTCAATCAATGATTTTGTGCCAGGAACCGAGTATTCACCCAAACACCGGTAATTTGCTGCAGACCACAATCGAATTGTCTAGCATCCAATAAAAAAAATGTGAATAAAAGCAGTTCATAAAAATATTGTGAGTATACCAAACTCTCAATTCAAAGAATAACTGGTTAAATACAAATGTGCAAATATCCATTTGACAAAAGCTAATCCTGATAGTCTAAAAATAAGAAAACAAAAGGTAGTCATAAGAATTCAAGGGCAGAGCAAATGAGATAAGAGGTGCATGCCCACCCAACATAATTTGAAATCCTCTTTTATAACATATGATAGTTTTCATTTGACCCTCCAAGAATGTTATTTTTCACACATAGTATAATGTCCATATAAACTTTTTCTAGAAAAACTCGTTCTTTTAAGTTTTCATTTTATTTAATACATTCTTAGAACATATAATTTTTATCTCTTCATTTGTTTGATATGATCAACTAGCACCCCCCCTTTAGAGGGGGGAAAAATTCTGACTCAAGGAAAGGTATGAGATCTCTCCCTTGAGACTCACATGCTGCCCCTCCGTCACCCACCACCTTCCCATAAATTTTGAGGCACCGAAGATGGCACAAAACGTGAGACCAAAAATTACTCTTAATTCTTTCTAAGGCATAATTGCAAAAGTAAGCCCGTCCCTGTCACATCCATAATTGCACAAATACAATCTTAGATTGATACTAATGAACAAAACCTCGCTCCACAAGCGTATGTGAACATAACCCTCCCATCATGCAATATGACCTGACATTAGAAAAACGTAACAAACTCAAGACAAAATTCTTCGTTAAAAAATGTTCTATATGTTGTAGACATGTATGTATATATGTGTGTGTAAGCATGCCCCTTCATCATGTGCCATCACATGCTTTTGGATAGCAACTAGGTATGGGGGCATTCCTGCCCTGGTGTTTATGTAGTAGAGTTATTTTAATTAATGCGTATAAAAGAGTGACATTTTTACAAATATGCATATAACAGTGCTATTTTTGCAATTCTCTCTTTTTTCTAATTGTGGTTAAGACTTTGGCAAACCAAGTGCTAAAAAAATGGTAATAGGAAACCTATTACCCGGTAATAGCACATCCACCTATTATCTATCTATCTATATGTATAACTGTGTGTAAAAATTCCCTTTCATCATGTGCCATCACATGCTTTTGGATGGCAACTAATCATGGGGGCATATCTGCCCTTGTGTTTATGTAGTAGAGTTATTTTAATTAATGTGTATATAAGAGTGACATTTTTACAATTATGCATATACCAGGGTTTTTTTGCAATTATACCCTTTTTCTAATTGTGGTTAAGACTTCACCAACCAAGTGCTAAAAAAATGGTCATAGGAAACTTTCCTACTCTCCCTCTCTCTCTCTCTCTCTCTATATATATATAGAGAGAGAGAGAGAGGGAGATAGATAATTTTGTTATCTAATAACAGAAAAGATTCCTGTTAATGACCCTTTCTTGCGCCGTAAGATTTAATTCGATGACCCAGAAAACCGTTCTGGGACCGGTGGGGGCCAGTTCCAGCTCAAACTGAGAGCTGCCCAATTCAAAAGTTTGGTAACCAGTTTCCACTGGTTCTTCAAATACTTTTATATTACATATAAAATAAAGAATATAAAGTTGAAACCCTAATCTCACCTAATCAAGTGAGATTTAAACCCTAATCTCAAAGAGATTTAAACCTAATAGGAGATTTAAGTCTTAATCTCACTTAAATTTATTCGCTTTTATAAGTTTTCCCCTTTCTTCCTTAAAAGAAGTCACATTTTCTTGTTTTTTTAGGACCAGCTGGTCCAGTCCTGAAACCAGCTGAACCAGATCGTGGACCTCCGATCCCAATGTTCAGGCCAGACCAGCCAGTTCTGTAAACCATGTTGCTAGCCATCATCATCCCCACACATGAATTCTGCCCATGTGCAGGGTAGTTCATGCACAGGCATGAATTATGTGCACAGCACAGATCTGAGCACGTCTTGAACAGTTTATGCCAATGTTTGCTGTCCGATAGAATGCAGACCAGAAACATCACCTGTTTCCACATTCCAATAAAACGTAGGGCCCCATTTTGGAGATTACCAGGTCCCCATGATGCATGGCACAAAAAGGGAGGACCTCTATTTATGCCTTTGATGTCCATTTGATCATGCATCTATCAAATCAGATGATTAAGAAATCTCTAAACATCACCTGTTTCCACATTCCGATAAAATGTAGGTCCCCATTTTGGAGATTACCGGGCTTCTTCTCCCCATGATGCATGGCCAAAAAGGGAGGTCCTCTATTAATTAATGTCTTTGATGTCCATTTCATCATGCATCTATCAAATCAGATGATTATAGATAGATACATACATACATACATAATTCCACAGTCCAAAAAGAATGTGAATGTGTGGATTAATTATTTTCATTCTAAACTGTGGGACTTCTGTAAATTAATAGGGATGCATTTGTAATATTGTTAGTCTCTGGTTTTTCTTATAAATTATAAATTCTCTTTATTTCTGGTCGCCCTCATGTAGAGGGGTATAATTGTAATCATCCACAATACTCTTGAATATATAAACAAGGGCTAGAGAGGTGCGCACAGCCTCTCCTCTTTCTCCCTCAACCGCCATCCTCCCTTCCTCTTTGCTCTAACATGGTTCCAAAGCAAACGGTGCTGGGATCTCATCGGAAGCCACTCCTTGGGCCGCACCCCTTCTAAAGGTTTCATCTTGCTAGCACAAGGGACCCTCTCTCCTTTCTCCTCTCTCTGATCTGCACAGATCACAGAAGCCCAGGGAAACCCTAAATGGGGCCGCCGGTGCAGGGGCCTGCTCGGACTGCTGTCTGCTTCACAGATTCTTCCTGGACCACAGCGACAACCTCCACGGGGCCGCAGTTGTCCACAGGCCGGCTTACTGCCTTCCTTAGACCGACAGCCCTGTTCCTTAACACCGCTGCAAGGGTTCTCTCTAGCCGAAGTCTCCCTCAGGCTACCCTGTGCATGCCGGCCTTCTGGCAGATCTCCATGCTGTTCTTGCGTCTTTTGCTCAGGCTGAGAGGCTCTACTGCACAGGCCAACATCTCCAGCAGGCCTTCCTGCTGACCTTGCTGCTCTTATTTAGGCCGAAAGCCTGAACCTCTTTGTCGCTCTTGTTCAGGCCAAGGGTCTGATCTGCTGCCTCGACTAGTTCTCTTCAGACCAATCACACCGACAACCTACAGTTATCATCCAATGTAGGAGTTTCCCTTCTACACTCTGATATGGTAGATACCTCTCCTTCAGCCACTGAAATGTCACCACCTATGGTTCAACCTGTGACCCTGACGTCTGCTGCCAGACTACATCACAGATCACGTCAGAAAGATTGACAGAGCATAACTTTCCATCATGGGCTGAACTCTATATTGCTGGCTGCGATAAATTGTGTTCTCTGACTGGCGATCAGAAAATGCCAGACTGTTTAGATCCTCTCTTCCCTACCTGGAGGAGGGATAATAGCTCGGTCATGTCTTGGCTTCTCAACTCTGTCAGCCCTAGGATTCCACCGATCATCTTGCACAAGTCTACTACTGATATGGAAGACCCTAGCTGGTCTTTACGGTCACAAGAAGAATAAAGTTAACCTGTATCAGTTGAGTCACAACGTTCATGAGTTAAAGCAGGGTTCTCTTACTGTTACAGCAAACTTCTGTGCTTTAACTTCACTGTGGAATGTTAGATGTCTATCGTACTGCTAAGTGGACATCGCTCACTGATCAACAACCTATCTGACACTTCAAAAAGATGATAGGATTGTGAAGTTCTTGAATGGGTTGAACTCAAATTACGAGGCTTACGTGGACAGATCCTCAACATGGACCCAGCTGCCTCGTCGGAAAAAAATTTAAAGTTCTGAGTGAAGAACCGAGACGACAAGTCATGAACACCAAACCTGTCACTCCTGCACACTCTGATGTTGAAGAATACTCTGCACTTGTTACTCTGCACTTGCTAGTGTTACTAGTAGGCCTCCTCCCACTGGCGATAAGAAGCAAGGTGAAAAGAAATGTACTCACTGTGGCCGCACAAACCATGACTCAGCTTATTGCTGGGAGAAATATACTAACAAGATGCCTGTAAAGTTCAGAACAAATAAGAGGAAACAGAAGCCGCACAGCAATGTCGTTGTGCTCTTGTTGGAATAAGCTACTTCAAGCCCAATAAAGTATCAGAGCAATCCCAAGTCTTTAATTTCAAATTCGTTGGCTAGAGCCACTTTCAATTGCTTTATCTCCTCTTCATGATCTTCTGTAATGACCATATATTCAACATAGACTAAGAGGGTAGCCACCTTGCCAGCTTCCTACTTGACAAACAATGTGTGATCTACATTACTTTGGGTATAACCAAAGTAAGTCATAGCAAGCCGAAATCTGCCAAACCAAGCTCGAGGAGAATGTTTGAGGCTATACAGTGCCTTATGTAATCTGCACACTTTGCCACCTGTAGGATAGCCAGAAGGGGGCTGTATGTATACTTTTTTCTTGGAGATCACCATTCAGAAAAGCATCTTCACATCCAACTGAAACAATTTCCAAAGAATACTGGACAAAAAGAGAAATAATGACTCAGACATATTTTAGTTTGACCACGGGAGGCAAAGGTTCCCTCATAATCCACACCATAAGTCTTGAGTGAATCCTTTTGCAGCTAGCCATGCTTTATACTGATCTTAGACCCATCTAGTTTGCACTTAATGGCGAATACCCACTTTGAGCCAACCAACTGCTTCCCCTCTGGGGGATCAACAAGTTCCCAGGTTTGATTTTTCTATAGTGCTCTCATCTTCTCATCTATTGCACACAGCCATTTAAGATCCCATACAACTTCAGTAAAGGACTTAGGCACAGAGACATTAGATAATGCAGTGACAAAGGCATAATAGGAAGGAGACAATTGAGAGTAAATAACAAACTTCGAAATAGGATGTTTTGCACACTCTCTAATACCTTTGCAAAGAGCAATAGGTAAATTAAGGTCAAGAGGCTCAATGGGTTGATGACCTGGAGATTCAACAATTTCATGAGAAGAACATTCCATACGATGATCCTACACTCTTTTTGGCCATCTGGAAGTGGTGATCAGCTCCCTAGGTGGCTCACTAATAGCAGGACGATCCCAACTTCAAGTGATGGTTCTGTTATGGCACCATTTTGAGCAGACAACTCCTGACACAAAAAAAGAGAAGGAGTTCGAAAGAACAACTTAGAAGTCTGTGGGACAGAACAATACCCTCCCGGAGAAAGAACCTTGAGGGAGAAATAAGACTCTGAGTCACTAAGGGTGACATACTTGATAACATATTTCTCCCCAGTCTTGGGGTCAAAATATTTCTATCCCATTTAGGTTGGAGAATAGCCCAGAAACACGCTATTTTTAGCACGATGGTCAAGCTTAGTAGATCCTAGTCAAAGACAATGAATAAAACATAAACAACGAAAGACTTTGGGAGGTAGAGAGAACAAAGGACAACTAGGGTGTAGAAGGAAAATGGGAGCCCTGAATCCAATCACCTTGGATGGCATGAGATTGCTGACATAGGCTACAGTAAGAACTATCTCACCTCAAAACCTTTTAGGAACATTATGTTTGAAAAGAAAAGCCCTCGTCATCTCCAACAAGTATCTATTTTTCCTATCAGCCTGATTCAGCCACCCCATTCTATTGAGGAGTGTAAGCATATGATGTAAGCATATGAAGATTCATGGATAATTCCTTCCGACTCAGGGAAAATTCTAGATTTCTTATGAAGAACTCTTTTACATTATCAGATCGAGACAGTTTTTATCTTTTTCTCAAATTGATTTTCAATCATCTTACAAAAAACTTCTATCACACTTGGGACTTCTTCTTTTGATTTCAACAAATAAATCCATGTACAATGGGTATAGATAAAACTCACAAAATAGTTAAAGCCATCCAAAGAAGGAACATGAGATGGCCCCCAAATATCAGAGTGAACAAACTCAAAAGAAACTGAACTTTTATTCATTGAAATTGGACATCGAGTACGCCATTTTTTTGCTGAATGATAAGCATGACAACTGAGTGACTTTAAAGTCACTTGACCAAACAATGTAGAAAACAAGACTCTCAAAGATCTAAAGGAAGGATGACCAAGACGGGAGTACCACAATTGAATCTCCCTTATTTGATGGTTCACATCTCCACTAGCATTGGAGCTAAGAGTTGCACCTTTTCCTGGCTCGAAGTATTAGAGACCTACTTCATGTCCAGTCCCAATCTTTTGCCTTGCCCTCGGGTCCTAGAAAACACAATGGTCAAGGGAAAAGGTCACTAAACAGTTTAGGCACTTGGTGATACTATTTACAAATAAAAGATTCAGAGACAGGGTGAGAACATGCAAGGCAGAGGTCAAGATAAGGTGACTATCCAATTTAAAATCACCATGGTCTGCGATAGTGGCTCTTGAACCATCTACAACAGTGACTTTATCTTGACCAGGGGCACGAGATAAGAGAACAGTGTAGAAATACCAGTGCCATGGTCAGTTGCACTAGAATCCATGACCCAGGGAGAATGGACCTAACGAACATAAGTTATACTCAGTGCAATAACAGCAATACCTAACGGAGCACAGGTGGGTGAGGGAACAGAAGAACTAGTTCCAAATTGTGAAAGGAGCCTCTGGAGTTGTGTAATGTCCTGTAAGGACATGCCCAGAAGGGCAGAACCCGAAGAACTAACTGATCCATGATCAAGGGAGGGAGCTGACCGACCCCCTACAGGGTGAGAAACGACTGCATTGCCTTTTGCCTGTTGTCCCTTCTTCCCATTTCCTGTTGTCCCTTCTTCCCATTTTTCAACTTCATGGGCTTTTTCTCAGGATTCAAATCCCAACAATCATCAACAAAATGATTCTCACAGCCACAATAACTACAAATCCTGCCTGTCTTGGTTTTGTCTTTATGCTGATTAAATACTTTTTCCCACTTTTCTGTCCAGAACATACCAAGGCTGAGAATTCCCAAACACTGGGACTATTGAGTGGTTTGATAGTATCATTCATGGCTCTCCTACGGCTTTCTTCATTTAAGATCTTGAAATACACCTGTTCCAAGGAAGGAAATGGTTCCATGCTTAAAATCTGCCCTCTTAGTGTCCCAAATTCTGGATTAAGACCAGCCAAGAATTTCAATACCCGAGTTCGTTGAATATAATTTAGATGCTTCTTCTAGTCCTCTACACCTGATCAGTCATCAATAGCATAGCAATCTAGCTCTTCCCATTTGTTTCGAAGGATGCCAAAGTAGGTGGTCACAGACAAACCTCCCTGTTTCAGGTCATGTATTTCATTTATCAATTGATGTACACGGACAACATCTCATTTTTGTTAGAGCATTTCTGCAAGAAGTGTCCACATCTCCCTTTCAGTCTTGCATCAGAGGATGATTGGTTGAATTTCAGGACCAACTGAATTCAAAATCTAAGACATAATAATACTATTTTCAGGTGTCTTTTGTCATATTCAAAATCTTCAAGACTTAGCTTTCTGTAGTTTTCCATTAATATACCCACTCTTGCTATGACCGGTGATATAGATTTCTGCAGCCACAGACCATACCATGTAGTAATGCTCTATCAATTTCATCGGAGTGATTTGAAGGGGAATATTGTCATTGCCCATGCTGGTGTAGCAACTTTCTGCTGCTTTGGCGCAAATTGAGGTCGCCTCAGACTATGTAGACTATGCCATTTAGGACAAATACTCCAGGCCGCAAGAGAGCGATGACAAGGAGCGGTGACGCCCTCTCGGAGTCTCTATATTTCTGCTAGATATCAAGAGTTTTATGCCCTTGTGACAGTAAGGGAAGAGCAAGGCACCGCTGGGCATTCACAATAGAGGGGGCGGATTGCTCTCACTGAGCTTCTGAAGC
Organism: Amorphophallus konjac; assembly: GCA_022559845.1. Lineage (NCBI taxonomy): Eukaryota > Viridiplantae > Streptophyta > Magnoliopsida > Alismatales > Araceae > Amorphophallus > Amorphophallus konjac. The sequence goes on from CM040118.1 coordinate 322,313,780, forward strand.
GACCGGAACTGGGAGAAATGAGTACCGGCTGCCTTGAACTTCAAGACATGCAGGGCGGACTGCTCACATCACCCTGTTCTGAACACGGATAGAACTGAGAAGATATGGAGAGGGAGAAGATTGTGAACTCTAAGGCCTTCTGCCCTTCTTCATTCCTGCACACAAGCCCTCACAACTTGGGGTCAACCAGACCCTAAGAAAGCTACACACAGACCGGACAGAGGAGCACTACCCAGGTGCTCCACATCAGCAACCTGCTGCACGAACAAGACCTAGACAGGCCCTACAAGGACCAATGCTCTGATACCATGATGATTTTTCAGATGACATATTGCTGTGAGAAAGAAAGTGGGAGAGAGCAGGAGGAGAAGATGGAGAAGGAGAGAGGGTGAACAGGAGAGGTGCAGCTGTAGTTCCAGGCCGCACACCTCCCAAGTGATTTTATTAAACAACCTAATCAGAACAAGACTAAAATACCCCAGTTACAATAACACAAGTCAAGGGTTTTAAGAGTAAAAAGGGTTTAAGTTGCACGGATCCCGATAATGAACCCTCAACCCAAAAGACTAAAACAGACTCAGTTCAGGCCCAGATCGGCCGAAACATAGGCTCATCTCCTTCACTCTCAAAATAAAAAAGCAAACGCACCCACTAGCAACAATGACCATACAAGGCTAGGAGACTACAGGAAAACTACAAACTACAAGCGACATGCTAGGGAGATGCCGATCTACACTCCCTGAAGAAAAGACTGCCCCCGCTGCCTAGTAACCATGCCTTCACTCTGAGTGTCCTTCATCAAGTATGCAAGTTCCCTTCTTCCCCATGGAGGTTTGGCGGAGGAGCTTCTCCAAGCATAATAGACTTCAGAAGTTTCCAAAATTGCACAGGCGGATAAGAAATCTGAAGACCTAATAAACATGCCTTCTGTACTAATTCTTCATTACTTCATGACGATAAAAAATCTGCACTTGATACTCCAATCCTTGTTGAGGTGCAGTAAGAATGATCTCCACTTCTTACTGACCATCTTTGTTGTCATCAGGAAGAGACACCACGTCGACATGGGACACGTCAATGCCCCAGCTGAAAAATAGGCTGAACTAACCTAACAGGCTTGCTAACACCAAAATATCAGCATGCCCTTGACAAATTGAAATCCAGAAATGACTCCAAAATTCAAAAAATTTTCACATCGTTGCTCACTTTTACAGTCTTACAACTAGGCCTTGAATATAATTATAATGATTCATGTAGAAGTCTACATACAACTGAATAAGATCTCAAACATGAGTCTTCAAATCCAAAGGATAGAGTTCTCAAAACAGTAACAAATAGGTTAAAATTGGATGTACAAAAGCAGGAAGAGAAAAATAGTAGATACTGACTAAATACAAAAAGATGTATCGGAAGCAATAATGTACCAAAGATACAACATGACATGTAAAGATGAAAGCTTCTGACCCACGAGCAGAGAGTTTTTCTTCCATAAGCAAGCAATAATAAGAAAATTGTTGACGTTAGCAAAAAAAATATTGTACCTTATCCCCCACTCCAGTCAGAATCAAGCCTCTCCTCATGCGACACTGGCTTACCCTGAACAAAAAAATAGGCATGCAAACATCAATAGCTCTATAGTTTACAAATAATTGTAGACATATTGCAAGACAAAAATATTTGTAGAAATGGGACCGGTTGTACCCTGGTTTTAAGTCATTGTAACAAGCACATTTCAGTCCTTATGTAATTATTGTGATTAGGGTTAATATAAAACAAGGGGAGGAGAGGTGGCAGCTGTGTTCTGAGAGCAGGAACCAGTCCTCTTCCTGTTGTGTTCCTCCTGGTTCTTTCTCCTCTGTTCTCTCTTCTTTTCTGTGCCAATATTCTTCATGGTACAAAGCATGCGTGGAGGAGCAGGCCAGAGAAAACTAAATCGAGGGCAAAATCAAGTCTGCGGCAGTCCCCTTAACTTCCGGCTCTGTTTTCTTTAATCTTGTTTCTATCCTTTCTCTGTGTTCTAAAGACCAGAGAAGGACATCAAGGTCCCGGAGCCCAGACCTTTCTGCTGCTCCATCAGTGAAGGGAGGAGTCTCTCCCTGTCTGCTCTTCGGGGGGGGGGGGGTGTTGCTGTTCTTGCTGTCCTCTCCCTGTCTGCTCTTCAAGGGAGCAGCCTATTCTTGCTGTCCTCTCACTTCTGTGTCTGAACCAGCACACGTCATAACAGGCTGAAAGCCCACGTCAGCAACCTTCAATGAGGAGAACCGACACTCGATTGGCGTTACGCACGATGGCACTATTTACACGGACGATGATCGGAGTCGTATTAGCGTCATTTTCATTTTTATTATGTATTTTGTCTTCAGTTGAGTCGAGTCTAGTAATTTAAAGTTGTAGGATTAAGTATCTAATTTTTGTAAATTTTATTGGGCTCATTCGGAGCGAAGTTCGTGTCTTTCTATTTTTCTGTAATTTTGGTGCGATTTTCACACTATTTCTTAAGTCTAGGAGTAAAGTCGTCCAAGAGGGTCATGTTAGGGTTAGGGTTAGCCTAACTCCTATAAATAGTCTTGTAATCCCGAATTTTCCAAATAACGAAGAATTTATAGTTGTAATTTTTACAGAATTTTATTCCTTCTCTGCGATGGAGAGGAGAGAGCCTTGAGAGGAGACAACCCTAGGTGGTCCTTGGAAATGGGAGGGCACGAAGCCTACACCCCCACCTCTATCCCAAACCCTAGGTGGTCCCTGTGAGAGGGAGGGTGCGAAACCTACACCCCCACCTTCTATCCTTCTTCCCTATCCCGCATCGGGAACTCTTCTTCCCTCTTCCTCAATATGTCATCTTCCACGTCAAGCGAAACTCTCTCCCTTGTGGTGAAGTCGGTCACTTCATCTGTGATCAAGAACTTGTCCCTTCAAATTACACCCATGAAGCTTGTAGACCGCAAGGGTAACGCTGTCTGTGACAGTAAGAGCCATTCTGTCCATGTAAATTTGTTGTTTTCATATGTTTGTTGTTATGTCTCTGTCGCCTCTTCAAGTGTAGGGGTATTTTAGTCATAACAACAATGTAATATAATACCCTAATATATATATATGTAAGCCTACAGTGAGGATTGGCCTTGTTTTGTTGGCCACCTCTCTCCTATACTCTGTGTGCATCACCTCCTCTCTCTCATCCCTCTCTTGGTATCCGGTCGTTTTGCTACATGGTATCAGAGCAGGGGGGAGCTGTGGATGAGGTGAAGGAATTTTCTGGCCCTTTCTTTCTTGCCTGCATCTCCCTTGGTCTCTTCAACCGGTGCTCTCTTTAGTGTTTCGGTTGTTGTCTGGAGTGCAGGGTTCTTTTGCTTGGGTTTCGATCAGCAGAATACAACTCTCAGTGGCAGCTGTTCAAGGGGACTCTTCTTTGTGCAGTCTGTTTGGGGGGTTAACTTGCACCTGTTTGAGGGTTTGGACATTTGAAAATCCTTTCTCAATGGCGATCTCCAAGAAAAGGTATATATGCACCCCCCCCCCCCTTCCAGGTTGTCCTACAGGTGGCAAAGTGTGCAGGTTAAAAAAGGCTTTATATGGACATCAAAGAGTATCCTCGACCTCAGACAGATTTCAGCTTACCATGCTTTGCTTTGGATATGTGCAAAATAATGCAGACTACACATGGTTTGTCAAGTGGGAAGTCGGCAAGGTGGTGTTTCGCTCGCGGGGAGTCCCTTCTGTTTTTTCCCCACGGCTGTGACGCACACTCGCCTTTTACGGAAGGCCGAGATAGGTCGACTTGGCACGCAGGAATTCCGGGGGTATTTACAAGAAGGTGAAAAAAACGATAGGAACGCACAGGAAGGAATGGTGTATAGTTAATCGTTCTGGAAAACTGGGACAGGGATGGCTAGATGGAATGCGGGCGTGCCAGTCGATTTCTCGACGATCACCGACGGAACCAAGTGTTTGACTGGGGATGTGCCACCAGGGCACGGCACGTGAGCACGAAATGTTGTGCGCCACGTGGAGAGAAGGAGATTCCGCTGGTACGAGTGTAGGCGATTATGGGGGCTCGTGTATTGGACGTCTTCTCCACTGATCGCAAGCAATCGGTGTTTATTTTACATGGGGCGGAGCCCGAACACCTTTGTTTCTACTGCCGAAAAGAAGAGTCAGGGACCCTGGGAGGTTGGAAATTTACAAGGTATAACTACAATTACAGGACCTTGGGGTTTTCTTGCAATTTTAGGAAGGGCATTTCTATAATTCCCAATTGGTTCGGAAATTACATAACTTTGCGGCCCAAAGTGCAAAGAAAATTACATAACAAAGCCTCTAGGACATAAAAGTAAGACCCAAAGTACTTATAATTCATACCCTTGAAAGTGCCCTTATAGAAAAACAAAAACTCCTCGCGCTGTCCGTAGGAAGGGTCTGAACTCTGGGTTTATGAGAACAAGGTATTGGTTCGGACAGAGGAGCCGCGAACACTGGCTCGACAGGGAACAGGCAGGTTCTGGCTTGGGTATAGGATCTATCTGGGTAGAGGGGTTAGGACTGAGCTGGGAGACAGATGGCAGTCTATTGAACGGAGTTGAGACTGGTAGCTGGCGAGGATGGGGATCAATTTCCTGACTAGGTTACATAACTTATATGCCGTAAAAGGTGTTATGTGGGGACGTGAAAGCCCAATTAGAAATGTGTGCAAGCCACGGGACAATTCCGTCATTTGTGACGGTCCCCGAGTCATTGCATTATTTTGCGGGTATTTTCGCATTTGTACATAGTGTTCGTCAAAGGACTTGTGGCTCGGCAGGATGCCGCCTGAAGGGCGTCACCATGTATTCCCGATATGAGACAGTGTCGAGATCGAGGAAGTTGGGGTGCCATGGGCACCACCATGCTGGAGCAGTTGAGCATCGCTAAGGCCGAGGCAACCGAATGGTACCACTTGTGACTGTAGCGGTCGGGCACTGTCACGCCCCGAGCTTTTATTACAGCGGAAGACTCGCTCGGGGAGCGCGAACAGCCGGCATGGTAAGCATCTTGCGAGTAAGAACGACCAGAGCGCAATACAATCACACACATTAATGCAATTGCACAGAATTTAATCAAACTCCAACTTTATTTCATGATCAATACTCGAAATACAACCAACTTCCATCATCTTTCATTCTACTAGACTCAAGAAATATGAAAATTACATTGACTCAATCTAGACATTATAGACTTCCTAAGTCTTCGCTCATCTTTAATCACTCTCGGATCCGCTACTTGAATAATCCGAATCCGAACCCGACTCACTTTCATTTCCTGAAAAAGATTGGAAATAGGTAATGAGCACACTTGCCCAGTAGGTATCTTCGCATCAACATGAAGGCACTATTAAAGTGATTAATATTTTTGTTCTAAAGAAATAAGGTAAAATCATGCAATGCGATGATCACGCGATTAAATCAAAGTAACAAGACAATCATATAAGATGGAATGAGAACAAGAATGAACTAGCAAGAATAGAACAAGAACATGATATTGGCCTTTCATGAACAAGAATATATCGAGAATGTACTAGCAAGCCACATATTCATCACTTTAGCATCTTATGCTTATGAGCAAGTGCTTCGTGAATTTCTATGGAATATCAAGCAAGGATGTCATGTCGTGTCGTGGATCTTCACTTATTTATAGAAATAGTACTCCCAGTGCAATGCGACGCCAGTAGCATCATACCCCATGGTTTATAAAATAATATGTTTCCGGCAATCAGCCGAGGGGACTAACATAGAGCCCTTGAACACAATCAGTGCTCGATCGCATCTTCAGGTATAAATTAAGCTACTTCCACGCATGTAACAGTAAAGTATGGCCAAGAATATAACAATTCCAAATAATAAAAATCAATGAATGAACGCTTCAATTTGAATATATGAGATCAAGAATGACTTAGACTACGCTATGCTTATGAAAATAAATCGGCAGCATAACAGTACATTCTCTTAACTTTCATTCATTATATTAAGTCTATTAAGCAATATGATAGGTTCTAGATCATCAAAGTTTATCTAGAAACATTGAAATGTCAACCCTTGGTCAAACCTTGGGTTGAGATATTCAAGTCATGTGACGGTCATTCACTGGGCCGTTACATTGTGTGACGGTCTAGTATAGGACCGTTACATTTGTCTGAATCCAGAATCAAGAATTCAACCTCAGATGAATGTGACGGTCGTATATTGGGCCGTTACATGAGCCTGACGGTCCAATACAAGGTCGTTACATTACTAGAATCAGAAAACAACGATAGTGTATTCTAGTTAATGGGTTTTAATGGTACAACCAACTCGGCGTCCTAGTGGGAATCCCAGACTCGCGGAGAATTACGGAGGCCTTGAAACAAGATTTCCTAGTCCATTGGAAGGAATATCCAATAGAGAGGTCCTCAAGTCCAAGAATACGTTCCTATAGTGCAAAAATGTGAACTAATGGTCAACATACCGGAGTATGTGCCATGTACTTATAGAAACGACTTTATAAATAGGAAAAGAATATATATATAGACATATATCGATGCGAAACCATGATAAAAACTCTATTGATACATCATTCAAAATCATGTTTCAAATTACAAAACTATAGAGTTTTGGGTTCAGGAAATTAATATAACTCAAAGTAATAGTGAGATATTAAAACATGCATTTCATATCATGAACGCTTAAATAATCTCGAAGTCACGTAATTAGGTTTAAAACTTAGGTAACTAGGCTTAATAATAAGTAATATTGACAAATCATATTCTGTCTAGGGTTGACAGAACATAGCCTCTGACGGTCTAGAAGTGGGGCGTCACAGTGATTGTGACGGTCATAGAACAGGCGTTACCCTTATGTAACGCGTCTGTATTGGTGCGTCAGAGTTAACAGAGTAACTCATATACCACAGAAACTGTGACGGCTCATAGTAAGGCCGTTACATGAATGTGACGGTCCTACTGTGACGCGTCAGAGTGTCTGCTAACAGAAAGCAATATGAAACATAAGAGATTAACTCACATCATGTCTATAATCAAAACACCATGAGTTTCTAGGCATGATAAAGAAGGATAGGCTATCTACATGCATAGGTGACCATGAATAGATGAATAACATGTTTCAAGTTCTCAATTTAGGGTTAAGAGATGCATGTAATGCATGGAACTAGTAAAACATGAAATTGATGCTCTACTATGCATGAAATTCAATCAAACCAGAGGGCTTATAGTCCTATCAAGTTGTTTTTGCCGTTCATGAGATAACATACCTCTTGTCTAGGCTTCAAACTTCCAATTATGGTCTGAACACCGAACCCTAGTTCCCTTCTTCCTGTGATTTTTCAGCAACTTCCTTGGACTCTAACTCCACGACCTCTTGACCTAAAGATGTGAAATTTGGAGAGGAGTTAGTCTAAAGTATTGTAAACAAATACTTCTATGCCCTGTTTGATTGCGGAATAGGTTAAGTGGATAAGCTAAACCGCAGGTAAGATATTCCATAAAATACACCAAAATGCTTTGATTAGGAGATAAGGTAACCCGGAATATCCTTGAGAATTGTGAAAAAGCTTAACCCTCCTTGTTCTACCTTTTTGGTAGAACAAGTTATCCCGAGATAAACCAGGATAAGAGCATATCCCATGGAATACCTTGTATGAGCAACCAAAGGGAATAGGATAACTTTCAGTGGGGTATCCTGGTTTATCCCGATTTATCCCCCAAACTAAAGAACTTACCCAAGATTACACCTCCTTACCTTGATTCCTTGCGAGCCAAAAGTAAGGGTCGCACAGTTCAGAACTAGGTCCTATTTATAGGGTTTTGGCTAGGGTTTGAAGGTTAGATCGATTCTAGAGTCCTTAATCTGTTAAAACCTGATCTCTAAGAGTCCTTAGTGGTGTTATGAACTCTCCCCAAGTTGATCCCTAGTGGATAAGATCATCAAGTTCCCATCTTTTCATAAGTTCTTCAACTTGCGGACTTCACAGAGTGTAACGGTCGTAGACCCATGCGTTACAAGCATGTGACGGTCGCGCGATAGACCGTTACATTCAACGTATATAGAGTTTCAAATAAATAAAACTCTTTTATTCATTTATCCATATAATTATCTTAGATAATTAGTCTTTATCCTTAAAATCCGTAAATAAGCTAAATAACCTTCTAGAACATGGGCCAAACTTAATGATTTTTTGGGCCTTAGATGATGTGTACTTAGGCTTGGTTAATTATTTACCCTAATTGGGCCTTTAATGCCTTATTAGTCTCAAAAATCCATTTATTAATATACTTAGGCCTTTATAAATTCTAGAAAATTATTTTATAATTCAAAAATTATTTATATAAATTATGGGGCACTACAGGCATTGTTGAGACAGGGGCGGCCAAGCGCTGTTGAGACTGGAGCGGTCGGACGGCGTGAGTGTCGCCATGTCTAGAGCGACCAAGAGCCGTTGAGCTTGGAACCGCCGGGTGTCGTAGGCACCGTTGTGACTGGGGCAGTCGAGGCCGTAGGCATCACTTTGACTGGAGTAGTTGGGTGCCGTTGGCACGGCGGTGACTAGGGCACTCGGGTGCCCTGAGCACCACTGTGATTGGGGCGACCATGCACCGTTAAAATTGGGAGAGTTGGATACCCTGGACATCGTCGCAAGAACGATCAAGTGCCATGAACACCGCTGAGACTGGAGAACCTGAGCGCTGCTGGGGCTGAAGTAGTCGGGCGTCGGGACTGGGCAGTCGGGTGCCGCGGGCACCGTTGTAGCTGGATTAGATGGACATTCGGGTGCCGTAGGCAGTAGCCGGGCGGTCAGGTGCCGCGGGGCACCGTTGAGACTGGAGTGGTTGGGCAGTCGGGTGCCAGGGGCACCGTTGCGACTGGAGTAGGAGTAGCTGGGCAATCGGGTGCCGAGGGCACCGTTGTGACTAAAGTTGTTGAGCGTCGTTGGGGCTAGAGTAGCCCGGCGCCGTCTGGACTCGGCAGTCGAGTGCCGGGGGCACCGTTGTGACTCGAGCGGTTGAGCGGTCGGGTGTCGCAGGCCCCGATGTGACTGGAGTAGCTGAGCAGTCGAGTGCCGAGGGCACCGTTGTGACTGAAGTTGTTGAGCGCCGTTGGAGCTAGAGTAGCCCAGCGCCGTTAGGACTCGGTAGTCGGGTGCCGACAAGGATGGCAAACTTGGTTTCGGACTCGGTTTCGGCCGGGTCCGAAACCGATACGACTCGGTATCGGTTTCGGCCGAAACCGGCCGAAACCCAGATAAAAGGTTAAAAAAATCAAATTAATTCTAAAAAATCTAGAAAAAATCATAAAAAATATAAATAATCACTTAAAATCATAAAAATCATTACACATGCATTTGACTGTATAAGTTAGTGCAATAACCTTGAAGTAGACAACTACAAAAATTGAGAATAATTCAAAAAAATATGAATAATCACAAAAAAATCAGAAAATTCTAAATTAACCCAACCAAAATAACACAACAAAACAATCAAACCTTAAATTAACCCAATGAAATTAACCTCAAACAAAACAATCAAACCCTTGATGTTGTGTTGGCCCCCGGTGTGCGCAGCAAGGCTCCCTCTCGGCCTCTCCCTGTCCACCTCCAGCAGGCGCAGCAGCAGGATCGCAGCACTGCAGCAGCCTTGGCCCTTGGTCGCACGACAGCAGCTCGCAGCAGGCAGCAGGTCGCAGCAGCTCGCAGCAGGCAGCAGGTCGCAGCAGCTCGCAGCAGCAGGTGGCAGCAGCAGCCAGCAGCAGCTCACAACAGCAGCCAGCAGGTCGCAACAGTAGCAGCAGGTGGCAGCAGCAGCAGGCGTTCGCAGCAGCTTGCAGGGTTTCGGCCGTTTCGGCCGTGGGATGGGGTTTCGGGGAGGAGAAGAATGGGTTTCGGCCGAAATCGGGGGGGTTCACGTGAATTTCGGCCGAAACCGGACGATTTCGGGCCGAAACCGTCGAGTTTCGGGCCGAAACCGATATCTCCTTTAAGTTTCGGACCTGCACAGTAAACAGGTGGGTTTTCGTATCGGGTATGGCCCGAAACCGAAACGTTTCGGCCAAAACGTTTCGGTTTCGGCCGAAACTGTCAACAATGGGTGCCGGGGGCACCGTTGTGACTCGGGTGGTTGAACAGTCGGGTGCCGCCGGTCTCGATGTGACTGGAGTAGCTGGCAGTCGGGTGCCGGGGGCACCGTTGTGACTGAAGTGGCTCGGCAGTCGGGTGCCGAGGGCACCACTGTGACCAAAGTGGTTGGACGTCGTGAGACCTCGATAGTCGTACTCGGGGCGCGTTCACAAAGGCAGGGGCTTGACACTTCATCCTGCGTCAAGACTCGAGAAGTATGCCCACTGTTCGGGTAACCACATTAAGGGCACGCTTATCGAGGTGACGCCTGGGCGACGCGCGATCATCGAGACAAGGAATCAGGTTGAGCGCATTTATCAAGCACATCATGTGGTGCACGAACATCGAGGCAGAGACCGGGCAGGGTACTTTCATAAAAGCAACATCAGGGCCATGCACGAATATTGAGACAGAGCCCAAGCAGGGTGCTTTCATAAAAGCAGCATCATGGTCGTGCACGAATATCGAGACGGAGCCCAGGCAGAGTGCTTTCATCGAGTCACATCCGGGCAACATGCGATAGTCCAACGACATCCAGATAGGGTGCGTTCATCAAAGCAGAGGCCGCCTTTGAGGAGGTTTGTGTTTTGGCTAAACGCCGTATGAGGGACAATCATGCGACATGTCCTCAGCGTGAGCCTAGCAAACACAAAACCAGCCAACCAAATCCTTCACGCGCCGTTTGTAGTCCCGGGGATGAGCTCCATGCATGTTATTGTCTTGCCCCTTGAGCTTCCAAGGGGAGGGTTTTATAGTGGAAGATGAAGGGTCAGGGGGGTTTATGCGGACTGGGCTGGGGGGGTTATTTTTTGTTAAAAAAACCTTTGTCTTTTTTTGTTCTGGGGGGTTTACGCGGACCAGACTAGGGGGGCCAGTCTGGTCCACGTAAACCCCCCCTAGGAGGGTTAACGCGGACTGGGCTAGGGTTTTTTTACCTTTTGTAAAAAACTCCCCCTTTTTTTTCTTGGGGGTTTACGCGGACCAGACTGGGGGGCTAGTCTGGTCCGCGTAAACCCCCCCCCCCAGGGAGGGTTAACGCGGACTGGAATGGGGGTTTTTTCCCTGGAGAGAGAAATGGATTTTTATTATTATTATTATTATTTTATTGGGGGGGTTTACGCGGACCCGACTGGGCCTAGTCTGGTCTGCGTAAACCCCCCCCCCAGGGGGGGTTAACGCGGACTGGAATGGGGGTTTTTTCCCTGGAGAGAGAAATGGGTTTTTATTATTATTATTATTATATTTTTTATTTTGGAAGGTGCGGTCGCTTTAACACCGGTCTGCAGGCAGGCAGGTCGCAGCCTGCGTGCGCTGGCGAGAATGGGCGCCGCGATCAACTCCGACGTCGGATCGGGGCGGGCGAGCCCTCGTTGCGAAGAGGACTTGTCGTAGTATGATGACACCGAAGGCCAGGCCCTAACTCGAAGCAAGGCGACGAGGAGAACTCCCACAACAAGGAGATCGTCCTCAGATCGGGCATGTCTGGGCGAGTAGTGCAACCCAGCGAGAATGGGCGCCGCGATCAGCTCCGACGTCGGATCGGGGCGGGTGAGCCCTCGTTGCGAAGAGGACTTGAAGTAGAATGTCTGAGGGGTAGAGATTGGTAGTTGTTCCCATCAGGATCACAGAGAAAGACTTCGCAATGGAGATCACGTCCTGTCGGGCGTCTGGTGACGCAGATCTGCACGGTCGGACGAAAACGGCCGCTCCGGCCTGATCTGGGGGCGGATGACAACGAGCCTGGACTCGTTACGAAGAGGACTCGAAGAGGAATCCCCTATGGGCTGGGTTCACCCAGAAGCGCTGCGGGGGGCTCTGGAGTCGGCTTTGAATCTGGACCCAAAATGGTCAAACTCAGTGTTTGTCCAAGCTCCACCTTGAATGCGGTGGACCCAGTTGTGATTTGACTGTTTGAGTCACAGGTGTCAAGCCGCTCGCAGAAGGTGTGTCGGGAGATGTTCCCTGCTTTTTCGTCATGCACCGTGTGAAGCGATGGGTTACTGAGAGTCCCGGGTTGGCCCGGTAACTGGGGTGTCGACATGATGATGCCGTTTGTCTAGTAGTCGGGGTGACCCCCGCTTCTTGACGAAGAATCGTATGGTACGGCAGGCTGTTCTGAGTCCCGGATTAACCCGATTGTTGAGGTGTCGGAGGTGTGATACCATATGCAGGGTATTCGGGAATGATCCCCGAATCTTTACAGAGTGTCGTTCAGTACGGCAGGTTGTTCTGAACCTTGGACCCGACTCGGTTGTCGGGAAACTGGCTGGTATAGTGCCCTTTGCTTGGGGAGGATCCCCGCATGTTATGGTGTGCCGATAGACCCAGCGAAATATCTCGATTTCCGAGCTCAACTCGGCTGGTGGAGCAGCTTTGGCGCTGTGCCGTTTTGCTCTATTTAGGGAGTAGTTCCCTATGATTAATTCGAGAAAGTAAGCAAGTGTCAACAGGTGGTTATCCTCCTGGTCTATGTAGATGATGTGGTCATTACATTGGATCATCAGGACGAAATACAGCAGTTCAAAATGGTTCTAGCCAAAGAATTTGAAATTAAAGACTTGGGGCGGCACTGGTATTTCCTCATAATTGAAGTTGCGGGGGTCCAAGGTACGAATGCGGACACCCTGGGCCACCTGACGTGCCTTGGGCAGTTGGGCCAGCCTTTTGCAGACCCAACTAATCACAACTGCACCTAGCCTTCAGAAAAATGCCTTCCCACCTAGGCAGTGCCTAGGCTTGCGCCTTGACATCTGCAATATTAAATAATTTGAATTAAGTCCTCAAGTAGATGGTGCTGGAGCCATGCACAATGCTATCACTTAAAATGTAACCAAATCTCGAAACCTCAGCTCATAACTGCTAACTTTATCAAATAGATGGGGCATCATACAGAAGGTACATAATTGGCTTACGCTCTTTTCAATCCAATCCTAGACATCATGCCCGACATACCTGTACTGTTCTTTCTCTTAGCCTTTGTTTCCCGATGAAGTTCTAAATATTACACTGAAAATATTCATGATTTATTCATTTAAAAAAATATCAATTATTGATAAGATCATATCAGTCTAACATTACAAATCCATTATTAAAAAATTAAAATTCTTCTATACTGGGTAGGGGCAGCAGTAAATTTTGATCAGTCTATTTTCCCTTCCGGTAAGCAAGGAATCTCTTAGATCAGGTTTTTTTTTCACAATACCTAATTCCTAATATTACAATAACAATTTTGGTAACAGAAAAAATCAGAATCTTAATTAAAAATAAATTCACGAATTTGAAAATTCATTCTTTTCTTAGATTTAGAAAAGAACACTTAATTAAAAGAATTTTTTCTGCACCCATGTCTCTCATCATCAAATATCATCACGAATCATAAAATTTCAAACAATAATAATAATAAATTAGAAAAGAACTAGCACATTACAGCTAGCATATCAAAGCATTTAACAACTATGCAACGGTTTAAAAAGTCATATAAAATCACCATCTGAAACATATTTGAAATTTCTCCTATAGAAGTATAGATAAAAAAATAGTATCAAAAAGATACCCATTTGAATGACCATTCCACTGATGAACTTCCGCATGTCGATTTAGTAATGTCATTCTATGTTGTTCCAATGCTAGTTCTTCCAAGTAACTATTCAGGGATGATCCTGAGGGAACAGTCAAATCGGTGGTACTGAAGACTTTTGGGCCTCTCTTGATGTATAAATCTCGCAATAAAGTAGATGAACAGATAATATTGTGCCTGGAATGAAAGAAAAAAAGGCAATTCAAGTATTTCAGTTAGAAGATCCTCAAATGGTTCCCATGAATGGGTAATAACACACTAGACCTAAATTGCTACCATGCAGACAACCGTGTTTAGCAGAATAACAGTTCCCACGTCCTTCATAGGAGGAATGTTTGCATGTTGATTTTTGGAATCTTCAATACCACATCTTTCTATACACGATACAGATGGGAAGAATGTTTCCATTATATCCATGAGGCCCTCATTGATATTAGCATCAGTTATTTCGGTATATTCCACCTATATGGAAATCATGGCTTGTCATCTCCTGTGTTATCCGTAAGATCTCTAACTCTCAAGGGGTTCCATGATGGAAGCCCTTCCAATTAAGAATAAGATGGAGATGGAGGAGTAGGGGGAAGAACAGGATTAGAAGAAAAAGAAAGAGGAGGCAGAAGAGAAAAAGATGATGAAAAAGAGGAGGTGGAGGGATGAGGATTACAATAGAGGAGTAGCTCTCCAACATGCTGAGATGACATTGAGATCTGGGAAAACGATCCTCCTTATATGTGTGAGCGTAGTTTTGCATTGTTCATGATTTTAATTTGATCATACTGAAAGGATTAATGCATAAAATATAAAGTTTTATCTAAGAAATATAACATTAAGGTGATCTTTGGCCAATATTCCTATCTTCAAGATCTCTTCCCTTAGGCCTTTCAATATGTCAAGATCTGATATGGTATTCCCTGGTGGAAATGTGTCTTTTTGTCCATGCACTGAACAGATGGCCTTCACTGATTTTTTTGGGAAAAATGTAGACTATACCACCAATTTTATTAAAATAAATAGAGGTAGTACATTGAAAGTCAATGGTAGAAGAGAGATTCCTCACGAACTATAAAACGACCAAGAAAGAAACATTGCATAAAAGAAAAAAGAAACCCCCCCCAAAAAAAAAAATATCAGAACAATTAAAATATCAACACCTCTTGTGAAGAACATGTGGCCACCCAGCTTTGTGCATCATTCAACAAAGAGAGTTCACGCCTGCCTTTATTGCACTTAGTGGTAGTAGTGGACGGTTTTCATCTCATGCATCTGCCACGAGACCATCTCCCTGCGGAGTCGACGATGAAGCCACGTTAGCATTGGATAGGGGGCCATCCATGAACAAACAGATTTAGCACCATAATTATCTCATTGTTGCACCCACTATTTATCTCAGATAAAGTGAGACATTTCCCTCGAGTTGGTCGGGATTCAATATTTGACGTATCGCCACTCCGTGGAATATTTTCACACATCGGGACTCTGTGGCCCGCATATCTCTACAATTATAGACCCCTCGCAGTAAGCAAGGTGGTCGGAAATCGGATTAAACCATCACAATTGTCAGGATCGCGTGGGTACGGACAAAACCTCGAAGGGGTAGAGTTTTCCTCCCTTGGATGTTCAACATGAGCAAAGAAAACCTCGTAACAAGAAGAGGGAGATGCAAAGGATGGTGTACACACCACCTGTTGTTGCGATTTTTCTGGGATCCGGTGACCGGGATGAGGGAAGGAATAAAGTGGAAAGGGAAAATACGGGAGTTTGATGTATCTCGGGTATCCTCCTTCGTAGCCGTATTCCTCTTAAGGCGGTACCGGGCACTCGCCTTTTACAGAGAGTCGAGAGGAAAACGGGTGGCACGAGATGTTTCCGGCGCTAAGGTAACTAGACCGGGGGTGCGGGCGTGCCAGTCGATTTTTCGACAACCACCTATGGAACCGAGGGTTGACTGGGGAGAGTCGCCAGGACGCGGCACGTGGGCTCGGGAGATCGGGTGACACGTGGAGAGAATGAGGGTTCCATGGGTGCGAGTGCGCAGGCGATTGTGGGGAATCGTGTACTGGACGTCTTTCCCCACCGACCGCAAGCAGTCGGTGTTTATTTACATCGGATTGAATCCGAACACCTTTGTTCTGTGCTGGAGCGAAGTCTGTATATGTCTGAAGCCATGGGTAGGGGGCCGGGGGCATCCCGCAGCTGTAAGGATGCACTTGACTGAGAGGTGTGATTTACTGGAGTGAGAGACGTTGGACGCACACCGGGTAGTGCAGAAGGAAGCTGAGCCCCGGGTACGGGTATGTATTCAACTAGTTGCATACTCTATGAGAGCCACATGGGCTTTACAAATGGGCCGAGGAGGCCAAATTACAACTAGCGCAAGCCGCGGGACAATTCCGACACGTGGGTCGGTCCCCGGGTCAATGCATAACAAGGCGGACATCCGCGTATTTTTACAGAGGCTCTCCTCGAGGCGAGGGATGTGCCTGATTCGCCGAGGGAGGACTGGACTGGATAACAGAGGGAGATACTGGCTGACGACTGTACGAGGGCCGGATGCGGCTTGGGATGAGCAGTCGGGTACAAATCCTGAGGGCCGAGTATCTCCGTGCTGGGAAGTCGAGGCCGGTCCCGGGAATGTCACTTCCGGGACAGGGTCCGGTTAACTTGAGACATCGGTCAGAGCAGTCGGCTGCCAACTCGGGGCCAGCGATGGGCACGCGGTTCCGTGACGGAGGTAGGTGCGGCATCATGGCGTATGCTTGACCGTCGTAGGTTGTCATACGCGGGCAGACCCGGGATGCGGGTGTGTTTGCCGTTGTCATAGTGCCTTACGTGTGACGGAGGTGGGCTTGTGTGCGATGGCTAAACGCCATATGAGGGAAGTGTGAGCGACATACCCTCGGCATGTGTGAGCCGATCAACAAGCCAACCACGCGCGCACACTTAGCTCCTTGCGTCCTCGATCCTTGCTGGATGCCTGCAGAAGTCCGAGGGTGCAGCAGTTAGATCGTAGGTTATTGCCTTCGTATCCATGTTTGCCCCTTGAGCTCCCAAGGGGGCTTTTATAGGGGAATATGAAAGGTCAGGGAGGGTTTAGGCAGACCAAGTTGAGGGCCAAACTTGGTCCGCATAAACCCTTGCAAAAATATTTTTTTTTGTTTACTGAGTGGGGGAGGGAGGGTTTAGGCGGACCAACTTGGGGCCTGGGTCTGGTCCGCCTAAACCCCTCCCCCAGGGGGTTTAGGCGGACCAACCCAGGGGCTGGGTTTGGTCCGCCTAAACCCCTCCCCGGAGGGGTTTAGGCGGGGTAAAAAGGCTGATTTTTTTATTTTGAAAAATCTTTTTTTTTGGTCTAGATGGGGTTTAGGCAGACCAAACCTGGGGGCAAGTTTGGTCCGCCTAAACCCCTAGGGGTTAGCGCGGACTGGGCTCGGGGGCTGGGTTTTTGTGTAAAAAAAAGTTTTTTTTTATTATACCAGCGGTTTAGGCAGACCAAACCGGGGGGGGATTAGGCGGAGCAAGTCTGGAGAGAGAGGGGGGGCGGTCCCCACCCTATAAAATGCCCTCTTTTTTACTTCTTTTGGCCCCACTTTGACCCAGTGTGACTGCCAGAAGGCGAGAATGATACGAAAGTTGGACTGGTTGACCGGTTGCTTGCGCGTGTGGACCCCGACGGTTGACGTGTGTGACTTTGCGCTCCCGAGGCTCCGTTGTTGAGTTCTTTGTTATCGAATCCTTCTACGCACGGTTACGCCGGTCAATCTTGCACGAAACTGGGAGTGACTGGAACTGGAGAACGGTCGTGGGGCCATTGGGCTGGGAGGAGGGCGCGTCCTCCAAGGGGGATCGCCCTCCCCAGGGCGCGGCCGCGCCCGAGGCGAGTTCCCCTCCCGGGCGAGCCGTGGCCCCGAGGGGTGGCCTCGGGGGTCTTCTTTTGTCGTCTGGGGGTGTCCTTTGAGGGACAGAGTGTTCAGGTATGCTGGGATTGGCCCATGGGGGCTTGTTGTTGTAGTGTTGTTGCTGCTGCTCGCAAGGTGTTCGGGGAAATTCCTGACACACCTCGGGTTGTCGGTCGGCTTGGGTAAGTGATCGGCGGGCCTTAGATTTAGCCTTGGGCTGAGGGCAGGGGATCATAGGAGCTGAGAGAGAACCTTCCGAGCGTGCGGGCCTAGCTTTTGTGACATATGCCGCGTTATAACGCGGGTTGGCGGGCAGCCCCGGGTTGGCCCGGGAGCTAAAAGCAAACGGCTTGTCGCCGCGTGTCTGAGGGTCGGGGCTGGCCCCGAGTTACTAGGAGGCTGTCATAGGACATGGCTGGAGTGCTGGAACCGGGGGTTGGCCCTCGGCTTGTTGTAGAACGGCTGGGATATGCACGTCCGCAAGGTGTTAGGGAAAATTCCCGACACGCGTGTACGGGCCGCATACGGGTGTTGTGGGATTCTAAAGCCCGTGGTTGACCAAGATAGGTCTTCCTTTGACTTTAGAAAACTGGATGGAGGCGTCTTGGGGGTAGATCCCGGCCTCATTGCTGGGTGCCACATGTCGTGGCCCGTTGTCAGGGCTCCCCCGGGTTGGCCCGGGTGGCGGTGTAGAACGTGGGTAAATTCGCAAACTGAGTGATCGGGGGTGACCCCAATCGATTGTCGAAGTTGCCGTGGGTCACAGCTAGCTGGTTGGGAACCTTGGCTGGGCCCGGGGAGCCATAGAAGGGGCTGGGTAGCTGTCGCTTTAAAGGTGTTCGGGGAAATTCTTGAACCCTTATTTCTTGATATTTTGCTGAGAAATTGTCTGAGTACAACAAATGCCCCCCACGGGGCGTGCGTCAGAGGCGGAGACGAGGGCGTACGGCCCGTGAGCTCCTCGTTCCGGGTTGTTGTAGTTGTATTTTGACACTTCATGTACGTTTCTTTTGCTGTCTTGTATGTATTGATTTCTGGTATGCTTATCATTTTTGTGCAATTTGTTTTGCAGCTATAGCGAGATTCGGCAGGAATGAGCGGGTTCCGAGGCGCGTGGCCCGCAAGGAGGACCACTGGGTGAGGAGGACCGGGCAGCCCTTGCCTCCTCTGGGCCCGCCTGTTGTCACTGTGGCCAATGTGGACCAGCTCGACCTGAGGCATTTACTGGTAGTTGGGGGGCCCGTTAGAGAGGGGGCGGGTAGAGCAGGGATCGTGGAGCTGGCCCGTATCTCTGAGGCGGGTGGCATCTACACCTATGATCCTGCTGGAGGCTACCCGGTAGAGTTCCCACTGGATCGCCACTTGTTCGAGTTTATCAGGAGCTTTGTCCCGCCTGGCATGGAGGACGGGGATTCTCGTGTTGTTGGAGAGCGCCGCCGGCTGGAGCGGGCCATTCTGGTGGGCAGGGACAGCCTGCACGGGGTCGCCCTCTACGGCTTCCCGAGCTTCTCTATGGATTACTGGAGGCAGCGTCAGTTTCCAAGTGTTGAGTGCCTGGGCTTTTTCAGTAGGGCGGACCAGTTCGGGGTCCGTGTCGGAGCCCTGGGTCCCGCTTCCTGGGACTTGCACTGCCACCACCGAGTGGAGACAGAGGGGACTCTGGGGTTGGTGCTGGAGCCGTCAGGGCTACAGTATGCTGGAGAAGGCTAAGACCCTAAAATTTAGGAGCATGAATGCCGTAGGCATTTTTGAAGTAGGGTTTCAACTGAGGCCTCTTATATTTAGGCAAAGACCCTAAAATTTAAGAGCATGAATGCAAATGTGCGAAAGCCGCAGGCATTTTTGAAGTGAAGGAAAATTTTTTAGACTCCGAGGGTATTTTGGTAATTTTACCTCTCCAGGGGTATTTTGATAATTTTACCAGGTTGGGGGTATTTCTGAAATTTTTGGGCTGGAACGAAAGTAGGGTAGGATTCCTGACTTCCAGGGCGCTGAGGCCATTTATGAAGGGTTTTAGGGGGTGACTAGGCCATTTCTGGGTCACAGCGGGTATTTTGGTAATTTTACCACACCTTACAAAGACCTAGATTCGGGACGACATCTAAGTGTCGGACTGAGCTGACACCTCCTCAAGCCGAAGGAGTGATGGGAACTTCATAGAAGGCGTACATCCATCCATTTTGCCAGAGGAGGGGTATGTATGCAATTTTTGAAAGTCAGGGATTTTCTTGTAATTTTCCCCGATTGGTGTACATAAGAGATTTGTGGAGTACACTAGATTCATTTATGGTCCAATTGAGTACACGGGTTGTCGACGAGTTGTCGACTGTACAAAGATCCGCACTAGCGCGGGAGATAGGGGCGTTGTCCCAAGTACAAGAAGTTGCAGGGTATAACTGCAAATAACAGGACATTTTTGTTTCTCGGGCCCCGGAGAAGACATTTTTGTAATTCTCCCATCATACAGGCGGAACTACATAATTTAGTCACCCCGGGACGTAGAAACTTACAAACATGACCCGCTGAGGGGCATAATTATAAAAATACCCCTTAGGGGCATATAAACAAGACCCAGGGACTTACCCCTCGCGGGTCAAAACAACGAACAGAATCCCAAGTGCAGGATGCTCCAAGTGTGTAGGAAATGCTCCGTAGGTTGCAGCTCCTTCTCTTTCTCTTCTGGACCCTTGGGGGTCTATTTATAGAAGTGAGAGGCTACCCGGGGTCGTTTGAACCCGTACGGGTTAGACGGGAGGAAAATGACCCCGGGGAGGTCTTTTTTCCCTTTTTTTTCTTTTTTTTTTTGGTTCCCTGCACTGGGAAGGAGGGAGCGGCCCGAGGTGGATGACCCCAGGCAGGTCCGCGCGGGACCTGCCCGGGGTCATTCGACCCCGGGCAGGACCTGCCCGAGGTGGATGACCCCGAGCAGGTCCCCCCGGGTTCAGCCGACCCCGGGCAGGTCCCCCCGGGTCTGCGCGGCCCCGCGAGGCCCTGCCGGCGCTCGCGCGGACCCGCCCGGGGGCGGGCGACCCCATACATGTCCCTCCGACCCCGGACGGGTCCCCCCTTCGTCCGGTTTTAATAAAAGGGGTCCTTCGGGGCTTTTTGGAGGCTTGTTTGCTCGCTACGCTACGTGGAGGGAGAGGAGAACGCGTCGTCTTGTTCGTTTGTCGTCTCCTTCACGCCGTAGGTCGCAAGGGGAAGATCCGTGCTCGTCTGGACAGCGTGGTACACGTGTGCGAGGCTTGATTTGCGGTGTGTAGACCTCCCTTTACATCTCCTTTCTTGTCGTAGGAGCTTCACTTGCTCGTGGTAGCACGTTCAAAGGAGGGAGACCTCATCCCTTAGGGATTTTCCCAGAGCTACACGATCTTGACAATCGTAGTTGATTTAATTCGGCTCCCGACTGTCTCGATTGCTGCGAGAGGTCCATGATTTTGCAGAAATACAAGTGCTATGAAGCCCTTATCATGGGAGGGATACTACGTGGGACGGCGATACGCCTAATGTTGAATCCCGCGTGGAAGTACTCCATAGGATGGCGATATGCCAAATAGAGACCTCGGCCAATGCGAGGATAACAATTACGGAATTTTGTGAGATAAATTACGGGAGCAACAAATGCCCCCCACGGGATATCCGTCAACGCCGGAGGCAGGAGGCGGATGACCCGTGTCTTGCATGATTTTTTTGCTACTCCCCGAGCTCATTGGCATAATGGGGCATTGTAGGACTGCCCAATAGTTTTATTGTTGTCCGTAGGCTGATTTAATCCTTGATTGAGCTTCATTACTCATCTTTATCTTTCCGGTCTTGGCTTTGCAGCTCTTGCAGACATGGCTAGCCCAAGCCGAAGCAGAGAGACATCCCGGCGGCCCAGGGTTGGAGGCTCTGATGACCACTATGTGCGGAGGACGGATAGGGCTATGCCGCCATTCCCTCCTCGCAGCATTACCTCTGAGGGCTTTGACGCGGTGGACCGCGGATTTACTTGGGTCGCTGAGGGCCCGACAGGGGAGACTGCCGCCACTGAGGGTGCTATTGATGTCTCCCGCATTATGAGGAGGCAGGGAGGCAATGTCTATGACCGCTCAGAAGGATATCCACCGCATTTCCCACTGGACCGGCATCTCGCAGCTTTTATCCAGAGCTTTGTACCTCCCGGTATGGAGGCTAGTGATTCCCTCCTGCCAGCAGAGAGGCGCCGTCTCGAGCAGGCTATATTGCTCGGGAGGGACAGCATGCAGAGCACTTGCACCTTTTCTTATCCGAGCTTCCCTGAGGGCTTTGTACGGTAGCAGCAGTACCCCGATCAGAAGAGCCTGAGCTTCTTCAAAGATTTTGACAGCTCCACAGTTCGAGTGGGGCCATCTTCACCAGCTATCTGGCATTTGTCCGGGCATCACAAGGCCGCGGATGTCACAGTTGATGGGATGTTTCTGACTCTCTCTGGTGCAGGTTTTACACATGATGACTATGATCATGACTGCTTCTTGGAGAGGATTTTATCACAGAAAGCTCCCAGCTGGTATGGGAGATGGGCTGTCATTTCCTCCCACTGCTATCGTCGAGGTGCGACGGAATGGTTATGAGGTGTCCTGACAGTTTACCGAGCAGCACTTGACAGGGCAGGGATTCGTCACGCAGTGACCGCAGCTTTATACTCTTATCCTTGCCACACAGGATTGATCCAGGCCTTAACTGAGAGATTCAATCGACGCTGGAACACATTTGTCACCGCTGAGGGAGAGACTTCACTGAGCCTGTGGGTCTTCCACAGGATTTCTGGTCTGCCAGTATGTGGGCAGCCCTACAAAGAGCGGTCCCTGGATGATGTGCACATCAGTGCTTCGGACGGAGCCGGCCGGTATCTCCTTCCTTACTGCTTCTGATATCTGATGAAGACTTGGAGGGACCTAGCCCTCGTAGGCAAAGAGAAGGCTGCCTGGACGCCGAGGGTGACCCTGAATGCTTGGGTGACACACTTCTACAGCGGCCCATATTGCTTCTATGAAGAGTTTGCTTCTTCTGGCATGACATGGGAGCAGTGCAGAGAGGTAGAGCTTCGGTTTGCTTCACACCCCCATCACTTGCCCGCCCCAGCACAAGGGTGGAATTCGAGGGATCTGTCGCCGTTGACGTACTTGGCAGCTTACACGGAGAGGAGAGAGTTTTACAGGCCGAGGTGATATACCCGACCTGCCTGATGGCATGTGGACGCAGGATTGCTATTGCTCCGGCCGCGCTGGCGAACATCTATCATTCCTTCGGAGCCCTGACTACACATTCATCACCCAGGGATAAGCATACTCTGATGCCCACTCATTATTTGAGTGCGTGGGCTGCTTTGCTATTGCCGGAGCTTTCACAGAGGACAATAGTCGACAACCCAGATGCCCCACTTATCTTCAACTTTGCTGGTCACCCGGACCAGGATGCAATTTCATAGCTCGCTAGTGCCCGCCGTGCTTTGTCTTTCCTCCATACTAGGAGGGGTGAGAGTCTGGACTTCGACCACAGCTCCCACCTGTACCGTCCTTACTTGGAGCAGCAGGGTGACACGATCGCCTGCAGGTTATCTTCGCGGGCTTTACCTTCTTCGCAGGCACTGGCAGAGTGGGTTTTTTGTATCCGACCCGGGATTTTAGTCTACCGCCGCTCCAGCACAGCAGTTCTTGAGCCATATTATCCGCATCGATTTGCCAGGAATTTTAGATATGATCAAGCGATTCCCCCGAATGCGGATTTTCCTTTGACTCTTCGTCAGTACAAGCAGAGAAACGTCCATCTGGTGGCAGCTGCTTGGCAGGCTTTCCTCTTTCATGATGTGAAGAAGGACTATCCCATTCCAGAGCAGGCGCGCAAGGGCCATTTTGACATACACTATGCGCGCTGGTGGTTCAAAATCAGCAATGTCTTCCGACAGTGGGCCGACACCATCCGAGCGACTGAGGAAGGAGGACCTGCCTCCCTTGTTCCTTGACCCTGAGTTCGTCAGATCTCACTTTTCTAGGGCTGCTCGAGCCATCCGTGAGATAGAGTCCCGTTGGAGGGAGGAGGGGCTCCCTATTCCTGTTGACAGGAGCCAGTACGTTGGGGCTTTGAAGCCCTTGAGGAGTGCACCCACGGCAGCCTCCACTTCTGGGTCTACTCGTCAGAGGGCGGCCCCTGGGTCTTCAGCACTTTATTCCTGGTGGGAGGATCTGAAGACCTCTTGTGGTTTTAGGACCAAGTCTCAGCTATCAGAGCCAGTTCCTGAGGGAGCCTTTGCCGGTAGCACTATCAGAGCCGGCTATCAAACACTTAAGGGACTTCAATCTTCCGCTCCTTGGCTAATGGTTGTGGCACCTAGGGGCCATGAATGAGGGGTTATGGTCGGACGTGATTCTCACAAAGTATTACAAGCGCGAAAGGTTCCACCGGATTTCACTCCAGATGCTCTCCACAACATCTCGTCTGTTTGAAACGGCATTTTACAAGCCTCGGTCCTCGTTCGAGCTGCTATTGAGTGGCATCTGGGAAATGGTCTTGCTTGCCGCTTTTGGCTAGACAGGTGGTGCGATGGTTGCATTTTAGGGAAGCGTTTCCCCTCCCTTTTCGCCATTGTTTCTGATCCATCAGTGGTAGTGGCTCTGGTTTGCAATTCAGACGGGTGTTCCCAAATTTCAGGCGCAATCTTTCAGACGACTAGGTTGCAAGCCTTGTGGAGCAGCTTCACATGGTGGAGGGTTATGGTCTAGATGGGGCTACGGTTGATTCATGGGTGTGGACGTCACAGGATGCTGGGAAGTATTCAGTTAGATCAGCCTATCTTAGCATTTGTGATGGGGGGCTGCGCTTCCCCTTCATCAAGCAAGTGTGGAGTACAAAGAGCCATTTACAGGTGTAGATCCTCATGTGGAAAGTGGCCCAGGGTCGGCTTCTCACTTGTTACAGATTGATTGTCCTCGTGGATGGGGTGAATTCCACGTGCTGCCTTTGTGGGAATGCTGAAGAGACTATGGATCACCTCTTTGCGACATGTTCTTTCTCTACAGAGGTGTGGGAGAAGGTGTTGAGAAGGTTCATAGTCTTTTCCAGCTGCCACAATCTGTTGAGGAACCGTTGTTGGGGTGGGAGTGGCCGTCGACTACCAAGGGGATCGTCATATTTGGTGGCTCATTCTCCATGCCACCCTATGGTCTATTTGGGGCGAATGGAATGCAAGGATTTTCAAAAGGGAAGCTAGATCGCCAGATGATGTGGTGTCTTTTGTTTGTGACAGGGTGAGGGAATGGGGAAGGGTCATTGGTAGGTTAATCCGCTCCTTCTCCCATGTTGTCCTTGTTGGGTGGGTAGGTTCGCCCACACCTTCTCGGTGTTTTTCTATAAGGGCCCTTTTGTGAGCTTTCTTTCCTTTACTTGTACATCCCCCCCTTTTTTATTAGTGATCATGGTACTACCCACTTTCAAAAAAAAACACATGGAGAAGCCTATTTGGGAGTCCTTGTCCACAATGAACTAAACCATTCAACAACTGATCAGCTCCTTTAGTCATATTGGAGATCTGTCCCAAAACTAATAATGTGGAAGATCATCTGCCTGACGAACTCCAATCAATATTATCTAAGAAGCCAATAAGAACTACTGGTGATGCATTTTTAAAGCAAGCAGAGAAGTATGATGGTTTCAATGATGATTTTGCACGTATTTTAACATTTCTGCTCATGAGTCACCTCCAAGAAAGGTGAGTTGTGCAGAGAGCTGACTCCTCTTCAATATAAAGGGATGACCGGGATAGCAAGTCCAACCCTTTACATGCAGCAAGATTTCTAGAAGCTTTGAGCAATTTGGGAGAGATAGCACTAGAAAATAGGAAAGCAGAAGAAAAAGGTGGCAGAATATTGGTAGTTTCCACTCGAAAGATGATACCTGGGGATCCTTGAAGCCCACCCTTTAGTAGAAACCACTCGTCATAAGATGACCTTCATTGAGGATGCCCTAGTTGGGCAAAGAACAACATCCACAAAGACATCATTCACTGCCTGATCTTGGTCATAAAGGAGTACTAGAAAAGTATAACATGTTCTTGATCATACTACATTATTATGTACTGAAGCAGATTATTGAAATCCAGTGGCACTTCTATTTTACATGGTAAACAGAACATGAGATTGGTGATGGTTGGACAAGACACCATATTTATCCTTGACAGATGGGATCAACAAAATCGTACAATTTTACCCTTAGGGTAATTTACAATTATATCTAGAATTATGATCCAAAATATAACTAGGTTCAACAAACATGCAAAATCAACAGTAATCTTTGGAACTCCTACTACACCGAAGTTTGGATTCAACATAGACACATGAATTTTTCTCCCCCACTATGTCACACAAATGAATTCAAAGCAACCATTTTCGGGCTGGTTATGGATGGAGAAGCTGACAATGGGTGGGATCATACAAAATCCCATGTCCATGGTTATCAAAGTGAAAATTGCCTCAGCAGAACGGTCATGCATTTATCCAAAAGTTGAATTTTGATATGATCTCCCAAATTTTCAAGTCTTTTTTTTCTTGGTAGGTCACATCAAAGCAACCACTGATGTGATATAGAAATACAATTCGGAAGTTATTCCATTTCAAGACAATATGGCTATAGAGTAATAAAACCCTAGTGTACAGTAGCTATATGCAAATGCATATCCTCTGAAAGCATTTTTTTTCCCGCACAGAATGCTGAAAAGAACACCAATTGCATGCACAATACCTGTAAATGTGCACAAGGTTTTAAATGTCACTAGCAGTTTCCCTGTCCTCTGATTAAAGGATACAGCATCCTTTAGAAGTATCTATCCCGTCCTCCTCAAGAACTAGACTGAAGAACTGATTTCACACATCCTTTTTGAACACCCTTCTTATGTCACCTTCTGACAGGCCCGATGTTCAAGTAATCTCCGGTAAAGAAGCTTTGAACAAGGTAAGACTGAAGTAGGATGTGAAGGAGAGTCTAGCAAAGGACGGACTATCAGAGAATAATAGAGGGCGACACATTTATACACGTGAGCATGTTCTTCCAAAGATATGACATTCCACCAAATTTAAACACAGTGAGCATATTGCTTCCTGAGATCATGTTTTCCATCCTCACCTCAGCACACTGCAAAACATCTTTTTTCCCGCCCGATCCATCAACTATCGACCAACAGAATAAGGTGCTAAAGATAGGTACAAGATGTGCACAGCGTCTAATGGGATTATAAAAACATACAATTGAAGTTTCACAGATGTTGGAAAGCAGCTTTACACAACTACCTCCTGTCATCTGCTCCCGTACGAAGACAGACCCACCGAACGAAGAAGAGAAAGAGGGAGAAGAGGGGAGAGGGAGAGGCGCGAACCATGACTTGCAGACCACGGCACAGCGGGCTACATCGAAGTGGTCGAGAAGTGCGAAGATGGCGCAGAGGACGTCAGCGCCAAGCGAGTGAATATTGCCGTCACCGGCAGCTCCTCCTACGGAGCTCCTTCGCCGCCACCGCCCAGACGCACTGCTGTCACCGCTCCTGCTGCTGCTCCTGCCGCCGCCGCTGGCTCTTTCCATGTCGGGAGATACTCGTCGTCTTGACACGGATTTTAGATGGACTCACGTTCTCGGCATGTTGATTGTCACGAGGAAGTGGCTGGAACTTGCGAGTGGAAAACCCCTTTGTAGTTGCAGGTCAAATTCATTGTGAATAGACGGCAATGTTCCAAAAAAAGATCATCTTATAGTTCAGAAGAGAAAAAAAAAAGTTAAGAGCAAACATTTAGCATAGTTGATAATCTTATTTATAATTTTAAGATTTTTTTCCAAATAACATACATCTTCGTCAACTAATAAATTTGAAGAGGGGTGATCTCGCGTTGGATCCTGAGTCGCACGATCTTGGATGAGCCTTTGTCGTCGTCACCACGATTGAGGTTCTACAAAGCAAGAAACGGACCAGAGGAGTCCAGGGTTGAGACCCCGGGGAAAAACCCTTTGATGCTTTAGTCAGCAAGCTGATAGAGCGTAGATGGAAAGGTGATGTCGCCTCGACAGTCGTTGTTAAAATTGCCGTGCCACATAAATTTCAAATATTTATAACCGCACTCACTCACTTATGGATTTGAAAACATGAGTATAATGGTAAGTACGGGTCGATCCCACGGGGAAGGAATTTGGTTATTTTTCTTAGTTGAAAATATTCTTGTGTTTTGAAAAACCAATTTTTGGGTTTTGAGTGCGATTACAACTAACGGAAATGAAATTACAACTTGAAATGACAAGGGATAAGTAAAGAAAATTTAGCCAATTGAGTGAAGAACGTCGTCATTTCCACGCCGAGCCTTTGATGATGATCGTTCCGCCTAGGAAGTCGACGCCGTGAGAGGATTTGAAGAAGAATCACCGCTTCGGGTATGTTTGAAACACTTAAGAAGAACGGGTTTGCAGATAACAAGTTTGAAACTTTAAGGTGAAAACAAAACAGAATTCAAGTGGAAATGGGGGTTGGAAGAAATGAAATAACTTGAAATCTGAATGGAATTAGAAAAAGTAGAAAACATGAAAGTTGTAGAGAATTGAAAAAGGAAGAACTTTTATGAAGAACACAGAAACAGAAAATGAAAGGAAGATAAGGAAAAACTTGAAAAACTAGGACCTATTGGTTCGGATGAACAGTAATTGACAGAAAACTAGCACCTAGAAAACTTAATTCTAAAGCTCAAAAGAAGAGGAATTTGACAAATTGAAAGAAGAATAAAACTTAGAGATACAAGAGATGAACAACTCTTATGAAGAACTCAGAGTTATTTGAGGACTAGAAAGACTTCAAAATGAATGAATGGAAGAAGGTATCACCACGGATGAACAGTAAATGCACAGGACAGCACTTAAGAAAATGGGTATTAATTCTATGAATTTGGACGAATTTGAAGAAATGCTAAACAGAGAAGTTGAAGAAAAATTAAAAAGGAACAACTTTTATGAAGAAAAGAATTTGAAATGAGGATCATAATAATGAGAAATAAGGCTGTGAAAAGACTGAATTCCAAAATGAAACTTGTATTGCAATAAATTCAACTTACAAATTTACCTTCAAAAGTTTGGAAACACACAACTTCAACAATCAAAAACTTCAGAAATGGAAGGAACTTACATTACAAATGCTTAAAGCTAGCTCTCTCTCCCTTGCAACCTTGCCATCTAGTTCTAACTCTAACAACCAACTCACTTGCTAACTCCTCATTCAAGACCAATGCACCCTTTATATAGGGGTTACAAAAACATTCCAAACAAGTGTACCCAATTTTAGCCTAAAATGGTAGGCAGGTAGGTTCTGCCCACTTTGCCATTTTTTTCGGATTTTTCTGAATTTTTTTGGCATTTTTTTTTGGCCTTTTTCTTCTTCTCTTTTCTCTCATTCTCTCTCTGCGGGCGCAACGCGCCGACCGCCGCCGCGTTAGGCAGCCGGCCCGGTGGACCCGCCTTCGCTGCCCCGCTCCGCCGGTGCCACGTGTCGCCTCGTGGCGCACGCGCGCCGCGTGTCGCGCCTGCCGAGCTCCTGCCGCCTGCCGTGCTCCGGGGCCGCCACGACACCCCCTCGCCTTCGCGCTGCAGCTGCCACGAACCCCCCCTCCGCCTTCGCCCTCCCGGCATCGTCGCCCGTGCCCGGGCGGCAAAGGCGGGAAGGGCCGGGCGGGGGCGGGTTTTGAATCTTTTTTTTTTCATTTTTTAATTTTATTATATAATATATATATATATAGCTATATATATGTCTATAAATAGTTAGAAAATGCTAAAAAATAGTAAATCAATTTATATTTTTTTTTATAATTTTTTTTTCTTATCTTTTTAAACAAGTTTATGGGCTTTTGGCCCAGTTGAACATATATATTATTATTCTTTTTTTTCTCTTTTTCTTGGAGTTTTCCTCGAACTACGTGCCTGCATAAATACATAAAAATGTAATTAAAATTTATTTAATTTTAGAAAAATAAATATTTGATACAAAATCAACAATAAGTGTGAGAAGTGTATATTTAATATCAATTAAGCTCATAAAAATGCATATACTCATGAATTAAATGATAAAAATACACACTAATCAAAAGGATGTAGGAAAAAAGGTGAGGGACACGAGATCGCTTTCCACCAGTGAGTGTGGTGTTGAGTACTCAGGATTATCTTACCAGTCTGGAGAGTTTTCCTGGGGTTTATATAGTTGCTCGCCCCGTATAGGAGTCTTGGAAGCTTGGGAGACTAAGGGGAGTTACGTCCTTGTCGTGGGCTTTTATGGTACGAGGACTCTTGCTCTCCCTTATCCCTTCGAGTCCCCTGCTCCGGGTGATGGCGTAACCTTTGCCTAGATTGGCGTTCGGCGGCCGGGTCGAGCGTGGGGCGCCCGTTCAGGGCTCTTCCCGGGTGACGGAGGCATCGTTGGATGGTTTATACTCGGTCCCTGATTGGGGTTCTCCCGAGCTACCGTTACTCGGTCTTCCGGGCCCGAAGGCCGCCTAGGAAATATTGGGTCGAGCAAGTTTTGGGCTTCAAATTAAGTGGGCCCGTAAAATGGGGGGCTATCACTTTGGGAGTCCGGCCGGTTTGGGTCGAGAATGGACCTATTTGGGCCGCTCGGGGCCACATGTCTTCGGGCCACTGATTTTACCCCTCTCCACTTGCCCCCCCACTCCCGAGCCAAAGTTTGGGCTCAGAGAGTAGAGCATAATGGGGTAGCGTTGGTGGCTCGATTGGGGGATATTTTTTGTCGGCAGGGGCCATTTAATGCGGCTGTCCTGGTGGCGTACATATGACGATGGCTCCCTCGAGTTGGTGCGGGGAGGCCCTTCTTGGAGTTCGGAACGTCGTGTCGCTTCCCGCCAGGATCAATGGGGTGTATAAATATCGCGTATGCTTGCGTTCCACGTCTCCTCCGTTTAGGGCTTTTCCCTTCATCGCATTTGCATTCTGAGATAGTCCATGCGCCGTGAGAGCGATAAGAGGGAGCAGAGAATTGCAGAAGCTTTTGCAGAGTTGGCAGAGATCACGGCGGCGGCGATCCGTCAGCTTCCTCCTCTCCCTGAGAACCGGACCACTCTAACACCAAGCCTACCGAGGAACACTCACGGCAACCCTGCCGTAGAAGTCTGCCTACATGGGCACGACCAACCGGGACCGCGCAGTCCCACACTGGCACGACGAAACCTCGGTGAAGCCACTGGCACCCTGGCCACTACCTCGGAAACACCGGACGGTCCAGAAAGTCACGTCTCGCAGACGAGGAACGGAACCCGAAAATTGGAGAGTCACGTCTCACGTGACAGGAGTACTTGTCCACCAGAAGCAAGGCCGGATGCGTCCACTGACGACTTAGTCCACAGCCTCATGTGTCTCGCTGCGGCGCCCCAGGCGGAGACTGAGACACCGTACAAGTAACCACAGAACACATAACAAGGGTCTAGGCGGGGTCGTGCTCGTCAGCACGGGTCCGAAGTCCGCGATCACGTGTGCACACACTGACTGACTGCGCTACGTCAGGCCCTCTAGCTGGTATTCCTCCCGGCCCGGACTCGAGCCGCCACAGTAGGAGGCCCTACGGCAACCAGCCTAAAGCCGTCTCTTTAGGGTAAAGCCTCGCCACCACTCCCTGGTGGGACCACACGCGTGTCGGAAGGCTACGACTAGTGGGGAGTCACTGATGTGACCACTCTCCGAAGAGAAAACTCTGAGAAACACGCACGCACCATGTGCGAAAGTCGAGAAGAACCAAGTGGCGCCGAGCCACTGGACTCTGGACAGTCCTCTAGACTTACTAAATCCAACGGTCCTTGAGTCACAAGACTTGGGGTCAAGACCATTGCACCAAACGGCTCCACGCCTCTAATCTGCCCTAACCCTAGGGTCAGAAACCTCGGCACGATATCTCACGAAGTAGCTCGCCACTGCTGAGACCATTCCCTCAGAAAGGGAACTAAGAAACCTTCTAGCCCCAGGCTGGGTAATTGGACTCAGTCCACAGGCCACACACGGCCCACGCGAAAAGCACAGAAGTACGATTCCCAAGGCAGCTCACGAGCCGCCACTCCGATTCCCCCTCCCAGGGAAAAGCGAAAAACCTCCAGCTCTAGGCTGGATGACTGGACTCGCAGTCCAAGGACAAACACTTGGTCCATTTGGGAACCATCTTCCGCAGAAACCCACGACATGCGCGGGAACCCCACCGCACTCACACCGATACACGGTGACTCGATCAAGCGTAACACGAAAGCCCGGAACACACGTAGGGTCACGGACCCCTGAACACACGGGCACGCTAATCGAGGTAACACGGTACCTCCAGACACCCCAGAAACATGGACACGGAACTCACGGGGTGTCCGGGAGACTCACGAGGCCGATGGTCAACCACTGGGTCACAACCGGGTCGACCGGAGACCAACACAACGCGAACCCGACATCGCAAACATGGAAATCTCCTAGCGGTCTAACCTTAAACCGCCACAAGGCCTAGCAGTTTAACCTTGGACCGCCAAGGATAGTCTAGCGGTTTAACATTGGACCGCTACACACAGAAACCACGGACCATAGCGGTCTACCCTTGGAACGCGCAGAGCCTAGCGGCGTATTACTGCACCGCCAAGGCGGTCCACCTCTGGGCCGCCAAACCCTCGAAACACACAAAGCTCAAGCGGTCTTAGCGGTCGAACCCTGGACCGCCAAGGACCTTGGCGGTCTATCGCGTGGCCGCCAGCCTTGAACCGACACAGGGAGACACCTAGCGATCTACCCTTGGTCCGCTTGGAGCCCTTAGCGGTCTCTGGAACGACTGTAAGGCGTCCCGAACCCGAAACGGTGGGAAACGCCCCAAAAACCCGATCCAGCCCCCAATCACCCCCGGGTGATGGGGAAACAAAGGGGAATCCATCCCCAAGCCTCCTAGCATGCATCTATGCCCTTAGATCGGTCAAAAACCTCACGAAATGGGAGATCCGGCTCACGCCCCAAAAATATGGATTTTCCCCAAAATGCACAAATAGGCCCTCTCGGCTCATCACGGCCTACAAAACTCGCGGCAAAGGAAGAGCACGAGCTGGGGGTCCATCTCCCTACCTCCACCGAAGATTTCGCACCCCGAGGTCGCCGATCCGCAAAGAAAACGCTGTGAAACCCTCGCCGTTCCACGAACCCGCGGCCGAGTTTCCACGTGCCACCGGCCCTCGATCTTCGACTCGTTCCTCGTTCCTCGCCTCCCACCATCGCCTTCTCGCCCTCCTCTGCCACCGTCGACCGCCCGGGGAGAGGGGGAGAGAAAGAGATTAGAGAGAGTGAGAAAGAGAGAATGGGGAGGGAGAGAGGAAAAATGGGTTAATATATAGAAAAGCCCAAAAATTTCAGAAATTCAGAAAAATACTAAAAATTACCTCCGCGATTCTCGGGAGGAGCACAACACGTCGGTACTGTCCCGGAGTCGGAGAACGCCACGGTTCGCCCTGCACAGAGTTCCGAAGACACATCAGGGAAAAACACATGTAAAGCATAAAATACACTCCGAGACCCACAAAAATGATCCGAAAAATATCCAAAAAGTCCGGTGCATTACTGCCCTCCCCCCTTAAAGAAATATCATCCTCGAAATTAAGGATAAACGCGGGAACACAGTGGAAGAAAGCCTTAACCAACTGACAACGTCGTCAGAGTCCCAGTACAGAAAACCTCGATTCTCACGAAAGCTCTCAACCTGAGGGACACAGCCAGACCATAATTACAAAGAACACCTCGCTCCGCACGCCGCACACACCGGCCATCAGAGCAGGCGTACACCAAGGGATAGAGTTTGGCATCACCTCAGTCACAACAAAAAACCAATCATGGCATCGCTGCCACCATCTCGTTTACCGAGGAGACACAGTCCTCGTCATGAGAAATAGCTACCGATCCATCCTATGGTCGGCGGACAATACACATTAGCTTCACAACCAGCTGACAGGTCGCACTCCCTTCTCAAGGGAACAACAAATACAGAGCCTCCACCAGCTCATGCAGCCACCTCAACAGACCGCAATCAGATCATCGACTCAGCGCCAAGCATCATCTCACACCTGGCAAGCCGAAAGCCAACAACCGCATGGGACCAACTCTGTCAGAACTCAAACTTCAACAAAGTCCAGCTCCCATCCAGAAAGCACATCACGGAAACGATCACCAAAGGCCTCACTGATACGCAGCTCTCACCAATATCGATGCGCAACCAGCAGCATCTTCTGTCTGTGAAAGACCACACGCTGTTCACCAGCTGCTCGTCAACGGAAAATCTCCACCGGCCCAGCAGGCACGATCCAACTCACGACAGGCCATCCGCTGACTTACACAGACAATTACCACGTCTCAAGCTGCACTCCTCTTGGACATCGCGTCCGATCTCAATCATCGCGCCAACTCGACCCTCTCGGGGAGCACGATGAAACCAAATGACAAGACTCAGGAGTCTTTGGTCTTCACCTCACTTGACTCAGACTTACATGGAAACCATCCTATGCTGGTCACCATATCAGGAATAACCATTGCGACACCAGCGTCCCATCAAGGACCTCCACACACATGCGTCACTCTTCTGTCCTGTCTCATCAAATCTTATCTCAATTAATCTAAGTGGACACCTGCCAATCCCGATTCCGCCCTTACCACAGAGCCACGGGACACCACCGGAACAATTTATGGCACACGTCTCTAGGGGAGGAAAGTGCCACCCAATATTATGGCAACCAGGTCGCCAACACCACGATCAAAGCACACGGGTCCCCAACAATACACACCTACCATGGTCAACTACGAGACTAGCTTTACCAGTCACTCGCAGCTACCAACAGGAGCCCACAATTTGCTAGAGATCACTCCCTAAAACACGATCTCATCTGAGGACACAACTTGCAACACAAGTCGGGCACCAAGGCGTCAACTTGACCAACACGTCCTCGACCTCCGTCAGACAACATCCTCGACAACCCCATCCGGGTCACACCAACGCCTGACACAGCTTCCATCACAGGAACAGGGTACTCATGCGGCACACTTGCCAACATTTTCCCCCAACACTCCATCCTGCCAGTGCCAAGAACCACGATATCTCGAGCAATGGCACGGCAACAACACGTCTTACACCGAGGAACCAATCCTCCGATGCTCAACGCAATCTCAGGAATCCGCCCGTAGCAACCAAAGCTACAATCCTTGTAATGCCCCGGGTTTTTCGGATCCTCGTTCGTGGGTCCTGGATCTGGTTTCTCGAAGCGTCCGACTCCGTTGTGTCCGAAATTTCGTTTCGGACATCTTTCGTGTTCGGATCGGCGCGATCCGGAGTCGTTTCGGAGGCCCGGAGACGTTCCGCGGCTTTTTCCGCGTGTGTTTTCCGATTCCCGGCGTGGGTTTCGTCTTTCCCTTCGGAACCTCGTTGCGGGTGAACCGGGCCGTTCACCTAGGTGAGTGTGGTACCGTTGCGATCGGTGCGTTCCGAGGATCGCGAGGGTGTGATTTTCTATTTTTCGGGATTTTTCTGAATTTTCGGATTTTCCTATATATTAACCCACCCTCTCTCTCCCCTCTCATTTCTCTCTTCTCTCCCTCTCTCTTCTCACGCTCTCTCCTCTCTCCCTCTCTCTCTCTGGCGGCAGACGGGGCGGAGTACGGGCGAGGCGGGGACGGTGCGGGTGAGGCGCGGGCGAGGATGGATGAGGATCGAGGCGGTGGAGGCGTGGTGAAGCTCGGCCGTGGGTTCGTGGAACGGCGAGGCTTCAACGGCGTTTTCTTCGTGGATCGGTATCCACGGTGCGCGAAATCTTCGGTGGAGGTAGGGTGATGGACCCCCAGCTCGTGCTCTTTCTTTTCCCGCAAGTTTCGTAGGCTACGGTGAGCCGAGCGGGCCAAACGGGGTGCTTTGGGTAAAATCCATGTTTTAGGGCTTGTGGGCCGATCTCCCATTTCATTGCGTTTATGGCCGATCCGAGGCCGTAGATGCATGCTAGGGGTTATTTGGGGGCTTCCCCTATGTTTTCCCCCTCATCCGTGGATGTTTGGGGGCGTGGCGTGGATTTTTGGGGTTTTCCCGCCGTTCACGATTTTCCGAAATGATCGCGGTCTACCAGTAACCGCGTTCACTGGTCGCGGTCGTGGGAGAACCGCCTTCATCCTTGTGTTTGGTCGAGGAGGCCTTCGAGCTTCGCGGTCGTGCGATAGACCGCCTTGGTCTAGTCGCGGTCATGGGATGACCGCTACTATCTGGTCGCGGTCCTTGGGCGACCGCTACCATCAGGCTTGCGCGTGGCTGGTTGTGGTCGTGAGGTGACCGTGACAGCATGGTCGCGATCTCCGGTCGACCGCTACCATCTGGTCGCGGTCCCCGGTCGACCACTATCTGGTCGCGGTCACCAGGTGACCACTACCATGTTCTGGTTCCTGTTTGCGCTGTTTTGACCTCCAGTCAACCCGGTTGTGACCCAGTGGTTGACTTTAGGTCTCGTGAGTGTCTCGGACACCCCGTGGAGTTCCGTGACCGTGTCTTTGGGTGTCCAGAGGTCCCACTTACCTCGTTTTGCGTGCCCAAGAGCTTAAGGGTCTAGGTGACCTTTTAGCGTTCCGATTGTGTTGTGTTGGTCTCCGGCCGACCCGGTTGTGACCCAGTGGTCGACCTCCGGCCTTGTGAGTATCCCAGACACCCCATGGGTTCTGTGTCTGTGTTTTTGGGGTGTCGGGAGGGACCGTGTTGCCTCGATTAGCGTGCCCATTAGTGTGGTGGGTCCGGGTGACCCCACGTGTTCCAGGCTTTCGTGTTACGCATGATCGAGTCACCGTGCATCGGTGGGTGTGCGGTGGGGTCTCCCCCGCATGTCGTGGGTTTCCTTGGGAAGGTGATTCCCATGTGGGCCATGTGCTTGGCCTTGGACTCCGAGTCCAGCTATCCGGCCTGGGGCTGGAGGTTTCCCGCTTGCTACAAGATGGGAAATCGTCGTGGCGGCTTGTTGCTGCCTTGGGAATTGTGCTTCTATATTTTCCGTGTGGCCCGTGTGGGTGGCCTTAGTCCTTTGAGTTCCCTTCCCGAGGGAGTGGTCTTGGCGACTCGTGAGTTGTCTCGGTACTTGTGCTACCGTAATTTTAGACATAGAGATTGGACTAGATTGATGGCCTTGTGCTGTTGCGTACAACAGTCTTGACCCCGAGTCTTGTGACTCAAGGACCGTTGGGTGTAGTGCGTCTGGAGGACTGTCCAGAGTCCAGTGGCTTAGCGCCACTTGAGTTTTCTCGACTCTAGCGCACGGTGCGTGCGTGGCCGTGGACTGTGAGTCCTGTTTCTTCTCCGACTGTGGTCACCGTGCGACGGGGCCGGTACGTGGGGTGGTCCCCGTACGTCGTCGGATTCGGACGTTGTTTTCCGTTGACTTGAGAGTCTACTCCTTCAGTGACCCTCCACTAGTCGTAGCCCACCAGTACGAGGTGCTGGTCTCACCTGGGAGTGGTGTACGGGCATTCACCTTTGAGACGGTTTGTGGACCGGTTACCGTAGGCCCCTCGTCACATCAGAGTCCAGTGCCAGGGGAAAACCGGTCAGAGGACCAGACCTAGGACGCGTGGTCTGTGTGTGCACACGTGGTTGGGGATAGTGGACGAACGTCGACGGGCGTGACCCCAGCTAGTCACTTGTTGTGGTTACTTGTACGGTGTTCGCGCCTCGGGTAGGACCTACCACGTCAGGCGGTTCACCTGCAGTGCGGTGTAAGACGTCAGGGGACGCTACCGGCTGTGCTTCTAGTGGGTGGTACTCCTGTCGAGTATGGAGTGACAGACTGTCAGTCTCTGTGTCTTTGAACTTCGGGTTTTCGGTCGTGTTGACCGGTGAGTTCGGTTGTTTCACCTTGGCGCGTGTGTCGGTTCTTGCGCCGTGAGACTAGTGCTAGTGGCTTTACCGAGGTGGCGTCTTGTGGTGCGGTACCCGCGATCGGATGGTCGGGGTTGCACCTTGGACAGCGTGTCCAGGTTGGCTGTCCGGGGGACAGGCCTCTACGGCGCGGTTACCGTGTGTTTTTACTTCGGTAGGTGGTACTAGCGTGGTTTGGTAGCTTCGACTTCGTGATCGAGGTGTGCCTTCTGGCAGTAGGAGTAGTTGTAGTGCCGAGTTTTGACCGGCCATCGGTTTGCTGTTCCTGCTGTAGTTGTAGCTCTCCTTTCCGCTACCGCCGTTGTTTCCGGTTGGGGTTCCGCGGGATCCCTGCTGAGTCTCTGTTTTGGAGACTCATTCCCTGCTTTTCAGGTGTGGCGGTTCTTCCTCGAGGTTCGAGGGTGCGGAGCGGAGGTTCTCAGTTGCCAGCTTGCCGGGCCGAGTGTTCACTTGGCATGTGGTACATTTTACTGCTTTAGACTGTACTTTCTGTTGGACTGGACTCTGTTGTAGTTGTTTATTTATTTATGTTAATTGTTGGATTGTCCTGCTTTATTTCCTATTTCTTTGTGCCTCCACACTCCTTTTAGCCCTTCCGAGCCCTCCCGGCTCGTGGGCGACGGTTCGAGTCTCGGATTATCGGGCCTTCCTGGTAATCGGATTCTCGGGTCGTTACAGCTGGTATCAGAGCGGTGGTTGTGGACGTACATAGGAATTCGAAATATTGCAGTGATCAGAGTCCGTAAGGTCCAGTACAGTCGGCAGCTGGCTTAGGGTTTTGTGTTCGCTTTCCGCCTAGTTTCTCGCTTGAGAGCTTGAGTGCGGTGTGCGGCGCTGTGAAGGTGCTTGTTGTCCGCGGCTTTCGTGCCAGCATGGGGTCTAAGGATCGAGGTCGAGAGCCTTCTCCCTCATCGGTGGTGGCCCTGGTTGTGCTGCGTTGGGCAGAGGTTGCTGGCATGCGTGAGTTCGCGGTGCTGCGTTCGAGGAATCTGCGGCGTGGTCAGGTGGCTGGAGAGGACTGTTCGTGGTTAAGTGGCCGTGAGCGCGCTCTGAGGGAGCTGCTGTCGGTTTTGGCCACTCCAGCTTGAGATTTATCCAGCCCCTGAGGTTTTCAGGTCATTGTTTAAGGTGGCAGAGTGGGTGTTCTGATCGAGAAGTGTGCTCCGGTGAGCGGAATGTCTTCTCGGTGAGCTGCTGATTTGTCGAGCTTGATGTCCTTGTCGTGCTCTGTGGCGTCAGAAATGACGTGTCGGTCCCGATTGTTTTGTGGATTCGAGGCAAGATTGGGCTGTGGTGTCCCAGTAAGTCTTGCTCCTGCGCTCTTGTGTGCGAATGAGATGTGTTTGCCCTGGAGTTGGCTTGAGATGTGAAGGCTCCGCGGCGAGTTCGGGACTCGAGGATGAGCATCGACGGTTATTGTTATGGCTCGTGTTGCGGCTCTTGGCATGCCGTGTTGCAGTTCGAGGAATTGCAGCGGTGATGCATCGAGAGATGATGTGATTATGGTCCGACGTGACACTCGTCGAGTGTGTCGGAGGCGCTGACCTGATGGAAGCGATGGTTTTCCTTGGTGCTAGATGGTGCTGTTTCTAGCGTGCGCGAGGTTTGAGGTCAGGTCGAGCGTGGAGTTCTTCCGTTGGTCAGAAGTGCGCTGGTTTCTCCATTGGTTGGAGAGATTGAGCTTGGCTGGGGTCGTCGTCTTGCATTGTGTGTTCGGATTGGTTGGCCTTGTGTGCCATGAAGTCCGTGCGAGACGTGCTCCTTGTCTTGGCAGGGTGGTTGCCTGTGAGAAGCTGTGCCCATTCCCTTGTCATGTGAGGGTGTGCTGGCGCTGTTCTGGAAGGATAAGTGCTGGTGGGGCGGTGTTTGCTTTCTCGGCTGTGCGCACGGATTTGAGTGCGCAGCGGAAGCGTGGTGGGCCCATAACCCACTGGTTCAGGATCGTAGCGTTGGTTGCTACGGGCGGATTCCTGAGTTTGCGTTGAGCATCGAAGGATGGGTTCCTCGGTGTGAAACGTGTTGTTGCCGTGCCGTTGCTCGAGGTATTATGGTTGTTGGCACTGGCAGGATGGAGTGTTGGGGAAAAGTGCTGACTAGTGTGCCGCATGAGTACCCTGTTCCTGTGATGAAAGCCGTGTCAGGCGTCGGTGTTGGACCTGGATGAGGTTGTTGAGGATGTCGCCTGACGGAGGTCGAGGACGTGTTGGTCAGAGTCGGTGGCTTGGTGCCCGATTTGTGTTCCCAGTCGTGTCCTCGGATGAGATCATTTTTGGAGAAGTGATCTATGCCAGGCTGTGGGTTCCTGTTGGTTCTACGGTCTTGTCGGATTGTGACGGTGAGATGTTTATTGCTTAGGGACCCGTGAGCACTGTTCAGGTGGTGTCCCGTGGCTCTGTGGTAAGGGCGGAATCGGGGTTGGCAGGTGTCCACTTGGATTGATCGAAGGATTTGATAAGACCAGATGGATGAGTGACGCCTGTGGGCGGAGGCCTTTTGTGAGATGGGCGTCGGAGGATGGTCCTTGATAGGACATTGGTGTCGCAATGGTTATCCCTGGTTTGGTGACCAGCATGGGATGATTCCCCTGTGAGTCTGAGTCCAGTGAGGTGATGACTGAAGACACCAGGATCCGTCATTTGGTTTCGTCGTGCTCCCCGAGAGGGTCGAGTTGGAGCGATGTTTGAGCTCGGATGCGGTGTCCGAGAGGAGTGCAGCTCGAGATGCGGCATCAGTCTGTGTGTGAGTCGACGGATGGCTTGCCGAGGTTTGGAATGTTTCCTTTGGACCCGGTCGAGGACCAGGAAAGAAGGAAGAAGCTGAGCAAGCAGAGGTTTCCCGTTGACGAGCAGTTGGTGACCAGTGGATGGTCTTTTCAGAGACAGAAGATGCTGGTTGTTGGGGCTCGAGCGTGGCGAGAGCCGTGTGCCAGCGAGACCTTTGGTGGTCGTTTCTGTGATGTGCCTTTCCGGATGGGATCTGGACTTTGTCGAAGTTTATCTTCTGACAAGAGTTGGCACAGTGTTATGTCCGGCTTTCGGCTTGCCATGTGTGAGGTGTTTCTTGGTGATGAGCCGATGTTCTGGTTGCGGTCTGCGGAGAGGACTGCGTGAGCTGGTGGAGGCTCTATTTTGGTTGCTCCCTTGAGGAGGGTGTGCGACCTGTCAGCTGGCTGCGAAGCTGATGTGCGATTTATCTGCTGACCATTGGATGGATCAGTAGCTGTTTCTCGTGACGAGGGTTGTGTTTCCTCGGTGAGCGAGATGGTGGCAGCGGTGCCTTGATTGGATTCTCGCGTTGTCTGAGGTGATGCCGGACTGTGTCCTTTGGTATATGCATGCTCTGTTGGCCAGTGTGCTCGGCTCGAGGAGCGAGGTGTTGTTTGTGGCTGTACGTCTGGCTGTGTCCCTCAGGATCGGTGTTTTCGTGAGAACCGAGATTTTCTGTGCTGGGGCTCTGACAGCGTTGTCAGTTTGTTCAGTGTTCTTCCCCTGTGACTTCGTGCTTGGTCCTGAATTTCGAGGGCGAAATTCCTTTAAGGGGGGAGGGCTGTAATGCCCCGGGTTTTTCGGATCCTCGTTCGTGGGTCCCGGATCTGGTTTCTCGAAGCGTCTGACTCCGTTGTGTCCAAAATTTCGTTTCGGACATCTTTCGTGTTCGGATCGGCGCGATCCGGTGTCGTTTCGGAGGCCCAGAGACGTTCCGCGGCTTTTTCCGCGTGTGTTTTCCGATTCCCGGCGTGGGTTTCGTCTTTCCCTTCGGAACCTCGTTGCGGGTGAACCGGGCCGTTCACCTAAGTGAGTGTGGTACCGTTGCGATCGGTGCGTTCCGAGGATCGCGAGGGTGTGATTTTCTATTTTTTGAGATTTTTCTGAATTTCCGGATTTTCCTATATATTAACCCACCCTCTCTCTCCCCTCTCATTTCTCTCTTCTCTCCCTCTCTCTTCTCACGCTCTCTCCTCTCTCCCTCTCTCTCTCCGGCGGCCGACGGGGCGGAGTACGGGCGAGGCGGGGACGGTGCGGGTGAGGCGCGGGGTAGTATAAGTTCAAATTCAATTTTGATACTTACTTGGTTCATGGCAATTCTTCCATTAATGTGGCCTACAATTTCAGAAATCCTGGGAAATCCAACTTTGGATTTCTTCGAAGGACGTTGCATCATCTTGTCCATCTTCTTTTCCTGGTTGAGAACTAGTCCCTATTATCTGCTACCTCTTGCTGTTCTCTATTTACTGTCCCGGCTATCAGTTTCGGTTGAAAGTGTCTTAACAGTGGAGGACACACCCTTTTATAATTGTTGCAGCCCTGGCAGTGGTCGAGAACAACACAATTCAGGTTTGAATGGAGTTAGGCCTATGGAGTTTTGTTTTCGAGCGGGAAACGGGGCGCCGGAATTTAAAATTAATTAACGACATAGATATTGTCGCCATTTTGTTGAATCGCGACACATTAGGTGTCGCCATTTATTTAGCGCCTTCTCACGCAGGCGTTAATTCCAGTCCGATTCCAAATTGAATAATGAAAGTGATTGGCAACATCGTGGCTGTCGTCATTTGGATTTCTCGCGCCTTTGCACGAAGTCATCATTTCCTGAGCCACATATATTATGAATTGTTTTATGCCTTTGTGGTTATTTGACGAACTTACATTTTATATCTTGATGAATTGATCATATCTTGATGAATTTTGTTGGAGTTAATAATCTTTGAACGCAGAAAAGAACAGGTTATGCAGGTCTCAAGGTGCTTGGATCTCTTCTTTGGTAACATCATTTTCTCCTTTGTACTTTCCCCTGTATGTATTTTTACTATATGGTATCTACTATATATAGCATATCAAGGACCTTGTGGTTCTGATGAACCTGGAATTTGAGTTCCCCTTCATCAAAAACTGTGATATTTTCAGGGGAGTCTTGATCACACGGATAGGCCGTTGGGTCATCTAAGATTTGGGACGACGGTTCCACTTTCTGAGTTGATACGTGGACAAACGGGCTTCAACTTAGTGTCAGCTTAGAGATCTAGATTCTTGACCAAGTCTGGATGGTTTAGCAATATTATCCTTGATTATTTTCTATTTTTTTAGTTTGTTTTAATATTTTCTTTTAGCCCAGCATGCATTGAAGAGGGGCGATCTCGCGCTAGTCCTGAGCTGGGAGATGATCACCGAACAGTGAACTGCAAGGAAGGGAAACGGATCAGGGGGCCCAGGGGGGGATCCCTTGGGAAAACCCTCCGATGCCTAAGTCAGTAGAGCAGTGGTGGAAGCTATGAAGGGAGGAGGAAGGAGATGCACGAGATCCCTCTCCACCAAGGTGGTGAAGTGGTTCCTGCTCAGGGAGTTTTAGGCGTGTGTAGGCCTTACCGTTTGCTAGAGGGAGTCCCCGGTTTAAATAGTGCGCTAGCCTCATGAGTCCCATAAGCTGAGGAGTTCCAGGCGGGGGTTACGTCCTCGACGTGGACTCTTTACATCCTCATCGTGGGCTCTTTATAACCTTGAGGACTCATGGGTCCCTTATCTTTGTGAACTCATGCTCATAAAGGGCTCTCAACGGCAGCGTGGATAAGCAATCGTCGGTCGACCCAAGCATGAAGAGTGCCAACCCTTATCCGGGCGATCGGCATAGCTCAGGTGTGGCTCGGTCGAAGTGGGCGCGGAGCGCTAGCCTTTATCCCGGCGAGGGGGATAGGTTGGGCTTGGGTCTTCCTCCGCCCGGACCGACGCTCGGGCCTTCCGAGCGTAATGGCCGTCGAGGAAGGGCTTGATCTCGAGTGATCTTATTGGGCTTTTATGCTAAGTGGGCCCTGCGGGGCTGTCACTTAGATGAGCTGGGCCTCGCCTGATCTTGCTAGACCTGGTTCGGCCTCTCTTAGATGGGCTACAGAAATCCCCATCTCCACTTGTCCCCCTCCTACTCCCGAGCCTTGGTAGGCTCGGAAGAGTAGCCGTTAGGGTTTTGGACTAGCGTGGCTCGGGTGGGTGGAGATCTGGCAGTGTTAAGAAGCCACGTGTCGTGGTCACCTGAGCCGGTAATAATGATAATCCTAACGGATTTGAAATGAAGGGGCCCCCTTTTCTCGGAGGTCGGAACGACGCGTCACCTTCCGCGTGGGAATATAGGCATTGTGCGCTTGTTGTCATTCCAGAATCCCTCCGTTTTAGGGTTTTTGCTCTCCTTCATGCTTGCTTTTGGGGCTCTTTGATGCGTCGTGAGGACACGGTGGAAGAGAAGAGGCTTGCGGCGGCGTTCGCAGAGTTGGCAGAGATAACCGCGGAGGCGGTTCGACAGCTTCCTCTTCCTCCAGAATCTCCGGAGTCTCGGGAGCATTTCTCTTCAAGTTCCTCTTCAGATCCCATGGCGGATCAGCGTCCGGAGATCGAAGAGTGGGAGGGTGAGCCCGAGGCGAGGGCGACGGTGATACCGCTGGCTCCAAACTGCAGCGAGCTGGGGGAGGCGGAGGTGAAACGGCTGGAGCACCAGTTTCGCCTGCCCTATAAGTTTTACTTTTCCGCGGCTGTCCCGCACGCAACGAGCTTGGATTCTCGTACGGGCCATATCTACTCCTTCCTTCTATCGTGGAAGAATGGTTTCCGCCTTCCCTTCGAGCCCTTTGTTCTGAAGCTTCTTAATTTCTTTAAGTTGGATCCCATACAGTTGGTGGCCAACTCTTATCTTCTTCTCTCCGCCTTTCGCATCCTCTGCCGCCAATGCGGGGTTCCTCCTTCCTTGGATCTCTTCCATTATTTTTTCAAGTTGAAGGCGCATTCCTCGGCCGGGAAGGGCTTCTATTTCATCCAGGCGAGACGGAACAAGAGCTGTGTCTCCTTAGCCTCGAAGGACTCTTCCCACAAGTGATGGAAGACTCAGTTGTTATGGGTGGGGATTTTTACGGTGGAGGAGACTTGGAGGTGTCCTGTAATCCCCAATTTACATCCGAACATCCCTCCGAGGCAAGAAGAGTTCTCTTCGGATGTGGAGGAGTATGGGGCCATCTTGTTGAAGCATCGCCAGTCCACGGAGAAGCTGGTTATTCCAGAGAACATGGAGCGGTGCCTTCTTGCGCGGCTACGGTCGACAGGTTTAGATGTCACGAATCAGCTTCTCCATCGGATGGTGAGACCATTTTATTTTCCTGACCATATCTTTCTTCTGCGCAGACGCCAGGTGGCCGGCTGTGGAGGAGGAGCCTGCGGCCAAACGGGAGGTGATCGATTTCGGTGATGATTCGGCTGCCGACGAGTCGCGAGCTCCAGAGGGGCGCTCCCGAGCCAGAGATAAGGGCAAGGGGATGGCCCAGGAGGGGTCTTCACGGCCGCGGGGGGCCAAGCGCAAAGATCCCGTGGAGGGCATGATACGGAACGCCGTGAAGGCCAAGAAGCGGGCCAATATGGCTTTGTCTGTCTCCGCTGTCGAAGATGACTCTGGCT
This sequence comes from Amorphophallus konjac, assembly GCA_022559845.1. Lineage (NCBI taxonomy): Eukaryota > Viridiplantae > Streptophyta > Magnoliopsida > Alismatales > Araceae > Amorphophallus > Amorphophallus konjac. Next base: position 322,358,750 of record CM040118.1, read on the forward strand.
CGGCGGCTCTCCCCTCTTCCGAGCGAGATAGGGCCGACCGTATTGGGCCGGCTCCCCCATCCGCCGAGCGAGAGGGGGCCGAGGAGGCCATGGCCGCTTTTGGGGGTGGCGGCGTTGGATCGGCTCTCCCCTCAGCAGGAACTGAGGGGGCCAGAGTTGAAGCGGGCGACTCTGGGACCGCGGCCGGGACTGGGATGTCGATCGAGGCGGGCGACGCTCCGGGTGGCGGCGTAGGGGCCGAGTCGGTCGAGGTTGGGGGGTTGCGAGGAGCGGCGACACAGCCCCGACCGACTGAAGCAAGAGGGGCGGATGAAGCAGTGGCTCGGTCTAGGCCGGCCGACGGGGCTCTCAATGGGATACCGTTCGGAGGGGGGGCCCCTATTTCGGAGGCTCTGGAGAGGCTGGGCATCCAGGGCCGTCTGTATCAGTCGTGTCGCAGCATAGCTGCGAAGGTGGTGAAGGGAGGAGACATGCAATGCTCCCCACCTACGGCCCTCAAGCTGGTTATGGAGGGCGGCTTGGTCTTGGCCCAGATTGGGGCCACTCTGGCTGAAGCTTACGCTTAGTCGGAGTCAGAGTGGGCGACCCTTGCCTGGACCCTTGGTGGTTCTGACAGGAAGGTGGCTCAGCTCACCGAGCAGCGTGATGGGCTTCGACGGGAGCTCTCCACAGTCAAGGAGCTGGCGAGGGTGAGCCAGGAGGATGCCCAGTCATTGTCTGAACAACTGGCTCGGGCCTGCGTGTCGCTTGAGAGGAAGATCCGGCTTCTGGATGAGGAGCGCGTGGCCCGTACAGAGCTAGACGGCCAGTGGGAGGCCGAGCGCGCTGAGCTATTGGGCCGGGCGGAGGAAGCCATGCGCCTTCGGCGGGAGGCTGATCGGGCCGAGGTGGAGAAGCGGTCGGCCGAGGCAGAGTGGAGATTGGCCGAGGCGGAGCGGGAGAAGGCCGAACTCGTTGGTAGGGTGGAATCGGCAGGGGCGGAGGCACTTGAGCAATACAAATGCTCGGAGGCCCACCGGGTCGACCTCAAGGAGGCTGCCCTCCCCTACTATGAGTCAGCACTTCACCGGGGCATCCGCAAGGGATTCAATCAAGGCTATGACCGGGCCATCTCTTATGCGGAGGAGAAGGCGTCCGAGACAATCAATTTTCCGTCCGGGCAATGCTATGACTCGGATTTGTCATCCTCCGGTTCCTCTGGTTCGGCGTCGGAGGAAGGAGACCAGGGGGACTCTTCATCCGAGGGGTCCCCAACTCCGGATGCCTCGGGAGGGCGCGCAACCGAGGCAGTTCCCACGCCGGTGGGGTCAGTGCCAGGGTCGACCGTCACCGAGGGTGCCGGGGGCAGACCATCCGAGCCTTCCACTTCCGAGCCTCAGGGTGGGCCAGAGGCGTAATGTATTTGCTTTGCTTTTTCTCCTTGTATGTTTTTCCTTTTTCTGAAGAAAAAACTTCTCTTATTGTGTAAAGGGAAAAATGTAAGGCAGTAGCGTTATGATGAAAACTTAACTCTTTTGTATCGCCATTGCTGTAGTTTAACCAGCGTATCCGCAGTAGTTGGAAAGTGCTGATACCTTCTGCGTGGATCTCGCATAATGGTTGGGTGGGTGTCTGACAGGGTGTCTTTTCATTTTCTCATGCCTTAACTGCCCGGCCATTTCGTGTGTCTCGCTGGGATGGAACCGAGGAGTCTGAGGTGACCGTTTGTAGGGAGAAGTCCCTTTAGCGTATTTTCGAGGGGAGAATCATTTAAGGCAAGTAACCTCCCTTCGCCTATAAAAGGTCTGAAGGGTGTCTCTCCCTCTCCATTGCTTAAAGGTTTTCTCTGACAGTCTTTCTCTCTCCTTCTTCACGAAGCGTTGCACCGTCGAATTTGAAGCATGGAAGACGTTCTGGAAGACGAAGCTGCTGATGATGGAGGGCAGAGAGTCCTTGCTGCTTCGGGTTTGAAGGGAGTTCGACGGCCGGTGGGCAGGTTTAAAGGGGGTTCGACGTGTGGAAGCACGTCGCCCTCTTCTATCAATTCCGGTCGACGCTTGCGGGGAGGGGCGTGATGGCGGACGGATGGGGGAATTAGGCATCCTTCTCGCTCACTCTCTGGAGGGGATCCCTCAAGATTCCTCTCCACTTCCTGCTTCTCCTTCTTTCTCCCCGCAGCCTCTTTCTCTCTCTTCTGCCCTTCTCATCATTTCTTTCACTCTTCGGAGGGTGCCTCTCGACATCCTCTTTTATTAGTTGGCTTTCTCTTCCCCTTCATCTTCCTTGTTCAACTTGGAAGGTAGCCTTCTTCTTCCTAATCCCTCTGTCACCTTTGTTCCGAGTTACCAGAGCCAACGTGGTCAACTACCCTTATTCCGAGCCAGTTTTTGCACGAAGTAGAGTCAGTGGCTAGACCTAGGAAGGCTAACCGAGTCAGCCGAGCGATGGGCTCGTTCGGCGGCGCCAGATGGATTTTTGCTTTTTTGACATGTATTGTCTTGGCTTCGGCCTTTCTGCTGTACAAGCAAGTTATTTGAATAAAAGAGGAAAGGAAACTTTTGTTTTATTTCATGTTGCTTACACAATGCTCGGTGTTCAGAAATAGAACTTGCGTAGTGTAGTCACGTTTCACGTCCGAGGGATGGGTTCTCCTTCCATAGTAGATAGCCGGTATGCTCCTTTCTCGAGCGTGTCGACCACTCGGTAGGGGCCTTCCCAATTAGGGGATAACTTGCCCGCCGCCTCAAGTTGTCGAGAGGCTTCGGATTTCCTGAGAACGAAGTCTCTCGGTTGAAAGTGTCTATCTCGGACTTTGGCGTTGTAGTATCGAGTGAGGCGGTGTTGATATTCCGTTGCTCGGACGCTGGCAATCTCTCGGAGTTCATCCGCTAGGTCGAGGTTTTCGAGCAGTTTCTAGTCGTTTGCCTTGGGCGAGAAACAGATGACTTGGAGGGAGGGATTGGCAATCTCCAATGGGATCACGGCCTCGGTGCCATACACCAGCTGAAAGGGACTTTCACCGGTTACCGTTCTGGGAGTCGTTCTGTGCGACCAAATACGCTTGGCAATTCCACGGGCCAGCTGCCCTTGGCTTTGTCGAGCCTGGTCTTGATGCCTTTCAAGATAGTCTTATTGGCATTTTCGACCAGCCCGTTAGCCTGAGGGTGGGCGACCGAAGTGAAGTGAGTGTGAATGCTTAGGTCGGCACATCTGTCTCGAAAATAACGAGAATCAAATTGCCGGCCATTATCGCTCACTATCACCCGGGGGATGCCGTAGCGACAGATGATCGATTTCCAGACGAAACTCCAGACGACTGTCTCGGTGATCATAGCTGTGGCTTCAGTCTCGATCCACTTGGTGAAGTAGTCGATGGCGACGATGATGAAATTCTTCTGGGTCTGAGCCATAGGGAATGGCCCAAGGATGTCGATCCCCCACCGAGCGAAAGGATAAGGCTCGGCTAGGGTGACGAGCTCCGTTGCCGGCTAATGGACCAAGTGATCAAATCACTGGCATCGGTCACACTGTTGTATGTAGGTTGAGCAGTCGCGCTACAGAGTGGGCCACCAGTAACCCTGTCGAAGCAAGATTCTGGCGAGCGACCTTCCACCTAGATGCGCTCCGCACAGGCCTTTGTGAACCTCTTGGATCGCTCGGTTGGCTTCGTCAGCACTGATGCACTTCAGGAGGGGACCAGAGAAGGATCTACGGTATAAAGTGCCGTCCAGAATGACGAATCACCGAGCTTGGTACTTCAATCTCCGGGCTTCCCGAGGGTCGGGAGGCTCCTGAGAGTTTTGGAGCCATGACAGATAGGGGGTACGCTAGTCGCTTGGGGAGGCCGAGTCAACAGCCATGAGCTCTGAATCAGTGCTCGGTCGCTCTAGCTCTTCGAGAAGGACCGATCGAGTACCTTCGGGGTCAAGAGAGGAGGCCAGCCAAGAGAGGGCATCCGCTCGGGAGTTTTCCTCCCGAGTTATTCGGACTACCTCAAAACTCTCGAACGGTTGTGCCACGGTTCTGACCAGCTGGAGGTATTTGACCATCGGTGCTTCCCGAGCTTCGTAATCGCCGTTGACCTGGCTAGCGACCAATTGGGAGTCAGTGTGAATTCTGACTCGCTCAGCCCCCAACCGCCGGGCCATGCGGGCTCCCAAGATAAGGGCTTCATACTCAGAGGCGTTGTTGGATGTCTGAAAGTTGAACTTCAAGGCATATTGCAGCTCTGCGCCTTCGGGGGACTTCAGGAGGATCCCAGCGCCGCTCCCGGCCGAGTTGGAGGATCCGTCGACGAACAATTCCCAGGTTGGCCCGGGTACAGACGGAGGTTTTTCTTCAGCCGGGATGGTGCTCTCGGCGTTGACTCGACGAGCGCCTGTCCTTTGATAGCCGAGCGAGGCTTGTACGATATATCGTAGGCCCTGAGCATGATGGCCCACTTGACGAGGCGTCCCGAGGCTTTAGGGTGGGCGAGGATCCTCTTTAGTGGTTCGCCGGTTAGCACGATGATGGAGTGCCCTTGGAAATAGGGTCGAAGGTGCTTGGCCGAGGTAACCAACGCTAGCATGAGTTTATCGGTTGCGGGGTACCTTCTTTTAGCCTCGTTGAGCACCTTGCTAGTGTAGTAGACCGGTCTCTCAACTCCCGAGTCATTTCTGACCAGGACCGAGCTAACTGTAGATGGAGTTGTCGAGAGGTAGAGATGCAAGACTTCACCAGGGATAGGCTTAGACAGCACCGGGGGCGAAGTCAGGAACTCCTTAAGCTCGGCGAACGCTCTTTGGCATTCCTCGTCCCATGCGAACGTAGCAGATGCCATTTTGGGCCCCCTCAACAGTTTGAAGAAGGGTAGGCATCGTTCGGCCGTACGGGACAGGAATCTGTTGAGCGCGGTAATGCGCCCGGTCAGGCGTTGAACGTCATTGATGCAGGTGGGTGGGCGCATGTCCAGGATGGCCTGGACCTTGTCGGGGTTGTCCTCGATCCCACGCTGGGTGACTAAGAAGCCTAGGAATTTCTCGAACCTTACTCTGAAGGCACATTTGGTGGGGTTGAGCTTCATATTGTACCTCAAGAAGGTGTCGAAGGTCTCTGCTAGGTAGGCAAAGTGGTCCTCAGCCTTGGGGGTCTTGACGAGCATGTCGTCAATATAGGCCTTGACGTTCCGGCCGAGCTATCCTTCGAACATATGATTAACCAGCCTCTGGTACGTGGCTCCAGCGTTCTTCAACCTGAAAGGCATCTGGGTGTAGTAGTATACGCCGAAGTCGGTGATGAAGGCGGTCTTCTTGATGTCTTCTGGATCCATTCTGATCTGGTGGTAACCTGAATAGGCATCCAGGAAGCTGAGTATCTCGTTGCCCGAGGTTAAGTCAACCAGTTGGTCGATGCTCGACAACAGATAGCAGTCCTTTGGTGTGGCTTTGTTCAAGTCGGTGAAGTCCACACACATTCGCCACTTTCCTAAAGCTTTTGGCACCAGGACGACGTTAGCCAGCCACGTCGGGTACATGACCGGTCTAAAAAGATCAATCTTTTGCCCCTTGGTGACTTGCTCCTTGATGATCGCCTACTTTTCTGGCGCGTGCCTCCTTCTGCGTTGTTGTACGGGCTTCACGATCGGGTCGAGGTTGAGCTTATGCATCACCGTCTCCTCCGGTATTCCGGGGAGTTGATCATCAGACCATGCAAAGACTCGGATGTACACGGAAAGAAACTCTTTGTATTGTTGTTGAACCTTAGATGGTAGGTCGGCTTCAATCTTTACTCCCAGGGTCGGGTCATCGTTTAGGAAAACCGTTAGCAACTCGCCCCCAAGCTCGGAGGTTGCGGGTTTTTCCTCGACTTTCCGGGGGCCCTTGTTCTTTCCGTCCAGCCTTGTGACTTCAACCGAGATATTATAGCACCTTCTGGCCATCGCCTGGTTGCCCCGGACTTCCCCCACCCTATTTTTAGTGAGGAACTTCTTCTTTTGGTGATAGGTAGAGGGCACCGCTTTCGTTCGGCTAAGGATTCCTCGGTCGAAGATTGTGTTGTATGCTATCATACCCTTGATCACTATGAAGTCCACCATAACCGTAACGATTTTGGGTGGGGTGCCGAGAGTAACCGGCAGGCTTAGGGCTCCCTCGGGATAAGTGGCCTGGCCATTGAACCCGCAAAGGGGGGTTTGGATCGGGTGGAGTTTAGACGGATTCTCCCCCATCTTAAGGAAACACTCATAAGATAAAACATCAAGGGCGCTTCCATTGTCAATAAGAATCCTATCTACGTTGCAATGGTTTATCGTGACCGATATGACTAGGGCGTCGTCATGCAGGGTGGTCAGTCCTTCCAGGTCTTGGTCGGAGAAGACTATGACTTGGGGCGCACTTGGCGGGGCCTTGGGAGGCTCAATGGCTCAGCTCGCCCGCTCAGCTTGATGCTTACTTCCTCCGCCACTGTCTCCTCCTGATGCAGCTCCTCCAGCGATGACGTTGATGTGGACCCCGCGAGGGGCGTTGTCGATTTCCTCGGGGGCGCCTGGGTCTTCCTTATGCCCGGCCACAAATCGGGACAGGTGTCCCTGGCGGACGAGGCGCTCGATCTCATCCTGGAGCTGGTGGCAATCGCCAGTGTGGTGCCCGTGGTCGCTGTGGAACAGACAATGTTTGCTGCGATTGTGACTTTTTGACCTCATTGGCTCGGGTTGGCGGAGGAGGCTCGAGCCTTTGATGTCTTCATATATCTCGTACACTGGAGCGGTTAAGGGAGTGTACCGCTCGTACTTCCGGGACGGTTCTTTGTGCTCCCCGTCTCGGTTCTGCCTTTTTCCTTGGTCTGAGCTTGACTCGGGTGCTCGCTTCTTGTCCCCCTCCCGACCCAAGCTGATTGCGCCTCGACATTGTTGACGTGTTTTTCCTTCCTTCCTTACCTCGGCTTAAAAAGATCTCTTCCTATCTATCCCTTTCTACTAAATCAATATGAGAGATAAATGGAAAGTAGAAGGGGACGGAAGGGTGTAAACCTGTGTGATTGCCACCAAGATGCCGAACGTGATGGACACGTCGTGCCTTGGAAAGAGGGGGAGGTACTCACCTATGAACCAGCACTGGAGGGATGCGCGGCCCGTGAAGAACCGCTTTAAGGATGGCACGGCCGCTCGGTAGACCGCCCGTCAGTGCTGGGTGGAACGCGGGATGAAGAACGAGGGAGGAAGAACGGTTCCGGATCGGCCGCGGGAAGGAGATGAACGGTGCAATATCGGCCGCACTTCCCTTAGAACGGACAGTATGGAACCGCCCAACGTCACCACGCCCTAAGATGCAAAGGTCCAACATCCACCCTTTCCTGCAGGCCAAAAAGGATGGGCCTCGTGCCAGTGTGTCGCTGACCTGCAAAATCACGTATATAACATAGAAACGAGCCCCAGATTAGAACTATAAAGTGTAGTAAGCGTAAGAACAAATAGAGATAAACATAACCAAATGAAATGGAGGGTACCTGGAGGTTTTTAAACCCCTAAGGGCGTAGGTGGGTGTGTGTAAATGATGCATGAGAGTAAGAAAACGTGGAAGAAATATAGAAGCAGCAATGCATGTAGATAAAAGAGAACGATGGGACTAAATGAAATGATGACTCAAAATACGACTACTCCTTGAACCGGAGGTCTGTATGGACGTAGAAGGCCTCCCTCCCCGGTGGTAGGTCGCTCAAAGATTCGGCAGGGCTTCGCCGTCGACCAAAAATCTCCCCCCCCCCTTTCAAAGGTAGCCTTTAGGGTCTATTTATAGAGCACCCAAATGCTAACCCCGAACTTAGGGTTTCTAAGCATTTTTAGGTCGAGATAATGAAAGAAAAGTTGAAGATAATCGAATTATCTTTCATCTGGAAGAAATGGCACCAAATTGGACTCCATATTCGTGGAGAAATGGTTGGAGGAAGTTGAGGATAAATCCACGCATGGAGAGAGAAAATCCCTTAAATCTTCAGGATGCGAGCAGTTAAACGGTCATACGATAGACCACTCATCAGGTTGAACGGCTATATACAAACCGTTTATCATTGTCGGTGGAAACTCAAATATAAACGAAATATCAATCAATTTATCTATTAAACCAACCGAGGATCTCGCCGTCGGACTCTGACAGATGAACGGCCAATTTTAGACCGCCCATGAATAAGAGCGGCTGAGGACCAACCGTTTGTGCTTTGTCAGTGATGAATAGATAATTGGATAATTATCTGAGAACCAACCGAGCTTAGGACTATGGGAGGTAGAACGGCTACTATTAGCCCGCCCATCAGATTGAACGGCTAACATGGGACCGTATGAAACAGTGTCGGTGGAAATTCAGAAAATCAACCAAAATATCCCATAAATATACGGACGGCCCATAAACGACCGCTCAAATCGTTGGGCGGTCAGTAGTGAACCGTACATGTGCCTGGATATTTGATTTTCACAAAATCAAGGCCCATTAAGCCCTAAATTAAAGCAGACTTAACTAGGGAGGGAGGCTACCCATAAAGTTGGCCCAGAACGTGCCAGAAAATAGCCCAGCGAGTGATGGACAACTCGAGGCATCAATAAATAGGAATAAGAGAAATGCCTCAACTTATCGACAAAAAACGGGTGTCAACGGATGCCCCTCCTTAACGTCATCTTTGCAGGGGAGCGAGCGGAGGTGAAGTGAAAGCAAAATGGAACATGGAGATGAAGCGGAAATGAAGCGGAGTGGACCAAAAAGTGGGCGTTAAGGTAAAACGACACCCGTTTTTTCCAACAAGCGATAGGAATCTTCCGGAAAACTCCGAACCAAACACAAGGAATGATTAAACCAAAAGCGACACAGGTCTGGAGGAACTAACTAAAATAAAAGGAAACACACGATCAACCTCATGGGCGACACAATCCCTCGGACCAATGAGGAGACCGGAATAAGCAGTAATGAAAAAATGAAGAAACAGACTAAAACTCCAGACAGGGACCTCTTAATCAACCAAACCAAGTGAACAAACCAGAGAGAACCTTCCAACTCAGAGTGGAATTATTCCTCTTACTCAAACACTGAACGCACAGCTATCCATCACCGGTGGGACATTTTGCAGGCAAACTATGGGTCAAGAATGCTAAAAAAAAAGATGCACATGATGCATGCTGGGCTAAAAATAAAAGAAATCATTAAAACAAATGCGAAGAAAGATTAAAATATAAAATACTCGAGAATAATATTGCTAGGCTGGGAGAATCAGGGTCAAGACACTATACGTAACCACAGCGTGCATGATAGAACCATCCTCCCCTAGTTTTCCCAACCTAACGGCCTATCCGATGATTAAACATGTGCACCTAGATCATCATCACTTTTGTTAGAGGGGAATGTCAGATCTTGGAGCACGTGAATGACCAGCCGGTTCTCGAGATAATATAACAATATAGATACCATATAGTAATGCAACAATGAGTAGGGATAGAGAGCCATACCTGAGTTACCTGCGCAGGCGAAACGGCATTTTTTGGATTTTCATTTTTAGATTTTTATGTATTTTCATGTATAAGACACATATGATAAACAAGCAAAACATAGCGCAGATAACATAACGATCAACAACATAACATACCAAAAATGAAATGTGAGACAATGCAACATAACATAACAACGGTAAATGAGCACATATGCAATGGCATGAATAAAACAACATGCGTGCATGTACACAGTGTGACAAGATAACAACGAGGTGGGGACAACACACGGTTGGGACAAGAACATGACGGATAATCACACGGTTGGGACAAGAACATAGAACATAAAGGGGTGACTAACAACATGTGCAAGACAACTAACAACACTCGGTGAGGTACAAAACAACATGTGTGGGACAACACGGTGGGACATAAACACGTGGCAAGGACACGTCGGGACAAAAGACATAAACAAATACACCCTTCAATCAAAACCCAAGATCAGAATGAAGCAGAACCGTCAGGTTCATAATCGTGAGGCAAAGCCCTCTCATAAAGATATGATCATTGCAAACAAAAGCTGAGAAGGACATGAGCTTCAGAACAGATCGAGAGAGTGGATCGAAGAAGGAAAGAACAGATCAAAGATGTGTACAGTAGGCAGAGCACAAAGATATAGCAAGGAATGCCTGAGTACTTGCAACCTGCACACTTAGCAAACGGATTACGTATCTGTCCTTAAAACAAATGCAAATGCATGAAAAAGACACATTTTTTTGATTTTATGTAATTTTTTTTAGATTTTCAATAGTATTTCATTTTTCTGGATTTTTTGAATTATTTGATTTTTTAGGTTTTTGAAATATTTGATTTTTTTTAAAATTTTGAAGTATTTGATTTTTTTAGATTTTTGACAATATTTGATTTTTTTGGATTTTTTGAAGTATTTGATTTTTTTAGACTTTTGATAATATTTGATTTTTTTTGATTTTGACATAGCAATCCGCAGCACCTAAAGACGGGCTCAAACTACTGGTCAAGGATCGTCGTTCCTACCCCTTTCATTAAAGACTTCCCGTAAGTAGGGCGTGCATGTGAGGGTGGCTTACCACAACCAACTGCTTCTAAAGAACGGTGCCCCTACTAAGGCCATACCCGGGATACAATCCAGCCTAAGAGGGAGAAGCAGAAGAAAAATTGGAGACAAGCTTCGTGCAGGTGGGAGATATCAAGGCTCGAATTCCTTCCAGGGCACTACCCCTCAAAGAGATAGCCTGTTGCGCTGGGGCTTTGTGTCTTTGATTTTGAGACCCATATTTATCAGGCACGCATGCGACCGGGCTCATACGTCCCGCGGGGACCTGTACTGCCACTCTTGCCATGCCGTCCAATCATAATTTTGCATTGAATTATTTTCTCATTTTGGTAGCCCTTATTGGCTAGATATTACATGAAAACTCACTTTTGAGGGTCAAGACTGTCCCTATTTGAGACCTCTCTCGTATTAGGGAGCACCTAGGTTAGTCATCTTACCCATCAATCTCTTGCCCCTGCATTTGACCGAGCAGAGAAGAGAAAAAGGCCTTGGTGCATACCCAAAGTATGGCCAAAGCAGCAACGGTGTGCCTTAGAGAGATAGGCTATGGCTCGCCGTGAAGTGTGTGAAAAATCCGTACTCAAAGGTCACCCTCAACAATCAGGGAAAGAAACTAGACCCCTAACACGGAGTTATTACCAGCCTAAGGATGCTGCAGAAGCAACTCAACTTGAACTAACCAAACTTAATGAACTAAAGCCATTCAAAACGTGTTGAGGAAACCACATTATAACCATGCACAGGAGAAATAGAAATGATAACAATAATAGCATGTTCTTGCACAAAATAAAGATACCTTGCGAATCCATGGAACGGAAAAGCGGCGTCCTGAAGCGATCTTGATCATCGAGCTTTGATCAGCACAAGCTTTGTATTCCTCGCTTGTCAGGATAAAAGGGAGTGGATAACAAGGACTTGAAGATTCCTCTAGATGGAGGAGCGGCAGACACCAAACTGGACAAAGAAGAATAAAAGGAAGAGAGACGAGGGCTAGAACTCCCTCGTTAAGGCACAGAGGCCCTGATAACAAGGAACCAAATACAGAATGAATAGAGATTAACTGAGATCAAGGCGGACTAAAGCCTCGAAAACATCATGAAAAAGGGTAATGACCCTAAAAGGGTGAGACAGAAAGAATAGACGGACCGTAAAAAGATTGTGGCAAAGATAAGGGGGAAGAGGAGTGATCATCCGACGCTGTCGGAGAAAAGGAATTAGACTCACCCGATAGGGTCGGGGAAGGAGAGTGAGAACCACCCGATAGGGTCGGGGAAGGAAAATGATAGACACAACCACCCGACAAGGTCGGGGAAAGAACAGGGTAATCACCCGACATGGTCAGGGAACGAACATGAGGAATCCCTAACAGGGTCGGAGGAAAAGGATGAGAAGCGGAATCCGGGGAGAAAAACTATAAGAGGCCCTTGGATCAGGGGAAGAGGAGGACATAGGCCGGGACCTAGAATGGTGAGGACAAGAGAAGATGGTAGAAATATATTCAGGTGGTGGAAGGTACACCACCTAAGGATAATAATTGAGCAACAGAAAAGACGACTGAAAGAAAGATGAAGAGACAGAAGAAGGAGGTGAAGTGAGCCCCCGAATGCACAACTGTTGACCCTTGAACTTATGTCGCCGCCTCTTCTTGGCAGAAATATGCTTACAACAATTCCGCCTGGTGCGGACTCGGGCCTTCGGGCTTCTTGTCTTGCAATGTTATCTCAAATAACGGGCCCACCTGGCAGACGGCCTAGCCCGATCATGAATATGCAACTTCATCGGGACGGTTGCCCCTAGCTACGCGGTGCTAACCATAGAAGGACATTCTAGAACAGTCAACTCCTTGGGATGAACATCAGGAAGCAATGGAGTTTTGTCATTCGGCACTAGAACATGGAGCTTTGGCATCTTCACTCGGCAATTGGGCATGAAACATAACTCCCTTGCTAGAAGCGCAGGACGGAACTGAGGGAGGGTGATGCGCGACGTTGACGTGGCTGCCTCACCAATAAGCCGAGGGAGATGAGACGGAGAATGCAGAATGCCCCTGGCCAATCTCAAAGGCACGGCCAATTGCCCTTTGAATGCTGAATTCATTAAACTTTCAGCGGCCGTGTGGGTTAGCACCATCCAGATGGAAAACTCTTCCGGGCCAGTGAACTGAATAGCAATCAAGCGAGAGGTGATAACAACATCAACAGTGAATTCTCCGGTGAGCAAAGAGATTGTCACCGGTCTCACTTTTGAAGGAACTGGCACCAGTGCTAAAGAACTCTTCTCAGCAACCGTCTTCATAGCAAGTGCGGGCTCATTATCCCTAGAATAGCCAGGGACCAGGACTCGGACCGGCAAGCAACAAATGAAATCTTGAAGCTTGTAATGCATAATCAAAGCCTGGCTCGGGTCTTTATCTCCCTGGGGACTAGACCCGAGGGGCACCAAAGGTAGCACGCACCCGCTCCGTGGGGTGGAGATAGGTGGAGAGAGGGGTGGAGAAGGCTTGGCAGGTGTGGGCGAAGGCAATGCGAGCGGCGGAGAGATAACGGCGATGATAGGCTCTGGTGGGGGTAAAGGTTTGGAGGGTAGAGGTGTAGGAGAGGGCAAAGGTGAAGGTGGCGTGGGTGGAGATGAAGACAATGGTGGGGGTATGGGCGTAGGGGTAGCTTGCTCTGGATCGGACGATGATGGTGAAGGGAGCGGCATCGGTAGCAGGGATGGTTGTGAAGGTGACAGAATAGGGATTATTACGAGGGGAGGTGATGGTGACGGCAATGGGGATAATGGAGAAGGTGATGATGGAGATGTGGTCAATGGAGGCAGCGAAGATGGGGGTGGAGAAGGTGGTGGCGAGGCAGAAGAGGTGGCAGGTCGTGGCGCCCATCTCCGACGTGTCGGTACAACACGTCAAGCGGCGTTGGCAGTGAAGCGGTGGTGGAAATGGAGGGGGAAGGAGAAGAGTTTGTGCTAGCCTGACCAGAGGCTTGGGTTTGTGGAGGCCGTAGAGGTTGAGTAGGAGACGGTGAAGGTGAGGGGGTAGGTGAGGGGATAAATAACGGAGCGGGTGCTTTATCAACTGAAGAATCACAAGGATGCCCTTGGTCTTGAGACGGAGACGGCTGCCTGGGCAGCGCTTGCTGCTGCTGCTGCTATTTGTGAAGATCTACAATAACTTGGCGTACGACAGCCCAATCGATCATCTTCTTGTCTTCCAAATTGTAAACAAGTTCCTGGAACTCAGGGCAGTCCTCAATCAAATGCCCCTGTTGATGATGAAACTCATAGAAATGGAGCAAATTCCTGATCGCGGGTTGGCAAGGCACAACCAGAGGGAGTTGCAACGCGCGGGTGGCCATCAAAGCCCTGAAAATATCTGTAAGAGATTCCGACAACGGAGAGTGAGGAGCCCGCTTCGGGCAAGGTGGATGCCGAGGGGTATGAGAAGGTAGTGGGGATGGTAGTGGAGGTTACGTAGGCAAGGGGAATTGCGTAGGTGAAGGTAGAGGGCTAGTAAGTGAATGATGTGGAGGCGTGGAGAGAGTGGGAATATAATGGACGGCGTCCACCCGCTCAGGGTGTGACATTTCCTTGATCGGAAGCAGAGTGGTGTGGGGAAATAAAATAGCAGAGGGCTGACTCGTGGAGGAAGATGTAGTGGGGTGACATGGGAAGGCATATGGATAAGTGGGAGCGGACGGCCGACTCATGGAGGGATATGAGGTGGAGGGCTGACTTGTGGGGGACGGTGAGGAGAAGGGGTATGTGGAAGGTGAAGGTGAAGGAGACTCGTGGTCAAGGGAAACTAGGAGTTGTTGGCTAATGAAGCAGGCTCGGATGTAGAGTTGTTGCCAGGAAGTGATATCATTCAGGGCTAAGATGCATCTAAGCTCGGGCGTTGTATTAGAAATAACCATCTTGATTTGTTCGCCCTCCGGAATATGCCCCGGGAGTTGTGCGGCCAGCCGACGCCAGCGGTTGGCGAACGTGGAGAATTCCTCGTCGGGCTTCATCTTCTCATGGACCAAATCAACCATAGAGTACTTGGGCCCCACCTGGTCTCGGTACTGCTGAATGAATTTTTCTTATACAACTTGAAAATTCATCATCTGCTCTTGCGGTAACGTGAAGAACCAATCCTTGGCCGAGCCCTCTAAAGATAGGCCAAACAAATAGGCCATCAAGCGTAGATCATGTCAAAATTGGGCCGACTCATAAAGGAACTCCTTCAAATGCATGTGGGGGTCACCGACTCCACCATAGCGATGATAAGCCAGAATTTGTGAACGTGGTGGGAGCTGAAGACCTTGAAAGGCAAACGGGACATCCAAAGAAGTTTGGGGATTAATTCGACGTTGCAATTCATCAAGCTGACGTTGGGCTTGAGCGATCATCTCCTCGGTAGGAAGAGTCCGAGAAGGATATGGGCCAGCCTGAGTAAGAGAGGATGAATTTAAACCAGGATAATGTTGATGGGCCGAATAGAGGGACCCAGCCTGAGAAGAAGGAAAGCCCGTTCCAGGAGTAGAGGGATACATGGGCCTGGAAGGATTATGTATGTGGGGACGAGAATTGATTGGGCTAGCAGCAGCATGGGCGGGACAAGAAGGCCCGTTAAACGGAGTAGGCCCGTTGAGAGGAGAGGGCATGTGAAGAGAATAAGGCCCATTAGATGAGTGAGGCGACGGACCCGCATGGGAAGAGGACTCCACGCGGGGATAAGAGGAAGAAGAAGGATAGGACAGGGGGGAGAAATGCTCCATGGGAGAAATGGAGACTTTATACAGTCAAGAATGGGAGGGGATACAAAAGGGGAAGCAACCCAGGACAAATGTGACAAAATGAAGACACACAAAGATGAACTAGTCTAAATGAGCCTAATCTGATAAAAAGATGCAAATGATGGCACTGCAACATACAATGGAGGGAAGAGAAGAGAAAAGAATCAACCAATTGACCACCCAAGTTATAAACGCTGCACGAACAATCTTATAAGTTCCTCTTTAGGACCTTAGTGGATTAATTAATATCTGAATTCACTCAACCACAAGGTATCTAACCAGGGTAAGAATGGGAAACTGGGTGACTCAGAGGGACTCTCCCTCACGCGGATGCAAACTCTAGACTAGGGGATGATGTGGTACAACCTGCCCGACGTCCGTGTGGGAATCTACGGCTCGCGGGGGCTTACGGAGGCCCTCAGCAAGGTCACCTAGTCGGCTCCAAAGAGTATGGAGACGAGAGGAAACCCTACCTCGGTAGGAATGCAATTACTAATGAGGAGTATGTATGCCCCTATGCGCACCGGAGTGCATGCAAAATCTAGCCTAGAAACTAGCAAGCAATGAACAAGCAAATGTAAGAAAATGAGATGAACACAACCATGGAATGATATAACAACAGCAGGGGGAGATCAAACAGCACCAACATATATGCATATAATGATATAACTCAATGATCAAAATGTAGCACAAGGTGCACTGTAGCAGCAAAAGGACGGTCTGATGGAGATCGCTCAGGGAGCAAGGACGGCCTGTGAACGACCGTGCAGACCAGGGAGTAACGACAAAGCAATCATGAAAATCAGAAAATGATAGAATGAAAGAAGATAGAAATCAGAAGCGTACCAGAATAGGCGGTCTATTGACGACCACGTGAGTACTGGAACGGACCTGCAGCAACTGCGTAACAGTAATCCAGCCAACAGTATGAAGGCAGAGGCATACCTGAGCCAGCAAGATGGACAGCCAAGTATAGGCCATACGGATGTTGAACGGGTGGTGAGAGACCGCTCACGATAGCAGGCTTGCAGGATAATCAGTACTGTAAGCAGAGAAGAGCGACCGATTCCTTGCCGCTCATAACGATGAACGGCTCTGTCCAAATCGCACAACCGCCAAAAACCTTGAAACCAGGAAACCAGCCAACAACCTGAAATGACTCAAGAAATGGGAAACTAACCATGCAAACAGACGGGTCAGCAAACCACTAACACGACGAGCACTTGGTGTCCCACCGTGATTGCCAAAAAATGGGGTGTTGACGTGTTTTTCCTTCCTTTCTTACCTCAGCTTAAAAAGATCTCTTCCTATCTATCCCTTTCTACTAAATCAATATGAGAGATAAATGGAAAGTAGAAGGGGACGGAAGGGTATAAACCTGTGTGATCGCCACCAAGATGCCGAACGTGATGGACACGTCGTGCCTTGGAAAGAGGGGGAGGTACTCGCCTATGAACCAGCACTGGAGGGATGCGCGGCACGTGAAGAACCGCTTTAAGGATGGCGCGGCTGCTCGGCAGACCGCCCATCAGTGTTGGGTGGAACGCGGGATGAAGAACGAGGGAGGAAGAACGGTTCCGGATCGGCCGCGGGAAGGAGATGACCGGTGCAATATCGACCGCACTTCCCTTAGAACGGACAGTATGGAACCGCCCAACGTCACCACGCCCTAAGATGCAACGGTCCAACCTCCACCCTTTCCGGCCGGCCAGAAAGGATGGGCCTCGTGCCATTGTGTCGCTGACCTGCAAAATCACGTATAGAACACAGAAACGAGCCCCAGATTAGAACTATAAAGTGTAGTAAACATAAGAACGAATAGAGATAATATAGCATCCCGTATAAAATATATATATACATATATATATATTTATTAATAATATTTCTCAAAAAAAATATATTAGATAAACTCTAGATTAAGTAAGAAGTTGGAACACGTAGTTATCATATGTAAAGAGCATTCACTTAACAAGTGGCTTCCTAGTGTAGTTGGTTAAGTAACTTGCCTTTCAACCCAATGACCAGGGTTCAAATTCTAGCATCCACCATTTACCTTTTGTGTCAATTAATTATACATTATAAGCTAGCAACGTACAGACTTGGAAGTGAAACGTAGGAAAAGATGCCAATGTACAGACTTTGGCAAAGCAGCAATGTACAGACTTCATGACTATGCTCAGGCAATGTATAGACTTTGAGAGGGAAGCAAATGTATAGACTTTGAGAGGGAGAGGATGTACAGACTTGTGATGTACAGACTTTGTGAATAGGCTAGCAATAGCCAATGTATAGACTTTGTGATGTACAGACTTTGAGAGGAAGTGATGTACAGACTTTGAGAGGAAGCCAATGTATAGACTTTGAGAGGGAGAGGATGTACAGACTTGTAATGTACAGACTTTGTGAATAGGCTAGCAATAGCCAATGCATAGACTTTGTGATGTACAGACTTTGAGAGGAAGCCAATGTATAGACTTTGAGAGGGAGATGATGTACAGACTTGTGATGTACAGACTTAGTGAATAGGCTAGCATTAGCAATGTACAAACTTTGTGATGTGCAGACTTTGTGAAGCCAATGTATAGACTTTGAGGATGTACAGACTTTGAAAGTGTGCACATTGAAGAGGGATCGTGTATGAATGTGGGAGACAGACTTTACGATATGGGCGATGGATTGGCTGTCCAAACATTATCCCTTATCTCTCCAGCCTGTACAAGCTGTAAAGTCCCATTATTTCAGATCTTGCCTCCCATTCGGCCATGACAACCCTATAAACATACCCCTTTTGCTACCCCCATTCTAGGCTAACTAAGGTTGGGGCAAAGCTCTGCAGGGATTACAAAGAAGGGTTCTGCTGCTACGATCTTCCAACAAGTAGGTGTTCTCAACTTTTAACTAAACTAGTAGCTAATCTAGGATGATTAGTCTAGGCATTTAGTATTAGGCTCATTTCCATGCGATATTTAGTGTTCATAAAGCATGTGTTAGCTTAAATCTAGGATGATTAGCATGTATTAGCTTCATACCTAAGATAATTAGCATGTATTAGCATTATACCCAGAATAATTAACATGTATTAGCAAATATTAGCAAGTATTAGTCTCATACCTAGAATAATTAGCATGTGTTGGCTTAAATCTAGGATGATTAGCGTGTATTAGCTTCATACCCAAGATAATTAACAAGTATTAGTCTCATACCTAGAATAATTAGCATGTGTTGGCTTAAATCTAGGATGATTAGCGTGTATTAGCTTCATACACAAGATAATTAGCAAGTATTAGTCTCATACCTAGAATAATTAGCATGTGTTAGCTTAAATATAGGATGATTAGCATGTATTAGCCTCGTACCAAGATAATTAGCATGTAGTAGCCTTATACCTAAGATGATTAGCATTGATTAGCATGTATTAGCTTCAATCTAGGGTAGTTGGCATGTATTAGCTTCATATCCATACGATATATCCGTTTAATGCAAGTTTTATCGTGTTTTTACGTAACTTATTAGTTTAACTAACCTGTTAACATACCTAATTAACATGTTAGTTGATCTACTAACTAACTAGCATACCTAATTAATCTGTTAGGTAGCCTATCTAGAAACCTTGTCTCCATTTAGTTCCTTTAAAAATGAAAACTTGTATGATACGTCATGTTAAAAATCTGATATTTAAGCAACTAAAGCGTGAAACGAATGCATGAATAAAGATTTATAATCCTTACAATTTTCTCTATCTATCCATGTCATCAGTTTTACCTAAATAAATTTAAATCAAAGGTTAATACCATAGTTTAATCAAAGATTAATACCTTAAGCCATTTTGAGCAAATATGAACTGCAGAGTCGACCCTGCCAGTTCATCGCGTTGACGCGATGAACTGATGAGTCGACCCTGCCTGTTCACAGGGTCGACCCTGCCAGTTCATCGCATTGACGCGATGAACTGATGAGTTGACCCTGCCTGCTCACAGGGTCGACCCTGCTAGTTCACAGGGTTGACGCGATGAACTGATGAGTCGACCCTGCCAGTTCACAGGGTTGACGCGATGAACTGATGAGTCGACCCTGCCTGTTCACAGGGTTGACGCGATGAACTGATGAGTCGACCCTGCCTATTCGCAGGGTTGACGCGATGAACTGATGAGTCGACCCTGCCTGTTCGCAGGGTTGACGCGATGAACTGCAGGGTTGACGCGATGAACTACAGCTGGCTCATTGCGTTAACCTGATCGTTAGGCTTTCACTTTTGCCATCTCCATTGATAGATGACAGCCTGAGAGGTGATATTTAACTCCTGACAGGGTCCTCTAAACCCTGTATAATTCCCAGGAAGGGCATCCCACAGTGAGGGTGTCGTTTCTAAAATTGTCAGGTGGCCCATAAGGCACCTCTCTTATTTAGTTTTTTTTCGTGTATCAAACGTTCCTGGTTTCCACTCCTAGTTCATCCCTACACATTAATGCGCCCTTAGATTCTATTCCATAATTCTACCTTATATATCATACTGGTCAAACCTTGAAATTCCATATTGGCTATAAATGAGAGTGGATGTCGACAGACATGATTAATGCTGTGCATATAGGGCCCGGTCTGGTCCTGGGAGGAGCACCCGAAGGTACTTGTGCCCATGAGAGTTTATTGACCACGGTGTTTGGCATTGCACCGAAGTACTTGCTTGCTAGGCTTTAGACATTCCACTCATTCTCGTGATATTACTTGATTGATTTGACTTGAGACCCGCAGAAGGGTAAAGTTTTTACTTGAATGAAATTGATAAATAGCCAATTCCAGTTTTACATGCTTGAATTTATATTACTTTCTATTACTTGCTAGACATGAGTTCTTACTCTCTTGGAAAGATTTTGTTAATTCCAGTTATTACTTGCTTGAATCTCTTGCTATTGCTGTATTGAAGTTGGAATCCTTATACTCTCACTTGTTATTCTTTCACTGCTCTTGTCGATTTTTACAATCCTTGATATCTACTCATCTACACGCATAGCTTTACTGGCATTAATTGAACTTGTAAACCACTTAAAGCATGTTAAATCTTGAGATGTAATTCCTACTGAGCGATTCGCTCATCTAGTTATTTTCGAATATTTTCAGGTAATTTGGATGTCAACCAACACTCGGAAGGGAATGAGACTGAGTGATGAGTGTTAGAGTGAAGTTATCAAATTGTCATGTCCTTTGTGTTATTGTATTAGTTCACTTATGTCAGTTGTATCAATTCATCTATGTCATTTGTATTAGTCAACTTGATTAGAACTGCTTAAGATTTGAAGCCTAGTCGTTGGACTCTGGGAACATATGTATTTGTCCTTTGATTAGTTGTGACAATTGTTAGCTCGTACTATTTGTATTAATTTCGAGTTAAATCTTAGTTATTTGCGCACTCTGATATTTACATGATTGACACGATCTATATAGACGCGTCACGCCTCCGGGTAATCTTTTGTGCTCGGGGCGTGACAGTCTTCGTGGTATCAGAGCCTAGGTTTTCAAACCTAGGGAACTAGAAAAAATAAACGGTTAAAAATTGAAATCAAAGTAAAAACTTGAGTCCAAGGATAAGTAAAACCCAAGTTCAAGGATAGATATACCTTACCCGATGAGATGGATAGAGCCATGGGTTAAGTTCTACAATGACTTTCGACCTTACAAGTAAATCCGATCTTTATCATACTTAACTCTTTTGTAGGATCATGGCTGCGGAAAGAGCACAATGGCGCGAGATGCAGCGCACCGTGCAAGGCCTCACACAGGCACTACAGCAAGTGGCCCAAGGCGGAGCAAATCGTGGAGCGGGAGATCTCCACCGAAGTTTTCGTAACATGAACCCACCGAGGTTCATGGGTTCGTCCGACCTCGAGGATGCCGAGAATTGGCTAAAGGAGATGGAATGAATCTTTCATGTGATGCAATGCGCGGATGAAGAGAAGGTTTTACTTGCCGTATTCCAACTAGAGCGGGACGCTCGATGCTGGTGGGAATCCATAGAAGCAACACTGCCAGAATACCATGTCACATGGGATGAATTCACAGAGCATTTTCACAACAAGTACTTCTCCGATCATATCCAGGAAAAGAAAGCCATGGAATTCGCCGTTCTAAAACAACGGAGCTTGAAAGTGGCCGAGTATGAGGCCCAATTCTCCAGATTATCTAGGTATGCACCCCACTTGGTGTGTACGGAAAAGATGAAGGCGAGAAGATTCCTCAACGGGCTTCGGCCCCATTATATCACACAACTTGCCCCGATGGACATCCAAGTCTATTCGGAGATGGTTCGGCGTGCTCAACTGCTGGAAGACGCCACCGAATTATCTGTGAGAATCCGAGGAAGAGACAAGAAGGAACCCGTCACAAGCCCAGGAAAATTCAAACAATCCTTCAACAAGAAGTGATTCTTCATGGGATGGGAGCCCTCTAAGGCGAAGAAATTCTAGAAGAATGACAGGCCATTCTCCACCACCACACCATCAAAGGAGATTTGCAAGTATTGTGATAAAGCTGGTTATAAGACCGAGGAATGCTGGAGAAAGTTAGGAGCTTGTCTTCGATGTGGGAGCCGAGAGCATCGAATCCCAGACTGCCCACTGATGAAGGAACAAGACACCAAAGACGAGAAGCGTCCGGTAAAGAAACAAGGCCGTCTGTAAGCTCTCCAAGAGACGGAACCCACTAAAGGTGGAATTATGGAAGGTATTCTCACTATTTGTTCAAAAACTGCTCAAGTTTTATTCGATACCAGAGCAACTCATTCATTCGTTTCCGAGAACTTTGCTGCTTCATTTTCTAAGAAACATGAACTATTAGATTTGGTCATATCTACACCTCTTGGGAATGAGTTTGATATCACTTATCACTATCCAAACTATGAAGTGATGGTTAAGGGAAATAATTTACCTGCTGACCTGATATGCCTAGATATAAAGGGTTATGATGTCATACTAGGTGCCGACTGGCTATCCACATACCAAGCAACTGTAGATTGCCAGCATGGCAAGGTAACTTTCGTAGATTTCCCAGAGCTAGTTTACAATAGCCCTCGGAGTAAATCACTTCTTATATCAGCACTCCGAGCTAGTAAACTTATGAATAAGGGATGCATGGCTTTCATAGCATTCGTGACTGCCACGAAAGTCGTGAAGGTTAAACTTGAAGACATCCGTGTAATTCAGGATTTTCCCGATGTTTTTCCAGAAGATTTAACCGGCTTACCCCCGGAAAGGGGAGTGTCGTTCACAATCGACCTTGTCCCTGGTGCTGGTCCTATTTCCAGGGCACCATACAGAATGTCCCCTGCTGAGCTGAAGGAACTAAAAGAGCAGCTAATGGAGTTATTGAACAAGGGTTTCATCAGGCCGAGTACTTCCCCATGGGGAGCACCCGTGCTATTCGTCAAAAAGAAGGACGGATCGATGAGATTATGCATAGATTATCGACAGCTAAATCACCTTACAATCAAGAACAAGTATCCACTGCCAAGGATTGATGAGCTGTTCGATCAACTATCTGGAGCTTTATATTTCTCCAAGATTGATCTTCGTTCTGGTTACCACCAATTGAAGATCAAAGAAGAAGATATTCATAAAACTGCATTCCGAAGCAGGTATGGGTATTACGAATTTACTGTTATGCCTTTCGGACTAACAAATGTCCCCACATCTTTTATGCAATTAATGAACAGCATATTCAGGCCCTATTTAGACCAATTTATTATGGTCTTTATTGATGATATTCTGATCTATTCAAAGACCGAAGAGGATCATGAAGAACACCTCAAGAAGGCATTGCAGATATTAAGGGGAAACAAGCTATATGCCAAATTCAGCAAATGCGAGTTTTGGCTCGAGGAAGTATCCTTCTTAGGCCATATCATTTCGAAGAACGGAATTGCTGTTGACCCATCAAAGGTCGAAGCCGTGAAGAACTGGGAACGACCCACAAATGTAACTGAGATTCGGAGCTTCTTGGGTCTAGCTGGTTACTACCAGCATTTTATAAAGGACTTCTCCAAAATTGCTATTCCCCTGACCAGGTTAACCCGCAAGGAAGTGCCTTATGAGTGGAAGGAAGACTGTGAAAAGTGTTTTCAAACTTTGAAGGATCTCTTGACCACTGCTCCAGTCTTATCATTACCAATGGAAGGAGAAAAATACGAGGTATTTACCGATGCTTCTGGTATTGGTCTCGGATGTGTATTGATGCAGAATGGGAGAGTCATTGCATACTCTTCCCGACAATTGAAGAAACATGAAGAGAACTACCCAGTTCACGACTTAGAACTGGCCGCAGTAGTATTCGCTTTAAAGATCTGGAGGCACTATCTCTACGGAGAACAATTCACTGTGTACTCCGATCATAAAAGCCTCAAGTACTTATTCTCCCAAAAGGAGCTAAACATGCGGCAAAGGCGTTGGCTCGAGTATCTCAAGGATTTCGACTTCACTATACAGTACCATCCTGGTAAGGGTAATTCCGTAGCTGATGCCCTTAGTCGAAAGCTGAGAACAATATTGGCCAACTGCATGATACAAGAATGGAAACTGCTGGAGAAATTCTCTGAGCGTGATATCAGCACAGATGAGAAGAACATGTGTATTATTCTATCTCATATGAGCCTACATCCAGATTTACTACATGAAATCAAGAAGTTACAAGAAGAGGATCCCTCGCTAGTGGAGATAAAGAGCAAGCTGGACGAGAGACTGGGTTTCAAGCTGGCACATGATGGCAGATTACTATTTCATGAACGGACATGTGTGTCCGACTGTCCCGAATTGAAGAAGAAGATTCTTGAAGAAGCTCATAGATCAAGGTACACAATCCACCCTGGAGCCACTAAGATGTACCAAGACTTGAAAAGAACTTTCTGGTGGCCTAACATGAAAAGGGAGGTAGCAGACTTTGTGTCTCGTTGCCTCACATGCCAACAAGTGAAGGCGGAACATCAAAAACCCGCCGGAAAGCTATATCCGCTGGATATTCCCAAGTGGAAGTGGGAAGACATTGGCATGGACTTTATCATGGGTTTGCCCAAGTCTAGGGGCGGATATGATGGAATTTGGATAATTATCGACCGGTTAACTAAATCGGCCCATTTCTTACCCATCAAAAGTCGATGGTCAGTCGACGTACTTGCTGCCCTGTATATGAAGAAAATGGTTAGATTGCATGGAGTTCCTGTCTCGATCATATCTGACCGAGACATGCGCTTCACCTCTTATTTCTGGAAGAGCCTGTAACACTCCTTGGGGACGAGACTCAACTACAGCACTACTTTTCATCCCCAGACAGATGGACAGACCGAGAGGACTAATCAAGTTATGGAAGATATGTTAAGGGCATGCATTATAGACTTCGGCGGTAGTTGGAATGACCACTTACCACTAGCCGAATTTGCATATAACAACAGCTATCAAGCCAGCATACAAATGGCACCTTTTGAGGCATTATATGGTAGGAGTTGCCGATCTCCCATATGCTGGGATGAAGTCGGTGAAAAACAAATTCTAGGTCCTGACATGGTGCGAGATTCTACCGAGAAGATACAACTCATTAGAGAAAGGTTAATGATAGCACAGTCCAGGCAGAAATCTTATGCCGATAACAGAAGGCGAGACCTGGAATTTCAAGTCGGAGATCATGTTTTCCTCAAGGTATCTCCCGGCCGAGGCATTAGAAGATTCGGTGTTAAAGGCAAATTAACACCAAGGTTTATCGGTCCATTCGAAGTACTGGAAAGGGTAGGCGAAGTGGCTTATCGTATCGCCCTACCTCCACAACTATCAGAAGTGCACAACGTATTTCATGTTTCTATGCTAAAGAAATACGTGCATGATTTCTCACACGTCATCGATCACACTGACTTGGTGATACAGAAAGACCTCACCTATGAGCAAAGGCCAGTAAAGATCCTCGACCAAGAAATCCGAGTTCTAAGGAACAAGACGATCCCTATGGTAAAAATTCAATGGAATCGATGCTTAGAACAAGAAGCTACATGGGAAACCGAGGAGTCTATGAGAAGGAGATTTCCAGAATTATTCTAGTCCGTAAGTAATTCTCACCCTCCTTGTCTCCGTATAATGTAATTGAATTTGGGGACCAAATTCTTTTAATTGGGGGAGGGTGTAGCATCCCGTATAATATATATATATATATATATTTATTTATTAATAATATTTCCCAAAAAAATATATTAGATAAACTCTAGATTAAGTAAGAAGTTGGAACACGTAGTTATCATATGTAAAGAGCATTCACTTAACAAGTGGCTTCCTAGTGTAGTTGGTTAAGTAACTTGCCTTTCAACCCAATGACCAAGGTTCAAATTCTAGCATCCACCATTTACCTTTTGTGCCAATTAATTATACATTATAAGCTAGCAACATACAGACTTGGAAGTGCAACGTAGGAAAAGATGCCAATGTACAGACTTTGGCAAAGCAGCAATGTACAGACTTCATGACTATGCTCAGGCAATGTATAGACTTTGAGAGGGAAGCCAATGTATAGACTTTGAGAGGGAGAGGATGTACAGACTTGTGATGTACAGACTTTATGAATAGGCTAGCAATAGCCAACGTATAGACTTTGTGATGTACATACTTTGAGAGGAAGTGATGTACAGACTTTGAGAGGAAGCCAATGTATAGACTTTGAGAGGGAGAGGATGTACAGACTTGTGATGTACAGACTTAGTGAATAGGCTAGCAATAGCAATGTACAGACTTTGTGATGTGCAGACTTTGTGAAGCCAATGTATAGACTTTGAGGATGTACAGACTTTGAAAGTGTGCACATTGAAGAGGGATCGTTTATGAATGTGGGAGACAGACTTTACGATCTGGGCCATGGATTGGCTGTCCAAACATTATCCCTTATCTCTCCAGCCTTTACAAGCTGTAAAGCCCCATTATTTCAGATCTTGCCTCCCATTCGGCCATGACAACCCTATAAACATACCCCTTTTGCTACCCCCATTCTAGGCTAGCTAAGGTTGGGGCAAAGCTCTGCAGGGATTACAAAGAAGGGTTCTGCGGCTACGATCTTCCAACAAGTAGGTGTTCTCAACTTTTAACTAAACTAGTAGCTAATCTAGGATGATTAGTCTAGGCATTTAGTATTAGGCTCATTTCCATGCGATATTTAGTGTTCATAAAGCATGTGTTAGCTTAAATCTAGGATGATTAGCATGTATTAGCTTCATACCTAAGATAATTAGCATGTATTAGCATTATACCCAAAATAATTAGCATGTATTAGCAAGTATTAGTCTCATACCTAGAATAATTAGCACGTGTTGGCTTAAATCTAGGATGATTAGCATCTATTAGCTTCATACCCAAGATAATTAACAAGTATTAGTCTCATACCTAGAATAATTAGCATGTGTTGGCTTAAATCTAGGATGATTAGCATGTATTAGCTTCATACACAAGATAATTAGCAAGTATTAGTCTCATACCTAGAATAATTAGCATGTGTTAGCTTAAATCTAGGATGATTAGCATGTATTAGCATCGTACCAAGATAATTAGCATGTAGTAGCCTTATACCCAAGATGATTAGCATGTATTAGCTTCAATCTAGGGTAGTTGGCATGTATTAGCTTCATATCCATACGATATATCTGTTTAACGCAAGTTTTATCGTGTTTTTACGTAACTTATTAGTTTAACTAACCTGTTAACATACCTAATTAACATGTTAGTTGATCTACTAACTAACTAGCATACCTAATTAATCTGTTAGGTAGCCTATCTAGAAACCTTGTCTCCATTTAGTTCCTTTAAAAATGAAAACTTGTATGATACGTCATGTTAAAAATCTGATATTTAAGCAATTAAAGCATGAAACGAATGCATGAATAAAGATCTATAATCCTTACAATTTTCTCTATCTATCCATGTCATCAGTTTTACCTAAATAAACTTAAATCAAAGGTTAATGGTGAGGACACGCGCCGCATCACTCGACGGAGCACACGGAGCACGCCAGCATCTCTTTGGCTAGGCGATTACGGCATCTACTAGAGGATCCTTCTTCTCATTTGAGGCCATGTTGGGCCTAGGTTTGGTCCCTGCGTGGACACGTTATCTAGTTCTTTTATGTTATCAGACTATGTGTAGGGAGTATTGGGTTGTCTTCCTTGCTTATTGGGCTTAGCCTTGGCCCATTGCTGGTTGGATTAGGGTTTTGGGGAGGAGGACGCATCCCTCACCCATGGTGGCTGCGCCACCTTCCCCCCCTTGGCCCCTCCACTTGCCTTTTTGGGCGCCCCCCTTTCCCCATTCCATCTCCCTCCCCCTTTCCCCCTTGGGCGCCCCCCCCTTGATCCCTCCTTGATTGGAGGGGGGATGGCCGCACCCCCCTTGAATGGAGGAGGGCTGGGTCGCCCCCCCCCTTCCATTTGCGCCCCCCCCTTCCTTGTGACTTGGGATGAAACCCTAGCTCTTTCCCCCCCGGATATATAAGGCTTGTATCTTTCTTTTGGTGGATTATCAAATGAATAAACAAAAAAAGTTGCTGTTCCTCTTGAAGGAGGCTGTGCCCCCCTCTGTGTCTCTTTGATCCTGCGACGGGATCAAGCTTGGGGTGTGACTCCCCATCCCCTCGGTGCGACGCCGAGGTTCCCCCTCTCTTCTATCTCTTCACAGGTTCAAGTTCAGTGCAACCAGATCTTGTCTCCAAGAGCTGCGGTGACCTCCCCTGTTCCTGGCAACTTTGAGCGACCAGCCCATTTTTGGGTGGTTCTGCTACGAGTCGCCGACGCGTGCGAGGTGGTCTCGCCTCATTCGGAGTTTGGCATCACCCGTGGCGATTTTCCTCGTGAGCGCGCGCAGGACCCCCTCTCCCTGCAAGCCTGGTTCTGTTCGCCCCCTTGCAAATATCCCACGGGATGGACGTCTGCGAGTTTGAATGTGGGATCTTCACCGGTCGTACCTCTCTTCGTCCTCTATCCAACGCCGCTGATCTCGCCTCGTTCTGACGTCCGAGCTGCTTGTGGCGTCCATTCCCGTGATGTCGCGCAGGTCTGCCCTGTCCACCCGGCGCCAGAACCACCTGCGGAATCCAGAGCTTGCTGCTCTTAGCCACGACCAGATCTGATCGATTCCTTCAGTCAGGACCTGCGGCTCTGCGTCCTCTTCGTCCTCTAACAAGCAGAGTTCCGTTCGCCCTTCGGAGCTATTTCTGCTGATTTTTCCCGCTCGAGCGCGTGGTTCTGGGAGCAGAATCCTGTTGCAACTTGCAGGTGCGCCCCCGACTACCACGGATGGAATCTGCGTGGCCCCTTTGGCCGAGGCTTCCTCCCGTGACCTAGCTACGCGCCATCGCTGACGGCGCCTCAATCGGACACCGGACCAGGTCGTGGGAGTTTTCACCGCGGAGTCACGCATTGCTGTAAACCTGCCGACCACCGTTCGGATCCTCCTCGCGGCCAACCCTTCACCGAGTGCCGCCCGTCAGCCCGTACATCGGCAGCCCCGAATCTCTTTGTTGTAGCCTGTTATCTCCCTGCGAGGAGTGGGCATTTTTGGGTTGGAGTTGTATTATGGTTCGCTTTGTGTATCGGGGTTGTCGATCTCGGCCGGGGTTTCTTCCCCACGCCTAGGCGTGGAGGTACGTGCGACGCTCCCTTTGTTGGCATTTGCTTTCCTAGTATACTTTCTAGCATGCTGCGTGAGTGTGTGTAGGTTCCTAGCTACCTTGTTATTCACCGCGTGATTGTGAGTTGAGTACCCATTCGGTGGCCCTAGTCGAGCGCCGAGCTCGGACTAGATTTCCCTAGGCGTACGGCGGTTCCTTAGCCGCTGAGATCCCTACGCTTCCCTCATAGGGACGGTCGTTGGGCTTGAGTTTCTTGTTGAGAGACGCCTCCACCCGGAGGGACACTACGGAGGTCTGCCGCCCGGCTTGCCTTTGGCGTGCGAGTGCTGGCCGCACTTGTTGCATTCGTAGGTCCTAGCCCATTTCAGTCCCGTCCCGCATCAAAGTGGTATCAGAGCTTAGGGAACCAGTTTGTTCTAACAAATTGGGGTCTTAGGACATTTAAGTCTTTAGGTTGTCTAGTGTGCAATTGAGGCATTAGATTTGTCTAAGTTGCATGTAGGTCATTAGGTTTGTTTTAGTAGCATTTGAGTCTTCCCCTTTTTCCTTCACCATTTTCAGTCGTGTCTAGTCACATCCCTTAGTTGTCCTACATGTCCCTTCCATAGTCCTAGGACGTGCATATGTATTTAGAGTCCTCAGGTGCATCTTCATGGCTATCCCTACTTGGTCAACTCCATACAACTCGGCCCTCCACAAGGGTCCGACCGACCCTATATTCCTGGACATCATTCTAGATGAGGACCTTCGCTTTGATGGATCGAGCCCTAGAGCCTATCTAAGGTGGGAGGCTAGCATGGGAAAATACTTTGAGAAGAATTGGATATATGGTTCCGCGAGAGTCAACATTGCCGAGGGACAACTTTCACCTCAAGCCATGGAAGCGTGGAATCACATAGTGAGTCTTAGGGCAGGTTGGAGGCAAGAGCCCATACACTCTTGGGAGGAGATGAAGGTAGAACTTAGGAAGATCTACACTCCCCAACGCTCCCCCTCCTACTCGGAGACCCATAGCTCGAGGAGCACTACCACTCCTCCTTTCTCTCTCGGCCAGTCTAAGGCCACTATAAGGGCTCAACCTCTGCAACGCCCATCACCTCTTACCCCCAACCGAGCACATCATAGTTGGAGGAGCAAGGTGCCACCTGTGTGTGAGTCTAGGCCCGAGACTAAATCTCATGATTACCAGCAAGTCTCCCCGAATGCCCTTAACTTGAGAGATCTCCCCCTCGCAGAACTCCTGCAACTCTTTAGGGAGAAACTTGAAAGGATGGGCACTCCTATGGGATCTCCGACTTCCCCTGGCCCACCCTCGAGCCAGGACGAAGTCGTGCCGGAACCTACAGGGGTTAGGGTCGACACTCTTAGCCCAACACCCATGATCGAGAGCCAAGGTCCCATCTACTTCATAGAGGATTCCCTTTCCCCACCTGAGGGAGATGCTTCGCCCTTCGACCCTCATCTAGAGCCATTCTTGCCTCCTGAGGGTGAATTTGTCATGGGAGAGTCTTTAGCCAGCTGGTTAAGGAAGGGTCCACTTCTTGATGTCTCCATTCCTTGCTATACACCCATGGGACCAGCCCTCCCAATAGTACCCCTTAACTCCTTTCACACCACTTTTCGGTCCTTCTGCTTTCTTGAAAATGTGAAGGACTTCCTTAGGAGTTTAGATTGTCAATGGGAGTTGACATATATGTTGACCTTAGGGTCTGACCAACCCTATAGTCATAGCTTTACACTCCCTGCTATGGGGTCTATTACCTCGGTCTACACTATAGGACATATCACCTCTGAGGTCCTTTTATTCTTTCCCATACCCGTGGAGGTTGATTTTGTCCCCTCTTATGGTATCACGGTCCCGAGGGAGGAACCTTGCCTTCCTTACCTTCCTCATAAGCCTCTTGCCCCATACATTAGAGCGCATGAAGGTGATCATCTGCACCTGGGCGAATGTCGCACATGGGCAAGTATTGTGAAGGGACCTGTCGAGAGGGTTCATCATTTCTTTGACCCATTCGATCCCCTCCCTAGTGAGCCTCTCGACCCATATTCTTTTCCCCACCTTGTCGAGGAGGTCCACTATCATACACCACCTAGGCCTTCTAGGCAACACCTCACCTTGCAGGCATCCAGATGCCCGAGCTTAGGAAGCCAGGGACACATGTCTCTTCCCCTTGTTTCACCATGTCCATCGTCATATAGGGGAGATGTCATGAGTAAGCTTGGGATTATTCATCCTTCTGAGTCTACCATATGTCATAGGACACATGTGCATGCTAGGTTCTACTTTGGTTGTCCAGGTCCTCCCCATGTTGTCAAGTCAGGTAGGAGTCATAGGCATGCTAGGTCTGTGTTTGGATGTCCAGGACCACCACAACATTCACATAGGTATGAGTCAACACAGCTAGTTCGGAGTCTGCATCATCACCACCTTGAGGCCAGCAACGCACGTTATAAGGAGTTAGCTGACGCGCATCGACGCACCCGTGAGTTCCGAGAAGGAGAGTACGTCATGATCAGGGTCAGACCTGAACGGTTTCCTTCGGGGGCCGTGAAGAAACTCCAGGCCCGCGGTGCTGGACCCTTTCGAGTCTTGAAGCGAATTGGGTCGAATGTGTATGAGATTGAGCTGCCAGACGACTATGGGATCTGTTCGACGTTCAATGTCTCAGATCTGGTGGCATATCGGGATCCCGCGGTGATTCCCAGTGAGCTTTTTGGGCCCTCCCCTCCTGTTGAGAGTATTACACCTTCTGAGCGTCCACCTCTTCCAGCCCCATTACAGAAACGCGAGCATATAGATTGTATACTGGATGAGCAGGTGACCACGACCAGGAGCGGAGCCTACCAACGCTTCCTAGTGCGTTGGAGAAGGCGCCCTGCGACAGACGACGCCTGGATCACTCGTGGAGAGCTGGAGAGGATCGACCCGGACCTGCTGGAGCGCTACTTAAGCGATCGTGACCCTTACTCGACGGGGTCGAGTTCTTCCCACCCGGGGAGAATTGGTGAGGACACGCGCCGCATCACTCGACGGAGCACACGGAGCACGCCAGCATCTCTTTGGCTAGGCGATTACGGCATCTACTAGAGGATCCTTCTTCTCATTTGAGGCCATGTTGGGCCTAGGTTTGGTCCCTGCGTGGACATGTTATCTAGTTCTTTTATGTTATCAGACTATGTGTAGGGAGTATTGGGTTGTCTTCCTTTCTTATTGGGCTTAGCCTTGGCCCATTGCTGGTTGGATTAGGGTTAGGGTTTTGGGGAGGAGGGCGCATCCCTCACCCATGGTGGCTGCGCCACCTTCCCCCCCTTGGCCCCTCCACTTGCCTTTTTGGGCGCCCCCCTTTCCCCATTCCATCTCCCTCCCCCTTTCCCCCTTGGGCGCCCCCCCCCCCCCCTCGATCCCTCCTTGATTGGAGGGGGGATGGCCGCACCCCCCTTGAATGGAGGAGGGCTGGGTCGCCCCCCCCTTCCATTTGCGCCCCCCCCTTCCTTGTGGCTTGGGATGAAACCCTAGCTCTTTCCCCCCCGGATATATAAGGCTTGTATCTTTCTTTTGCTGGATTATCAAATGAATAAACAGAAAAAGTTGCTGTTTCTCTTGAAGGAGGCTGCGCCCCCCTCTGTGTCTCTTTGATCCTGCGACGGGATCAAGCTTGGGGTGTGACTACCCATCCCCTCGGTGCGACGCCGAGGTTCCCCCTCTCTTCTATCTCTTCACAGGTTCAAGTTCAGTGCAACCAGATCTTGTCTCCAAGAGCTGCGGCGACCTCCCCTGTTCCTGGCGACTTTGAGCGACCAGCCCATTTTTGGGTGGTCCTGCTACGAGTCGCCGACGCGTGCGAGGTGGTCTCGCCTCATTCGGAGTTTGGCATCACCCGTGGCGATTTTCCTCGTGAGCGCGCGCAGGACCCCCTCTTCCTGCGAGCCTGGTTCTGTTCGCCCCCTTGCAAAAATCTCACGGGACAGATGTCTGCTAGTTTGGATGTGGGATCTTCACCGGTCGTACCTCTCTTCGTCCTCTGTCCAACGCCGCTGATCTCGCCTCGTTCCGACGTCCGAGCTGCTCGTGGCGTCCATTCCGGTGATGTCGCGCAGGTCTGCCCTGTCCACCCGGCGCCAGAACCACCTGCGGAATCCAGAGCTTGCTGCTCTCAGCCACGACCAGATCTGATCGATTCCTTCGGTCAGGACCTGCGCCTCTGCGTCCTCTTCGTCCTCTAACAAGCAGAGTTCCGTTCGCCCTTCGGAGCTATTTCTGCTGATTTTTCCCGCTCGAGCGCGCGGTTCTGGGAGCAGAATCCTATCGCAACTTGCAGGTGCGCCCCCGGCTACCACGGATGGAATCTGCGCGCCCCCTTTGGCCGAGGCTTCCTCCCGTGACCTAGCTACGCGCCATCGCTGACGGCGCCTCAATCGGACACCGGACCAGGTCGTGGGAGTTTTCACCGCGGAGTCACGCATTGCTGCAAACCTGCCGACCACCGTTCGGATCCTCCTCGCGGCCAACCCTTCACCGAGTGCCGCCCGTCAGCCCGTACATCGGCAGCCCCGAATCTCTTTGTTGTAGCCTGTTATCTCCATGCGAGGAGTGGGCATTTTTGGGTTGGAGTTGTATTATGGTTCGCTTTGTGTATCGGGGTTGTCGATCTCGGCCGGGGTTTCTTCCCCACGCCTAGGCGTGGAGGTACGTGCGACGCTCCCTTTGTTGGCATTTGCTTTCCTAGTATACTTTCTAGCATGCCGCGTGAGTGTGTGTAGGTTCCTAGCTACCTTGTTATTCACCGCGTGATTGTGAGTTGAGTACCCATTCCGTGGCCCTAGTCGAGCGTCGAGCTCGGACTAGATTTCCCTAGGCGTACGGCGGTTCCTTAGCCGCTGAGATCCCTACGCTTCCCTCATAGGGACGGTCGTTGGGCTTGAGTTTCTTGTTGAGAGACGCCTCCACCCGGAGGGACACTACGGAGGTCTGCCGCCCTGCTTGCCTTTGGCGTGCGAGTGCTGGCTGCACTTGTTGCATTCGTAGGTCCTAGCCCATTTCAGTCCCGTCCCGCATCAGTTAATACCCTAGTTTAATCAAAGATTAATACCTTAAGCCATTTTGAGCAAATATGAACTGCAGAGTCGACCCTGCCAGTTCATCGCGTTGACGCGATGAACTGATGAGTCGACCCTACCTGTTCACAGGGTCGACCCTGCCAGTTCATCGCGTTGACGCGATGAACTGATGAGTCGACCCTGCCTGCTCACAGGGTCGACCCTGCCAGTTCACAGGGTTGACGCGATGAACTGATGAGTCGACCCTGCCAGTTCACAGGGTTGACGCGATGAACTGATGAGTCGACCCTGCCTGTTCACAGGGTTGACGCGATGAACTGATGAGTCGACCCTACCTGTTCGCAGGGTTGACGCGATGAACTGATGAGTCGACCCAGCCTGTTCGCAGGGTTGACGCGATGAACTGCAGGGTTGACGCGATGAACTACAGTTGGCTCATTGCGTTAACCTGATCGTTAGGCTTTCGCTTTTGCCATCTCCACTGATAGATGGCAGCCTGAGAGGTGATATTTAACTCCTGACAGGGTCCTCTAAACCCTGTATAATTCCCAGGAAGGGCATCCCACAGTGAGGGTGTCGTTTCTAAAATTGTCAGGTGGCCCATAAGGCACCTTTCTTATCTAATTTTTTTTCGTGTATCAAACGTTACTGGTTTCCACTCCTAGTTCATCCCTACACATTAATGCGCCCTTGGATTCCATTCCATAATTATACCTTATATATCATACTGGTCAAACCTTGAAATTCCATATTGGCTATAAATGAGAGTGGATGTCGACAGACATGATTAATGCTGTGCATATAGGGCCCGGTCTGGTCCTGGGAGGAGCACCCGAAGGTACTTGTGCCCATGGGAGTTTATTGACCACGGTGTTTGGCATTGCACCGAAGTACTTGCTTGCTAGGCTTTAGACATTCCACTCATTCTCGTGATATTACTTGATTGATTTGACTTGAGACCCGCAGAAGGGTAAAATTTTTACTTGAATGAAATTGATAAATAGCCAATTCCAGTTTTACATACTTGAATTTATATTACTTTCTATTACTTGCTAGACATGAGTTCTTACTCTCTTGGAAAGATTTTGTTAATTCCAGTTATTACTTGCTTGAATCTCTTGCTATTGCTGCATTGAAGTTGGAATCCTTATACTCTCACTTGTTATTCCTTCACTGCTCTTGTCGATTTTTACAATCCTTGATATCTACTCATCTACACGCATAGCTTTACTGACATTAATTGAACTTGTAAACCACTTAAAGCATGTTAAATCTTGAGATGTAATTCCTACTGAGCGATTCGCTCATCTAGTTATTTTCTAATATTTTCAGGTAATTTGGATGTCAACCAACACTCGGAAGGGAATGAGACTGAGTGATGAGTGTTAGAGTGAAGTTATCAAATTGTCATGTCCTTTGTGTTATTGTATTAGTTCACTTATGTCAGTTGTATCAATTCATCTATGTCATTTGTATTAGTCAACTTGATTAGAACTGCTTAAGATTTGAAGCCTAGTAGTTGGACTCTGGGAACATATGTATTTGTCCTTTGATTAGTTGTGACAATTGTCAGCTCGTACTATTTGTATTAATTTCGAGTTAAATCTTAGTTATTTGCGCACTCTGATATTTACATGATTGACACGATCTATATAGACGTGTCACGCCTCCGGGTAATCTTCCGCGCTCGGGACGTGACAGATAAACATAACCAAATGGAATGGAGGGTACCTGGAGGTTTTTAAACCCCTAAGGGCGTAGGTGGGTGTGTGTAAATGATGCATGAAAGTAAGAAAACGTGGAAGAAATATAGAAGAAGCAATGCATGCAGATAAAAGAGAATGATGGGACTAAATGAAATGATGACTCAAAATACGACTACTCCCTGAACCGGAGGCCTGTATGGACATAGAAGGCCTCCCTCCCCGGTGGTAGGTCGCTCAAAGATTCGGCAGGGCTTCGCCGTCGACCAAAAATCTCCCCCCCTTCAAAGGTAGCCTTTAGGGTCTATTTATAGAGCACCCAAATGCTAACCCCGAACTTAGGGTTTCTAAGCATTTTTAGGTCGAGATAATGAAAGAAAAGTTGAAGATAATCGAATTATCTTTCATCTCGAAGAAATGGCACCAAATTGGACTCCATATTCGCGGAGAAATGGTTGGAGGAAGTTGAGGATAAATCCACGCATGGAGAGAGAAAATCCCTTAAATCTCCAGGATGCGAGCAGTTAAACGGTCATACGATAGACCACTCATCAGGTTGAATGGCTATATACAAACCGTTTATCATTGTCGGTGGAAATTCAAATATAAACAAAATATCAATCAATTTATCTATTAAACCAACCGAGGATCTCGCCGTTGGACTCTGACAGATGAACGGCCAATTTTAGACCGCCCATGAATAAGAGCGGCTGAGGACCAACCGTTTGTGCTTTGTCGGTGATAAATAGATAATTGGATAATTATCTGAGAACCAACCGAGCTTAGGACTCTGGGAGGTAGAACGGCTACCATTAGCCCTCCCATCAGGTTGAACGGCTAACATGGGACCGTATGAAACCGTGTCGGTGAAAATTCAGAAAATCAACCAAAATATCCCATAAATATACGGACGGCCCATAAGCGACCGCTCAAATCGTTGGGCGGTCAGTAGTGAACCGTACATGTGCCTGGATATTTGATTTTCACAAAATCGAGGCCCATTAAGCCCTAAATTGAAGCATACTTAACCAGGGAGGGAGGCTACCCATAAAATTGGCCCAGAACGTGCCAGAAAATAGCCCAACGAGTAATGGACAACTCGAGGCATCAATAAATGGGAATAAAAGAAATGACTCAACTTATCGACAAAAAATGGGTGTCAATAGGCATGCGTTGAGAACTTCTTCGCACTTAGCATGGCGTAAGGCCAGAGTCACTAGCTCGGCAAGGGTCGAGGGAGGGTGGAGGACAAGTTCGCGGCGGAGGTTTTCGTCCCGGATGCCTCCGGTTAGCGCGGTTATGGCCGAGGCTACATCCAGGCGGGGGATTCTCAGGGATTCCGACTTAAATCTGTTGATGTTGGCTCGGAGTTTCTCCCCTTGCGCCTATTTGAGAGCTAATAGCCCCGCTACCGACCTTGGGGGGCCGCTGCTGGCGAAACTCTCCTTAAATACTCGCCCAAACTGCTTGAAGTCTCAGATGGATCCGGGGGCAAGGGCTCGGAACCATGCTTGGGCGCCTTGGAGCAGGGTGGTCACAAAGGCTCGGCATTTGATGGCGTCGGACGCCCCGTGAAGGGTCATAAGGGCGTCGAAGCTGTCAAAGTGGTCGGCCGGGTCGCCCTGGCCGTCGTAAGACTTGAAG
Source organism: Amorphophallus konjac (assembly GCA_022559845.1). Taxonomy (NCBI): domain Eukaryota; kingdom Viridiplantae; phylum Streptophyta; class Magnoliopsida; order Alismatales; family Araceae; genus Amorphophallus; species Amorphophallus konjac. The sequence goes on from CM040118.1 coordinate 322,396,085, forward strand.
GTTGGAATGGGGATTCTGGGAGATACCTCTGCCTTCAAGATATAGTCAGAGAACGAGGATTTCTCCTCGTCCTCTGCTGGGGAGGTCTTCCGCAAGGCGTGTAAGGTGCGCTCCTGCTCTGCGAAGCGCCTCTCGAACTCTCGCAGACGGAGGGATAACTCCGACTGCCGTTGTACCGTGGGGCTAGGGGGACGTGATGGCAGGCTGTCCTGGCGCTCCCTGGGAACTTCGGTCTCCGGGTGCGGATGACGTGCCCCAGGTTTTCCCCACTTTGGCGTAGAGGAGGCCTCTTGCTCCGGAGGAGGGGCTTGTGAAGGTCCTCCTAACCTGTTGCTAATAAGCTGCCGTCCTTGGAGGGTGAAGCGACCTCCAGCAGTGTGTTGGGACGCGTCTACGCGGGGAGGGCTTTCTGGAGGGACGTGTGACCTTCCATCCCTGGCCTCCTGGGTCCTCATGAGTTCCACGAGGACATCCAGTTTTGCGTTGAGGGTTTGGAAAGCGTCAGCGCCCTCATTGGATGGTTGCCTTACCGCCACGGGCAGAGGTGGTTCATCGGCTGGGGTGCTGGCGTTGGAGGGGGGGGGGGTCTTGCGTGGCCTGAGAAGGGCCTTCTCCCCCCACCACCATGGCCTTGCCCCTATCGTCTGCGGATCTCCTCCCTTTACTTCTTCGCACCATGCTGGCTCTTTGATCGTTTCCCACAGACGGCGCCAGATGAAGACGATCTCGCGCTAGTCCTGAGCTGGGAGATGATCACCGATCAGTGAACTGCAAGAAAGGGAAACGGATTAGGGGGCCCAGGGGGGGATCCCTTAGGAAAACCCTATGATGCCTAAGTCAGTAGAGCAGTGGTGGAAGCTATGAAGGGAGGAGGAAGGAGATGCACGAGATCCCTCTCCACCAAGGTGGTGAAGTGGTTCCTGCTCAGGGAGTTTTAGGCGTGTGTAGGCCTTACCGTTTGCTGGAGGGAGTCCCTGGTTTAAATAGTGTGCTAGCCTCATGAGTCCCGTAAGCTGAGGAGTTCCAGGCGGGGGTTACGTCCTCGACGTGGGCTCTTTACGTCCTCATCATGGGCTCTTTATAACCTTGAGGACTCGTGGGTCCCTTATCTTTGTGAACTCTTGCTCATAAAGGGCTCTCAACGAAAGCGTGGATAAGCAATCGTCGGTCAACTCAAGCATAAATAGTGCCAACCCTTATCCGGGCGATTGGCATAGCTCGGGTGAGGCTCGGTCGGAGCCTTTATCCCGACGAGGGGGGTAGGTTGGGCTTGGGTCTTCCTCCGACCGGACCGACGCTCGGGCCTTCCGAGCCTAATGGCCGCCGAGGAAGGGCTTGATCCCGAGTGATCTTATTGGGCTTTTATGTTAAGTGGGCCCTGTAGGGCCGTCACTTAGATGAGCTGGGCCTCGTTTGGTCTTGCTGGACCTGGTTCGGCCGCTCTTAGATGGGCTACAGAAATCCCCCTCTCCATGCATCATGTAGGACTTTGAGCTTTAATGTTAAAAAATCCTCATATTTAAGTCAGTAATGAGGGCCGCTTGCTCTTGATTTGAGTTGACATGAAATATTCCATTCAAAATCGAGTACCATGTTCTCCTTGAAGCCGCTCAGGCTGGTTCCTTGAAAGCATTCATCCATTGTGTTGAGCATATCCGAGTGATTTTGATGATAATAAAACCCAGGACATTTATCTTCTACGTGCCATGTATTAGAACAAAGTTTTTTGCTATAAACCATCACATTCCATCCCATTTCAGTTTAGTGTTCATGAATCCTCCCATGTGTTAAAACGAGCCTAAGCGAACTTGTAATCAACCATAACACAAGCTCATTTCAAGCATCGAACTCATGGACAGTTTTTTAGTGGGCTAACACTTGGATTTTGCAGGATTGGAGTTTTTCAGTCGACCTCTGGACCATTGGCGGTCGACCTGAAATCACAGCATTGAAAGAAGGGAACCTGTAAAACTGGCGGTCGACCGCCAGACCCCTAGCAGTTGACTGATTTTTCCAGCAGCCAAATGGCTACAGGAATTCTCAGAGCGGTCGACCGCTGGCCTCTGCAGGTCGACCGCAAGCCCCGATAAGCCTATAAATGTTGACTTTTGTCCATCTTGAAAGAAGCATCTCCTCTTGGTATTGTTTAATCCCAAAGTCACCAAACCTTCCAGGTTTTGTGGATCTGGTTCCTGGGTTGTCTCTTGACCATTCAAGAGTTATAAAACCATCTCCTTGGGGTAAGAAACCCTAATGCTCTAAGAGGGATTAAGTCGGCTACCAAAGGGGAGAGAAGGGAGCTAGCACTGTAGATGTGAACAGTGCTCCGGAAGGAAGTTCTTCACATTTCTTCATCCATCCTCAAGTGAAGATCAAGCCATATCTGAAGGAGATCGATCCCAAGCCAAGTGGAGTTCAAGCTACATCCAAGAAACTCTTCATCAACTAAGGGGGAGCATCAATCAAGCTTTTTCTTTTGTGTTTCCATTCTTAATCTTTCTAAGCTTCAAGTGTGCTTGTTTTGTAATTCTAAAACCATTCCGTGTGTGTGTGGATCTTTGTAGATCCGTGTGTGTGTGCAGTTAAGTCTATTGTTTTTGTGTGTGTGTGGTTAGGTGTCTTTTACACCTTCGTGGGAGCCTTTACCTCCTAATGTGTGTGTGTGTGTGTGTTCGATCTTGTATCTCTTTATAAGATAGTGTGTGGATCCTCACTGTCGGTGAGGGGTGGACGTAGGTTGCCGTTGTGGCATCCGAACCACCTAAGAATCACTGTCTCATTGTGATTTGTTCCTTTTCTCCTATCCCCCTTCTACGCATGCTTGTGGAATTAGATTTATTGCATCTATTAGATCTAGATTTTCTGATCACTTTCAAATAGATCCTCGGTATATCAAAAGCTGGATTCAGACTGACAAGGTTACTCTTGCCGGAAAGATAACAATTTGCGTTGAGTGAATCTACGGATTTGCCAACTCCGCCTAGTACCAAGGGTTATTGGAGTGATTGATTTTGATAGATCTATTCTATCTTACACTTGTTCTATAGTGTTCTCACATAATCTTAAAATTGAGTATAGCTTTGTTAAAAGTTTGTTATCACCCAATTCACCCCCCTCTTGGGTGCCATTGATAGCGGGACTTCAATTGGTATCAGAGCTAAGGCTCTATCTTTTGAGATCTAACGATCTAGAGTGAGATCCAGATCAATGGCAAACAAGGGAATGATGCCTGAGGGTCATTCAATTCATCGTCCTCCTTACTTCGATGGCTTAAATTATTCCTATTGGAAAAATAGGATGCATGTTTTCTTAAGAGCCCAGGAGTATGAGATCTGGAGAGTTGTGGACAAGGGTCCATACAAACTCGGGGATGATGAAGAGAAATGGACACCCGAGGAAGTTCAAAAATGCACTATAAATTTCAATGCCATGAATATTATGCAATGTGCTATTCATCCTAATGAGTTCTCTCGTGTTTCTATGTGCAGCTCAGCCAAAGAAATGTGGGACAAGCTGCGTCTCATATATGAAGGAACCTCGGAGGTCAAAGAAACCAAGGCCTGCCTACTCGTCAGCGATTACGAGCTGTTCAAAATGAAGCCTGAAGAAATAATTTCTGAAATGTTTGCAAGGCTAACTGAGATCACGAATGGTCTCAAAAGCCTTGGCAAGGAGTACACGAACTCCGACCTTGTGAGGAAGGTTCTGAGGTCACTGCCTTCCGCGTGGCACACAAAAGCCACCGTGATCGAAGATTCCAAAAATCTATCCACACTTTCCTTGGATGAGCTCATAGGGTCACTCATGACCTATGAGATAAATATGAAGAGAACAACTGAGGAAGATATGAAGAAGAAGAAAGTCGTGGGATTGAAAGCTCATCAATCTGATGATGACTTTCAAGAAGAGGAATCCAGCGAGGGAAACAATGAAGAAGAAGACTTGGCAATGATCACTCGCCAAGTGAGGAAATTCTTGAGAAGGAAGAGGAATTTTCAAGGCAACTTCAGAAGGGAACAAAGGAAGCCCATTCAAGCTAAGGGCGAACCAAGCAAACCAAGTAGCATTATATGCTATGAATGCAAGAAGCCCGGGCACATGAGAGGAGAGTGCTCAGATCTGAAGAAGAAATTCAAGAAGGATAAATTCAGAAAGCCCAAGGCCATGGTCGCCACATGGAGCGACGAAGAGGACGAACCGTCCGACGAGGAGATTCAAGAGATGGTGGAAAGCTTGTGCCTCATGGCACATGAAGATGACTCAACCGAGGTAAATTCTGACCCGGATTTTATTTCAAATGAACAGTAGGAGTCAGAATATGAAAAGTTGTATTCTAAATATAGAAAAATTAAATATGAAAATAAAAATATCAAGAAAAAGATTGATTAGTCAACCCATGATGATATTTATGTTAGATTTAAGAAACCGGAACAAGAATGGTTTGAGCTATCTGAGGAAAAAGAAACATTGCTTCAAACTATTTCAGATCTTGAGGAAGTCAAAGAGGAACTTTCATGCAAAATTTCTAAAATTGAAAATGTGTGTGAAAAGCTCAAGGGTGAAAAAGAAATTCTAACATCTTCCATGTCAGAAATCAAAAATAAAAATGTGAGCTTGAATAAAGAAGTGACTGACTTGCAGTCCACTCTTTCTAAGTTTGTTAAAGGGAAACAAAACCTAGATAATATTTTGGGAGTTAAAGTTAACTTCCAGAGAGAAGGATTGGGGTACATACCCTAGAATAAAAAATCTCTTGAACACAAGATCACTACATCTCACGTTCATGAAAAAGGAAATGACTGTGCTTCATGTTCTCACACCAAGCCCCAACATGTTCAGCCTAAACCACATAGATATCAAAGAACATTCTCACATGTTAATTGCTTCCATTGTGGTAGATTTGGTCATGTAATTTCTAACTGCTGGTTTAGACAAAGCACACCTAAATATCATGCTCCATGGATAAAGAGAACACCCACAAAAAGTTGGAGTAACTCCTATGGACCCAAACTTGTTTGGGTACCAATAATAATTGCATGAGATTTTTGTTTCTTGCAGTTATGTCTTGAAGCCAAGGGGAGCAAATGATATTTGGACAGCGGTTGTTCAAGGCATATGACAGGGGACAAGAAGGTGTTTTCCAAGCTGCAAGAAAAGGAATGAGGTTCAGTTGCTTTTGGTGGAAATGACAAAGGTAAAATAATCAGAATTGGAAACATAGGTAAGAATTCTGAAACCTTGATTGAAAATGTCCTTTTGGTGAAAGGATTGAATCATAATCTGCTGAGCATAAGTCAGTTGTGTGACAAGGGTTTTAAGATAGTTTCTGATGAAACCCACTGCCTTATCATGAGTAAAATTTCAAATGAAATCAGTTTTATCGGTAAAAGGAACAACAATGTGTATACTATTGATCTTGATGATGTTTCATGTGATGATGTGTGTTTGGTAGCTAACAACCATAAGAATGCATGGCTATGGCACCGAAGACTAGGTCATGCTAGTTTTGGAGTGATCTCCAAGTTGTCTAGACATGACTTGGTAAATGGTTTGCCAAAATTAAAATTTGAAAGCGATAGAATCTGTGAGGCTTGCACAAAATGTAAGCAAACACGCAGTTCTTTCAAAAATAAAAATATTATTTCTACCTCCCGGCCTCTAGAATTGCTGCATATTGATTTATTTGATCCCACTAGGATATCCAGCCTAGGGGGTAAATCTTTTGGATTTGTAATTGTTGATGATTACTCCAGATTTACATGGGTGTTATTTTTAGCCAATAAAAGTGATGTCTTGACGGAGTTTCAAGTGTTTTGTAAGAAAATCCAAAATGATAGAGGCTATCTCATCACCACCATCCAGAGTGATCATGGTGGTGAATTCGAAAATCATGAATTGAGCAATTTCTGTGAAGATCAGGGGTACACACACAACTTCTCGTCACCAAGGACGCCCCAGGAAAATGGAGTAGTGGAGAGGAAAATAGAACGTTGATAGACATGGCCCAGACCATGCTAACTGAGAACTCTCTACCTAAATATTTTTGGGCTGAGGCATTAAGTACAGCATGCTACATCATCAACAGGGCAATGGTAAGGCCCATTCTGAAGAAAACTCCATATGAACTCTACAAAGGTAAGAAACCAAATATCTCCTATCTTAAACCCTTTGGATGCCCTTACTACATTTGGAACAATGGTAAGTTCAACCTAGGTAAGTTTGATGAAAAGAGTGACAAAGGAATCTTCCTAGGTTATGCACTTAATTCTAGAGCTTACCAATTATTCAATAAAAGGACTTTAGTCGTTGAAGAAAGTCCTCATGTTATTTTTGATGGATCAGAATCAAAACTGACAAATCAAATTTCTTCTACCATGGATGCAGATGAAGCTCCTAGGAACTCAACTAATATCGGAGCTAAGGATGAGCCATTGAAAGCAATCTCAAGCAAGAGTGAAGAAGATGAAGATCATACACTTGAGACACTGTAAGAACCACAAGTGCAGCATCCTGACTTACCCAGTTCTTCCACATTTCTAAAGGATCATCCAACTGCGAGCATCATAGGTAATTTGGAGGATGGAGTGAAAACAAGGTCCTCTCTAAGGCAAGTAGAAGAGGAAGATTTGATGGCCTTACTTTCACAAGAAGAGCCCAAGGACATTCATGAAGCTCTTCAAAATGAATCCTGGACTCAGGCTATGCATGAAGAGCTGCACCAGTTTGAAAGAAACGAGGTGTGGACTCTCGTGCCGCGTCCTAAGAACCATCTTACTATTGGAACCCGTTGGGTTTTCAGAAACAAGCTAAATGATGCGGGATTGGTTGTTAGGAATAAGGCCCGGCTTGTAGCCAAGGGGTATAGCCAGGAAATGGGGATTGATTTTGATGAGTCCTTTACACCGGTTGCTAGACTTGAAGCAGTCCGGATCTTACTGTCCTATGCTTGCTCTTTGAACTTTAAATTATTTCAAATGGATGTTAAATCTGCATTTCTTAACGGCTATATTAAGGAGAATATTTTTGTAGAGTAGCCTCCAGGTTTTGAAGATTCCAAACATCCACGACATGTGTATAAGCACCAAAAGGCCTTGTACGGACTAAAACAAGCACCAAGGGCATGGTATGAACAGCTTACCTCATTTCTGGTTGAAAATGGCTTCGAGAGAGGTAAGGTTGATCAACCACTTTTCACAAGGAAATCAGGTAAAGACATTTTAGTAGTTCAAGTGTATTCGGATGGCATTATTTTTGGAGCTACTAACAATGCTTTATGCGATGAATTTGCAAAAATTATGCAATGAGAATTCGAGATGAGCTTAATGGGAGAGCTGACTTTCTTCTTTGGATTGCAGGTGAATCAAAGTTCAGAAGGAATCTTTATCAATCAAGCCAAATATACTATGGAACTGTTGAAGAAATATGGGATGGCGGAAGCAAAACCCATATCAACTCCCATGGCCACCACCACAAAGCTGGATAAGGATGAAAATGGTAAAACAATAGATTCTACACTGTTTTGAGGTATGATCGGATCACTACTGTACCTTACAGCATGCCGCCCTGACATTCAATTCAGTGTATGTCTTTGTGCCCGTTTCCAGTCATGCCCTAAAGAATCTCACTTATCAGCTGTTAAACGCATTCTTAGATACTTAATTGGCACAATAGATTTTGGCTTGTGGTTTCCCATCGGTAGTTCTTTTGATTTAATTACTTATACCGATGCGGATTATGCCCGGTGCATTGTTGATCATAAAAGTACAAGTGGGTACTGTCAGTTTCTTGGTGGGTGCCTAGTTTCATGGGCCTCCAAGAAACAACATTCAGAAGCTCTCTCAACGACCGAGGTTGAATATGTAGCCGTCGGAAGTTGTGGAGCCCAAGTACTTTGGATTAAAAATCAATTGCTTGATTTGAATGTTAAAGTGGATTGTGTGCCGATCTTATGTGATAATACGAGTGCAATTAATCTATCAAAAAATCATGTTCAACACTCCAGAACCAAACACATTGACATTCGACATCATTTTCTGAGAGATCATGTAGGCAAAGGGGTCTTTGAGTTCAAGTTTATTGATACACTCAACCAACTGGCTGACATCTTCATAAAACCCCTAAATCAGGATCAATTCAATAAAATTAGGAGAGAACTTGGCATGTGCAAGGGTGAGGGCATACGTACTTAGGTCTGCACTAGGTTGATTTCTATTGGGTAGATTATGTGAGATGCATGCATTGTGTGTGTTTTATTTCTATTGTGTATGACAATATCTAGCATGTGTGCTTGTACTTATATATATACACACACTTCTTCCTTGACATATTCCTAACACTGAATATTCCTTGATAAATAAATGTGGACTAGTGATCTAGTGTTCTAAGCAGTCTCTAATCAAGGGATTCCGTAGTCGACTCATGCTTGATACCATCCGTGGTTCAACAAAAAAAAGGGAAAAGGTGATATAAAAAAAGAGAGAAAAAGAATAAAAAAAGGAAAAGGTGATTTTGTGTAAATGGGGGATGTCACAAGGTCATGGAGCCCACTTTTATCTCTGGAGGTGGCTGGCTAGACACATTCTCTCTCGGGGTCAAGAATGGGGTTTCTTTGCCCCAGCGGTCGACCGCTGGCTTCGTGCCGGTCGACCGCCAGCGGCGAACCGGGCCGGTTCGGCCGCGTCCGAACCCCAACTTAAGGGGGTATTCTCCCTCCTTTCCTCATTCTATTGCATTCCATTCTCTCTCCCTTACTCCCCCCTAACCCTAGCACATCTCACTCTCATCTTCTAAGCCCTAAAAACCCCCCATCTCCTCTCTCCGCACACGATCCGGCCGATTGTTCTCCATTTCGGAACGACACCTTGCCAGCGTTCGTGCGGTCGTGTCACCCTTCCCTGAGTTCCAAAGCGTGAAGAAGGTGTTCATAGTCCTTCCAGGTGTCTCTATCTCCATCCCAAGGCAGAGGTTCTACCTTTCAAGAGGATCATCTCCGGCTTTTGAGTCTAAAATGCCACCTAGAAGGAGTACTCGGCGTCTTCTCTAAGGGGAACCTAGTGCTCGGAGACGTGAAGCTCCGGCCGCACCACCACGTAGGCTCCGACACCCAGATTACCTCCAAGAACTATCATCGACCCCCGTCTTGTCGATTTTGAGGAGATGAATGAAATCTTGACCGACATTTATACATTTTTCTCAATGCAACCGGGATGGATTGATTTTATCACTAGATACAACCACTACTATCCATATCTAGTACAACAGTTCTATGGTAATTTGGTTGACAGAAATGGGAGGTTGTACACCATGGTTCAGGTGAGATCCGTATTACTCCAGAATTATTCAACAGTGCCCTAGGTGTTTCTTCAAATGGTGCAGATATGAGCTTTGGGCATGGTGCAGTTGAGGAAAGTTTTATTGCCATGACGAGCTGTGAGTTTGTGCGTGGTGTAAGTAATATAATTGAGCTCAATGCCAACCACTTTCCCGCACTGCAAAGGGTCCTCCATCACATGTTTACTACACTCATTTATCCAAAGAGTGGCAGCCGAGATGAAGTCACCGAGGTGCACCGATTCCTGTTCTATCATGTTATGAATGGCGAATTAGTTGATATGGGATGGCTTATGATGATACGAGAAATATGAAGTGATCTAGAAGGGGAGGGGATGAATAGATCACTGTTTTCAACCGATTAAAAATTACTGAAGAGTGATTCACTGAAAACAAGTAATCTCGCAGATGAACCCACAAAAACCGCAGTGCGAACAATAACTCGAGTAGATAGAAGGCACACCACAAGAACCACCACAGACAATCACACAAGGGCACATAGGTTTTTAAGGTGGTTCGGCCAGATCTCCAGTCTGCCTACGTCCACCCCTCACTTCAAATCGAAGTGAGGATTCCACTAGCACATCTAGCAAAGCAGACTCAGTCTGCGACAACTGCTGATTCACAGCTTCACCAGGGGAACATCCTCCCCTCTTCCTCCACACCCGGAGGGAACCCTAAGGACGTCAAGTCCCTAGAAACCAGGAAAACAATTTTCTCTTTTTCCAACCGGAGGGAACACTAGTGATCTACAGTCACTAGAACCAGAGACCAAGGTCTCTCTTCCTCTGACTCCCAGAGGGAACACCTCTTCTACGAGAGGGAACACTACTGCAACCTCTGTTGCAAGTAAACCAGAGAGAACACGTCTCTCTCTTCCCCTGAACACCAGGAGGTAACACAGAGAACTCTCAATCAAGAATGGAAAACATATAAGAAACGAAAACAAGAAAGAAAGAATCCAAAGTTCAGAAACTGGAAACAATGTAGCTCAAACTGAGCAGCAGACTTCGGATTTGATCCGTAAGTCAAAACCCATCTTCTGATCACTCTCCTGCTCTCTCTTCTCTCTCAACTGGAACACTCTAGTTTCTCAGGGAGGCTCTTTCTCTTCTGCTCTCACTCAAGTTTCTTCTCTTCTTTTTCTAGATCAAACTCTCTGCACTTCTGCTTTTTGCTTTTTCCTTTCGATCAACCTTCATCTGTGGACGAAGGCTTCAATATATAGCAGCAGCAGCAGGTGGATGAGGTGCAGAATGCGTATGCCTCCCACACTTCATCCAGAACCTTCTTGCCACGTGCCTTTATAGCATTGGTTCCTTTAGCATTGGATCACGTGCAGCCCAGACACCGGTGAATGTTCTTCCTCGGACCTGTAAGGAGATAAAAACCATTAACACTGAGGGCCACAAGAACTAAAACTGCATGAGGTATGTGATAGCAATACGAGATGCACTTTACTGAGAACGACACGAGATACACAAGATTATTACAGTACGAGACAAGGAGAGAATGACACGAGGTCAGATGAAAACAGCACGAGGTAAAAAGAGAACGACACGAGATACATACTAATAAGGCTAACACTACAAAGAGAACGACACGAAGTATCACTGTAACAAAACAAACACTACGAAGAGAACGACACGAGATACACAATAATAAAGCTTAACACTACAAAGAAAATGACACGAAGTCGGAAGAGAACAGCACGAGGTGAGAGGGAAGTCTCACGGAGTGAAAAGGTAGACAAACACGCGATTAGAAGGAACCTGGACGAAGATAGAAAGAAACAACACGAGGACATAAACACAAGAATCACACGAAGACACGAATACAAAAGCAACATGAAGACATGAATACAAAAACAACACGACATAACACACAGCAAAGAGAATGGCACGAGGTGAAACGACACTTTACTAAAAAGACTTGAATACACACGAAAACAACTTGGACTGAAACCAACTCGAAGACGAAAATGACACGAAAACAACATGGACTGAAACAAGGTATAGACTTGCCAAAGAACTGAACGATGTATAGACTTGGACAAGGCAAAGTCTGTACACACTTGAGGGTTCACAACGTATATACTTTGGCAAGACAATGGCTGTACATACTTGAAGTGAGGACCAATGTATAGACTTCAAAGTTCAGCTGCCAATGAATAGACTTGGAAAGCTTGAAGGCCAATGTACAGACTTGGAAGCTTAAACCAATGTATGGACTTAGCTTCGAACATGCTACAGTGCATTGTATGGACTTTGAAGACTGATGCATGACGCTAAGCCAATGTGTAGACTTTGGCTTGAAACGAAGGTAAAGATGAGGCTATATAGACTTGGCCAGAACAAGAGACTCGAAGACAAAGGGGTGACACAGATGGAACGACACGAAGTGGCACAGAAAGCAGCATGAGGTACTGCAGTGTACAGCACGCGATGGAACAAATAACGACACGAAGACAACCAACAAACATAATTGGAACAACACGACGTACAAAAAGGACAACACGGAGTAAGAAGGGAACATTACGGACATGCAAGGTATTAACTCATGGCAGTTTTCCTGTTAATCATGGAAATTTCAAATGCATAACATTACTCAAGATATCTGATTAAAATGACAATATTTAACATAGTGATGCTCATCATCAAAACACTAGGGAAGTCACAAAAGTCCAACAATCTCCCCCTTTTTGATGATGGCAACACTATATTAAATAACAGAGATGAAGTGCATGAAGATAAGCTGTGAAAATAAGCAATGCAGACACACAACACACTCGCCTCCTCTGACGACTCCCAAGAGCTCCCCCTGAACACAACATCCACTTTCTTCTGACTAGATAACTCAGGGCACTTATCTTTCGCTTATCTTTCGCTCCCCCTCAGCAAAGCACAAAATCACAAGCAAGACACTAGCAAGACACTCTCCCCCTTTGACATCATCAAAAACTAGGGGCAGGTCTGAAGATATCACGAAAAGAAAATTACTGACATTGGAGAGAAAACAATAGAGAGTATGGCTGATAAAGGAGAGTTATTGAGATGTTTAAGCAATTAAGAAAGCCATTAATTTTATGTGAGGATTTTGAGGATCAGTTAGTCAGACTGCGTGCAAAATGGTGAATGAAGATTTGCTCCATACACAGAACCAGATTCTAAGCAAGTAAGGTACAAGATACCAGTATGGTCAGAGTAAGTCTTTACTCAGAGAGTATAAAGCAAGGAAGTCAGGAAAAACAAAGACCTGTGGTATTGAAAACAAACAAACCAAGACCTAAATGCCAAGTGAACAGAATCTGGATACCAAGAGGGAGAAAATTTTTCACAGATGGTCAAGATCAAAGATAAATCTGTCAAGTACACCTTTGACATTAGGGAGACACCTTGTTTAGAGGCAGGAATCCCCAGTTACTTGGTGGCAAGACCACATTACCCCTTCCGACAAGAGGACAGAGATAGTATTCTAACTGGTGTTGACATTAAGGTGACACCTTTACCAGAGGCCAGACACCCCAGTTACTAACCAGATATGTACCATTGCTCTGTATGATCAAGACAACTAATTAAGCCTGATTTATACTGCCATCTCATGACATGGGATACTTTCACTTCATTAGTGAAAGTCCCAGTTTCTCAATGAATAGTAAACAAGGTTGTTAAAACTTCTTTCATGAATTTTTCATTAAACTGCACTTGAAACCTTGTAAATTAGTCTAGATTCAGTTTGAGAACAATACACCAGCTCCAAAGTTCTTCAGACAAAAGCACTATATACCTCATTTTGGACTTAACTAGACTAAGTAGGTATGCTGTACTGGCTAGATCAGAAGTCAGTTACAGTGTAGGAAGATAGTCTTGAATTCAGATTTTGATCTCAGTGGGACTAACAGCTGAAATTCCAACAAGAAATTAGATGAACAGTCTTAACGGATAAAACATTCAAAAATTTTTTTTTATCCACCTACTAAAACTGATTCTCTTATAAGGTCAGCAAAAGTCCGTTCAAAGTATGTTCAGATTTGGCCAAAAGAGCATGACACCAATTATTAATCTAGCTCCCCCTGAGACCTTGACACCAACTCAGACTTAACCAAGACAACCCTCAAAACACCTCAAAGAAAACAAAGTGGTATCAATCAGTACGAGTGAATCAACAAACACCCATAATGAGGTTATTTTCATGAGCAAAGATAAGCATAAGAGCACATGACAGATTATTTAGAAATCAATTATTCAATCATGAAATTTTGTAAATACCTAATTCTCTGCGCAATGTGCTAAATTTTTCAGTATCCAGTGGCTTAGTGAAAATATCTATAATTTGTGAGTTAGTGCCAACATGGATCAATTCAAAGGTCTTCCTAGCTACTTCATCACGAATAAAATGATGCCTGATTTCGATGTGTTTAGTTCGAGAATGAAGTACAGGATTCTTTGCAATGTTTATTGCACTAGTATTGTCACAAAAGATGGAAGTGCAACCTAGCTCAACTGAGTAATCCAGAAGCTGGTGTTTTATCCATATAACATGTGTGCCACAGCTCCCTGCTGCCACATACTCAGCTTCAGCAGTAGAAAGAGCCACAGAGTGTTACTTCTTGGATCCCCAAGAGACTAGGCATCCTCCTAAAAATTCGCAGTGACCACTAGTACTTTTCCTGTCCAATTTACATCCTGCATAATCTACATCTGTATATGCAATGAGATCTAAACTACATGATGCAGGATACCAAAGACCTAGATCATAGGTAGCAGATAAGTATCTAAAGATTCTTTTTACAGCTGCCAAATGCAATTCAGTAGGCCTAGACTGGTATCTGGCACACATCCCTACACTAAATTGAATGTCAGGCCTGGATGCTGTTAAGTAGAGGAGTGAACCGATCATACCTCTATATAATTTAGCATCCACCTCTTTACCTTTTTCGTCTGAATCCAGTGAGGAGTTGGTGCCCATGGGTGTTGAGATAGTCTTGAGGTTGGTCATTCCAAACCTTTTCAGCATCTCCAGAGTATACTTGGTTTGATTTATGAAACAACCATCCTCCATTTGTTTGACCTGCAGCCCAAGAAAATACTTTAGTTCGCCAACTAAACTCATTTCAAATTCATGAGACATAGATTCAGAAAATTCTTTACACAATTTTGAATTGTTAGATCCGAAGATGATGTCATCAACATATACCTAGACCACTATTAAATCCTTTCTAAGATTTTTGGTGAAGAGGGTTTGGTCAACCTTACCTCGAGTGTAGCCCTTGCTCAAGAGGAATTCAGAAAGTCTCTGATACCAGGCTCGGGGAGCCTGCTTCAATCCATAGAGGGCTTTATTCAACCTAAAAACCATGTTAGGCTGAACAGAGAAATTAAAACCTGGAGGTTGTTCAACATATACCTCTTCCTTCAATACCCCATTTAAGAATGCGCTTTTGACATCCATCTGCTGCAGCCGAATGTTCCTAGAGCATGCAAATGCAAGCAGAATTCGTATAGCTTCCATCCTAGCCACTGGGGCATAGGATTCATCAAAATCCACACCAAATTCCTGACTGTAGCCTTGAGCTACAAGTCTTGCTTTGTTTCTAGAAATAGCTCCATTCTCATCAACTTTATTCTTGAAAATCCATTTAGTGCCAATGACATGAGTGTTATCAGGTCTGGGAACTAGTTCCCATACAATATTTTTCTCAAATTGATTTAATTCCTCACACATGGCGGATACCCAAGAATCATGTTTTAAGGCTTCTTCCACAGATTTGGGTTCCACCTGAGATACCAATGTAGCTAAGTCCTATTCTTGGACAATTCTAAAATGAGACCTAGTCCTAGGAGGATCATGCAAATTGCCTATGACATTTTCACTAGGGTGGTCTTTGTGAAATATTATCTCACCTGAGGGTTCACCTACCTCAGCTGCTCCTTCTTGCTGTGAGTTTTCTGGTTGAGCAGCTGGCTGCATTTCTTCTTCTTCAATTCTCTCCAAGAAATCTCCCTCATCAGATGGCTCACTGTCATCATCCATCACTTTGTTAGAGAAATCATTTTCATCAAACACTACATGCGGTGTTTCTTCAACAGTTTGATCAGCTTTATTGAAAACTCTGTAAGCCCTTGAGGTTTCTGAATATCCGAGAAAAATTCCAGGAGAGCTTATAGCTTCAAATTTGTCCAAACCATTCTTACCATTATTGTGGATAAAATATTTTGAGCCAAAAACTTTAAAGTAAGAAATGTTTGGCTGCTTACCCTTGAGAAGTTCATAAGGAGTTTTCCTATGAGTAGGTCTTACCAAGGCTCGGTTTAGAATGTAGCATGCAGTATTCGCAGCTTCAGCCCAAAATCTCCTTGGAAGTCCACTCTTAATCAGCATAGTCCTGGCCATTTCAATTATTGACATGTTTCTTCTCTCAACAATTCCGTTCTGCTCCGGTGTCCTGGGAGAAGAGAATTTGTGAGTCACTCCCTCTCTTGAGCAAAAATCAGAAAATGAAGAGTTCTCAAACTCTCCTCCATGGTCAGACTGAATTGTAATGATGTTATGTTCACCTTGCAATTTGATTTTATCGAAAAGTTCTTCAAAGTGAACAAAGGCATCATTTTTATTTGCTAAACAAAACAACCAAGAAAATCTAGTGAAGTCATCAACTATGACTAATCCATATCTCTTACCTGACAAACTTTGTATGCGGGTAGGACCAAAAAGATCCATGTGCAAGTGCTGCAGCGGTTTAGATGAAAGATTCTCAGTTCTCAACTTAAAAACTGCACGAGTCTGTTTACCTAGTGCACAAGCATCACATAGCTTGGACCCTAACTGAAATCTTATTCGGAGCAAACCTCTAACTAGGTTATGTTTAGACAGTTTATTCATTGTATACAAGCTAGCATGGCCTAGACGCCTATGCCAGTCAAACGCAACCTGTTCAGAATTAGCTGACATACACAAGTGAGTTTCAGGATTATCATCCAGGTCTACGATGTATACATTGTTTACTCTATGACCTTTGAACATGACGTTATCAGAATTCAGCTCAAAAACAGTACAAGAATTGTGGTCAAAGAGTACCTTGTGTCCTTTGTCGCAGAGTTGACTTATACTTATCAAGTTGTGCTGAAGTCCTTCTACAAGATACACATCTTCAATGGAGTTAGTAGAGGACTTACCAACTGTACCAATTCCAATTATTCTTCCTCTGTTATTTCCATCGAATTTGACCAGGCCCCCAAACTTCATTTTCAGTTTGCTAAATTTGGACCGGTCTCCTGTCATGTGCCTGCTACAGCCGCTGTCAAGATACCACTTGTTATGCTCGGCTGCCAGGCTAACCTGCGAAAGTTCAGACAAAGTAATGTGGGACCCAATTCAAATTGGGTCCAAAGACAGTTTTCAATTTATCCAAATCACACTTAGGAACCCACATTTATTTTACTGTTCTTTTCAGAGATTTCATGTAGATTGATTCTTCCTTCTTGGCATTTCTCAGTGGGTGTTGAATGAGCCTATTCCTATTAAAATTATGCTGTTTCCGAGCAGAGAAATTGTTGTTTGGCCTCTTAGAGGAAACATGTGTGTGCTGAGCATAATTCATGTAGCCATTTTTATTCAAATGAAAATTGTGCTGAAGGTGATGCATGTTCGCATGCTTTCCTTGATAACTATCATGCTGAATTTTCTTAGCGAAACTGTTCACCTTTCTAGTGACATCAATAGGAATGGTCATGTGAAAACCCTTGTTCCACACCTGTTGCACAAGAACAGTTCTAGTCTCAGGATTTCCTGACTTAGTCTGCTGACCAGTGGATTGAATAGATTTGCTGGTCGAAACTTTCAATGTAGAGACAGATTTGGAACTGGATGGGGTTTCCAGTGTTTCTTTGCCCTTGGCGGGGCAGAACGTGACAGTTTTGAATTCAAAGGGTTTTTTAATTGTGGGATTATATCCTAATCCCTCCCTGTTGAAGTTTACCCTCGACCCCAGAAGGACATCCAGATTGTTTCTCCCCTCTGTAAATTTTTCTAGTATTTTTCCTTTGTCCTCAATCTCCTTCTGAAGTTCATTACATTGGTCCAGGAGTTCCTGATTAACTTTTCTAACCGTCTCATATTTTTCTGCAATCAGTCTAAACTCCTTTTTACTCTCTTCAGTTTTACTCTTCAGCTCATTCATCCTAGCTAGATTTTCTTCTCTTTCCATTCTAAACTTCTCGATCTCACTTCTAGCCTGATCTAGCTCAATGGCCATCTCCTTGGTTTTCATGTTGTCCGTAACAGTAATAGAGTGTTCCTCAGAAACAGAGTGAAACTTTCGTTTAAGCATTCTGTGCTCCTTGGTTAGAAAATTATATTTAGCTAACAGGTCGCCATAAGCGTCCTCCCAATCATCCAAGGTAAAATTCTCAAATAAGTTCGTTACCTCTTCCTCATGGTTGGCCATGAGGCAAGTCTTCTCTTCATCTTCACTGGACGAGGTGGCTTCTGGATCCTCCTCCTCGTCGCTCCATGTGCACAGCATGGCTTTCTTCTTCTTGTGCACCATCTTCTTCTGGTATCCGGGAGCCTTAGCTTGCAGCTCTGGACATTCACTTTTCATGTGACCTGGTTTCTGACAATGGTAGCATGTAACCTTCTTAACAAACCGGTTCTTCTCAAGTTCTCGTTCAGGAGACTTCCTTGCAGCATTGAATCTCTTTCTCCTGTAGAAGTTCCCTTTAGTCCTCAGGAACTTTCTGAATTACCTAGTGAGCATGGCCTGCTCGCTCTTGTCCAGGTCTGAGAATCCGTCAGAGTCTTCGCTGCTACCACCACTGTTGCTGCTGCTGCTGCTCTTCTTAGTATGTCGTGAGACCTTCAGAGCAACATTCTTTCCCTTTCTGTCATGTCCATCATTCCCTTGTCTGAAGTTCATTTCGTGGGTCATGAGAGACCCAATCAGCTGGGTTACTGACATGGTGGATAAATCTCTTGATTCCTCTATGACGGTCACCTTAGTATCCCAGATGGGAGTTAGGGACCTAAGGATCTTCCTGACAATGTCTTCTTGCTGAATCTCCTTTCCAAATCCTCTCAGACTATTGATGATCACAGACAATCTAGCATACATTTCTGTGATCGACTCCTCTGGCTTCATCTTAAACAACTCATACTGAGTTGTAAGCATATTGATCTTGGTAGCTTTCACTTGAGATGTGCCCTCATAAATTAACTGCAATTCATCCCACATTTTCTTTGCAGTCTTGCACGCTGAAATCCTCAAGTACTCTTCTGGGTGGACGGCGCACTGTATGATGCTAAGAGCCGCCCAATTCAGTGCGGAGAGTTTTACCTGTTCCTCTGTCCATATGTCTTGACTGCCCATTTGGTACGGACCATCTGTAATTACTCTCCAGAGCTTGTGGCTTTGGGCCCTGATAAAGACTTCCATCCTGTTCTTCCAAAAGAAATAGTTATTACCATCGAAGAAAGGGGGACGGGTGATTGACTGCCCTTCAGCAATGTAGCTGCGAGGACCAGCAGATCAGTTTCCCTGGTCGTTGGACCACATATTGGGAAATACCCGCTCTGATACCAAGTGATACGAGAAATATGAAGTGATCTAGAAGGGGAGGGGATGAATAGATCACTGTTTTCAACCGATTAAAAATTACTGAAGAGTGATTCACTGAAAACAAGCAATCTCGCAGATGAACCCACAAAAACCGCAGTGCAAACAATAACTCGAGTAGATAGAAGGCACACCACAAGAACCACCACAGACAATCACACAAGGGCACAGAGGTTTTTAAGGTGGTTCGGCTAGATCTCCAGTCTGCCTACGTCCACCCCTCACTTCAAATCGAAGTGAGGATTCCACTAGCACAGCTAGCAAAGCAGACTCAGTCTGCGACAACTGCTGATTCACAGCTTCACCAGGGGAACATCCTCCCCTCTTCCTCACACCCGGAGGGAACCCTAAGGACGTCAAGTCCCTAGAAACCAGGAAAACAATTTCCTCTTCCTCCAACTGGAGGGAACACTAGTGATCTACAGTCATTAGAACCAGAGACCAAGGTCTCTCTTCCTCTGACTCCCAGAGGGAACACCTCTTCTACGAGAGGGAACACTACTGCAACCTCTGCTGCAAGTAAACCAGAGAGAACACGTCTCTCTCTTCCCCTGAACACCAGGAGGTAACACAGAGAACTCTCAATCAAGAATGGAAAACATATAAGAAACGAAAATAAGAAAGAAAGAATCCAAAGTTCAGAAACTGGAAACAATGTAGCTCAAACTGAGCAGCAGACTTCAGATTTGATCTGTAAGTCAAAACTCATCTTCTGATCACTCTCCTGCTCTCTCTTCTATCTCAACAGGAACACTCTAGTTTCTCAGGGAGGCTCTTTCTCTTCTGCTCTCACTCAAGTTTCTTCTCTTCTTTTTCTGGATCGAACTCTCTGCACTTCTGCTTTTTGCTTTTTCCTTTCGATCAACCTTCATCTGTGGACGAAGGCTTCAATATATAGCAGCAGCAGCAGGTGGATGAGGTGCAGAATGCGTGTGCCTCCCACACTTCATCCAGAACCTTCTTGCCACGTGCCTTTATAGTATTGGTTCCTTTAGCATTGGATCACGTGCAGCCCAGACACCGGTGAATGTTCTTCCTCGGACCTGCAAGGAGATAAAAACCATTAACACTGAGGGCCACAAGAACTAAAACTGCATGAGGTATGTGATAGTAATACGAGATGCACTTTACTGAGAACGACACGAGATACACAAGATTATTACAGTACGAGACAAGGAGAGAATGACACGAGGTCAGATGAAAACAACACGAGGTAAAAAGAGAACGACACGAGATACATACTAATAAGGCTAACACTACAAAGAGAATGACACGAAGTATCACTGTAACAAAACAAACACTACGAAGAGAACGACACGAGATACATAATAATAAAGCTTAACACTACAAAGAAAACGACACGAAGTCAGAAGAGAACAGCACGAGGTGAGAAGGAAGTCTCACGGAGTGAAAAGGTAGACAAACACGCGATCGGAAGGAACCTGGACGAAGATAGAAAGAAACAACACGAGGACATAAACACAAGAATCACACGAAGACACGAATACAAAAGCAACACGAAGACATGAATACAAAAACAACACGACATAACACACATCAAAGAGAACGGTACGAGGTGAAACGACACTGATGTGGCACAGCCCAAAGACCACTAAATATGATAAGGTGACCCTAGGACTTAGACCCGCAAGCATACAAGCGCTCAATGATTCTCACAACGACGATTTCTGCTCACTCGGTTCACACGTTCACCCGGTGGGTCCGGGAGATGATGGTGAGGGTCCGAGGCGGGACCCAATTGTCCTAATGGACTTACAATGCTAAGGCTGACCTCCAATGGGCCTGGGAGTCCCAACTTTGTGGGTGGCTGGCCCGCAAGGCGGGGTGTGGGGTGGCACTCACTCACGGGCCGCGGTGGGCACGATATTGCTTAAAATGAATTCCGAGCACTCTATTACCGTCCGACGGGCATTCAAGGCAATACTACATTTGCAGAAATGAAGCTACAAGGGTGTGATCAGAAGCTCACCTGATCGGTGTGAAGACACCGATCCCGTTCGGAGACGAGGGCGTGCCGGGAGGCGAGGGTATACACCCGATCGCCGCGGCGATGGAGCTTGACCTGAAAATGTGAAGAGATACAGCACTACGCCCCTTGCAAGGGGGGGGATCTTGGGGTGGGGGTTAATGTATTACAACCAAAAATTACCTCCACGCAGGGAGGGGCCTTCAGCCGGCCAAGCGGGGAGGGGACGAGCGAGATAGAGTCGACTTTCCGAGCTTTGCCGATTCTGCCTAGCTTCTGTAATTCTGGACAGAGGGCCGATGTCGATGCTGCCAATAATTCCACCGAACTTGGAATCTCATGAAACTTGCGCCAAAAGCTTGCTAACCGGAGAGGGGTGTGGCTTGAATTTTTTTGGATGACGTTCTGATCTGGGGGCTGACTGCTCCAGCGACTGGAAGATGGATGCAGCTCTGGTCTCTGGCCGAGCTCAGTCTGAAACAGCAGGTTGCAGAAGCTGCCACGATCGCTCCTGAGCTCCACATTTGGCACCGCTAGACTCGTTGGAATCGTGGACGAGTCTACTTTTCAGCAAAACAAACGGCGAAGTCTTCTGATGTTGGAGATGAGCTGGGTGTCCAGAGAAGTGGACGGTGGTCGGTGCAGACTGTGAGGAGGCAGACCGGCGTGGGTGTGGTAGAAAATTGGTATCTCTGGTTGTCGGATGCCGAACGGGGTTCCGCCTTCTGTTCCTAGACTCTGACAGGGGGAGGAAGAACTTTGTAGAAGACCTCGAAGACTGGTTCCTTCAAGGTTTGTCGTGGGAGAGTCTTCTCTGCCGCTCTGGCTCCTGGTCTGAGAGGTTCTGCGCAGTCGGGGAAGAACAGCCTTCACGGACGGCCACAAACTCGGAATGGAGTGATTCCACCTCGCCTGCGAAGAGCACAGGGAGGCCTTTCCAGAAAGTTAGGCCACGCCACCAGCAGAACCAGGATGCAGTCGTGGACGTCGCTGCAACAGAGTGCTAAACTGCAGGTCGGCCTGCACACAAAGCTGGAGTGGAGAAGAGAGGAGGGGGTGAACTTGGCTTGAGGGGAGAGGAGGGGTGCGACCTAGGGAGCAAGGAGGGAAGGGGAGATTCGAATTTGGGCTTTGGAATGAGTTAATTCAGCCTTGGGAAGGTGGAGATATGCTTAGGGAAGTGAAAGGGGTAGGTGGTGGTTGGAGGGTGGGGTTTTGAGTGGTGGAACTTCCTTGGGACTAGGTGAGGATTAAAGAGGGGTTGTGGGAAGTTGTGGGGAGTTAATGGAGGTAGGTGGGGGTTGGAAGTGGTTGAGAGGGGGAGGAGAGAGAGTGAATTTCGAAATTTAGAGAGAGGAGGAGAGAGAATGGAGAGATAATGAGAGAGAGAGAGATATTGAGAGAGTTTGAAAGGGTTTTCTTCAATATTCATCAAAAGTTGAATACAAGATGAGAGATGGGGCCTATATATAGGCAACCATTCTTTACATGACCAAAATACCCTTGACAATAAGATAAAAGACCGAGCATATCCTAGACTCAATCCTATGGGCCCATAACTAAAGTAATAAGGCCCAATTAAACATAACAAGGGAAATGGACTAAAACCATATGACTCAATAAAGGAAAATACATAAGATAAGACTCAATAAAAAGAAAATACATAAAATGAAACTTGGGAAATGAAGATAACAAGTGTAGATCATGATCAATCCATATCAAGAGTGTGTAGGCGATCAAAGCTAGAGGGGTGTCGGGAGATGCCCTCATCAAATCCCCCGGGGTGGGGAGAGCTCGACCCTGTCGAGTATGGGTCTGCCTGGCTGTCGTACTGCTCCATCATGTCGGGATCCAAGCATATCAAATCCTCCCTGACTCACCCATGTATCCTCGATCGGGGGACGGCTCTTCCACCTAACCAGATAGCGCTGATACACCCTGTGCCTCGTAATGATACTCTGCTCATCCAGTATTGCCTCTACCTGCTCTCGTCGGTCTCTCAAGCTAGAAAGTGGAGTCCCTCCGGGAGTGTCTCTCATAAGGGGGGGTAAAGGCTCAAGCTCCTCACTGGGTTCCACCGCGGGGCCTTTGTGGGGTACCAGGTCCACCACACTGAAGGTAGGGTGCACCCCATAGCTTTCTGGTAGGTCAAGCTCATAAGCATTGCTGCCAAGTCGTCGTAGAACTCGAAAGGGTCCCGAACCCCGTGCCCTCAACTTGGAGGCAGGTCCCGGAAGGAGCTGCTCCGTCCTCACCATCACCGAGTCTCCCACTTGGAACTTGTAGTGGCGCCGATGAGCATCTGCCCGCCTTTTGTAAGTCTCATTGATCCTTCCTATATGCTTGCGAGAATGCGTATGCTAAGGTGGACCTGGGCAGCCAAATGTAGACCGATCACACTTTGATGCTATGAAGACTGTGGTAGTCTTAGGAGGGCCGGGACATCCATAGATGAACCTTTTATGCATGGGTGTGATAAATGTCGGGGGACCCGGACATCCATGTATGCTCCTATCATGCTTAAGACTCATGATGAATGAAGGTGGGCCAATACATCCGAATATGGTCCACTTATGCTGCCTACTTGACATGTGGGTGATGTGGATGAATGTATCCGACTTATGAATCATGTCAAATGGTGTGGTAGGCCTGGACACATGCATGTTTATCCCAAAGGTGACTTCCATGTGCATAGATGTGGGATGACTTTTGAACGTCCACGTGAATGGGTCGAAGGGATCTACGAACGTGGTTATGGGGTGGGGCACTTCATCAATCCCAAGGTGTTTGTTGCCTAAGGTCAAGGCTCTCATGTTGTAACCCGATTCTAGGAAGGGAGGAGTTTGGGTCGACATGGGCGATGTGGGTAAGGTGAGGTGGGTGGTGAGTAGGGAAAGTGGGTTACATGGAGATTTAGGCTCCCATAGAAAAGGGTCAAAGGGATTATGGTAAGGGTCACCTAGGTAGGGGTACTCCATGTTCTCAAGGTCCTCAAATGGCGAATCATCTCTCTCTAAGATAATTGGGCCAAGGTTGCTAATGGGTTGGCTAATCAAAGTACTTGGGATCTCAATGGTTGGGGAGTAGACTAGGATGGGTTCCTCCTCCATGGGAAGAAGGAGTATGATCTCACTTGTAAATTGGCCATTGGTGTAGATGGAAGTGATGGAGCCAATGGTGGGGTAAGCTAAGCTAATGGTGCTAGACTCTGATGGCCTCATGGCTAGCATATCGGTCAAGTGGACTTGCCAATGTAGGTAGGCCACTAAGTCTCCCAAATCTTCTACACAATAGGAGGTTTGATAAGTGACATGAGGCTGAGTGGGAATGAGTTGGGATTGATGTCCCATGAGTAGGTGGCTTGGTTGTAAACTAGGAATGGTGAGGCCTCGCTTGAGCCATAGGAATATGGACTTATCTATGGTGATGGTGTCATGGGGAAGGGTGTATAGCTCTTGATAAACTAGGTTAGGAGGGGTGGGTGAGTTGTATGGCCCTTGGATTTCCTTGATTTTGGGAGGTGGATCCGAATTGGTATCCCTCTCCACTTGGGTAGGTGTGTGGGTTGCAACTCCTAAGGACAATGGGGTAGGAAGGTCTATGGTGGGTGGGTTGGTGTTAGTCGAGGCATGGCGCACTCGAGGAGGTGAGCAAGGTCGGACATGGGTTGGACTTGGGAGTGGAAGTAGTGGAGGCCTAATTTGGGGTAAGATTGGTGTAGGAAGCGGGAGGTGGATTGGGTGAGGGGTTTTGGGTTTTGGGGTGGTGGCCATTATGGGCCTTGGTGGAGGGGTGGACATGGTGTCCACATGGTTTTTAATGGTGAGGGTTGGATGAGTGGTGGTCACCATGGAGGGAATTGGGTTGGTTAGGGGTCTCTTGCCCTTGGGATCACTTGGGGTGGAAGTGGGGGCTAAAGGGGCTTGACTAGTGTAGGTTAGGGAAGGGGGTTTTGGTTGGGATGTGGGGGACCTCATGGGGTTAGGTGGGGAGGTGGAGGTCTTAGGTACTTGGGTTTTAGTGATAAGGGTTTGGACGGGTGGGGTGGGAGGAGTGGGAGTGCTCCTTGGGTTTTGGTGATCCAAGTGGGATGGGGACACATACCTAGCCCTTAGTTGATCTTTCATGTCCTCCCATGTGGTGAGGGGAGCTTCCCGTCTAATTATCCTTAAGCCCTCAATTTTAGACCAATGAGTTTGAGCCCTTTTGGTTAGTTGTATTTTGGCAACCCATGCCTTTTCATCCTCGGAAATATGATACCAATTGAAGTATTGGTCCATTGTAGCTTCCCAATCTAAATATTTGCTAGGAGAGGTCCCATCAAAGGTGGGAAGTGGGAAAGGGGCCATCCTATCGTCCGTCCTTAGGGCGGGCCTATTTTTTCCAAGTTGGTTGAGTCGGCCCGATATGTTATCAAGTCGCTCATTGGCATAGGTCAAGGCTTTCATGAAGTAGTTGAAGTCATGAGTGTTAGTGGTAGGCATCCCTTGGGGTTTTGGATTCATTGTGGGATTGGAAGATGTAGTATTGGGTTGAAAGCGAGTACCACTACGAGTGGTCATGCAAGGTTGGGTGGGCTATGCAAGGGTGTGCGGATGCACCTATGAAAGACTTAGTGTGACCCAAGACTAGACTTGTAAGGACAAGCCTATGACCGCTCTGATACCACTTGATGTGGCACAGCCCAAAGACCACTAAATATGATAAGGTGACCCTAGGACTTAGACCCGCAAGCATACAAGCGCTCAATGATTCTCACAACGACGATTTCTGCTCACTCGGTTCACACGTTCACCCGGTGGGTCCGGGAGATGATGGTGAGGGTCCGAGGCGGGACCCAATTGTCCTAATGGACTTACAATGCTAAGGCTGACCTCCAATGGGCCTGGGAGTCCCAACTTTGTGGGTGGCTGGCCCGCAAGGCGGGGTGTGGGGTGGCACTCACTCACGGGCCGCGGTGGGCACGATATTGCTTAAAATGAATTCCGAGCACTCTATTACCGTCCGACGGGCATTCAAGGCAATACTACATTTGCAGAAATGAAGCTACAAGGGTGTGATCAGAAGCTCACCTGATCGGTGTGAAGACACCGATCCCGTTCGGAGACGAGGGCGTGCCGGGAGGCGAGGGTATACACCCGATCGCCGCGGCGATGGAGCTTGACCTGAAAATGTGAAGAGATACAGCACTACGCCCCTTGCAAGGGGGGGGATCTTGGGGTGGGGGTTAATGTATTACAACCAAAAATTACCTCCACGCAGGGAGGGGCCTTCAGCCGGCCAAGCGGGGAGGGGACGAGCGAGATAGAGTCGACTTTCCGAGCTTTGCCGATTCTGCCTAGCTTCTGTAATTCTGGACAGAGGGCCGATGTCGATGCTGCCAATAATTCCACCGAACTTGGAATCTCATGAAACTTGCGCCAAAAGCTTGCTAACCGGAGAGGGGTGTGGCTTGAATTTTTTTGGATGACGTTCTGATCTGGGGGCTGACTGCTCCAGCGACTGGAAGATGGATGCAGCTCTGGTCTCTGGCCGAGCTCAGTCTGAAACAGCAGGTTGTAGAAGCTGCCACGATCGCTCCTGAGCTCCACATTTGGCACCGCTAGACTCGTTGGAATCGTGGACGAGTCTACTTTTCAGCAAAACAAACGGCGAAGTCTTCTGATGTTGGAGATGAGCTGGGTGTCCAGAGAAGTGGACGGTGGTCGGTGCAGACTGTGAGGAGGCAGACCGGCGTGGGTGTGGTAGAAAATTGGTATCTCTGGTTGTCGGATGCCGAACGGGGTTCCGCCTTCTGTTCCTGGACTCTGACAGGGGGAGGAAGAACTTTGTAGAAGACCTCGAAGACTGGTTCCTTCAAGGTTTGTCGTGGGAGAGTCTTCTCTGCCGCTCTGGCTCCTGGTCTGAGAGGTTCTGCGCAGTCGGGGAAGAACAGCCTTCACGGACGGCCACAAACTCGGAATGGAGTGATTCCACCTCGCCTGCGAAGAGCACAGGGAGGCCTTTCCAGAAAGTTAGGCCACGCCACCAGCAGAACCAGGATGCAGTCGTGGACGTCGCTGCAACAGAGTGCTAAACTGCAGGTCGGCCTGCACACAAAGCTGGAGTGGAGAAGAGAGGAGGGGGTGAACTTGGCTTGAGGGGAGAGGAGGGGTGCGACCTAGGGAGCAAGGAGGGAAGGGGAGATTCGAATTTGGGCTTTGGAATGAGTTAATTCAGCCTTGGGAAGGTGGAGATATGCTTAGGGAAGTGAAAGGGGTAGGTGGTGGTTGGAGGGTGGGGTTTTGAGTGGTGGAACTTCCTTGGGACTAGGTGAGGATTAAAGAGGGGTTGTGGGAAGTTGTGGGGAGTTAATGGAGGTAGGTGGGGGTTGGAAGTGGTTGAGAGGGGGAGGAGAGAGAGTGAATTTCGAAATTTAGAGAGAGGAGGAGAGAGAATGGAGAGATAATGAGAGAGAGAGAGATATTGAGAGAGTTTGAAAGGGTTTTCTTCAATATTCATCAAAAGTTGAATACAAGATGAGAGATGGGGCCTATATATAGGCAACCATTCTTTACATGACCAAAATACCCTTGACAATAAGATAAAAGACCGAGCATATCCTAGACTCAATCCTATGGGCCCATAACTAAAGTAATAAGGCCCAATTAAACATAACAAGGGAAATGGACTAAAACCATATGACTCAATAAAGGAAAATACATAAGATAAGACTCAATAAAAAGAAAATACATAAAATGAAACTTGGGAAATGAAGATAACAAGTGTAGATCATGATCAATCCATATCAAGAGTGTGTAGGCGATCAAAGCTAGAGGGGTGTCGGGAGATGCCCTCATCAAATCCCCCGGGGTGGGGAGAGCTCGACCCTGTCGAGTATGGGTCTGCCTGGCTGTCGTACTGCTCCATCATGTCGGGATCCAAGCATATCAAATCCTCCCTGACTCACCCATGTATCCTCGATCGGGGGACGGCTCTTCCACCTAACCAGATAGCGCTGATACACCCTGTGCCTCGTAATGATACTCTGCTCATCCAGTATTGCCTCTACCTGCTCTCGTCGGTCTCTCAAGCTAGAAAGTGGAGTCCCTCCGGGAGTGTCTCTCATAAGGGGGGGTAAAGGCTCAAGCTCCTCACTGGGTTCCACCGCGGGGCCTTTGTGGGGTACCAGGTCCACCACACTGAAGGTAGGGTGCACCCCATAGCTTTCTGGTAGGTCAAGCTCATAAGCATTGCTGCCAAGTCGTCGTAGAACTCGAAAGGGTCCCGAACCCCGTGCCCTCAACTTGGAGGCAGGTCCCGGAAGGAGCTGCTCCGTCCTCACCATCACCGAGTCTCCCACTTGGAACTTGTAGTGGCGCCGATGAGCATCTGCCCGCCTTTTGTAAGTCTCATTGATCCTTCCTATATGCTTGCGAGAATGCGTATGCTAAGGTGGACCTGGGCAGCCAAATGTAGACCGATCACACTTTGATGCTATGAAGACTGTGGTAGTCTTAGGAGGGCCGGGACATCCATAGATGAACCTTTTATGCATGGGTGTGATAAATGTCGGGGGACCCGGACATCCATGTATGCTCCTATCATGCTTAAGACTCATGATGAATGAAGGTGGGCCAATACATCCGAATATGGTCCACTTATGCTGCCTACTTGACATGTGGGTGATGTGGATGAATGTATCCGACTTATGAATCATGTCAAATGGTGTGGTAGGCCTGGACACATGCATGTTTATCCCAAAGGTGACTTCCATGTGCATAGATGTGGGATGACTTTTGAACGTCCACGTGAATGGGTCGAAGGGATCTACGAACGTGGTTATGGGGTGGGGCACTTCATCAATCCCAAGGTGTTTGTTGCCTAAGGTCAAGGCTCTCATGTTGTAACCCGATTCTAGGAAGGGAGGAGTTTGGGTCGACATGGGCGATGTGGGTAAGGTGAGGTGGGTGGTGAGTAGGGAAAGTGGGTTACATGGAGATTTAGGCTCCCATAGAAAAGGGTCAAAGGGATTATGGTAAGGGTCACCTAGGTAGGGGTACTCCATGTTCTCAAGGTCCTCAAATGGCGAATCATCTCTCTCTAAGATAATTGGGCCAAGGTTGCTAATGGGTTGGCTAATCAAAGTACTTGGGATCTCAATGGTTGGGGAGTAGACTAGGATGGGTTCCTCCTCCATGGGAAGAAGGAGTATGATCTCACTTGTAAATTGGCCATTGGTGTAGATGGAAGTGATGGAGCCAATGGTGGGGTAAGCTAAGCTAATGGTGCTAGACTCTGATGGCCTCATGGCTAGCATATCGGTCAAGTGGACTTGCCAATGTAGGTAGGCCACTAAGTCTCCCAAATCTTCTACACAATAGGAGGTTTGATAAGTGACATGAGGCTGAGTGGGAATGAGTTGGGATTGATGTCCCATGAGTAGGTGGCTTGGTTGTAAACTAGGAATGGTGAGGCCTCGCTTGAGCCATAGGAATATGGACTTATCTATGGTGATGGTGTCATGGGGAAGGGTGTATAGCTCTTGATAAACTAGGTTAGGAGGGGTGGGTGAGTTGTATGGCCCTTGGATTTCCTTGATTTTGGGAGGTGGATCCGAATTGGTATCCCTCTCCACTTGGGTAGGTGTGTGGGTTGCAACTCCTAAGGACAATGGGGTAGGAAGGTCTATGGTGGGTGGGTTGGTGTTAGTCGAGGCATGGCGCACTCGAGGAGGTGAGCAAGGTCGGACATGGGTTGGACTTGGGAGTGGAAGTAGTGGAGGCCTAATTTGGGGTAAGATTGGTGTAGGAAGCGGGAGGTGGATTGGGTGAGGGGTTTTGGGTTTTGGGGTGGTGGCCATTATGGGCCTTGGTGGAGGGGTGGACATGGTGTCCACATGGTTTTTAATGGTGAGGGTTGGATGAGTGGTGGTCACCATGGAGGGAATTGGGTTGGTTAGGGGTCTCTTGCCCTTGGGATCACTTGGGGTGGAAGTGGGGGCTAAAGGGGCTTGACTAGTGTAGGTTAGGGAAGGGGGTTTTGGTTGGGATGTGGGGGACCTCATGGGGTTAGGTGGGGAGGTGGAGGTCTTAGGTACTTGGGTTTTAGTGATAAGGGTTTGGACGGGTGGGGTGGGAGGAGTGGGAGTGCTCCTTGGGTTTTGGTGATCCAAGTGGGATGGGGACACATACCTAGCCCTTAGTTGATCTTTCATGTCCTCCCATGTGGTGAGGGGAGCTTCCCGTCTAATTATCCTTAAGCCCTCAATTTTAGACCAATGAGTTTGAGCCCTTTTGGTTAGTTGTATTTTGGCAACCCATGCCTTTTCATCCTCGGAAATATGATACCAATTGAAGTATTGGTCCATTGTAGCTTCCCAATCTAAATATTTGCTAGGAGAGGTCCCATCAAAGGTGGGAAGTGGGAAAGGGGCCATCCTATCGTCCGTCCTTAGGGCGGGCCTATTTTTTCCAAGTTGGTTGAGTCGGCCCGATATGTTATCAAGTCGCTCATTGGCATAGGTCAAGGCTTTCATGAAGTAGTTGAAGTCATGAGTGTTAGTGGTAGGCATCCCTTGGGGTTTTGGATTCATTGTGGGATTGGAAGATGTAGTATTGGGTTGAAAGCGAGTACCACTACGAGTGGTCATGCAAGGTTGGGTGGGCTATGCAAGGGTGTGCGGATGCACCTATGAAAGACTTAGTGTGACCCAAGACTAGACTTGTAAGGACAAGCCTATGACCGCTCTGATACCACTTGATGTGGCACAGCCCAAAGACCACTAAATATGATAAGGTGACCCTAGGACTTAGACCCGCAAGCATACAAGCGCTCAATGATTCTCACAACGACGATTTCTGCTCACTCGGTTCACACGTTCACCCGGTGGGTCCGGGAGATGATGGTGAGGGTCCGAGGCGGGACCCAATTGTCCTAATGGACTTACAATGCTAAGGCTGACCTCCAATGGGCCTGGGAGTCCCAACTTTGTGGGTGGCTGGCCCGCAAGGCGGGGTGTGGGGTGGCACTCACTCACGGGCCGCGGTGGGCACGATATTGCTTAAAATGAATTCCGAGCACTCTATTACCGTCCGACGGGCATTCAAGGCAATACTACATTTGCAGAAATGAAGCTACAAGGGTGTGATCAGAAGCTCACCTGATCGGTGTGAAGACACCGATCCCGTTCGGAGACGAGGGCGTGCCGGGAGGCGAGGGTATACACCCGATCGCCGCGGCGATGGAGCTTGACCTGAAAATGTGAAGAGATACAGCACTACGCCCCTTGCAAGGGGGGGGATCTTGGGGTGGGGGTTAATGTATTACAACCAAAAATTACCTCCACGCAGGGAGGGGCCTTCAGCCGGCCAAGCGGGGAGGGGACGAGCGAGATAGAGTCGACTTTCCGAGCTTTGCCGATTCTGCCTAGCTTCTGTAATTCTGGACAGAGGGCCGATGTCGATGCTGCCAATAATTCCACCGAACTTGGAATCTCATGAAACTTGCGCCAAAAGCTTGCTAACCGGAGAGGGGTGTGGCTTGAATTTTTTGGATGACGTTCTGATCTGGGGGCTGACTGCTCCAGCGACTGGAAGATGGATGCAGCTCTGGTCTCTGGCCGAGCTCAGTCTGAAACAGCAGGTTGCAGAAGCTGCCACGATCGCTCCTGAGCTCCACATTTGGCACCGCTAGACTCGTTGGAATCGTGGACGAGTCTACTTTTCAGCAAAACAAACGGCGAAGTCTTCTGATGTTGGAGATGAGCTGGGTGTCCAGAGAAGTGGACGGTGGTCGGTGCAGACTGTGAGGAGGCAGACCGGCGTGGGTGTGGTAGAAAATTGGTATCTCTGGTTGTCGGATGCCGAACGGGGTTCCGCCTTCTGTTCCTGGACTCTGACAGGGGGAGGAAGAACTTTGTAGAAGACCTCGAAGACTGGTTCCTTCAAGGTTTGTCGTGGGAGAGTCTTCTCTGCCGCTCTGGCTCCTGGTCTGAGAGGTTCTGCGCAGTCGGGGAAGAACAGCCTTCACGGACGGCCACAAACTCGGAATGGAGTGATTCCACCTCGCCTGCGAAGAGCACAGGGAGGCCTTTCCAGAAAGTTAGGCCACGCCACCAGCAGAACCAGGATGCAGTCGTGGACGTCGCTGCAACAGAGTGCTAAACTGCAGGTCGGCCTGCACACAAAGCTGGAGTGGAGAAGAGAGGAGGGGGTGAACTTGGCTTGAGGGGAGAGGAGGGGTGCGACCTAGGGAGCAAGGAGGGAAGGGGAGATTCGAATTTGGGCTTTGGAATGAGTTAATTCAGCCTTGGGAAGGTGGAGATATGCTTAGGGAAGTGAAAGGGGTAGGTGGTGGTTGGAGGGTGGGGTTTTGAGTGGTGGAACTTCCTTGGGACTAGGTGAGGATTAAAGAGGGGTTGTGGGAAGTTGTGGGGAGTTAATGGAGGTAGGTGGGGGTTGGAAGTGGTTGAGAGGGGGAGGAGAGAGAGTGAATTTCGAAATTTAGAGAGAGGAGGAGAGAGAATGGAGAGATAATGAGAGAGAGAGAGATATTGAGAGAGTTTGAAAGGGTTTTCTTCAATATTCATCAAAAGTTGAATACAAGATGAGAGATGGGGCCTATATATAGGCAACCATTCTTTACATGACCAAAATACCCTTGACAATAAGATAAAAGACCGAGCATATCCTAGACTCAATCCTATGGGCCCATAACTAAAGTAATAAGGCCCAATTAAACATAACAAGGGAAATGGACTAAAACCATATGACTCAATAAAGGAAAATACATAAGATAAGACTCAATAAAAAGAAAATACATAAAATGAAACTTGGGAAATGAAGATAACAAGTGTAGATCATGATCAATCCATATCAAGAGTGTGTAGGCGATCAAAGCTAGAGGGGTGTCGGGAGATGCCCTCATCAGACACTTTACTAAAAAGACTTGAATACACACGAAAACAACTTGGACTGAAACCAACTCGAAGATGAAAACGACATGAAAACAACATGGACTGAAACAAGGTATAGACTTGCCAAAGAACTGAACGATGTATAGACTTGGACAAGGCAAAGTCTGTACAGACTTGAGGGTTCACAACGTATATACTTTGGCAAGACAATGGCTGTACATACTTGAAGTGAAGACCAATGTATAGACTTCAAAGTTCAGCTGCCAATGAATAGACTTGGAAAGCTTGAAGGCCAATGTACAGACTTGGAAGCTTAAACCAATGTATGGACTTAGCTTCGAACATGCTACAGTGCATCGTATGGACTTTGAAGATTGGTGCATGACGCTAAGCCAATGTGTAGACTTTGGCTTGAAACGAAGGTAAAGATGAGGCTGTATAGACTTGGCCAGAACAAGAGACTCGAAGACAAAGGGGTGACACAGATGGAACGACACGAAGTGGCACATAAAGCAGCACGAGGTACTGCAGTGTACAGCACGCGATGGAACAAATAACGACACGAAGACAACCAACAAACATAATTGGAACAACACGACGTACAAAAAGGACAACACGGAGTAAGAAGGGAACATTACGGACATGCAAGGTATTAACTCATGGTAGTTTTCCTGTTAATCATGGAAATTTTAAATGTATAACATTACTCAAGATATCTGATTAAAATGACAATATTTAACATAGTGATGCTCATCATCAAAACACTAGGGAAGTCACAAAAGTCCAACATATGACTCAATTGATAGGACGATGCCGTACTCATTTACGGAGGTCCCTGCCCTATGCTTCTCAACTCACTGGAGTTTTCACCTTTGTTGGAGTCCCATTAGAGAGTGAGCAGTTTGTTCTGGTCTGACATGATGACATTTATAATAAGCACAAGATTTTCTCTGATATGGGATATTACCGTGCTACAAATGGTGAGCTTCGTCGTGCTGTCCCAGTTTATGGGGAAGAGGATGACAGTGAAGAAGAGCAAGAACAGGAACAACAGCAAGATCACCAAGATGCACCTACACAAGTACAGCCCGCGGATGTGCCTCCACCCGAGGATCTTCCTCCACCACCGCAGTACTTTCATGAGGAGTCTTCCACTCAGGGTGCTGGGCATCCAACTTGGGGGGACTATGAGACTCTAGACAGGCGTCTTTTAGGCATGGAAACCCGGATTGACTCCTCCCTTGGGCATTTGGACACTTTTATGGATACCATGATTGGACGAATGGACTCCTTCACCCACGCTCTGGATGATCTTTCTACCCACATGGCCACTCTCTATGCCAGCCATGAAGATAACCGTGAAGCCTTCCGTCTCAACAACCAGTCCCTTCTTACTATCCGTCGCCAGCTTCTTCATCATGATGAGATTCTCCATGGTCTTGAGGATCATCTTCCTCCTGCTCCTGCTGGCTCCCCCCATGATGTTGGTGCCCCGGATGGTGTTCATGGCGAGGAATCTGAGGATCACCCTGCTGTGTAGCTGTTCTTGGGTCACTCGTGTCACTTTTGTCCACTTTTTTGTATCCCTTTCCTCTCCTTTTTGCTGATGTCAAAGGGGGAGAAGTCGGCTATTAGGCTTATATATATATATATATATGCTATGTGTGTTTGCCTGACTGCATGTATGTTTGTCTCTGCATTGTAGTTTGAGCATGTTGGTTGTATTGCATTAGTGGTTGCATTCCTTCGTGTGTTGAGTCCATTTTCACCCCTTGCATTCATTGTACCCTGTATTGAACTAATGAGAATGAATGGAAGAATGCACTCTTTGGCTTTACACGATTGGCTCTCTCCTCTCTCACTTCTTTTCAATTTGGCAAATAAGTGTTGAATGGCCGGTAGTGATATGTTGAATTGTTTGTGTTGGAAGTGATGTGTCTTGCTGAAATGGACGTGTTAAATGCATTTCAAACATTGAGTTCAACGTGTCATACTGAAATGGACGTGTTGAATGCATTTCAAACATTGAGTTCAACGTTTCAAAATTGATTGATTTTCAACTGATTTTCAAAATGTGACTGACCTCGTTTTGAAAACTTGCTCAAAGGCACAATGGTTTAAACACGTGAATTTAAATGCCTAACTTTTGTCATCATCAAAAAGGGGGAGATTGTTGAGCATATCAGAGTGATTTTGATGATAACAAAACCCAGGACATTTATCTCATACGTGCCATGTATTAGAATGAAGTTTTTTGCTATAAACCATCAAATTTCATCCCATTTCAGTTTAGTGTTCATGAATCCTCCCATGTGTTAAAATGAGCCTAAGCGAACTTGTAATCAACCATAACACAAGCTCATTTCAAGCATCGAACTCATGGACAGTTTTTTAGTGGGCTAACACTTGGATTTTGCAGGATTGGAGTTTTTCAATCGACCTCTGGACCATTGGCGGTCGACCTGAAATCACAGCATTGAAAGAAGGGAACCTGTAAAACTGGCAGTCGACTGCCAGACCCCTAGGGTTGACTGATTTTTCCAGCAGCCAAATGACTATAGGAATTCTCAGAGCGGTCGACCGCTGGCCTCTGCAGGTCGACCGCCAGCCCCGATAAGCCCATAAATGTTGACTTTTGTCCATCTCGAAAGAAGCATCTCCTCTTAGTATTGTTTAATCCCAAAGCCACCAAACCTTCCAGGTTTTGTGGATCTGGTTCCTGGGTTGTCTCTTGACCATTCAAGAGTTATAAAACCATCTCCTTGGGGTAAGAAACCCTAATGCTCTAAGAGGGATTAAGGAGGCTACCAAAGGGGAGAGAAGGGAGCTAGCACTGTAGATGTGAACAGTGCTCCGGAAGGAAGTTCTTCACATTTCTTCATCCATCCTCAAGTGAAGATCAAGCCATATCTGAAGAAGATCGATCCCAAGCCAAGTGGAGTTCAAGCTGCATCCAAGAAACTCTTCATCAACTAAGGGGGAGCATCAATCAAGCTTTTTCTTTTGTGTTTCCATTCTTAATCTTTCTAAGCTTCAAGTGTGCTTGTTTTGTAATTCTAAAACCATCCCGTGTGTGTGTGGATCTTTGTAGATCAGTGTGTGTGTGCAGTTAAGTTTGTTTATTTTTGTGTGTGTGTGGTTAGGTGTCTTTTACATCTTCGTGGGAGCCTTTACCTCCTAACGTGTGTGTGTGTGTGTTCGATCTTGTATCTCTTTACAAGATAGTGTGTGGATCCTCACTATCGGTGAGGGGTGGATGTAGGTTGCCGTTGTGGCATCCGAACCACCTAAAAATCGCTGTCTCATTGTGGTTTGTTCCTTTTCTCCTATCCCCCTTCTGCGCATGCTTGTGGAATTAGATTTATTGCATCTATTAGATCTAGATTTTCTGATCACTTTCAAATAGATCATCGGTATATCAAAAGCTGGATTCAGACTGACAAGGTTACTCTTGCCAGAAAGATAACATTTTGCGTTGAGTGAATCTACGGATTTGCCAACTCCTCCTAGTACCAAGGGTTATTAGAGTGATTGATTTTGATAGATATATTCTATCTTGCACTTGTTCTATAGTGTTCTCACATAATCTTAAAATTGAGTATAACTTTGTTAAAATTTTGTTATCACCCAATTCACCCCCCTCTTGGGTGCCATTGATAGCGGGACTTCACATTGGACTTCTACCTCGCTGCACTTTATTTTTCCTACAAACCCACCTTGGTTGTAGCACGTCCACATTGGCTGGTAACCGCTCTCCAATGGTATTTTTTCTTTCGTGCCCACGTGCACATTTCGTTTATTAGCTTAGTTCTTTCATCCAGTTAATCATTGCTTTCTCGTGATCATCCAAGGTTGTTTCATTCAGAACCGTGAAAAGATTTCCAACGCTTAGTGTCGAAGGCGTGTCACATCACACCATGGCATCTACTTTTCAGTCCGTTCCTACTTCATTCCGCTCGTTGCACTTTCGTCTCATTCCGTCTCACTCCCTTGCAAAGCAGACGCCAAGGCGAGGCAGCTGTAGACACGCTAAAATCGATACAATGTTGAGCAAATCTCATGTCACCACGTGATGCCCCAAAGTGGACTTCAATACTGGCTTAATATGAAGTTTTTCTAATTTTTCTATCATATTTGTAATTAGCGACCGTCAATAGGTCGTTATTTAATTAACGACTCTACGGGTGTCGTTATTTCAATCAATTAACGACCGCACGCACAGGTGTAATTTCCTGATTTTACGAATTCCATTTAAAATAAAATTCAAGGAATTAACGTCGGTCTCCAAGGCGCGCATTAATTGACACCATTCCATGAAGGCGTCATTTCCTATTTTTAAATATGGAAAGTTGTTTATTTCTATAAATTAACCCAGGAATTAGCGGCTGCGTGCGCGATCGTCATTTCAATTAGCGACGACCCTGATGTCGTCATTTGGCTTCCGTGTCCGTCGCTGCTGCTGCTTCCTCGCAGGGCAATCTTTCTATCTTTTGATCTCGATCCTTTCCATGGGAGTAAATCCATGTTCTGAAACTTTATATCTAGTTTTAATCCTATTAGAACTAGATCTTAAGCTCTATAAATACCCTCCCTTGAAGGCCACCCGCAAAAAAAGAAGAAGAAGATTTCTATTGAAAAAAGAAGAGTTCTAACAGAGAGAGAGAGAGACTTCTGAGAGGATCCTGGCGAGTAAGAGATATTTCTGTTCAAAGAGAGTAGCAAGAGTGTTTCACTAATAATTGCAGGGCTCTTCTATTGTGCTTTCACGAGGGTGCGGTTCTCGTGTTCTTCTTCCTCCTGCGGTTTTCCTGCTGCGGTTGAAGCACTCTCTCTTTGTTCTCTCCCTTTACTGCTGCGGCAACAGCAGAAGGGCACCCTCTTCCTCTTTAGATTTTTTCCTTATTATTCATCTCACACATCTCTTTCTATCCATCTTTGCTAGGAGCCTTCAATACATCTTTGCATCATATATATTTCTCTGCATATCATATGTGCTTTGCATTCATAGCATATATCTCCCATCCCTTTACTCCTCCGAGGGGTTTAAACAAAACACACCAGGTGTGTTAATGTTTATGTTGCGTAGCCTTCTTTATTGTGAGCATTGATACTACACTTTGGCTAATCCATAATATTTGCTTGTCTTTGCTTGTCTTACAAGGGTAATCAAAGTAAGAACCCCCTTCATCGGCCGGCCGGTAGAAGGAGGAAGAAAGGACTCACGATCTCACCCGCTTCTTCACAAGGTACATGCGATCATCCTTTTATTTCTTTGAGGTAACACTCTAGCGATCACCCCCCTTTAGAGCATCACATGCTCTCTTTTCTTCCTTTTCCTTATTTCCCATCATATCTCATCATCATATCATCTTTTCTTAACTCCTTTTAAAGAATTTAAATCTTTCTTTTTTTAATGTCTATGTGACACGTTCACATGGGTTATGAGCCCACCACGCTTCCACTGCGCACTCTGATCCACGCGCACAGCCAAACACGGTAACTCGGGACTCGCCATCCCCACAATCCACAACTCGGCTGGTCAACCTCAGAAAACAGGGTGAGGAAAGCCCCCTTACTTCGAACCCCAAGCACAGATCCACTCCCAAATCTGGCAATCCTCTGCAACTCTGCAGGCTCCGAACTGCCACGCATTGGAAAGTTCCAGCACCAGCCAAGAATTCGAACACCGCCCAACCAGCACTCGTCCTTCCGGAACAACGCCAGTATCCTTACACACCAGGGGAAATGGGCACAACCCTCGCAGGCAACCACCTTGCTAAAACGCGGAACTCATCTCGCACGGACTTCATGGCACACAGGGGCCAACCAATCCGGACACAGAATGCAAGACGACGAACCTTAGCCAAATGCAATCTCTCCAACCAAAGGAGAAACCGATCACACCTCCGACCAATGGAAAATCTCCACGCCCGACCTAATCTCGAATCTCGCGCATGCTGGGAACATCACCTTCTGGCACCGAGAAAACCATTTCCTTGTCAGGTCAGCGCCTCTGACACACTCGGCGAGTGTCACGTCGAACCATAATCACAATATCTCTCGATGCACCGCCATGCAATTCCTCGAACTATGACTCAGCACGCCAAGAGCCGCAACACGAGCCATAATCGACGATCGTCAACGCTCACCCTCGAGTCCTGAAACTCACCGCAGAACTTCCACAACTCAAACCAAAACCAAGGCGAACACAACCCATTCGCACACAAGAGCAGATGAGCAAGACTTACTGGGACACCACAGCCCAGTCCTACCTCAAAATCCGTAAAAACAATCGGGACCGACACGTCATTTCTGACGCCACAGAGCATGACAAGAACATCAGGCTCAACAAAACAACAGCTCACCGAGAAGATTCTCCGCTCATCCGAGCGCACCTCTCGATCAGAGCACCCGCTCTGCCACCTTAAACCACAATCTTAACACATCAGGGGCTAGATAAATCCTGCGCTAGAGTGGCCAGACTCGACAACAGCTCCATCAGAGCACACTCACGGCCACTTAACCACGAATAATCCTCACCAGCCACCTGACCTCGCATCGAACACCTCGAACGCAGCACCGCAGCAATGCACCCGCCGGCAACCTCTGCCCAACGCAGTGCAACCGGGGCCACCACCGATGAGGGAGAAAGCTCTCAACCTCGATCCTTAGACCCCACGCCGGCACGAAAGCCGTGAATAACAACCACCTTCACAGCGCCACGCAGCGCACTCAATCTCTCAAGCAAAAAATAAAGCGAAAAATGTGAACGAAACCCTATGCCAGCTACCGACTGTAATTGGACCTTATGGACTCTGATCACTGCAATGTTTCGAATTCCTATGTACGTCCATGTGGACGTCAAAAAAATGTCGATGATGATCATACGGCATGCACGTCTCGACACTCGAGAGCAAGCCAAAGATGGAAATGCTGAATAAACCTCATGCCTCACCCGATCAGGATGAGAACTCGCTTGGTGGTCCGCTACCCGTTAAGGAAGCCCCCCAGGCGGAAGATACGGCTACAACTCTCCGACCGGCCATGCCGAGAGCATAATCAGAGAAAAGTTGGGAACTCCGGCACAGTCTCGGCATGCACCGAAAGTCATGCAAAGTCTGGGACCGAGCCCCAGGGGCTACGAACGGAATATTACGGAGGCCATACATTATAACTAGAGCATTCCGGGAATGCCAACATTCATATAAATGGCCGCGACTCCGAGAAGAATCCATTTGGTGCTTAAAATGGTGCGGCCTAAATCAACGCCCCCCTCTTCATTGCCTTAATACGGCGCCCCTAAAATCGGCGTGCCTCATCTCCCATTTGCACCCTTGCTTTCGTTAAAACGGTGCGCTCCCTTTGCTTCGGTTAAAATGGCGCGGCACCTTTGTATGTTGTTAATCCGGCACGCACAACACCGTGCCGGTTTAACCTCAAATGCCACCCCCTTGCAACGCTTACACGGCGTGGCCCCCTTGCAAAGCTTTAATCCGGCGCGCTCCCCGCCGCGCCGGTTTAACCCCATGCCATCCCATCTACACTCCGACACTCTGTTTCGCGCCAGTCTGAGCACACAGAGAACATTCAATGCCACGAGCCGTGTCTCCTCCTTCGTTCGACAGTAAAGCGGTAGTGATAGCAGTAGCATGCATCGACGGTGGCAGCAGCAGCAGAAGATCTCCCAGTAAATCCGTAACCGTGCTATCCTTGGACGAACGACATTGTACGACATGAATCGCCGGATGTCAGTGGCATGCCAACCCTGTTCGTCTGACAGACGAACGCAGTGGCGGGAGCTTTCTTCCGTTCGAGAAAAGAGAAGGCAACCCACTATATATATACTCTGCAGGCTCGATTTCAACCGGCCTGGAGACTCCTCCCCGGCTGGCCATTTTAAAAGGTGAAGGGGGTGCTCTCGACTGTGTGCAGTGAAGAGAAGAAGAAAAGGGGAGAAGAAGCTTGGTCAACCCACGCCGGCAAGGTGAAGAGAAAGAGAGAGTGTGTGAGTGTGAGAGGTGAGTAGAGCGGGGGGATCTGTATTCTCCTTTTCCTTCACGTCAATATCTCCCTCCCCCCTCCCTCTCGCGATGTATTCTATTTTCTTCTCAGGATGAATTCCCTCTGTTAAGAAATCTCTTCTCCCATTGCATGGATGAATAAAAGAAGAAAAGTCCCTTTTTTTGTTACAACTTTAGCAACTCCCACCTCAGTTTCTGCTCCATTTGCTCGTTCTCCGATCATCCCGGGCCCTTGAGGGCTGCCTTTCCATGGCATGACCCTCAAAGGTACCCACCACCGGATGAACATCTATGGCCCTTGTGGCAAACACTTGTCCCGTTTGGAAAGTTCCTCGCCCGTGAGCCGTGGTCGTTCTTGAAGGCTAGCCCTCGAACGTTCCATACTCACATTTGGGTTCGGACCGCCGTGAGGCCACTCCGATTTTTGAGAGTCTACCCCGGAGCAATCCGATTGGTGACTTTCCTTTTCCTTTGGCAAGCCCCGGTCCGGGGGAGGTGCTGTCGGATTTTCGCCAGGGCCAAGAACACCAAGAACAATGAATAAACGCATCATAAAACTTGCCCACGGGTGAAAGAAAAGAAACACACAGTGAACCCTCTGTGAATTAACCCCCCTTAAAATCTTACACAATAAACTCCTCCGAACAAATCACTTAAACCCCACCTCATTATCTACTTAATCTACCAACTGGATGAACAAACGGATCATTAAACCAACCTGCAGATGAAAGAAAAGAAAAAACACAGTCAATCCCTGTGAACTAAACCATCCGGAGAGTTTATCCCGGTGCGGGCTAATCCGGCGCGGTCACTATTCCCCCGCGCCGGTTTAACCCTCCTCTCAAAACACTCTCCTCCCTCTTTGAAGCCAAGTCCGGCGCCCCCCCCCATGTTCACCCCAATTTCGGCGCGCCCCTGCTCACTTCCCAATTCCGGCGCACTCCCTTGCAAGCATACTAATCTGGCGCGCCTCTTGTGACCCCCCTAATCCGGCGCACTCCCTTGAAGATCCTAATTCGGCGCGGTCCTCCTCCTTGGCATCTACCCGGCGCGCCCATCTCCATCTTGTTGCATTAAAACGGCGTGGCCCCTATAGTCTTCTTAACATGGCGCGCCCCTTGCCCATTCTTAATACGGCGCCCTCCTTGAGGTTCCATACCCGGCGCGCTCCCTTGCCATCCTAATCTGGCGTGCCTCCTATAAAAAAAACACAATTAACTAAATGGAAGAAAAGCTTAAAACCCATAGATAAATTAAAGGAAAAGACCCAAACAAATGAATGAAGTAAAGGACAAACCCCGCGACCTGACCGCGCAGGTCGATCCGCGTGTGAGGGCGCACGTTGGTGAGCTCAGGCTCCACACTTAACAATTCACTCCCCCGGACTGGGTGCAAAGAGAAAATCAATGATGCCTTGTGGTATCGGACGTGGACCTCGGAACCCCCGACATGGTCATGATCCGAACACATCTCAGGCCAATAGCTTGTTAACTTGACCCGCTTCTACCGTGATCTAATCCCGCACTTGCATTAAAGTTGCCGTACTCACGGCAGACATTTGTATGATTTTATGGTCATCTTCGATGCTTCAAACGTGG
The DNA here is from genome assembly GCA_022559845.1 of Amorphophallus konjac. NCBI lineage: Eukaryota > Viridiplantae > Streptophyta > Magnoliopsida > Alismatales > Araceae > Amorphophallus > Amorphophallus konjac. Next base: position 322,438,530 of record CM040118.1, read on the forward strand.
ACTCGCGTCCGAACAATGAATGGTCCGACCGTGACCGACATGCACGCATACCTTGGAACCTTCGTTTCCCCGGACTGTGTGTGAAGAGAAAAGTAATGACGCCCCATGGCATCGGACGTGGACCTCGAGAACCCCGTTATGGCCATAGTCCGAAACCATCTCAGGCCGATAGTTCATCAGCTTGACCCACCTCTATCGGGATCTAATCCCGAATCCACATTAAACTTGCCGTATCCACGGTGGACATCAGTACATCTTTGTCGTTATCTTCGATGCTTCAAATGTGGACTCTCGTCCGAACAGTGTATGGTCCATTAGTGACCGACATATATCCCGCGATCTAATCCCGCGCTTGCATTAAACTTGCCGTACTCACGGCATACATTTGTACGGGTTTATTTCCGTTTACGTCTTCAATACGGATCTTTGCCCGAATATAAAATGGTCCATGAGTGACCAACAAAATCTGAATGGAACGAGATGGCTCTCGTCTTTCCCGAACCCTACTTGTGGGAATATCAATAAGACCTTCGCGAGTCACGTTTGGACCTCGGGTTCGCCCCAACCATGGTCATTGCCTGACCCACATCCTAGGCCTATAGCCTGCTATCTCTGTATACGTCTTTGTTTTGGAATCTAGTCCCGGGACACTTTCCCGCTACCCTTCGACACCGGAAATATTAACGATGCCCACGCAAGCCTCGTTTGGACCGCGGGAGGCGGCCCCGGAATGGTCCTGACTCGGTCTCGCACCGGGCCAATAAACTCGCTGATTCCCGACCTCTCTAACCAGGATTCAACCGAATGTCTCTTATCCCTTTGGACAATAAATTTACCGTACCCCGGCGTACATATACTCCGGTTTTCCCCGTGACGATCATGGTTTTCTAAAGTCGGACGCTCGTCCGAATATCAAAATGGTCCCTTGAGTGACCGACATATTTCGAATGCTTGCTTCCCTAGACATCGGGCTTTTTGACTAATTCGAGACCGCTATCGACTTGTTTCTCTCGATATAGTTCTCTGGCCATGAGGCCCTGATTCTCGGCGATTAATCAAGGGTGTTCCCCTCTCCGAGGGGATGTAAACAACGCTGTGACCTTTATGGCGCGGCGGGTTGTGGTCCCGACACGAACCACACAATCGTCTGATTAGTCAGATCGAGCGCACAATAAACCGCCACTTTGTGACTGGCACGCCCACACACTTAATAAACGAATAAACCCACCGAATAGACAGACTTAAAGAAACAAGCAAGTGAGCGTGTCGAAAAGTGCGTCCACAGTCCACAACCACCGCTATGATACCAGCTGTAACGACCCAAGATCCAGATACCGGGAAGAACCCGATATGTAATACCCCGGTTTTAAAAATTTGATTGAAATGAATGAATTTCGGAATTTAATATTTAATTCCTTAGTAAATAGAACTAGTGAAATTTTGACTACCTTATAAAAATCTAGAAAAATGGTAAATTGGTAGAGGATGATTTATTTAACAACTTTGTCTTCTGTGGTCGACCCAGCAAAAATCTATAACTAGGTCTAATCTTTGATTTGAGCCCAAAGTGCACACTTACCTAACCTTAACTTAAACCGCGGAATTAGGGCTTAATACTCCATCAAATGAGCCCAAATCAGTGGCAAATGAAAGGCCATGATCTAAGGATCATTTCCCCTCTGCCAATTCATCGAAACCCTAACCCTAAAACGTGTAGTCGGCCGAGCTTTGGTGAGGTCAACTATTGCGGCGCCGTTTCAATCACTCAACTTGCTTCGACGAATTCTCCCAGCACCGAAGGCTCCAGAAGGTGTATGAGCTATAAAAACAAACCTCTGCAACCCTAGAATCCTTTGGTAGCAGCGACAGTCGCAGTGGAGATTGATCTTGGGAGATCTCTGGTGATTAGTGGAGACGTGTCGGCGTCCTTTCTTCTTCGTTCTTCATCTAATTGAGGTAGGTAATAACGAGCCCAATATAAAGTGTTATATATGGATGGAATAAGCGTCAAGTCCTCTTTCTTTTTAGTCCTAAAGCCCTAAATTCCATTAGGTATCCTGCGTTAATTTAATGGTTTAGTAGAGGCATGTCAGAATTAGGGCAGAACCTGTTCCCCTTTGATTTTAGTAACGATTTCAGGCTGTAAATCAAAATTGATTCATGCATCTCGTAGAGTTTGTCATGCTCTTTCTTTTGGTAGTAAAAGCCCCAAATTTCATGTTGTATACTCTTCGAATTTTGAGTTTTATTGTGACCCTTAAAACCCCCGTCGGGGCGGGCAAGGGTTGGTTTAATCGGGTTTTTACCATACTTGGACGGTCTTACGATAGACCACATGTCCTGGATGAACGGTCTCTCAGAGACCACATAACCAGGATGGGCGGTCACTACATGACCACACATCCTGGGATGGGCGGCCCCCATCTAACCACATATCTAGATGAACGGTCTTCAAGTGACCACATATCCCCTGGCAGGATGAACGGCCACCCAGACGACCACACATCTGGATGGGCGGCCATCCCTGTGACCACATAACCCAGGGATGGGCGGTTCTCGCCTAACCGCCGAACCCCTTGGGCGGTTCCCTCATGACTGCCCAACCCTTGGGCGGTCCTTCCCTGGCCGCCCAACTCCCTGCAGTCCAGAAACAACCCCTTCAGCCCCTGTTAGCCCAGTAGATGTAAGGTCTTTCCAGAACCGTTTATCTATGCAGTAATTGACTTAGTACTAGTTCTATATGATTCATATTAGTGTCTAAATGGATAATTAGTAAACTAGAAACCCATATGATAAGTGGTAAATCATGCAAGTAAATTTCTATAAAATGCATGCTTTTCATTCCCACATGATCTTATTCATTATCTTTATCATCTTGATTCATCTTTTTGGCAATCAAATTAATGTAAATTGTGATGCTTGATAAATGAACATGAAAATTAGGACTAAACTGAATGCTAGGTTGCTGGACAGCCATTCTACTTCAGTAGAACATTTTGACCAATTGCTGACTTCTAGTAAGTCATTAGCCCCATTAGTGTGCTAGTCTTGAACTTACCCCCGGACACTCCATCCGGCGGACTTACCATTATCGTGGGATCTTTGTATCTCCCTGCTAAGAACCTATTGGACCACCAGAACATTGTTTTACGTGACTAAACCGCTGGTTTTAAGTCTTGGATCGAATTGGGCTAAAGAGGCATGTGCGGCCAGTAGTGAACCGCATGTCCTTATAAGCGGCCCAATAACTACCATATATACTTGGCTTATGCCATTAAGCGCTGGTCGATTAACCTTGATCAACCTTCGACCAAACATTAAGCCCTGGACTGACCAATGGACAGTGTACTAGGCCCTGGTTTGGTTTTACCCTGTCTTTGGCAGCCCGGAGCTTAATAGAGTGACTTCTTCACCTTCTAGCCAAGCCCGGAGGGTGCGGCTGGAAATATGACCATTCAAACCTTATGCGGATTCTCTTGGACCGCATATCTTGAATACGGCCCTATATGGTCTGTATATCTTGTTCATGGGTCTTAAGGTCTTCTAGATCTACGCGGCCCAGAACTTACTGTCCTTTCTTTAGAGCGGCATACTGTCAGCCGTTCATTCTTGACCTCGTGGGCTGTGTTCCAGTCCAGCTCTTGTAAGTGCGGCCCAGTGTTAGCCGTACAACTCTCAGAGACGAGTTTTACCGTGTTTTGTGCTCTTGAATCTAAGGACGAATTAGTCCTTTAAATCTTGAACTTCTGGACAGTAATTCATCTGATTAATTGGCCATAAACTTGACTAAAATGTCTAGACGGAACTTGGGATCTTGGATCCGATAAATCAATGCCAACGCATCATAAGGGCCCAGTCTGGTCCTGGGGAGAGCGCCCGAAAAGTACTTGTGCCCATGGGAGTTTGTAATGACAAGGTGAGACATTGCACCGAGTGCATGACTAGCGTGATGTCTACAACATAAATCTCTTATTATATCTTGTTACTTGATCGTGCTTGACTGTTTAAATACTTGATGGTGGCCATTTCCTCATTACAATTTCCTGTTACACTTGTTACATGTTATTCTTGTTGAAATCCAGATATCTTATATTTTCTTGACCTTGCAAGATCTTTATGTTACGTTGTTTTTCTTCTGTATCGTCATTTCTTTTCTTATCATTGTATATGAAAATGGAATAATTGGTTAATTACGTAAACTTTCCTGTTATTATCTACTGAGCGTCAGCTCATATTTGTTGTTTTCCCCCCTTTCCAGGCAGTTCAGGTGACGATGCGCATACCGATAGGGAGGGACATGAGTGATATCTTTGAGTGTACCAGTTCTAGATGTTGAGTTGGCACAGTTATCCTAGTTTTAGTTGTGCCTTAGAGTGTGTTAGGTTCAGTTATGATATTATTGTTAAAGTTGTATTGCCTCAGTTTGTATTAAGTTGGTTTAAGGTTATTGTACTAGATTTGGAATGTTTCTTGATCAATAAGTTTTCTCTCTTCATAGCACTTGTGTTTAATGCTTAGTTTAGCATATTAATGTTATTTATAACTATTTCTGACTGTACGTTCCGATATTCCGCGTCGGGGCGTGACAGTTTTGGTGGTATCAGAGCCTAGGTTTCACATTCCTAGGTTTTTAAGGTTCTAGGTTTTCTAAGTTCTAGGGGTCTAAGTGATGATTTAGGACCCATAACCTTGTTATAAGTCTAAGAACCCAACCTGGTGAGATTTGGGTAGAAACTTGGGTTAAGTTCATATCTTAATCGTGTTATTATCTATTTTTAATGAACCTAAGTAATCTATTCCACGTGTTGGCCTTTGCAATGGCAGCTGATCACGCGGAATGGAGGAACTTACAGCGCACGGTTCAAGGCCTTACTCAAGTTTTGCAACAAGTGGCCCAAGCAGGAACTACAAACCATGGCACTGGTGATTTATATTGGAACTTTCGAGGGATGAATCCGCCAAGATTTGGTGGCTTGACTGACCCTGATGAAGCCGAGCACTGGCTAGACGAAATGGGAAGGATATTCGAAGTAATGCAGTGCAGCAATCAAGAACGTGTCCTTCTATCAACCTTTCAACTTGAACGTGATGCTAGAACATGGTGAGATTCAGTGAAGGCTACACTTGGTGATCAGCTAGTCACATGGGAGGAGTTCAAAGAATTCTTTAATAGCAAATACTTTTCTGATAGAGTGCAAGAGAAGAAGGCAGCAGAGTTTGCGGCTTTGAAGCAGCGGAATCTATCTGTGGCAGAATATGAAGCTCAATTTTCTCGGTTATCCCGATATGCTACTCACTTGATATCCACCGAGAAGATGAAGGCTAAGCGCTTTCTTAATGGACTGAATCTTCTATATATCAACCAATTGGCACCAATGGAAATCCAAACCTATTCTGAGATGGTGAGAAAAGCTCAAGTCCTAGAAGATACTCTAGAAATGACGGAGAGAATCCGTGGAAAAAGTGCAAGGAAGGAACAACCTACGGGTTCCGGGAATATCAAACCCGAGTATGGCAGGAAGAGGCCTATTAGTGGGCCTGGTTCGTGGAGTGGTTCCGGATCGTGGAAGGGCAAGATGTCGAAACGTGAAGATAAGAAGCCTGGCCCCATTGTTCCATTCAAAGGAGTATGCAAGTATTGTGATCGTCTAGGTCACAAGATGGAGGAGTGCTGGCACAAGCTGGGCGCCTATTTGCGATGTGGAAGTAGGGAGCACCGTATCCCTGACTGTCCTCTTTTATCTGAGCAAGCTATGCCGGTGAAACCACATGGCACCAAGAAACAACAAGGCAAGCTCCAAGCTCTACAAGCAGATGAGGCAGGAACCACTGAGGGTGGTGGACTCGTCGAAGGTACTCTTATTATACTCGACAAGCCAGCATTTGTTCTTTTTGATACTGGTGCCACACATTCATTTATTTCTCGTAGTTTTGCTAAGTCTTTAGCTGTGAAGCCTATTTTGATGGATTCTCCGTTAGAAATTTCAACCCCTATTGGTACTAGATCAGCAATTCAGTATTTCTATCCTTCTAGTAAGGTTATGATTGATGAGCAGAATTTTTCAGCCGATTTAGTTTGCATGGACATGAAGGATTATGATGTAATCCTAGGAGCAGATTGGTTGGCTAAATATGAGGCAAATGTTCACTGCAGTTCTAGCTCTGTGTCTTTTACTAGGCACCCGAGACTTTCTCTTGTGGGAGTTAAACACCATAACTCCGTATCACTTATCTCGGCTCTTCGAGCTGATAAGCTGATGAAGCATGGATGTAAAGCTTTTCTAGCCTTTGTCTTTGCAACCCCTGAGCAGCAGATCGAGATTAAGGACATTTCTGTTGTCTGAGATTTTCCTGATGTCTTTCCAGAGGAATTACCAGGACTTCCACCTGAGCGGGAAGTTATCTTTTCTATTGATCTCATTCCTGGCACATCTCCTATTTCCAAAGCTCCTTATCGTATGTCTCCTGCGGAACTGAGGGAATTAAAGCAGCAGTTGATGGACTTGCTCGAGAAGGGTTTCAATCGTCCTAGTACTTCCCCTTGGGGAGCCCCTGTATTATTCGTCCGCAAGAAAGATGGTTCGATGAGATTGTGCATCAATTATCGGTAATTGAACCAGCAGACTGTCAAGAACAAATATCCTTTACCGAGGATTGACGAATTATTTGATCAGATAGCGGGAGCTCAGTATTTTTCTAAGATCGATCTTCGATCTGGATATCATCAGTTGCGGATTAGGGAAGAGGATATCTATAGAACAGCTTTCCGCAGCAGCTATGGTCATTTCGAATTTGTCGTTATGCCTTTTGGTTTAACGAATGCACCAGCAGGTTTCATGCAGTTGATGAACAATGTATTTCGGCCCTACCTTGATCAATGGGTCGTGGTATTCATTGATGACATCCTGATTTATTCTAAGAATGAAGAGGAGCATGCTGAACATCTGAGGATGGCATTGCAACTATTGAGAGATCATCAGCTATATGCCAAGTTCAGTAAGTGTGAATTCTGGCTGCAAGAGGTGTCCTTTCTCGGACATATCATCACAAAGGAAGGAATTTCTGTTGATCCTTCAAAGGTAGAGGCAGTGAAGAATTGGGATCAGCCTACCAGTGTGACTGAAGTTAGAAGTTTCCTAGGCCTGGCATGCTACTACCGAAGATTTATCCAAGATTTCTCTAAGATTGCGGTACCTATGACAAGATTAACCCGCAAGGAGAACAAATTTGATTGGCCAGAAGATTGCCAGAGAAGCTTTCAGACTTTGAAGTAATGTTTAACTACTGCACCTGTATTGGCTTTACCTTCTAGTGAAGGAGGTTTTGTCGTATACACTAATGCTTCAGGTATTGGTTTAGGCTGTGTACTCATGCAGCATGGGAAAGTGATTGCCTATTCTTCTAGACAGTTGAGAAAGCATGAAGAGAATTATCCTGTTCATGATTTGGAACTAGCAGCAGTGGTATTCGCCTTGAAGATATGGAGGCATTACTTGTATGGAGAAACATTCACAGTGTTTTCAGATCATAAGAGTCTGAAATATTTATTTTCTAAGAAGGAACTCAATATGAGGCAAAGAAGATGGTTGGAGTACTTGAAGGACTTCAACTTCTCGATTGAGTATCATCCTGGAAAAGGTAATGTTGTGGCAGATGCATTAAGCCGGAAGCCTGTAGCTAAATTGTCAAGTCTCATGTTACAAGAGTGGAGGCTACTGAAACAATTAGCTAGCCTGGACCTTAATGTTGACAATGATCAGGTTATGATTGCACAGATGCAACTTAAGCCCGAATTGTTGATGGAAATCAAGTCCTTGCAAGATAATGATCCCGAGCTAGTAGAGATCAAGGGAAGCTTGAGCAGCAGACCTGACTTCATGATGGCTGCCGATGGAAGATTGTTATTCCAGGGTAGAACTTGTGTACCTGATGAAGCTGAAATAAAGAACAAGATTCTTGAGGAAGCACATAGATCTAGATACACCATTCATCTTGGAGGCACTAAAATATACAGAGATTTGAAAAGATCCTTTTGGTGGACAAATATGAAAAGGGAAGTTGCAGACTTCATGAGTAGATGCTTGGTTTGTCAGCAAGTTATGACTGAACATTTCCGACCGACAGGGGAAACCACTCGACATACCCCAATGGAAGTGGGAAAGCATTGGCATGGACTTCATTATGGGTCTACCTAAGACTCGTGGTGGACTTGATGCAATATGGGTGATTGTCGATCGATTGACAAAGTCAGCTCATTTCTTACCCATTAAGTCCAAATGGACAGTTGATATATTGGCTGCTTTATATTTGAAGGAAGTGGTAAGGCTCCATGGCATACCAGTCAGCATTGTGTCTGGTAGAGACCCCAGATTTACTTCTGTCACGCCCCGAGCGCGGAAGATACCCGGAGATGCGCGACGTGTCTATATCAATCATGTCAATCAGAGTGGTCGTGTATTCGACACAAAGACAGAGATGCGCAAAATAGCAAGATAACCCAATCCTTTATTTCATAACGGATAGACTATTACAAATCCAATACTCTGTTTAATAAAAAGGGATTGAATACATAGTTGACTCAAGGAACTATAGAAAAGACTAGATGACACTTTGGAGAATCTCTATCTCTTTCACTCTTGATCATTCCCATCCGATTGACTTCCATCGTCGTCGGACTTACCTGAAAAGTAAAAAGGGACAAACGGAATGAGCGAACGCTCAGTAGGAAATTATATCTCAAGTACTAGCAAGGGGTTTAAGTAATTACATTTTCATGAATGCAATAAGGCTATGCATGCTCGCATGAAACGACAAGATAGAGAGAATGTAATATCAAGGAAATAAGATGAACTTATCATGAACTTTCAACAAGATACAAGTTATTCAAGATATTCAAGCAAGTACCATTATCGAGTCATGTCAAGAACTTTGGCTATCATGTATCAAGCAAATAAATTACCCTCTTTCGGGCCACGCATTTCATGTAAAGTCAAGTACGATTCAAGTACAAGATGTGTGTGGAATGTCCAATCAAGCAAGTCAAGTACTCGGTATAATGCCAGATACCTTATCATTTTAACTCCCATGGGCACAAGTACTTTCGGGTGCTCCTCCCAGGACCAGATCGGGCCCTATATGCGTAGGCATTTATCATGTGTTTTGACATCCACTCTTGTTTATAGCCAACATAGAATTTCAATAATCAAGCTTGTAGACACGTATGACAACTTTGATAGAATAGAGTCCAAAATATGACAAAGGACATAGAATGGCGATAATAACGGTATAATCACGATGTCGATAAAACTAGGTAGAATATGGTTCCCTTAACTTAGGTACCATGACAAATCAATATGGACATTCTTTATATAGAATTGAGGTCCACATGAACATTAGATCAAGCAAGATACCCTCATTCTTATCATAGAATTGGGGTTTACAAGAATGACACGATATGGCATGATATCATCATCCCATCAAGAATTTCTTATGATATACTCTTTGTATAATCATAAGGGCCGGTATACCATGTTTCTTTAGATTGACATGGCAATGATCGTGTAATGGGTTTTTAGGGTACAACCAGCTCAGTCGGCCTTGAGGGAATCCAAGGCTACGAGGAGTTTTACGGAGGTCTCTATGACTAACTTGCTAGTCCAAAGGAACGGAATGTCCAATGGAGAGCTTGTATGTCAATGAGAATTGAGTGTGATCGATAAAACACCGTGAAAAGTGGGACTATACTCACGGAGTGGAGAATAGTGCCGATATATATATATATGTATAATATATAAACCATCGGTTAGCAAACCAGAGGAAAAATCAGTTTACAGTAAAATAACGACTTAGGTCAAGTCGTTTCTCAAGTAATTAACGCCTAACAGAAGGGCGTTTACATACGGTCCGTTTTGCAGAATTTTCAATAATTCAATAATTTATCTAAGACGCGCCTTCGGAAGGGGGGTTTCTTCAGAAGTTGACGACTGCAGAGGCAGGCGTCTCATCATTTACATATTCGAAAGGATATAATTATTCTCAGAAATTTATCAAAAACGCGCCCTTGGAAGGGGCGTTACTTTCTAATTCCATTTTACAGAATATGTGAATTTCAGGATTTTAACAGATACGCGCCCTAGTAAGGGGCGTTTATTTTTAATTCACGCCCTGTGATGGGGCGTTACCACATGGAAAACGACCTAGTCTAGGTCGTGAATTCAAGAAATATCAGGAATTTACATGATCAGCAACAATTGCACGATAATCAAGGATAACAATCATATAGTCATGACAGGAAAATTGGCAGGAATTCAGATGCAGTATATTAGATTTGATGTTTCATGTTTATTGACTTTTAACCGTTAACAATTATTGATTTGATTTCATGTAATTGCATGGATAATCAGTTCTTAAGATTTATATGAAATTAACGCCTGTGTACAGGGCGTCAAATATTAAATTGACGACCTGGACATGGTCGTGTCTTGTAAATTAGCGCCCTTGACAGGGGCGTCTCTTTCAAAATATTTCAGAAAACGCATGCAAACTATAATAACCATATGCATGACATGCTTATATATATATATATCTTGCATTAATTTCATTTGGGCTACCGTAACTTGAGAAAACCTACCTTAAGAGTTGATTTGGAGATGACCGTGAGGGATTTGTAAGAATCAATGATGCTGCAGACGTTGGATGAATCCTACAGAGGATAGATTGAAGATATTAGTTTCCTTGAAATCCATGGACTGTAGGTAGAGGAAGGGGTACTTACACACGGATGAAGAACTCTTGTTCCTCAAACGCCCGAGCCTCTTAACCTGCTAATAAGAGAAGAAGAATAATCAATATTCTTCATGCGACTGTAAACAGAAGAAAAAAATAAAATAGAAGAACATATGTTCTTCACGTACCTGCAGCAGTAGTTCGTCCAAATAGTTTTAGGGTTGGCCGAACGAAAGTTTTTATAGGATTTTGGGTGTCCTATTAGGGTTAGTGATTGTGTGGAAGCAATACTTCTATGATAGAGTCATTACCACGTTTGAACTCCTTCTAATGCTTATCACTTACCCTGGATAAGTTCTGGGTTCGAACGGTTCACGAACTGAATTAACGCCTTAGGTAAGGGCGTCGATTCTTTAATTAACGACCTTGTTCAGGTCGTTTCTTAAGAAACGTCTTGGATAAGGGCGTTCCTTGTTTTTGAAACACGCCCCATATATGGGCGTTTCTCTTGCTTGCCTATTTGGTCGTGAGAGTTGACGACCGCACGTGTGGGCGTCCTTTCTTTAGTCACGCCTTTGATAGAGGCGTTTCTTTTTGAATTAACGCCCTAATAAGAGGCGTTATTTTAATTTTGTTTTACTTCATCTAATTAACCATATTCTTATTATCTGTATTACTACTGTAATATATATATGTTTTAATTTATTTCAAATATTCATTTATCAGGGTTGCTACACCCTCCCCCACTTAAAAAGAATTTGGTCCCCAAATTCAATATATATATAATTATACATGTGGAGAGCGTAGAACATATACCTCTTAGAATAACTCGGGAAATCGTTTCTTCATAGATTCTTCGGTCTCCCATGTCGCTTCGCGTTCAGGATTCTTATTCCATTGCACCTTGAGCATGGGAATAACCTTATTCCTTAGAGCTCGTATTTCTCGATCTAATATCTTCAAAGGCCTCTGTTCATATGTGAGATCTTTCTGGATCATCAGATCTCCATGCTCAATAATATGTGACGGATCGTGCACATACTTCTTCAACATAGATATGTGAAATACATTGTGTACCTCGGACAACTGAGGAGGCAACGCGATGCGATAAGCAACCTCGCCAATTCTTTCGAGTATCTCAAATGGTCCGATGAATCTTGGCGTAAGCTTGCCCTTAACACCAAATCTTCGTATGCCACGTCCAGGCGATATTTTGAGAAATACATGATCTCCGATTTGGAATTCAAGATCTCTTCTTCTTGTATCTGCATAAGTCTTTTGTCTGGTCTGAGCAACTTGTAATCTTTCCCTGATTACTTGTATCTTCTCGGTTGTATCCCTTACCATGTCTGGACCTAATAGTTGTTTTTCTCCAACTTCGTTCCAACATATGGGAGATCGGCAACTCCTTCCGTATAAGGCTTCGAAAGGTGCCATTTGGATACTAGCTTGGTAGCTATTATTATATGCAAATTCAACTAAAGGTAAGTGGTCATGCCAGCTTCCTCCAAAGTCAATAATGCATGCTCTCAGCATATCTTCAACAACTTGATTAGTTCGCTCGGTCTGACCATCCGTTTGTGGGTGAAAAGCGGTACTAAAGTTGAGCCTTGTTCCCAACGAATGTTGTAATCCCTTCCAAAAATGAGAAGTAAAACGGGGATCTCTATCAGACACGATTGAGACGGGAATTCCATGTATCCTGACTATTTCTTTGATGTATAGTGCAGCTAGCACATTAATTGACCATCGGCTTTTGATTGGCAAGAAATGTGCCGATTTAGTCAATCGGTCAATGATAACCCAGATTCCATCATGTCCTCCTTTAGATTTAGACAAACCCATGATGAAGTCCATACCAATATCCTCCCATTTCCACTTAGGAATATCTAGAGGATGTAGTTTTCCCGCAGGCTTTTGGTGTTCCGCCTTGACCTGTTGGCATGTGAGACAGCGCGATACATAGTCCGCTATTTCTCTTTTCATATTAGGCCACCAAAAGTTCCTCTTTACATCTTGGTACATTTTGGTTGATCCTGGATGAATAGTATACCTTGATCGGTGAGCTTCATCTAAGATCTTCTTCTTTAATTCCGGACAATCAGGTATACAAGTTCTATCTTTGAACGATAATCTTCCATCAGAAGTTAGTTGAAAATCAGATTGTCCTTCTAATCTGCCTTTGATTTCTACTAACATAGGATCATCATCCTGAAGTGTTTGTATCTCAGATAACAAATCTGACTGTATGCTTACATGAGATAGTGTGACAAATTTGGATTCCATGTCCAAGCTTATATTGAGCTCGGAAAATTGTTCAAGTAACCTCCATTCTTGCATCATACAATTTGCTATCATTGCTCTCGGCTTTCGACTAAGGGCGTCAGCAACATAATTACCCTTTCCGGGATGGTATTGTATATTGAAGTCGAAGTCCTTGAGATATTCTAGCCAGCGTCTTTGTCTCATGTTTAGCTCTTTTTGTGAAAATAGATATTTGAGACTTTTGTGATCGGAGTATACAGTAAACTGTGCTCCATATAAGTAGTGTCTCCATATCTTTAGGGCAAATACTACCGCGGCCAGTTCTAAGTCATGGACGGGGTAATTCTCCTCATGCTTCTTCAGCTGACGTGAAGAGTATGCTATGACCTTTCCTTGTTGCATTAGGACACATCCGAGGCCAATGCCAGAAGCATCAGTGTAGACCTCGAATTTCTCTCCTTCTATCGGTAGAGCTAAGACCGGAGCTGTGGTGAGATGATCCTTGAGAGTTTGAAAACTTCTTTCACATTTCTCACTCCATTCGTATCGGATCTCCTTGCGAGTTAACCTTGTAAGGGGCACGACGATCTTAGAGAAATCTTTGATGAATCACCGATAATAGCCTGCAAGACCTAAGAAACTTCTGATCTCGCTTGCATTAGTGGGTCTTTCCCAGTTTCTCACAGCTTCAACCTTTGACGGATCTACAGATAATCCGTCCTTTGATATGACATGCCCGAGAAAAGCCACTTCTTCAAGCCAGAACTCGCATTTGCTGAGTTTAGCATATAATTGATTTGTCCTCAAGACTTGCAATGCAATCCTCAAATGTTCTTCATGTTCTTCCTTAGTCTTGGAATATATCAATATATCATCAATGAAGACTACTACGAATTGATCCAAGTAAGGCCTGAATATGCTATTCATTAACTGCATAAAGGCAGCAGGGGCATTTGTTAGTCCAAAAGGCATAACAATAAATTCGTAATGGCCATACCTGCTTCTGAATGCAGTCTTGTGAATGTCATCGTCCTTGATTCTTAATTGATGGTATCCCGACCTGAGATCAATCTTGGAAAAATATTTGGATCCTGAAATCTGATCAAATAATTCATCGATCCTCGGCAATGGATACTTGTTCTTGATAGTAAGATGATTCAATTGTCGATAGTCGATACACAATCTCATGGATCCATCCTTCTTCTTTACAAATAAGACTGGTGCTCCCCACGGGGAAGTACTTGGTCTAATAAACCCTTTTCGGATTAGTTCCAGCAACTGCTCCTTCAACTCCTTGAGTTCAGCAGGGGACATTCTATATGGTGCCTTTGAAACGGGACCAGCACCAGGGACTAAGTCGATGGTAAAGGCCACATCTCTTTGCGGGGGTAATCTCGGCAATTCTTCCGGAAATACGTCTGGGAATTCTCGTACTACTTGAACGTCTTCTATCTTGGTTTCCTTAGCTTCTTTAATAGTGACAAAAGCAAGGAAGGATACACATCCTTTCTTGACGAGCTTGCTTGCTCGAAGAGCCAAGATAAGAGGGGATTTGCTTCGACTCTTAGGACTAGTATAAGTCAGTTCCGGAAATTCCTTGAAAACAATCTTGCTATCACGGCAATCAACCGTTGCCTGGTATTTGGATAACCAATCTGCTCCTAGTATAACATCATACTCTTTTAGATCTAAGCAGATAAGATCAATAGGAAAATTCTTTCCTCGAACCAATACCTCACAGTTTTGGTAATGATGTGTGATATCCGTCTCGTTTCCGAGAGGAGTAGACAATACTAATTTCATCCATTCTGGTTCTAGAGGTAATGGGTCAGCAAACTTCTTGGAAATAATGGAATGCGATGCACCCGTATCAAATAAGACATGTGCATATTTGGAACAAATTTTTAATGTACCTTCCACCAATCCGCCTTCTTCTTCTGGTTCGGTCTCTTGGATTGCATGAAGACGCGCGTTCCTTGTCACTGGGCGTTTACCCTCACCGTCTTGGTCATTCATTAATGGACAATCGGGAATCCGATGTTCACGACTCCCACAACGGAGACATGCTCCTAATTTCCTCCAGCATTCTTCTGTTTTGTGACCAGCCTTGTCACAATGCTTGCATACTACGTTTGAAGGTGTAGTGGTGATAGAGAAAGGCTTGGATTTCTTGTATTTCTGATCTTGAGAGGAAGAACCTCCATTATTAGGCCTCTTCTTAAAGTTGGGTTTAAAAGAACCCGAACTTGTGACTTGCTCCTTTTTGTCTTTCCCACGGATCCTATCAGATAGTTCCGTGGCATCTTCAAGCAACTGAGCTCGGCGCACTATTTCAGTATAAACTTGAATATCCATAGGCGCCAGTTGAGTAATGTAGTGGGGCCTAAGCCCATTAAGAAATCTACGGGCTTTCATCTTTTCCGTGCTAATTAAATGCTTAGCATATCTAGACAGTCTAGAGAACTGTGCTTCATAATCAGCCACCGATAAAGATCTTTGCTTTAATGCGGCAAATTCGGCGGCCTTCTTTTCCTGGACCCTATCAGAGAAATATTTGGCATTGAAATATTCAACGAATTCTCCCCATGTAACTTGAGTTGGGTCAATTGTAGCTTCAATCGACTCCCACCAGCATCTAGCATCCTTTTCTAACTGGAAAGTAGCTAATAAGACTTTGTCCTGATCCGTGCATTGCATGACACGGAATATACGTTCAATCTCCCGAACCCAATGCTCGGCATCGTCTGGATCGGTCGATCCCATGAACTTCGGGGGATTCATATTCTTGAATACTTGGTGTAAGCTTCCAGCTCGTGGAGCACCACCTTGTGCTACCTGTTGTAGCACTTGGGTCATCCCTTGAAGGGTACGCTGCATGTTGCGCCATTGAGCACGTTCGGCAGCCATTATCCTACAATTACAACAGCTATGTTAGTATTATATCACTATGATCTTATAAAGGACTCATTGATCATTTAACCCTTGGTTCTACCCACTCTCACTTGGTTAAAGGTTTTGAAACCTATCCTTGGACTTGGGTTTCCTAGGAATTGAATACCTTAGGCTCTGATACCACAAAGACTGTCACGCCCCGAGCGCGGAAGATACCCGGAGATGCGCGACGTGTCTATATCAATCATGTCAATCAGAGTGGTCGTGTATTCGACACAAAGATAGAGATGCGCAAAATAGCAAGATAACCCAATCCTTTATTTCATAACGGATAGACTATTACAAATCCAATACTCTGTTTAATAAAAAGGGATTGAATACATAGTTGACTCAAGGAACTATAGAAAAGACTAGATGACACTTTGGAGAATCTCTATCTCTTTCACTCTTGATCATTCCCATCCGATTGACTTCCATCGTCGTCGGACTTACCTGAAAAGTAAAAAGGGACAAACGGAATGAGCGAACGCTCAGTAGGAAATTATATCTCAAGTACTAGCAAGGGGTTTAAGTAATTACATTTTCATGAATGCAATAAGGCTATGCATGCTCGCATGAAACGACAAGATAGAGAGAATGTAATATCAAGGAAATAAGATGAACTTATCATGAACTTTCAACAAGATACAAGTTATTCAAGATATTCAAGCAAGTACCATTATCGAGTCATGTCAAGAACTTTGGCTATCATGTATCAAGCAAATAAATTACCCTATTTCGGGCCACGCATTTCATGTAAAGTCAAGTACGATTCAAGTACAAGATGTGTGTGGAATGTCCAATCAAGCAAGTCAAGTACTCGGTATAATGCCAGATACCTTATCATTTTAACTCCCATGGGCACAAGTACTTTCGGGTGCTCCTCCCAGGACCAGATCGGGCCCTATATGCGCAGGCATTTATCATGTGTTTTGACATCCACTCTTGTTTATAGCCAACATAGAATTTCAATAATCAAGCTTGTAGACACGTATGACAACTTTGATAGAATAGAGTCCAAAATATGACAAAGGACATAGAATGGCGATAATAACGGTATAATCACGATGTCGATAAAACTAGGTAGAATATGGTTCCCTTAACTTAGGTACCATGACAAATCAATATGGACATTCTTTATATAGAATTGAGGTCCACATGAACATTAGATCAAGCAAGATACCCTCATTCTTATCATAGAATTGGGGTTTACAAGAATGACACGATATGGCATGATATCATCATCCCATCAAGAATTTCTTATGATATACTCTTTGTATAATCATAAGGGCCGGTATACCATGTTTCTTTAGATTGACATGGCAATGATCGTGTAATGGGTTTTTAGGGTACAACCAGCTCAGTCGGCCTTGAGGGAATCCAAGGCTACGAGGAGTCTTACGGAGGTCTCTATGACTAACTTGCTAGTCCAAAGGAACGGAATGTCCAATGGAGAGCTTGTATGTCAATGAGAATTGAGTGTGATCGATAAAACACCGTGAAAAGTGGGACTATACTCACGGAGTGGAGAATAGTGCCGATATATATATATATGTATAATATATAAACCATCGGTTAGCAAACCAGAGGAAAAATCAGTTTACAGTAAAATAACGACTTAGGTCAAGTCGTTTCTCAAGTAATTAACGCCTAACAGAAGGGCGTTTACATACGGTCCGTTTTGCAGAATTTTCAATAATTTAATAATTTATCTAAGACGCGCCTTCGGAAGGGGCGTTTCTTCAGAAGTTGACGACTGCAGAGGCAGGCGTCTCATCATTTACATATTCGAAAGGATATAATTATTCTCAGAAATTTATCAAAAACGCGCCCTTGGAAGGGGCGTTACTTTCTAATTCCATTTTACAGAATATGTGAATTTCAGGATTTTAACAGATACGCGCCCTAGTAAGGGGCGTTTATTTTTAATTCACGCCCTGTGATGGGGCGTTACCACATGGAAAACGACCTAGTCTAGGTCGTGAATTCAAGAAATATCAGGAATTTACATGATCAGCAACAATTGCACGATAATCAAGGATAACAATCATATAGTCATGACAGGAAAATTGGCAGGAATTCAGATGCAGTATATTAGATTTGATGTTTCATGTTTATTGACTTTTAATCGTTAACAATTATTGATTTGATTTCATGTAATTGCATGGATAATCAGTTCTTAAGATTTATATGAAATTAACGCCTGTGTACAGGACGTCAAATATTAAATTGACGACCTGGACATGGTCGTGTCTTGTAAATTAGCGCCCTTGACAGGGGCGTCTCTTTCAAAATATTTCAGAAAACGCATGCAAACTATAATAACCATATGCATGACATGCTTATATATATATATATCTTGCATTAATTTCATTTGGGCTACCGTAACTTGAGAAAACCTACCTTAAGAGTTGATTTGGAGATGACCGTGAGGGATTTGTAAGAATCAATGATGCTGCAGACGTTGGATGAATCCTACAGAGGATAGATTGAAGATATTAGTTTCCTTGAAATCCATGGACTGTAGGTAGAGGAAGGGGTACTTACACACGGATGAAGAACTCTTGTTCCTCAAACGCCCGAGCCTCTTAACCTGCTAATAAGAGAAGAAGAATAATCAATATTCTTCATGCGTCTGTAAACAGAAGAAAAAAATAAAATAGAAGAACATATGTTCTTCACGTACCTGCAGCAGTAGTTCGTCCAAATAGTTTTAGGGTTGGCCGAACGAAAGTTTTTATAGGATTTTGGGTGTTCTATTAGGGTTAGTGATTGTGTGGAAGCAATACTTCTATGATAGAGTCATTACCACGTTTGAACTCCTTCTAATGCTTATCACTTACCCTGGATAAGTTCTGGGTTCGAACGGTTCACGAACTGAATTAACGCCTTAGGTAAGGGCGTTGATTCTTTAATTAACGACCTTGTTCAGGTCGTTTCTTAAGAAACGTCTTGGATAAGGGCATTCCTTGTTTTTGAAACACGCCCCATATATAGGCGTTTCTCTTGCTTGCCTATTTGGTCGTGAGAGTTGACGACCGCACGTGTGGGCGTCCTTTCTTTAGTCACGCCTTTGATAGAGGCGTTTCTTTTTGAATTAACGCCCTAATAAGAGGCGTTATTTTAATTTTGTTTTACTTCATCTAATTAACCCTATTCTTATTATCTGTATTACTACTGTAATATATATATGTTTTAATTTATTTCAAATATTCATTTATCAGGGTTGCTACAACTTCACATTTCTGGAAGGGACTGCAAGAGTCTCTAGGTACTCGTCTGAATTTCAGTACTACTTTTCATCCACAGACAGATGGACAGACTGAAAGAACCAACCAGATAGTGGAAGATATGCTTAGAGCATGCATGATTGATTTCGGAGGTAGTTGGAGTGATCACTTGGCATTAATTGAATTCGCCTACAATAACAGTTATCAATCCAACATACAGATGGCTCCTTTTGAAGCATTGTATGGAAGAAGTTGTCGTTCCCCGTTATGTTGGGATGAGATAGGTGAGAAACAATGGCTTGGACCGGATCTTATTTCAGAATCATCACAGAACATCCGTATTATCCGAGACCAGTTACAAGTAGCCCAATCAAGACAGAAGAGTTATGCCGACAATAGAAGGAGAGAATTGGAGTTTCAGGTTGGCGAGCATGTATTTTTAAAGGTCTCTCCTACGAGAGGGATTCGAAGATTTGGCATTCAGGGCAAGTTAAGTCTGAGATATATTGGTCCATTCGAGATCCTGGATAGAGTGGGAGAGGTTGCTTACAGGCTGGCTTTACCGCCTCAGTTGTCTGGCGTACACAATGTTTTCCATGTGTCTATATTACGGAAATATGTGTATGACCCCACTCACATCATTCAGCATGTGGATTTCGAATTGAAGGAAGATTTGACCTATGAAGAAAGACCTATCAAGATTCTAGACCGGAAACAACAGCAACTCCGGAATCGTTCCATACCGATGGTCAAAATTCAGTGGAGTCAGCGTGGGACCGAAGAAGCTACTTGGGAGTCTGAAGATACTATGCGGAAGCGGTATCCCAACTTATTCTAGGTGAGCTATCTTATTCCCTATTTTCCGTATTTAGTGCAGTGAATTTGGAGGACCAAATTCCTTAAGTAGGGGAGGGTGTAATACCCCGATTTTAAAAATTTGATTGAAATGAATGAATTTCGGAATTTAATATTTAATTCCTTAGTAAATAGAACTAGTGAAATTTCGACTACCTTATAAAAATCTATAAAAATGGTAAATTGGTAGAGGACGATTTATTTAACAACTTTATCTTCTGTGGTCGACCCAGCAAAAATCCGTAACTAAGTCTAATATTTGATTTGAGCCCAAAGTGCACACTTACCTAACCTTAACTTAAACCGCAGAATTAGGGCTTAATACTCCATCAAATGAGCCCAAATCGGTGGCAAATGAAAGGCCATGATCTAAGGATCATTTCTCCTCTGCCAATTCATCGAAACCCTAACCCTAAAATGTGTAGTCGGCCGAGCTTTGGTGAGGTCAACTATTGCGGCGCCGTTTCAATCACTCAACTTGCTTCGACGAATTCTCCCAGCACCGAAGGCTCCAGAAGGTGTATGAGCTATAAAAACAAAGCTTTGCAACCCTAGAATCCTTTGGTAGCAGCGGCGGTCGTAGTGGAGATCGATCTAGGGAGATCTCTGGTGATTAGTGGAGACGTGTCGGCATCCTTTCTTCTTCCTTTCTTCTTCGTTCTTCATCTAATTGAGGTAGGTAATAACGAGCCCAATATAAAGTGTTATATATGGATGGAATAAGCGTCGAGTCCTCTTTCTTTTTAGTCTTAAAGCCCTAAATTCCATTAGGTATCCTGCATTAATTCAATGATTTAGTAGAGGCATGTCAGAATTAGGGCAGAACCTGTTCCCCTTTGATTTTAGTAACGATTTCAGGCTGTAAATCAAAATTGATTCATGCATCTCGTAGAGTTTTTCATGCTCTTTCTTTTGGTAGTAAAAGCCCCAAATTTCATGTTGTATACTCTTTGAATTTCGAGTTTTATTGTGACCCTTAAAACCCCCGTCGGGGCGGGCAAGGGTTGGTTTAATCCGGTTTTTACCATACTTGGACGGTCTTACGATAGACCACATGTCCTGGATGAACGGTCTCTCAGAGACCACATAACCAGGATGGACAGTCACTACATGACCACACATCCTGGGATGGGCGGCCCCCATCTAACCACATATCTAGATGAACGGTCTTCAAGTGACCACATATCCCCTGGCAGGATGAACGGCCACCCAGACGACCACACATCTGGATGGGCGGCCATCCCTGTGACCACATAACCCAGGGATGGACGGTTCTCACCTGACCGCACAACCCCTTGGGCGGTTCCCTCATGACCGCCCAACCCTTGGGCGGTCCTTCCCTGGCCGCCCAACTCCATGCAGTCCAGAAACAACCCCTTCAGCCCCTGTTAGCCCAGTAGATGTAAGGTCTTTCCAGAACCGTTTATCTATGCAGTAATTGACTTAGTACTAGTTCTATATGATTCATATTAGTGTCTAAATGGATAATTAGTAAACTAGAAACCCATATGATAAGTGGTAAATCATGCAAGTAAATTTATGTAAAATGCATGCTTTTCATTCCCACATGATCTTATTCATTATCTTTATCATCTTGATTCATCTTTTTGGCAATCAAATTAATGTAAATTGTGATTCTTGATAAATGAACATGGAAATTAGGACTAAACTGAATGCTAGGATGCTGGATAGCCATTCTACTTCAGTAGAACGTTTTGACCAATTGCTGACTTCTAGTAAGTCATTAGCCCCATTAGTGTGCTAGTCTTGAACTTACCCCCGGACACTCCATCCGGCGGACTTACTTACCATTATCGTGGGATCTTTGTATATCCCTGCTAAGAACCTATTGGACCACCAGAACATCATTTTACGTGACTAAACCACTGCTTTTAAGTCTTGGATCGAATTGGGCTAAAGAGGCATGTGCGGCCAGTAGTGAACCACATGTCCTTATAAGCGGCCCAATAACTACCGTATATACTTGGCTTATGCCATTAAGCGTTGGTCGATTAACCTTGATCAACCTTCGACCAAACATTAAGCCCTGGATTGACCAATGGATAGTGTACTAGGCCCTGGTTTGGTTTTACCATGTCTTTGGCAGCCTGGAGCTCAATAGAGTGACTTCTTCACCTTCTAGCCAAGCCCGGAGGGTGCGGCTAGAAATATGACCATTCAAACCTTATGCGGATTCTCTTGGACCGCATATCTTGAATACGGCCCTATATGGTCCGTATATCTTGTTCATGGGTCTTAAGGTCTTCTAGATCTACGCGGCCCAGAACTTACTGTTCTTTCTTTAGAGCGGCATACTGTCAGCCGTTCATTCTTGACCTCGTTGGCTGTGTTCCAGTCCAGCTCTTGTAAGTGCGGCCCAGTGTTATCCGTACAACTCTCAGAGATGAGTTTTACCATGTTTCGTGCTCTTGAATCCAAGGATGGATTAGTCCTTTAAATCTTGAAGTTCTAGACAGTAATTCATCTGATTAATTGGCCATAAACTTGACTAAAATGTCTAGACGGAACTTGGGATCTTGGATCCGATAAATCAATGCCAACGCATCATAAGGGCCCAGTCTGGTCCTGGGGAGAGCGCTCGAAAAGTACTTGTGCCCATGGGAGTTTGTAATGAGAAGGTGAGGCATTGCACCGAGTGCATGACTAGCGTGATGTCTACGACAGAAATCTCTTGTTATATCTTGTTACTTGATCGTGCTTGACTGTTTAAATACTTGATGGTGGCCATTTCCTCATTACAATTTCCTATTACACTTGTTACATGTTATTCTTGTTGAAATCCAGATATCTTATATTTTCTTGACCTTGCAAAATCTTTATATTACGTTGTTTTTCTTCTGTATCGTCATTTCTTTTCTTATCATTGCATATGAAAATGGAATAATTGGTTAATTACGTAAACTTGCCTGTTATTATCTACTGAGCGTCAGCTCATAGTTGTTATTTTCCCCCCTTTCCAGGCAGTTCAGGTGACGATGCGCATACCGATGGGGAGGGACAGGAGTGATATCTTTGAGTGTACCAGTTCTAGATGTTGAGTTGGCACAGTTATCTAAGTTTTAGTTGTGCCTTAGAGTGTGTTAGCTTCAGTTATGATATTATTGTTAAAGTTGTATTGCCTCAGTTTGTATTAAGTTGGTTTAAGGTTATTGTACTAGATTTGGAATGTTTCTTGATCAATAAGTTATCTCTCTTCATAGCACTTGCGTTTAATGCTTAGTTTAGCATATTAATGTTATTTCTAGCTATTTCTAACTGTACGTTTTGATATTCCGCATCGGGGCGTGACACGATACGACTCGAATCCTGGCCCGCCGCCCACGAGCCGGGAGGGCTTGGAAGGGCTAAAAGGAGTGTGAAGGTATAGAGAAATAGGAAATAAAGCAGGACAATTCAACAATTAACAGAAATAAATAATCACTACAACAGAGTCCAGTCCAACAGAAAGTACAGTCTAAAGTAGTTAAACGTGCCACATGCCAAGTGAACACTCGGCCCGGCGAGCTGGCAACTAAGAACCTCTGAACAGCATCCTCGAACCTCGAGGAAGAACCGTCGCACCTGAAACGCAGGGGTGAGCCTCCTGTCCTGGCTCAGTGGGGATCCCGCGGAACCCCAACTGAGAGCAACGGCGGTACGGAAAGCAGTAACTACAAGAACAATAGTAGCAGCAGGAACAGTAAACACGGTGGCCGATCAAAACTCGGCACTACAACTACTCCTACTATACCGGTCAAGCAGAAAGAGAAATCCCGATCTCACCATCGGGAATCAGACCACTCTAACACCAAGCCTACCGAGGAACACTCCCGGCAACCCTGCCGTAGAAGTCTACCTACATAGGCACGACCAACCGGGACCGCGCAGTCCCACACTGGCACGACGAAATCTCGGTGAAGCCACTGGCACCCTGGCCACTACCTCGAAAACACCGGACGGTCCAGAAAGCCATGTCTCATAGACGGGGAACGGAACCCGAAAATAGGAGAGTCACGTCTCACGTGATAGGAGTACCTGCCCACCAGAAGCAAGGTCGGATGCATCCACTGATGACTTAGTCCATAGCCTCAGGTGTCTCGCTGTGGCACCCCAGGCGAAGACTGAGACACCGTACAAGTAACCACAGAACACAGAACAAGGGTCTAGGTGGGGTCGTGCTCGTCAGCACACGTTCAAAGTCCGCGACCACGTGTGCACACACTGACTGACTGCGCTACATCAGGCCCTCTAGCAGGTATTCATCCCGGCCCGGACTCGAGCCGCCACAGTAGGAGGCCCTACGGCAACCAGCCTAAAGCCGTCTCTCTTGGGTAAAGCCTCGCCACCACTCCCTGGTGGGACCACATGCGTGTCGGTAGGCTACGACTAGTGGGGAGTCACTGATGTGACACCTCTCCGAAGAGAAAACTCCAAGAAACACGGACACACCCTGTGTGAAAGTCGAGAAGAACTAAGTGGCGCTGAGCCACTGGACTCTGGACATCCTCTAGACTTACTAAATCCAACGGTCCTTGAGTCACAAGACTCGGGGTCAAGACCATTGCACCAAACGGCTCCACGCTGCTAATCTGCCCTAACCCTAGGGTCAGAAACCTCGGCACGATATCTCACGAAGTAGCTCGCCACTGCTGAGACCATTCCCTCAGAAAGGGAACTAAGAAACCTTCTAGCCCCAGGCTGGGTAATTGGACTCAGTCCACAGGCCACACACGGCCCACGCGAAAAGCACAGAAGTACGATTCCCAAGGTAGCTCACGAGCTGCCACGCCGATTCCCCCACCCAGGGAAAAGTGAAAAACCTCCAGCTCCAGGCTGGATGACTGGACTTGCAGTCCAAGGACAAACACTTGGCCCAGTCGGGAACCATCTTCTGCAGAAACCCACGACATGCGGGGGAACCCCACCGCACTCACACCGATACACGGTGACTCGATCAAGCGTAACACAAAAGCCCGGAACACACGCAGGGTCATGGACCCCTGAACACATGGGCACGCTAATCGAGGTAACACGGTACCTCCAGACACCCCAGAAACATGGACACAGAACTCACGGGGTGTCCGGGACACTCACGAGGCCGATGGTCAACCACTGGGTCACAACCGGGTCGACCGGAGACCAACACAACGCGAACCCGACATCGCAAACATGGAAATCTCCTAGCGATCTAACCTTAAACCGCCACAAGGCCTAGCGGTTTAACCTTGGACCGCCAAGGATAGTCTAGCGGTTTAACATTGGACCGCTACACACAGAAACCAAGGACCATAGCGGTCTACCCTTGGAACGCGAAGCAGAGCCTAGCGGCGTATTACTACACCGCCAACGGCGCTGGCGGTCCACCTCTGGGCCGCCAAACCCTCGAAACACACGAAGCTCAAGCGGTCTTAGCGGTCGAACCCTGGACCGCCAAGGACCTTGGCGGTCTATCGCGTGGCCGCCAGCCTTGAACCGACACAGGGAGACACCTAGCGATCTACCCTTGGTCCGCTTGGAGCCCTTAGCGGTCTCTGGAACGACTGTAAGGCGTCCCGAACCCGAAACGGTGAGAAACGCCCCAAAAACCCAATCCAGGCCCCAATCACCCCCGGGTGATAAGGAAACAAAGGGGAATCCATCCCCAAGCCTCCTAGCATGCATCTATGCCCTTAGATCGGTCAAAAACCTCACGAAACGGGAGATTCGGCTCACACCCCAAAAACATGGATTTTCCCCAAAATGTACAAATAGGCCCTCTCGGCTCACCACGGCCTACAAAACTCGCGGCAAAGGAAGAGCATGAGCTGGGGGTCCATCTCCCTACCTCCACCGAAGATTTCACACCCTGAGGTCGCCGATCTGCAAAGAAAACACTGTGAAACCCTCGCCGTTCCACGAACTCGCTGCCGAGTTTCCACCCGCCATCGGCCCTCGATCCTCGACCCGTTCCTCGCCTCCCGCCATCGCCGCCTCACCCTCCTCTGCCACCGTCAGCCGCCCGGGGAGAGGGGGAGAGAAAGAGATGAGAGAGAGTGAGAAAGAGAGAATGGGGAGGGAGAGAGGAAAAAGGGGTTAATATATAGAAAAGCCCCAAAATTCCAGAAATTCAAAAAATACTAAAAATTACCTCCGCGATCCTCGGGAGGAGCACAACACGTCGGTACTATCCCAGGTCGGAGAACTCCACGGCTCATCCTGCACAGAGTTCCGAAGGCACATCAGGGAAAAACACGTGTAAAGCACAAAATACACTACGAGACCGACATAAATGATCCGAAAAATATCCAAAAAATCCGGGGCATTACAGGCCAAGAGGGAGGCTATAGTGGCATGGTCCGAAGTTGAAGCGAAGCTGGCCGAGGCAGAAATAAAGGTGGCCGAGCTTGAGGAGAAGGCCGCTGGAGCCGTGGCAGAGGCGGTCGAGCGCTATCGGAGCTCGGAGAAGTACCATGAAGCTCTAAAGCAGGCCGCCTTTGCATGTTATGAGTCGGGCTACTGGCGGGGGCTGCGGAAGGGTTTCGTTCAAGGCTTCCAGCGGGCGGACGTTGAGGCCCGGTAGTAGGTACTTGATGAGCTCGTCTTCGTTACTGGGCAACGCTACGACTCAAACGAGGAAGGCTCGAATTCTCCTTCCTCGTCATCGAGCGACGAAGGGGGGAGAGAAGATACCTCTGCTTCAATGGAGGAGAGATCACCAACTCCGACTGCCTCAGGAGGGCGCGCGGTCGGTGGAGTTCCCATGCAAATGGGGTCAGTGCCCGGGCTGGCCGTCGCAGAGTGAACCGAGGGCAAATCTCTGAGCGTCGAGTGCCCTCCGCCTGTAGAGCTTCAAGAGGGGCCATGGACTTCTCAGAGTTCCCCTATTCCCATAGATTAGGAAGGACTGTACTTGCCTTGTTGGCTCTTTCTCTTTTTGCAATTTCTACCTGGACTTGGCTGTGTAATGCTTTTCTTTTTATATAATGGCAATAGTGTTTAAAATGCAATTGAATGCTTCTTACCACCTCTGACCGAGTATGATTATCATATTTGTGGTTGCCAGTAAATCGGAGATCTTGTACGATTCACAGCCGAAAAATCAGTCTTGCGCGTTGATCGGCCAAGTTGTTGGTGCTGTACTGGCGCCTTTTCGTCTTTCCACGCTTTGAATGACTTTCCATTTCGCGTATTTCGGCGGGAGGGTTCTATGTGGGAGGTGGCGTAACTGCTCCTAGGGAAGGACGTCTGCCTCTTGCGTCTTTTCAAGGGGAGAATCAATTAAGGTCAAAATCTCCCCCTTCGGCCTGTAAAAGGTCCCAAAGGGCGTCTCCTCCTCTCTACGCCGCTTGAGGCTCCCCTTGCATTTTCTGCCTCTTCTTCCCTTTTTGCGAAATGGCCATCCTCTTCTTGGTGATCGTCCTTAGGCGGAGCATGGAGAGCTATTCTGAAGACGAAGACTTTGCGGCTGCTGGGGCGTTCATGCTGCTTCGGCATAGAAGAATGGACGGCAAGTGGGCGGACGGCGTACAAGAAGGGACGGCGCATGGCGACGTGCTCCCTCTTGACTTGTGGACCTCCGCCCCACCGGGGGGGGGGGGGATGACTGAGAGAGGAGGAGACGTTCAACGTCATTGCTCCTCCTTTCTTTCATCCCCGCTCCTCCTCTCCCACTACCCTCAAGGGAGTGTTCGATCTTTTCTCTTTCTTATGTTCTTCTACCATCCTCACTCTTTGGAGGATGCCTATTTTCTGCTTCTTCTCTTTTCTTTTCCTTGCTCGCACCACTCAGAGGGTGCTTGCTTTCTATTTCCTGCTTCTTCTGTCCTACGCCATCAATTCTTGATGGCTTCGTTATGCTCCATCTTCCAAAGAGTTGGCAAAGGAGGCATTCTCTTGTTTTCTATGGAACTGGCGTCCGGGCATACCTTCCTTTTCTTTTCCTTCCTACTGATACCATCTCTTTCGAACTTCCCGAGCAAACAAAGTTAGCCGTCCCGTTACCCGAGCCACTTTCCACACTGGGTGGAGTCAGTGGCTTGGCTTGGAGCTGCTAACCTCATCCACATCGAGTCATCAGTTCGTGTTGTATCAGTTTTTTTTTGTTTGCATATTGTACTGGCTACAGCCTATCTGATGTACGAAGATGTTGATGCAATGAAAAGAAAAGTTATTATTATAATTTGTCTCTTACATGTATGAAAGAAGCCCAAAAATAGAACTTTGCAATGTTGTCGCGTTCTAAGTCCGAGGGATAGGCGTTCCTTCCATGGTAGATAACCGGTACGCTCCTTTCCCGAGCATCTCAACCACTCGGTAGGGGCCTTCCCAGTTAGGGGCCAGCTTTCCCACCGTCTCTAGTGGTCGAGAGGCTTCGGCTTTTCTCAAAACGAAGTCTCCCGGTTGGAAGTGTTTATCTCGAACTCTGGCGTTGTAGTACCGAGTCATGCGTCGCTGATATTCCGTATCTCGGATGCTCACGACCTCTCGTACCTCCTATGCTAGGTCCATGTTTTCTAACAACTTCTACTCATTCGGCTCGGGCGAGAAGTTGAGGACTCGGAGGGACGGGCTGTCGATCTCCAGGGGAATCACGGCCTCTGTGCCATACACCAGTAGGAAAGGAGTTTCACCGGTAACAGCTCTTGGAGTAGTTTGGTACGACCACAGTACGCTCGGCAATTCCTCGAGCCAATTACCCTTGGCTTCCCCGTGCCTGGTCTCGATGCCTTTCAGGATAGTTTTGTTGGCATTTTCGAACATCCCATTAGCCTGGGGGTGGGCTACCGAAGTGAAGTGATTGCGAATGTGTAAGTCAGCGCACTTATTTTTAAAATAAGTGGAGTCAAATTTCCGACCATTATTGCTCACGATCACTCGGGAGATGTCAAAATTACAAATGATCGTCCTCCAAACGAAACTCTAGATGACTACTTCGGTAATTCTGGCGGTGGCTTCTGCCTCGATCCACTTGGAAAAATAGTCGATGGTGATGATGATGAACTTCTTCTGAGCCTGGGCCATGGGAAATGGGCCTAGGATGTCGATTCCCCACCGAGCGAAGGGATAAGGCTTAGTTAGGGTCATGAGTTCCGAGGCTGGCTGGTGGACTATATGATCGAACCATTGACATCGATCACACTTCCGAACATAGGTCGAGCAGTCGCGTTGGAGGGTAGGCCACCAATAGCCTTATCGTAGCAGGATCCTTGCAATCGACCTTCCCCCCTGGTGTGCGCCGCAGATGCCTTCGTGGACTTCTTCAATCGCTCGGCGAGCTT
The DNA here is from genome assembly GCA_022559845.1 of Amorphophallus konjac. Lineage (NCBI taxonomy): Eukaryota > Viridiplantae > Streptophyta > Magnoliopsida > Alismatales > Araceae > Amorphophallus > Amorphophallus konjac. The sequence goes on from CM040118.1 coordinate 322,467,793, forward strand.
TTGGAGCATCGAGGCACTTGAGGAGGGGACCGGCAAAGGACCCTCGGTATAGGGTCTCGTCTAGGAGGACGAAACACCGAGTTTGATACTTCAGTCTCCGAGCTTCCCGAGGGTTAGGAGGCTCTTGAGAGTCCCGGAGCCAAGATATATACGGGGTGCGCCAGTCGCCAGGCGATATTTGTACAACGTTCATGAGCTCGATTTCCACGCACGGTCATTCTAATTCCTCAAGGAGGATTGACTGGGTGCCTTCTGGGCTGATGGAGGAGGCCAGTCGAGAGAGTACCTGTTGTGTCCCTGTGATTTTGATGATAGCAAACACTATAAGTCATCATTTGTTTGAATCTGCATATAAATCTGTTTGTGTTGCATTGTGTTGCATATGCATGTTTCATTGAACATCTTATCTGAATGACATAACCAACGAACAGGCTGAGGCTGTGTGGTTTGTGCATTGGTGCATTTCATAGTTGTTGATGCATTTCATAATTGCATTTCATCTGGATTCTTTGATGTTAGTCTGCTCAATGGGTGATGCTATTATACCCTTTCAGCATTGTCTGGACAGTAGTGGGTCGACCCCCCTTTCCTGATGGGTCGACCCCCCAGATCTGCAAGTCTATACAACGCCATTTTGTTCATGCATCATATCTCCATGTCTACACACTGCATTTAGGCAAAGTCTGCACATTGGTAGAGTTTGTACATCGCCTTCTCATTTCTTCAAATCTATACATCCACAGTTGAACCTCAAAGTCTACACATCGCCTCATTTCTTCAGAGTCTATACATCTTCAATGCATGAGTGTCTTACAAGTCTATACATTACCTTTGGGCATCCAAGTCTGTACATTGGGCTCTTCATTCAAAGTCTGTACAGTGCCATGTACATATTCTTCAAAGTCAATACATTGCACTGTAGATGCATCGAAGGGAAGTATGCACATCGGACTGTTCATGAGAAGTCTATACATTGGAAGCGTGTACATTGTTCAGCTGCCTTGATCAAGTCTGTACATCGAGCATCGTCTATGTGTCTCAAGCTATTCTCCAAGTCTATACATCGTTCAGGCACTCCGGTGCAAAGTCCATACATTGTCTCTTTTACCTACGTTGCTCGAAACAAAGTCTATACACTGCTGGATGATCAAGTCTGCACATTGGCGCCTTTCCCTATGTTCTGGCCAAGTCTACACATCGCTTGCCTGACTTCTGTTTCAAAGTCTATACATTCGTTTTTAAGGCAAAGTCTATACATTGGCTCAGGGTCTTCAAGTCTGTACAGAGTTCAAAGCATATACATTGTTCACTCAGCTTCTTCAAGTCTATACATTGGTCGGTGGCGAGTCTGTACAGAGCACTGATTCAGGCACTCAAGTCTATACAGAGTCTTCATCTTCTGAAGTCTGTACATTCGTTTGGGAAGTCTATACATTCATTCATCTGAAGCTTCATCAAGTCTGTACAACGCTGCTTTGTCAAAGCCTGTACATCGCAGCTGTGTTGAAGTCTGTACAGCCAATCTCTTGCCAAAGTCTATACATCGTGAAGCTTCAAGTCTGTACAGACTTTGCTTGTTCAAGTCTGTACACGGTTCAGTTATTTTGGCATGTCTACTCATCATGAAGCCTATACATCAGATTGCCTTTGCATTGCTCAAGTCTGTACAGCCCTTTCCCTTTGCAAGTCTACACATTGTGCTTTGTAGCTCACCAAGTCTATACATTGCTCACAGCACACACGTTAAGCCTGAAGTCTGTACAGCCTTGGCAAATGCTCCTAAGTCTATACATCACAATGTCTGTACATCACTGTGTCAAGCCTCCCAAGTCTGTACAACCACTGTCTCACTTGGACTTGAAGTCTATACAGTGGTCCGTCTCTGTCAGCGTCTCAAGCAGCAAGTCTGTACAGAGTCTGGCAGTCTACAGTGCATCGTTCTCTTCAAGTATGTACAGCCTTGGCGTATGCATCTTAAAGTCTAAACATTGTGGGGCTTCGAATCTTCAAGTCCATACATCCATGCATCATGGGTCGACCCCTTTCTTTGATGCGTCGACCCCCCAGACTACCAAGTCTATACATCAGCCTTTGCATTGCAAGTCTATACAACGTGCATTGTTCAAAATAAGTCTACACAGTCATTGTCTGTTGGCATCACGAAGTCTATGCATTGCTTGTGCATCATAGTCTGTACAGTGTCTCAAGTTGGCTAAGTCTATACACTCTCTCATAGTGTACACACTTGCTTCATTGCTGTTTCTAAGTCTATACATCGGTTGGGTCGTTAAGTCCATACAATGCATATGTTCATCAATGTCCATACATTGCATTGTCTTCAACCAAGTCTATACATTTTGTTCCTTTGATCAGCAAGTCTATACACACTTCAGCATATGTGCATCCCCTTCAAAGACGAAGTGTATACATCCTTCCAAGCTTTCAAGTCTACACACTCGTTGTTAAGCCTTTGCATCGAAGTCTATACAGCATGTGTCTTGTATGAAGTCTATACAGCCTGTGGCTTGTACATCAATCGAACGTTCTTCAGCAGAGTATATACTCTTCAGAAGTTAAAGTCTGAACATCCTTCTGTGAAGACTGTATACACTCAGTTAACCTTCAACCCTATACACTCGATATCACCTCTCGATTGTTAAGTGTTCAAGTCTATACACTCTATCCTTCACACGAAGTCTGTACACTCAGTTAACCTTAAGTCTATACACTCGATTGTTAAGTGTTCAAGTCTATACACTCTATCCTTCACACGAAGTCTGTACACTCAGTTAACCTTCAAGTCTATACACTCAAGCTGCATCTTGCCTGTACACACTTTGTTAACAGCCTGAACCAAGTATATACATCCAACTGATATCTTTTTATGTCTGTGTGACAGGTACTATTCGTAAAGACTATGAAGTGCACGTGATCCGAGGTTGGCACCTGGCACGTGATCCGAGGATAATGCCCTAAATGCTGCAGCTATAAATACAAAGTCGCCTCCATCTAGAGCAGAGAGATCAATAGGAAGAAGGATAAGAGATCAGATAAGAAAGAGGAAGAGAGTGATCGAGATAGAAGATAGAGCTGCAGAAAGGCAGTGAGCAGAAGAAGAAGAAAGACAGAGAGAGCCTGCGAAAGAGAAGAAAAAGAAGAGTGGGAAGAAGAGAGAGCTAGAGCAAAGGAAGCTTCAACTGAAGATTAGTCTCTGCTGGACCATGGATCAAATCCAGGCCAGCCAGCTCCTGCGAGAGCCACAGTTTGATTTTATTTTTCCAGCCTTCTGTTGCTGCGGTTTTGTTTTTCTTTTTAACCATTCACCAGTTGTTCTTCCGATTCTCTTGTGTGAGGTCGGGTTCCCTCCGGTTGGGAGGAAGAGAGGTCCGAGACCTCTAGTTTGCTGGTGACTTGGTGTCACCTGTGCTACCCTCTGGGTTTCAGAGGAAGAGAGACTTAGGTCTCTAGGTTCCCCTCCGGTTTGGAGGAAGGGAGGATTGGTCCTCCGGTTCTGGTCTTGTGGGTTGCAAGACTAGGTGTTCCCTCCTGGTCTGGAGGAAGAGAGACTTGCGTCTCTGGTTTCCAAGTGGCTGGGAGTCACTTGGGGTGTCCCTCCGGTTGGGAGGAAGAGGGGAGGTTGTTCCCCTGGTCAAGCTGTGTGGCAGCAATTTGTTGCAGACTGAGTCTGCAGTTTCTATCCTAGCTAGTGGAAGCCTCACTCCGGTTTGGAGTGAGGGGTGGACGTAGGTCTTTGGACCGAACCACCTAAAAATCTTGGTGTTCACTTGTGGTTTGTTTTTCCTTATATGTTATTTTCTCTGCTGCGCTCATTAGATGCTTGCTTAGGAACGTGTAAGGGCTAATAGATTTGTGTTGTCTTGCTGAGTTCCTTCTAAGTATTTTCAGCACTTTTCATCAACTGCTCTTAATTCCGCATACTTGAGCATTAGAGTTTTAAATTGGGCGATATTTGGAGCAGGATACATTCACCCCCCCCTCTGTATCCAGGCCTTGCATCCTATCAGTACCTCCGCTCGGGAATTTTCTTCTCGAGCTATCTGGATTACCTGAAAGCTCTTGAACAGTTGGGCTATTCCCCTCACAAGTTGAAGGTACTTGATCATTTGCATCTCCTGAGCTTCATAGTTTTCGTTGATCTGACTGGCGACCAAATGGGAGTCAGTATGAATTCTAACTCGCTCGGCTCCCAGGCGCCGCGCCATCCTGGCTCTAGAGATGAGAGCCTCCTACTCAGAGATGCTGTTGGACATCGGAAAGCTGAATTTCAGGGCATATTGTAGCCCTGCTCCTTCTAGGGATCTGAGGAGGATACCAGCACCGCAGCCGGCCGAGTTGGAGGACCCGTCAACGAATAGGTCCTAGGTGGGGCCAGACGTTGGCAGGGGTGTCTCCTCGGTCGGGACAGTGCTCTCCGCGATGAAGTCTGCGAGGGCTTGTCCCTTGATGGTTGTGCGGGGGTGGTATGAAATGTCGTAGGCCCCGAGCAGTATGGCCCACTTGACGAGGCAACCTGAAGCTTCGGGGTGAGCCAAAATCTTCTTCAGGGGGTCGCTAGTCAGCACCACGATGGAATGTCCTTGGAAATAGGGCCGGATACACTTAGTCGAGGTTACCAACGCTAGCACGAGTTTCTCGGTTGTGGGGTACCTTCTTTTGGCTTCGAGGAGCACCTTGCTGACATAATATACCGGCTTTTGTATGCCTCCATCGTCTCGAACTAAGACCGAGCTTATTGTGGAGGGAGTCACCGAGAGATAGAGGTATAATGCCTCTCTAGGGACTGGCTTCGATAGCATTAGAGGTGAAGCCGAGAATTCTTTTAGCTCGGTGAATGTCTTCTGGCACTCATTAACCCAGGCGAAGGTGGCAGACGCCAACTTAGGCCTTCTTAGCAATTTGAAGAAGGGCAAGCATAGTTCCGCCGCTCGGGATAGGAATCGGTTGAGTGCAGCAATTCGTCCAGTATGGCACTGGACGTCCTTGACACAAGCGGGTGGCCGCATGTTCAGGATGGCCTGGACCTTGTCGGGGTTGGCCTCGATCCCACGCTGAGTCACTAAGAATCCCAGGAACTTCTCGGATCTAACCTCAAAGGCACACTTAGCTGAGTTGAGCTTCATGTTATACCTCTGGAGAGTGTTAAAGGTCTCAGCCAGGTCGATGAAATGGTTCTTGGCCTGGGGTGTCTTGACGAGCATATCGTCAATATAGGCCTCGACGTTCTGCCCGATATGGTCTTCAAAAATGTGGTTGATCAGCCTCTGATACGTTGCTTTGGCATTTTTTAGCCCGAAAGGCATACAGGTGTAGCAGTATACACCGAAGTCGGTGATGAAGGCGGTCTTCTCGATATCTTCAGGGTCCATCCGGATCTAATGGTAGCCGGAGTAGGCATCCAGGAAGCTGAGAAGTTCATTACCGGAGGTTGAATCGACCAGTTGATCGATGCTCGATAATGGGTACCAGTCCTTCGGAGTGGCTTTGTTGAGGTCGATGAAGTCCACGCACATCCGCCACTTGCCCGTAGCTTTTGGTACCAGGATGGTATTGGCGAGCCACGTCGGGTAAAGGACCAGACAAAATAGCCCAATTTTCTTCCCCTTGTTGATATGCTCTTTCATGACCGCCTGTTTTTTTGGGGCATGCATTCTTCTCCGCTGCTGGATGGGTCTCACCGATGGGTCGAGGTTGAGTTTATGCATTACCACATCTTCGGGTATTCTAGGGAGATCCTCATCAGACCATGCGAAGACTTGAAGGTACTCGGAAAGGAAGTTTTTGTATTACTTTTGTACATCGGGTGGTAAATCTGCCCCAATTTTTACTTTGAGAGCCGAGTCGTCTTTGAGGAAGATTGACAGCAGCTCCCCGCCAAGTTTCCCTGCCATCATCTTGTCCTCGACTTCCTCGACCTCTTTCTTCTTTCCCTCTGGCCTTATGCCTTCAACCGAGATTACATAGCACCTTCTAGCTGTTACCTGGTTACCTCGGACTTCCCCAATACCGTATTTGATGGGAAACTTCAGTTTTTGGTGGTAGGTGGAGGGCATTACCTTTGTTTGACCGAGGATACCTCGGCTAAAGATGGCATTATAGGCCGTCATCCCCTTAATCACCACGAAGTTCGCCATAAACGTGACGGTTGTAGGAGGGGTATCAAGAGTAATAGGCAGGCTCATGGCTCCCTCGAGATAGGTCGCATGGCCTTTGAACCCGCAGAGAGGGTTCGAATCGGGCATAGCTTAGATAGGGTTTTTACCCATTTTCAAGAGACATTCGTACGCCAAAACATCAGGGGCGTTGCCATTGTCTAGAATCCTATCTACATTACAATGGCTTATAGTAGACGAGATTACAAGGGCGTCATCATGCGGGGTGGCTACGCCTTCCAGGTCTTCGTCTGAAAATACCAGGGCCTGCTGCTTGCTTGCCGGCGAGGTTCTAGGAGGCTCAGAAGCCCGGCTGGCTCGCTCGACGTGATGCTTTCTCCCTCGGCTACTATCCCCTCCAGAGGCGGATCCCCCCGAAATGACGTTGATGTGGACCCCACGGGGCGGTTGTCGATCTCTTTTGGGGGGACCCCGCGATCCTCCTATCGCTCAGCCACATACTGGGAAAGGTGCCGTTGGTGGATGAGACTCTCGATCTCATCCTTGAGGTGCTGACAATCCCCAGTGTGGTGGCCGTGGTCGTTGTGGAACTGGCAGTGCTTTTGGCGACTGCGGCGTCGGGGGTCAGCCTTCATAGGCTCAGGCCGACGAAGAAGACATGAGTCCTTGATTTCTTGATAGATCTCGTAGACCAGGGTGGACAAAGGAGTGTACCGCTCGAACTTTCGGGGAGGCTCCTTGCGGTCCCCATCTCGGTTTCTCCTCTTCCCCTGGCTCGAGGTTTGCTCGGACGGCCGCTTCTTGTCTCCTTCTCGTCCCGAGCTTGCTGGGTCTCGGCAAGCATTGAGGACTTCTTCGCACTCTGCGTGGCGCAGAGCCAGGGTCACCAGATCGACGAGAGAGGAGGGAGGATGGAGTACCAGCTCTCGCCGCAGGTTCTCATCTCGGGTGCCTCTGGTTAATGCGATGATGGCCGAGGCGTCGCCAGGCGGGGGATGCGCAGGGCTTCCGACTTAAATCGGTTGATATAAGCCCGCAGCTTTTCCCCATGTGCCTGCTTAAGCACCAACAACCCCGTAATTGACCTTGGAGGGCCGGTGTAGGCGAAGCTTTCCTTGAATAGTCACCCGAACTTTCTAAAGTTGTGGATGCTGTCGGGGGTGAGCGCTCAGAACCAGGATTGAACGCCCTAGACCAAAGTGGTCACGAACGCTCGGCACTTGACAGCGTCAGATGCTCCGTGTATAGTCATTAGAGCGTCAAAGCTATCGTAATGGTCAGCCGGGTCACCCTGGCCATCGTAAGATTTGAAGGCCAGTAGTGAGACTCTCGGGGAGACTTCAGCGTTCAAGATTTGGTCAGAGAACGGGGATTGCTCCTCGTCCTTTGGAGTGGAGTTCTTTTTGTGACGACCCAAGATCCGGATACCGAGAAGAACCCGACACCATTTGAATCCTGGCCCACCGCCCACGAGCCGGAGGGTTCGGAAGGGCTAAAAGAAGTGTGGAGATACAAGGAAATAGGAAATAGAGTAGACCAACTCAACAATTAACAGAAGTAAATAATCTAACTACAATAGAGTCCAATCTAATAAAAGTACAGTCTAAGGCAGAAGAATGTACCCAACGCCAAGTGAACACTCGGCTTACGCGAGCTGGCAACTAAGAACCTCCGCGCAGCACCCTCGAACCTCGAGGAAGAACCGTCACACCTGAAAAGTAGGGGTGATCCTCCTATCACTGGCTCAGTAGGGGTCCTGCAGAACCCCAGCCGTAAACAACGGCGGTAGCGGAAAGTAGCAACAACATCAGGAACAACAAACTGGGGGCCGGTAAAATCTCGGCGCTACAACTACTCCTACTGTACCAGAAAACATGCCCCGATCTCACCGTCGGGGGACCACCAGACCAACAGAAAACCTCTGACTACGCAGCCAAGAGAAACATCACGACAACCCTGTCATGGACCGCACACTGCCTAGGAAAAACCCTCGGTGACGCTCACCGGAACCCTAGACCTCTACCTCGGGAACACACCTGAAAACTACGAGTAAAACCACGTCTCGCAGATGTGAAACGGAACTCGAGTCACTACAAACTCACGTCACGTGACGGAAGCACTGCCCACCAGAAGCAAGGTTGGATGAGTCCACTGACGACTTAGTCCACAGCCTCAGGTGTCTCTCTGCGACGCCCCAGGTGGAGACTGAGACACCGTACAGTAACCAGGAACTCAAAACAAGGACTAGTTGGGGTCACGCTCGTCAGCACATGTCCAACTGCCCCCAACTACGTGCACATACACAGACCATCTGCTCTAGGTCGGGTCCTCTAGCTGGTTTCCCCCCCGCCGGACTCAGGCTGCAAAGGCAAGGAGTCCTATAGTAACCAGCCTAAAAACCATCTCTCTCGGGTGTAGCTCTCCACCTACTCCCAGGTGGGTCAGCACACGCGTGCCCATGCAAGTTACGACTAGTGGGAGGTCACTAAACGTGAATACGGAAAGCCCGCTGCACTCATGCCGACTCACGGAGACTCAATCACGCAATATAACACAAAAGCCCGGGAACACACGGGGTCGTCCGGACCCTCAAACCTCACGGGGACACTACTTGAGGTAACACGATACCTCCCGGATCATGAAGAATCATGCAGACACCCTTTCCATGCATCCGTATCGCATACGGACACCTCGGGGCAAGAAAATGTGGAACACGGCGGCCCGGGGGTAGACTGGGTTGGGCGGCCAACCCTTTAGCTGCCCAGAGGCCTGGGCGGCCACACCAGTGGCCGCCCAGCACCTGGGCACCCCCCTTCCTGGGAGGCCACAACCCTTGCCGCCCAGAGGGCTGGGCGGCCATCGGCTTGGCCGCCCAGTCCAGGGCCTTACTAGGTGAGGGCTGATGTGTCCCCTGTGGTTCTGAGTTTTGATGATGACAGTATTATGCCTCATTATGTTTACATCCTTGATGATATAATCCTGTTGCATTATGAGAAACTGTCACAATAGGTTTAAGGATGACTCACAGGTCATGAAGTTAACCCAAGTCAAAGTCAAATCATGACAGGTAAGGTGAATGCTCAGATCAGGTAATGCTTTAATTAGTTCTCCAGCATACATTCAGTTCTTGTCTGCTATATGCATTCAATTCATTGGTTCATGTTCATTGTGTATTGCCTCACATCAAGTCTAGACATCCTGGTTGCATTCTAAGTCTACACATCCTGCTAGGTCGGTCTTCAAAGTATGTACATTGATCTTCAAGGCATCGAGTCTATACACTGGATTGTCAAGCTTCATGTCTATACACTGGATTGTCTAACTTCAACTCTATACATCCGATTACTATTGCAGTGTTCACCAAGTCTATACACTGGACTTTGTTTCACCAAGTCTGTACACTCCACATCTTTCCCTACATTTTCTGGCCAAGTCTATACATCGCTAAGTCTGTACATCACTTCAGCTTACACGTTCAAAGCCTCAAGTCTGTACACCGTTTCGCCTCTTTGGAAAGTCTGTACAGTGTGAAGTCTATACATTGGGAACTCTGTGAAAGTCTATACACTGGTCTCCTACGCAAAGTCTGTACATCGGCTTCACTCGTCAAGTCTATACATCCACAGTGGACTTTCAAGTCTGTACATTGGCTTCACGTTTTCCAAGTCTGTACAGTGGCTTCGAATCGGCAAGTCTGTACATCGGCTTCACTCAATCAAGTCTATACATCCACAATGGATCATCAAGTCCATACATCCACAGTGGAACTTCCAAGTCTGTACAACACTGAAGCCTTCACAAGTCTGTACACTGCTTGAGCCTCACCAAGTCTGTACATCGCTTCAAGCGATTCAAGTCTATATAGCCTGCCTTCACGATCAGAGTCTATACATCGTTCCTCAAAGGCTAAGTGTATACATCCTTTCAAGCTTCAAGTCTACACACTCGATTGTTAGGTATTCAACCCTATACATTCAGTTGTTAGGCCTAAGTCTATACACTCGATTGTTAGGTCTTCAACCCTATACATTCAATTGTTAGGCCTAAGTCTATACACTCGATTGTTAGACCTTCAACTATATACATTGGTTGAGTCTATACACTGAAGACGCTGAAGACCTCCAAGTGTATACACTCTCACATGATACCCACTTGGTTAACTGTTGTGTCAAGTTTATACACTCGATTCCCTCATGCATTTCACAGAAGTCTACACATTCTATCTTGTTATGATAATGCATTTATCAGCAAGTCTATACACTGAGAGTGCATGTTACAAGTCTATACACTCTCTCAGTGTACATACTTGATAATTTGCTTTCTAAAGTATATACAGTCGTGGTTGTATGACTGAACTAACTAATCATGTTTTCCTTTGTCTCTGCCTGCAGAGGATTCAGATTAATGAGAGCACGTGATCCAAGAATGGATAAAGGCCCAGGATCGTGACACGTGTGCTGAAGCTTGCTGGAGAGCTGCCACGTGGTCCAAGGTTTGGGCGGGAGCTGTGGAGACCACACGCGCCCAGTGCTGCTGCTGATATAAATAGAAGGGTTCGTCTTCGGATGAAGGTAGATTGAAGCTGAGAGAAAAAGGGGCAAAGTCTATATAGTGAGAAACGAGCAGCAGAAGAAGATAAAGAAGAAGAAGAGAAAAAGAAGAGACAGAGAGAGGCTGCATGATTGAGTGTCAGGAAAAGAAAGAGAAAAAGAGAAGGAGCAGAGAGATAGTGAGAGTTCGTGGAGAAGAAGAAAGTAGTCTCGACTGAAGATCTGTCTACTGGACCGTGGATCAAATCCAGGCCAGTCAGCTCCGATGAGAGCCACATCTGATGTTCTTTCATTTACAGCTTGTGTTTGCTGTGTTATTTTCATTTCTTATTTTTCCTTTTATTCGATCTGATTTACTGTGTTCTTCTGATCCTCTGGACTGAGGTCGGGTCCCTCCTGGTCTGGAGGAAGAGAGGTCTGCGACCTCTGGTTTGCAAGTGGCTGGAAGTCACTTGTGTGTTTCCCTTCGGTTTGGATGAAGGGAGATCTAATCTCCGATTCTGGGCTTGTGGGTTGCAAGTCCAGGGGTCCCTCCTGGTCTGGAGGAAGAGAGGTCTTCGACCTCTGGTTTCCAAGTGGTTGGGAGTCACTTGGGGTGTCCCTCCGGTTGGGAGGAAGAGGGGAGTTTGTTCCCCTGGTCAAGCTGTGTGGCAGCACCTGTTGCAGACTGAGTCTGCGGTTTCTAGCTTGTGCTAGTGGAAGCCTCACTCCGGTTGGGAGTGAGGGGTGGACGTAGGTCCGTGGACCGAACCACCTAAAAACCCTGCTGTTCTGTGGTTTGCTTGTGGTGTGCTCTTCCATATCTTCTATCTGTTTCACAGGTTGTTTGAATAGTCTTGTTTCGAGTTACAGTGGCCTTGAGCTTTACATCTTGGTAAGTGAGTCTAGTTTGCATTGTACTGTCATTTGGCATTAGACTTCATCAGGTTCCACTAGTATAGTCAGCAGCTCATCTGGTCGATCAAATGTCTATTTGAACTCGATAGCTTTTATTCTGCAACTGTATCTAGTAGCAGGCGAATTGTTTTTAATTTGGGCAATATTCTTGAAGGGGATACATTCACCCCCCCCTCTGTATCGATCGCACCGTTCCAACAATTGGTATCAGAGCAGGTTGTCTGCTTAGAAGGTCCAGCGATCTGTAGATTCGATCCTGCTGTCTTGGTGCTTTATTATTCCTATTGCATTTATCTGATCAGCTTTCATGGGTAATCCACCGGTTTTCAATGGTTCTAATTTTAATGCGTGGTTTATCAGTTTACGAAATTATGTTGATGCAGTTAATCCTGATCTGTGGAAATTAATTTCACAAGGTCCTCACACATTACCAAAGAAAGTGTCCAAATGGACCAACAGCCACAGATCAAAGGATGGAGAAAATCAGAAAGCCTTCAATATGATGAAAGCAGCCACTAACAGAGCCTTACACTCTTGTTTTTATGATTGCAGGTCTACCAAGGACATCCTGGAGGAGCTGAAGCTAGCTCACAGGTTAAATGAAGACAACTGCATGATGGCTAAAGGAAGTATTCATAGCAGCAGCCAAAATGAAGAAGAAGATGAGGAGGAGGAGGTAAACATCTTCGAGAATTTTTCTTTAAATGATTGGGAGAATGCATATGCTGAGCTGTTTGAGTCTCATGAACAATTAAGAAAACGATACAAGAACTTGAAAAAGAAAAGTGATCAGGGTAGTTCAAGTTCACCATGTGAAAATTATGGAACACGAGATTTTTTATTTATTTATTTATTTATATTTATGGGAATTCTCTTATTTGTATTTATTGATTATTAGGCGTGCCAGTCACATGTGTGATGATTTTATTGTGCGCTCGACCTGACTTGGTCAGTCGATTGTGAAGTCCGAGTCGGGACCGAAAGTCCGTCATACCATAAAGACTATGACGTTAATTACGCCCTTCCTAGGAAGGACAACCTTTGATTAAACGCCAAAATAGGAGGCCGCTAGGGGCGGCTGAAAAGGATAGTGCGTGATATTGAAATTCTTGTTATTCTAAGAATGTAATTGAATAGACGACATGTTATTTAAATCAACATGACCTCCCTTTATGTGGGTCGTGCTGGGTAGAGATAGGACACCGTCCACGCAGTGGCGGGATGGGGCCTGGACAATCATTGGGGACATGTCCCCCTTTCAGGTTTATCCTCTGGCCAGGGGCCTCGAAGTATTTATCTTCCCCGAAGGATCGAGCCGGACGGGAGGTGTATGACATACGCTTCCCGGAGCTTGTCGGGGCTAAAGCGTCAATCGACCTTTTGGCAGCTTTTCCCCTTTATCTAGATTATGCCCAAGGGGAAATAGGCTATCATCCACGGAGTGCCGGGATGAAAGCCAAAAGTAGAGAGAGAGGCCAAACCTCCCGAATTACGTATGTCTGCCACGGGGCAATGTTCGATTTTCCCTTAGGGAAGCCGGTGGAACTCATGCAGGGGCAGAGCCCTCCCGAGCTAAAGGGGTTATTTCATGAATTCGATACGGGACATCGGAATGCAAGGGAGTCTGACTCCCTTTAAATTTATCCCCGGGACAGGTCTGGTGACTCATAGGTATCCCTGGATGGGTCTGATCAAGGTATCGGAGGTTCAATTGGATGGCAGGGCAGCTTCACGGCGCAGCTTAAGTGTGGACATAGGTTCCCGGCGCGAAACAAAGTGACAAGGGGGGTTCCCGGCGCGAAAACCACCGCGCCTGGAAGGGTTCTTCATAAGGCACTATTCTAGGCGCCGGGAAGCTGGCACCGGGGAGGTTCTCGGCGCGCCAATCACTGCGCCGGGAAAGGTTCTTCATGGGCACTGTTCTGGGCGCCGAGAAGTTGGCATCAGGGAAGTTCTCGGCGCGCCAGGGGTGGATGGGTTCTCGGCGCCAGAAGGCTTGCACCGAGAGCATTTTACCTATCCTACTGTGCGTGGTGCCGAGAGATATGATGGCACCGAGATGGTTTCTGAGTGTTTACGGCACTCTGTTTCTTGGGTTTCCTGGCGATTCAGGGGTTTCTTGATGATTCAGGCCAAGGTAAAAGAGGTCAGGTGAGGTCAAAGTGAATCAACTCATCAGATTTGAGCTGGATTGGGTTTAGGTTCCAAAGGAAGACCAAGATCGAAGAGGAATTTAGGGAAGATCAGGGTCTAAAGAACCCCTGTCACCAGTGTCGTGCAAAGTCCCAAGGATAGCTTAATGTCGACTTTCGTCATCCTGAGAGAATTTTGGCAGCACCTCCCCTGGACTTAGCATTTGCCAGGGAATGATAGACAATCACCCACGGAGTGCCGGGGTGAAAGCCGAAAGCAGAGGGGTATTGGACCCCTGACCCATGTACGTGCTTGCAGGACTATCTTAATATCCCTTTTGAGACCATTGAAGCTTATGCAGTGGCAGAGCTTCCTTGGTTCATAAGGTTATAAAAATAGATCGAGCCCGAGGAACCATGTAGGGGGGGTTATCCCCATTAATTTTCACCCCTGAGGTGCATGTGATGACCCTTAGTATCCCTCGACAGGACACGGGATTACATTGGGGAACAGCAGGGGTTTCAGTATAGCATCCGACTGGGTTCCAGCACTTAGGGGTTTTATTAGTGGCTGGAGGTTTATGGCACAAGAAGAGGCTTGGGGGGGGGGGGGGGGGGCAGTTCCCAGCGCGCAAAGAGCCGCGCCGAGAAGGGTGCTTTGGTGGCCACCATGTGTGGCGCTGGGAAGGGGGGCTTCAAATGTTTGTGGCACCGGAAAGGGGTCTTTGGTGGCCACCATGTGTGGCGCCAGAAAGGGGGCTTCAAATGTTTGTGGCGCCGGGAAGGGGTCTTCAAATGTTTGTGGCGCCGGGAAGGGAGAAAGGAAGGTTCTCGGCGTGCTAACCATTGCCCCGGGAAGGGGTCCTCGTAGGGTACTGCTGGTGGCGCCGAGAGGCTGGACTAGGGGGTTCCCGGCACGCAAAGGGCCGCGCCGGGAAGGTTTCTTCAATGGCTACTGCTCTTGGCGCCGAGAAGGGTTTTCTTGCTCCGGAGGCTCTGTTCTTGATTTCTATGGCTTCAGACATGGATTCAAGTGGTTTTTTGGCACAAATGGGGGGTCGGCTCGAAAGGTTTATCAGTATAGAGGCTGGATATTGAAGGGAGGGATAACATCCGTCGAGAGACGGGATCATCAATCACTAGAGGTCCTCATGAAATATACGTTTATGTCTGCCGGCAGCCGAGGGAATCAAGAGATGTCTGTCTCTGATTCCTGGGAAGACTTTAATGGCATCTGTATCAATGAGGGCAGAGGGAGAGCAGAGCCGAGTAATCCATAGGTAGTGGATTGGGGCCCTGTTCTAGTCTTTCCCCAAGGAGTAGACTGTGAAACACGGAGAGCAGGTTGAGAACCCGGAGCATCAAAACCAACGAACTGTTGAAAGGTAGACGGCTAATAGCCAACAGATGTTGGAAGCCCCAAGCGTATGGCCTGAGCAGTTGGGACGGAACATTTCATGAATGTATATATGTGCATCATCTGACCCCTTGCACAAATTGCAAAAGGGGAGCAGACCATAGAAAGAGGAGAAACACAAACATTGCTATTCGAATCGATCGGATTGCATAAGAGAAAGAACAGACAGATGAGAGGGGGAGACGCCCAAACGGGCCATCAGAGCATTTCATTCCATTGCATCATCCCAAACTTACACCAATCACCAGGGGGAAATGAGGGAAAGGAAGATAAAACAAGGGGTCGGGATTTCCCGGCTACATTCGATAAATCGAGGTAAGACTCGTAAGATTACATAAAGAGAAAGAAAAAAAAACATGGGGGAGGGTGGAGCATTGACTCCTCTCCCTCCCCAGCTACCCACCTGGAGCTTCTTCTCCTTCTCTTTCCCTTGGGATTGGTCTCTTCTCTCTTTTTTCAGCGGGGCAGGCTCTCTCTTTTTGTTCTTCTGGCCCCTTTCGAATGAGGGGATTTTTATATCCCGGTGTCCTCTCCTTTTTTTTCATGTTCGAGTGAGTGAGTTTATATATACCTCACCCTTTTCTTGCATCTCGGCATGTCGAAGTCGGCGTGCCTCCTCTGTTCGTAGCAGCTCCCGGCGCGCCGAGTGGCCTCCTGTTGAGGTTTCCGGCGCCGCTCCCGGAAGCCCATCTGGTCGGCCGATTTAGGGCTTTTAGGCCTCACACGTGCCTTGGCTTCTCTTAATTCTTTAAACTGATATTCATCGTAACTGGAGAAGGTCTAGTATTAATGACGTAACTTTGTTGAGATCATCTTGAGATTTCATCAGTCAGCAGACTGGGATTTCATCAGTGCTGTTGTTTGAATGACGATAACACCGGGCATCAGCTTTAGCCCGAGGAGGCTTTAGCCGGGTAATAGTTTCAGTGGTAATTCTTCCGTGGCTCCGACCTTGCCGGAATCTTCACAATCTTCATTTGCTGGTTCTGGCTTTATCTTTATCTTTGCTCACATCTCATCTGTCAACAAATCAATATCTGACTTGATATGACGTGTCATCTGCAGACCTTCAGACGAGGCCGTAGTGTAGCTCTTGTTAAAGTGTGCTAGGGGGTTTCATCAGTCAGGTGACTGCTATTTCATCAGCGCCGCCATCTGACTGGCAATGGCACCGGACCTCAGCTTGGCCGGGAAAAGGCTTTAGCCGAGTAGACGGTTGACGAGCTTCGTCATTGATCTTTCACTGTTGGTCTGATCTTCTTTTCAATTCTGTTTCCACCCTTGCTCATTTTCATGGTGTCAACAAATGCCCCCCACCTGCAGGCGACGTAAGTGCAGAATAAGCGGCACGGTGTTCGCAGGTGCATCTTTAGCTCAATGCTATTGACTCATTCTTTCAGTTATAGCTTGGCAGTATCCTCATACTGGGATTTCATCCTGGCACGATCTTCTTGGCTGGAGCCTCGATCAGCTGAACATCTATCGGCTTGAGCCCTAATCAACTGGCACATCTGACATCTGTCGGTTTTAGGCCCCGATCAACGGCATATTTGGCCTCTGTCGGCTTGAAGCCCCGATTGGCTGAACATCTTGTATCTATCGGCTTGAAGCCCCGATTGGCTGAACATCTTGTATATGTCGGCTTGAAGCCCCGATCGGCTGTACATCTGGCATCATGTGCTGTTATTTCCTTCATGTGGAAGAGTGGCAATCTCAGCTACCTTTATACGGATGACCCGTGTTCAGCATGAGAGCGTCCATCCTCTCAGGGAGAGAATGGGGACTCGCTCCACCGCGTGTCGGTATCCGGTGGGATTGCCTTTGCTGGGCCTGTTGGTTAACGGAAGACATGCATCTGGAACAGACGAGAGGTCTGTTCTTCAAAGATGACCGTGGCGATTTGCCGACCGACCATTGCGTGGTTTCATCGTCGACATTGGGCTTATGTCGATGCAAAGGAGTTTAAGCTTCATCAGAATAGACGAAAGGTCTAAACTGGGTAGGTTCATTGCAGGTGGGACATGAAAGGATATGTAGTTTTATTAGAACAAACGTAAGGTCTATCCCGGTAGGGTTTCATCGTTGATCCAACTGCCTCAGATGAAAGGTCTACACTGGCAGGGTTTCATTATTGATCGGGCGAGGTGCCGGTCGATCAACAGTTGGTTTCATCATCGATATTGGGTTTATATCGATGCAAAGAAAGTGTTATAAGTTTCATCAGAATAGACGAAAGGTCTATAGGGTTTCATCATTGATCGGGCGAGGTGCCGGTCTATCAACAGTTGGTTTCATCATCGATATTGGGTTTATATCGATGCAAAGAAAGTGTTATAAGTTCCATCAGAATAGACGAAAGGTCTACACTGGCAGGGTTTCATCATTGATCGGGCGAGGTGCCGGTCATCAACAGTTGGTTTCATCATCGATATTGGGTTTATATCGATGCAAAGAAAGTGTTATAAGTTCCATCAGAATAGACGAAAGGTCTACACTGGCAGGGTTTCATCATTGATCGGGCGAGGTGCCGGTCGATCAACAGTTGGTTTCATCATCGATATTGGGTTTATATCGATGCAAAGAAAGAGTTATAAGTTCCATCAGAATAGACGAAAGGTCTACACTGGCAGGGTTTCATCATTGATCGGGCGAGGTGCCGGTCGATCAACAGTTGGTTTCATCATCGATATTGGGTTTATATCGATGCAAAGTAGGTGTTATAAGTTTCATCAGAATAGACGAAAGGTCTACACTGGCAGGGTTTCATCATTGATCGGGCGAGCTGCCGGTCGATCAACAGTTGGTTTCATCATCGATATTGGGTTTATATCGATGTACAGAAAGAGTTATAAGTTTCATCAGAATAGACGAAAGGTCTATACTGGCAGTGTTTCAATTGGACATGGTTTCATCATTGATCGGGCGAGGTGCCAGTCGATCAGTGGTTGGTTTCATCGTCGATATGGGGCTTATATCGACGCAAAGAGTTTCATAGGTTTCATCAGTATAGACGTAAGGTCTAAACCGGACAGAGGATTTCATCATTGATCAGGCGTGGTGCCGGTCGATCAACGGTGGGACGTATGTAGAGGTGTAGGTCTCGTCAGGACAGACGTAAGGTCTATTCCAGCAGGTTTTATGGCGGGTGGGACTTTGCCAAGAAATACGTAGGTTTCATCAGGCTAGGCGTAGGGTCTATCCTGGTAGGGTTTTATCGTTGACCGGGCAAGGAGCCGATCGATCAAGGGAAGGTTTAGGAGTTTGATCAGGACAGACGTAAGGTCTGAACTGGCCAGACTTTATCGGAATGATGACCGGTTTTATTGTTGGTGGGATATGTGAAAAGAGGGTATGTAGATTTCATCAGGGTAGACGTAAGATCTACCGTGGAAAGGCTTTATCATCGGTGGGGCATAGAGCCAGATGACCGACGGAAGGCCTCGTCAGTGAAGGGTAGGTGAAGGCAACGTGCCGGTTGGCATGGAACTTCTGTCTTACCACATTACCGACCCAAGCGCCCTTTCGGGTTTTCGCCGGAGCCAGCCCCCTCTTGCTTTTGTCCACGCGCCCTTTCGGGTTTTCACGTGGCGGGGTACCCGATTTTGCCTGCAGTGCCCTTTCGGGTTTTCACCACAGCTGGGTTTTGGCCATTTTTGCCCTTGTTCAGAATGCCTGAACAAGTCTGGCGGGGCATCTCTATTTTTAGCCCCCATTTTGTCTCTTTCTCTTTTTTTTTATTGTTGGGACTTTGGCTTTGTAATCCACGTGCTCAGCTTATGTATGTATCATCATTGATGTGGGTGCTAACACCAATGCAAAGGGATGAGGTTTTATCATCTATCCGGACGGAAGGTCCGTGTTGATTTGAGAATGAGTGTAGCATTTTCCATCAGAGCGGACGAACAGTCTATTCCGAACGGGTTTTAGCATTGGTTAGGCGGCGTATCGCTCTATTAATAGCTGCTCTTATCATCGATATTGGGTCTATATCGAAGCAAAGATTTCATGGGCTTCATCAGGATAGACGTAAGGTCTAAACCGGACAGGTTACATCGCTGATCGGGCAGTGTGCCAATCGATCAGTAGCGGGTTTCATCATCGGTACTGGGTTCATACCAATGCAAGGATTTCATAGGTTTCATCGGGATAGACGTAAGGTCTAAACCGGACAGGTTTCATCGCTGATCGGGCAGTGTGCCAGTCGATCAATAGCGGGCTTCATCATCGGTATTGGGTTCATACCAATGCAAGGATTTCATAGGTTTCATCGGGATAGACGTAAGGTCTAAACCGGACAGGTTACATCGCTGATCGGGCAGTGTGCCAATCGATCAGTAGCGGGTTTCATCATCGGTACTGGGTTCATACCAATGCCAGGATTTCATAGGTTTCATCGGGATAGACGTAAGGTCTAAACCGGACAGGTTTCATCGCTGATCGGGCAGTGTGCCATTCGATCAACAGCAGGTTTCATCACGGCGGGACGTAAAGAGACTGTAGATCTAGTCGGAATAGACGTAAGGTCTAAACCGAACAAGGTTTTATTGCTGATCGGGCAATGTGCCGGTCGATCAGTATCAGGTGTCAGTGCTGGGTTTATACCAATGCAAGGATTTCATAGGTTTCATCGGGATAGACGTAAGGTCTAAACCGGATAGGGTTTCATTGTTGTGGGTCTTCGACAGAAACAAGTGGAAGTGTTTTATCAGAACAGACAGAAGGTCTATCCCGAGGTGGGCTTATTATCGAGGGAATTTTTCTCGAGCAATGCATGACGGCTTCAACAGAATAGACGTAAGGTCCATTCCGGACAGGTTTAATCGTTGATCGGGCAAGGCGCCGGTCGATCGACGAGGAGCTTTATGGTGGGAGGTGAGGCTTTCTTTGGAATCACCACATTACCGACCCAAGCGCCCTTTCGGGTTTTCGCCGGAGCCAGCCCCCTCTTGCTTTTGCCCACGCGCCCTTTTGGGTTTTCACGTGGCGGGGTACCCGATTTTGCCTGCAGCGCCCTTTCGGGTTTTCGCCACAGCCGGGTTATAGCCATTTTTGCCCTCGTCCCCGTTTAGGAACAAGGCCGGCGGGGTATCTCTATTTTTAACCCCAATTTTTTTTTAACTTTTTTTTTGTTCTTTCTTATTCCTTCCTTTTTCCCTCTTTTTTTTTTAGAGGGTGACAAGTCGGAATGCCACCAGCTCAAAATGAGGGTAGCTTGGTTAGGGCGGAGTGCCACTAGACCAAGAAAAGGGTAGCTCGACTAGGGCGGAGTGCCGCTAGACGAAGAAAGGGTAGCTTGGCTAGGCGGAGTGCCGCTAGACCAAGGAAAGGGTAGCTCGGCTAGGGCGGAGTGCCGCTAGACGAAGACATGGTAGCCTGGCTAGGGCGGAGTGCCGCTAGACCAAGAAAGGGTAGCTTGGCTAGGGCGGAGTGCCGCTAGACCAAGGAAAAGAGGGTAGCTTGCTCAGGGCGGAATGCCGTTAGACCAAGATAAGGGTAGCTCGGTTAGGGCGGAATGCCACTAGACCAAGGAAAAGAGTAGCTCGGTTAGGGCGGAATGCCACTAAACCAAGGAAAAGGGTAGCTTGGTTAGGGCGGAATGCCACTAAACCAAGGGAAATGGTAGCTTGGCTAGGGCGGAGTGCCGCTAGACCAAGGAAGGGTAGCCTGGCTAGGGCGGAGTGCCGCTAGACCAAGGAAAAGAGGGTGGCTTGGTTAGGGCGGAGTGCCGCTAGACCAAGATAAGGGTGTAGCTTGGCTAGGGCGGAGTACCGTTATATCAAGAAATGGGTAGTTCGGCTAGGGCGGGGTGCCGCTAGACCAAGAAAGGGTAGCCTGGCTAGGGCGGAGTACCGCTAGACCAAGGAAAGGGTAGCCTGGTTAGGGTGGAGTGCCGCTAGACCAAGGAAAGGGTAACTCGGCTAGGGCGGAGTGCCGCTAGATCGGGAAAGGGGTAGCTTGGCTAGGGCGGAGTGCCGCTATACCAAGAAATGGGTAGCTCGGCTAGGGCGGGGTGCCGCTAGACCAAGAAAGGGTAGCCTGGCTAGGGCGGAGTACCGCTGGACCAAGAAAAGGGTAGCTTGGTTAGGGCGGAGTGCCGCGGGACCAAGAAGAGGGTAGCTTGGTTAGGGCGGAGTGCCGCTAGACCAAGAGGGGGTAGCTCGGTTTAGGGTGGAGTGCCACTAAACCAAGGAGAAGGGTAGCTCGATCAGGGCAGAATGCCGTTAGACCAAGATAAGGGTGTAGCTTGGCTAGGGCGGAGTGCCGCTAGACCAAGATAAGGGTGTAGCTTGGCTAGGGCGGAGTACCGCTAGACCAAGGAAATGGTAGCCTGGTTAGGGCGGAGTGCCGCCAGACCAAGGAAAGGGTAACTCGGCTAGGGCGGAGTGCCGCTAGACCGGGAAAGGGGTAGCTTGGCTAGGGCGGAGTGCCGCTATACCAAGAAATGGGTAGCTCAGCTAGGGCGGGGTGCCGCTAGACCAAGAAAGGGTAGCCTGGCTGGGGCGGAGTACCGCTAGACCAAGAAAAGGGTAGCTTGGTTAGGGCGGAGTGCCGCGGGACCAAGAAGAGGGTAGCTTGGTTAGGGCGGAGTGCCGCTAGACCAAGAGGGGGTAGCTCGGTTTAGGGTGGAGTGCCACTAAACCAAGGAGAAGGGTAGCTCGATCAGGGCGGAATGCCGTTAGACCAAGATAAGGGTAGCTTGGCTAGGGCGGAGTGCCGCTAGACCAAGATAAGGGTGTAGCTTGGCTAGGGCGGAGTACCGCTAGACCAAGGAAAGGGATAGCTCGGTTAGGGCGGAGTGTCGCTAGACCAAGAAAAGGGTGACTTGGTTAGGGCGGAGTGCCGCTAGACCAAGATAAGGGTGTAGCTTGGCTAGGGCGGAGTACCGCTAGACCAAGGAAAGGGATAGCTCGGTTAGGGCGGAGTGCCGCTAGACCAAGAAAAGGGTAGCTTGGCTAGGGCGGAGTGCCGCTAGACCAAGAAAAGGGTGACTCGGTTAGGGCGGAGTGCCGCTAGACCAAGAAAGGGTAGCTCGGCTAGGGTGGAGTGCCGCTAGACCAAGAGGGGGTAGCTCGGTTTAGGGTGGAGTGCCACTAAACCAAGGAGAAGGGTAGCTCGATCAGGGCGGAATGCCGTTAGACCAAGATAAGGGTAGCTTGGCTAGGGCGGAGTGCCGCTAGACCAAGATAAGGGTGTAGCTTGGCTAGGGCGGAGTACCGCTAGACCAAGGAAAGGGATAGCTCAGTTAGGGCGGAGTGCCGCTAGACTAAGAAAAGGGTGACTTGGTTAGGGCGGAGTGCCGCTAGACCAAGATAAGGGTGTAGCTTGGCTAGGGCGGAGTACCGCTAGACCAAGGAAAGGGATAGCTTGGTTAGGGCGGAGTGCTGCTAGACCAAGAAAAGGGTAGCTTGGCTAGGGCGGAGTGCCGCTAGACCAAGAAAAGGGTGACTCGGTTAGGGCGGAGTGCCGCTAGACCAAGAAAGGGTAGCTCGGCTAGGGCGGAGTGCCGCTAGACCAAGAAAAAGGGTAGCTCGGTTAGGGCGGAGTGCCGCTAAACCGAGGGAAGTATCCTGACTAGGGCGAAACGCCCTTCATTGGTGTGAGGTAAACATCGACGCGAAGAAGGATGGGGTTTCATCATGCAATCCAGACGGAAGGTCTGAATTAATGTTGATGGATAGCAGCTTGAGCATGAAGCCGTTTTCCGAACATGTATGTTTCATCGTCAATGTTGGGGTTTGGCATTAACGCAAAGGAATAGGATTTCATAATCTATCCAGACGAAAGGTCTGAATTGATTTAGAGGATATGGATGGCGGCTCGGGCCCGAAGCCGTGCACTGGAAATGTGAGTTTCATCGTTAATGTGGCTCTGATCAGCTGGATATCTTCATCTTTGCATATCACTGATTCTGTTGACTTTTCTTTGGCAATCTTTACACATTGGTCGGCTTGAGTGTCGATGGTAGAATATCTGTCGGCTTGGACACCGATAGCTAGAATTTTAATTTCTCTTAGCTGGCCATACTGGCAATCCATATTTGTGAGCATCCATCATCTCGAATGCTGATGGTTAGACATCTCTGGTACGCTGGAGGCTCATCAGGCATCTATCAACTTGAACGTCGGTGGTTAGGCGAACTTCCATCATTCTTCATTGATCCATCATTCATTGTTCATTGTCATCTGGGATTCCATCATTTGGATAGTCCCTGACATCAGCAGCAGACGTGCAGTGTAAGAGTCTGCGACAGGATGGCCCTTGAAAGGTAAATGCTCCAATTTTATTCATCATTGTCCTAAGTGATCATTGCCCCTTTAAAGGGGTGAACATATCCAGCAACGGCCATGCATGCCGCCATTGACATCTCATACATTTACCCCTGGAATGGGGAACCATGTGTGTCTTCCATCATTCTTTTGGCATACATTGGTCCCAAGAACGGGATACCATCAATATTTCTCATTGTTTGGCATACATCTGCCCACGGGATGGGGTACCATTTGGAACTTTCATCATCTCATAATCATCATTTTTCTTCCTATTTTCTTCTTCTTTCTTCTTCTTTTTTTTTTTGATATGCATCCCCCTCCTTAAAATGGGGTATCATCGGTATCTTCCATCATTTCATCATCTTTCTTATTTTTTTCCCATCTTTGATGTGCATCACCCCTCAAATGGGAGTACCATTTATATATATATATATATATATTTTTATTTCATCATCATTTTTTATCATCATTTTTTATTCTCATGTGCCCCAGGACGGGGCATCATTCATACCTTTCATCATCATTTTTTGTTAATGCATCTGCCCTCAAGACGGGGCATCATCTGCTCCCCTCATCATTTTTTTTATGCGTGGACATCTGCCCCCAAGGAAGGGGTATCATTGGCATCCTTCACCATCATCATTTTTTCTTCTCTTCCCCCCTTTTTTGGTATATATCTGCCCCAGAGCGGGGTGTCATCTTTTCTTGTAGCATCACCGGGCTTCTTTGGGGCCGGGAATGTATCCTTGTTGTAGTGGGTGACCCACTCGAACAGGGCCCAAGTCTTTTCCTTAGGAAAGGAGTAGGGTTTAGTCATTTTGCTTCTTAGGGAATGGCCTAGCTCGCCAGTCTTTGCCGACGAAGAGCTAGCTACCTTCTTTGCCTTCTTCCTTTATTTCTCGAAGGCTTGAAAATCGGCAATGTGAATATCTTTATGCATCAGTTGTTCATCGGCAGGCTTGTTCTTTTGACTTAGGGAAGTAGTGGTCGGGTAATATTTCACCAAAAAGGCCTCAATATCAGCCACAATCTCATTCAGGAGATCGAGGGACTTGACTTCGATGCCAATCAGCCTTGTTAAGATTTCTATCTTCCGGTTGTGCTTGCATATCAGGACAGCCTCTTCATGGTTTGGTGGGTGCCGACATATGGCGCAGAGGTCCTTTCATCGGCAGATATAATCCAGAGCAGATTTATCGGCCCTTTGTTTAATTTCGTACAATTCTGCCTTAGTCCTTTCTTACTTGGCAGACTCGGTTCCCATTGTCTGTTTCATATCGGGTCTATCCATCACTGCTAGAGCTGGTGAGTTTGAGTGCAAACCAGGCAGATGCCAACCCATTTCATTCAGCTTGCTCTACAGCCCTTCAACTTCTTGTAATTTTTTATATAGTTCTGTCATCATGGCAAGGCCAAGAACATTGCCCCCAGTCCTAATCTTAGGAGGGACTGGCGGTGTTCTATTAAAGACGCAAGATGCGCCCAGGCTTTCAGAGATTGATATCTTTGCCCTTATGCCCCCATACAGAGGAGGAGTGGGGTAGCATGCTTCTTCTTTTGGTGGCAGGAGGTGCCCATACTTCTTCCTGGTTTTATCATCATGACGGGAGACTGAAACCTTGGCTTGCTCTAACCTTACTGGTGCGGAGCATATCTCTTCATCATCTTCTTTGAGAGTCTGGCCATTGCCGGGCGAGACCGACAGCATGTTATAGGAGCAGACTCTGTTCCCCCCGTATTTCTTTGCATCCGCTTTTCCTTCCTTTTGGCGGTCGGCATCTATACCGCTAAGGGGTCATCTAGCACATCTGGCACTTTTGATTCACTTTTCATTTTCTTCATCAGGCTTGGGGATTTGACATGCTCCCGCAGGACGGGTCCATCGGTGCCTTCTGCACAGGCTTTTGACATCACTTTAGTCAACTGCCGGTATAGGGATATCACATTGACTGCTCTTTTTAGCTCAGGCAGCTCATGCGGGCGTGGCGGGTCCACTCTGTATTCACCCAGGTGTAGTTCCCCTTTCTTAATCATTCTTTCAATAGCATCTTTGAATTCATAGCAATCTTCAATGGGATGACCCAACGCCTGGTGGTATGGGCAGAAGCGGGGGTCATCTTTTCTTTTGGCATCATCAGGTCTCTTTGGATCTGGAAGGACAATTTTGTCAAATTGGGCGGCCCATTTAAACAGGAGCCAAGTCTTTTCTTTAGGAAAGGAATAAGGCTTGCTCATCCTGGCTCGCAGAGCGGGGCCATCCTTCTGATCAGCCGTTCCGGCGGGAGGAGGGCGGGCAACGCCTTTTTTCTTTATCTTTTTGTTGCTCAAACATCTTGAAGTCTATTGTACTGACTTCTGCAGGCGTGGGCCGTCTATCAGCCGATCTAGCTTCATGGCATACAACAGTAGTAATTAAAGGACCACTGGAGGGGAAGGCGTCGACCTCTACCACATCATTGTTTGGTCGGTCAAACGACCTTATCTCCATTCCAATCATTCTTTCGAGAGTCTCCTGCCAAAGATTTTGCTTGCAAATTTGGACGGCGTCCTCCTGATGCGGAGGCCGCCTGCATCTCATGGTGAGATTCCCCCATCTTTTTATATAATCCAGAGTGATCTCATCTTGCTTTTGCTTTGTTGCATATAGCTCGGCTATTGTGATTTCTCTTTCTGTAATATGAAATCTGTCCCGAATTTTTGCTGCATATCGGGCCAATCAGTCACTGACCTAGCCGGTAGGCCAAAGTATCATTCAAAGGCTAACCCTATAAGGGACGAGCAGAAGAATTTCAGGAGGTAGGATTCATCAGATGCCAGATTGCCCATAATTTTTGTATAGTAGGCTATATGCTCTTTGGGGGAGCCCTGGCCATTGAATGTTTTCAAATTTCAGCGGTTTGCTGACGCCTGGTGGTAGTTTCTTAGCAGCATAATGCGCAGGATATGGTACCTTATAAACATCATAGGTACTGGAATCCCCGGTCCTTTCGGACAACTTCATTTCAATAATTTTTTCTATCATCAGCTTGCCAGCCACATCCGGATCTATGGGCTCCGGGAAGAAGCGTGCCCGCTGCCGGCTGAAGGGGGTTGTCATAATTGTTGTATGCAGAGCAAGCACGGCAGGCTGCGTTTGAGACGCAGAGGGCTGAGCTGCCACTTATTGTAGAGAAGATTGACTCGACGCCTTGCCTTTGTCAGTTTGAGCAGGATGGACCGGAGAGACCACCCTTATCGAGCTGGAAGTCTGTCCAGCTGGCTCAGCATTGTTGTGCATCCCTTGGTTTTGATGATGACAATAGGATATGTTTGATTAATCAAGTTCTATCTTGTTTCATAACAAATACAAGTGGTTTGATTGTTACTTCAAAGTATTGGACTCATTCAATTTACCTCTGATAAGTTAAGTAATTTCAGGTCCACTGAAATCCAAGTGGAATCAACAAATCAGAAGAAGTGTCAAAGGCCGCTTGTCGACCAGGGAAGTGGTTATGGTCGACCAACGAACTCAACCAGAAAAGCATCAGATCATCTGTCTTCTGGAAGCATCTTGGCTGTCGACCAAAGCCCCACCTCTGGTCGACCACAGGAAAAGACAGAACATCAGACAGAACCAATGGCCACCTGATATTTGCCCCTTGTCGACCAGCGTCAAGGCTGTGGTCGACCACGGGGAACGCAGGTGTCAGCCAGAATGGAACAGCCGTCTGGACACAGCTCGTTGTCGACCAGAGACAGTGTCATGGTCGACCACGGGTTTATATATCGTCCAAAACCGAACTCTAACCGAATTCTGTTTTGGTTCCTTAAAACCTGCAGATGGTTGTTGCAGGTTGTTGGGCTGCTCAGGAGATAAGATTCCGCACGGGAATCAAGGAAACAATCTTGCTTAGAAGTGGTCAAACTCGTTCTAACGATTGGATTTAAAACCGATCCCTGGTTTCTAGCAGATTGGCGCTCGATCTGAAAATTGAGCGGGAAGAGTTTTACTCTTGATAAAAGGGCTGTATGAAAAAAAAAAGAACACACATCACGAACAAGGAAGCGGTGAGAGAGCACGGAATAGAAGCCAAGGAAGATACACACAGAAGAGGAAGAAGAAGCTCTCCACCAATCAAAAATCTGCAGAAAGGTTAAAGGCAATCTCGTTGCTGCAGAAGGAAGACTTAGCTCAAGACTGTGTGATCTCCAGCAGCAGAACAATCGAAGGCAACTGACTGGAAGATCAACAGGGAGTCTAGGCTTCTTCATAAGCGTGATCGAGTCCCAGGCTGAACACTTATTCTTCTACACACGCCAATATTCAGTCCTGTCTTTCATCACCTGTTCTTATCATCTTTTCATTTCTGATTACAATTATTGTCAAGCTGTGAGGCAGCAGAATCAAGCTGTGTGTCAGCAGGTACAAGCTGTGTGTCAGCAGGTACAAGCTGTGTGTCAGCTGTGTTTTGGTTGAGATCAGAGATTCTCATAGTGAAGCCTTGCTTGAGTTAAGCAAGGGGTGGATGTAAGTCTCAGGAAGAGACTGAACCACCTTAAAAATCCTTTCTTGTGGTGTGCTTGTGTGTGTTTGATTTCCTATATGTATGCTTGCATCTTTACTATCCGCATTAGTTCTATGATTCATTAATTACCAGTAGCTCATCTGGTCGATAGTCAGTAAATTATCAAAAAGGGGGAAAGATCTATTCACCCCCCCTCTAGATCTATTCAGTCCGTATCCAACAAGCATGCTTGGAGACAAGTGTATGCTCGCCTCTTTCATTGAGTTGTCTTCTGAGGGAGTCAATATCCTGCTGGTATCTTCTTGAATATCATCTGGATCATGGGATCCAGGGTTGTTGGGATCTGTATTTCTCCCGATATTTCTTCAGTGGAAACACCCAGAGGGTTGCATTCTTCTTCCGCAGTCACTACATTGACTGTCATCATAGTGACTTCTTGAGCTTCATCGGCAGCCATTATCTTTTCTTTCACTGCTCGACTTCTTCTTGTGACGGCATTTGGCCTGTGTGCTAATTTAATCAGCTCTTCAGGCTGGTCTGGTAGTGTGTTATATTTCCCGGTGACACCGGCCATATTGCAGGAAAAAACCTGCATATTTCCCTTCCGACTGTGGACTTTCCCTCTGACCCGACTCGGATATGTGAGGCGGTCAAAGACTGAAGTCCTTTCTTCTGCTTCTTCCCTCTTGGGGCTATCTTTTCGATGTCTGACCCTACGGCCATCCTCATAGTCGTTGGAGTCTGAGGATGAGACTCCAAACACCACATCTTCTGAGGTTTCATCTTTTTCATGTAGGGTGCCCAAGGCACGAAACAATCTTTGCTGCCCTAGGGAGGGGCTCCCTAGATAGTGGAAGTAGTCTTGAACCACCTGGTTCATTTCTTCTTGGCTATGCCTTTGTAGATCTGATCGGGGTGGCAGCCTCTCTTCGATCTTTGGCTGATAAGCCAGCCTTGAAATTTGGGCAGCCAAATGCTCCGACTTGGACTATTTGAAGATATCAGCCTGTCTGGCGCAGGCCTTCAGTCTCTTTGGAATAGCAGCATAGGCTGGATCTTCCATTCTTCTTTGTTCTTCCCTTTGGCAGTATATATTGTCCCCCCCCTTCGTGGCGAGTGGCAATGACATCTTCTCTCCTTCTGCCCCCAGCCCTGGGGTGAATGACAGTAGCATTTTCTTTTCTTTCTTCTCATCTCCTGCTCCCAGTTCCGTGGTGAATTTCAGCAACATCTTCTTTTCTTTCTTCTCATCTCCTGCTCCCAGTCCTGGGGCGGACAATAATGGCATACTCTTCTTTCTTCTGACGTCTTCTGCCCCCAGCTCTGGGGAGGATGACATTGGTATTTTATTTTCTTTCCCATCTTCTGCCCCCTGCTCTGGGGCGGATGGTAGTAGTCTCTCCTTTTCTTTTCTCATCTCTCCCGACTCTGGCTTCAGGGTGGACAGCAGTGGCACCTTGCTCTTGAGCCGGAATCCAGCTATGTATCTTCTTCGGCCTCCATATCTGTTTATATCTTGCTGGCTTGGGTGCCAGCGACTTCCTCTCATTAGTTCCCCAGTTGGCCCTCATAGTGGCCAGAATTTGGAACTTGTTGTTGGTCTGGATGGTTAGGACAACCCTGTCCGACCGGACGTCTTTGGGGCGACTATTGAGGTTCGCCCTAACATCTCCAATCATCATCGTCTTTCCAGAATTTGAAAGACGATGGCTTGTAGCAGCACACTGGCTCCTCCGGTTACCTCTTCTCCCTTTTTGGGCAGCAGCGGGGACAGCGTCCCTCCTTTCCGCATGGTGGACAAAGCAGGCGACGACTATCGGGGCCGTTTTTTCTGGTAAGCTTTCCTTCTCATCAGCAGTCTTCATCGGGGCACATGTAGTAGTGCCTTGTTTTTTTTTTTTGTCAGCAACCTCTAGTAGGTCGGTGAAGATGAGGCCCAAGCAGTTGGGCGACCCGATAGCAGGGGGTATAGACCCGAACATCGTGGGCACCGTCAGGCAGCCTTCGCGAACATAAGCGTCAACGACCTGGTGGCCGAAGTGGGGGGGGAAGACGAATCCACTCGTCATTTTAGTTCTTGGAAATAGGATTAGCGCACAATTAGAATTTAAGAGGGGCCGCCGGGCCTCCTATTTTGGCGTAGAGATGAAGGGAGACTAGGTCCCACCGGGCGTGCCAGACTTGTGGAACGCGGGATTTTTTATTAATTTATTTATTTATATTTATGGGAATTCTCTTATTTGTATTTATTGATTATTAGGCGTGCCAGTCACATGTGTGACGATTTTATTGTGCGCTCGACCTGACTTGGTCAGTCGATTGTGAAGTCCGAGTCGGGACCGGAAGTCCGTCATACCATAAAGGCTATGACGTTAATTACGCCCTTCCTAGGAAGGACAACCCTTGATTAAACGCCAAAATAGGAGGCCGCTAGGGGCGGCTGAAAAGGATAGTGCGTGATATTGAAATTCTTATTATTCTAAGAATGTAATTGAATAGACGACATGTTATTTAAATCAACATGACCTCCCTTTATGTGGGTCGTGCTGGGTAGAGATAGGACACCGTCCACGCAGTGGCGGGATGGGGCCTGGACAATCATTGGGGACATGTTCCCCTTTCAGGTTTATCCTCTGGCCAGGGGCCTCGAAGTATTTATCTTCCCCGAAGGATCGAGCCGGACGGGAGGTGTATGACATACGCTTCCCGTAGCTTGTCGGGGCTAAAGCATCAATCGACCTTTTGGCAGCTTTTCCCCTTTATCTAGATTATGCCCAAGGGGAAATAGGCTATCATCCACGGAGTGCCGGGATGAAAGCCAAAAGTAGAGAGAGAGGCCAAACCTCCCGAATTACGTATGTCTGCCACGGGGCAATGTTCGATTTTCCCTTAGGGAAGCCGGTGGAACTCATGCAGGGGCAGAGCCCTCCCGAGCTAAAGGGGTTATTTCATGAATTCGATACGGGACATCGGAATGCAAGGGAGTCTGACTCCCTTTAAATTTATCCCAGGGACAGGTCTGGTGACTCATAGGTATCCCTGGATGGGTCTGATCAAGGTATCAGAGGTTCAATTGGATGGCAGGGCAGCTTCACGGCGCAGCTTAAGTGTGGACATAGGTTCTCAGCACGAAACAAAGTGACAAGGGGGGTTCCCGGCGTGAAAACCACCGCGCCTGGAAGGGTTCTTCATAAGGCACTATTCTAGGCGCCGGGAAGCTGGCACCGGGGAGGTTCTCGGCGCGCCAATCACTGCACCGGGAAAGGTTCTTCACGGGCACTGTTCTGGGCGCCTGGAAGCTGGCATCAGGGAAGTTCTCGGCGCGCCAGGGGTGGATGGGTTCTCGGCGCCAGAAGGCTTGCACCGAGAGCATTTACCTATCCTACTGTGCATGGTGCCGAGAGATATGATGGCGCCGAGATGGTTTCTGAGTGTTTACGGCACTCTGTTTCTTGGGTTTCCTGGCGATTCAGGGGTTTCTTGATGATTCAGGCCAAGGTAAAAGAGGTCAGGTGAGGTCAAAGTGAATCAACTCATCAGATTTGAGCTGGATTGGGTTTAGGTTCCAAAGGAAGACCAAGATCGAAGAGGAATTTAGGGAAGATCAGGGTCTAAAGAACCCCTGTCACCAGTGTCGTGCAAAGTCTCAGGGACAGCTTAATGTCGACTTTCGTCATCCTGAGAGAATTTTGGCAGCACCTCTCCTAGACTTAGCATTTGCCAGGGAATGATAGACAATCACCCACGGAGTGCCGGTGTGAAAGCCGAAAGCAGAGGGGTATTGGACCCCTGACCCATGTACGTGCTTGCAGCATTATCTTAATATCCCTTTTGAGACCATTGAAGCTTATGCAGTGGCAGAGCTTCCTTGGTTCATAAGGTTATAAAAATAGATCGAGCCCGAGGAACCATGTAGGGGGGGTTATCCCCATTAATTTTCATCCCTGAGGTGCATGTGATGACCCTTAGTATCCCTCGACAGGACACGGGATTACATTGGGGAACAACAGGGGTTTCAGTACATCATCCGACTGGGTTCCAGCACTTAGGGGTTTTATTCGTGGCTGGAGGTTTATGGCACAAGAAGAGGCTTGGGGGGGGGGGGGGGGGGCAGTTCCCAGTGCGCAAAGAGCCGCGCCGAGAAGGGTGCTTTGGTGGCCACCATGTGTGGCGCTGGGAAGGGGGGCTTCAAATGTTTGTGGCGCCGGAAAGGGGTCTTTGGTGGCCACCATGTGTGGCATCGGAAAGGGGGCTTCAAATGTTTGTGGCGCCGGGAAGGGGTCTTCAAATGTTTGTGGCGCCGGGAAGGGAGAAAGGAAGGTTCCCGGCGTGCTAACCATTGCGCCGGGAAGGGGTCCTCGTAGGGTACTGCTGGTGGCGCCGAGAGGCTGGACTAGGGGGTTCCCGGCGCGCAAAGGGCCGCGCCGGGAAGGTTTCTTCAATAGCTACTGCTCTTGGCGCCAAGAAGGGTTTTCTTGCTCCGGAGGCTCTGTTCTTGATTTCTATGGCTTCAGACATGGATTCAAGTGGTTTTTTGGCACAAATGGGGGGTCGGCTCGAAAGGTTTATCAGTATAGAGGCTGGATATTGAAGGGAGGGATAACATCCGTCGAGAGACGGGATCATCAATCACTAGAGGTCCTCATGAAATATACGTTTATGTCTGCCGGCAGCCGAGGGAATCAAGAGATGTCTGTCTCTGATTCCTGGGAAGACTTTAATGGCATCTGTATCAATGAGGGCAGAGGGAGAGCAGAGCCGAGTAATCCATAGGTAGTGGATTGGGGCCCTGTTCTAGTCTTTCCCCAAGGAGTAGACTCTGAAACACGGAGAGCAGGTTGAGAACCCGGAGCATCAAAACCAACGAACTGTTGAAAGGTAGACGGCTAATAGCCAACAGATGTTGGAAGCCCGAAGCGTATGGCCTGGGCAGTTGGGACGGAACATTTCATGAATGTATATATGTGCATCATCTGACCCCTTGCACAGATTGCAAAAGGGGAGCAGACCATAGAAAGAGGAGAAACACAAACATTGCTATTCGAATCGATCGGATTGCATAAGAGAAAGAACAGACAGATGAGAGGGGGAGACACCCAAACGGGCCATCAGAGCATTTCATTCCATTGCATCATCCCAAACTTACACCAATCACCAGGGGGAAATGAGGGAAAGGAAGATAAAACAAGGGGTCGGGATTTCCCGGCTACATTCGATAAATCGAGGTAAGACTCGTAAGATTACATAAAGAGAAAGAAAAAAAAAACATGGGGGAGGGTGAAGCATTGACTCCTCTCCCTCCCCAGCTGCCCACCTGGAGCTTCTTCTCCTTCTCTTTCCCTTGGGATTGGTCTCTTCTCTCTTTTTTCAGCGGGGGAGGCTCTCTCTTTTTGTTCTTCTGGCCCCTTTCGAATGAGGGGATTTTTATATCCCGGTGTCCTCTCCTTTTTTTTCATGTTCGAGTGAGTGAGTTTATATATACCTCACCCTTTTCTTGCATCTCGGCATGTCGAAGTCGGCGTGCCTCCTCTGTTCGCAGCAGCTCCCGGCGTGCCGGGTGGCCTCCTGTTGAGGTTTCCGGCGCCGCTCTCGGAAGCCCATCTGGCTGGCCCATTTAGGGCTTTCAGGCCTCACACGTGCCTTGGCTTCTCTTAATTCTTTAAACTGATATTCATCGTAACTGGAGAAGGTCCAGTATTAGTGATGTAACTTTGTTGAGATCATCTTGAGATTTCATCAGTCAGCAGACTGGGATTTCATCAGTGCTGTCGTTTGAATGACGATAACACCGGGCATCAGCTTTAGCCCGAGGAGGCTTTAGCCGGGTAATAGTTTCAGTGGTAATTCTTTCGTGGCTCCGACCTTGCCGGAATCTTCACAATCTTCATTTGCTGGTTCTGGCTTTATCTTTATCTTTGCTCACATCTCATCTGTCAACAAATCAATATCTGACTTGATATGACGTGTCATCTGCAGACCTTCAGACGAGGCCGTAGTGTAGCTCTTGTTAAAGTGTGCTAGGGGGTTTCATCAGTCAGGTGACTGCTATTTCATCAGCGTCGCCGTCTGATTGGCAATGGCACCGGACCTCAGCTTGGCCGGGAAAAGGCTTCAGCTGGGTAGACGGTTGACGAGCTTCGTCATTGATCTTTCACTGTTGGTCTGATCTTCTTTTCAATTCTGTTTCCACCCTTGCTCATTTTCAAGGTGTCAACAGTTCACCATGTGAAAATTGTTCAAATATGAAGCAATCTCATGATGCCTATTTGTCAGATATCCATATGCATAAAAACCAGAATGAAAAATTGATGAATGAACTTAAATGTGTTTGCTCTGAACTAAGTAGGCTGAAATCTGAAAATGAGTCTCTTAGAAAATCTGTTAAAGAAAATGAAGAAAAATTTGAGAAACTTGAGCAAGAGAAGAATTTGTTTGCTGAAAAATCTAATGCCATAAAATCTGTAAACATGGAATTGCAGAAAGATCTTGAAAAACAACAAAAAGAATTAAAAGAGTTTGAAGCTGGGTTAGAAAGTTCAAGGAAACAAATTGGCCTACTTAAAGAAGAAAATCAAAAACTTGTATGTGAAATCTCTGAACTAAAAGAAAAACTTGGCTCGATTGAGGATGATCAGGTTCATGTTAATGATTTAGTTCAAAATGAAAAACTGTTGAAAGAATTTGATTCTGTTAACGCTGAATTGGATGTTCTAAAATCTGAAAATGAATGTCTTAGGAAACAATGTGAAAAACTCCAGGTTCAAACAATATGTTCTGTTAAATCTGCATGCAATGAGTGTCCATTTCTCAAGGAAATAAATGAAGATCTTCACTCAAATTCAGAATGTCAGAAGGAGTTTATTGTTTCCCTAATGGAAGAAAACAAAGATCTGTTAAACAAGATTCTGGAGCTTGAACAGATAGAGGAAGAACTGAATGATAAAATGAGCTCAATAAAAATTGATAAAGACTCTGTTGAAGAAATTGAAAATCTGAAATCAAAAAATGACAAACTAATCAAAGAGGTTGTAGGATTGAAGCAGTTGAACACTGCTATGTCAGAGAAACTTCTTCTCTTAGAAAAAGGAAAATCGGTTTACATTGAAGAATCTGAAAAATTGAGAAATCTGGAACAAGAAGTTGAGGAATGTAAAATTGTAAACAAGGTACTAAGCGAATGTGTAAATTGCAATGAACAAGAGATTGCCAGTTATGAAATACACATTGTTTCTCTGGAAAATGAAATTGAAGATTTGAATAATTCCTTGTCAAAATTTGTGAACGGAAAAGATAATCTGGACAAAATACTAGGAACAAAGGTTAATTTTTAGAAAGAAGGGTTGGGCTATAAACCTTCAAACAAGAAGAGTTTTCAAAACAAAGTTCAAACTTCCTTTGTTTCCAGCTCAACCTCTCACAGCCCTCAGAACCTTCTAGGTTATCAGTCAACTGCTCAAAAGAAAACAACAGAAAAATAGAAAGAAAAGCATCAACATGTTCCTCTTCCCACTCTGCATGTTTCACCCACACACTCACATGCATCTAGAAAGAAAATGATCTGTCACTACTGCCACAAATATGGACATCTGATGCATGAGTGTAATTTGATGGAAAAGGATGACCTAGCAGCTGCACACAACAATCAGGGTAGAAAGCATGTCTTTAAGGAAAGGAAAATTCATTGTTATAATTATGGAAGAATAGGACATGTTGCTGCACAATGCTGGTTAGATTCTCATAGAAAAACCCTCTCTAACTATTCTCATTGTGGAAAACATGGCCATACAGTCAAGAACTGCTGGCATACTCAGGGAAAAACATTTTCTCAAAATATAAAATTCACTGCAAATAGAAATGTTTTTGTTAGAATAAATCTGTCTTTAAGAGAAAGATTTCTACATGCTTTGAATGTGGAAAACCTGGCCACCGAGCTTCTGAATGCTAACTGGCACGAGATGAAAAACAATATATGCATGCAAATAACAGAGACTTTCATGATAATGCACACAGATTCTATGCTAACAATGTTGTGCATAAAAAGAATTCAAGATCTGCTGTTTCCTGTCATTATTGTGGGCAGTTTGGGCACTCCATGAGGGAGTGTAATTTAATGAAGTCTGATGACTTACATGCCCAAAGATTATGGAAAGCACCTATCAGAGGTGTTACTAACAAAGTAGGACCCAAGAAGTCTTGGGTACCTAGAATCACAAAATGAGATTTGTGCTTTGCAGGTATGCCTTGAGGATGAGGAATAAAAGGGGGTCAAATAAACCAAGGCATCCAAAGTTTGGTAAACCACAACTCTGCTGATTAAATGCTTGTTCACCTGAATTTTTGCTCTAGCTGAACATCATGCTTAATATGTCAATTAAGATCTCATGCATACATGTCCATAACTGCATCTGCCATTTGCAATTTCTTTTTGTCTGATCATGCACTGGTGCATACATGAGATTTAAAGGTTGTCTGCATTTGATGCATACATATGACAATTGCAGTTGTTTGATATTTGTTAAAATGCACAATCACTGAAAACAAATTGCATTCTGAAAAATCTGAAAAGCTGAATTGAATAAATCTGTTGCTTGGATGATGTCTCATGCTCAAAAAATGTTCATCTGCACATTTGACATGCACATGCATTCACAATTGCATATAAATAGCATTCTGTCAACTTAAGATGCATGTAGGACTGCATATGCATTGGATTGTCATGCATGACTCTTGGTATATAAATAGTGAGATACTAAAGGGCTGATGAATTCTGTCTGGAAGTGCTTGCTGTGTGTGAGGTGGTCTTTAGACCAAGTCCTCCGCCTGGTACCATAGGTCAGAATTGCATACATGTAGGAATGCTAGCTCATGCATACATTTAGGGGGAGCATCATTCATATTCTATCAACTGAACTTCCCATCTTCAGATTGAACTGCTATCTTGCTCAAATCCCTGTGATGAATGTGTAATGCAACACATTTCAAATTCCTGCTTCAACTATTTTCAGCCACTTTCACTCAACCTATCCATTGATATCTGTTGAATTGGCTGTTCTTTAAAATGTTTCGGCCTTCCCTGAAAATTCAGTAAGATTTCTCTGTGCATATCCTGATCATAAATCTGAAAACAACTTAAAGAGGAATCTTCTATTATATAGGACTATGAAAGTCTGATATTTTCAGTCGGTTGAAGTTTCATGTATGTCTTGTGTTTGCTTATGAACATATCTTGAAAATATCTGAGTTAGGCTTAATAAACTTTAACCAACATTTTCATGTTGTGTCCTTTTTAAACTCTTCTGAATTCTGAAAATTCTGATATCATGATATTCCTTGATTGATATGTATGAAGTTAGTATTGATTTTTAAACATCTGAGAATATAGATTATGTCTAAGGGTAAATCCTATCAGAGCAATGACTTTGGTCACTGAGAAACCATGTCCAAAGGACTGTGTCATGAGGTGCCATAGTTAACTCTCCTTAAAAATGATTGATAATCTGGCAGAGCAATGGCATGCACACTGAGAAATACATCTCACTCATCAAAGAAATGATTTGTAGTATGTCATGAAGTGTAAAAGCAATCTCTGTTCCTATGAAGCATGATAGTTAGTCCATCCAAGTGCTTAGGGATACTGGCGTCTAAACAACGTGTATCCTCTAGTTACAAGGGTGTACTAAACTCAAGTGCTCATGAAGAATGTTATAAAAATTACTGCTAATCTAGTATACCATTTGAAAAATATGTGCAAAAGAAATATTCTATTGGAACCCTTGACAGAAACAAATGTTTTTCTTATGTGTTTAACTTCATTACTATTGATTGCATCTCTTAAAGGAATCTTTGAAATTGAGTGAGTAAGAAAGATGAAGATCAAACAAGACTGTCAATATGAAAGCAAGGTTCACTTTTATTAAAACTGATTTCAGATATGAGTACATGAAACTTATAAACAAGCCTTGCATACATCATATTCTGATCTGACTTGTCAATGAAGATCATTCATAAATCTCTATAATAGAAGAGTCTGAAATACTTATTTAATCAGATTTATAAAATTGATATCCCATTGAAAACCTTTCTCATTCATTATGAGTACTTACTTTCTCACATTGGACTCCATTATTTCAAACCTGACTGTTGATCTAAGGGGGAGAATTCTTGCATGTCCCTGTGGTTCAATGCTCACTCAGGAGAGTATCTTGTCAGGGGGAGTTTTTGCTTTTGATGACTGTATCTCACTGCATTGCATAATAGCTCCTTCAACAGTCAATGAACATTCCCTTCTTTTTGATGTTGTCAAAGGGGGAGAACTTTTGTGAGTCATTCTTTTTGCATCAATCAACACCTGCATCACATGGTGTTTATGTTCATGAACTTTGTCATATCTGTGGTGCATGTTATATAGTATTTCATAATCACCATGATGAATATATTGTAATGACTCATAATATTGCCATCATCAAAAAGGGGGAGATTGATGTGTCCCCTGTGGTTCTGAGTTTTGATGATGACAATATTATGCCTCATTATGTTTACATCCTTGATGATATAATCCTGTTGCATTATGAGAAACTGTCAGAACATGTTTAAGGATGACTCACAGGTCATGAAGTTAACCCAAGTCAAAGTCAAATCATGATAGGTAAGGTGAATGCTCAGATCAGGTAATGCTTTAATTAGTTCTCCAGCATACATTCAGTGCTTGTCTGCTATATGCATTCAATTCAATGGTTCATGTTCATTGTGCATTGCCTCACATCAAGTCTAGACATCCTGGTTGCATTCTAAGTCTACACATCCTACTAGGTCGGTCTTAAAAGTATGTACATTGATCTTCAAGGCATCGAGTCTATACACTGGATTGTCAAGCTTCATGTCTATACACTGGATTATCTAACTTCAACTCTATACATCCGATTACTGTTGCAGTGTTCACCAAGTCTATACAATGGACTTTGTTTCACCAAGTCTGTACACTCCACATCTTTCCCTACGTTTTCTGGCCAAGTCTATACATCGCTAAGTCTGTACATCACTTCAGCTTACACGTTCAAAGCCTCAAGTCTGTACACCGTTTCGCCTCTTTGGAAAGTATGTACAGCGTGAAGTCTATACATTGGGAGCTATGTGAAAGTCTATACACTGGTCTCCTAAGCAAAGTCTGTACATCGGCTTCACTCGTCAAGTCTATACATCCACAGTGGACTTTCAAGTCTGTACATTGGCTTCACGTTTTCCAAGTCTGTACAGTGGCTTCGAATCGGCAAGTCTGTACATCGGCTTCACTCAATCAAGTCTATACATCCACAGTGGATCATCAAGTCCATACATCCATAGTGGAACTTCCAAGTCTGTACAACGCTGAAGCCTTCACAAGTCTGTACATTGCTTGAGCCTCACCAAGTCTGTACATCGCTTCAAGCGATTCAAGTCTATACAGCCTGCCTTCACGATCAGAGTCTATACATCGTTCCTCAAAGGCTAAGTGTATACATCCTTCCAAGCTTCAAGTCTACACACTCGATTGTTAGGTATTCAACCCTATACATTCAGTTGTTAGGCCTAAGTCTATACACTCGATTGTTAGGTCTTCAACCCTATACATTCAATTGTTAGGCCTAAGTCTATACACTCGATTGTTAGACCTTCAACTATATACATTGGTTGAGTCTATACACTGAAGACGCTGAAGACCTCCAAGTGTATACACTCTCACATGATACCCACTTGGTTAACTATTGTGTCAAGTTTATACACTCGATTCCCTCATGCATTTCACAGAAGTCTACACATTCTATCTTGTTATGATAATGCATTCATCAGCAAGTCTATACACTGAGAGTGCATGTTACAAGTCTATACACTCTCTCAGTGTACATACTTGATAATTTGCTTTCTAAAGTATATACAGTCGTGGTTGTATGACTGAACTAACTAATCATATTTTCCTTTGTTTCTGCCTGCAGAGGATTCAGATTAATGAGAGCACGTGATCCAAGAATGGATAAAGGCCCAGGATCGTGACACGTGTGCTGAAGCTTGCTGGAGAGCTGCCACGTGGTCCAAGGTTTGGGCGGGAGCTGTGGAGACCACACGCGCCCAGTGCTGCTGCTGATATAAATAGAAGGGTTCGTCTTCGGATGAAGGTAGATTGAAGCTGAGAGAAAAAGGGGCAAAGTCTATACAGTGAGAAATGAGCAGCAGAAGAAGATAAAGAAGAAGAAGAGAAAAAGAAGAGACAGAGAGAGGCTGCACGATTGAGTGTCAGGAAAAGAAAGAGAAAAAGAGAAGGAGCAGAGAGATAGTGAGAGTTCATGGAGAAGAAGAAAGTAGTCTCGACTGAAGATCTGTCTACTGGACCGTGGATCAAATCCAGGCCAGTTAGCTCCGATGAGAGCCACATCTGATGTTCTTTCATTTACAGCTTGTGTTTGCTGTGTTATTTTCATTTCTTATTTTTCCTTTTATTCGATCTGATTTACTGTGTTCTTCCGATCCTCTGGACTGAGGTCGGGTCCCTCCTGGTCTGGAGGAAGAGAGGTCTGCGACCTCTGGTTTGCAAGTGGCTGGAAGTCACTTGTGTGTTTCCCTTCGGTTTGGAGGAAGGGAGATCTGATCTCCGATTCTGGGCTTGTGGGTTGCAAGTCCAGGGGTCCCTCCTGGTCAGAGGAAGAGAGGTCTTCGACCTCTGGTTTCCAAGTGGCTGGGAGTCACTTGGGGTGTCCCTCCGGTTGGGAGGAAGAGGGGAGTTTGTTCCCCTGGTCAAGCTGTGTGGCAGCACCTATTGCAGACTGAGTCTGCGGTTTCTAGCTTGTGCTAGTGGAAGCCTCACTCCGGTTGGGAGTGAGGGGTGGACGTAGGTCTGTGGACCGAACCACCTAAAAACCCTGCTGTTCTGTGGTTTGCTTGTGGTGTGCTCTTCCATATCTTCTATCTGTTTCACAGGTTGTTTGAATAGTCTTGTTTCGAGTTACAGTGGCCTTGAGCTTTACATCTTGGTAAGTGAGTCTAGTTTGCATTGTACTGTCATTTGGCATTAGACTTCATCAGGTTCCACTAGTATAGTCAGCAGCTCATCTGGTCGATCAAATGTCTATTTGAACTCGATAGCTTTTATTCTGCAACTGTATCTAGTAGCAGGCGAATTGTTTTTAATTTGGGCAATATTCTTGAAGGGGATACATTCACCCCCCCCCCCTCTGTATCGATCACACCATTCCAACAAGGGCAGCCAGGGTGATGGCCGCCCAACACCCCTGGGCGACTAGACCTGTGGCCGCCCAGTGACCTGGGCGGCCAGGGTGTTGGCCGCCAAGACCAGGGCGTAGACGGCCACCAGGGTGGCCGCCTCCTGCGTCTTTTGGCAGACGGGTCAAGCTCCGCCGTGAGCTCGATTCCACGCCCCATTTGCCTCCCAGTGAAGGAGATAACAAGGGGAATTCATCCCCGGACATTCCTACCACTGGAAAACCAAATCAAAACCACAATCGGGCCTCGAATC
Organism: Amorphophallus konjac; assembly: GCA_022559845.1. Lineage (NCBI taxonomy): Eukaryota > Viridiplantae > Streptophyta > Magnoliopsida > Alismatales > Araceae > Amorphophallus > Amorphophallus konjac. The sequence goes on from CM040118.1 coordinate 322,509,199, forward strand.
GACTGAAAATCGCCGCTCACCCCAAACATGCGATTTTGACCCCGACGTGAATTAAACCAACTCTCGGCCTCGCCTCGGGCTATAAAATACAGGGAAAGGAAGTACAAGGGCTAAGGATCCATCCCCCTACCTCCACCGAAGATTCCGCGCACCGTGGACGCCGTTCCGTCGCGAAACGACCGGTGAACCATCATCGGCGTCCCGAGCTCGCGAACGACGAACGCCGTGCCTCCACCTCGATCCTCGCTCCATCCTCGCCCCTCCACGCCCCACGAACCTCGCCGTCTCGCCCCCGTCCACCTCCGTCGGCCGCCGGAGAAGAGAGGGAGAGAGGAGAGAGCGTGAGAAGAGAGAGGGAGAGAAGAGGGAAATGAGAGTGAGGGAGAGAGAAAAATGGGTTATATATATATATATAGAAAATCCAAAAATTTTAAAAAAGACCAAAAATAGGAAAAAAAATACTCCCTACGATCCTTGGAAAATGCACAACGCAGTGGTAACGTCCCGGAGTCGGAGAACGCAACGGTTCACCCTACACGGGATTCCGAAGGTCCGACAGACAAAAATACGCGTGAACCGCAAAACTCAATCCGGGACTTACAAAAGTGATCCAAAACCCACGGATCCTGATCCAAAGAATATCCAAAAAACCCGGGGCGTTACAGCCCTCCCCCCTTAAACAAATTTCATCCTCAAAATTTAGGACAAGCACTAAGCCACAAGGGGAGAACGCCAAAATCAATTGACAACGCTGTCAGAGCCCCAACCAAACCTCGATACTCGCAAAAACCACGATCCTGAGGGACGCGGCCAGACAATGATCACATACAACGCCTCACTCACAACCCAAGACACATCGATCATCAGAGCAGGCACATGCAAAAAGGGCACAAGTCTGGAGTCACCTCAGCCGACATAAAAACCAGCCACAGCACCACAGACACCACCACGCTCATCGAGAAAACACACTCCTCGCCACGAAAACTGAACCACCGGTCAACGCCCATGCTCGGCGGACCAACCAAATGCCAGCTTCACAACCCACTGGCCGATCTCACACCCTGCACCGGGGACAACCATCACTGAGCTTCCACCAGCTCGCACCTGGCAGGCCGAACACTCTCAGCAACACGGCCAATTCTGCCAGAAGACAAAACACCTTGAAAATCCCTAGATCCAATCCGGGAAAAAGACACACCTCATAATCAGACACCCAAGGCCTCGCTGGCACATGGCTCTCGTAATTCCCAAGCCCCAACAACCAGCATCTTCCATCTGTGAAAGATCATCCACTGGTCACCAGACATTCCTCAACGGGAAACCTTTGCTGGCTCAACAGGCACAATCCAAATCACAACAGGCCATCCACTGACCCTCCATAGACCAACAACACATCTCAGCCAATCCTCACCTGGACACAACAGCCGATCTCGAACCTCACGCCAAATCTACCCTCTCAGGGGAGCACGGTGAAACCACATGACAAGGTCTCTCCTTGGTCCACACGTCACTCGACTCAGACTTATTGGGAATCCTCCCTTGCTGGTCGCAGACCAGGGATCACCATTCCAACGCCAACGTCCCCTCAAGGACCTCCACACACAGGCACCATTTAAAGCTATCCAATCACAACTTATCTCGACTACTTCCGATGGACGCCTGCCAATCCCGATTCCTCTCTTACCACAGAGCCGCGGGATACAACATCACGAGTCCCCAGACAAGACACATCTTACCATGGTCGACCATGTGGCTAGCCTTACCAACCTCTCGCAGCTACCAACTAGGACCCATAATTTCTCAGAGATCACTTCTCCAGAACACGATCTCATCCAAGAACACAACTCCTGACACACGAACATGGTACTCATGTGGCGCACTTGCAAACACATTTCCCCAATTCTCCATCCTGCCAGTGCCATGAATCACAATATCTCAAGCAACGGCACGGCAACAACACGTCTCATACCGAGGAATCAATCCTCCGACGCTCTACACAACCTCAACAATCTGCCTGTAGCAACCAACGCTACAATCCGCGCACTCTGATCCACACGCACAGCCACCACACGACAACTCGGGATCCTCCATCCCAACAATCCTCTACAACTCCGCAGGCTCCGATCCACAGCACCTCAAAAAACACAACACCAGCCACAAATTCTCAAGAACACCGCCCAACCAGCACGCATCCTTCCAGAGCAGCGCTGACGCACCCTTACACATCAGGGGATGGGCAACGCTTCTCACACATAGCCACCCACTTGCCACAGCGGTCGAGCTAGCCGCTGCCACACGCTCCGCACTTACACCTACCTCTGACCTCAAAACCAATAACATGCCAAAACGCCAGGATCAACAATCAGCACCTCACCAAAAAGATCCTCCGCTCATCCGAGCACAATTCTCAATCAGAGCACCCGCTCGGCCACCTCAAACCATAATCTCGACACCTCAAGGGCTGGATAAATCTCAAGTTGGAGTGGCCAAACTCTATAACAGCTCCCTTAGAGCACGCTCACAGCCACTTAATCACGAGCAATCCTCGCCAGCTACCCGACCTCGCTGCAAATACCTCAAACGCGGCACCACAGCAACACACCTGCCGGTAACACTCTACCCAACGCAGCACAACCGGGGCCATCACCCATCGAGAAGAAATCTCTCAATCACGTCCCTCGGGCCCTACACCAACACTCCACGAGAACAACAACCACCTTCACGGCGCCAACGTCGCGCACTCAAGCTCTTACGCGAGAAACCAAATAGAAAATAAGCACAAAGCCCTATGCCACCTGCCGACTGTACTAGACCTTCTGGACTCTGATCACTGTAATATCTCAAATTCCCATGTACATCCACAACCACGCTCTGATACCAACTGTGACGACCCAAGATCTGGATACCGGGAAGAACCCGATACCACTCGAATCTTGGCCCACCGCCCACGAGTCGGAGGGTTAGGAAAAGCTAAAAGGAGTGTGGAGGTACAAGGAAATAGAAAATAGAGCAGGATAATTCAATAATTAACAGTAATAAATAATCTAACTACAATGGAGTCAAGTCCAACAAAAGTACAGTCTAAGATAAAAGAACGTACCCAACGGTAAGTGAACACTCGGCCTGGAGAGCTTGCAACTAAGAACCTCCGCACAGCACCCTCAAACCTCAAGGAAGAATTACCACACCTGAAAAGCAGGGGTGAGCCTCCTATCACTAGCTCAGTAGGCGTCCCGCGGAACCCCAACCGTAAACAACGGCAGTAGCGGAAAGCAGCAACAACAGTAGGAACAGCAAACCGGTGGCCGGTAAAAACTTGATGCTACAACTACTCCTACTGTTCCAGAAAACACGCCCCGATCTTACTGTTGGGGGACCACCAGACCAACAGAAAATCTCTGACTACGCAGCCAGGAGAAACATCACGATAACCCTATCGTGGATCACATACTGCCTAGGAAAAACCCTCGGTGACGCTCACCGAAACCCTGACCTCTACCTCGGGAACACACCCGAAAACTACGAGTAAAATCACATCTCGCAGACCTGAAACAGAACTCGAGTCACTAGAAACTCACGTCACGTGACGGGAGCACTACCCACCAGAAGCAAGGCCGGATGCGTCCATTGATGACTTAGTCCACAGCCTCAGGTGTCTCCCTGCGACGCCCCAGGTGGAGACTGAGACACCGTATAGTAACCAGGAACTCAAAACAAGGACTAGTTGGTGTCGCGCTCGTCAACACGTGTCTGACTGCCCCCAACTACGTGTGCACACACATACCATCTGCTCTAGGTCGGGTCGTCTAGCTGGTTTCCCTCCAGCCGGACTCAGGCTGCAAAGGCAAGGGGTCCTACGGTAACCAGCCTAAAAATCGTCTCTCTCGGGTGTAGCTCTCCACCTACTCCCAGGTGGGTCAGCACACACGTGCCCATGTAAGTTACGACTAGTGGGAGGTCACTAAACGTGAATACGGAAAGCCACACACGCACCCATTGCGAGTAACACGGAGTACCATGTGGCTCAGGGCCACCAAACTCCGGGTGGTCCACTAGACCTAATAAACCCAACGGCCCTTGAGTCACACGACTCGGGTCAAGACCGCTGCACGCGACGGCACGGCATCATCAATCAAGCCTAATCCTTAGGTCTGAAATCATGGTAGCCCAAATACCGAGGTAGCTTACGAGCTGCCGAGACAATTCCCTATCCAAGGGAAAAGCGGGGAAACTCTAGCCCGAGGCTGGGTGACTGGACTCACAGTCCAAGGCCATAAGCATGGCCCACTCGGAAACCACCTTCCGGAGAAAGCCACGCCGTGCGGGGAAAGCCGGCCGCACTCATACCGACTCACGGTGACTCAATCACACGATAACACAAAAGCCCAGGAACACACGGGGTCGCCCGAACCCTTAAAACTCACGGGGACACTAATCGAGGTAACACGATACCTCCCGGATCACGAAGAATCATGCAGACACCCTTTCCACGCATCCGTATCGCATACGGACACCTCGGGGCAAGAAAACGTGGAACACGGCGGCCTGGGGACAGACTGGGCTGGGCGGCCAACCCTTTGGCCGCCCAGAGGCCTGGGCAGCCACACCAATGGCCGTCCAAGCAGGGGGGTCTGGGCGGCCACACTAGTGGCCGCCCAGCACCTGGGCACCCCCTGCTTGGGCAGCCACAACCTTGGCAGCCCAGAGGGCTGGGCAGCCATAGGCTTGGCCGCCCAGTCTAGGGCCTTACTAGGTGAGGGAGGCCAGGGTGATGGCCGCCCAACACCCCTGGGCGTCCAGACCTGTGGCCGCCCAATGACCTGGGCGGCCAAGGTGTTGGCCGCCAAGACGAGGGCGTAGACGGCCCCCAGGGTGGCCGTCTCCTGCGTCTTCCGGCAAACGGGCCAAGCTCCACCGTGAGCTCAGTTCCACGCCCCATTCGCCTCCCAGGGAAGGGGAAAATAAGGAGAATTCATCCCTGGACATTCCTACCACTGGAAAACCAAATCAAAACCACAATCGGGCCTCGAATCTGCCAAAAATCGCCGCTCACCCCAAACATGCGATTTTGACCCCGACATGAAATATACCCACTCTCGACCTCGCCTCGGCCTATAAAACATGGGAAAAGGAAGTACAAGGGATAAGGATCTATCCCCCTACATCGAAGATTCCACGCACCGTGGACGCTGTTCCGTGGCGAAACGCCCCGCGAACCATCACCTGTGCCCTGAGCTCGCGAACGACGAACGCCGCGCCTCCACCTCTATCTTCGCTCCATCCTCACCGCTCCACGCCGCACGAACCTCGCCGCCTCGCCCCCGTCCACCTTCGTCGGCCGCCGGAGAAGAGAGGGAGAGAGGAGAGAGCGTGAGAAGAGAGAGGGAGAGAAGAGAGAAATGAGAGTGAGGGAGAGAGAAAAAGGGGTTTTTTATATATATAGAAAATCCAAAAATCCTAGAAAATATCAAAAATATGGAAAAATACTCTCCACGATCCTCGGAAAACGCATAATGTAGTGGTAACGTCTCAGAGTCGAAGAATGCAGTGGTTCACTCTACAAGGGATTCCGAAGGTCCGATAGATAAAAACATGCGTGAACCGCAAAACTCAATCTGGGACCCACAAAAGCAATCCGAAACCCACGGATCCTGATCCGAAGAATATCCGAAAAACCCAGGGCATTACACTTTTGTAGGGTACGAAGGGCGCGCTCCTGCTCGGTGAAACGCCGCTCGAAGCCCCCCAGGCAGAGGGACAACTCTGGCTGTCATGGAGCCGAGGGACTGTGACTATGTCCCCGGCAGTTGCCCCACCGCTCCTTGGCAGGGTCGTCGACTTCCGAGGGTTGCCGAAGTAACCCGGACTTTTCCCCTCTCGGGTTGGAGGAGGCTTCTTGCTCCAGAGGCGGGGCTTGCGAGGGCCTACTTGGCCCGTTGCGAATGAGCAGCCCGCCTTGGAGGGTGAAGCGGCCTCCAGCCGTTTGTCGAGAGGCTTCCGCGCGGGGCGGACTCACCTGAGGAAGTCGCGACCTCACCTCCCTAGCCGCCTGGGTCTTCATCAAATCGATGAGGATATCCAGTTTGGCATTGAGGGTTTGGAGGGCATCGGGGTTCCCGGGAGTGGGTTGTCCCCCCGCGGCCGGCGGGGGTAAGGCATTGGCTTGGTTGTTGGAGAGGGTGCCCGTGGAAGAACGGGAGGGCACATGTTCCCCCTCCACGGTCATCGGTGCCTTTTCCTTGTCGCCGGAATTTCTCCTACTGAAACTTTTTCGCACCATGTTGGCTCTATGTACGTTTCCCACCGACGGCGCCAGATGAAGAGGGGTGATCCCGCGCTGGATCTTGAGCCGCACGATCCTGGATGAGCCTTTGTCGTCGTCACCACGATTGAGGTTCTACAAAGCAGGAAACGGATTAGAGGAGCCCAGGGTTGAGAGCCTGGGGAAAAGCCCTTCGATGCTTAAGTCAGCAAGCTGATAGAGCGTAGGTGGAAGGGATGTTGGAGAAAAAATGAGGGGCACGAGATCGCTCTCCACTAGTGAGTGTGGTGTTGAGTACTCAGGATCACCTTACCTGCCTGGAGAGTTTTCCTGGGGTTTATATAGTCACTCGCCCCGTATAGGAGTCTTGGAAGCTTGGGGGACTAAGGGGAGTTATGTCCTTGTCGTGGGCTTTTATGGCCTGAGGACTCTTGCTCTCCCTTATCCCTTTGAGTTCCATGCTCCGAGTGATGGCGTAACCTTCGCCTGGAAAGGCATTCGGCGGCCGGGTCGAGCGTGGGGCGCCCGTTCAGGGCTCTTCCCGGGTGACAGAGGTGTCGTTGGACGATTTATACTCGGTCCCTGATTGGGGTTCTCCCGAGCAACCGTTACTCGATCTTCCGGGCCCGAAGGCCGCCTAGGAAGTATTGGGTCGAGCAAGTTTTGGGCTTCAAATAAAGTGGGCCTATAAAAAGGGGGGCTATCACTTTGGGAGTCCGGCCTGTTTGGGTCGAGAATGGACCTATTTGGGCCGCTCCGTGCCATATGTCTTTGGGCCGCTGATTTTACCCCTCTCCAAAATTAATTTGTTGATTTGCAACCATTTGTACTTCAAGATCTGCTATGAGTCGTCATCTAAATACAGAGAAGTTTAGATCATTTCTTATTATTTTCTGATTTTTCCCTATGGTGATTACTGTGCAATGGTCACACCATCATTTGAAAAACACCATTATCACCATTGAGGTTATTGAGTCTGTTAAGTTTGTTGTAGCAGTTGGAACGGATTGGGCAGGTTCTCTGTGATCCAACTGTCCAATAAGAGAGTTGTAACTCTTATAAATAATAATAAGAATCATAAAGATGAGGGTATTGATCTGTCATTGCTCCCCTGTGCTCTCCACCTTCTCTTCTCCATTATGCTATGCTTCCTTCTTCTCTCCTATTTCCCAATTTCCTCTTCCCTACAATGACGTCGACTCGAGCTCGTAGCTCCCAAATAGGAGCTCTACTACTGGGGCTAGATCGTGAACCAAGAAAAGGCTGCAACAAATTGGTGTCTGAGCCTTCATCGAGCTCTGGCACGCCGTTTACTCGTTCTATGGCGGCTGACGATCTTAGTTTCATCCAGAATCTCATGCTGGATTTCCAAAGTTATATGCACTACTTGCAACAAACGGATGAACCAGTTTCATAAGCGTCGGTGACATCCTTCAACGAGTCAGTCAGATCGAGCAACACATGACCACTCCAGACTCCAGGTCATTTAAGGAAGACAATTTTAGTTTGAATCTTACATTTAAATGACAAGCATCCAATTTTCCTCGTTATGATGGTTCCTCCGTGTTGGGTCTCGTAGTGCAGGAACACGGATCTAGAGGGGGGGTGAATAGATCCCTCTACTAAAAATATGTCCACTTAAAATCTTAAACCGACTCGCAGCAGAATTAGCAAGTTTAACAAGATTGAGGAATTTAAACTAAGCTGGATAAACTTAATTCACTCAATCTCACCAAGCTCACACGATTGTGTAAATAGATTAGATAGAGAAGCACACAATCACATAATTCAAACCATGAGACACGTGAATTTTTAAGGTGGTTCGGGACCACGATGGGCTCCCTACGTCCACCCCTCACCAAATCGGTGAGGCTTTCTCCACACGCTGCGAATGTAGCAAACACGGGGATTTCTCCCCACACACACGGGGTAAAAATCCCAAACCACATGCTACGAATGCAGCAACACATGGGGATTTCTCCCCACAGACACGGGGCAAAAACCCTAACACACACGCATGCTCCGCACCAAACGACGCACAACGTCAACACAAACCACTCGGAGAAGCCATTCTCCGAACCTACACACAGAATAATCATTTAGAAATGGATGAAGTGTTCAGAAATGGATACAATAAACCCAAAACAACTTCTAAATACTGAACCAAAGAACATATCTGAAAAGTAAAGCTCCCCCTTCTCCGATTCTTCCGGTTCTTCTTGGCTCGTCGTCGGATGATCACGATTCTGGCGTCATCTTGTTCCTCTCCTCGAGCCGCTTCTTTTCTTCTTCTACCACGAGCTCCAAATCTTCATGGATGTAGATGATAACCTCCTTGCAAGAGCTCCTCTTCCTTTTCCCCCTTTTCTTTACCTACAAGACAGAGCAAATAAGCATTAGTGTCACGCCCCGACGCGGAATATCGGGACTGGCAGTAGAAAACGCTAGTAATGATAACATGCTAAGCTAGGAATTAACATAACGCCACGAACAGAAATAACTCCAAATTTATTACAATAACCATCAAACCGACTTAAACATAATCAAGCATAACCTCTACTTGACTCCGTTACAATAACTAACACAAGCTCTAAGGCATAACTAGATGTAAAACAACTATAACAATCTCAACATATCTATCAACTGATACACTCCAAGTCATCACTCTGGCCCATTTCCATCCAACTGTGAATCTTCACCTGAGCTGCCTGGAAAAGGGGGGAAACAACTATATGAGCGAACGCTCAGTAGGTAACAACAGGCAAGTGTAAGTAATTAACCAATTAATTACATGTTTATATGAAACGAAAAGAAAAGAAATGACGATCGGATGAAACAACATAAAGAAAGTGCTAAAGAACGAAAAGGAATAACAACATGGCAAGATGGTATAACTACAAGAATTACAAGTTTATGAACAATAATTAACAGGAAATTGGCCAACAAGCAAGAATATAACCAAGTCGAACACGATTCAAGTAAGAGATTAAGAGATCGTTGTCATAGACATCACGCTAGTCATGCACTCGGTGCAATGCCTCACCATGTCATTACAAACTCCCATGGGCACAAGTATTTTTTGGGCGCTCTCCCCAGGACCAGACCGGGCACCTATGATGCGTTGGCATTGATTTATTGGATCCAAGATCTCAAGTTCCGTCTAGACTTTAATCAAGTTAAAAATGGCCAATTATAATCAAGTACATATTTACCTCGGAACATCCCAAGGCTAAGTTGAAGAGATACTGTCCAGAATTTCTATCCAGGAGTTCAAGTTATCAAGAACCATCATGTTCTTGGATTCAAAACCATAAAACATGGAGAAAACTCATCTCTAGATGATATGCAGTCACTACTGGGCCGCTCAAGCACTTGTGCGGTCAACTCAGGGCCGCACTAACAGTAACTGGGCTGGGTTGAACAGCTGATTAAGGGCCGCTCCTCAAAATGAACGGTAAGTATTGGGCCGCACAATGCCATAAGTTTATAAAATTGAGGACAGGAGATGCGGTCCTGACAGAGCCGCTCATTAATTGAACGGTCCATCAAGGGCCGCCTGTTACGATGTACAGTCCATTTCTGTCCGCACAACACAGGGCCTAACAATAATCTAGAACTTCGCCCAAGTGGGCTCCCGGGCTGCCATAGGCAGGGTGGAACTGAACCAGAGTCCAGCCCACTGTCTGCTGGTCGGCCTAGGATCTACTTGGTTGATCAAATCAAGAATTAGTCGAAGATGGATCAAAGATAATCGGCCAAACTAATTGGCATTATCCAGGGATGAACGGTCGCCACAGGCCCATTCAGGGATATATGCGGTCCACATATGGCCGCTCAAGTCTCTGTTAGTCCAATTTGGACTAACTCAAATCACATCAGTTCGATTGGGTCCAAGTTCAAGTCTAGGGGATAATAATGGTTCAAGATTAACGGTTCAGGTCTAAGGTTATAACAAGTATAAACCTAATAGCCATTTCAATTATAAATGATTCACAATTAAGATTGACATTCATTGGAAAGATGAATCAAGATCAAGCTCAAAATAAATAAATCAGCAATAATTATTTACTGTCATGAATTACAGTTTATTAGGTGTGTTGCTAACATGCCATTTACCACTAATCTACTAACATAATATGCTGTAATGACAATTAATCTATTCAGTTATAGATGTGCGGTCGGTTCTGGACCTTACATCTCCATGGACGATCACAGACAGGCCGCTCATGCCCCCTCAAGTCCGAAGGCCTGCAGGAGATGGACGGTCGGTAGTGTGCCGCTGGGAGGGATGTGCGGTCTGGAACATGGCCGCAAGACAGACATGCGGTTGGGATTCGGCCGCACGTTCCAGGGAAACGATCAGAGATAGAAACCTGTAAATGGTCAATAACAGGCCGCCTGTCTTGAATGTGCGGTCTATCGTGTGGCCGCACAAGTCCAGACAGGTCGCTGCCCCTTTCCGCCTTGCCCGACTCCGGCGAGGTTTCTAGGGTTAAACTAAAGCATGAAATTCACATGATATAAAGCATAGAATTTGGGACTTTTACTACCAACAGAAAGAGAACGAAAAACGCTACAAGATGTATGAATCAATTTTATGTTTACAGCATGAAATTACTACTTAATCGAAAGGGAACAATTATAACCCTAGTTCTGACATGCTTCTACTAAAACCAGAAATTCTCGCAGAACACTTAATAAAATTTAGGGCTTTCTACATCAATGAAAAAGTGACACAATGATGCTTTCAACCATATATTATTTGTAGGGTTTGGCTTGCTATCACCTACCTGAATCGGATGAAGAAAGAGGGAGAAGGAAAACCCGAGGCGCTTGTACAAGCAGCCCATAATCGCTGGAGATCTCCCTCGATCCAACTCCTCTGTAGCCGCCACTGGATCTAAATGATTCTAGGGTTAGAGAGCTTCATTTTTATAGGTCACACGCCTTCTAGAGGTTTCTATGCGCGGAGTATTTGTCCACGCAAGTCGGGTTAATGTGAACGCCGCCGTAATTGTTGACGCGAACCAATCGCCGCCGATTGCACCTCCTAGGGTTAGGGTTTTGAGAGATTAAGAGAGGGAAAATGATCCTCTCATCCTGGCCTTTCATTTGCCACCGGTTTGGGCACATTTGATGGAGTATTGGGCTCGAATTTCGCGTTACAAGGTATGGTTAACAAAGTGTTTATTTTGGGCTTAATCCACTAATTCGACCTATTTACAGATTTTATTTGGGTTGGTCACAGAAGACAAGTTTGCTAAACGTGTTATCCTCCACAAGAATATAATTTTTATAGATTTTTATAAAATGGTCAAAATTTAGCTTATTCTATTTATTAATGAATTTCTAATTAATTTCTAGGAAAAATAAATCGGGGTATTACACTCTCCCCCACTTAAGGAATTTGGTCCGCCAAATTCAATGTACTTAATAATAAAAAAGAGGGAGTGAGACAGCTCACCTAGAATAAGTCAGGGTACTGCCTCCACATAGTATCTTCTTACTCCCAAGTAGCTTCTTCAGTTCCACGCCGACTCCACTGCACTTTAACCATCGGTATGGAACGATTCCTGAGTTGCTATTGCTTCCGATCCAAAATCTTGATCGGTCTTTCTTCATAAGTCGGATCTTCCTTCAATTCGAAGTCCATATGCTGAATAATGTGAGTGGGATCATACACATATTTCCGTAACATAGATACATGGAAAACATTGTGTACTCCAGATAACTGAGGTGGTAGTGCCAAACGGTAAGCAACCTCCCCCACTCTTTCTAGAATCTCGAATGGACAAATGTATCTTGGACTCAGTTTGCCCTGAATACCAAACCTTCGAATTCCTCTAATAGGAGAAACCTTTAAAAACACATGCTCACCAACCTGAAATTCCAATGCTCTCCTCCTGGTGTCGGCATAACTCTTCTGTCTTGATTGTGCTACTTGCAACCGATCTCTGATAATACGGATGTTCTTAGACGATTCAGAAATGAGATCTGGTCCAAGCCATTGCTTCTCACCTACCTCGTCCCAACATAACGGGGATCGACAACTTCTACCATACAAAGCTTCAAATGGAGCCATCTGAATGCTGGACTGGTAACTGTTGTTGTAGGCGAATTCAACCAATGCCAAGTGATCACTCTAACTACCTCCAAAGTCAATCATGCAGGCTCTAAGCATATCTTCCACTATCTGATTGGTCCTTTCAGTCTATCCATCTGTTTGTGGATGGAAAGCAGTACTGAAATTCAGACGAGTTCCCAAGGACTCTTGCAATCCTTTCCAAAATTGAGAAGTGAACCTGGGGTCTCTATCAGACACAATGCTGACTGGTATACCATGTAGTCTTACCACTTCTTTCATATACAAAGCTGCCAAGACATCAACTGTCCATTTAGACTTAATAGATAAGAAATGAGCAGATTTTGTCAATCTGTCGACAATCACCCATATTGCATCAAATCCACTACGAGTCCTAGGTAGACCCATAATGAAATCCATGCCAATGCTCTCCCACTTCCATTCGGGTATATCAAGGGGTTTCAATTTCCTGGCTGGTCTGAAATGCTCCGCCTTGACTTGTTGACAAACCAAACATCTACTTACGAAGTCCGCAACTTCCCTTTTCATATTTGGCCACCAAAAAGATCTTTTCAAATCCTTGAACATCTTAGTACCTCCAGGATGGATGGTATATCTGGATCTATGAGCTTCCTCGAGGATCTTACTCTTTATCTAAGCTACATAAGGTACACAAGTTCTTCCTTGAAATAACAATCTTCCATCATCAGCCATCATGAAGTCAGGTCTGTTACTCAAGCTTCCCTTGATCTCTACCAACTCTGGGTCATCATCTTGCAGAGACTTGATTTCCATCAATAATTTGGGCTTAAGTTGAAGCTGAGCAATCATAATCCGATCCTTGTCAACATTAAGATCCAAACTAGCTAACTGCTCTAGCAATTTCTATTCTTGTAACATGAGGCTTGACAACTTAGCAATAGGCTTGCAGCTTAAAGCATCTGCCACAACATTACCTTTTCCAGGATGATACTCAATGGAGAAATTGAAATCCTTCAAATACTCCAGCCATCTTCGCTGCCTCATATTGAGTTCCTTCTGAGAAAATAGGTACTTCAAACTCTTATGATCTGAAAACACTGTAAATGTCTCTCCATACAAGTAGTGCATCCATATCTTCAAGGCAAACACCACTGCTGCTAACTCCAAATCATGAACATGATAATTCTCTTCTTGCTTCCTCAACTACCTAGAAGAATAGGCTATCACTTTCCCGTGCTGCATGAGTACACACCCTAAACCAATACCTGAAGCATCAGTGTATACAACAAAACCTCCTTCTCCAGAAGGTAAAGCCAAAACAGGTGCATTAGTCAAACATTTCTTCAAGGTCTGAAAGCTTCGCTCGCAATCTTCTGACCAATCAAATTTGATCTCCTTGCGGGTTAATTTTATCAGAGGTACCGCAATCTTGGAGAAATCTTGAATAAACCTTCGGTAGTAACCTGCTAAGCCTAGGAAACTCCTCACTTCAGTCACATTAGCAGGCTTATCTTAATTCTTTACTGCCCCTACCTTCGAAGGATCAACATAAATACCTTCTTTTGTGATGATATGCCCTAGAAAGGACACCTCTTGCAGCCAGAAGGCACACTGACTAAACTTGGCATATAACTGATGATCTCTCAATAGTTGCAATGCCATCCTCAAATGTTCAGCATGCTCCTCCTCACTCTTAGAATAAATCAAGATGTCATCAATGAACACCACGACCCATTGATCAAGATAGGGCTGAAACACATCGTTCATCAGCTGCATGAAAGCTGCAGGTGCATTCGTTAGCCTAAAAGGCATTACTACAAATTCGAAATGCCCATACCTGCTGCGGAAGGCTGTTTTATAGATATCCTCCTCCTTAATTCGTAATTGATGATATCCAGATCGAAGGTCGATCTTAGAAAAATACTGAGCTCCTGCTATCTGATCAAATAACTCATCAATCCTTGGCAATGGATATCTGTTCTTGATAGTCAATTGGTTCAATTGCCGATAATCGATGCACAACCTCATCGAACCATCCTTCTTCCGGACGAATAATACAGGGGCTCCCCACGGGTAAGTACTTGGACGAATGAACCCTTTCTCAAGCAATTCCATCAACTGCTGCTTTAGTTCTCTTAGCTCCGTAGGAGACATACGCTAATGAGCTTTGGAAATAGGAGTCACACCAGGAATTAGATCAACATAAAAGATAACTTCCCTTTTTCAGGAGGAAGTCATGGCAGTTCCTCAGGAAAGGCATATGGAAAATCTCGGACGATAGAAAAGTCCTCAATCTCAATCTTCTGCTCAGGGGTCACAAAAATAAAGGCTAGAAAAGCCTTACGTCCTCTCCTTATCAGCTTATCAGCTCGAAGAGCCGAAATAAGTGGAACAGACTTATGGTGTCTAATTCCTATAAAAGAAAGTCTAGGGTGTTTAGTGAAAGACACAGAACTAGATCTGCATTGAACATTGGTCTCATACTTAGCCAACCAATCTGCTCCTAGGATTACATCATAATCCTTCATGTCCATGCAAACTAAATCAGCTGGCAGGTTTGGTTCATTGATCATGACCTTACTGAAAGGATAGAAATACTTAATTGCTGATCCGGAACCAATAGGGGTCAAAATCTCTAACGGAGAATTCATCAAAACTGGCTTCACAGCTAAAGACTTCGCAAATCTCCGAGAAATAAAAGAATGAGTGGCACCAGTATCAAAAAGAACAAAAGTTGATTTATCATGTATAATAAGAGTACCTTCGACGAGTCCACCCTCCTCGGCGGGTCCTGCCTCGTCTTCCTGTAGAGCCTGGAGCTTGCCTTGCTGCTTCTTGATTCCTTGTGGTTTCACCGGGGTAGCTTGCTTAGATAAAAGAAGACACTCGGGAATACGGTGGTCCCTACTGCCACAACGTAAACAGGCGCCCAGTTTGCGCCAGCACTCCTCCATCTTGTGACCTGGACGGTCACAATACTTGCATACGCCCTTGAATGGAACAATAGGGCCATGCTTCTTGTCTTTAATCTTCGGCATCTTGCCCTTCCATGAACCAGACCCGCTAATGGGCCTCTTCCCGCCATGACCGGGCTTGATACTCCCAGAACCAGTATGGTGATGTTCTTTCTTAACATTCTTTCCACAGATTCTCTCCGTCATTTCTAAAGTATCTTCCAATACTTGAGCCTTTCTCACCATCTCGGAATAAGTTCAAATTTCCATCGGTGCCAACTGGTTGATATACTGCAGCTTCAGCCCATTAAGAAAGCGCCTAGCCTTCATCTTCTCGGTAGATATCAAGTGAGTAGCATAACGAGATAGCCGAGAGAACTGAGCTTCATATTCAGCTACAGATAGATTTCGTTGCTTCAAAGCAGCAAACTCAGCCGCCTTCTTCTCTTGCACTCTATCAGAAAAATATTTACCATTGAAGAATTTCTCGAACTCTTCCCACGTGACTTGTCTATCACCAAGGGTAGCCTTCACTGCGTCCCACCATGTCCTTGCATCACGTTCAAGTTGAAAGGTCGACAAGAGGACACGTTCTTGATCGCTACATTGCATCACTTCAAAAGTTCTCCCTATCTCTTCAAGCCAGTGCTCGGGTTCATCAGGGTCAGTCGAGCCCCCAAATCGCGAGGGATTCATTCAACGAAAGTTTCGATAAAGGTCGCCAGTGTCATGGTTTGCAGCTCCTCATTGGGCAATTGTTGCAAAGCCTGAGTAAGTCCTTGAACCGTACGCTGCAAGTTCCTCCATTCCGCGTGTTCTCCTGCCATTGCAAAAGCCGACACGTGGAATATGTTAAGTTAGGTTCAATTAAGAATGGATAATCATGTAATTAGATTATTAACTCAACCCTAGTCTTCTACCCAAATCTCACCAGGTTGGGTCCTTAGACTTATAACAAGGCTATAGGTCCTATGATATCACTTAGGATCCTAGAACTTAGAGAACCTAGGAATACTAGAAAACCTAGGCTCTGTCACGCCCCGTACTCTATACCATCGAGGAATTGTCCGCTTTGGCCTACTGGTCTCACGGTTTTGTCCCTTTCTGATAGTGATCAGCTCTAGAATGGAAGACTTCCCGGGAGATCACCCATCCCAGTACTACTCCCCATTAAGCACGCTTAACTTCGGAGTTCTTTTCAAGAACTGAGCCGATACTTCAAAAGGTGCCTCGGTGATATAGAGTACAACTTAGCTATATTTGAGGGTGTTACAATCTACCCCTCTTATATAGGCGACCTCCTCGTCGCTAGGCACATATAGCACGTAATCAAACCCCCTGACAGGTAGGACTCTAGAGGTGGCCCCTACAGGCTTAAGAGATGGCTCCCACTATGTAGCACTTTGTCCCATTGCGGGTTCAAGAGGTGGCTCCCATAGTGTAGCACTTTGCCCTGCATGGCACTTAGTTCTCACACTTCCGGCTGGGGTATAGCTCTGATACCACCAAACTGTCACGCCCCGACGTGGAATATCGGGACTAGCGGTAGAAAATGCTAGTAATGATAACATGCTAAGCTAAGAATTAACATAACGTTACGAACAGAAATAACTCCAAATTTATTACAATAACCATCAAACTGACTTAAACATAATCAAGCATAACCTCTACTTGACTCCGTTATAATAACTAACACAAGCCCTAAGGCATAACTAGATGTAAAACAACTATAACAATCTCAACATATCTATCAACTGATACTGTCACGTCCCGACGCGGAATATCAGGACCGGCAGTAGAAAACGCTAGTAAAGATAACATGCTAAGCTAAGAATTAACATAATACCATGAACAAAAATAACTCCAATTCTATTATAATAACCATCAACGTCTTACAAACGACTCAAACATAAACAAACATAATCTCTACTCGACTCCGGTACAATAACTAACACCAATTTTAAGACATAGCTAGATGTAAACCACTAAACAAACTCAACATATATACTAGCTGATACACTCCAAGCTATCACTCTCGCCCATTCCCATCCATCTGTGAATCTTCACCTGAGCTGCCTGGAAAAGGGGGAAACAACTATATGAGCGAATGCTTAGTAGGTAACAACATGCAAGTGTAAGTGATTAACCAATTAATTACATGTTAATATGAAACGAAAAGTAAAGAAATAACGATCGAATGAAACAGCGTAATAACAAAGAGTGCTAAAGAATGGAAATGAATAACAATATGACAAGATGATAATTACAAGAATTTCATTTTTGAACAATATATATAACAGGAAATTACAGGAAATTGGCCAACAAGCAAGATTGTAACCAAGTCAAACACGATTCAAGTAAGATATAAGAGATCATTTTCATGGACATCACGCTAGTCATGCACTCGGTGCAATACCTCACACTGTCATTACAAACTCCCTTGGACACAAGTACTTTTCGGGCGCTCTCCCTAGGACCAGACCGGGCCCTTATGGTGCGTTGGCATTGATTAATTGGATCCAAGATCCCAAGTTGTCGAGACTTTAATCAAGTTAAATGGCCAATTATAATCAAGTATAAACTTACCTCGGAACATCCCAAGGCTAAGTTGAAGAATTACTGTCCAGAATTTCTGTCCAGGAGTTCAAATGATCAAGAACCATCATGTTCTTGGATTCAAAATCATAAAACACGGGGAAAACTAGTCTCTGGAAGACATGTGGTCAATACTGGGCCGCTCAAGGCTTGTGCGGTTGACACTGGGCCGCACTAACAGGAACTGGGCTGGGTTTAGCCCTCGGGAGGTCAAGGTTGAACGGCTGCTGACGGGCGGCCCTTCTATATGAACGGTTAGTATAGGGCCGCACAAGGCCAGAAGGTTACAGAATCGAGGATAGGATGTGTGGTCCTGACAGAGCCGCTCATGAGTTGAACGGTCCACTCAGGGCCGCCTGAGAGAAGTACGGCCCATTACGGGCCGCACAACACAGGGCCTAACCATGAGTTAGATTTTAGCCCAAGTGGGCTCCCGGGCTACCATAGGCAGGGTGGAGCTGAACCAGAGTCCAGCCCACTGTCTACTGGTCAGCCTAGGGTCTACTGGACTGATCAAAAAAGGATTTGGCCGAAGATAGATCAAGGATAATCGGCCAAGACAAATTTGCATCTGCCAGGGATGAACGGTCTCCACTGGCCTGTTCATTGGTATACGCGGTCTATCAATAGCCGTGCAAGTCTCTGTTAATCCAATTCGGATTAACTCAAGTAACAGCGGTTCGATTGAGTCTAAAACAAAACTAGGGGATACAATGGTTCAAGATTAAGGTTATAACAAGTATAAACCTAATAGCCATTCAATTATAAAGGATTCACAATTTAAATTTGACATTCATTAGAAAGATGAATCAAGATCAAGCTCAATTTAAATAGACCAGTAAGAATTATTTACTGTCATGAATTACAGTTTATTAGGTGTGTTGCTAACATGCAATTAACCATTAATCTACTAACATAACATGCTGTAATGACAATTTAATCTGCTCTATTATAGATGTGCGGTCGGTTCTGGACCTTACATCCCAATGAACGGTCACAGACTGGCCGCACACGTCCCCTCAGATCCAAAGACTTGCTGGATATGGACAGTCAGTAGTGTGCCGCATGGAGGGATGTGCGGTCTGGAAATGGCCGCAGGAAAGACATGCGGTTAGGGCTAGGCCGCACGTTCCAGGGACACGAACAAATATAAAAACATATAAATGGTCAACAAAGGGCCGCCTGTCTGGGATGTGCGGTCTATCGTGTGGCCGCACATGTCCAAATAGGTCGCTACCCCTCTCGCCTTGCCCGACTCCGGCGAGGTTTCTAGGGTTAAATTAAAACATGAAATTCGCACGATATAAAGCAGAAATTTGGGACTTTTACTACCAAAAGAAAGAGCACGAAAAACTATACAAGATGCATGAATCAATTTTATGTTTACATCATGAAATCATAACTTAATCAAAAAGGAACAATTATAATCCTAGATGTGACATGATTCTACTAAAACCTAAAATTCTCGCAGGATACTTGATAGAATTCAGGGCTTTCGATATCAATGGAAAGCTAACACGATGCTACTTCTAATCATATATTATTTGTAAGGTTTGGCTTGCTATCACCTACCTGAATCAGATGAAGAAGGAAGGAGAAAGAAAACCAAAGACGCCGGTACACGCATCCACTAATCGCTCGAGATCTCCCTCGGTCCAACTCCTCTGCAGTCGCCACTGGTTCTAAACGATTCTAGGGTTAGAGAGGTTCATTTTAATAGGCCACACACCTTCTGGAGGCTTCTATGCGTGGACTATTTGTCCACACAAGTCGGGTCGATGTGAACGCCGTCGTAAAAGTTGACTCGATCCAAATTCCGCCGAATGTATCTCCTAGGGTTAGGGTTTCGAGAGATTAAGAGAGGATAAATGATCCTCCCATCCTGACCTTTCATTTGCCACCGATTTGGGCTCATTAGATGGAGTATTGGGCTCGAATTTGGCGTTTCAAGGTATGGTTAACTAAGTGTTCAATTTGGGCTTAAACCACTAATTCGGCCTACTTACAGATTTTATTTGGGTTGGCCACAGAAGATAAGTTTGTTAAACGTGTTGTCCTCTACAAGAATATAATTTTTATGGATTTTTATAAAATAGTC
The DNA here is from genome assembly GCA_022559845.1 of Amorphophallus konjac. NCBI lineage: Eukaryota > Viridiplantae > Streptophyta > Magnoliopsida > Alismatales > Araceae > Amorphophallus > Amorphophallus konjac. Next base: position 322,529,172 of record CM040118.1, read on the forward strand.
AAAATCTAGCTTATTCTATTTATTAAGAAATTAATCTAATTAATTTCTAATTAATTTCAAATAAATTTATAATTAATTTCTAAAAGAAATCGGGGTATTACACCCTCCCCCACTTAAGGAATTTGGTTCTCCAAATTCAATGCACTTAATAAAAAGAGGGAGTGAGACAGCTCACCTAGAATAAGTCGGGGTAATGTCTCCGCATACTATCTTCCGACTCCCACGTAGCTTCTTCAGTTCCACGCCGACTCCACTGCACTTTAACCATCGGTATGGAACGATTCCTGAGTTGCTGTTGCTTTCGATCCAAAATCTTGATCGGTCTTTCTTCATAAGTCAGATCTTCCTTCAATTCGAAGTCCATATGCTGAATAATGTGAGTGGGATCATACACATATTTCCGTAACATAGACACATGGAAAATATTGTGTACTCCAGATAACTGAGGTGGTAGTGCCAAACGGTAAGTAACTTCCCCCACTCTTTCCAGAATCTCAAATGGACCATTGTATATTGGACTCAGTTTGCCCTGAATACCAAACCTTCGAATTCCTCTAATAGGAGAAACCTTTAAAAACACATGCTCACCAACCTGAAATTCCAATGCTCTCCTCCTGGTGTCGGCATAACTCTTCTGTCTTGATTGTGCTACTTGCAACCGATCTCTGATAATACGGATGTTCTTAGACGATTCAGAAATGAGATCTGGTCCAAGCCATTGCTTCTCACCTACCTCGTCCCAACATAACGGGGATCGACAGCTTCTACCATACAAAGCTTCAAATGGAGCCATCTGAATGCTGCACTGGTAACTGTTGTTGTAGGCGAATTCAACCAATGCCAAATGATCACTCCAACTACCTCCAAAGTCAATCATGCAGGCTCTAAGCATATCTTCCACTATCTGATTGGTCCTTTCAGTCTGTCCATCTGTTTGTGGATGGATGATAAGTGTGTATTTTTATATCATAATTCATTATTATACACATTTTTATGAGCTTAAATAACAATAAATATACACTTCTCACACTTACTGTTGATTTAGAATCAAATGTTTAATTTTTGAAAATTAAATAGTTTTAAATGATTTTTATGTATTTATGCAGGCACGTAATACGAGGAAAGCTCCAAGAAAAAGAAAAAAAAGAAAATAAAGTTATATGTGAAAATGGGCCAAAAGCCCAGGAAGTTGTTCAAAAAGAAAAGAAAAAAAATAAAATTATTTGATATTTTTTAGAATTTTCTAACAATATATATACTAGATATATATATATATAGATATATATATTATATATATATATAATAAAATAAAATAATAATAAAAAAGGTTTTAAACCGCCCCCCCTTCCCGCCTTCGCCACCCGCGCCAATGGCACGGGCGACGAGGTGAGGGCGGGCGAATGGGGGGGCGGGGGTCGTGGCAGGCGAAGGGCGGCAGGGCGGTCGGCCAGGGCGTCCACGCGGCGCCCACAGGCGCGTCAACGGGCGGCCGGGCGCGTGCGCCGCGTGCGACACGCTGCGACGGCAGCGGGGTTCGGTGCACGGCGGGCCCACGGCGGGCGGCCTAACCCGTTCGGCGCCGGTCGGCGCAACGCGCCCGCAGAGAGAGAAAAAGAGAAAAAGAGAGAAAGAGAAGGAAAAGAAGGCCAAAAAATGCCAGAAAAATTCGAAAAAAAATTGGCAAAATGTGCAGCACATTCCAGCCTACCAATTTAGGTCAAAATTAGGTGCACTTGAGTTGTTTCACATGAGAGGGGGTGTTATGTGTTGCCCTATATAAAGGGCCTTCATGTGTAATGGAACTAGGAGTTGTTAGGGATAGTTAGAAGGAGAGATAGCATAGAGATTTTCCATTGTATTCTTGAAGTTCTTCATTGTAAGTCTTAGTAGAGCTCCATAGGAGGGTTGGATCTTGATGTTTTACAAGCTTTTGGTGTCACCTTTGTAAGTTGATTTGATATTAATGCAAGGTTCTTTTTAAGCATTCAGTCTATTCTTGGTTCAATTACTTATTGTTGTGATCCCCATTTCAAATTCTTGTCTTCATGAAAGTTGTTCGTTTTCAAGTTTTCTTTAACTTCTCTGTTTAGCATTTCTTCACATTCATCCAAATTCATAGAGTTAATACCCATTTTCTTAAGTGCTATCCTGTGCATTTACTGTTCATCCGTGGTGATACCTTCTTCCATTTCTTCATTTTGAAGTCTTTCTAGTCCTCAAATAATTCTGAGTTCTTCATAAGAGTTGTTCCTCTCTTGTAGATCTAAGTTTTATTCTTCTTGCACTTTGTCAAACTTCTCTTCGTGTGAGCTCTAGAATTAAGTTTTTAAGGTGCTATTTTTCTGTTAATTACTGTTCATCCGAACCAATAGGTCATAATTTTTCAAGTTTTTCCTTATCTTCCTTTCATTTTCTGTTTCTGTGTTCTTCATAAAAGTTCTTCATCTGTTCATGCTCTACAACTTTCATGTTTTCCATTTTATCTAATTCCTTCTAGATTTCAAATTATTCTTTACCTTCCAAACCTCTATTTCAATAGATTTCTGTTATAATTGTCACTTGTGTTTTCACTTGTGTTTTGTTTCAATTTCAATCTAAACCTTTTCTTCACGGTTTCATCACACATACCCAAAGCGATAATTCTTCTTCAAATCCTCTCACGGCGTTGACTTCCTAGGCGGAGCGATCTTCATCAAAGGCTCGGCGTGGAAACGACGGCATTCATCACTCAATTGGCTAAATTTCCTTTACTTATCTCTTGTCATTTAAAGTTACAATTTCAATTCCACTTAGTGATAATCGCACTCCATGACAAAATTTACTTTTCCAAACATAAGGGTGTTTCCAACTTGAGCTAAAATCAAATATTCTCTCCCCGTGAGATCGACCCGTATTCACCACTGTACTCGTATTTTCAAAATCATTCGAGTGAGTGAGTGCGGTTATAAATTTTGAAATTTGTGTGGCACGGCATTTTTAAACGACGACTGTCGAGCGCACCAAATTTTTGGCGCCGTTGCCGGGGAGTGAATTATGTTGATAGTTGGATATTCTTGTGTTTGGTGTATATATGTGAATATTAATTTTGATCTTTTTACTTGTGCAGAAAAAAGAAAAAAAAATCGAAAAGCAAAGAAAGAGGAAGATCGGACCTGAAATCCTCAGAAAATGTAGCGTCATTAAAAGCTCGGAAGCATCGCTAAAGGGCAGAAACGTCGGAACATGTTCTATTTTTCCAATTTCTGAAAAATCTAGAAAAATTTGAAAAATTCTTCAAAACTCTATAAAAATCATAAAACATCAAACAAAAGACATATTTATTCTGGCTAGATAGGTTCATTAATTAAAAACAAAAAAAATACTTGCACCAAAATAACAAAAAAGAATTTTATTTCCAGATTAGAAACCACACAACATGTTCTAGGTCATGCATCATTTAGCATAGAATTTTTTCTTTGTTTAATTCTTGTATTACAGTTTGAAGATTGCGAGGGGCAAGGTACGTTCTACTCATCATATTCTGGCATTCATTTTGCATAAAGAACCCCTTGTTTGAAATTGTGGTGTGCATTGCATTTCAAAATATTCTAAGGGCACTACCTTTAATAAACATAAGGTGGGGATTTCATCACCCTTCCTTAGCCCACAAATCACATTTCCCTTGCATCTTTACATGACCTACGCCATAAATAAAAGTCAGTAAACGTTGGCCCTAGGATCACACTGTGGTTCTTGTGTTATTTGGGTTTACTCTCATATGAAAACCGGTGCCTAAGGTAAGACGGTCGGACGGCAAACGCCTTAAGCGGGTTAGTGGTTTGGCATAATAAGGTCCCTACAAAAGTAGGGGGAACCTCCCACTTCCCCACCCCTTACCTGGCTGGTGGTCATATTGAGGGTACACTTACGTTTCACTTTAATCACTTTGTGAAACCCTATTAGTAGGTCTAAGTCGCATCTAGATCATTAGATAATTTGTGTTAACTTGTTTGTGGTTGCATAAAAAAAAATTAAAAAAATAAAATCACAGATCCACGCCTATGCAGGAGCACTTTTATCCTTCTACTTACAAGCCCTCGACCTATATTCAACTCCCTGACATTCTCGTCGATCAATATGAGATTCATCCAAGTCTCATCCAGATGCTCCCATCTTTTTATGGGAATCTCAATGAAAATCTTTATAGGCATCTAGATGATTTTCTAGAAATTTTCTCCCTAATCAAAATCCAGAATTTTAATGATGATGCCCTTAAGTTGATCTTATTTCCATTCTCATTGAAAGATAAAGCAAAATGTTGGTTAAGGAGTTTTGGAAAGATTATCAGGACTTGGGATGCTATGCAGTTAGAATTTTTGAAAAAATTTTACCCCATAGGCCGAACCAACATGATGAGAAGGGCGATTACAGGATTTACTCAACGTCCGGGAGAGCAAATTCATGAATCATGGGCCAGACTGAAGGATTTAATAGGTCAATGTCCACATCATGGGTTGCCCAAATGGTAAATTATATTTGCATTTTATGAGGGGTTATCCGATTATGATAGGCAAATGGTGGATATATATTGTGGAGGGGCATTTTTGAGCAAAAGTGAAGATGAGGCGTATGATCTATTTGAGATTTTGAGTGAAAATTCGATAAATCGTGCCTCCATCTCATCTCATCAACAACTCGTAGGACATGTCAAACAGGCGGAAAACCCAACCCACACTGGCATGGAAGTCTGTGAATTCTGTGCCAGTCTCACTCACCATGTGAGTCAGTGTCCTACTATAGCCCGACTCTCTCAAGTCATCCAAGCACAGATCCAAAATGCCCTAGGATTCTCTCAGCCCAAGCCTGCTACATTTTCAGATTATAATCTTGGCTGGAGTAATCACACAAATTTGCCTTGGATGGATCCACCATTTCAAGCCCATATGTCTGAATTTTCACCCCAAGCAACCTACGAGCGGCCCATGTGTACTCAACCTCCGCTCAACTCATCTCACCCAAATTTTAGATTCAACATGGATACTAGGGGTGATTCACCGGGCCACTGCTTTGACCCTCAAAGCGTGTACTCTCAGTCTACCTATCAACCATCTCCTTCAACCTTACACCAACCCCCTCAATATGTGAATGATGATGACGATGACAGTCTTCTGCCTGTCATTTTGGCTCAAGATATCACTATTGAGAGTGAGGGGGTGTGTGCACGTAATACCATGATAAAGGAAGGAAAGGAAGTAGGGGGTGAATTGACGGATAATGATGCTCATAATGATGATCATATCACCTCATTCTCTAAATGTTTTAAGATTGAGAATACTACGGTAAAGGATAATGGCCCAAACAACTCAATTGAGGAAATGAATCAAGAGGAGGATTACGTTGTAAGTAATAAAATTATTGATTTAATGGAACCAAATTCTGAATATCCTCCTTCTCTGGAAGAACATGATGATGGGGCCTTATTAGAAAAGTTTACGTTTCATCTACCGACCCCATTTCTGAAAAATTTGAGTGATAATTCTCAGTTGAGTACGGAGTGTGATGAGTGGCCCGTCTTAGAGAACTTCACATTTGATATGACCTCTGATGAAAGGGCCGGGCTAGAATCATTTACATTTCCTCCATCCACCCCATTGTTGGACAATTTGGTTAACAATCCTCAGATGAGTGAGGGGTATGATGACGGGGTTTCATTAGAAAATTTTAAATTTGATCTAACCCCTGAGGCCTATCCAATGACATCTGAATCTGTGGATGAGTTAGTGCTTCCTTCTACTTTTCCCCTTTCAGTTGAGCCTCTCCAATTTGAGATTCTTGGACCTGAGGAGGATGTGCCAACCACATTCATCTTCAATTTACCTTCCTCTCAGGAAGATAAATTGATCAAAGCTCTTAAAGTTCATGAGGCTATTACTGAAAGAAACATGGCTAAGGATGACAATCATGTTCCTAAACTACCAGGCCCTAAACAAGTATCCATGGAGGAAGTCATTCCTAAAGGGTTAGTCAGGAAGGACGATACAGGCGAAGGGGATCAAGGGATTGATATGGTGCAAGGGTTCCACCTCGATCTTGACAAATTAGACATTAATCATTTCTGGATCCCTACAGCTGAAAATTGGCTCACATACAGGGTTAACGCTAAAATCCACAATGTGCGAGTCTTGCCTCTTTCTAGCCCCAGTCCGTACATGTCTACTCTTGTCTTCCAATGGCATAAGGGCTGGAATTTGAAGGAAGACAAGATCACATGGTGGCTCATTCTGAATGCCACACGTTGGTTAAATGAGCTACATTGCGTCTGGCTGAAGACGTTAAATTTAGCGCTTTTTGAAAGGCAGCCCAACATCTTCATAGTTTGGTGTGCAAATAAATGGATTCTTGGGAGGCAACCCAAATTTTTCTTATGTTTGTGTTTTTCAGGTTTGAATAAAGGATAAGTTGGGAGGAGAGAGCTGATTGCTTACTCTGTTTCTCCGATTTTCAAAGCCAAATACCGCCTCTCAACACGCCAAAGCTGTCGAAGTACACATCAGGTTGTCCCGTTCTTTAACAAGCTATCATGTTTACATTGTTCTATTATTCTCTATTGTTTATGTCATTGAGGACAATGTCATTTAAGTTGGGGGGACATGACATCATGTTGCACATTCTACATTCATATATACAACCTCTAAACTTTTCGCCCAAACTTTCGCCCAAAATTTTCGCCCAAAATTTTGTTTTAACCCTTACCCTTACAGTACATCCCCAGTTAGAGTTTCTTGATTCATGTCTCATGAAAAGTGATTCTGAAAAGAAAAGACTAGGGAAAAGGATGATGGATAATTTATTTAATCTAGCCATGGAAAATTGATTTAAGAATCTCTTTAAAGTTCATGTGCACTTTAGAAAAATACAATCACTTTACACGCTAATGAAACAAGAAGGACAAGTCTTCTGCTATTTTAGAAAGACTGTCTGATATTCTGCACTTTCTGAAGAAGAGATCTTTTAGAAGCTTTCTGCCATGCAAAAGTATGAGGAAAAAAAAACACATACCATGAAAAATGCTCCGATTCTGAGTAACCGGGCCTACTTCACTTAAGACGTGTTAAGGTTCGCGTCAAAAGGAAAAGGGAACTTTGATCTGTGGCACCGGGTCTACTTCACCTAAGACGTGTTGAGGTTCGCGTAAAACAGTGACGGGTAGTGCAGCATCATGTGTGTATAGAAAAAAAAAGAGAAAAAGAAAAAAAAAGGAAAAGAGATCCCAAAAGGGACAAATGAAATAAGGCAGATAAAAAAAGCTAGTATGCTGAATGCTCTGATTAAGAAGTGCAGAATTGAAAGACATTTGTTCGGAATAGCAACTGGAGGACGTAATTGTCTATACTGTGAATTTAGTATTACACATGCACAAGTGCTACTGAATTTTGATTAGAATTCTTGATCATGTACCTGAATTTCCGACATAAGGCTAGTCTGTGGTAATTATTCCAGATTCCTGCTCTTTAGTTAAACTCTATGCAAAGATGATCTGGAAATGAGGTCTGGATACTTTAACCTCTTGTTGGTCCTGAAATTTTTCATTAATTGCATTGCTAAGGGACTAGCAATGAGTAAGTTGGGGGGTGTGATAAGTGTGTATTTTTATATCATAATTCATCAGTATACACATTTTTATTAGCTTAAATAATAATAAATATACACTTCTCACACTTACTGTTGATTTAGAATCAAATGTTTAATTTTTGGAAATTAAATAGTTTTAAATTATTTTTATGTATTTATGTAGGCACGTAATACGAGGAAAGCTCCAAGAAAAAGAAAAAAAAAAGAAAATAAAGTTATATGTGAAAATGGGCCAAAAGCCCAGGAAGTTGTTCAAAAAGAAAAGAAAAAAAAATAGAAAAAAAATAAAATTATTTGATATTTTTTAGAATTTTCTAACAATATATATACTAGATATATATATATATATAGATATATATATAATAAAATAAAATAATAAAAAAAGGTTTTAAACCGCCCCCCCTTCCCGCCTTCGTCGCCCGCGCCAATGGCACGGGCGACGAGGTGAGGGCGGGCGAATGGGGGTGCGGGGGTCGTGGCAGGCGAAGGGCGGCAGGGCGGTCGGCGAGGGCGTCCACGCGGCGCCTACAGGCGCGTCAACGGGCGGCCGGGCGCGTGCGCCGCGTGCGACACGCGGCGACGACGGCGGGGTTCGGCGCACGGCGGGCCCACGGCCGGCGGCCTAACCCGTTCGGCGCCGGTCGGCGCAACGCGCCCGCAGAGAGAGAAAAAGAGAAAAAGAGAGAAAGAGAAGGAAAAGAAGGCCAAAAAAATGCCAGAAAAATCCGAAAAAAATCAAAAAAAATTGGCAAAATGTGCAGCACATTCCAGCCTACCAATTTAGGTCAAAATTAGGTGCACTTGAGTTGTTTCACATGAGAGGGGGTGTTATGTGTTGCCCTATATAAAGGGCCTTCATGTGTAATGGAACTAGGAGTTGTTAGGGATAGTTAGAAGGAGAGATAGCATAGAGATTTTCCATTGTATTCTTGAAGTTCTTCATTGTAAGTCTTAGTAGAGCTCCATAGGAGGGTTGGATCTTGATGTTTTACAAGCTTTTGGTGTCACCTTTGTAAGTTGATTTGATATTAATGCAAGGTTCTTTTTAAGCATTCAGTCTATTCTTGGTTCAATTACTTATTGTTGTGATCCCCATTTCAAATTCTTGTCTTCATGAAAGTTGTTCGTTTTCAAGTTTTCTTTAACTTCTCTGTTTAGCATTTCTTCACATTCATCCAAATTCATAGAGTTAATACCCATTTTCTTAAGTACTATCCTGTGCATTTACTGTTCATCCGTGGTGATACCTTCTTCCATTTCTTCATTTTGAAGTTTTTCTAGTCCTCAAATAACTCTGAGTTCTTCATAAGAGTTGTTCCTCTCTTGTAGATCTAAGTTTTATTCTTCTTGCACTTTGTCAAATTCTTCTTGGTGTGAGCTCTAGAATTAAGTTTTCAAGGTGCTGTTTTTCTGTTAATTACTGTTCATCCGAACCAATAGGTCATAGTTTTTCAAGTTTTTTCTTATCTTCCTTTCATTTTCTGTTTCTGTGTTCTTCATAAAAGTTCTTCATCTGTTCATTCTCTACAACGTTCATGTTTTCCATTTTATCTAATTCCTTCTAGATTTCAAATTATTCTTTACCTTCCAAACCTCTATTTCAATAGATTTCTGTTATAATTGTCACTGTGTTTTCACTTGTGTTTTGTTTCAATTTCAATCTAAACCTTTTCTTCACGGTTTCATCACACATACCCAAAGCGGTAATTCTTCTTCAAATCCTCTCACGGCGTCGACTTCCTAGGCGGAGGGATCTTCATCAAAGGCTCGGCGTGGAAACGACGGCATTCTTCACTCAATTGGCTAAATTTCCTTTACTTATCTCTTGTCATTTAAAGTTACAATTTCAATTCCACTTAGTGATAATCGCACTCCATGACAAAATTTACTTTTCCAAACATAAGGGTGTTTCCAACTTGAGCTAAAATCAAATATTCTCTCCCCGTGGGATCGACCCGTATTCACCACTGTACTCATATTTTCAAAATCATTCGAGTGAGTGAGTGCGGTTATAAATTTTGAAATTTGTGTGGCACGGTATTTTTAAACGACGACTGTCGAGTGCACCAATGGAGAGCAGTACTGAAATTCAGACGAGTTCCCAAGGACTCTTGCAATCCTTTCCAAAAATGAGAAGTGAATCTGGGGTCTCTATCAGACACAATGCTGGCTGGTATACCATGTAGTCTTACCACTTCCTTCATATACGAAGCAGCCAAAATATCAAATGTCCATTTAGACTTAATGGATAAGAAATGAGCCGATTTTGTCAATCTGTCGACAATCACCCATATTGCATCAAATCCACTACGAGTCCTAGGTAGACCCATAATGAAATCCATGCCAATGCTCTCCCACTTCCATTCGGGTATATCAGGGGGTTTCAATTTCCTGGCTGGTCTGAAATGCTCCGCCTTGACTTGTTGACAAAGCAAACATCTACTTACGAAGTCTGCAACTTCCCTTTTCATATTTGGCCACCAAAAAGATCTTTTCAAATCCTTGAACATCTTAGTACCTCCAGGATGGATGGTATATCTGGATCTATGAGCTTCCTCGAGAATCTTACTCTTTATCTAAGCTACATCAGGTACACAAGTTCTTCATTGAAATATCAATCTTCCATCATCAGCCATCATGAAGTCAGGTCTGTTACTCAAGCTTCCCTTGATCTCTACCAACTCTGGGTCTTCATCTTGCAGAGACTTGATTTCCATCAATAATTCGGGCTTAAGTTGAAGCTGAGCAATCATAATCCGATCCTTGTCAACATTAAGATCCAAACTAGCTAACTGCTCCAGCAATTTCCATTCTTGTAACATGAGGCTTGACAACTTAGCTATAGGCTTGCGGCTTAAAGCATCTGCCACAACATTACCTTTTCCAGGATGATACTCAATGGAGAAATCAAAATCCTTCAAATACTCCAGCCATCTTCGCTGCCTCATATTGAGTTCCTTCTGAGAAAATAGGTATTTCAAACTCTTATGATCTGAAAACACCGTAAATGCCTCTCCATACAAGTAGTGCATCCATATCTTCAAGGCGAACACCACTGCTGTTAACTCCAAATCATGAACAAGATAATTCTCTTCATGCTTCCTCAACTGCCTAGAAGAATAGGCTATCACTTTCCCGTGCTGCATGAGTACACACCATAAACCAATACCTGAAACATCAGTGTATACAACAAAATCTCCTTCTCCAGAAGGTAAAGCCAAAACAGGTGCATTAGTCAAACATTCCTTCAAGGTCTAAAAGCTTCGCTCGCAATCTTCTGACCAATCAAATTTGATCTCCTTGCGGGTTAATTTTGTCAGAGGTACCGCAATCTTGGAGAAATTTTGAATAAACCTTCGGTAGTAACCTGCTAAGCCTAGGAAACTCCTCACTACAGTCACATTAGCAGGCTTATCCCAATTCTTTACTGCCTCTACCTTCGAAGGATCAACAGAAATACCTTCTTTTGTGATGATATGCCCTAGAAAGGACACCTCTTGCAGCCAGAAATCACACTTACTAAACTTGGCATATAACTGATGATCTCTCAATAGTTGCAATGCCATCCTTAAATGTTCGGCATGCTCCTCCTCACTCTTAGAATAAATCAAGATGTCATCAATGAACACCACGACCCATTGATCAAGATAGGGCCGAAACACATCGTTCATCAGCTGCATGAAAGCTGCAGGTGCATTCGTTAGCCCAAAAGATATTACTACAAATTCGAAATGCCCATACCTGCTGCGGAATACTGTTTTATAGATATCCTCCTCCTTAATTCGTAACTGATGATATCATGATCGATGGTCGATCTTAGAAAAATACTGAGCTCCTGCAATCTGATCAAATAACTCATCAATCCTTGGCAATGGATATTTGTTCTTGATAGTCAATTGGTTCAATTGCCGATAATCGATGCACAACCTCATCAAACCATCCTTCTTCCGGACGAATAATATAGGGGCCCCCTACGGGGAAGTACTTGGACGAATGAACCCTTTCTCAAGCAATTCCATCAACTGCTGCTTTAGTTCTCTTAGCTCCTCAGGAGTCATACGATAAGGAGCTTTGGAAATAGGAGTCGCACCAGGAATTAGATCAACTAAAAAGATAACTTCCCTTTCAGGAGGAAGTCCTGGTAGTTCCTCAGGAAAGACATCTGGAAAATCTCGGACGATAGAAAAGTCCTCAATCTCAGTCTTCTGCTCAGGGGTCACAAAAATAAAGTCTAGAAAAGGCTTACATCCTCTTCTCATCAGCTTACCAGCTCGAAGAGCCGAAATAAGCGGAACACACTTATGGTGCCTAATTCCGATAAAAGAAAGTCTAGGGTGTCCAGTGAAAGACACAGAACTAGATCTGCACTGAACATTGGCCTCATACTTAGCCAACGAATCTGCTCCTAGGATTACATCATAATCCTTCATGTCCATGCAAACTAAATCAGCTGGCAAGTTTTGTTCATTGATCAAGACCTTACTAGAAGGATAGAAATACTTAATTGCTGAACCGGAACCAATAGGAGTTGAAATCTCTAACGGAGAATTCATCAATGCTGGCTTCACAGCTAAAGACTTCGCAAATCTCCAAGAAATAAAAGAATGAGTGGCACCAGTATCAAAAAGAACAAAAGCTGATTTATCATGTATAATAAGAGTACCTTCGACAAGTCCACCCTCCTCGGTGGGTCCTGTCTCATCTTCTTGTAGAGCCTGGAGCTTGCCTTGCTGCTTCTTGATTCCTTGCAGTTTCACCGGGGTAGCTTGCTCAGATAAAAGAGGGCACTTGGGAATACGGTGGTCCCTACTACCACAACGTAAACAGGTACCTAGGTTGCGCCAGCACTCCTCCATCTTGTGACCTGGGCGGTCACAATACTTGCATATGCCCTTGAATGGAACAATAAGGCCACGTTTCTTGTCTTCAATCTTCGGCATCTTGCCCTTCCACGAACCAGACCCGCTAATGGGCCTCTTCCTGCCATGACCAGGCTTGATGCTCCCAGAACCAGTATGGTGTTGTTCAATCTTAACAGTCTTCCCACGGATTCTCTCCGTCATTTCTAAAGTATCTTCCAACACTTGAGCCTTTCTCACCATCTCGGAATAAGTTGGAATTTCCATCGGTGCCAACTGGTTGATATACTGCAGCTTCAGCCCATTAAGAAAGCGCTTAGCTTTCATCTTCTTGGTAGATATCAAATGAGTAGCATAATGAGATAGCCGAGAGAATTGAGCTTCATATTCAGCCACGGATAGATTTCGTTGCTTCAAAGTAGCGAACTTAGCCGCCTTCTTCTCTTGTACTCGATCAGAGAAATATTTACAATTGAAGAATTTCTTGAACTCCTCCCATGTGACTTGTCTATCACCAACGGTAGCCTTCACTGCGTCCCACCATGTCCTCGCATCACGTTCAAGTTGAAAGGTCGACAAGAGGACACGTTCTTGATCGCTGCATTGCATCACTTCAAAAATCCTCCCAATCTCATCAAGCCAGTGCTTGGCTTCATCAGGGTCATTCGAGCCACCAAATCGCAGGGGATTCATCCCATGAAAGTTCCGATAAAGGTCGCTAGTGCCATGATTTGCAGCTCCTCCTTGAGCCACTTGTTGCAAAGCTTGAGTAAGTCCTTGAACCGTACGCTGCAAGTTCCTCCATTCTGCGCGTTCTCCTGCCATTGCAAAAGCCTACACGTGGAATAGGTTAAGTTAGGTTCAATTAAGAATGGATAATCGTGCAATGAGATTATTTACTCAACCCCAGTCTTCTACCCAAATCTCACCAGGTTGGGTCCTTAGACTCATAACAAGGTTATAGGTCCTACGGAATAACTTAGGATCCTAGAACTTAGAGAACCTAGGGATATTAGAAAGCCTAGGCTCTGATACCAACAAACTGTCACGTCCCGACGCAGAATATCGGGACCGGCAGTAGAAAATGCTAGTAAAGATAACATGCTAAGCTAAGAATAAACATAATACCATGAACAGAAATAACTCCAATTCTATTATAATAACCATCAACGTCTTACAAATGACTCAAACATAAACAAACATAATCTCTACTCAACTCCGGTACAATAACTAACACCACTTCTAAGACATATCTAGACGTAAACCACTAAACAAACTCAACATATCTACTAGCCGATACACTCCAAGCTATCACTCTCGCCCATTCCCATCCATCTGTGAATCTTCACCTGAGCTGCCTGGAAAAGGGGGAAATAACTATATGAGCGAACGCTCAGTAGGTAACAACAGGCAAGTGTAAGTGATTAACCAATTAATTACATGTTAATATGAAACAGAAAGAAAAAAAATAACGATCGAATGAAACAACGTAATAACAGAGAGTGCTAAAGAATGGAAAGGAATAACAATATGACAAGATGATAATTACAAGAATTTCATTTTTGAACAATATATATAACAGGAAATTACAGGAAATTGGCCAACAAGCAAGATTGTAACCAAGTCAAACACGATTCAAGTAAGATATAAGAGCTCATTGTCATAGACATCACGCTAGTCATGAACTCGGTGCAATGCCTCACCCTGTCATTACAAACTCCCATGGGTACAAGTACTTTTCGGGCGCTCTCCCCAGGACCAGACCTGGCCCCTATGGTGCGTTGGCATTGATTAATTGGATCCAAGATCCCAAGTTATCTAGACTTTAATCAAGTTAAATGGCCAATTATAATCAAGTATAAACTTACCTCGGAACATCCTAAGACTAAGTTGAAGAATTACTGTCTAGAATTTCTGTCCAGGAGTTCAAATTATCAAGAAACATCATGTTCTTGGATTCAAAACCATAAAACATGGGGAAAACTAGTCTCTGGAAGACATGCAGTTAATACTGGGCCGCTCAAGGCTTGTGCGGTGGACACTGGGCCGCACTAACAGGAATTGGGCTGGGTTTAGCCCTCTGGAGGTCAAGGTTGAACGGCTGCTGACGGGCTGCCCTTCTATATGAACGGTTAGTATAGGGCCGCACAAGGCCAGAAGGTTACAGAATCGAGGACAGGATGTGTGGTCCTGACAGAGCCGCTCATGAGTTGAACGGTCCACTCAGGGCCGCCTGAGAGAAGTACGGTCCATTACTGGCCGCACAACACAGGGCCTAACCATGAGTTAGATTTTAGCCCAAGTGGGCTCCTGGGTTACCATAGGCAGGGTGGAACTGAACCAGAGTCTAGCCCACTGTCTATTGGTCGGCCTAGGGTCTACTGGACTGATCAAAATAGGATTTGGCCGAAGATAGATCAAGGATAATCGGCCAAGACAAACTGGCATCTACCAGGGATGAACGGTCTCCACTGGCCCATTCATTGGTATACGCGGTCTATCAATAGCCGCGCAAGTCTCTGTTAATCCAATTCGGATTAACTCAAGTAACATCGGTTCGATTGAGTCTAAAACAAAACTAGGGGATACAATGGTTCAAGATTAAGGTTATAACAAGTATAAACCTAATAGCCATTCAATTATAAAGGATTCACAATTAAAACTTGACATTCATTGAAAAGATGAATCAAGATCAAGCTCAATTTAAATAGATCAGCAATAATTATTTACTGTCATGAAATACAATTTATTAGGTGTGTTGCTAACATGCAATTAACCATTAATCTACTAACATAACATGCTGTAATGACAATTTAATCTGCTCTGTTACAGATGTGCGGTCGGTTCTGGACCTTACATCTCAATGAACGGTCACAGACTGGCCGCACACGTCCCCTCAGATCCGAAGACCTGCTGGATATGGACGGCCGGTAGTGTGCCGCATGGAGGGATGTGGGGTCTGGAAATGGCCGCAGGAAAGACATGCGGTTAGGGCTAGGCCGCACATTCCAGGGACACGAACAGATATAAAAACATATAAACGGTCAACAAAGGGCCGCCTGTCTGGGATGTGCGGTCTATGGTGTGGCCGCACATGTTCAAATAGGTCGCTACCCCTCTCGCCTTGCCCGACTCCGGCGAGGTTTCTAGGGTTAAATTAAAACATGAAATTCGCACGATATAAAGCATGAAATTTGGGGCTTTTACTACCAAAAGAAAGAGCACGAAAAACTATACAATATGCATGAATCAATTTTATGTTTACAGCATGAAATCACAACTTAATCGAAAAGGAACAATTATAATCCTAGATGTGACATGCTTCTACTAAAACCTAAAATTCTCGCAGGATACTTGATAGAATTCAGGGCTTTTGACATCAGTGGAAAGCTAACACGATGCTGCTTCTAATCATATATTATTTATAGGGTTTGGCTTGCTATCACCTACCTGAATCAGATGAAGAAGGAAGGAGAAAGAAAACCAAGGACGCCGGTACACGCATCCACTAATCGCTCGAGATCTCCCTCGGTCCAACTCCTCTGCAGTCGCCACTGGTTCTAAATGATTCTAGGGTTAGAGAGGTTCATTTTAATAGGTCATACACCTTCTGGAGGCTTCTATGCGTGGAGTATTCGTCCACGCAAGTCGGGTCGATGTGAACGCCGTCGCTAAAGTTGACTCGATCCAAACTCCACCGAATGTATCTCCTAGGGTTAGGGTTTCGAGAGATTAAGAGAGGATAAATGATCCTCCCATCCTGACCTTTCATTTGCCACCGATTTGGGCTCATTAGATGGAGTATTGGGCACGAATTTGGCGTTTCAAGGTATGGTTAACTAAGTGTTCAATTTGGGCTTAAACCACTAATTCGGCCTACTTACAGATTTTATTTGGGTTGACCACAGAAGACAAGTTTGTTAAACGTGTGATCCTCTACAAGAATATAATTTTTATGGATTTTTATAAAATAGTCAAAATCTAGCTTATTCTATTTATTAAGGAATTAATCTAATTAATTTCTAATTAATTTCAAATAAATTTCTAATTAATTTCTAAAAGAAATCGGGGTATTACAGATACACTCCAAGTCATCACTCTGGCCCATTCCCATCTAACTGTGAATCTTCACCTGAGCTGCCTGGAAAAGGGGGGAAACAACTATATGAGCGAACGCTCAGTAGGTAACAACAGGCAAGTGTAAGTAATTAACCAATTAATTACATGTTTATATGAAACGGAAAGAAAAGTAATGACGATCGGATGAAACAACATAAAGAAAGTGTTAAAGAACGAAAAGGAATAACAACATGGCAAGATGGTATAACTACAAGAATTACAACTTTATGAACAATAATTAACAAGAAATTGTAGGAAATTGCCCAACAAGCAAGAATATAACCAAGTCGAACACGATTCAAGTAAGAGATTAAGAGATCGTTGTCATAGATATCACGCTAGTCATGCACTTAGTGCAATGCCTCACCATGTCATTACAAACTCCCATGGGCACAAGTATTTTTTGGGCGCTCTCCCCAGGACCAGACCGGGCCCCTATGATGTGTTGGCATTGATTTATTGGATCCAAGATCCCAAGTTCCGTCTAGACTTTAATCAAGTTAAAAATGGCCAATTACAATCAAGTACAAACTTACCTCGGAACATCCCAAGGCTAAGTTGAAGAGATACTGTCCAGAATTTCTGTCCAGAAGTTCAAGTTATCAAGAACCATCATGTTCTTGGATTCAAAATTATAAAACACGGAGAAAACTCGTCTCTGGATGATATGCGGTCACTACTGGGCCGCTCAAGCACTTGTGCGGTCGACTCAGGGCCGCACTAATAGGAACTGGGCTGGGTTGAACGGCTGATTAAGGGCCGCTCCTCAGAATGAACGGTAAGTATTGGGCCGCACAATGCCATAAGTTTATAAAATCGAGGACATGAGATGCGGTCCTGACAGAGCCGCTCATTAATTGAACGGTCCATCAAGGGCCGCCTGTTACGATGTACGGTTCATTTCTGTCCGCACAACACATGGCCTAACAATAATCTAGAACTTCGCCCAAGTGGGCTCCCGGGCTGCCATAGGCAGGGTGGAACTGAACTAGAGTCCAGCCCACTGTCTGCTGGTCGGCCTAGGATCTACTGGGCTGATCAAATCAGTAATTAGCCGAAGATGGATCAAAGATAATCGGCCAAACTAATTGGCATTAGCCAGGGATGAACGGTCGCCACATGCCCGTTCAGGGATATATGCGGTCCACATATGGCAGCTCAAGTCTCTGTTAGTCCAATTCAGACTAACTCAAATCACAACAGTTCGATTGGGTCCAAGTTCAAATCTAGGGGATAATAATTAATGGTTCAAGATTAACGGTTCAGGTCTAAGGTTATAACAAGTATAAACCTAATAGCCATTTCAATTATAAATGATTCACAATTAAGATTGACATTTATTAGAAAGATGAATCATGATCAAGCTCAAAATAAATAAATCAGCAAGAATTATTTACTGTCATGAATTACAGTTTATTAGGTGTGTTGCTAACATGCCATTTACCACTAATCTACTAACATAACATGCTGTAATGACAATTAATCTGTTTAGTTATAGATGTGCGGTCGGTTCTGGACCTTACATCTCCATGGACGGTCACAGACAGGCCGCTCATGCCCCCTCAGGTCCGAAGGCCTGCTGGAGATGGACGGTCGGTAGTGTGTCGTTGGGAGGGATGTGCGGTTTGGAACATGGCCGCAGGACAGACATGCGGTTGGGATTCGGCCGCACGTTCTAGGGAAACGATCAGAGATAGAAACCTGTAAACGGTCAATAACATGCCGCCTGTCTTGGATGTGCGGTCTATCGTGTGGCCGCACAAGTCCAGACAGGTCGCTGCCCCTTTCCGCCTTGCCCGGCTCCGGCGAGGTTTTAGGGTTAAACTAAAGCATGAAATTCGCATGATATAAAGCATAGAATTTGGGGATTTTACTACCAACAGAAAGAGCACAAAAAATGCTACAAGATGCATGAATCAATTTTATGTTTACAGCCTGAAATTACTACTTAATCGAAAGGGAATAATTATAACCCTAGTTCTGACATGCTTCTACTAAAACCAGAAATTCTCGCAGAACTCTTGATACAATTTAGGACTTTCTACATCAGTGAAAAACTAACACGATGATGCTTCCAACCATATATTATTTGTAGGGTTTGGCTTGCTATCACCTACCAGAATCGGATGAAGAAAGAGGGAGAAGGAAAACCCGAGGCGCTTGTACACGCAACCCCTAATCACTGGAGCTCTCCCTCGATCAAACTCCTCTGCAAACGCCACTGGATCTAAACGATTCTAGGGTTAGAGAGCTTCATTTTGATAGGTCACACGCCTTCTAGAGGTTTCTTTGCGCGGAGTATTCGTCCACGCAAGTCGGGTTAATGTGAACACCGTCGCAATTGTTGATGTGAACCAATCGCCGCCGATTGCACCTCCTAGGGTTAGGGTTTCGAGAGATTAAGAGAGGAAAAATGATTCTCTCATCCCGGCCTTTCATTTGCCACCGGTTTGCGCTCATTTGATGGAGTATTGGGCTCGAATTTCGCGTTACAAGGTATGGTTAACAAAGTGTTTATTTTGGGCTTAATCCACTAATTCGACCTATTTACCGATTTTATTTGGGTTGGTCATAGAAGACAAGTTTGCTCAACGTGTTATCCTCAACAAGAATATATATTTTCTGAATTTTTATAAAATGGTCAAAATTTAGCTTATTCTATTTATTAAGAAATTTCTAATTAATTTCTAGGTAAAATAAATCGGAGTATTACAGTTAGGGTTCTTCTTCACCAAATTTGGAGTTCACATTCATATATATAGGAAAGTGACCAAAAGACACATAGAGCCCTCCTAAAACATGTTAGAAACACACTCATAACATTAGGAACCTTTGGGGGGTATTTTGGTAAAGTTTCATGGGGTTTAGAATAGGTTTAGAAGTCTCCCGAAAATCCCGTTCCGGAAGGGTCGACCCTTGGGGTCGACCCTCGGGCAGACAGAGGTCGGCCAGACCAAAAAACAAATGCTGGCACTCAGGGGTTGACCTTGTAGTGGGTCGACCCAAGGGGTCGACCCCTGGAGGCAGGCATCTAAAACTTGTTTCTGTCCCATCCAGAAACACAAAGGGTCGACCCCAGGGGTCGACCCAAGTCAATTTGGGTTATAAAAGCGCTTCAAGCCCCATTCAATTCAAGCATAAAAAATGGTTAGATGTTACCATCATCCACTTGACATGAGAGGGATTAAAAACCATCCTTTAACCTGTAAAAACACACAAACATCAAGTTAGTTTATGTCTCAAAAATTAAGTTCTCCTAAACTTGATTCTTCCACATCCAACTCCATATCTTTACACATCCAAATGCACATTGCATCAAGTTAATGTTTCCTTAAAAACATGAGCCACAAGCTTTGGCATTTGATGAACTTGAATCTCACAAGCATTCAAATATAAACCCATGGAAGCTCAAACATTGAAATAGCATTCATGTATCTACCAAATCTTCAAGACTCAAATGCTTCAACACGCACATGTAGACAATCATGCCAAATGCAAAGGCATGTACAATATCATGGAAACTCATTCATTAAATGAGCATGAGCTAAGTCATTCGTGTTGATAAAAATAACATTCATGGGGCATTGATTACATGAGGAGCATTGTTATGAACAAGGGATCTTCTTGATACAATGGTATTGCATCTCAATCATTCATTTAGCATTAGATGAAGTACACATGCATAACATGAGGCTCAATATGACATTTATCCAAGCATGTTTTTCACAAAATCTTTCTCATTGAATACAAAGCAATCTCACCAAGTGTATATGCAATGTATATGCAATGTGCTAACATCAAAACACGTATGAGCCTTATAGAGTCACAAATGCATCCACATGATGAAATCACAATAACAACATTTTGTAATCATCAAATCATATACACAACACTCCGATTCCACTATATGGATTTACAATTTTAACCAGTTCTTTCTATTCAATAAAGTTTCTGAATAAGTGCACAAGGTTGTCACTACTTCATATTTACTTCGAAGGGGATGTTTTGACGTGGTATTGGCATTTCATTGGCCTTCATTCGAATTTTACATGGTACGAGTTCTTAGATGCGATTTGTAGCTCATTTCAGTCTTGTCTCCTATTTTGATGCCCGTGGTATGTTGAGCAAGTTGTGCCAAACAGGCTCTGTGTCATTATCAAAGAGAGTTTGATTGGCTCTCTAATCAGGTATCTGGGATCCCAGAAGACCATCTTCTGGGCACTTTCTTGAGTGGCCTACAGGATGATATATCATCTGAGGTGCGATCTTTCCAGCCTAAATCTCTGTTACAGGCAATGGAATTGGCAAGGTTTCAATAATGTAAACTTCTTTCTAGATGCCATCTTCCTCCTCCTCCATCACCTTATCCTCCCTTGCTACTCACGCCCAAACCTTATGTACCACCAGTTGAATGGTTGACCAACCATCAAATCTAAGAACAAAGTGATGGGTTAATACTTCATAACTTCATATTCAAGCTTCATCATTGAGTGTTAAACCAAACCCTATCATTCACTTATTTATATTAATTTTGGTGATAACAAAACCTTTGAGTAAATTGATAATAAATCTTGATGGCAACAAAACCTTGAATTGAGTATGGGTAATTTATAAACTCTGATCTTATAGTCAACAAAATCCTTGGGTCAACCTTCAGGTAAAAACAAGCTTCAGGGTAAATTCAAATAAGAACAAAAATCACTAAAAGTAACAAAAAGTCTTCATAAGGAAAATCTTGTAAAAGTTAAGAATGCCTAAAATTCTTATAAGTAAAACATAGTTGCAAGACTATTTACTTAAGCATTGTAAATTAAGTCTAAATCCGCACGGGTGCTGAAAAAGATCAGCTATATTTTCACTTAGTTGCAGAAATTCACATAGGCACTCACATAGGCGCTAAAATTCACTTAGGTGCTCACAAAGGCACAAAAATTCACATGGGCACTCACATAGGCGCATGATCATCTCCTATCTCATATCTTAAAAGACCATCTATCTAACATAGTCACATTGAATTCAGATTGTGGTTAAAACATTGATAACATAGGTGCACCCATCGTCTATCATAACATCGACTATCTCATGAAACAATTTACATAGGCGCAAACATAGGCTCACTTAAAACTCACATAGGCGCATGAAGATTAACATTGCCTATCTTCACATAATTTGTCAGGCCCCGAGCCATCTGTACAGCGGAAGCAACTCGGGGAACGTGGACAGTCGGCAATACGTCTCGAGCTAGCAATATAAATCAGAGCGCAATAACATCTGCATAAAGAGGAATGTACAATAATTTACCAAAAGTCTAACTTTTATTGATAATAATCAAAGTACATGAATGTTTGACTCTCTTTTGACATAAAGACAGACTGCACTCAATAAAGAGAAAATTACATCATGATTCTAACTAATGACACTACTAGGCTTCTCTCTTGACTTTAGTCGCTCTCGGATCTGCCACTTGTGTAGTCCGAACCCGACCCATAAAGGCTATGCACTAGAAAGTCATGTAACAAGAATGTACTAGCAAGCATGTAACTTCACAAGATAGCCTCGTGGTTTTCACCCATTTATAAAAAAGGTACTCCCAGTGCAATGCGATGCTAGTAAGCATCATACCCCATGGTTTATAGTATGTTTCCAGCTATCTACCGAGGGGACTAGCGTCGAGCCCTTGTGATGCGGGATGACGAGGTACTCGAGACCGATGTAATGCGAATCTGGGACTCTAGGCAACAACGCGACAAATTGGACGACGCGACTAGCAATGACGTGAACAATAAGGTTAACTAGACGCGACACCAAGAGCTCTTATGGGATATATGCCGTTAATAGAAACGCAAACTCACGAGTCGTCCCTTGCGAGGGGAACGCGGGGATGTGCACGGTTGAGAAACTGGGAGGAGTCAAGGGTGGTCGGCTCTTTTTACGTGCTCGGATCGAGTCACAGGACGGGTCACACACTTTCTCACTCACTCTCGCGACGGTGATCAAAATTTATAACGAGCTAGAATCCTATCACACACCAACAGCGGCATACAAACATATACTAGGTAAGTAACGCGATAAAGAGAGGAGCGAGAATGTACCTCCACACTCCGGGCGTGGGGAAGACAACCCCGGCCAAGAATCGTAACTCCCGATACAATAAATATTAATAATTACAGTATTGAATTTACGGCCCACTCCACGCATGGAGGTAAAGGGCTACAACAGTAAACCAGGAGCGCCGATCTTGGGTTGACGGGAGGCAAACCGGAGGGGTTCTTGGATGGATACGGGCTGCTGGTCCGGATTTGCTCGGTTCAGACCTGCTGGACAGCAAGTGCGTTCGGCACGTGGGACGGCGGCTTCCGGTCGACTTCTGGCCGAGGCGGTTGGCTGGGACGTTGGTGGGAGGTCCCTCTTCGATCCCTAAAGTCGGCGGTGGCTGAATCGGAGCCGAAGGACCGACGGGGATTTTAGATCCCAGACCTGTCCCGTAGCCCTGTGGCTGGATAGATCTATGCGACCCAGTAAAAATAATTGATGTGCTCAAATCCGGAGGCGGATCGGAACAAAATTGGCACAGTTGGAAAGTAGACCGGAAGAGCTACAACATATATAATTTTCACAACCATCCAGCAATAGGATTGGAAATGAAAAACTCTGTGCTCATGTAACTTTTCTAGCTTAGATTACAGAATAGACAGGACTGATTCTGATCTGTCTGAGAATGAAGTTTGACCGAAGGGTAAATGGTGGATCTGGGTAGTGAAATTAATTTGGGTGAAAGAGGGGGATGTGTGGAACGTGCACATTTTTTTTTTTAGTAATTTTCTGAGATGATTTAGAGGGTGGGAAAAAGAGATGAACAAGGTACTATCACGCAGATCTGCAGAATGGTAGATTGCGCGGGTGGAGATAAAAATTTGGAAAATAGGCAAACGGTGGTGGATTGACACGAAATTTAAATTGAGAGGAGGTAACAACAAGGGGGATGATCTATCAAAATTAGAAGATCATGAAATAACCGGATTGGGAGTACCAACCATTTCTTTAACCCTCTGTCCTGAACCTCAGAATTCTGGACAGCAGAGCATAGATCGAGTTGTGGCGGCTCGATGGCGGCTCAGATGGCGGCGACGGCGGCTGAGAGTCACACCCAGCAGAGGTGATAAATCTTGAAATCACTCCAAGAACAAGGTTTCACACCTTGGAAGAAGGCAACCTTCACAGCTACAAGGGGAGAGGAGAGAGGGGAGCCCTTGGCACTTGGGAGAAATTCAGATTTTTCTTCATAAATTCTCATGAAAATAATGAAATACAAGAGTTTTATATGAAAGGGAAACCCTAGATAAATGACCTTAACTATCCTCGGATCTAGGGTTAGGGGGGGTAATTAGGGGATAGAAAATTCACATTTCTTCTCCCTTGGCCAATATAATACAAAAATAAAAAAAAAGGGTAAAGGAAGGGGACGCCTGTAATATCCTAGATTCTTCGGATCGGAATCAGAGAGCTTTCGGAGCACTTTCGTGGGTCCTGATACATGTTTTACGATCCACTCGGGTTTTTCCCTTGTATATCTTGTGGAACCCTGTGGAGAGTTGACCGTTGAGTTTTGCGACTCAGGGACGCTACAGGTGCGTTGTGCTCGTTCCGAGGATTGCGGAGACTATTTTTTTGTAGTTTTTTTAAATTTACGGATTTTCATGCAGAAAATCAGATTTTAGGAAAATTACTAATTTTCCTATTTTCATTTTCTTCTTAAGCCTTCTCTCTCCTCCTCACGTTCTCTCACTTTCTCTCCCTCCATTCTCTCTTCTCTCTTCTCCTCTCCCCCGGGCGCGCAACCGGCGTGGAGCTGGGTGAGGTGGTGACGGTGTGGAGCTGACTTGGAGCGTGATGGCGCGAGTATCGGAGCGTGGCGTTGGCGCGATCCCATTCATAGATTCAAAGCCGATGTGCGTTGCTCATGTGATGATTTTCGGCAAGGTTTGGCATTTTCAGCGCATGAGATCTTCGGTGGAGTTAGGGGGACATATGCCCTACTCTTTTACTGCGTGCCCTCGCGATTTGGAGTCAAACGGTGTGAGTTTGAGTGGGTTTTGCCTTGTTTGGGCGAAATGCATGTTCGGGGGGTGTGAGTCGTGTTCGTCGTTCCAGGCGACGGTTTGTAGTTTAAATGGTTTTATTTGAACCTATGGCATGTTGGAAATCATTTCCTGCCAGTTTTATTGCATTTGGTTGAGAATCAAAGTCAGTATGAGCCCGGCTGTCCATGTGAGTCATTTTGGGTCGATTCGTGGGAATCGCCCGTTTCTTGCATTTTTGCGGATGGTTTGATCCCTTCAGGCTTGTGGAAGGATGTTATCGACGTTAGGGTTGTTTCCCCATCGTTTAGACACAATTGGGGAGTGGAAAAATTGGGTTTCGAGTAGTTCTGCGATTTTCTCGCCGGAACGGCCTAGCGGCCATACCAGAGACCGCAAGGGGTGCTTGGCGGTCCACTGGAGACCGTTAGGTGGAGTATGTCGGTTTGGCTTAGTGGTCACGTGACTGACCGCAAGGCTTGTGTTTGCGGCCCTTGGGTGACCGCTATGCGACATTTGAATTGGTCAACAGTTTTAAGTCAGTTCGGGCTAGCGGTCTAGCTCTGACCGCATGGGGTCCTTGGGGTGACCGCCAGTCCCTGAGAAACGGTCTTAGGTAGACCGTTAGGTGATTTTGACTGGTTAAGTCGGTTTAACAGTTTTGGGAGTTGACTGGGCGTAGCGGCCAGATCGTGATCGCTAGGGTCCTGCTTGCGGCCCTGAGGAGACCGTATGGTGGCAGTAGCGGCCTCAGGCAGACCGCAAGGCTCCTATTTTTGTGGATTTGTATCTGGGATTTCCTGAGGGTAGCGGCCCTTTGGATGAACGCTAGGTTGGTCTAGCGGCCAGGGGTGAGACCGCCACCTGCCCAGAGTATTCTTTCGTGTTGGTTTGGTTTTCGGTTGATGTGGCTTTGACTCCTTGGTTAGCCCATCGTTCCGTGGATGTCTTGGACGTCCTATGAGGGCTGTGACCGTGTTGTTGGGTGTCTGAGAGTGCCACTGTACTGAGTAGTGTTTTGTATTATTTCGAGGGTCATCATGGTTTCTGGTCAACCCGGTTGTGACCCAGTGGTTGACACGTGACCTCGTGAGTGTCTCGTCTATCCTGTGAGGATCGAGATATGGTTTTGGGCGCTTAGAGGTATCATCTTGCCTCAGTTTATGTGCCATGTGGTTCGAGGGTTTTTGGTGATCCCTCATGTTCCGTGTTTTATGTTAGACGGAATGGTGAGTCCATTGTACGGCTCGGAGGCCGAGGACTCATTATTATCATTATTGCTATTATGGATCGTGCTGTCACGTGCCGTCTTCCATAATGTGTTTTACCGTAATTTTTGGCTTAGGGACTAGGCTGATTAATAGCGTGTTGCTGTGATGTGCGATGATCTTGACCCGAGTCTTATGACTCAAGGATCGTTGTCAGCAGGTCTAGTTGACTGTCCTGAGTCTGGTAGCAGTTATATACTACATTATGCTTCGAAGTACGTGTGACATGTGTGTGCTTACCCTATTTGTACTTCGGTGTTCACTGTTTTAGAGTCTCTGTGTCTAATGAACCTCCACTAGTCCTAGCCTGACGACACTTCTGTGTGTCGGCCCACCTGGGAGTGGTGGCGGGATAGCTCCCGGTTGACGGTTTTTAGGCTAGTTTCCGTGGGCCCCCTTGATTTGCAGTAGCATCCTACTGGGGGGAAAATTAGCTACAGGCCTGGCTCAAGGTATTGGGCTTGTGTGTACACACGTGGTCAGGGGTGGTTGGACGAGCGTCGACGGGCGTGACCCTGACTAGTCACTCGTTACAGTAGTTCCTTGGTTCTTTGTGAGTGTCTCAGTTACCGCTGTGCTGGGCGAGTGAGAGATACTTGAGGAGCAGTGTAAGACGTCAGTGGACGCATCTGGCTGTTCTTCAAGTGAGGAGGTGCTTCTGTCACTTGACACAATGACTTGTGTTTTCGTGACTTGCCGGGCAGCCTGTGGTTGGCTTTACTCAAGGTCAGTGTAGCGTACACAACAGTGAGATCGTGTATGTTTTATGCTTTCAGACCGTAGGGTCGTGAGTTGGGCTTTTGTCTCTGTAGACGACCCTGCACGACTGAGGTGTTGTGACGTGTTCTGGCAATGTAGCCAGAGTTTCCTTATATCGGTTTAGTTATTCCTGACAGTGTGTCTGGGGATCTGTGTCTTTGCCGATTCAGAGTAGTTTAGACGGACGAGGTTCCTTTGGCTGCCGTGTTTCCGTGTTATGGCTTTCCTCTTTACTTTTACTGTTGTTACTGCTTTGCTTTAGGGTAGCACTGCTGTTACTGCGTGTTTTGTGGTAGGGTTCTACGGGATCCCTACTGAGCCAGTGATAGGAGGCTCACCCCTGACTTTTCAGGTGTAGTTGTACTTCCTCGTGCTGGGAGGTTCCTGCTGCGTGGTTCTTAGCGCCAGCGTTGCCAGTGTCGGGCTTCCCCCGACTTGAGAGTACGTTCTTTTTCCTATTGGACTATACTTGTCTTTCTTTGGACTGGACTTTGTTAGTTTTAATTTGTTATAGAAAATGTAATTTTATTTCTGCTACTTTAGCAATCCTGATCATTGAAATTTAATTGTTTACTGTTTTATCTCGAAGTTCAATATACTATCATATACCGTTCTATCACTTCGGAACTTTTCCGCTCTTGGGAGGCCTCGCAGGTTCCAAGTGGTATCGAGTTTACTCGGTATCCGGAGTCTGGGTCGTCAGAGCGGCCCCCTTAAAGATGCCAAATGAGATTTTTTTCCCCTTGGTCCAAGTCCACCTTGGACCATGGACCAGCCCACGTGGGCCCTAGAAGCTAGGAAGCCCAATGAGAGAGAGGGGTCCAATTGGGCCTAAGTGACTGTTAAGGCCCAATATGAGAATATACCCTTATTGGACTTTTTTAAGGAAGGAAACCCATTAACTCCTAATGACTAACCCATTGGCTTATAATTGGCTTACAAATGCAAACCTAATGACTCAATGATAAAATATGTAAACTAACAAAATGTTAGATGCCTTACTTTGATGTCCCCATGTTGCGGGGTTTTTTGTTCCCTTTTTTTTTATTTTTATGCCGGTGACCGGGGTGACGGTAGGAATATAGCGGGGGAAGAAGATACGGGAGTTTGATGTATCTCGGGTATCCTCCTCCGGGGCCGTAGGCCTCTCACGGCGGTACCGGGCACTCTCCTTTTATGGAAATCCGAGAAGGGTCGAATGACACGGGAGTGTAGGGGCATAGGTTAGCCGGACAGGGTGCAGGCGTGCCAGTCTATTTCTTGACAATCACCTATGGAACCAAGGGTTGACCGGGGAAGTGCCACCAGGGCGCGGCACGTGGGCTCGAGAGGTCGGGTGACACATGGATCGAGGGGGTTCCACCGGTGCGAGTGCGCAGGCGATTGTGGGAATCGTCGACTAGACGTCTTTCCCCACCGAACGCAAGCGATTAGTGTTTATTTACATCGGATCGAATCCGAACACCTTCGTTCTATGCTGAAGAGAAGCATGTATGTGTCTGAAGCCATGGGTGGAGGGTCAGGAGCATTTTGTAGCTGTGGGTGCGCTTTTATCTAGGGGGTGATGGCTAGGGTCAGGGATGTTAGGCACGTGTGCCGAATGGTGTAGGTAGAAAATTGGGGCCCGCACACGGGCGCATGCCTTCAACTGGTTTTATGTTATATGAGAACCACATGGGCATTACAAATGGGCCAAGAAGGCCAGAGTACAGCTAGCGTAAGCCGCGGGACAATTCCGACGTGTGAGTCGGTCCCCGGGTCAATGCGTGGTATGGCGGATATCCGCGCGTTTTATAGAGGACCTCCGTGAGGAATCTTGGCAAGCCTGATTGCCGGGAGGCACAAGCGGTCAGGGGCTGATGCTCGGCGGAGGTCGGACGCGGCTCGAAGATGAGCGGTCAGGTCCGGGCCTCAGAAGGTGAATGTCATCGTGCTGGTGAGTCAGGGCCGGTCCTGGGTGAATTACTCCTGAGCCAGGATTCTGGTTAACTCGAGTCATCGGTCGGGGCGGTCGACGGCTAGCTCGGGGCGAGCAGTGAGCACGTGTTTCTGTGTTGGGCATGACGCTTCACACGCGACAGAGGTGGACCCGTGTACGATGGATAGACGCCGTATGAGGGGAGTACGTGTGGCATATCCTCGGCGTGTGCAAGCCGATCTGACAAGCCGACCAATCACCGCACGCACATGTTTCTTTCCTCGTGTTCCCGACCCTTGCCGAAAGCCTCGGAAGCTGAGGGTGCGACAGTTAGGCCGGTGTATGTCCTTGTTGTCTCTCTGTGTCTGTTGCCCCTTGAGCTTCTAAGGGGTGGAATTTATTGGAATTTGAAGGGGCAGGGGTGGGGTTTAACTTGGTCCGGGTAAACCCCATGAAAAGGCCAGACAAAAGGAGAAAGGAAACCCTTTTGCATGGCCGGCGTGGGGGGGGGCTCAAGCCTGCGCCCCCCTTCCTTCTCAGGCCATCCTTCTCGTCTTGCCCCCTGCCGCCGACTGGCTTGTCCACGCTGCGACTCTGCCTGGCTTTGTGCGTATGGACGTGGGTTGCCATTCGGTAGCGCGAAGCTCCTCTTGTGGCTCCCGCCGCATGTTTCTTCGGCTGCGCTTTTTGCCTCCGTCACGTCCTCCCCTCCCGTCCATGGCCTGCTTGTCCGGTCCTTTGCCTCCTCACTCCTACTGCAGCGGTGCTCGACCTTCGCAAGCGTCGTCAGAGCCCCCCCCCCCCTGTTAGGATCGGTGCGAGCGATTCAGAGGGGGGTGAATGAATCTCCCCTTTAAAATATTGTCCGAATAAAAACTTAGAACCCTTAGAGATATGAAATTAGAAGCAGATTCAGTTCTACTGAAACAGAAGTACAGTGATATGTTCAATCAAACAAGAAGCGTGCAATCAATTGGCTCTCTGGACATAGAAAGACAGATCGAGCCTAAGCATTCATCTAGCGGAAGCAAAACAATTAGCATTCAAACCACATCACGAAAGATTTTTAGGTGGTTCGGTCCTCCAGACCTACGTCCACCCCACACTCAAACCTGAGTGTGGATTCCGCTGCCAAACAGCTTGAAAACCGCTGGGCGATACAGCTTGCCTACAAACCGCTGACTAACAGCTTGACCGCTGGGCATTACAACTTTGCCAACCGCTGGGGACTACAGCTTAACCCGTCCAGAGGAATCCTCCTCTGCCCGCTGAGCAACACAGCTTGCTGTCCGAGGTATCCACCTCGCCCGCTGACAAACAGCTTGAAGATAGGTTAAAAAAGAAAGTAAGAAACAAGAAATAACAGCGACTGAAAGCTGTAATCAATGAAATGCAAATGTGGCTCCCATGGAGCTGACTGGATTGGATTTGATCTAGATTCCAGTGAAGAAAGATCTTTTGATGGAGCCTTCTATCTTCTTTTTCACGAACTCTCTCTCTATTCTTCTGCAACTTCTTTCTTTCTCTCTCTCTCTTTTTCTTTTTCTTTCTCTTCTTCTGGATCGTGCAGGCTGTCTCTGTGCTTCTGCTCTTTCAGATAAGTTCTCCTGCTTCGATCACCCTGCTCTCAAACACCACTATTCTTTTTATAGCAGCAGCAAGTAGGTGGGCATGTGTCCTCCACAGTTCCCGCCCAAGAGCCTAGACCACGTGGCATCATTTCACTTACTGCATTACACATGTCACGATCTTGAGCCATCTCCATTCTTGGATCACGTGCCCTTATTAAGTTTCTCGAGCATAAGTCATGTTAGATTAAACTTGATATCAGTTTGAATCAAAAAAGAGAAGGATGCATCGAGTAAGTTTGAGATTTGAACTAAGCCTGTACAGACTTTATAGCGTGTAATGCAGTATGCATATAATAAAGTATGCACATTGATGATGAATTCACGAGCATGCCATAAACGAGTGTACAGACTTTGTGTGCAATGTACAACAAATGTGCAGACTTGCTATGCCTGGAGTTTAAGCATGAATGCGTAATGCACAGATTATGCGTGTGCATGAGTGAACTTTGAGTGCATGACACTACTTTATGTATGTATGCAACAGAATGTATAGACTTTGAATGCATGGTAAAGAGTGTACAGACTTTGTCTTGAAAGATGCATAAATGCATATAGGAAAGTACGTACAATGACAATGAGTGCTCAGGCATGCTATCAAGGAGTGTATGGACTTGGTGTGCATGCGACACCAATGTACAGACTTTGCATGCATGCGACAAGACGATGTATAGACTTTGTGTATGCGTGAAGCACAACGATGCAAGAATGTATAGACTTGCTGGAGTTATGATGCATGAGCTTAACCACTCGTACCAGCAATGGAATGTATAGACTTTGAATGCATGGTAAAGAGTGTATAGACTTTGTTTTGAAAGATCGCACAAATGCATATAGGAAGGTATGCACATTGAGAATGAATGCTCGGACATATCAGCAGAGAATGTGCAGACTTTGTATATGCATGAAACAACCGAATGCACTGACTATGCTCATGAATATGCATCGACTTCGAAATAAAGCACCTGATGAATGCACCGATGCAATGTATGCATATGGCAGATATTGAACTGATGCAATGTATGCAGGAGAACTAACAGTGCAGTCTATTTACCAGATCATGCATCGACTATATGACGTGCAACAACAGTTAATGTACCGATGCAAACTACACTTGTTATGCAGGAACTAGAGTTGCACCAATGCAGAGACAGACAATGCAATGAGATGAATGTGCCCACTCTCAAATCAATCAATCAATCATGCTCATAGTGCTTGCTGACATCAAAACAATTCATACTCATATTGCTTGCTGACATCAAAACCATAGGGGCACAACAATCTCCCCCTTTTTGATGATGGCAACACTATGAGACACACAGATCCAAGCTATCTCCCCCTTTGACTTCATCAAAAAAAAGAGAAAAAAAATATGATATAACATCTCCCCCTTTGACAACATGAAGGCACATTAGAGCTATTCTCCCCCAAAATGAATATGAATGAATGACTACTCTCCCCTTAAATGCAGATGACCCAGAACTCCCCTTGAAGTGCAGGAATAAACTCTGATTATCCAATGAAGCAAACTGAAATCTGCCATCATAGAATAAAGCAGGTGGAAAGTCCACAGAATCAGAACTGGTTATAGAAACAAGATGGAAGATTCCAACAATGTGGAGAGTAGATCATCTCAGAAATCAATCAACTAATAAGAGAGGATTGTCAACTAAGTTCCTGTTGATCGAGTTGTCAGGGGTGAATCAGATCATGAGGGATTTTAAGGCATGTACTACTACAATAAGTCTTAACATGAATAGACTCTCCCATCATAGAGGGTTATGAATTGGCAACATGACCAACCTAATTTAATTATGATGTATACCAAATTTGTCAATTAAACTCAATACTTATATCTGAATTCAAGTTTTAATAAAGATGAACCAAATTATCAGATAACACTCAAGACCAATCATCTTTGTCTTATATGCATGATTTCAATGACTCCTTTGTGAGTTACACATATTAGTATTGAGATTAAACATTTTTACAAGAGCATGAGTTGACAGAATTTGCAAGATATTTTCATTTGAAGCACATTATACTTTTCTTGAGCAGTTTAAGTTAATCAACACCTTTTTACGTGAGGCACAACACGTCTCAAGTGAAGTGACCCAGTTACTCAGTGTAATAACTGTCATTGCCTCTCAACATTGAGACCAGAGTTAGCAATAGAAATATCTTTTTACGTGAGGAGACACCTTGATTAGAGGCCAAACTCCCCAGTTACTCAACACAAATATGCCATTGCTTTGTCAGGTTTTTCAATAAATTTTCACCAGAGATAACTATGGCACTTCATGACATAGGTTTACTTTATTTCATTGATAGAGAACCCAATTTCTCAGTGACCAAGTCATTGCTCTGAATTCAATTTTTCCTTTTAGTCAACATTTTCCAGGCAAGTGTTTAAGACAATACTCACTCTATGTATCTCAACCAAAGTAGCCATGATTTCAAATTTTCAGATTTCAGATGAGTGAATCTAAGGTTTTCATGACACAAATGGTTAAAGTCTATTATAACTTATCATTCAGATATTTTCAAGTCATTTAAGTGCAAATCTGAGAATACATAACTCTTACATCAGTCTGATTTAGTGGTTATTCTTAAACCTATATGATAGGAGTTTCTACATGATTCTCAGACTGAATTGCATGGTCTGCTACTAGTGATCCTCAGATCAGATCAGAAATACAGCTGACTAACTTATCAACAATAGAAACACATCAATCACACCAGCTAAGAAGAGTGTGAAGGATGAGTATAAGCCGGTGGTAGAGTTAGCAACAACAGAGAGGAGCATTATGGAGAGTATATCAACAAGCAGTAGCTGATTCTGGAATTCAGACAGATTAGCTATTTCAATAGTGACAGTAGAGAATTTAGGTGAACCACCTAAGTGTAGCGAGTAGATCAGATAGCTAGACAGAGAGAGTCCAAGAGGTGAAGAGATGAATCAGAAAAGCTCCCCCTGACTATATGCAATGTACGAAGATTTTAAATGGAACAAGTGCAATGACAGAATGCAGGAAGTTTTGACAAATTATGCATCATGAATGTACAGACTATGCTCATGAGTTTCTAATCTTTTCCATGTGCACACATAGCTCAAAGTATGAACATCATGCGAAAGTAGTCAAACTCCCCCTGATTAAGTACATTTTATACAATAAATGCTGAGAACATGTTTTTGTGCATTTTTCTTAAGAAGCAGATATGTAGTGCACTCTAAGAGTCACTATCATAGGCATCATGTGCAATTATTATTTTCAGAAGATTTCAATCAAGCGCAGATAGATTAGCATGAAATGCACTATTTAAAACACACAATGTCAGATGATAAAATTTAAAGAGAGTTTGCAGAACTGACCTGAATAGTGCAGGGTCCTGGGGGTTTCATTCTTGAGTGCCTTGGATTATTACCCCTTTTATTCCATTCCAAGGCACACCTGTAATAATTGGATTATTTTGATCCAGCAGGAACCCAAACAGTCTTGGGTCCTATTTTACCCCCAACAGGCGTTTTAAATAATCTCTTGGCTAGATGATCATCAAATTCCATTAGAGAGCAGTCATTCATAAAATGTCTAAATTTTCCACAGTATTTACATGAAACAACAGAATTTTTAATCTCATTATGCACATTAGCATGAACATGAACCTATGTGCATGAGCATGAAATTTTCTATTGTTAACATGAATAGTTTGTTTCTTATTCTCATTCATCCAACATTCAGCAGATTTATGACCTGGTTTATCACAATTGAAACACGAAACATTTACAGGTCTTGTTTTAGGGAACTTAGCAGATTTGGAGTTAACATGATTTCCCTGAGCATACCAGCAGAAGGCAGCAATGTGACCACAATTCCCACCGCAATAACATTGAATTTTCTTTTTCTGATCAGTAGAAGGTTTTCTAGGAAGATGATTTCTAGGATACATCCTAACAACATTTCTTTCATCATTTATCAATGTTACACAGTCATGCATCATATGCCCAACCTTCCCACAATAGTGACATGTTACTACCTTTTTATTTACAGTCACTTGATTGACAGAATTAACATTCGCATGAGAGTGTGAATGTATGTGTGAGCAGTGAGCAGCATGCACATGTAAATCAGGGATAGGTTTCGGCTTATTCATATTAACAATTTTCTTTGATTTTTGAAACTTTTTCTGATTTTTATCTGGATTTTCGGCTTTCTTTGCAGTGAATTGAAAGATAGAAGCATTAGATTGGTTAGCCTGTTCAGAACTTTTCACGAATACAGTTGGCTTCTTATTTTCATTAGTTTATTTATTGACAGGCACATAACCTAGTCCTTATTTATGAAAATTCACCTTAGTGCAAAGCAGTTTGTTCAAATTGTCCTTTCCTTTCACAAATTTAGACATAGAGACTTTTAGATCATCAATTTCAGTTTGCAATAACACAATGTCATCTTCACATGAGATTATTTGATTATGCAAACCATCATTAAGTCTTTTCAAATTTTCATTTTCCTGCAATATCTTCAAATTCTCATTAGCTTCTATGTCATTCAAAATTGCCTTACCTTTTTCAATGTCCATCAATTTTTCAGAGAGCACAATGTTCAGAACCATCAGTTTCTTGTTTTGATCTTTCAAGTAACCATTTTCTTCAAACAGTTTTTCTCCACTTTCTTCAACCTCAATTTTCTTTACCAACAATAATTTATTTTCTTCTTTCAGGGATTTGATTAATTCCTTTTGCAAATTATCATCATGATCTATATCATTAATCAAATCTTTGAGAATGGCACATTCATTGCAAGAATTATTTTCACTAATGAGTTTGTTTCTAAGATTCTCATTTTCAGATTTCAAACTGTTCAACTCATCTTTTTCTTTATTCATGTCAGATTTCAAGTTTTCATTCTCTGCCTTCAAACGAGTAACTTCATGAATCATTTCTTTTCTCAATTTTATCTTTTCAGATTTGACTCTATCATATTTAATCAATAAATACTCATTCATGGCAATTAAATCATCATAACTTATATTCTCTATATCAGAGTTTACCTGAGATGAAGTTTCCTCCATATGATCCTGGTCTTCGTCTGCTACCATGAGACACTTCACCTCTTCCTGACTTGTGATAGCAGCAACCATATTAACAACTTCTGACGCACTGCAGCAATCAAACACACAAGGAAACTTGTCAGTATTTGTAGCCCTTCGAGTTAGCTCCAGGGCCTTCTGATTCTCTGCGAATTTCAAGTGGTCTGAAGTTTTCCATAAGGATTTATCCTTTGGAACTTCATAAGAGCTGTGTGCGATTATTATCCATAGATCTGGATTAATCTGCATCACGTACTCTCTAAATTGATTAAACCACTTGTAAAAACATAGACCCTCAAACTTTGGAGGATCAATCATGATTTCCATGCTAAGACAGAATAAGAGTTCTAAATAGAACACTAATCAAACACAATGCAAGCAAATGAATCAACTCAGATCGCACCGAAGCCAATTACAGATCGGATCTGCAGGTCGCTGGACCTTCTGTGCAGACACCCGCCCTGATACCAATTGTTGTGATCGGTGCGAGCGATTCGGAGGGGGGTGAATGAATCTCCCCTTTAAAATATTGTCCGAATAAAAACTTAGAACACTTAGAGATATGAAATTAGAAGCAGATTCAGTTCTACTGAAACTGAAGTACAGTGATGTGTTCAATCAAACGAGAAGTGTGCAATCAATTGGCTCTCTGGACATAGAAAAACAGATCGAGCCTAAGCATTCATCTAGTGGAAGTAAAACAATTAGCATTCAAACCACAGCATGAAAGATTTTTAGGTGGTTCGGTCCTCCAGACCTACGTCCACCCCACACTCAAACCTGAGTGTGGATTCCGCTGCCAAACAGCTTGAAAATCGCTGGGCGACACATCTTGCCTACAAACCGCTGACTAACAGCTTGACCGCTGGGCATTACAGCTTTGCCAACCGCTGGGGACTACAGCTTAACCCGTCCAGAGGAATCCTCCTCTGCCCGCTGAGCAACACAGCTTACTGTCCGAGGTATCCACCTCGCCCGCTAACAAACAGCTTGAAGAAAGGTTAAAAAAGAAAGCAGGAAACAAGAAATAACAGCGATTGAAAGCTGTAATCAATGAAATGCAAATGTGGCTCCCATGGAGCTGACTGGATTGGATTTGATCCAGATTCCAGTGAAGACAGATCTTCTGATGGAGCCTTCTATCTTCTTTTTCACGAACTCTCTCTCTCTATTCTTCTGCAACTTCTTTCTTTCTCTCTCTCTCTTTTTCTTTCTCTTTCTCTTCTTCTGGATCGTGCAGGCTCTCTCTGTGCTTCTACTCTTTCAGATAAGTTCTCCTGCTTCGATCACCCTGCTCTCGAACACCACTATTCTTTTTATAGCAGCAGCAGGTAGGTGGGCATGTGTCCTCCACAGTTCCCGCCCAAGAGCCTAGACCACGTGGCAGCATTTCACTTACTGCATTACACATGTCACGATCTTGAGCCATCTCCATTCTTGGATCACGTGCCCTTATTAAGTTTCTCGAGCATAAGTCATGTTAGATTAAACTTGATATCAGTTTGAATCAAAAAAGAGAAGGATGCATCGAGTAAGTTTGAGATTTGAACTAAGCCTGTACAGACTTTATAGCGTGTAATGCAGTATGCATATAATAAAGTATGCACATTGATGATGAATTCACGAGCATGCCATAAACGAGTGTACAGACTTTGTGTGCAATGTACAACAAATGTGCAGACTTGCTATGCCTGGAGTTTAAGCATGAATGCGTAATGCACAGATTATGCGTGTGCATGAGTGAACTTTGAGTGCATGACACTACTTTATGTATGTATGCAACAGAATGTATAGACTTTGAATGCATGGTAAAGAGTGTACAGACTTTGTCTTGAAAGATGCATAAATGCATATAGGAAAGTACATACAATGACAATGAGTGCTCAGGCATGCTATCAAGGAGTGTATGGACTTGGTGTGCATGCGACACCAATGTACAGACTTTGCATGCATGCGACAAGACGATGTATAGACTTTGTGTATGCGTGAAGCACAACGATGCAAGAATGTATAGACTTGCTGGAGTTATGATGCATGAGCTTAACCACTCGTACCAGCAATGGAATGTATAGACTTTGAATGCATGGTAAAGAGTGTATAGACTTTGTTTTGAAAGATCGCACAAATGCATATAAGAAGGTATGCACATTGAGAATGAATGCTCGGACATATCAACAGAGAATGTGCAGACTTTGTATATGCATGAAACAATCGAATGCACTGACTATGATCATGAATACGCATTGACTTCGAAATAAAGCACCTGATGAATGCACCGATGCAATGTATGCATATGGCAGATATTGAACTGATGCAATGTATGCAGGAGAACTAACAGTGCAGTCTATTTACCAGATCATGCATCGACTATATGACGTACAACAACAGTTAATGTACCGATGCAAACTACACTTGTTATGCAGGAACTAGAGTTGCACCAATGCAGAGACAGACAATGCAATGAGATGAATGTGCCCACTCTCAAATCAATCAATCAATCATGCTCATAGTGCTTGCTGACATCAAAACAATTCATACTCATATTGCTTGCTGACATCAAAACCATAGGGGCACAACACCCCCCCGTCTGCCTTCTCCATCCCGCTGCCTCCTCCTGCTGGCGATGCTCGCATGGCCGCTGTGGTCCTGCCTTGTTCGGACGTGCCTTCCTCGACCTCTGGCCATCCTTTCTCGCTGCTCCCCGTTGTTGGCGTCCGCTGCACGGTCTGCGCTCCCCCTTCACCCCCGACGATGGTGGGTGAGGCTCAGTCTGTGCTGACTGTCCTTGGGTCCCCACCAACCCCTCTGCCTCCTTTGAGAGGCCCTTCGACGGTGCTGTCCTCCTGCGGCATCCTCCGTGCCTTCGTCGCCTCTTCCTCCCATTCGTCCGTCCCCGACCCTGCTTGTTCGCACGTAGATGGCTCCTCTCATGCTTCCGGTGGCCTGTAGGCGTCTACGTTATCCTTTTTTCAAAACATTCAAAACATGCAGGAGTTTTTCTATTAAAAATAGTTTTATTCTTAAGGAAATTCTTAGGTTTTGATCTCTTTTTTTCTCCCTGGGCATGCCAGCAGTGAGCTGCAACATGGCCCAGCTTCCCACACTGGAAGCAATGGATTTTCTTCTTCCTACTGAGTGTATGGGGTTTTTCATGAGCAATCTTAGCACTCAATTCATCTTGAACCATTATTATACACTCATGCATATGATGACTCGATATGTCACAGTAATGACATGAAAAGGTTTTTGTGTTTGCATGTGACTGAATGAGGAAGCTTTTTCTAACATGCACTTGTTCATGACAATTTTTAGTGACAAAAGAAACTTTAACATCATCAGATGAAAGTTCGGTTTTATGTTTGTTTTCACTCTTTTTCTGTTTACTTCCATTTTTTAAATTTTTACTTTGTTCTTCACTTCTCTTCGCCGTGAACTGAAATACAGATGAAGTGGAAGGTTTTTCTTGTTCTGAACTTTTAATAAAAATAGTTTTTAATTTATTTCCATCAACCTTCTTCATTACTGGACTGTAACCCAGTCCCTCTTTTTGAAAATTCACATTAGCTACAAGCAATTTATTCAAATTATATTTTCCCTTAAATAACTTTGACAGGGAATTCTTTAGATCTTCAATTTCAGCTTGCAAGGAAACAATGTAGTCTTCACAAGAAATGACTTGAGTATGCAAACCATCATTTAGACTTTTCAAAGTCTCATTCTCCTGTGTTAACTTCAATTCTATATTCACTTCTTTTTCTTTCAAGACTGATTTTCCTCTTTCAAATGCCATCAGTCTTCTAGACAAAACAGTATTCAGAACCATCAGCTTCTTATTTTGATCTTTTAGATAACCATTTTCTTCAAGCAATTTGTCTTGGCATTCATCAATTTCCTTTTTCTATTCAAGCAATGAATCATTTTCTTCTTTCAAGGATCTGATTAGATTCTTCTGCATATTATCATCAGAGTCAAGATCTTCAATCAATTTCTTTAAGAAGGCACATTCATGACACAAATTTTTATTTTCAAAAGCTTTATTATTAAGACTTCCATTTTCAGATTTCAATCTGTCTATTTCAGATCTCTCCTTTTTCATGTTTGATTTCAAATTTTCATTTTCAGCTTTTAAGCGAGTAACTTCAGAAATCATTTCTTTTCTAAGTTTTTTCTTTTCAGACTTGACTCTATCATATTTATTCAATAGATGCTCATTCATGGAGAGTAAATCATCATAGCTAAAATTCTCAGCTTCAAAATTTACCTGGGATTAGAGTCCTCGGACTGATCTCTGACCATCAAACATATTTCCTCATCTCCACAAGATCTTCCCAATATTTTGTTGATGATTTCCATTGCGCTCCTGTATTCATTAACACATTGAAAGCAATTAGAGTCTATTGCCCTTTTTGTTAGATTTAGGGCCTTTTAATTTTCTTCAGATTTCAGTCTATCTGAAGATCTCTATTGAGATTTATCCTCTGGAACTTCATATGGACTGTGATCTATGAGTACCCATAAGTCAGAATTCAAATGTATCACATAGTCTCTGAAACGACCGTACCGGCCATAGAAATTGGAACCGGTGTATACAAGAATTTCAGCCATAAGAACAAGACAAAACAGATCAGATTAAGACCAAAGCCCAGAAATAGATCAGATCAAAAACAATGCTAAAAGATAGATTAAATCAGATCGCACCAAAACCAAATCAAGGAACGAATCTGTAGGTTGTTAGACCTTTTGTGCAGAAACCTGCTCTGATACCAATTGATAGGATCTAGCAAAGGTGCACGAAGGATTCAGAGGGGGGTGAATGAATCCCTCTATTAAAACTTGACCGAATAAAAATAATTAATCCAAACACAAAGGCCTGATTAAGGCAAATCATAGACTCGAATGACTGATGTGCAACGGCAACCCTTGATAGCCAAGCGATTCTAATCGAGCCTAGACATGCATCTAACGATTCACAAGAGATAATCAGACCACAAAGAACACATGGAGTTTTTAGATGGTTCGGTCTGCTACCTGCAGACCTACGTCCATCCCTTACTCAAATCCGAGTAAGGCTTCCTGCTGCCTAACAGCTTGAAACCGCTGCGCAGTACAGCTTGCGTCCGCTGAGCCTCACAGCTTGCTTACAAACGGCTAAGCAACATAGCTTGCTATCCAGAGGATCCCTCCTCTGACCGCTGAGGATTACATCTTAACCTCCGCTGCCACACAGCTTGAACACAAGATTAAAATGAGAAATAAGAAACAGTGAAAACATCGACTGAAGGCTGACACTGAAATACGATGATTATAGCTCACGCAGGAGCAAATCTGGACCGGATTTGATCCAAGTACCAGTGAACAGAATATCCATAATTCTTCTCACGATCTCACTCCCTCTCTGTCTCTCTTTCCTTCTCTTGATTTCACAAGCTTTCTATCTCTTTTTACTTCTCTTCTACTCTCTGGATTAGTCTATCTCTCCTTCTATCCTCCAAGTTCTCTGTAGTATCACCTCTCCTCTCCTCCTTTTTTTTGACTTCAGAGAGGATTTTTTATATGTGACTTTAGTCTAGGACTCCCGTGCTCACACATTGGGCATGTGGAGGGAAGACTCCCGCCCAAAATGCTTCCAGAAGGCTCTCAACCACGTGTCACCATCTGAGTGTTGTAGTCTTCCACGTGGTAGTCTTTTGGAGGACGATCCTCCTTGTAGATTGAAATCACTCGGTCTTAGTTCTCAGGAGAGAAACCTGTCAGAAATGGTAACGGCATAAGTTGTACCGAGTTGATATAAGCAGCAACTGGAAATACTCTGACTTATGAATGCACGTGACACATCTATATGGACTTTAGTGTCAAAAAATGCAACACACAAATGCACCGAGCTTGTATGCCTTAAACACTTTCCTGCACAGACTCTGTTTTCGCCAGAGAGGAAGGTTTGCACCGAGTTAAAAACAAGCATCGATTAAGGATGGCAAGAAGTGCACCGATGCGGGATATGCAGTCTAGGCAAGAGCTGCACCGAGATGGATTTGCAGTCCAAATAAGAACTTGCACCGAGATGGTGGAGAGGAATCCACTGACTGAATGACAAGACTAAATAGTGTGTGCTGGTCAAGAATTGCACGGACCTTGATGCGCATGATGCATTGAAATGCACTGACCCTTTTATGTGTGAGACAGATAATGCACCAAGAGAGAAACGAGATGACAGTGTATGTGCATGAACAGATGCTTGCACCGAGGCAAGCACTTAAGCGTGGAATGCAGGACTAAGCCAGACTTGCACCGAGCTAGATCTTTAGCGAGACAACACATGCACTGACTATTTATATTCTGTGAAATAACATGCACCAAGTGAACCATACATAACAGATAGAATTGAAAGATTTAAACACCTTAATCTAAACATGATTCATAGAAGGTCATTATCAAAACTAGGGTTCCAACAAATTAGACAAAAGACCAAGCATATCCTAGACTCAATCCTATGGGCCCATAACTAAGGTACTAAGGCCCAAATAAGCATAACAAGGGAAATGACTAAAACAACATGACTCAATAAAGGAAAGTACATAAGATATGACTAAAAAAAAGGAAAATAACATGTGAACACATAGCTGGGCTTCCTCAAAGCGATGCAGACGATCCGAGCCAAAGAGAGCGCTGTGAGATGCCCTCATCAAATCTCCCGGGGTGGGGAGAACTCGACCCCGTCGAGTATGGGTCCGCCTGACTGTGGTAGTGCTCCAAAGTGTCAGGGTCAAGGTGCAGCAGGTCCTCCCGGCTCACCCAAGTATCCTCGGTCGGGGGATGGCCCTTCCACCTCACTAGGTAACGCTGGTATACCCTGTTCCTGGTAATGGCACTCTGCTCATCCAGTATTGCCTCCACCTGCTCATGTCGGCCTTTCAAGCTAGAAGGTAGAGTCACACCGTGGGTGTCTCTCTCAAGGGAGGGTAAAGGCTCAGGCTCCTCACTAGGTCCCACCGCGGGGCCCTTGTAGGGTACCAGGTCTGCCACGTTGAAGGTAGGGTGTACCCCAAAACCCTCAGGTAGGTCCAGCTCATAAGTGTTACTACCTAGTCGTCTCAGAATTCGAAAGGGTCCCGACCCTCGTGCCCTCAACTTGGAGGCAGGCCTCGGAAGGAGCCGCTCCGTCCTCACCATCACCGAGTCTCCCACTTGGAACTCGTAGTGGCGCCGTCGAGCATCTGCCTATCTTTTGTAAGCCTCGTTGCTCTTCCCTATATGCTTGCGAAGGTTGCCATGCAGTTTCATGAATGATGATCCTCTAGAGATGATGGGAGGGCCCGGACAACCAAAAGTGACCCTAGCATGTTTTGATTTTATTTCATGGACCTCAGAGATTGGGGGGCCGGGGCACCTGAATGAAGCTCTACCAGGCATGACTCTCCTATTCAAGGTGGGACCAACAAACATAGAACCTCTAACAAAGGTTGGGGAAGTTGGGTGTCCAAGTGTGGTTGCAATGCATGTGGAGACCCGACTCTCTTGGAGGGATAAGGGAGGATCCATGTACCCAAATGCTGTGACCCTCAGTAATTCTATATGTAGGAAAGCAGGATACCACCTTTGGGAAACCTTAGGGTGGTTGACTTGGGCAAGACCTTTGTTGTTTCTAAGGGTTGGGGCTGAGGTTTGTGAGCCGATGGACTCCCAGAATGTGGGGTCAAAAGGATCCAGATAGGATGAGGGGTGGTAGAGGTGGGCCTGTATCCAAGAGATGGTCCCGGGGTCCCTAGTGCACGTGGGGAGGTGGAAATCAAGAGCCCGGTGGGGCCTAGCGCAATGTTCCTCGCAAAGGGATGAGGGGTAGGGAAAGATGTAGGAGGACAAGGGGGTGGGTTGGTAATAAGGGGTCAGTGGAAAGGGATCATGCGGATCTAGGAGGACTTGGGTTGTGGGGAATGAGGTCTCTTCCCATTCTAGACCTTGAGCACTCCAAAGCATACACCTCCTAGTGTGATCTAGGCATCTAACT
Organism: Amorphophallus konjac; assembly: GCA_022559845.1. Lineage (NCBI taxonomy): Eukaryota > Viridiplantae > Streptophyta > Magnoliopsida > Alismatales > Araceae > Amorphophallus > Amorphophallus konjac. The sequence goes on from CM040118.1 coordinate 322,572,508, forward strand.
CCTAGTGGGGGCAGCACCAAGGTTGACTTCCTAGCTGTAGTACTCTTTCCTTGAGGTGGGTGTGGGTCATAGGGCTGGCCTTGGCAAAACTCGTCGGGCTCGGGTAGAAACAATATGAGCTTACTCATGCAAGGGCCCTTGGTGTAGATGGAGGTGATGGACCCGATAGAAAGGTGTGAGAAACTAAGGTACCCCGTGTCGCTTGCTCCTAAGGCCAGTAAGTTTGTCACCTCTAATTGCCTTAGTATACCCTTAATCAAGTCCCTTAAGGTCCCTACAAAGTAGAACGATTGGTAGGTTGGGTGGAATGGTGGGGTTGGCACGATTGGGTTATGGTTATTCATGGAGGGGCGCATGTCGTGGAGAAGGAGGTTTTGCTTTAGCCACTCAATGAGGGGTTCCCCAAGTATCACAATGCTCATGGAAGGCCAGGTGGGGGGATGTGGCTGGTCATCTTGTAAAACTCGGAGGAGGATGCACCTAGTTAAGTTCAACGGGGTCCCATGGGGTAGGGATGAATTCTATTGATTCAACTCTTGGCATTGGGCTTCATATTCCTCTTCCCAATCTAGGGCAGCCTCATGGACTTCAATCACCTCCTCAAGTTCCCCTTGGGTAGGGGTAACTATCTCATCAATCATTAAGTTGGACATGTCTCGTGAAGGGCATTGACTGAAGAAGTGTCCAAAGCCTTTACACTTGAAGCATTGTTGTCTATTTCCCAGAGTGGTACTACCCACACTTTGTCCCTTGGAATTCTCCTCTCGTCGGGGCATGGGTTGACTAGGGGTGACTCTCGTCGGAGGAAGGGTGGGAGGGAGATTAGAGGGCCAAAACGGGGGCCGAGGTGGGGTACTTCCACTTGGACTTTGCATGGGGGCCTTTAAGAGAGGGGCCGGGTTGGGGAGGAGTCCTATGTCCTTGGGATCAGTTGGTCGTGGAGTGAATCTAGAAGGTCTAGAGAACCGCTCAGCATCCCGGGCTATTCGGTAGGCTTGGAAAAGGGTTTCAACGTCCCTCATGAAGAGTTCCTTTTTGATGTGGTTTTGTAGCCCATTTCTAAATCTAGATAGGGTAACCGCGTGATCCTCTCGGGCTCCACACTTCAGGACATAGTAGTCAAATTTCTCAATATACTCGCTCACGGTCTTACCTTCCTGGGTGAGGCTATGCCATCCATCTAAGAGGGTTTGAGTGTAGGAAAGGGGAAGGTACTTGATTCTAAGATGATCCTTCATGCTTTGCCAGGTGTCAATGGGTTCTTGGCATCGGGCCACCCTCAAACTTTCTACGTTTAGCCAATATGTTTTTGCTAGCTTAGTGAGTTGCATCTTGGCCAACCTTACCCGCCTTTCCTCACTCATGGGGTATCAATCAAAATATTGGTCCATGATAGTTTCCCAATCTTGGTAAACACTTGGGTTGTGGGATCCATCAAAGATTGGTGCCTCAACCTTGATCATTCTTAAAAGGTGGCTATCCGGGTCTTCCCGGGGGTGCCTTCCCTCACGCCCGTAATGTCGGGGTCTCTCATAGTCATAATAAGAATCAAAGTCCGACCCTTCCCTATCAAACTCATCCCGTGGAGGCCGGACTCTAAGGCCATGGTTCCTGGGTGGTAGTTCATTGACTTCCCTCTCAAATTCATCCCGTGGTGGCCGAGCTCTAGGGCCATAGTTTCTAAGTGGGGGTTCATTGGCTTCCCATCCAAATTCATCCCGTGGGGGCCGAGCTCTAGGGCCGTAGTTCCTAAGTGGGGACTCATTTGCTTCCCTATCAAGTTCTTCCCGGGGAGGTCGTGCCCTTGGACCTAGGTTCCGAGGTGGGTCATTAGCTTCTAACCGGTCAAGCCGGGTGGTGATGGTCTCTAGCCGACCAAGAATGGTGGCTAGTGTGGGATCAACGTGTTGTTGGGGTTCTTCCCTAGGGGCTTCATGATCCTCTCGGGGATTTGGATCCATGAGAGGGGCTGAGGACGAAGGATCTTGCCGGTAGATGGTTCCCCTACGGGTGGACATGCAAAGGGACGATGGAAAGCACCATGCAAAGGGGACTCCAAATGCAAATGCCCTAGGACTAGACTTGTAGAGACAAGTCTAAAACTTGCTCTGATACCATTTGATGTGGCACATCCCAAAGATGCAAATGGATAAATTGTTGAACCTAGGACTTAGATCCGCAAGCATACAAGCACTTTCAACGGACTCACGTTAGCGGCTCACTCGCACGGCTCATACGATCTCCCGGTGGTACCGGGGAATGATGGCGAGGGTCCGAGGTGGGACCCAAATATTCAAAGGACTAGGTTGGCTTAGGCTGACCCCTAAGGGTCTGGGATTCCCAATTTCGTGGGCAGCTGGCACGCCGGGGCGTGGGGTGTTGGATTGTGTGTCTTCCCTAAGTATTTTGATGATGAGCAACACTATGTTAATTGTTCTTGTTATTTTTGATCAGATATCTTGCACTTGAGTTATCCATGGTTTTATATGAAATAACTGCTAAGAGGTAACACTTCGTGTGTTCGTTCATGTTCTGTCTTCGTGCTGTTTTTCCTCAAACATCATGTAGTTCTTGCTTCGCGTTTTCACCTCGTGTCGAGTTAGCCATGTTGTCGTCTGTTTGTGTGTTGTCTTTCACCTCGTGCAGTCTTTGATTACTGTGTTGTTTTCATGTCATCCTTTGTATTCCTGTCTTCGAGTCCTTTCGCTGAGTCTCTAAGTCAGTCTAAGTTCAAGTGTTCGTTTCACTTCGTGATTGTTTTTCTCTTCTCATGACTTCGTGTCATGTTCCTGAAGCTGCTCTAAAAAGTTCTGATGAACTTCGAGTAGTTTTTCTGTAGACCTCGTGTCGATTCCTGCTTAGTAACCACACTTCGTGACGGTTACTATAGTCCACGTCTTCGTGTTGGTTTTATGCACTCCGTGTCGTCTTCTTTGGTTCATTCTGTTCTCATCTCACTTCGAGTCGTTTCTTTGCATACTGTCTTCGTGATTGATTGGCACTTCGTCTTGGTTACAACACCTCGTGTTGTACTGTTTGACTTCGTGTCGGTTTCGGTTGCAGTCCATGTTGTTTTCATGTCGTTCTCCTTTATTGCCACCTCGTGTCGTTTTTATTATTGAGTCTTCGTGTCGTTTTACCTCGTGCAGTGTTATCCCGTGTCATTTACTATTTTCGACTTTGTGTCGTTATCAGCCTGTGTTGCTTTCATCTCGTGCTGTTCTCACTATCCTCGTGTTGTTCTCACCGCGTGTCGATTACTGTTTTTCACTTAGCATTATTTTTATTTCGTGTCGTTTTTCTGTGTAGTGTGTGTTTGTCACCACTATACTTCGTGTCGTTGCTTTTTACTTCGTGTCTAATTTCACTTCGTGTTGTTTTCACCTCGAGTCGTTTCCTTATACTCTGTCCTCGTGTTGGTCTCTCGCTTTAGTCTTCATGTCGGTTTCTGTCGTTAGCCCGTATTGTCCTCGTGTTGTTTTTGCATTCGTAACCTCGTGTCTCTCTTGCTTATAACCTCACCTCGTGTCATTATCTTTTGTATATCTGATCTGTTACAGAGTATCTCGTGTCGTTCTTATGTCATCTCGAGAAATAGTCACGTCGTGTTGTTGTTACTATACCTCATGCAGTTTTTGGTTTTAATGGCCATGCAGCGTATTAATGGACTTAATCTCATTACAGGTCCGAGGAAGAACATTCCACACTCCAGGGCTGCACGTGATCCGAGACAAGAGGAACCAATTTGATAAAGGCACGTGACAGGAAACTTGTGGATCGAGCGTGGGAGGCACACGCGTTTCATGCCCTATCCATCTGCTGTTGATGCTATAAATAGAATCCTTTGTCCTCAGATGAAGGTGATCGAAGAAGAGAGGCATAGAAGAAAACAGGGAAACAGAGAGCCCTTCGATCCAGGAAAAAGAAAAGAAAGAAGAAAGAATAGCAGAGAGAAATAGAAAGAGAGCAGAAGAGTGATCAGAAGAATTGTTCTGACTTGCGGATCAAATCCGAAGTCTATTGCTCTATATTGAGCTACATTGTTTCCATTGTCTGGCATTTGATTTCCTTCGTTCGTATTTTTCATTTCTTGTTCTTATCTTTCTTCAACTGTTATTGTTTGTGTTTCCGATCCTCTGGACTGAGGTCGGGGTCCTCCTGTGAGATCAGGAGTAGGGAGAGTCAATCTCCGGTTTGCAAGCAGCAGGTGAGCTGCTTGTAGGTACCCTCCGGGTTGGGAGGAAGAGGGGTCTTCGACCTCTGGTTCACTAGTAGCAGGGCTGCTACTAGTGGGGTTTCCCTCTTGGTAAAGAGGAAGAGAGACGTGAGTCTCTGGGTTCTAGTGACTGCTGATCGATAGAGGTTCCCTCCGGGTAGGAGGAAGAGGAGAGGTTGTTCTCCTGGGAAGCTGTGTATCAGCAGTTGTTTGGCAAGCTGTGTTGCCCAGCCTTTAGTGAAGCCACACTCAGGTTGAGTGTGGGGTGGATGTAGGTCTGAAGGACCGAACCACCTTAAAATCCTCTGAGCCCTTGTGTGATTGATCGTGATAATATTGTGGTATGCCTTCTATTTGCTTGAGCTATTAACTGCACTGCATCTTTTACGATAGTCAGAGCTCGAGGTTAGTTCCGTTTAGCAATATACTCTGCAATAATTTTTTAAATCTACGAAAAAAGTGATCTATTCATCCCCTCCCCTTCTAGATCACTTCATATTGTACTTATCAGTTGGTATCAGAGCGGTTTTTCCCAGAATGTGGTCCAACGGCCAGGGAAACGGATCCAATGGTCCTCGCAGTTTCATAGCTGATGGGCAGTCTATCACCCGCCCCCCTTTCTTTGATGGTAATAATTACTTCTTCTGGAAGAACAGGATGGAAGTCTTTATCAGGGCCCAAAGCAACAAGCTATGGAAAGTCATTACAGATGGTCCATACACCCTTCCACCGAATGAAGATATGTGGACAGAAGATCAGGTCAAACTCTCCGCACTGAATTGGACAGCTCTTAACATCATACAGTGCGCCGTCCATCCGAAAGAATATTCAAGGATCTCAGCGTGCAAGACTGCAAAGAACATGTGGGATGATTTGCAGTTAATTCATGAGGGCACATCTCAGGTGAAGGCTACCAAGATCAACATACTTACAACTCAATATGAGTTATTTAAGATGAAGCCAGAGGAGCCGATCACAGAAATGTATGCCAGATTATCTGTGATCATCAACAGTCTGAAAGGCCTTGGAAAGGATATTCAACAAGAAGACATAGTCAGGAAGATCCTTAGGTCTCTAACTCCCGTCTGGGATACCAAGGTGACTGTAATAGAGGAATCAAGAGATTTATCCATCATGACAGTAACCCAGCTGATTGGTTCTCTCATGACCCATGAAATGAATTTCAAACGAGGAAACGATGGGCATGACAGAAAGGGAAAGAATGTTGCTCTGAAGGTTTCACGACATACTAAGAAGAGCAACAACAGCAGCAGCAGCAGCAGTGATGATAGCAGCGAAGGGTCTGATGGACTCTCAGACCTGGACAAGGACGAGCGAGCTATGCTCACCAGGCAGTTCAGAAAGTTCCTAAGAACAAAAGGAAAATTCTACAGGAGGAAGAAATTTAATGCTGCAATGAAGTCTCCTGAACGAAGATTTGAGAAGAACCGGTCTGCTAAGAAGATCACTTGCTATCATTGTCAGAAATCCGGTCACATGAAAAGTGAATGTCCAGAGCTACAAGCTAAGGCTCCAGGACACCAGAAGAATGTGGTGCACAAGAAGAAGAAGGCCATGCTGTGCACATGGAGCGATGAGGAGGAGGACCCAGAAGCCACTTCGTCCAGTGAAAATGAAGAGAAGACCTGCCTCATGGCCGACCATGAGAAAGAGGTAACAAATTTATTTGAGAATTTTACTTTGGATGATTGGGAGGACGCCTATGGCGACCTATTAAGTAAATATAATTGTTTAAACAAGGAGCACAGAATGCTTAGACGTAAGTTTCATTCTCTGTCTGAAGAACACTCTTCTATTGTCACTGATAGCATGAAAACCAAGGAGATGGCCATTGAGCTAGACCAGGTTAAAGGTGAGATTGAGAGGTTGAGAATGGAAAGAGAGGAGAGTCTAGCTAGAATAGATGAGCTGAAGTGTAAAGCTGAAGAGTCTAAAGGAGAGATTAGACTGATGGCTGAAAAATATGAGGCAGTTATAACAGTTAATCAGGAACTCCAGGACCAATGCAATGAATTTCAGAAGGAGATTGAGGACAAAGAAAAAGTGCTTGAAAAGTTTACAGAGGGGAGAAACAACCTGAATGTCCTTCTGGGGTCGAGGGTAAACTTCAATAGGGAGGGATTAGGATACAATCCTACTAGTAAAAAACCCTTTGAATTTAAGACTATCACGTTCTGCCCCGCCAAAGGCAAAGAGAAACTGGAAACACCATCCAGTTCCAAATCTGTCTCTACAATGAAGTCATCGACCAGTAAATTCATTCACTCCACTGGTCAGCAGTCTAAGTCAGGAAATCCTGAGACAAGCACTGCTCATGTACAGCAGGCGTGGAACAAAGGTCCTCACAGGACCAGTCCTATAGAGGCCACAAAAAGAGCGAAAAGTTTTGTTAAGAAAACTCATCATGCTAATTATCAAGTAGAGCATGGTAACGATCACCAGTTTCAGCACAAATTTTATTGGAGTAAAAATGCTTACATGAATTATGCTCAACACACACGAACATCTTCTAAGAGGCCAACCAACAATGTCTTTGTTCAGAAACAGCATAGTTCAAATAGGAATAAGCTTATTCAACACCCACCAAGAAATAACAAAAGGGAAGAATCAACCCACATAAATCCACTGAAGAGAACTATAAAACAAATGTGGATTCCCAAGTGCTTTCTGCATAATCTGAAAACTGGTTTTGGACCCAATTTGAATTGGGTCCCACATTACTCTGTCTGAATTTTTGCAGGTCAGCCTGGCAGCTGAGCATAACAAGTGGTATCTTGACAGCGGCTGTAGCAGGCACATGACAGGAGACCGGTCCAAATTCAGCAAACTAAAAATGAAGTCTGGGGGCTTGGTCAAATTCGGAGGAAATAACAGAGGAAGACTAATTGGAATTGGCACGGTTGGTAAGTCCTCCACTAACTCCATTGAAGATGTGTATCTTGTAGAAGGACTTCAGCACAACTTGGTAAGTATAAGTCAACTTTGTGACAAAGGACACAAGGTACTCTTTGACCACAACTCGTGCACTATTTTTGAGCTGAATTCTGATAACATCATGTTCAAAGGTCATAGAGTAAATAATTTGTACATCGTTGATCTTGATGATAATTCTGAAACAAACTTGTGTCTGTCTGCTAATTCTGAACAGGTTGCTTTTGACTGGCATAGGCGTCTAGGCCACGCTAGTGTGTCTACTTTGAATAAACTGTCTAATTATAACCTAGTCAGAGGATTGCCCAAAATAAAATTCCAGTTAGGGTCCAAGCTCTGTGATGCTTGTGCTCAAGGTAAACAGACTCGTGCAGTTTTTAAGTTGAGAACTGAGGGTCTCTCATCTAAACCACTACAGCACTTGCACATGGATCTCTTTGGTCCTACACGAATACAAAGCCTGTCAGGTAAGAGATATGGTCTAGTCATAGTTGATGACTTCACTAGATTTTCTTGGTTGTTCTGTTTAGCAAATAAAAATGATGCTTTTGTTCACTTTGAAGAACTTTTTAATAAAATCAAACTGCAAGGTGAACATAATATCATTACAATTCAGTCTGACCATGGAGGAGAGTTTGAAAACTCTTCGTTCTCTGAATTTTGCTCAAGAGAGGGAGTGACTCACAGATTTTCTTCTCCCAGGACACCGGAGCAGAATGGAATTGTTGAGAGAAGAAACAGGTCAATAATTGAAATGGCCAGGACTATGCTAATTGAGAGTGGACTTCCAAGGAGATTTTGGGCAGAAGCTGCAAATACAACATGCTACATTTTAAATCGAGCCTTGGTAAGACCTACTCATAAGAAAACTCCTTATGAACTCCTCAAGGGTAAGCTGCCAAACATTTCTTACTTTAAAATCTTTGGTTCCAAATGCTTCATCCACAATAATGGTAAGAATGGTTTGGATAAGTTTGAAGCAAGAAGCTCTCCTGGAATTTTTCTCGGATATTCAGAAACCTCTAGGGCTTACAGAGTCTTCAATAAAGATGAGCAAACTGTTGAAGAAACACCTCATGTGGTGTTTGATGAGAATGTTCTATCTGACAAAAGGACAATTGATGACAGGGAGTCACCTGATGAGGGAGATTTCTTGGAGAAAATTGAAGTAGGAGAGATGCAGCAAACTGCTCAACCAGAAAACTTACAACAAGAAGGAGCAACTGAGGTAGGTGAACCCTCAGGTGAGGTAATATTTCACAAAGATCATCCTAGTGAAAATGTCATAGGTAATTTGCATGATCCCACTAGGACAAGGTCTCACTTTAGAACTGTCCAAGAACAGGACTTAGCTGCTTTGACATCTCAGGTAGAACCCAAGACTGTGGAAGAGGCATTAAAGCATGATTCTTGGGTATCCTCCATGGGTGAGGAATTAAATCAATTTGAGAAAAATAATGTATGGAAACTAGTTCCTAGACCTGAAAACACTCATGTCATTGGCACTAAATGGGTTTTCAAAAATAAGATTGATGAAAATGGTGCTATCTCTAGAAACAAAGCAAGACTTGTAGCTCAAGGCTACAGTCAGGAATTTGGTGTGGATTTTGATGAATCCTATGCACCAGTAGCTAGGATGGAAGCCATAAGAATTCTGTTTGCATTTGCATGCTCTAGAAAAATTCGGCTACAGCAAATGGATGTCAAAAGCGCATTCTTAAATGGGTTATTGAAGGAAGAGGTATATGTTGAACAACCTCCTGGGTTTAATTTCTCTGTTCAGCCTAACATGGTTTTTAGGTTGAATAAAGCCCTCTATGGATTGAAGCAGGCTCCTCGAGCCTGGTATGAGAGACTTTCTGAGTTCCTTGTGAGCAAGGGCTACACTCGAGGTAAGGTTGACCAAACCCTCTTCACCAAAAGTCTCGGAAAGGAGTTAATTATGGTCCAGGTATATGTTGATGATATCATTTTCGGATCTAACAACTCAAAATTATGTAAAGACTTTTCTGAGTCTATGTCCCAAGAATTTGAAATGAGTCTAGTTGGCGAACTAAAATATTTTCTTGGGCTGCAGGTCAAACAAATGGAGGATGGTTGTTTCATAAATCAAACCAAGTATACTCTGGAGATGCTGAAAAGGTTTGGAATGACCAACCTCAAGACAATCTCAACACCCATGAGTACCAGCTCCTCACTGGATTCAGACGAAAAAGGTAAAGAGGTGGATGCTAAACTATATAGAGGTATGATCGGTTCACTCCTCTACTTAACTGCATCCAGGCCCGACATTCAATTTAGTGTAGGGATGTGTGCCAGATACCAGGCTAGACCTACTGAATTGCATCGGGCAGCTGTAAAGAGAATCTTTAGATACTTATCTGCCACTCATGATCTAGGTCTCTGGTATCCTGCATCATGTAACTTAGATCTCATTGCATACACTGATGCAGATTATGCAGGATGTAAATTGGACAGGAAGAGCACTAGTGGTCACTGCGAATTTCTAGGAGGGTGCTTAGTCTCTTGGGGATCCAAGAAGCAACACTCTGTGGCTCTCTCTACTGCTGAAGCTGAATATGTGGCAGCAGGGAGCTGTGGCACACAGGTTATATGGATAAAACACCAGCTTCTGGATTACTCGGTTGAGCTAGGTTGTACTTCTATTTTTTGTGACAATACTAGTGCAATAAACATTGCAAAGAATCCTGTACTTCATTCTCGAACTAAACACATTGAAATCAGGCATCATTTTATTCGAGATGAAGTAGCAAGGAAGACTTTTGAGTTGATCCATGTTGGCACTAACTCACAAATTACAGATATCTTTACTAAGCCACTGGATACTGAAAAATTTAGCACTATGCGCAGAGAACTAGGTATTTACAGAATTTCATGATTGAAAATTTGATTTCTGAATACCATGTCCTGTGTTATTATGCTTATCATATTCATCATGGTGTTCTTTTTGAAGTGCATTGAGGGTTGTCTTGGCTAAGTCTGTGTTGGGGTCAAGGTCTCAGGGGGAGATGATTTATAATAGGTGTCTTGATCTTTGACCTAATTTGAACATACTCCGAACGACATTTTGCTGACATCATAAGAGAATCAGGTTGATTAGGTGTATAAAAGAAAATGTTGGATGCTTTACTCTTTAAGGCTGTTCATCTAATTTCTTGTTGGAATTTCAGCTGTTAGTCCCACTGAGATCAAAATCTGAATTCAAGATTAATCTTCATACACTGTAACTGTCTTCTGATCTAGTCAGTACAGCATACCTACTTAGTCAATGGTGAGTCCAAAATGAGGTATTTTGTGCTTTAGTCTGAATCACCTTGGATCTGGTGTATTGTTCTCAAACGGACTCAAGCTTCATTAACAAGGTTTTAAGAGCTGGTAAATAAAAATAAAATTCATAAAAGGGTTATCAACTTTGTTAACTGCTCATTGAGAAACTGGGATTTTCATCAATGAAGTGAAAGCTTCCCATGTCATGAGATGGCAGTAATCATCTGGTCTTAATAGTTGTCTTGATCATACAGAGCTATGGTACATATCTGGTTAGTAACTGGGGTGTCTGGCCTCAGATAAAGGTGTCACCTTAATGTCAACACCAGCTAGAATACTATCTCTGTCCTCTTATCAGAAGGGGTAATGTGGTCCTGCCACCGAGTAACTGAGGATTCTTGCCTCTAAACAAGGTGTCTCCCTAATGTCAAAGGTGTACTTGACAGACTTACCTCTGATCTTGACCATTTTTAAAGATCCTGCTCACTTGAAGTATAGTTTTTGATTTGTTTGTTCTCAATACCACAGGTCTTTGTCTTCTGGCTGTCTTACATAATACTCTCTCAGTAAAGACTTATTTTGATCAAACTGGTATCTTGTACCTCACATGCTTAGAATCTGGTTCTGTGTATGGAGCAAATCCTTATTCACAGTTTTTGCACAGTCTGACTAACTGTTCCTCAAAAATCCTCACATAAAATTAATGGCTTTCTTAATTGACTAAACATCTCAATAGTCTCCATTTATCTGCCTTACTCTGTCCTGTTTTCTCTCTATAGTCAGCAATTTTCCCTTCTCTGTATCTTCAGATTTGACCCTAGTTTTGATGATGTCAAAGGGGGAGAGAATTGAGTTGAGGGGGAGTTAGTTATCAAGTCTGAGGTAAACTGTTGCTGTGTTCAGGGGGAGTGAGGGGGAGTGTTCAGGTTTCATCAAGGGAAGTAAGGAAGCAAGTATGCTTTAAGTTTGTCTGCATTAAATATCCTGAATTGATCTCTTTTGAACTTATCTCTCATACTTAATATAGTGTTGCCATCATCAAAAAGGGGGAGATTGTTGGATTGTGTGTCTTCCCTAAGTATTTTGATGATGAGCAACACTATGTTAATTGTTCTTGTTATTTTTGATCAGATATCTTGCACTTGAGTTATCCATGGTTTTATATGAAATAACTGCTAAGAGGTAACACTTCGTGTGTTCGTTCATGTTCTGTCTTCGTGCTGTTTTTCCTCAAACATCATGTAGTTCTTGCTTCGCGTTTTCACCTCGTGTCGAGTTAGCCATGTTGTCGTCTGTTTGTGTGTTGTCTTTCACCTCGTGCAGTCTTTGATTACTGTGTTGTTTTCATGTCATCCTTTGTATTCCTGTCTTCGAGTCCTTTCGCTGAGTCTCTAAGTCAGTCTAAGTTCAAGTGTTCGTTTCACTTCGTGATTGTTTTTCTCTTCTCATGACTTCGTGTCGTGTTCCTGAAGCTGCTCTAAAAAGTTCTGATGAACTTCGAGTAGTTTTTCTGTAGACCTCGTGTCGATTCCTGCTTAGTAACCACACTTCGTGACGGTTACTATAGTCCACGTCTTCGTGTTGGTTTTATGCACTCCGTGTCGTCTTCTTTGGTTCATTCTGTTCTCATCTCACTTCGAGTCGTTTCTTTGCATACTGTCTTCGTGATTGATTGGCACTTCGTCTTGGTTACAACACCTCGTGTTGTACTGTTTGACTTCGTGTCGGTTTCGGTTGCAGTCCATGTTGTTTTCATGTCGTTCTCCTTTATTGCCACCTCGTGTCGTTTTTATTATTGAGTCTTCGTGTCGTTTTACCTCGTGCAGTGTTATCCCGTGTCATTTACTGTTTTCGACTTTGTGTCGTTATCAGCCTGTGTTGCTTTCATCTCGTGCTGTTCTCACTATCCTCGTGTTGTTCTCACCGCGTGTCGATTACTGTTTTTCACTTAGCATTATTTTTATTTCGTGTCGTTTTTCTGTGTAGTGTGTGTTTGTCACCACTATACTTCGTGTCGTTGCTTTTTACTTCGTGTCTAACTTCACTTCGTGTTGTTTTCACCTCGAGTCGTTTCCTTATACTCTGTCCTCGTGTTGGTCTCTCGCTTTAGTCTTCATGTCGGTTTCTGTCGTTAGCCCGTATTGTCCTCGTGTTGTTTTTGCATTCGTAACCTCGTGTCTCTCTTGCTTATAACCTCACCTCGTGTCATTATCTTCTGTATATCTGATCTGTTACAGAGTATCTCGTGTCGTTCTTATGTCATCTCGAGAAATAGTCACGTCGTGTTGTTGTTACTATACCTCATGCAGTTTTTGGTTTTAATGGCCATGCAGCGTATTAATGGACTTAATCTCATTACAGGTCCGAGGAAGAACATTCCACACTCCAGGGCTGCACGTGATCCGAGACAAGAGGAACCAATTTGATAAAGGCACGTGACAGGAAACTTGTGGATCGAGCGTGGGAGGCACACGCGTTTCATGCCCTATCCATCTGCTGTTGATGCTATAAATAGAATCCTTTGTCCTCAGATGAAGGTGATCGAAGAAGAGAGGCATAGAAGAAAACAGGGAAACAGAGAGCCCTTCGATCCAGGAAAAAGAAAAGAAAGAAGAAAGAATAGCAGAGAGAAATAGAAAGAGAGCAGAAGAGTGATCAGAAGAATTGTTCTGACTTGCGGATCAAATCCGAAGTCTATTGCTCTATATTGAGCTACATTGTTTCCATTGTCTGGCATTTGATTTCCTTCGTTCGTATTTTTCATTTCTTGTTCTTATCTTTCTTCAACTGTTATTGTTTGTGTTTCCGATCCTCTGGACTGAGGTCGGGGTCCTCCTGTGAGATCAGGAGTAGGGAGAGTCAATCTCCGGTTTGCAAGCAGCAGGTGAGCTGCTTGTAGGTACCCTCCGGGTTGGGAGGAAGAGGGGTCTTCGACCTCTGGTTCACTAGTAGCAGGGCTGCTACTAGTGGGGTTTCCCTCTTGGTAAAGAGGAAGAGAGACGTGAGTCTCTGGGTTCTAGTGACTGCTGATCGATAGAGGTTCCCTCCGGGTAGGAGGAAGAGGAGAGGTTGTTCTCCTGGGAAGCTGTGTATCAGCAGTTGTTTGGCAAGCTGTGTTGCCCAGCCTTTAGTGAAGCCACACTCAGGTTGAGTGTGGGGTGGATGTAGGTCTGAAGGACCGAACCACCTTAAAATCCTCTGAGCCCTTGTGTGATTGATCGTGATAATATTGTGGTATGCCTTCTATTTGCTTGAGCTATTAACTGCACTGCATCTTTTACGATAGTCAGAGCTCGAGGTTAGTTCCGTTTAGCAATATACTCTGCAATAATTTTTTAAATCTACGAAAAAAGTGATCTATTCATCCCCTCCCCTTCTAGATCACTTCATATTGTACTTATCATGGGGTTGGGTGGCTCTCACTCATAATCCGCGGTGGGCGCACTAATGAACAAATACGGGTCCGAACACCCCCTCACCGACCGACGGACATAAGAGATAATACTAAACTAGCAAAGTATGGACTGAAGTCCCGAGATTAAATGGCACCCAAGAGGGGGGGTGAATTGGGTGATGGTAGAAATAATGAAACTTTTTTGCCTTTTTATAAAATGTGTGACAAGAAGCTAACAAGAGAATCTGAAATAATTAAAGCCCACAGACAAAGCAAGTTTTATAAGGTGAAGAAGGATTATGCAGGATAAAAGAGAATAAAAACTGAACTAAACTAACACACTTACGATTTGCATAGAAGGAGGATAGAGGAAAAGGAACAAACCACATAGAGACAGCAATTTTAGGTGGTTCGGATGCCACAACGGCAACCTACGTCCACCCCTCACGGACAGTGAGGAACCACACACTATCTTGTAGGAAGTTACAAGATCAACCACACACAACACTCACACACTAGGAAGGAGGATTCCCACGAAGGTGTAGGAACACCTTAATACACACACACACCTCCAACCAAGAACACACAACCACACACACACACACGGATCTAAGAGGATCCACACACTCTGGAATGTTTAAAGATTACAGGGATTACAGATGAAGCTTTGAGAGATCAAGAATGAATTCAAAACATAAGAGAAGGATCTTGATATGCTCCCCCTTAGTGGATGATTGTATGCTTTGGATGCAGCTTGAATCCTTGGACTGATTTGCACTTGATTGGATGAAGAAGGATGAAGAACTTTCCTCTCGGAGCACTGTTCACGTCTATAGTGCCAAATCCCTTCTCTTCCTCTTGGCAGCCTCCCTTTGATCTTCCTTGAGCATTGGGGTTTTCCAAACCCTCTTGTATAAGTTTTATAGGTTCTTAAATGGTCCAAAGACTCCCCCCAGACCAGATCCACAATTTCTGGAGAGTTAGGTTGCTTAGGGATTAAACAATACCAAGAGAAAGACCATTTCTCAAAGTGACAAAAAGTCAACATTTGTTGGCAGCTCGAGGCTGGCGGTCGACCTACAAAGGCTAGCGGTCGACCGCCATTGGCCGTCCTGTAGCCATTTGGCTGCTGGGAGAATAGGTCGACCGCTAGCTCCTGGCGGTCGACCGCCAGCTTTCTCAGATTCCAGATTTCAATTCTGTTATTTTAGGTCGACCGCCAGGGGTCCACAGGTCGACCGCCAATCTTCAATCCTGCAAAAATCAAGTGTTATCTCTCTTGAAGCTATCCATTTGTTCGATGATTGAAACGGGCTTGTGTATGAGTTGATTTATGTTTGAATAAACCCATGGAAGAATTCATAACCACACAATTGACATGGGGTGAAAATTGAAGGTTTAAAGCATGAAGCTTTGCTTGAAAACAAGATACAAGGGAGAGAAATATCATAGGTTTTGTTATCATCAAAATCACTTGGATATGTTCAACAATCTCCCCCTTTTTGATGATGACAAAACCTAGGCAGTAGAATTGCATTTTCACAAATGTGCTTTTTGAAAGAGTTTTAGAAGCTTCGGCAATCACATATGAGATACGTGGAAATCCATCAAGTTGAATCTTCTAAACTCACGATTTGAAGGCATTCGAAATGCTCATATCACCAAACATATCACTACCAACACAAGCATGTCAACGAATTCATACCAACCATTCAATACTTATTTGCTGTATTGACAAGAGGTGAGAAGGAAAGGAGCCAATCTTGTAACGTCAAAGAGTGCATTCTTCCATTCATTTTCATTTGATCCATACAAGGTACACTGAATGCAGAAGGGATAAATGAGCTTGACACGCTAAGGAATGCAACCACTAATGCATACAATATGCTCAAACTACGATGCAAGAGATAGACAGGCATGCAAGCAGGCAAACACCAAACACACATAGCATATATATATATATATATATAAGCCTAATAGCTTACTTCTCCCCCTTTGACATCAGCAAAAAGGAGAGGGAGGGGATACAAAAAGTGGAAAAAAGGGACACTAGAGACCCAAAAAGCAGCTACACAGCAGGGTGATCCTCAGCTTCCTCGCCATGAACACCATCCGGTGGACCATCACCATGGGGGGAACCAGCAGGAGCAGGAGGAGGAGGAGGAGGAAGACGATCCTCAAGGTTATGAAGAATGTCATCATAATGACAGAGCTGGTTACGGAGGGAAAGAAGGGTATGGTTTGTGGTGCGAAAGGCCTCACGGTTATCTTCATGGCTGGCAAAGAGAGTGGCTATGTGAAGAGAAAGATCATCCAGAGCAAGAGTGAAGGTATCCATTCGTCCAGTCATGGTGTCCAAAAAAGTATCCAAACGCCCAAGGGAGGAGTCAAGCCGAGTTTCCATGCCAAAAAGGCGCCTGTCAAGAGCCTCATAGTCCCCCCAAGTGGAATGCCCAGCACCCTGAGTAGAAGACTCCCCATGAAAGTGCTGCGGTGGAGGAGGGAGATCCGCTGGAGGAGGCACATCTGCAGGCTGAACTGGTGCAGGTGCATTTTGGTTATCTTGCTGTGGGTCCGGCGCTTGTTCTTCTTCACTGCCAATTTCTTCCCCATAAACTGGGACAGCTCGGCGAATTTCACCATTTGCATCCCTGTAATATCCCATATCGGAGAAAAGCTTATGCTCATTGTAAATGTCATCATGGCGGACTAGAACAGACTGCTCATTCTCCAATGGGACCCCGACAAAGATGAACACTCCAGTGAGCTGAGAGGCATAGGGCAGGGATCGCCGTAAATGTGTACGGCATCGAGTTATCAATTGAGTCATGAGCCATCCCATATTAACCAAGTCGCCATTCATAACATGATAGAACAGGAAACGGTGCACTTCGGTCACTTCATCTCGACTGCCACTCTTGGGATAAATAAGTGTAGTAAACATGTGATGAATAACCCGTTGTAGTGCGGGAAAGTGGTTGGCATTCAACTCAATGAGGTCACTCACACCACGAACAAAATCATAGCTCATCATGGCAATAAAACTAGCCTCAACCTCACCATGCCCAAAAAGCATGTCTGCACCATGGGAGGAAACACCTAGGGCATTATGGAATAATTCTGCATTAATGCGGATCTCAATGCCTTGAACCATTGTATACAAGCTTCCATTTCTGTCAACCAAATTCCCATAGAACTGTTGTACTAGATAGGGATAGAAGCGATTGTATCTAGTGACAAAATCAAGCTACCCCGGTTGCATTGAAAAAACTGTATAGATGTCGGGTAGGATTTCATTCAACTCTTGAAAATCAACAAGACGAGGCTCGATGATAGACCTCGGAGGTAACCTGCGTGTGGGAGCTTGTGGTGGAGGTGCGGCCGGAGCTTCACGTCTCTGAGCACCAGGTTCCCCTTGGAGAAGACGCCGAGCACTCCTTCGAGGTGCCATTTTAGACTAGGAAACCCGCTGAAGAGAGTATCCTCTAGAGAGGTAGAACCTCTACTTTGGGATGGAGAGGGAGACACCGGGAAGAACTAAGAACACCGTCTCCACGCTCTGGAGCTCAAGGAAGGTTGGCACGAGTGCACGAACGCTAGCGAGGAGACGTTCCGAAATGGAAACCAATCGACCGGATCGTGCTTGGGTAGAAACGGTGTGGGGTTTTTAGGGCTTGAAAGGTGGGAGGGAGATGTGCTAGAGTGGAGGTGGAATAAGGGAGAGAGAAGGGAGAGTGATAGAATGAGAAAGGGGGGAAGAAAACCCCCTTAAAGTAGGGTTCGGACGCGGTTGACCCAGGCCGGTTCGCCGCTGGCGGTCGACCGGCACGAAGCCAGCGGTCGACCGCTGGGGCCTAAATCCCAAAAAAGACCCCGAGAGAGAGGAAGAACCCTAGCTAGCCACTACCGGAGATAGAAGTGGGCTCCATGACCCTTGGACTCCCCCATTTTCATAGATCATTCTTCTTTCTTTTTTTTTATTTCTTTTCTTTTGCTAACCCACGAATGATATCAAGCATGAGTCGACTACGGAAACCCTTGAATGGAGACTGCTAAGAGCACTAGATCACTAGTCCACATTTATCTATCAAGGAATATTCAGTTGTAGAAAAATGTCAAGGAATAAGTGTATATAAATATAAGTACAGGCACACATGCTAGGAATAGTCATACACAATAAAAGTGAACCACACACAATGCATGCATCTCACATGATCTACCCAACAAAAAGAGAAACAACCTAATGCAGACTTAAGTGCGTATGCCCTCACCCTTACACATGCCAAGTTCTCGCCTGATTTTATTGAATTGATCCTGATTTAGAGGTTTTGTGAAGATGTCATCCAGTTGGTTAAGAGAATCAATGAACTTGAACTCAAAGACCCCTTTGCCTACATGATCTCTCGGAAAATGATGTCGAATGTCAATGTGTTTGGTTCTGGAGTGTTGAATAGGATTTTTGGAGAGATTAATTGCACTCGTATTATCACAGAAGATTGGAACACGATCCACTTCAACATTCAAATCAAGCAATTGATTTTTGATCCAAAGTACTTGGGCTCCACAACTTCCGGCGGCTACATATTCAGCCTCGGCCGTTGAGAGAGCTACTGAATGTTGTTTCTTAGAGGCCCATGAAACAAGACACCCGCCAAGAAATTGACAGTACCCACTTGTACTTTTACGATCTACAATGCATCCGGCGTAATCCGCATCGGTATACACAATTAACTCAAAAGAACTACCAATGGGAAACCACAAGCCAAAGTCAATAGTGCCAATTAGATATCTGAAAATGCGTTTAACAGCTGATAAGTGAGATTCTTTAGGGCATGACTGGAAACGGGCACAGAGACATACACTGAATTGAATGTTAGGGCGGCATGCTGTAAGGTACAGTAGTGATCCGATGATACCTCGAAACAGTGTGGAATCTACTGTTTTACCATTTTCATCCTTATCCAGCTTTGTGGTGGTGGCCATGGGAGTTGATATGAGTTTTGCTTCCGCCATCCCGTATTTCTTCAGCAATTCCATAGTATACTTTGCTTGATTTATAAAAATTACTTCCGAAGTTTGTTTCACCTGCAATCCAAGAAAGAAATTTAGCTCCCCCATTAAGCTCATCTCGAATTCTCCTTGCATGGTCTGTGCAAAATCCTCGCATAAGGTATTATCAGAAGCTCCAAAAATAATATCATCCACATACACTTGAACCACCAAAATGTCCTTACCTGATTTCTTTGTGAAAAGTGTTTGATCAACCTTACCTCTCTTGAACCCATTTTCAGCAAGAAAAGAAGTAAGCCGTTCATACCATGCCCTTGGTGCTTGTTTTAGTCCGTACACGGCCTTTTGGAGCTTGTACACGTGTCGTGGATGTTTGGAATCTTCAAAACATGGCGGCTGCTCTACAAAGACATCCTCCTTGATATAGCCGTTAAGAAATGCAGATTTAACATTCATTTGAAATAGTTTAAAGTTTAAAGAGCAAGCGTAGGACAGTAAGATTCGGACTGCTTCAAGTCTAGCAACTGGTGCAAAAGACTCATCAAAGTCAATTCCCATCTCCTGGCTATATCCCTTGGCCACAAGCCGAGCCTTATTCCTCACAATCAATCCCGCATCATTTAGCTTGTTTCTGAAAACCCAGCGAGTTCCAATAGTAGGATGGTTCTTAGGACACTGCACGAGAGTCCACACCTCGTTTCTTTCAAATTTATGCAACTCTTCATGCATCGCCTGAATCCAGGATTCATCTTGAAGAGCTTCATGAATGTCCTTGGGCTCTACTTGAGAGAGTAGGGCCATCAGGTCCTCCTGTTCAACCTGCCTTAGAGAGGACCTAGTTTTCACCCCATCCTCCAGATTACCTATGATGTTCACAGTTGGATGATCCTTTAGAAATGTGGAGGAGCTGGGCAGATCAGGATGCTGCACTTGTGGTTCTTGCAGTGTCTCAATTGTAGGATCCTCATCTTCCTCATTTTTACTTGAAGTTGCCTTCAATGGCTCATCATTGGCTTTAACATTTGATGAGTTCTTAGGGTCTTCATCTGCATCCGAGATAGAAGAAATTTGCTTTGTGAGTTTTGACTCGGATTCATCAAAAATAACATGAGGACTTTCTTCAACAACTAAAGTCCTTTTATTGAATAATCGATAAGCTCTAGAATTGAGTGCATAACCTAGAAAAATTCCTTTATCACTCTTTTCATCAAACTTACCCAGATTGGACTTACCATTGTTTAAGATATAGCAAGGGCATCCAAAGGGTTTAAGATAAGAAATGTTTGGCTTCTTACCCTTGTAGAGCTCATATGGAGTTTTCTTCAGAATGGGCCTTACCATTGCCCTGTTGATGATGTAGCATGCGGTACTTACCACTTCAGCCCAAAAATACTTGGGTAGAGAATTCTCACTGAGCATGGTCCGGGCCATGTCTATCAACGTTCTATTCTTTCACTCTACTACTCCATTTTGTTGGGGCGTTCTTGGTGATGAAAAATTGTGTGTGTACCCCTACTCTTCACAGAACATGCTGAATTCATGATTTTCAAATTCACCACCATGATCACTTTGGATTGTGGTGATGAGGTAACCCTTTTCATTCTGAATTTTTCTGCAAAACACTTGAAACTCCGTCACGGCATCACTTTTATTAGCTAAAAATAGCACCCATGTGAATATGGAGAAATCATCAACAATCACAAAGCCATAGGATTTCCCTCCTAGGCTAAATATTTTAGTAGGACCAAAAAGATCAAGATGTAACAGTTCCAATGGCCTAGCGGAAGAAACAATATTTTTGTTTTTGAATGAGATTCGTGTTTGCTTGCCTTTCGTGCAAGCTTCACAGATATTATCGCTTTCAAATTTCAATTTGGGCAGACCTATCACCAAGTCATGTCTAGATAACTTAGAGATCACTCCAAAACTAGCATGACCTAGTCTCCGGTGCCATAGCCATGCATTCTCATGGTTGTTAACTACCAAACACACATTATCAACTGAAACATCATGAAGATCAATGGTGTACACAATGTTGCTCCTTTTACCAATGAATTTGATTTCATTTGAATTTTTGCACATGACAAAACAGTGAGTCATATCAAAAATAATCTTAAAACCCTTATCACATAATTGACTTATGCTCAACAAATTATGATTCAAACCTTTCACCAGAAGGACATTTTCAATCAGAGTTTCAGAATTCTTACCTATGTCTCCAACTCCGATTATTTTACCTTTGTCCTTCCCGCCAAAAGCAACTAAGCCTCCTTCTTTTTCTTGCAGCTTGGAGAACACTTTCTTGTCCCCTGTCATATGCCTTGAGCAACCGCTGTCTAGATACCATTTGCTCCCCCTGGCTTCAAGACATATCTGCAAAAAGAAAAATTCTCATGCAATTATTTTTGGTACCCAAACCAGTTTGGGTCCATAAGAGTTAGTCCAACTTCTTACGGGTGTTCTCTTTGTCCATGGAACATGATAGTTAGGTGTGCTTTGTCTAAACCAGCAGTTGGAAATCATATGGCCAAATCTACCACAATGAAAGCAGTTAGCATGTGAAAAAGTTCTTTGATATCTGTGTGGTTTAGGCTGAGCATGTTGGGGTTTAGAGTTAGAACATGAAGTATGATTATCATCCTTTCCATGAATAAAGGATGTGGTGATCTTATGCTCAAAGGATTTTTTGTTTTGAGGTGTGTACCCCAAGCCTTCCTTTTGGAAGTTGACTTTAACCCCCAATAGGTTATCCAGGTTTTGTTTCCCCTTAACAAACTTAGTCAAGGTGAACTGAAGCTCAGCAACTCTTTCACCCAAAATCCCATTTCTCCTTTCGAGTTCTGAATTAGTGGATTTTAGAGTTTGTTCTTCAATTTTGATCATTTCACATGCTTCCTCCATTTCAGTTATTTTGCATGATAGTTCCTTTTTCATTTTATTACAGTCTGAGAATATTTGCAGTAGACTTTCCTTTTCTTCCGAAGCCTCAAACCATTCCTGTTCCAGTTTCTCAAATTTGGCAAAGATATCTTCACGTGATGAATCATCAAGTTTCTTTTTAAGAGCTTTATTTTCAGATCTGACTTTCTTGTACTTCGTGTACAACTTTTCATATTCAGATTCCCATTGTTCATTGGAAATGAATTCAGGGTTAGAATTTATCTCCGTGGATTCATCCTCATGTGCCATGAGGCACAAGCTTTCCACAAGTTCTTGAATCTCTTCATCAGATGGTTCATCTTCTTCGTCGCTCCAAGTGGCGACCATGGCTTTGGGTTTATTGAAGTTATCCTTCTTGAATTTCTTCTTTAGATCTGGACATTCACCTCTCATGTGTCCAGGCTTCTTGCATTCGTAGCATATGATGCTACTTGGCTTGCTCGATTCGCCTTTAGTCTGTGTGGGCCTTCTTTGCCCTTTTCTGAAATTTCCTTGAAAGTTTCTCTTCTTCCTTAGAAATTTTCTCACTTGGCGAGTTATCATCGCCAATTCTTCCTCTTCATTGCTTCCATCACTTGATTCACCTTCTTAAAATTCGTCATCGGATTGATGAGCTTTCAGTCCAATGACCTTTTTCTTTTTGATGTCTTCATCAACTATTCTCTTTATATTTATCTCATAGGTCATGAGTGACCCTATGAGTTCATCCAAAGTAAGAGTTGACAGGTTCTTTGAGTCTTCAATAACCGTGGCCTTTGTGTGCCAAGCTGACGGTAGGGACCTTAACACCTTCCTCACAAGGTCGGAATTTGAGTATTCCTTCCCGAGACTTTTGAGACCATTTGTGATTTCTGTTAGCCTTGCAAACATCTCGGAGATGGTTTCTTCAGGTTTCATTTTGAATAGCTCATAGTCAGTGACTAGGAGATTTGCCTTGGTTTCCTTTACCTGTGACGTTCCCTCGTATATGAGTCGCAGCTTGTCCCACATTTCTTTGGCTGAGCTGCACATAGAAACACGAGAGAATTCATTAGGGTGTATCGCACATTGCATGATATTCATGGCATTAAAATTAGCAGTGCATTTATTAATTTCCTCGGGTGTCCATTTTTCTTCATCAGCCCCGAGTTTACGTACTCTTGAGCTCTCAGAAAAACATGCATTCTATTTTTCCAGTAGGAGTAGTTGGTGCAGACACGCCATTCCTGACGTCTCCTGAGAAAGTCTCATATTACTATACGACGCCCCGCAACGGCTTACGCATTTCGAATCTCTTAAGTGCTTCCTTTTCTTGGGTCTTCTTCTGCCTTTTTCGGCATCCGGAATCGTCTCGTCACGGCATTCGGACGGCATCAACACCAGTCGGACGCATCAGAGGTTCCGAAACCAGGAAGGGTATCTGCCGAGCGGCCGCCAACACCTGGACTGAGGACTCGGGTGGGTCTTTATGGGGGCGTCCAGACCCCTGGACGCCCCCATTCTTTTAATTTATTTTTTAAAGCCCAAAACCAAATAAAAAATAATATATTAATGGAGGCGTCCAGGCCCCTGGACGCCTCCATAAAAACAAATATAAAAAATATAAAATGCCAGTTGGCATAAAAAAATAAACAAAACAAAAATAATAAAAAATATTTTCTTGGAGGCGTCCAGGCCCCTGGACGCCTCCATCAACTCCCTCACGGGCGCCGCCCACCGAAGGACGGTTTGTCGTGTGTGAAAAAAATCCAAATTATGGAGACGTCCAGCCTGCTGGACGCGCCCATTTCTGAATCACGGGTCGCCGCTCAAAAACCACGCGTTGTGCCAAACCGCGTGCGTCTTACGGTGGAGTTCGGTGGATGTTATAGAGGCGTCCGGGACCCTGGACGCCCCCAAGAAAATATTCAAAAAAAATGAATAAAAATAGATTAAAATATTAGTTCGGCCCTGATGGAGGTGTCCAGGGTCCTGGACGCCTCCACCCTCTGGAGCTCTATAAATAGAGGCCCACCCCCTCAGTTCTGAGGGAGCCAAGCAGAGATCCGATAGGCTGCCGGAGCCCAGAGGCTACCAGAGTCATTTCTAACCCGTGGGGTCTTTTGTAGGTGGAGGTTCTGTCGGCTTCTCGGGTGTCCAGGCTCGCGAGAGGAAGGCTATCTTTGTCCACCGCGCTTCCACGTCATCCCTACACTGCCGGAGCTCCGCCGGATCTCACCCTCGGCTCATCCAATAAGCCTTTTCTTCCCCTTTTTCTCCATAGTTCTTTACATTCATCATACTGCATCCTCTATCTCCCTACATAAGGGCGCCGTCTCTTGCATACTTCTTGCATTCATCATCGCATTTTCCTCCTACTCGAGTCCGAGAGGGGTTTAAAACCACACCAACCAGGTGTGTGTCAGGTCACGATCTCGTTACTTTTATTGCAAGGAATTGTTACTATACTGCCATTTTCTAATTACGTTCGTTTATTATCTACTGTTTTGCAAGGGTAACCAAGGAAAGCCCTCTCCGTCGGCCGGCCGAAGGGGGAGGAAGAAGCAACCCGCCATCTCCCGCTCTTGAGGTAGGCGCGATCACTTTCTTTATTTTGGGGTCTTTTGGCCCCTGGCGATCACATCTTGTTCTCGAGGCCTCGGCGAGTCACTTCCCCAATGGCCGTTTAAATTCCCGTTCTTATATGTTATATTCTTATCTATTCATGTTCTCGAGGCCGCGGCGAGTCACTTCCCCAATGGCCGTTTAAATTTCCGCTCTTATATTCTCTTTATATTCTATTATATTCTTATCTATTCACATTCTCGAGGCCGCGGCGAGTCACTTCCCCAATGGCCGTTTAAATTCCCGCTCTTATATTCTCTTTATATTCTGTTATATTCTTATCTATTCATATTCTCGAGGCCGCGGCGAGTCACTTCCCCAATGGTCGTTTCAATTCTTGCTATTTAATTTCTGCACCATTCCCGTCCCCCCGAGGCCGCGGCTAGTCACTTCCCGCTATGGCCGTTTAACCCCCATATCTTGCTATATTACATTTTTCCCGCTCGCCCCGCCGGAGCAATCTCCCGTGGTGGCCCCTTCTCTTTTCTCTTATTTATGTGTTGCAGCAAACAAAAGAGGAGCCCGCGCGCTCCGCGTCTTCTCCGCTCCCTTAACCGCGTGACGTCGCTTACAGATTGGCGATCACGGTGGGACCACTACTGCTTCCTTTTGACTACCCATGCAAGTTCGGCACCGTCTGTGCCTCTCCACCTTGGCGCCCTCGCGCGCCCCCGTTGTGCTCACGGCAGCACTGTCAGTTGTGATTGGTTGGGTGTTTATTATATGTTTGTTATTTCTGTTGTTTTCTTACTCTATATCTCTGTCAGCATTCCATTGCATACATCCATCCCTCTTTTATATCCTTTTTCATTTTTTCTAAGGATCACCCTTTCCCGGTGAAGGAAGGACTCTCCGTTTGAGAATTCCTCTCAACGGACTAGAATCTCCTCCACTGGGACCTCCGTAAGTCCCCGACATCAAAGAATCTCCTCTTCGTTCACTAAGCTGGTTGTACCATTGAAGTTCCCCGGAGTTAGTCATCCCATTCGTGGTGAGACGAGAGACCCTAGCTGACACGGCGGTGAAACAAAAATAAACTAGGGTCCCTATTTTGTGTGAACTTCGGATCTCGCTAAAAACACAAAAAAAAATCATCAAAATCAAAACACAAAAAAAGGCGTAAAGGCATCCACTTGTTTGATAATCTCTGCTACCTGCTTGCTAGTGTATGTTTTTGCGTTCTGGGAAAACTGTGAGCATGGCTCACGAGTCTTTTGAGGAGAACCACCCTAGTCGTGGTTTGTCAGCCGACTCGCGAGTCTATGCTATGGACTCGGGTCCTTCTCATGAGCCCTCGCATGAGGTGCAGGTTATTGCCGGGGACACATCCCCACCATAGGATATCTCTTCCTTACTGGGCGTCCTTGCCAACACGGAGCTTACCTCTGAACAGCTCCGGGCCTTCCAGGCCATTCTGAAGGGGAAATCTGTGTCCCCCACGCCCCAGGAATCAATTCCGGCCATCGCACCTCTCCAAGAGTCCGTGCAGGCCATTCCATCTCCTTCATTGGCGCAAGCCATCCAGTCTCCCTCGCTTCAAGGACAAGCGAGCCAACAACCACCCTCATTCCAGTTCCCGTCACAATCTCAAACTCCCATTGTTCCCCACATACCGCTTCAACTGGGGCCAACTGTCGGCGGTCCGACAGCTCCCTCTCATTCGGGGTTTCCCCCTCAAGTCTCCGGGAGACAGTTTCTCCCCCAGTGGCAAGTGCCACCTTCACCTCCAGAGGAGCTCGCCCAATCGCTCCTCAATAGGTTCAATCGCATGGACGAGCAGTTTCAAAATCTGAGAAGAATGGTGGACGTGAAAGCCACCCCGGAGGTTGCTTTGCCAATCCTTCCCGTCATTCATCTTCCTCCCTCCCAAATGCCCACGTACCGCAGATACAATGGTACCGGCAACCCCTTCATTCACCTCAAGGATTTCATGTATGAATCCTCCTATTGGCAAAACGATCAGAGGTCCCTGGCATACCTCTTTCGGAGATCATTGGATGGTCCCGCGCTAGAGTGGTTCTATTCTTTGGAGCCCCGCGAGGCCGAGAATTTTGAAATAGTCCAGAGAAGGTTCTTGCAGAAATATAGGGATAGGGTCGGTCCCTCACTCTCCATTACCGACCTAGTGGCCGAAAAGATGATGCCCGACGAGGATTTTGTCCGCTATGCTGATAGATGGAGGTCTCTGGCGGAAAGAATAAGGGATACCCTCTCCGAGCCCGAACAAGTGAAGATGATTGTGTCTAATGCAACCCCACAGTTCAGACACGTCCTGGCCATGAATAAACTTACTACAATGGAGGAACTCTATGAAAGGGCCCGGTACATCCAAACCCAGTTAAAAGACTCCCCCATTATGAACATGTTTGAGTCGCCGAAGCCCAAAGTGGTCAGAAAGATAGGCGCTGGTGTCCCGGGGGAGCCACAGAAGGGGTCGTGACAAATGAGCAAGTGGGTGCGGTCAACAATGCCAATTATGCAGTCAACCCAAGGCCTCCACAAATGCCCCGACTTCCCCTCCAACCAGGTCCTTTCCCTCTTCGTCCTCCACCCCAAAATAATCCACCCCAGGATAATATGCCTCCATTACGTCAACCCCAGCAACAACAACCACAACCTCAGCAACAACAACCACCGCTTGAGTACAACCAAGTTCCACCCCCGGGGAACTATGGTCCCCAACAGCAACAAAGGAGGCCGGTCGATCCCAAAAGAGCCTAAGCAGACATTTTTAATGCCCTCATGGCATCAAACCAACTCGCCCTACCCAGAGAAAGGCCAGTGTGGCCTCCGAATGTTGATATCTCCAAATACTGCGTCTACCACAGGCAGCCAGGACACACAGTAGATTACTGCTTCCATTTCAAAGATTACATCCACGATATGAATGATGAACATCAAATAGATTGGGATGAAATGAGACGATATGTCGCTGCTCTCAAGGCTAGGAGACCTCCTCATAGGCCACAGTAGCAGTTACAACAACAGCAGTTACAACAGCAGCAGCAGCAGCAACCACAACAGCAGCCTCAGCAGGCCCCACAACAACAGCCCAACATGGGCATAATCTAGAATCCATTACCGGAGCACCAACAGCCTAATCACCAGGTCAACCCCATCTCCGCCTTCCCGGAAGTCGGGGGAGAGCAGGTGTGGCATCTAGAAAGTACCTCCATTCTTTCTACCGCCAACCCTATCGTCATGCAACCCCCTCACTTTGCCCGGGTAGCACCTCTCTCTCATCAACCCGCGTCAGTATCACCTTCACCATTTCCACTACCATTACGCCCTCTCATCTGCACCCCGATCTCCTATCAACCGACACTCTCCACTACGCCTTCACACCCTGTCATCTTCTCTCACTCCCCCACTTTACCATCCACCTCTACCACATTTACCCCTACGCCTTCTAAACCCCTTATCATCCGTCAACCATACATAACCCCGTCTTTCTCCACCATATCACCACTAATGCCTTCAAAACCACTCATTACCCATCACCCACCTCAAAATCATTGCCCGCTTCAAGCCCTACCCACTTCTATTTCATCTCCACCTCCACCTTCCAGACCCCTTATCCTTCATAATCCGTGTGATATCCCCTCTACCTCCATCATGCCTCCACCTAATAAACCCCTCATCAGAATCCCTGCTCCCGTCATCACCCCTGCTTCATCAACCATTCCTCCACCACTACCCCTCAAATCCCTGTTAAAACCCACTGCTACCCCCACAGAGGTACAAAAGCCGTAGGCAATGGTGCTCCGGAGTGGAAGGATTTTCCACAGGGTTTTCCCCCACAACAGTCAAAATCCTGAGCAATCTCAGCCAGAGAAGGATGATGGAGAACAACCAGAAAGAGCTATCCCTGGAACATAGTATGATCTATTGAAACACTTGGACAAGACGCCTGCTCGGATCTCCATCCTGGAGCTACTTCAAATATCCACATCCCACCAGGCAGCCTTAATGGAGTACCTTCAAAGGGTCATGGTGAATGAGGACCTCCCTATAGAAAAGATCTCTACCGTCCTGACCCCAACGGACACACAACTGGCCATCAGGTTCCACAACTACGAGCTCGCTCCCAAGGAAGCTCGAAAATATGCACTGTGCATTTCAATAAAAATTAATGGGGTATCCATAAACCCGTGTCTTGTGGACACGGGTGCGTCCATAAATGTGATCTCCATGGACACCCTTCAGTTGTGTGGGGTCAACGAGGAACAAATAAGACCTTCCTCGATCACGGTCACGGCTTATGACAATAGCAAAAGGCCACTGCAGGGGATGATTATTCTGAAGGCAGAACTAGGCCCCATGTCAATTCCCACGGAATTCCATGTCCTCGACATGGACCCCACATTCAAGGCTATACTGGGTCGCCCTTACATCGAAGCCATGGACGCTGTGCCTTCCACCAACCATCAGTGCCTGAAGTTTCCTTACAATGGGAGGATTATTAAAGTGGTCAGTACACCTGTCCTTCATACAGTGGATGCTATCAACACCTCTCTGCCCTCTGTGTGGCCATCTCATCGGCCCATATTGTCATTGCTGGACGTGCGTGATCTATCTCACGTTCCAGTAGCACCAAAGGAGTCGGTCAGGACAACCGCAACATCATATCTCCCTTTTCACTCCAAAGGATGGGAGATTATGAGGAACATCGACTACCAACAGGGTAAAGGTCTGGGCGCACAGTTACAAGGTAGGCTCAAACCGCCAAAGGAAATTAGGCCGAACCGCAGGTTTGGCCTAGGCTTCAAAGGACCGTTCAAGGCGGATTGGAAGCCCCTCACATGGACTCTATCAAACCACTTCAACAGAGGGCCCGTTGTTCAGATGGGAGATTACCCACGAGAAGCATATGGGGGATCACATGCTGTATATTTGGCTGAAAAATGTCCGAGGATCACCAAAAGAGGCAAGATCAAAGATCCGGAATGCGAGTGGAACAAATGGTTCGACATACGGGACATTTCCGTTGCACTGGAAAGGATGTTCTCGTCTCCGCAGCTTGAAGGACCACCATTGATCTCCAAAATACCAGAGAATATTACCACTCTTGCCAAGGTTCCAAACTATTCTCGTCCTCGCCAGAAGGACCCTGTCATCGACAGATCTTCATCCGTCCTCAACATTACCGTCGACGGCTCATTAGCCGCCATCTTTTCCATCCACTCGTCTCAGCCTTTGCTGATATCTTCTTCCTGGGCCAGACAATTGTCTGATAATCTTCCCAGATCCCCTTCTCTGCTTACATATCTACGCGGGCTTCTCAACCCGCGCTAGGTCTTCAACCATGATCTGCTCTATGAGCCTCACAATCCTCTAGTCATAACCACTTTCCTCTCTCCTCCAATCTCTTTTCACTGCTTTGTCATTAAAAATGAAAATGAAAAAAAAAACGTCAATTTTCAAACTCCCCAACAACACATCTTCGTTGAGGAAACCTCCTACATCTCCCACGGGTGCGTCCCGCCCTGCGGACCACCCGTCCAAGGTCCGATGAGCGACCTTTTCTACCCCTCCTCTGAGGGGTCTTCTCCTGTACATTCTACACCATCCTCTTCATCTTCCTCTTCTTCTGTAAATATTGTTAGTCAATTTAGGAATGATAGGTCAAGGGTAGTACCTAGGAAGAAATCCAAGGGTAGGCAGATCCCTCGTCGATTCCTTCTGGATTTAGTCGCCAGGTGTCAGGCCCTTCTTGCCATCCCCCAGTTGTTAGAAAATCCCATCCAGCTACCGGAAATAGAATATGAGGGTGACTGTGCATTTGATGAAGGGTATGGAGTCTACGAGATCATGGATGAAGAATGCCCCACTGAAGATGAGGGTGAAGAATATGAGGATGCGGCGGGCGCATACGCAAGTGGAATGAGGAGATTCGACGAGCCGTCAACCGCCGTAGAAGAATCCACCAAAGAAGTCAACTTGGGAACTGAGGAAGACCCTAGGATCATCCTCATAAGTGACAACCTACCACCCTCTGAAGAAGAGGCATTAATTGAGATTCTCAAGGAATATAAGGACACGTTTGCATGGAGCTACGAGGATATGCCGGGTCTAGATTCAACCTTGGTCGAACACCATTTAACCCTAAAA
The DNA here is from genome assembly GCA_022559845.1 of Amorphophallus konjac. Classification (NCBI taxonomy): domain Eukaryota; kingdom Viridiplantae; phylum Streptophyta; class Magnoliopsida; order Alismatales; family Araceae; genus Amorphophallus; species Amorphophallus konjac. The sequence continues at coordinate 322,603,002 of CM040118.1, forward strand.
CCAGGGACCGTCTCGGTAAAACAAAGGTTAAGGCGTTTCCACCCTCAGATGGCTTTGAAACTGAAAGAAAAGGTCGATAAGCTCTACAAAGCCAGGTTCATTAGAGTCGTTCTTTATCCTCAATGGGTGGCGAACATTGTCCCGGTCATGAAAAAAGATGGGAAAGTCAGGATTTGTATCGACTTCCGGGACCTTAACCGCGCATGTCCAAAAGATGATTTTCCCTTACCTCACATTGATGTGTTGATTGATAACACGGCAGGCTACGAAACCCTCTCATTCATGGATGGATTTTCAGGATACAATCAAATTCGTTTGGCAGAAGAGGATCAGGCAAAGACGTCATTCACTACCCCTTGGGGAACATATTGTTACGTGGTCATGCCGTTCGGATTAAAGAATGCTGGAGCTACTTACCAAAGAGCGATGATGGCCATATTTCATGACATGATGCACATATATCTGGAAGTGTATGTGGATGACTTATTGGTGAAATCAAGGACCAGGATGGAACATCCATAAGTTTTGGCTAAGGTCTTGCAGAGGTCAAGGGAGTTCCAATTGAAAATGAACTCGAAAAAGTGTGTGTTTGGTGTGTCATCGGGTAAATTGCTGGGGTTCATTGTGAGTAAAAGAGGGATCGAGATAGATCCCGACAAAGCTAAGGCTATCAGAGAGATGCCGCCTCCCAAGAATTTGAGGGAAGTCCGAGGTCTAATCGGGAGGTTGCAGTTTATTCGTCGGTTTGTGTCCCAACATTCACAAAGGTGTAGACCTCTCTACGAGTTGACCAAGCCAGGAGTAGAATTCCACTGGAATTCTAAATGTCAGAAAGCTTTTGAAGGGTTGAAAGAATATCTGGCTAGTCCACCAGTTCTCATTCCACCTAAACCAGAAAAACCTCTGATCCTTTACGTCTCAGTCTTGGATGACTCCGTGGGAGCCGTCCTCGCACAAGCTGATGAAGAAGGCAAGGAACGGGCAACCTATTACTTGTCCAAACTTCTCAATCCCTGTGAGCAGAAGTACACCGTCATGTAGAAAACCTGTGCTGCCCTCGTTTGGGTAGTGCAGAAATTGAAGCACTACTTCTTGGCTCATGAGGTCCACTTGATTGCTCGAATGAATCCTATCAAATTCCTTCTGGAGAAATCCATCCTTACGGATAGGCTAGCACGCTGGCAAAGTTTTCTCTCTCAGTTCGACATCACCTACATCCAACAAAAGGCGATTAAAGGCTATGCCATAGCCGAGCATCTCGCTCACCATCCTCTTCCCAAGTTCGATCCCGTCCAATCAAAGTTTCCAGATGAGGAACTAATGTCCGTCAACCAATCAGATGAGCCAATGTGGACGCTATATTTTGATGGAGCTCTGAATTCTCAAGGGAGAGGAATCGTCGTCGCCCTCCTGTCGCCTGAAGGCCTCACATTCCCATTGGCATACCAGCTCAAATTTCCAGTTACCAACAATATAGCCGAATATGAAGCTCTTCTAGCTGGCCTAGAACTCGCTCATTCTTTTCGTATCACTGAGTTGCGAGTCGTAGGTGATAGTCAACTCATCCTTCGCCAGTTGCTCACTAAATATCGCACTCGCGATCCCAAACTCAAGCCATACCAAGAACTCACTGCTGCCTTTGCCAAACTATTCACCAAACTGATCTTTGTTCATGTCCCTCGTCATCAAAATATTCTCGCCGATGCCCTCGCCTCATTGGCATCATCCATAAGGTTCCCTCTAGGAAGATGGTTTGAGTCCATTGCCATCTACAAACTTCACGCCCCTGTAATCGATGATGCTTCCTACGTAAATATCGAAGATCCTGCAGGAAGATATCCTTGAAAGAGGGAAATCATGTTGGCAGAGGCTGAAGAAGAACTGGCTGATGAAGAGAAACCATGGTTCTATGAAATCGTCAAATACTGCCAAGATCAGTCTTAT